>FR990090.1:5697500-6942500 GCA_905404285.2 Erannis defoliaria
GACGCAAACTGCCTCGTAATAAATGTGGCTAACTGTCTAAAAATTGTGGGCATATATAGATCTCCTTCTCTTAGAGATGCAAAAGGGTTTAATGATTCCCTGGAAACTATTTTACGCAGCACTAAGGATCAGGCAACTGTTCTCGTCACTGGGGATATCAATATAAACTTGCTAGAGGAGCGCCCAAGCAACGACAACGAGGAATATCAAAGTATTATGGCGGAACAGGGTTTCCTTCCGACCATTACTGAAGTAACTAGAAGGCAAACCATGACATGCCTAGATCATGCATTTATAAAAAGCAAAAGTATGTCTCTGGGCATTATTTGTAAATGTTCGATAACCGATCACGATTTACTAATTGTGGGCTTGTCGACTTATATTAAAAGAGCTAAGGAGAAAAAGAGAGTTGTTACCAAAACTAACTTTCACGAGGCGTCGGACTATCTCAAAAACGTTGACTGGCAGCAAGTTCTCAATATGAATAACGTAAACGATGCGGCGTTAGCTTTTAACGAGATTGTATCAGATTGCATTCTCAAACACACATATAATCATAAAGTCAGTCGGGCAAAAGTCATACTTAAGCCATGGATTACACCAGGGTTGATAAGATGTATGCGGCACCGGGATAACCTACACCTGAAATTGAGAAGAGACCCACAAAATGAGATCATAAAAACAACATACACCCGCTATAAAAACTTCTGCAACAACCTGTTGCACAAGCTAAAGTCCGAACATGACAATGCGTTGCTCTCTCAACACCAGGGTGACCCTAAGAACTTATGGAAGGCCATAAAAAAGATTGGTGACTTCCCGTGCAAAAAAAGTGACGCCTCTGAGTTACTAAGCGGTTCCTCCAATCATCAAGAAGTTCTTGCTAAATGTAACAAACACTTCACCCGTGCAGGAGCTAACTTGGCATCAAACATTCTACATAAACTGAATAAAACCCAGGAAACTCTGTGCCAAGATGCCTACTTGGAAAGCCGCAGTGAAAATTCTCTCTTCTTGTCTCCCACGGATTTCAGTGAAATAAATGGTATTATCCTAGACATTAAACCAGATAGCGCTCCAGGCGGTGACGGTATAACACCACTTATATTAAAATATGCGAAACATTCACTCATTGAACCATTAACTCACATCT
Source organism: Erannis defoliaria (assembly GCA_905404285.2). Lineage (NCBI taxonomy): Eukaryota > Metazoa > Arthropoda > Insecta > Lepidoptera > Geometridae > Erannis > Erannis defoliaria. The sequence goes on from FR990090.1 coordinate 5,698,654, forward strand.
GCAACCTCAGCATGACGTCAGGTATTTTCCCTGATTGCTGGAAGACTGCAATTGTTATACCGGTACACAAAAGTGGCGATAAATCAAATCCAGATAATTATAGACCCATATCACTGCTAAGCATAGTTTCCAAAATTTTAGAAAAATTAATAAATAAGAGACTGGTGGACTTTCTCCAGAAATATAGGCTTCTAAATGATTGCCAGTTTGGGTTCAGGCGTGGGAAATCTACGGAGGATGCTGTTCAGCTCCTAACAGAAACTGTGTCTTCACATCTTGATAATGGTCAAAAAAGCATAGGGGTTTTCCTCGATCTACCCAAGGCGTTCGACACAGTATCCACGCCAATCCTATTGAAAAAACTCGAACGCTTTGGCATCAGAGGATGTGCCCACAGTTGGTTTACTAGCTATTTGTCGGACAGGCGTCAATGCATCAAAATAGGAGACAAACTAAGCGGCGGAAGGCATATCACCATTGGCGTCCCGCAGGGCAGTATTCTAGCTCCCACCTTGTTCATTATCTATATGGATGACATACTAAGACTCAAATTACCAAATGCTAAACTGATCTGCTACGCGGACGATACCGTTGCTATTTTCCACGGGAAAGATTGGATGTCTGCATCAAAAGAAGCAGAAGTTGGGATGGCAGTTTTGTCCCGGTGGCTTGACGCTAACCTGTTAACGCTAAATATAAAAAAAACTAACTTTATTGCATTTAATATTACGCAAGCTACTGGTACTGATCTGTCTCAGTTACAGATTCACAGCGTTGATTGCAAGATATCCAATTGTCCCAAAAGATCCGAGGCATGCTGTTCCTGTAATGTAATCACTAGAGTCTCATGCACAAAATATCTAGGGGTAATGATTGATCAGAACTTATCCTTTAAAGATCATATAACCTACATCTCTAAGAAGGCTCGCAAATTGATCTATGTTATGAAAGTTTTGAGACCAGCTGCCAAAGATGATGTTAAAATGCTGGTTTATAAACCTTTGTGCCAGTCATTGCTCCAATACTGCGTTGGGGTATGGGGAGGTGCAGCCCAGACGCATATGCTGGAAATAGAACGAGCACAAAGAGCTGTTTTGAAAGTAATGTTAGGTAAAGCACGTAGATACCCAACTGAAAAACTCTACAAAGAGGCTTCGGTTTTGACTGTGCGGCAACTGTATGTCTTGCGAGCGTTTGTTAAATGCCATCATTTATCCGCGGAACATAAGCACCCTACTAGACGCAAACGGCCACGAGATCTGCTGCTTCCAAAAATAAAAACCGTGTTTGCCTCACGTCTACCTAGGTATGTACATATATTTACTTACAATTCAGTCTGCAGACACACTGACATACATAACAGCACATTCATAGACTGTAAACTTAAAATTCAAAACTGGCTCCATTCCCTTTCATACAAGCAAACAGAAAATCTTGTGACATTTAGTGAGATGATATACAAAGACAGTTTCCCATCCATCTAAGCTTATTTCTCAATTCGGATATTTAGGATACATAGACACCAACACTCACACACACACCCACACGCACTCATAACACACACACATTCACTTCCACACACATCCATTTCCACATTTATTCTCACTCACATTTGCACATATACAGACTATTTTCACGCACGTCCTACTCTTTCATTCCCTCGTACATATTCTACACAATTTCAAACTCACACCTATTCGTAAACATATAATTATGTTGTTATAATACTATGCACATAAATTGTAGTTCATTATGATACAAGTGTGCGGTGTTGGTCATTACACTAGAGGCAGTATTACGCGCGCGAGCCGTAGGCGAGCGCGATAAGGAAGCCGAGAGTGTATTGACTAACATAGCACAAGAATTTCATACGTCTGTTATCGTCACACTTGCGAGGAAAAAAACAAACTTTTATGATAATATTCAACCATACAGCGAAAACGTCAATAGACTTTTGCGGAAAAAGGCCTCCAAGCCAGCAATGCGCACGCTGGTTGACATTTACTTCACCGGCATAAGAACTCTTTGATGGTATTACAAAAAAAACAAAAAAATAAAAATAAAACTGTAAGTATTACCCGGCTATATTAAGAGTGCTTCTTATACATTCGTCTGATTGCAGTCTCGTACAAACTTGACTTTCCGGGTTGTACCTATTATAGCACTAGTGCCGTAATGTAAGGTAAAAAGCACGCGTGCGTAATAGCTTGGATCATGAGCCTAAAACCGATGTAATAAGATCAACTTTACGAGCAAGTGTGATGAAAAATTATTTTGTAAAGATGTCAAACAGAATGAAGGAAGAGTGTACAATTGAAAGCGCAAAATAACTATCGGTAACTGGTCATAGGGCGCCCAAGATACAGGTCTCACCTAGTTTGGGGTCCGCTGGATTACCCGTATTCTTTGTAATTGCATATTTAAGTACATCTCACTGTAATGTTGTAATTGTGGTTTTGGTAAATAAATATTATTATATTATATTATTATTATATTAATCCCCACGCTTGGCAGGCGGCATGGGGATCGCAGTGTGTTACCACCGTTAACTAAGAGGACGCTGCTGCCCGTACTCCGGCGGTTCTGGATGCAGTTTTAGGACATACCCAGGTCCCAACATACTACTTATACTTATACATTACTCGATTTCCCTTCCAAAACAAAAAACCAAATCAAAATCATTTAATCTATTTGGGAGCTACGTTACCACATTAAGATAAACAGATACACAGGTAAAAAATAAAAACCAATTTATTTAAAAATTAATAAATAAATTGGTTATTATAAAAATTGGTACTCAGAATCAGAATCAGAATTATTTATTGAATAACTGATTACAAATTGTTATGCTAGGTCTACATGCAAAACTACTACTACTACTACTAATTATAAAAACCGTCTTTTTGCGTTAAGGGTTAGTAAAAATAAAAATGGTTATTATAAAAACCCTCTTTTTACTTTAAGGGTTAAAAATATTGAATTACAATAATAGCCGTCTAAAAAAATTTATATAGCTATAAGCTGGCTTATAGGTGCTTTCTATTCCAAAAGTTTAATATTTTCTGTAGAATTAGCGGTTAAAACCGCGGGTCGGTGCTAGTTTCAGAGTAATTCATTTTGGGTCAGCGTTAATAATGTACCTTCTGTCGAAATCTTGAAATAATCTTTAGCAAAATGAAATCTTTTGCCCCAATTTATTCCTATAACTCTTGTCAATTCTCATGTCAATAAATCTTCCTCATCACCAAAGATCACAGGAAGCTATTTAAATTCCTTCCTCAAATCAACCTAATTACAATAATTGCCGTCGAAAATCACAACTCGAACGTTCCGGACGTGGAACGGACGACGCGACGGATGCCGGACGACTCGGACGGGAACCGGACGCGCTCCCGTCATGTCCGGTCGCCGATTGCTATCGAATTTCAAATTTCGTGATAGTGTTTCGAGCAATCTCTAGTTGTAAGCGTACTTACTAGAATACAGTTGCGAAGGTTTTTATCACATGTTATTATTTTATTTTGTTTGGGATATTAATAATTTTGTAGAGATGCGACGATGATTTATATTAGGCGCATCGCAAACAGAATGAAGAGTTGAGATGGCGCAGCGTCGACGGCGGCGTCGAGGCGTAGGCGCGCCTCTTCTAGCGTTTCTATACGATCGCGCACGCTGTCAGAAACGCGGTGCAGTCGAGGCAGCTAGAACGTAGTGTTAAATTCTCTTTGGAGGCGGCGTCGGGGCGGGTCAAGGCGGCAGCGCGGCGCAGGAGCCTTCGCCTTGACTCCTATAATACGCCACCGCCTCGACTCTGGCAGTATGCTATGCGCCTTATAATTTAGCACGTTAGGATCGCACGCTGAATTGCGTTGGTTCCAATCCCATTATTTTACCTCACCACCATACACCATACAAACAACATACAATACTACGGTTAATTTTGTAACCAAACCCGGTTACATAACCGGTTGTTTTTTGCGATGATTGCTTACCATCAGACAACAAGCTATATTGTCACCAATAACTTAAAAAATATCGTAGATTACTCACTTAGGGATTTTTCTAAAGTTGCTACTTTAGCCCCGCAGGCAAGTAAAAAGGTATTTCAAAATACCTGCTTTAGTTACAATGCACTTTTTAATTGTTTTAGATGTTTTACATTTGCAATAAATGTGTATTTATTTAGGAACTATTTATGATCACAAAAACATTGTATAACCTAAAAAGCTGTAGAAAATTATGTACAACCCGTTTAGTGCAACGTACTTCCAAACCCCAATTCCGATATGTTTTGCATTTTTAGAATTTGCTATTCCGGTTTTACCGTCCAGTGTTATCCGGTTTTCTTTGGAACATGCTAGTTTCAATGAATGTTGCGGTTGTCGGAAAACGTTTGCGTTTTGCCAATGTCCTATGTGTCCTATGTTTTGAAATTCGGATACATTTTTTACCTATTGTGTATAGTTATGTTGTAGATAGAGTCGACTATGTATACTGGGTTTCGATTTAGCTCTGTTATGTAGTCCGTTTTTTAACGTAATTTTTTTCTGTATGTCCGAGTCCACCAATTACTCCATCAATTGTGGATCAAAAAAACAGCTATTCCTTACAAATACTTCATTGACCTTGGACAAATGTATGGAACAGCTGATTTGTTTTCGCGATTTCAGGGTTGACCCCATAGGAAAAGTTGTTCATAATGATGATTACAATGACCCCAAAGTTTTAGACATTCATAAAATTAGTGGCGTATAAATACGCTAGAAGCATAAAAAGGGTTGCCAACTCGATAATGCGATCTCAGTTCTATAAATGGCATCTAAAAAGCGCCAGATTTGTCAAAACGGGCAAAATTAAAACAGCCTTTTTACTGCAAATTCTGTTACGTTTTTTTTAATATCTCTAAAATGTACGGAGTTTAAACTAACCCTCCACGTTTATTAACACGCGGCTTAGTATAGTAATGAATCGTTTTTTTTATGGCACACATTGACTAGACGAGCGAGACTTCTCCTGGTGGTAAGCGTTACGCCTGCCCATCACAGTAGCAGAGCCTGAATTGTGAACTTGTGAACAAAATCCTGCGCCGCTTTGTACTGCGTTCGTCACCGTAAGATTTCGATATCAAAATATTTATTAGTGAACATGCAAAACAGAATTTAATAACATTAGACTAAAATACCTACTATACTAGAATAATGAACCTAAAACTAAAAACCCGAAAAAATATAATATAATAACTAAAATATATCATTGAAAGGAGTCCCTTTAGGCAAGGTTCCGAAGATACTGGCAGCGTTGCCCCTTTGAATGGCTAGACTAATTCTTTGTCCGAGGCTGCCAGCTCTTTGGTCTCCAGTGATGTCGACTAACCTTTTACCTAATTCCTTAAAAAGCCTTAAAGCGCTGAAATATAATATATAAAATATTGCTATATATATATTGCTTGATATCAAATATATTCATAGTCATATATACCCAGTAATTTCTCTGGTAACAGCGTTTTCTCTGGTGAGCGTCCCCAAGCCACCTCCCAAGGGTGGGGATTTTGGTAACTATCCCCTTTGCTCTATTAAGGGGGAGGCCACCGTCCAAGCAGTGGTGATCGATAAAAAACTACCATGATTTATCATGAGTTAGGCACGAATCCGTGTTGGAGGATTAGATACAGAATTTACATACTTAATTCTTTGCTAAATTATACGTTATAACTTTAGTTTTTGTTTAGTAAGACTAAGCGCGTAATACCGAAGTTCATAAAAAAAATGTGATGAAACTGAAAATACAATTAACAATTCAAGGTAAACCTCTAATTTGTTATCATTTTGTTGTTATAATGTTCTTTTTTTATACTATCATGTGACGAGAAGAGCAAGATGTTCGCCTGGTGCTAAGCGTCGCGCTTGCCGCTAACAGTAGCAGTGCTAGAATGCTACATAAACATAGTTTATATGTAAACATAACCTACCAAATAAATAACCATCAAAAGTTTCTGTTTGAATCCAAAAGGCTATTAAATTAATTGTTCAGCCAATTCAGTGTAAGCCCGATTTAAATTTACGATGTTTACTCTAACAACTTACTTGAATTGAACTAACTCAAGATTAGGACTGGTCTATTTAGTTAACTGAGAAGATAAACACCTTTGGTTCGACTTCTTGACTTAATAATCAAATAACCCCTAATGAGAAGGGATGGTAATGTAATGTACGCTACAATAATTGCCAGGCGGACTCTGCAGTAGAGTCCTACCACTATTATAATCTATCTATTTAGATAAAAATCAATTGCTGTTCGTTTGACTCGATAAAACTCGAGAACGGCTGGGCCGCTTTAGCTGATTTTGGTTTTGAAATGTTTGTCGTAGTCCAGGGAAAGTTTAAACGGTGAGTAAACGGCTGGACCGATTTGGATGAAACTTTGTGTTGCTCGAGCGGGTCATAGTAGCGAGGCCGAAGGCCGAGGCTCTATGCGTACGAAGTAGCGGGTATCGCTCAGCTCAGCTAGTAATTAATAAAAATAAAACATGGAGTATTCGGTGATTCTGTTCTTCGGGAAGTAAAATTATGACATCAAATGAAATGACGATAAATACTTAGACAATAGAACTTTCGTCTATCTTATGGATAAACTAGAGGTCGCCCGCGACTTCGTCCGCGTAACATCAAATGAAATGACGATAAATACTTAGACAATAGAACTTTCGTCTATCTTATGGATAAACTAGAGGTCGCCCGCGACTTCGTCCGCGTACAGAAGAAATTCGACCCGCTCCCAAAATTCACCACATTTTTAACCCCACCTCTTACCTGACTAGATACGAAAAGGAGAAAATCGGGCTTCGGGCTAAGTGGCGTGCAATATCTAATAAAGTCCATCAGTGGAATAATACTGGATAATATTATTAATAATGAATAGATAAAGATAATTATAATGATTTCATGAATACGTCGACGCGTTGTCAACTTTATAGCTATCAAACGAATCGATCTCACAAAAATTCGCAACCCTATTGCCAAACATTCAAATTCCAAAACTTTTGTCGGACAGTAACGCTAAATTAATGGCCAATTCACACCGTTTCCTTTAAATCTGACGTTAATAAACCGTATTTCGCTTTCTAAAATCAAATATCAAAGCTTTATTCCTCGAAATTGGCAATAAAAGGTTTAACACACGCGATGCTTTTGTGGCGAGGTCGGGCGATTTAAGCACTTTCGCTACTACAGTTTGTATTTAGCATTTCCAATACTTCTTTATTTGACAAATTTATAATAGCTTTGGTATTTTACTGACCCTACACTCTTATTTTCTTATCTTACCTTACGTTTTTAACCTTAGCTATTAATGTATCTTATAATTTGCAAGCCATTCACACCAATTTTTTATTTATTAATTATTTATGTTTTCTAAAAAGCTTCTGCAAACGTAATTAGTATTTATTTTATTATTTTTATTATTTTTGTTTAATGTTACTTTGTCGAATCACGACATTTATTACTTAGCAGCTCTACAAAATAAAATAAAAACATATATAACAAAAAACTATCGATCATCAAAGGACAATATTTGGCCAAACAGCAAATATAAATATATATTTTAAATTGTTATTGGTAGGACTCTACTGTAGAGTCCGCCTGGGGAAGTACCACTCCTTTTCCAGTTACTCAACCGCAAAGCAGTAGTGTGTAAGCATTACTGTGTTTCGGTTTGAAGGGAAATATTACCAGAGAAATTACTGGGTATGAAGACATTTAACATCATTCTGATAACTCAGGGTGACGAAAATAAATTATATTTATAAATGTTTCACTACGATTATTTTTACAATAGAATAAAAATATATGGTCTTTACCTATGAAATTGCCGTTTTGAATGGAATAATTGAAAGTACTTATTTTTTTAAACTTTTTTATTTCTGTTATTCAAAGTAATCACCCATGCAATCGACGCATCTTTGCCAACGAATTGGCAGTTTATTGATGCCCTTCTTGTAAAAATTAGCTGGACGGGGAGGCAACAAACTCTTCAAAGGCATTTTGTACTGCCTCTCGGGAATTGAATTTTTTACCCACTAATAAGTTGTCTAAATTTTGGAAAAAGTAATAGTCGGTAGGTGAAAGGTCTGGTGAGTATGGCGGATGAGGGAGAGCTTCCAACCCCAGCTCTTGCAGCTTGGAGACTGTCTGTAGCTGCAGAGCGAGGCAGGTCTCGACGCGTACGTTGCCCTGGCGATCGTTAAGTTCGTGGGGCACCCATCTATCAAGTTTTTTTACCTTGCCTATTTGTCGCAAATGGATCAAAATTATTTTGATGCTAACATCAAAAGCTGCTGCTAGCTCAGCTGTAGATTGAGTTTCGTCAGCTTCCACAATCGCCTTTAATTCATCATTGTTGACCAAAGTCTCCGGACGACCACGAGCTTCATTTTTCAAGTCAATATTTCCAGAACGGAACCGGGAAAACCAATAACGGGTTGTGCGTTCGTTTGTACAGTTCGCTCCGTAAACGTTTTTGATGTTACTTGCCGTTTATGTCGCGTTGGTGCCACGACGGAACTCATATTCCATAATTACTCGAATTTTTAAAGTATCCATTATAACGAAAAAAAATCTAATTTAATGAAATTACAACGCTAATCAATAAACAAAAGACTGAGTTTGTAAAAATAATATCATATTTTTAAGACAAAATTAATTTGATATCAGATACAATCCCATTCCAAACTTTATTTCTATTTGAAATGACCAGTACTGAAGAACGGCAATTTCATAGGTAAAGACTTATTATTATAATTTTAATGGAAACCTTAAGTTGCGGCTAGTTGCAGATTTCAAGTGGCAAGTGTGCGGAATGCGTCAAACATCGGTAAACGAATTCAGTTGCCTCGAGCAATCGAGAACGATATTAAAACTCTGATGCATGCGAATACCTCACAATACTTAAATGTATATATTGAATGTAGGCGAATTAATGTTAAGGTAAGTTTTTTATGTTTATACACATAACTAGACGTCCCCCGCGACGGAAAAACATCGCCCCGCTCCCAAATACTCGTATCTTCCATACCTGGTTCCTCTTTTTTTCGTCCATGCTTTTAGACCAAACCTAGCAAAAAATATTATTGTTTTTCTTTTAAAAAGCCTGTCAAAAAATATTGGTAACAGCATTTTTTATTTTAGATTAATTATTCAAATAGAAACCTGGACCTGGGTATGTCCTTAAACTGCAACCAGACCCACCGGAGGACGGGCAGCAGCGTCCTCTTGGTTAACGGTGGTGACCATTCTGCCATCCCCAAGCCGCCTGCCAAGCATGGGGATTATGGCAACACCCCTCTATAAAGGGGGAGGCCTTCGGCCAGCAGTGGACGTTTTATGGCTGACGACGATTCAAATACAAATATTCATGGCCATAACTTGAAAACCAAATAACTATCCATGCAAAGTGTCATCCCCCATTTCACCCTTTAAGCTTCACGCTTGCCCATAAAAGTAGCAGTGATAGAATTGTGAACTTGAGAACACACTCCTGCGCCGCACTGCACTGCGCTCGTCACCTTGAGATATTAGATGTCAAATCTCTTCATGCCCAGTAATTTCTCTGCTAACATTTCCCTTCATACCGAAACAGATACTTGTCAGACTCGTCATACTTATCAGCTGTTCCATACACTTTGGCGAAGCTGAATGATTTTTCTATTGAACAGCAGTTTCTTTCGTAAATTAAAGGATGGCCTCATAGTTAAGTTGTACACAAACATGAACGAAACAACCAATATATTATATATGTATAATATTAATAATAATAATAATATATTCGTGGACATTTTTCACACAACGCCATCAAAATTAATTAAAAAAGTAAAAATAATTTATTAATAAAAAAATAAATAAAAAAATATATTATTAATAAAATTTATTATTTTATGCTATTAATTTTCAAACTATTTAAGCTATAAACTAAAGCGTTAATGGCGCCATCTGTAAATTTGTGAAAAACAAATATCTAAATCGAATATCTATCATCTATTCTTAATGATAATAAACAGGGTTAATTCTAATCAGTTAGCACCCTATTAAGGGCATATTCTGTATATCAAAACAAACAACTTTTACTATGGGCCAACTTTGAAATCGCGAAAAAAGTATCAGCTTTTCAATAGAAAAAGTTCATCGACCTTGGGGAAAATGTATGGAACAGCTGTTTTTTTGCGATTGCAATGTTGGCCCATAGTAAAAGTTGTTTGTTTTGATGTACAGAATATGTTCTAACTGATTAGAAATAGCCATGTTTATTAATTACAAATTGCACAATAAATTAGCTTACTGTACTCCAAGTACTCAATTCCACTTCAACACCAAATCTAAAGCAAGTTTACCATACCTCGTTCCACGTAACACGTTCTCCCATCCATTCAATAACCCGGGCAGCCTTTTAATCCTGCGTGTCAGCACAATGAAACGCTCGATCATCAGTCTTACGCAGCTGGCTACTATGAAATAGTGTCGGTATCCATGGTTATTGATTAAAAAAGTAAGTTGTAGTAGTACGACTTTAATACAGAGTCCGCCTGGGGAAGTACCACATATTTGTCAGTTATTCAATTGCCAAACATTAGCAAGCTTTAGGGCAATATGGTGTCTTCAAATCCAGAGTAAACAGGTTCCTTCTAGGTAAGCGTGCTCCATTTTAGACTGAATCGTTGCTTAACATCAGGCAGGATGTGGTCAACGCAAGCCTATCAAGAATTTAAAAAAAGGCCGGCCATACACGGACAGTTTGAATCAGCCAGTATCAACTGTCCCGCAATCCCGCAGTGTTTGAAGACAAGGGTATACGACCAATGTGTGTTGCCAGTGATGACACATGGAACTGAAACGTGGTCTTTAACTGCTGACCTTTTGGAGAAACTTAGAGTCACGCAACGGGCAATGGAGAGAGATATGCTCGGAGTTACTTTGCGCGATAGAATCCGGAACGAGGATATTCGCCAAAGAACCAAACCTACCGACATAGCTCGCAAGGTTTGCAAGTTGAAGTGGCAATGGGCAGGCCACATCGCTCGAAGAACTGACAACCGATGGGGAAGAAAGGTTGTTGAGTGGCGACCGCGAACCGGAAGACGCAGCGTAGGAAGGCCTCCCACTAGGTGGATCGACGACATTGTAAAAGTCGCGGGCAACCGGTGGATGCAAATGGCAGGTTGTCGTACAGTGTGGCGGTCTAAGGGGGAGGCTTTCTTTCAGCAGTGGACGTCTCCGGGCTGATGATGACTATCAACTGCTTTAAACTGCGACCGCATACTGCATAGCAAACTAGTCTTCTACGTACACACATAAAGAAGGAACCGCTCGAGCAGTTGCGACAGTTTCATGCGGTCAAGCAGTCGCCAGGCACACATTGACTGCTCGAGACCCCTTTCGCGCAGTTACCTCCGCACTCTTCATTCCACGTCTCCCCTCGCTTCTTGTTTGTTAGTTGAGTGACTTATCGAGCAGTTTATCAATGGCAGCTTCAAGGAGTTAACTATAACTGCACAAGCAGTCCGTGTATGTTGATCACTGGCTAACTGCTCAAGCTGTCCCTGTATGGCCAGCCTTACTATCTCTAAGGTAAATGCTGGACATTAACAGAGCGCCGCTGCGGTGCTCGTCACTCTTAGATATTAAATGTCAAATCTGTTTATGCCCAGTAATTACTCTGGTAGCATTGTCCTTCAAACCAAAACACAGTAATGCTTGCACACTACTGCTTGGCGATTGAATAACTGGTAAAGAAGTGGTACTTCTCCAGGCGGACACTGCAATAGAGTCACACCATTGTTTATTATCCCAAATTAATATACAGGGTTAGTTGTAACCAGTTAGCATCCTTATAAGGGCATATTCTGTACATCAAAACAAACAACTTTTATTATGGGGCCAACATTGAAATTCTAACTGATTAGAATTAACCCTGTATATTTTTTTTGGGAGTAGGATTAAGTTGTATTCTACTTAACCTACTCACTAACACTTACACTTCGTAAGGCTCATTTGTTTTTTCTTAAAGTTTTGTATCTGCATTGGTCATGGCCAGTCTGGCCAGGGGTTCCCTCCCTCTCACTAAGAATTTCTATATCTCGTCCCACTACTTGCCCAAGCAGTATTTTTCAACCGACTTCAAAAAAGGAGGTTCTCAATTCGACTATATGTTTTTTTTGTATGTATGTTACGCGATTTCTCCGCTAATTATGAACTGATTTTGATGTTTATTTTTTTGGTAGGTTATACTTCAGACGTAGCCCCATATAAATTTTATCGAAATCGGTTCAGTAGTTTGTTTTTTAAATCAAAATAACTAGAAAATATGAAGATGTCATCCAGGTATACGAAATTGAAGACGAAGAGACAGAGAAGTTGTATTTTAAAATAAAGCAAGCGTATTATCATTTTAATTAGATAAAATAATTGTCAGTCATATTGTCATTTTAAAATTAAATATTTGTCAGACTTTCATGGTAGACCCCTCGATCCCAAAGGGTCACGTCAGACCCTGATTACTTCCCGTACATGGCCTCTAATCGATCGAGACCTACGTCATAATTGTACGTAGGACCGGTCGCAAGCTTGGATATCAGCGGCCTGATTTCGTAACTACAATGAATATGAAGTTCAGTTTGACGAAACTCAGTCTGACGTTGCTCATGCCCACTATGACGTTCCTTTAAGCCCAGTCTGACGTCACAGTGGCTTTCGTCTAATGAAATTCATTTTCACCGGTTTCAAGCCGATTGAATGAACGAAATGACGTAAAATTCGAATTTTCTAACTTGAAATGGGTTTAAACTTTGGTTGAAACCCATTCCTAAATGTCAAATGAAACAGGCTAGTCTCTCGCCATGGAGATCAATTAAAATCGCGCCTTTGCACACAGTTTTAGTGAAAAAAACGTATACTATGGAAAAAAAGCAGTGTTTAAGTAATAAGCCTCAGAGTCTCTAAGGTTTTTATGCTAATGGATTCGATATAATTTAACATTTCGTTAATAATTTACTAAGTTATTGAACTAGACTGCCAGTGCGATATAGAAGCTTGTTGCGAATAAATCGACGAATTCTGAGAGAGGCTAATACGCCTCTCATGTCATCAGATCATACGGAGAGGTATATTGGCCACTCGTTGGCCGTCTGCGCAAAACGGAGTAGGTACGAGGCGTTGCGTGAAGAGCTAATTCCTCTCTTGCCGTCAAAACAGCGCACTTGGTAGTGTTCGGCCGGAAATAAAGGTAAATTTTTAGATGTGCTGCTTCAGATGATTAACATTCTGCGATCCCCAAGCCGCCTGCCAAGTCTGGGGATTATGGCAACTCCTCCCTAATAAGAGGGAGGCCTTCATACAGTAGTGGACGCCTTATGGCTGGCGATGACGATGATTAAATAAATTTTTACAATATACTTATTATACCTATTGATGAGGCATGTTTACTATGATAGCATAGTAATGTATTAAGTTTGGAAGATTTTAGAAAACAATTTTGTTGTAGATTTATGGAAAAAAACGGATTCCATGGAGTGGTATTCATACGCACTTAATATGTTACACAAGGTACATAGCTAATGAAAAGCTCTTTTAAATGCTTATCATACATTATGTAGGATCTACACTAAGGTGCACGGTACACTTGTCTGGGTAAACGCTGCACAAAGGGAATCTGCATTCGGAGCACAAAAGAAATGCATTCAGGCAATATGTTGATTAAACCCAAGACAATCATGTAAGCCCTCTTTCCAAAACTTAAAACTGCTGACACATGCATCAATATATACTAAGCTGCCATTCTAATTAGAAATAATTTAAATTATTATTATACCTACTTTGAAGGTGAAACAACTTAAAAATTTGCTATCTATGCCAAAAAGCAGAAAACCTCAAAAAGAGTGTTTTTATCAAATGGGTTGAATTATATAATAAAATACCGTTATCTATAAAAGAAACAGACAATAGTGACAGTTTTAAATTTAGACTTAAGAAGTTCCTAATTAACAAGGCATACTATACCATTGATGTGTTCCTCAATAATAAATCATAATAATTACACCTAATTGGCATAAATAATTTTAATAACTAAAAGTATAAGAGGACCAGCAGCAGTGTCCTTTCGGTTAAACGTGGTGAACATTCTGCAATCAGCAAGCTGCCTGCCAAGTGCGGCGTGGGGATTATGGCAACCCCTCCCTATTTAGGGGGAACCAGCCAACCAATGTGTTAGTTTTTGTTTAAGTAGGCTACATTTAGGTAAGATTAACAAATCATTGAATAACTAGGTATTACTAAATAATTAATGTATTTCAGGTGATTATGGCTATGCTCCGAGGCCTTGGTTGATGACCCCGTTCCTCAACACAGAGACAAACTCTCCTGAAGTCCACTACACTTCAATGCATGTGTGCACTCTTTAATGTGGTGGAGAGATGCATTGGTGTGGTCAAAACCCGCTGGCAATGCCTATCGTCTTACAGGTGTGTAGTTTTCTATTATTAAAAAAGTAAATTGAAAAACTGTTCTAATTTTCTTCCTATGATTGATTGACTGGCCCATTTGATCGCACACTTACCTGATGTTAATTGAGGCAAGATCATCCTGCCAGCAATATTAGTTTGCCAAAAAGTAACAGGTATAAATAAATAAACAGAATTAATATACAATTTATAATTATTAAGCATAACTGTAATACAAACTACCTACTTTTACAATCAAACAAGTGACGAGACGAGCAAGACATTCGCCTGGTGGTAAGCGTTACGCCTGCCCATAACAGTAGCAGTGCCAGAATTACGAACTTGCAAACACAATCCTGCACCGCACTGTGCTGTGCTTGTCAACCTGAGATATTAGATGTTAAATCTCTCCAGTAATTTCTCTTGTAACATTGCCCTTCGAACCGGAACACAGTAATGCTTGCACATTACTGCTTGGCGGTTGAATAACTGGCAAAGGTGTGGTACTTCCCCAGGCGGATTCTGCAGTAGAGTCCTACCACTACAACACTACTACCTACTTTAATTTATTAACTGTGTGTTAAATACATTTCAGGTTCCACCATGTCACCGTGCATCTGACTGAACTGCCTAGCTAGAAGATACCTTCAACTGCATGCCTTCACAAGTCTTCCTGGCAGGCCTTTTATCACCCTTAGTCAAGAAATAATAGTGAAAGAAAAACTTTTTTTTTCAATGCATTTATTATGAACAATGGTTATGTGTACATACTGATGATTATTATAACTAGGTATGTTATAGTCGCACAGTCTTTATTTTTCCTACAAAAACAGTATTTAATATTGTGTGTTATTAAAGTTGTGTATTAAATATAAGAAACAATAAAAAGAACACATGCTAAATTTTTGTCATTTATTTATTGCACCAAGTATAAAACCTACCTAGAAATACTATACATTAAGGATACTGTTACAATACAATACAACAGAATAACTTATAACAATTGAATAACGGATTGGTTCTGTTGCGAGGAACTTCAGTCTTTTATTTATTTTTTGCACCAAGTATAAATCCTACCCTATACATATCCATGTGCTGTATATATACTGTACTGTGTACATATTATCACACAGTATACAAATTGAATTTTGGAGGAGAGTCGCTAGGGACAGAAAGCAGTGGAAATTGTTAGAGGAGGCCTTTGCCAGGAGGCACACTGAACTCAGAGACTTTCTATAAAAATCCAATCAAACAAAAGAGTTCAGGATAAAAGGGCTTATTATATTATATTATATTATATTATACAAATTGAATTTTATCTTGGGTGTGATACCGATATAATGAAGTTTAAAATGAAGTGAGTTACTGATACATTACCGGTAGACCAACCAACGAGCAGCAGCGGTGGTTACCGGTGGATGCAAATGGTACACAGTGTGGTGGTCAAAGGGTGAGGCCTTCGTTCAGCAGCGGACGTCTTTGGGCTGATGACGATGACTGATACATTTGCATTGAGTAAGTAAGTTCGTTTAGGCTGAGTGGCCAGCCCTAGTGTCAGAGTTAAAGTGCCGCCCGAAGGCCTCTGATATGGCTGACGGTTGTTGTTAACTAAAATTAACTTGCTGAATTGAGTCATACATATAATCATGATCTTTCACTTGTGAGATACACATTTTATTTTTTATTTACGTTGCAACAAACAGTACACAGCAAAATATAATGTTAAAGTCAGCGACAATGATAAGATGAATGGACGGGAAATAAGCGCACCGATTTTGAAGACTATATGTTGAGCGCTGGCTCTCCACTCGCTTCAGCCATATATAGCCTTTACGACATGCGAGCCGTACAATACGACAATACAAACTTCTAATACATGTACATGTGTTCTCTTTTTGTCATGCAGTAATTAGATTCGCTATCTATATTTTCCGGCAAATGTAATATGCATACTTTTAGCTAGGTATGCTTGATTGTGTTGTCTTGTTAATTTTGAACGATTTGCAAGCACTGGCCCCGTCTATTACATTATCACCGTCGCTGGTTAAAGTAGTATTAATAATAAGCTAAGTAGCAACCAGGAACGTTGACCACAGATTACACTTCATCATCATCACTCGCCTTAGTTCACTGCTGGACAAAGGCTTCTTGCAAGATACGCCACTCAGTTCTACCTCCACCCTCCTACTGCCAAGTGGCAGTCAAACGCAGAGAAAACAGTATTAAATTTATAAAATTGTCTCCTGCAGCGCTTGCCAACTGTTCTCACTGCCGTGAGGTCGCTTGTTTTTGTTGGCCACCGGGCCTCTGTTGGTTCTGCCACTAGGCGTTCGAGCTGCCTGAGCCGGCATTCTGATATATTTGATACTGATTTAATATTCACACCACATAATTCTTCCTAAGAGTATTCACACCACATAATTCTTGCTAAGAGTATTCACACTATCATTATATTCCACTTTTATAATGTATGTAAGTTATTAAATAGAATTAAATGTTTAATTACGTAGTTCTATTTAAAAACTTTTTTACTTTTCATGTTAGCGCGCAAATCAGTGCTGCCAACTGGTTATCAGGAATTAGGGCTAGATCAAATTCAAAAAAGGGGTATATTTGCCCAAAAAAAATAAAAATGGGCTAAATAGCCAATTCATTACGAAAAGAACTTGATTCTTTAAAATAATTTATAATTTTTGTGTGTAGTTTAAAAATTAAATACAAAATTTCGGATATGTTATTGATTATTGACATTTCAAAAATTAACAACCAGCTTGAAGAGTTAATCAACCAATCAATCAATCAATAAGGAGTTAATCTATCTATCTTGTTTTTTAAAAACCTGGAAAACATGTTTATTTTAAGCAGTTTATATGTTGGCGTCTTCATCAGATGAGTCTTCGTTGAATTCGCTGCGTCCCTCGTGAGGCTTTTTCAAAATAAATGTATATTTTTCTTAAGGTCAAATGAGGGCTAGATTTGGGACTAGGGGCTAAATCATTATTTTTGGAGCTGAACAAGTCGAAATAGGGCTAGATCTAGCACCGAAGGGCTGAGTTGGCAACACTGGCGCAGTTGGCAAATGCAAAAACGTCATGTCAATGTCAATTCGACAATAAAATAGCGTTTAGTTATTTGTTCGTTACGTAACTATAATAATTATATTAACAGCAGTTTTTTTCACATAAATTTGGCAATAGTGACTGTTTATGATATTTTGAACGTTTTTACAACTGAATAAATCCCTATTACATTTTTTAACGCCTTATTATAACATTTTAATGTTAATCAGCACTGAAATAGCGTGCGTCGAAACTTAACTCGAATACTACAAATTGGATAAAACGAAACGCAAAAAAGACCGTATAAAAGGTCCATTGGATTCACTTTTTATCATTCGTTCCAAGGCCATTGTCACCAGTATAGTTACAAAATTCCTAGTAATCGCGAGATGAAATTCATCAATGGGGTTCGGCTTGAACGCCATTGCCAGAGACACAAGAGTTACGAAATCAGCCCGCAGGTCGTAGGTTGGAGATTGGGTTACGACCAGGGGCCTTATTTTTGAACCGTGCGCAAAGTTGCGCTTGCGAAAGGAGTCGACTTTCAAACGATATTAACCTTATTCCAAACAGTATCGTTCGAAGGTCAGCTTCTTTCGCATGCGTTACGCTTGCGTACGATTCAAAAATAAGGCCCCCGATCTGTTCTCTGGGCGGTTTTTCGTATTCAATTTGTTATGAGGAAAGACCAGTATACTACACTGGATGCAACTTTTCCCTAATTTCTTCTTCTATAGTTTTAAAAGTAGGTCAAAATATTTTCTGTTTTTCTTTTTTTTTTTAAGATTAAACACGTTTAGTTAAGTTCGGATATTCCGACTACAGTTTTGAGCTTTTTCAAGGTTTTCAACAGAAGCAGACGCTCGTGCGGCCGCGTTCTGTTCCGCACGGCAAGCCGCTGTTTGTCCTCGATTACTTGGATGACATCTTTTTTATTTAATTTTTGTTTTTTTAAACGACTAGACCGATTTCGATAAAATTTATAAGAGCCCATTTCTGAGTATTACCTACTAAAAAAAAAACATCGAAATCAAATCATAATTGGCGGAGTAACTGCAAAATAACAAAAAAAAACTTACAATCGAATTGAGAACCTCCTTTTTTAAAGTCGGTTGAAAACCTAAACCATGTCAGTTTTTAATTATAACGTTTTCTGTTGTAAACATTAAGTAGGTATCTATAATATAAATGCATGCTTATTTTCAATACTTACCAATATTGTCGTTTTATAACTTTTGATTAATTTTATTGCGGAAGTACGTGCGTAAGTAAGTTTTGTAGTGGTAGGTCTCTACTGCAGAGTCCGCCTGGGGAAGTACCACACCTTTGCAGTTATTCAACCGCCAAGTAGTAGTGTGCTTGCATTACTGTGTTCCGGTTTGAAGGGCAATGTTACCAGCGAAATTACTGGGTATGAAGAGATTTAATATCTCAGGGTGACGAGCGCAGTGCAGTGCGGCGCAGGATTGTGTTCGCAAGTTCACAATTCTGCACTGCCAATTAGTGGCAAGCGTGACGCTTACCATCAGGTGAAAGTCTTGCTCGTCTCATCACTTGACACTATAAAAAAAAACTCACGTTCAATTAATTCGGATACACCAAATAGTTTTAATCACATCTGGAATGACCTTTTTGCAGAGAGTGAAGACCAACAAAAGCGCGTTGCGCGATGCGCTTCTTCGAAATATCAGTTCAGAATATCCGACTAAAAGTAAGTAAGTTCGTATAGGCTGAGTGGCCCGCCCTAGTGTCAGAGTTAATGTGCCGCCCGAAGGCCTCTGACATGGCTGACGGTTGAAATATAATATAATAATAATATAATATAATTTAATATCCGACTGAGTGCTGAGTAAGTAGTCATTTCCCGCATTATAAAACGAGTTGTTTTATTTACATCTTTGTACATTAAATAATCATTATAATGTATTACATCACTAATTAACACATCGTTACACCGCTAGCTCGGCAATTTTAATTAAAACGTTTACTTCAACCGTAAGGAATTCACTGAAAAACTTACCTTAAATACCGTGTGACAGGAACTACGTTTTCCCTTTAATTAATTAATTAACGGGAAAACGTAGTTTCCGCATTTATTTTCTAACCTAGTTCTAGTGTGAAATAAATTGCACACCGACGTGGACCACCGATTTAACGTGGGGGTAAAATTTCCAACAAAATCCAATGTTTATATTTAAGGTGGATGGTCCAATCCAGCCCTTGCGGCTTATAATGTACAACACGTACAATGGTAACCACACGGAAAATGTACAACTAATGATATTATATAAATATAAGGAGGGAGATATGTCATATCGCACCCTAAAATGGCCCCGTGAAAACGGCCCAGGGACTGTCTCGCCTGTCTGCGCTCACTAAGCGAGACGCGCGCTGTCCCTTTGGCTCTCATAAAAGTGATATCTTCTTAAGCAGCGCAAATCGTAAACATGATGGCACGGGAGTCATTTTCAAACGTTGTTTTATTACGCGATAGCGCATCTTTCGTAATCTTTGTGTAGACTGTTTTACTTCACCGAAAACCCAGCGGTATCAAAATCCGTACATAAACTCTAAAGAGCGGATTTGTACGGGCCCAGGACTTGAACCAGTGACCTGTCAACTTTACAATTCCACTTCTAGTGGTATTTCCATTATATTACGACTGCTTTTTATTTAATGAACAATACTTATTAAAAGAATTACCTAAAATAATAGTTTGATAACATAGTTACGTAGGTATAGATATATTATAATATGAATTATTAAACTGCTACCTGAAATAATAGTAAAAAAATATTACGAATTACTTGTATGTAGATATATATTATATTTATTATTAAATTGTTTTCCGTTTTCTACCAAACGTGACAGTAAGCCTCATAAATCACAACATGTATATTCCGGTAATTAATTCTAGGTATACTAAAATGTATTACCAGTCATATACCTTCCCACAAAACATTTAGGTCTGTCAACCAGAGATGTAGTTAGGATGAGCTACGATTATAGAGGCTTATTAACACAACAAAGTACAACCTTTATTTTAAGAATAGTTGAAACTTATAAAGTACGTCTTTTACCACCAACCCGAAGTGTTGGTATTATTTTGGTATTGATTGGTATTCGTTTGGTGGTAAATTACACTATGGTCGAAAAAGAAGCACACAAGACAATCCCTTTTCTCTTTTTTATAGTTTACAAAATATATCTAGTTATTATGTTGTTTTTTTTTTAATTGTTATTTATGTAGGTGACCAGTCGCGCTGGCAGAATGGCTGTATGTAAAAGCCAATTTGTAGGAAAAAACTTGAATGACGTTTGTATTATTTTGATGGCAATAAGTCGAAAAAGGAGTTTTGGCGGGAACATGGGAAAATCATGTCGTTGCATTCTATTATTTTCTTTAAATTGTGTTTTTTCGCGAATTAATGATTAAAAATGGTGGTGTTTTATTCATTGAGTGTTGAATTACGTGCACGAGTGTTGGCAAGTGATATAATGTGGTGGAGCATGTCTTTTCGTGTTGTTTCCAAAACTCCGTAGAAGCTTATAGTAAAGTCGCCACAACTTTACTAGGGCATGACTTGGACTCGACTATGACTAACTTCGTGTGACTGACTGTGATTTCATGACATATTTAACTTGGTTTTAGTAAAAAAACTTGTAAATTCATTAACTTGACACTGGCAGAATGCACAACGTGCGATGCCAATAATTAAAAAAAAAAAAAACGAAAAAAAACTTGCTTGTCACTCTTGTCACTCTGTAATTGTAAATACTTGGAAATTACGCCGCATTTTGTTGAGCTCGTATATATTTTGGTTTTGATTGTAATCCTATAGAAGGAAAGTTTGTTTGTTGTAAAATACACGAATAACAGTTCACCGGTACAGTTAAACAGTTTTTGTGCATCGTAGGCCTTTTTGAAAGGCTTGTTTGTGAATCACGAATCTAGAATTAAGGTCGCCGGTTGAGAATGTGTAATTGTGTGACGCAGTTCATGAAAACCTTCAGACGACTGATTGATGGTCATAGCAGCCCCAGAAACCATCTCAGATTGTCTTTCTAATTGATCTCAATGTTGATGATTATATTCGCCCCAATTTTTACTCGAGATTTTTCTTGATTACGACTCTGTCTTTGCCTGACTAATATTAATGCTGAGTACGTCACATTCATGCTTCAATATATTTAAGCTAATAGGCCGCCTCTACGGAAAATTTAATTTATTAGCTATTTCTAGAATTATGATTAGGATAGGTTATTGTTCTGCAATACGAACTCAAACCCTATTGTTTTCAACTTTAAATTACTTTTATTTTGACTTGAGTACGATGAGTTTGAAAAATTTGCAAACGAATTATGTACAGATAAAAAATAAAATAAATTTGATCCAAGTATTGTAATCGTCGCGCGTTGGGCACCAGTGTCTTCTCAATTAACGGTGGTAACACTCTGCAATCCCCAAGCCGCCTGCCAAGCGTGGGATTATGGCAAACCCCCCTTAAGGGGGAGGCCTTCGTTCAGCAGTGGACGTCTCCGGGCTAATGATAATGATGATTGTAATCGTAGAACACTAAATTGAGTTTCTTTCAAAAGGATTTCTCTTAGGGTCAACCCACGCGTACCACAACCACAACCACAACACGTGGTAAGGCGCATATTTTGTATTGAAAATGAATAGTAGAATTTACACGTACCACTTTTTGCGGTCGTTATCGACCGCGTGATTGATACCGACCACATCGCAACCACCAGCTACACAGTGAAATAGCCGCCGGCCACATCGCAGATACAAAGTTGCGTCGACGCAACGACAGTGCGCACTTTATGAAATCCGCAGACGAACTCTGTCTGCACACAACGCAACCACATAGCAACTGCTAGCGACAACGCAAACACATCGACATTTTGTCGGTACCACAACGCAACTGCAAAAAGCTGCAGGGACACTATTCACACGTAGCCACAGCGTCACCACATTTTGCCGCTGCGATGTGGTGTGGTTGTGGTACGTGTGGGTTGAGGCTTAGTTGTAGACTTATATGGGTAAAATTGTTTAAAGTTGTTATTTTGTTCACTAGACACTTGGTGATAGGTCTCTTTTGCAGTTATTGCCTAGGCGGGTCTGTCCACTGCTGAACGTAGGCCTCCGCCTTAGATCACCACACTGTACGACAACCTATTTCCATTGGTTGCCCGCGACTTCCACAATGCCGTTGGTCTACCTAGTATGACATTATATATTTATATATAGAAACATATATATCTACTTTTTTATTTTATTTTATTTTATTTTATGTTTTTTTATTATAATCTTAATTTTGGTGCGAATGTTTGCTCGGCTATGGAGCGAGATAGCGGACTGCAGTAGTCCTCGACACGGGTGTTCCTAGTGAGGACTGCTACACAAAGTTTACTAATTGTCCCGTTTTAGTAGAGTGTATGATTATAGATTACCATGCTAGTAATAAGTGAAATATTTAAGACCTGGTTTTTATTTTTTGTTAAGCGTGTGTAATAAATAAATAAATAAATAATGAGGCCTACCTAGTATTATTATAGGGTTATAATAATACTAAATAATAAATAATAATAATGACAAATTGTAATAATACTAAATAATATAGAAATAAAAGTATTAATGAATAAAAATCTAGTTATAATAATAACAGACCTATCTGAGACGATCTTAGATAGATAGATCCTTCAAGCGTTCATCTCAATGCATAATGTGTACAAAATGTGTTTTTTTTTCTACAATTAAAATATTGTCTATTGTCTATTAAAAAAAAGTTCAGCAAGAACTAAGTACGAACCTAAATAACTGTGAGAGCACTAACTATCGTACACTCTTTTGACGACCAGCAAGAATTTTCAAAAGAGACGTCTAAAAAATTAGGGGTGCCTTAACAAAGCCAGTGTAATTGTGATGGTCGTTTTCCGTGATAACACCGCCATAGAATAGCCGCCAGGACAGCTGAATAGACGTTCTCTGTCGTTGGAAAAAATTGCCTTTTTTAAAGAATTTTTACGATCCTGAATGTGACTAGCTACTATTGTGGGGTGGTAAGTGGGACATTCGCATTCATTGCACTTAGCATTGTTCGTTCTAGAGTGATTGATATATCTGTGGGCGTGATCACTGAACTTATTTAGCTTACTAGTTCTGGAAACTAAAGTATACAGGGTTAGTTCTAATCAGTTAGCATCCTTTTAAGGGCATATTCTGTACACCAAAACATCAACATTGAAATCGCAAACATAACATTTTTCCCAAGGTCGATTAACTTTTGTATGGAACAGTTGATTTTTTTTCACGATTTCAATGTTGGTCTCATAGTAAAAGTTGTTTGTTTTGATACACAGAATATGCCCTTAAAAGGACGCTAACTGATTAGGACTAGCCCTGTATACTTTAGTTAGAAGATAAAAGTTGGAAAACTCAACTTACAATGTCGCATTCAATGCATTGTTCTAGAGTGATTGATTAAATATCTGCGGTGATGATCACATAACTTAACTCGCTGATAGTTGCCCTTTGTCTTTAACTATCAAACCTTTTCAACCTCTACCTAAAGTTAAAAAGGTAAAAGTTGGAAAATTGAACCAACTACGCAATGTTTGTTCAAGAGTGATCTATGTATCTGTGATGATGATCACTTTACTTATTGCAGTCCCTGGCGAGAAGGGCAAATAAAGAGGGAATCCAGCTCATCCACTTCCCAGCTATCTTAATCAGCCATAAAACGCCCACTGCTGAACGAAAGCCTTCCCCTTAATAGAGGGGTGTTGCCATAATCCCCATGCTTGGCAGGCGGCTTGGGGATCGCAGAATGCTCACCACCGTTACCCAGAGGACGCTGCTGCCCGTCCACCGGGGGTTCTGGTTGCAGTTTAAGGACATACCCAGGTCCAGCCGAGCTATAATGCTGCTATAATGCCAAAGGCGTTCTTACTCGACTAGCGCATAAGGGAGAGTTATATGTGCAGAAAGTTACGCGCAGTTTTCGTACTAACTAGTAGTAAGTATTGTCTTAACTTATTTATTTATTTTATTGTATAATTTTTGCGAAATTCGCGGTATTAAATTACATAGTAAAAACTTAGATAGGACATAAAAAACCGTTAAGAGTTTCCGCTTTTAAAAATATTATAGAAAACGAGACGCTATAAACAGTTGGATAGTTTGAGTAGAAATAAACTAACGTAGAACAAAAATAAAGAGCAATAAACATTTGAAGAAAAAGTTATTAAATAATCATAACATCATTAATCTGCACTCACCGAAAGGAAGAAAAATAAATTGGAAAACTACAATTGTTTTTTAAATTTAATCTAATGAAAAGGAATTTGTCGGATGATAATAATAATGAATTAATAATTATGTTTTTTTTAATGATAAGTAAGTAGAAAACGATGCGACGCGACGTAGCTATTGAAGACTGACTATACCGGGTGTTAGTTTGAACACCGTTATCCTTCTAGGATATCATTGTACTCATCATTATGAATAACTTTTACTATGGGGCCAACCCTGACATCACGAAAAAACAGTTGTTCCAAACATTTTGTCTAAGATCGATGAACCTTTTTGTATGGAACAGCTGTTTCTTTTTCGTGATTTCAGGGTTGGCCCCATAGTAAAAGTTGTTCATAATGATGAGTACAATGATATCCTACAAGGATAACTGTGTTCAAATTAACACCCTGTATGTACTGGAGCGTTTGTATTAGAAATCTATAGTAATGAAGTTATTTTCTTCCAAAAAGATTAAATTATCTAATTCATGCAAGTAGTTCGTTAGACGATTTCATAAATACAGTTTCACTTAAATCTCTTTTCTCTGAAGCTTATTCAGTATTTATAAGTTTGTATCATATTCAGCTCAAAGGCTCATATTCCTTCTATAATCTACCGAGCACGCCTGATAAAACAGAAATTACGAAATAGATTTGCATAACAAGCCCTGAATATCAAGGAATTTCAAACAATCTGTAAGGTATAGATAGCTTTAACGTCAAAATTCACTAGGACGCGCTAAGATACTTTTTAATACCTTTCAAGTCCGCTCACGGAGAGAAGGCGTTTGACACAATGGTTTAACAGCTATAATTACATTTTGAATATTTTTGTATGAAGTGATTCCACACTTATGGTATTTCTATGTTTTAAAGCTTAAACAGGAAGAAAAATTATGACCTCCGGCAGGACTCGAACCTGCATACGAGCAGTCGCTATGGGTTTCCGTCCCAACTGCTTTGCCAATTAAGCTACAGAAGTCTCTGCCTGAGATGCCAAATTTCCGAACCTGTTATAAGCTACCAACTATAGCGTTGGTGGCACCATCTGTAAATGTTTGTAACACAAATATTTGCCTAAACCGAAACCGTTACAGGAAGATTGTGTTGTTGGTTGTTGTGTTTGTGGGTTGTGTGGGATTGTGGGATTGTGGGATTGTGGGTTGTGGGGATTGTGGGATTGTGGGATTGTGGGATTGTGGGATTGTGGGAGGATTGTCTAAATCTGAATGAAAACACTTTTGCCACTGTTGCAATTCTAATTCTGTGGTCTAGGGTCCGTACGAAAAAACACAAGTTCGACAGTAGTACAATAAGGCGACATAATTTTTCGTGTTTCCTCAAAACGCCGTACCCAACTATGTCTATAGGTACCCGATACCCGTGCGATACTACCCTAGAGATAGCTCTAAAATGGGAACGCTGAGTTTCTGCTAACATATGCGTTTTGAAAACGAGATTGAATAATAACATATTCAGAATATCAGAGTCTTATGCCTGCTACATTGGAATTAGCCTGCGAATTTGTTTTGAAAGTAGAATTGCAAAAATTAGAACAATTTAAATAAGCCGAGGATTTTTCTGATCCTACATTATTATTACCATTTCATTTTTTTGCGTTTGAGGCACCAATTTACTTTTTTACACTCAAGTAACAAGACGAGCAAGACGTTTGCCTGGTGGTAAGCGTCACGCCTGCCACTAACAATAGCAGTGCCAGAATTGTGAACTTGCGAACACAGTCCTGCGCCGCAGTGCACTGCGCTCGTCACCCTGAGATATTAGATGTTAAATCTCTTCATACCCAGTAATTTCTCTGGTAACATTGCCCTTCAAACCGGAACACAGTAATGCTTGCACACTACTGCTTGGCGATTGAATACCTGGCAAAGGTGTGGTACTTCCCCAGGCGGACTCTGCAGTAGAGTCCTACCATTACTAATATAGGCTATAGGCTTATTTAGACACAAGCGCAGATGTCTATAATACTTTTTTTTTTAGATACATCCGACTTCATCTTCGAATACCTGGATGACATCTCCATATTTTCTAGTAATTTAAAGAATCATCAAAATCAGTTCATAATTGGCGGAGTAATCGCGTAACATACATACAAAAAAAACATACAGGCGAATTGAGAACCTCCTTTTTTGAAGTCGGTTGAAAATGCGCTACAATCTACAATTACATACAATCATCATTTTCACTGTTTGTTTGGTTGTTATCTTGTCAATGTAAGCTATATACTTGCTTTGGTTATCTTGATGTTAGCTTTATGTTTGTTTTTTTATGCGTCCTCATTTTTAACATTTGGGATTTAAGTGACTTAGACAATTTTTAATTATTTTTTTTTGTTCTGAGATGCATATGTGTGCGTTCTTCGTTCTTCTTGTTTGATATAATAGGCTAGATGACTGGTTTTTTTTTATTGTCCTAATAAAATGTGGCCCATAAATATAGCTGATTAATGAAAAGAAAATGAAAATCTGATCAAAAATAAGCAAGTTATAAGCATTTTAATATCATGCTAGACAGAGAGGCAAAACAGCAAATCGTGACGTCACTTGTCAGTACACCATATAAATTATATTCTGACAAGTAAGGCGTGACGTCATTTTTTGTTTTGTGGGAAAGGGACAGAGTTTTCTCTAACAAAAACTTTAAACACTTATATATCAGAACATTAATAACCGATTAAAATTATTTTTTCAATAAACATACTATATTTACTTAAATACTTCATCAAAGTTCTTGTTTTCAACGATATAAATATCAGTCATCTACCCTATTGAATACCTACGAAAATTATCCAAACACTGCATGACAAAGTGACTGAGAGAGATTTTTCTGAACCTTTGCAATGTTTAATTTTATAACGATATTTTTAATTTTATTTTTTAACGATATTCGGTTACCTATTTTATATCATTAAAAATGTTGAAATGATTTTCATGTTCAGAGTCAATAATGTCAACAAATTATTCAAACAAAAATAATGTTAAAATGCCGTTTTATTTTATTTGATTGTAGGACAATTATGTTTTTTTTTTTATATTGTCGGTTTTTTTTTTCACACAGTGCCATCTAGCCCCAAACTAAGCAAAGCTTGTAATATGGAAACCAGATAGCTGATAGAATACATATGTACATATTTTTTTGTAAATAAATACTTATAATATATGCTACACCCAGACACAGAACAAACATCTATGTTCTTCACATAAATGTTTGCCGCGGGTCCGATCGAGCCCACGCCCAAAAGCTTTGAAGGCAGGCATGCTACCAACTGAGCTGTAAGGCAGTCAAAGGTATTGTTCTATTATCCCAACGTTTCATATCGAGACGTAGTTTTCGTTTTTCCTCTCATTTGCAACATAATTCCTCTTCGTTGTCACGAATTCTTAGTTACGTTCCATATTCGCAGAACTCGTTCCGGTTAGAACTGGTAATAACTGGATTCTTATAACGAGAAATCTCTGGATTTCCGCGAACAATGCCGGGAACCTAATCATTGTGTCATTATGAGCAATCCTTTATTCACGAGACCGTGTCTCTGACACACGGCGCAACAGAATTAACGACGGTTTTGGTTGCTGTTATGTTTTATTCAAATAATCAAAGGATATTGCGCTCACCACATACTTATTCTTCCTTATATTTTTAACACAGTTATAATAATAATAATAATACACATTTATTGAACAAAAACTTAAGATCTAGACAATGAAAATGTATTTGGAAATTTATTTGTATTTTAAAAAAGCCTTGGAAATGATGGTAAGCGGTAAAACCGGAAGGGGGCGCCCTAAAAAGGAATGGATGAGCTGTGTAAAAGATGATATGCGTGTAAAGGGAGTGAACGCAGAGATGACAAATGATAGAGTGAAGTGGAGAAAGGAAACATGCTGTGCCGACCCGACCTAGTGGGATAAGGGCAGGAAGATGATGATGATTTGTATGAGCTAAATGTAATAATATCTACTTAAGTTATACAAATTGTTTAATTGCATGGAATCTGCGGAACTAGCTGGTTTAAGTCTGCATGTGACTACAATCTCGCAAGTTGGTACGCGACGATGCAGTCAAAGATGAAAAACGCCTTAAAAGAATCCTATTGCCTCTGACTCGGAAAAGGTCTTGATCATATCTCTCAGGAAAGAGGGAGGGGGGGGGGGGGGTGGTCTTGTTCCATTCCTTGCATATACGAATAAGAAATGTAGAGTCAAAACCTTTGGTGCGTATCCAAGTAAAATTTTAACAGTGTAAAGGTGGTAGTGGGCTGCGCGACCGCGAACTGTATTCCGGCGCGATAAAATTCACATTCACGCTGCTTCGGGCTAAACCTAACAATCATGGATTTGAGATGTCACAACACGGACCTTGTAGTAAAAAGGGGATCGTACTTAAGCTAAATCGTACAGCTAGTTCAGAAGCACATTTTCCAAAATTAATCCTATAAATTCTTCTCCTTTCTCTTGTTACCATACTAGTGGATCGGGTTGCCTAATAAAGGTTACCCTGCTCCACGACCACGACGCTCTGTCCCAGGTATTAAGTTGGTTTAATTTTGTATTTTTCAGCGTTTGAGACATGTTAGTTCACCAGGGAGAATATCCCACTTACACAGCAGTTAGATAAAATGGAAATGCTTACTCTCTATTAGATGCTGGCGACGGTACGGGGTCGTGGTCCAACTACTCTGTCTAACTAGTTGGACTACGGGCCTTCACTAGGGGTAGTGGTCCCACTATTTCTTTAGTTGGACCACAGAACCATGATAAAGTACCGTAGTCCAATTAACGAAAAAAAATGTTGAGAAACCTCAACTGCATCAAAGGTATATTAAAGGAGGTTCTAACGCCCCGCTAGTCTCGTCACTCGCTAGTATAAAAAAAAAGGTTTCAAATTTATTTTCGTTGAAGGGCTCTGAAGCGATGTGTTAATTAAACAATTATAAATGTAAAATATTATTTTGAACAAGTTGTATAAAACATTAGTAATACTAACAAAACGGTAGTCACTGTCGTATTTAATTATATTATATTATTTATTATTAACTAATAATTAATTATATTATTTATTGTAACAGTGGGGACAATAGTATCAATTCCAAAGGCAAATGTATCATACATTTCTTAATAATATTTGCCTTTGGAATTTTCCAAACTACACCTCCGTGTGTGGCATTAATCCTTCCGATGTAATAATATACTGTATTTCTCTGCTAGAAAAGACACAAACACTCAAATATTGATGAAGGATCATCATCATCATCAACAGCCTAAAACGTCCACACCTGGACAAAGGCCTCCCCTTAATAGGGAGGGGTTGCCATAATCCCCACGCTTGGCAAGCGGCGTGGGATCTCAGATTGCTTACCACCGTAAACTGAGAGGACGCTGCTGCCCGTCCTCCGGTGGTTCCTCCGATGAAGGTTCAATGCTTGGCAAAATAACTTGAAAAGTAATTTTATTTTTCTTACAATATAGGATGGCAAGGAATTAATCGAATCATCTTCCTCCGTCGTTTTGAGGGTCGGTTTTCAATTAGGCAGTATATAAAAAGCCTACGGGTCCCAAAACGAATCAGCCCCGCGCCCTGAGAAAACATTTTTTTAAACGTTTCTTTGAGTGAACATTTTTGAAGCTTTATATGTAACAAACACAAACAAATGATGATTCCGTGTTTTTTTTTAAACTACAATTCAATACATTTTCGAACGGATTTCAAATTATTATTATAGTAAATATTATATTTTATTGCGGCAGTTTTAAGCCAGAGGACGGAACGGCAAGATTAGCTTAATTTTTTATTTTAGCACGACTCGCCCAAAACGCACACCTAATGATAATAATTTACTCTAAAGCTTCGTCACAGGCGAACGTCTTGCCCAGCTCGTCACTTGATTGTTAAAAAAAACTTAACTATACTGTTATTACACACTGTTGTTGTTATTTTAATTAGTTTTATTCTGTATAAAGTGTTGCATTGCAAAAACTTTATCATGTTTTTTCGTTGCAAACCTTTGTTTTGTGTTCATCGACGCTCAGACGCATCCAGTGGGTTTTCTTCCATCAGTCGAAGGGGTCCTTCAGACAAAGAAGTAATAGAAAGAACAGGGAAACCTAAGAAACTAGAAACATTTTTTTTGTCTTTTGCTTCGTATCTTCAGGAGTCCTTCCTCACTGAAGAACGCAGGTGGAACATAAGAACTTGTTAAATATGATGTGGCTTATCATTTTACATGAGATATAACGAGGTTTTGCACGTCCTTTTATAAATCTCTCGTTTTAGAATCAATATATGTTTCCAAATTCGCATTGTTTTTCGATCTTGTTTACGTCTCGCTTGACAGCATGACGTTTGTTACGTTGACATTGACGTTTCGTAGATTCCTGTATTTTTTTATAGAGAACAGGATTCATTCGTTTCTTTCTACATGATACCAGCGAACGCTTGTTTCCGCGGACTGCGTGTGTGCAGACCCTTTATTGATTTATCGATTGAGAAAGAAAAGTTTTGTTTGTTTTTACGCCGGCAAGTCCTGGCAATTTCCTTTTAAGTTTGCTTTTTGTGGCGTAGCAGCCGAATAATCCGCTCCGTGTAAATTAAACACCACACCGCAGAATAAACTTTGGGATGCCTGTCGTGCATAGAATGACCGCATGGCGGCCGCTGACCCCTTGAGGCAGTCCTAAGTGGCGGATTGATTCAGCCGCTTTTCTTGTTTGTGTTTGTGAAGCGTCCATGTCAGCGAAATGACTTGTAGTCTCCCATTTTGAATTCGAGGGACTCACGTCGCAATAACAGTTTAGAAGCATTTAGACGCATAATTATGTCTTGGTGAAGCTCAATTAATTAATATTATGCTACGCGCATTTGGTGTGTCAATTTTCCCTTAATTTTCTCACGCCTGTAAAGTGTCTACAACGAAGAAAGAACCTAGAATGTTTTTGGACTTTAACTAGAAATTATGTGATTAAGAATTTTAAATTTAACTTCAACGAGCAGAACTGGCCCTTCTGTCTCAATCCTTTGGTGTAACTTTGAAACTTATAACTACAATATTAAAGATTAAACTTATCTATACTTAACTTAGTACCTAAGTACTTAATTTTACATTGTTTAAGAAATGTACTAACATAATAGAAATTACTTAAAGAATGTACCTATAACTAACAGAACCGTCATTAATAATAAATTGAAGAATATTTTACAATAAATTAGATTTGGACGCTAACTCCTAGTCTCATTTCCCAGCATTATCGTGCTGGTGGCGCCCTTGTTAGAATTAGTAAATCTCAGATAGGTAGCTCTAACCCCATCTCACCCGCCAGAGGCAGGCCCGCAAAGCGCACACAGAACCCACTACCCCTCGAGCTAGCCGTTCACCACACCGGTGACCCGGTAAGGTAGCAAAAGATATTTTCATTTTCATTTTTCAATACTGGTTCTGTTGAGAAACAGCATTTGCGGAGGTCCCATAGAAATTTCAGCAAAATCGGTTTAGTATTTGGTAAAACCTACCTAATCTTTTGGGTATCATCAAACCTTTTCAACCGACTTCAAAAAAGGAAGTTTTCTATTCGGCTGCATGTTTTATTGTAAGTTTGTTATGCGATTACTCTGCTAATAAAATTATGAATTGATTTTGATGTTATTTTTTCGCTTGGTAGGCAAAGGTGGTCCTGTATGCAGTTTATCGAAATTGGTTTAGTAGTTTGGTTTTTAAACCATAATAACTGGAAAAAAGATGTCATCCTATTCGAAATTGAAGTCAGTTGTTTTTTTAAAATTACTTGTCTGTTGTAAACTTCGCCTGAAGATGCTAATTTATATTACATAAACAACGTTGCATAAAGTGGAATGATACCCGTCGCTTCAGGGGCGTCAATTCAACTTTTTAAATTAAAGCAAGAAAAGAATCGGGGTGCCTTGGACCTTGCAAAGGGGAGATGTGGCAAGATGTATACAAAAAAGTCACCTTGACCGTTGGTTTCTTTTTATAGCATCTTACCGTGGTAGCCTAATCGGGAGTAGTACGCTTGTGTAGACGCTTGAATCGTGAGGTTGCGGGATCAAACCCAAACCCAATACCAATGAGCTCTTTGGATTTGAGGTGAAGGTAAACATCGTGGGGAAACCTGCTTAAATGTCCGGAGAAGAAATACAAACCGGGGCACCTCGGCAGATTCAGGGGGCACCAAAATCTCTATAAAGTTTCCTAGTTCTGTCTCAATTTTTCCATAAGAAAGAAAAGAGAGAAAAAAAAAATTAGTACATTATGATACAAGTGTGCTATGTTGGTCATTACACTAGAGGCGGTATTATGCGCGCGAGCCGCGGGCGAGCGCGATAAGTAAGCCGAGAGCGTAATGACTAACATAGCACAAGAGTTCCATACGACTGTTTTCATTACACTTGCGAGGTAAAAACAAACTTTATTTGATAATAATCAACCACACAGCGAAAACGTCAACAAACATTTGCAGAAAATGGCCCCCGAACCAGCAATGCGCGCGCAGGTTGACATTTACTTCAGCGGCATAAGAACTTTTTGTTGGTATTACAAAAAAACTGTAAGTATTACCCGGCTATATTAAGAGTGCTTCGTATACATACGTCTAATTGCATCACGTACAAACTTGACTTTACCGGGCTATACCTATTATAGCACAAGTGCCGTAATGTAAAGTAAAAAGCATTATTAGCCTAAAACCGTTGTAATAAGATCCACTTTACGAGCAAGTGCGATTTATTTTGCAACATCATTACAAGTAATACAACTTTAATATAAATTACAGTACTGGGATGATGTCACAAAAATGACCTCTACTCAGCATAGTGCTGTTTACCAAACAGCGCTGATCTTCCGTTGAGGCCGATTCAAGTGAGGTCACGAAAGGCTTAAGTGATCAACAAGAGCCAAAGAGACCTGCGTACTTTATAGTGATTTTACTTTTTACTACTGTTAGTAGAAAAAAGAAAAACAGTAGTAGTAGCATTAGTAGCCATGTCATAGAACCAAGTGTTCGTCATCAGCCATAAAACGTCCACTACTGGACGAAGGCCTCCCCCTTAATAGGGGTGTTGCCATAATGCCCACGCTTGGCAGGCGGCTTGGGGATCGCAGAATGCCACCGTTAACCAAAAAGACGCTGCTGCCCGTCTACCGGTGGGTCTGGGTGCAGTTTAAGGACATACCCAGGTCCCTACCAAGTGTTAATATTCATTTATTTAGGCTGTTAGTTTCCCTAAAAATGTAAAATAAAATAAATAAATAAATAGAGAAAGATTTTTTTGTTGCATTGTGGATGTTTTGCTCGAGGATATCATAGCTCTCGCTGTGAGCGAATTGAGCAGTAGGCAATTTAAATGAATTTAATAATGTCCAATTTTTTTTTTTTATTAACTTCTGTTTTTAACACATGTTATGGAATCCCTTCTTCAACAGCCATAAGAGGTCCATTGCTGGACGAAGGCCTCTCCCTTAATAGGGAGGGGTTGCCAATGTTGCTAAATTCCCCACGCTTGGCAGGCGGCATGGGTTCCGATTCTATGTAATTACTAGAAATCATTTCAAATTGTTTCTTTTTGTTGAAGAAAACAATTTGATTTTGAAATGAAAATTATTAAAAAAAATATTTATGAAAATCATGTTTTGTGTGGCCACCACAATCAACTTTCAACAGAAAAAAAAAAAAACTAAAAAAATCTTAGATGCGGGGCTGAACGTAGTGTGTAGAATATGTACTGAGTACCTTTATTGTGAAACTTTATAACAGGTAGTAGGTAATCCGTTTAAGTGATACTTAAGAAAAAAAAGAACAAAAAATAATAGGCAAAATGAGTGCTGTGAAAAATTAAAAAAATAAGAGGTTATAAGTTATGAAATGAAAACCGCCATACCGAAGCGGAAAAGTTTTTTCCTTGTTTATTTATCTATCTAATGCTAGGGCTTCACCTGCGTGACTCTTTACGTCTAGTTATCGGAATAATTAACGAGCAATAAATGATGCATTAAACAATGCGCTACATGGGCGGCCACACTATCATTTACCTTTGAATATCGTCTAACGTCTAACAATGCCACTAGCCCATTAGTGTGCTAACACCCGGCCGTATCTGCGTGCTGTATCAAATACCGCGCTAAATAATTGCATTACACGCAGGTGAAGCCCTAGCATTACTCTAATGACTTTTGGAGCTTTCTATAAAATGTTCTGTAAATGCTGCTACACTAGCGCCCCCTAAATTAACACATTTCGACTGACACTTTTTCATGTAAAAGACAGAGCCGTCTTTTACACCGTCTTCATACAATCGATGAAAAATATAAATAGGAAAATGCAAGTTTGTTCGATCTTTAACTGTAGAGGTTTACGCGGAACGGAACTAAGCCGATAGGAGGTCATTATAATCAATGTCACTCTATGTGAAATATAATCTTATTTTTGCACACATTCACTACAAAAGTACGATAGGACCTATATGTAATAGTAGGTACTTATAGCCTGTGTCATTTATCTACATGGTTTTCTACAAAGCTAACGGTATTAATAAACTAAAAGGATGTCATTGAAACTGTAACTGTAAGCTACAATTATTGTGGGGCACACCCTGAAATCGCAAAAGAAAACAACAGAATGAACGGATTTTGTATATTTTGTCGAGGATTAATATTTTTTTTATGACCGAGTGCAATTACCCCCTTTCGACTTAGTACCACCGGTCCGTGGAATCCTGTATTTTTAAAATTAATGCTTATTAAAATCTAGTATGAACTCAATAAAAAAATGCCACATCTAAAAATATATTCATTCTGTGTTAATAATAAATATGGGATGAAAAAAGCACACTCGGACAACTTTGGACAACAGCTAAATTTACATTCGGAGGCAATTTGCCATTTTTGGATGTATTACGTTTCTGAGGCATCTTATTTCTTTGTACAATTTGACTGCGATTTGAACTTGAGTAAAGTTTTTGACTCAATATCGTTGCAGCCAGAGGATATCCACTATTGGACAAAAACCTACCCTTTAATAGATCGGGGGGTGCCATAATCCCTACGCTTGGCGGCTTGGGCATCGCAGAATGCTTACCACCGTTAACCGAGAGGACGCTGCTGCCCGTCCTCCGGTGGTTCTAAATGCATTTGAAATTGAAATGAACGTTTTAGGACCATAGAAAAGCGAAAGCCCTACGTCTAAAGTAGAACGGCTGTCAAAAAAAATTTTGTAAAGCAATTGTATGAAAAACCGCTGTCGCCAGTTTCACACTTATTTGTATAGAAACTACGACGAAAAATTGCCAATCACGCGCACGCATTTGAAGTAAAACACTCGAAATGCCATTTTGCAACAGATTAAAATTGATTTAATTACGATGCAATTAGCTTTGGTTTCGCTTCTACTAAAATTGTCTTTTTGAGTATTCTCAGTTTAAAAACATGTATATTGGTAGAATTGTCATTAAGCGCATTTGCACTTAATGCCGGCTAGCGCGGCCCGTCACATTTCCCTTCTATTCACTTCTCTCTTTAGTGTTTAGGACATACCAAGCTGGCAGCAAAATATTATATAATAAGCATGTGACATTTTGGCCTAGATCATTCAAGGAGGTACCTACGGGAAATTTTTACCACTAGGTCACATGCATATGGGAAATGTCCTAAACCTTTACATTATCTACAATTGCTGCCTATAAATTATCATCAGCCCGGAAACGTCCACTGCTGAACGAAGGCCTCCCTTTGACCGCCACACTGTACGACAACCTGCCAGTTGCAATCGTCGGTTGCTTCGACTTTTACAATGTCGTTGGTCCACCTAGTGGGAGGCCTTCTTACGCTGCGTCTTCCGGTTCGCGGTCGCCACTCGAGAACCTTTCTTCCCCATCGGTTGTCAGTTCTTCGAGCGATGTGGCCTGCCCATTGTCACTTCAACTTGGAAACCCTATCTACAATTGAGATTTTATTTTTACTTATGCGGTACACGCTGTTCTTATCACAACATAGCTACGCTAGAATATTTAGATGTAGATATAGCTTCGCTGATGATGTCAATTCGTTGCGATGCATGCTTGGTCAACTCGTCACACGAAGGACTCAGCGATTGATAATAAATCATCCTGTTTTTTCTTTCTGATTTCCCCATGCGCAACTCTGTGCAAACCCCCAAATTCAAAACGAGTCGATCATGTAAAAATTATCCAAAGTTAACAAATATTTTCAAAAAGTAACCAAATATAAATTGCAGGTGCCACAAAAAGTTGCAATATAGCCCCTACACGTGTTACAAGGATAAAATGCAATATCAGATGTATTGCAGCCCCTTGTTGTGGCGTTATGGTGGCTCGTAAATCTTAAAGGGTCACCTTTGGGAAACCGTTCCTTTGCGGTAGTGATGGGTCTGTGTCGATAACTTAAAATATAGAAATTATAAAAATAAAAACATTAAACATATATTATTACATATATTGTTGAATTAATTTATATGCTCGGTTTATTGAATAAATATAAATAGTTTATTGAATAACTTATCTGATTTAAATTAACTAAATTTCATTCCCTCCCTCTCAGATCGAAGAACAACTTGTCTCTTAAAACACCTTCTGCCCGTTGTGAAACTTTTTATGGGAAGTCGTTTGCATTCCAAGCAGTTCAGCTGTGGAATGCTTTGCCTGTGTCTATCAGACATGCTCCGTCGATCGCTATTTTCAAAGAAAATGACAAAAATTGTATCTTTCACAAATTCGATCTCAATAATGCTGTTTTTTATACTTCCCTTATCGAATAGTATTTTATATATCTCTATATATATTAGTTTATTATTTTATGGTTAGGTAATTTAAGTATTAGTATTGTTATTTTAAAATTATTAAGTTTAGTTCTATGTTTAAGTTCTATTTATAATTAATATCCTATGTAATTTAAGTTAGTTACTGTTTACTTTAACTTAGTTTAAAGCTCTTTAATTTCGCTAACCTTAAACTTAAGAAGCTAAATATGGTTTTTGTTGTGTACACATATTTTGAATTGCGATCCAGGTCATAACTCTTAATGCTGTTATCATATTTATTAATGATTGTAATTTGTATTGTGTGCTTATAAAAAAAAAAAAATGTCTGTATCTTGTAGTTATTTAATAATGCATCCAAAGGTTGCCTGGAAGAGATCGCTTTTAGCGATAAGGCCACCAATTGTAACACTAGTTTTAAGTTCCTTTTTTGTGTTGTAATCATCATGACTGTTATCATTTGTTTTGGTGTGTACAATAAAGAGTTAATCTATCTATCTATTAACGGTAGAACACTTACGGTCAGAAAGTAAAAACAACACGCTAGGTATGCTCCTTGGCCCTTTTGAATTAATAGTAATTAATAAAAATTATGAGCAAGGACTCTGAAAGAAAAAATATTATAACAAGCAATCATCATCAATCATTTTACACACATTGCTAAGTATGGGAGTCATCTTCTGGAGATTTTATTTATATATAATCATTCAACATAACAATTCAATACCAGGTAGGCATTAGCCGCCTGCCAAGCGTGAGGACTATGGCAACACTATTATTAAGGGGAGGTTCACTAGGAGCTTCATTATTGGTTCACCTTGAATAGTGAATTGTATTTTCAGTTTTTTTATATCACAATATTTTCATTAACTTCGGTATTACGCGGTCTGTACTAAACATAAAAGAAGTTATAACGTATAATTTAGCAAAGAATTATGTGAATGCTGTTTCTAATCCCCAACCACGGATTCGTGCCCAACTCATGATAAATTATGGTAGTGTATTATCGATCACCACTGCTGGACGGAGGCCTCCCCCTTTCTAAGGCAGGGGGATAGTTACCAAAATCCCCACGCTTGGGAGGCGGCTTGGGGATCGCAGAACGCTCACCACCGATAATCGAGAGGACGCTGCTGACCGATGTTTTTATCGATAAAACATTTTTATTATTAAAATTCTATCCCATCCCTACAAAAATAGTTCCGTCATGCCGTGTACACAGGCGTCATACCGACACTACACCTACTACACCTTATATTGTAAATTGTTCCACAGATATGCTATTTGCCAAGTCTGCTTTGTGTTGGGTAAAATTTTAGGTGTAACTTAATTCTCAGAATTATTTAATCGCACATTAGAAATACTGAATGCGCATCAAATGATTTCAGTAAATGCGCTTTGTCCTGGTCATAATCGAATTAATTGTGAGTTTCTTTTTATTTATAGAATTAACAAGTACCTAAATTGTAAAAAAAAAAAACCAATTTCGATTACCTGGATGACATAATTTTTCCAGTAATTTTGATTTAAAAATCAAACTACCGAACCAGCAGCGCGAGTACTATCGTTATATTTGACATTTTAATCGTATAATTAACATTTAAATCGGTATAATTCGATAAAATTCAGTATATTCTCAATTTCGTCTGAGTAAATCTGCTATCCGACACGTCGAATTTAGCGACATAGAACGGTACTCGCGCTGCAATTTTGATAAACATTATGTGGGACCACATTAATTTGATGCCTAGCAAACATAAAAACATCAAAATCAAAGACTATAAGATGGTATGTGGTTGTTTTTTTATTTGACAACTAAAGTATTTTTTATGGCGTTTTGTACAATCAATCATTTTATAATTCCCTGGAAAAAGGAATTATTTATGTTTTTTGTTTTTTAAATCAAATAATTTAAGAACAAATCATCACCTATATAAATATAGTGAGTTAACGTAACATGCGTAACACCAAAACTTTCAATCATTAAAATCTAGCTAATTCCTGCTCTCGCAGCGCCACACCACTACGCAACATTTTTCTCTAGAAAAAGTACAAAAAAGCCTTTTGTATGTTTCAGTTCGGAATACTTTGAATTGAACTCGCAGGTCGCCGATTGTGTTTATTACTTATTATAATATAATTATATATTATAATATCCCCAAGCCGCCTGTCAAGCGTGGGGATTATGGCAACACCCCTCTATTGGGAGGCATTCGTCCAGCAGTGGACGTCTTATGGCTGACGATGATATATTATATAATTATAATGCTATAATCATAATATTATAATGATATTGTGACCGGAATGCTGGCGTATATTTTGGTCAAAAACTTAGCATTGCCATCCAACGTGGCAATTCCACCAGCATTCTGGCCACCTTTCCATCATCTACGGGGCTTTTAGTTTAAATTTTAAGTTTTGTATTTTTTATTATGTAGGGTTTGTTTTTACTAGGTAGGGTTTATTTAGTTGTTAGTTAGTTATAATTTAATTTTAGTGTATACCTAATTGTATTTTATTTACGAACAATTAATATATATTATATATTCTAATCATATTAATAATAACTTCAACGTTACTAATGTTTTTGATGAAATAGATTAAGCTTTAGTAGAAATTCAAAACGACACACAAAAATGGCGCCGAGCGCGGACAGGACACGGGTGGATTGGCGTTTCATATTTCGTACAAACGCACGGAAAATAAGTCGTGCCATGTTCAGGCCGAAGCCATTTCCGTGTGCAACAAGAAGCTCTTTATAATTTTAGTGAAGCTTTTGTAATTATATGTAGAAAAACAAACAAACTCCGTCATAGTCTGCATATCAGACGAGATGGCAATCAAATGCAAGATTAATCCATTTAAAAAACCTGAGGACTTAAACTTAACAATCCAGCAGCGCGAGTACCGTTCTACGTCGCTAAATTTGACGTGTCGGTATAGCAGATTTACTAAGACGAATTTGTGAATATATCGAATTTAATCGTATTATACCGAATTAAATGTCAAATATAATGATCGTCAAGAACGGTACACGCGCTGCAGGTCTATTAGCATATTTTTAATTAGAAACTCGAAAAAAATCATAGCTTAGAATATAGACTTTAAAGTTATAATATTATCAAATGTCATAAAAATGTGTAGAATTTAGAGCATTAATATTATCAAATAAAATCATAAAAATATAATATTATATTGCCCTATATGGAATGCTTTAATAAATTGCTATGAGCAAATTAATTCGGCTTATTCTGAGCCTAGCTAGAAGTTTTATTTTATTGGCCCGATAAACAATTTCGCACGAACAATTTATTACTTCAATTAAAATCATACGAGGGTCACAAATGTTTTTGATCCAATAAATTCATGATTAAATTCAATTCATAGTATTTATGCCACTTGTAATTTTTTATAAATTTTGTGATTTAGTTTTTTTTAATTTAAGAACTATCTTAATTATTTTTCTTGAAGATAAAATATAGTACGTCAGATATTTTTTTCTAGAAAATCGATAAAATCACTTCTCATGTTATAATATTATTATATTAGGT
The DNA here is from genome assembly GCA_905404285.2 of Erannis defoliaria. Taxonomy (NCBI): domain Eukaryota; kingdom Metazoa; phylum Arthropoda; class Insecta; order Lepidoptera; family Geometridae; genus Erannis; species Erannis defoliaria. Next base: position 5,739,848 of record FR990090.1, read on the forward strand.
ACCATTGAAGATGAAAAAAAAACCCTGATACCCCTGTCTTATCAGCGTCAACCCACACGTACCACAACCATACCACAACCACAACCAAAACACGTGGTCCGGCGCAAATTTTGTATTGAAAATGAATAGTAGAATTTACGTACTACATTTTGCCGTCGATATCGACCACGTGGTTGATACCGACCACATCGCAACCACATCGCAACCACAACGCAACCACAACGCAACCACATCGCAACCACAACGCATTCACCAGCTACACAGTGAAATAGCCGCCGGCCACATCGCAGATACAACGTTGCGTCGACGCCACAGTGCGCGCTATATGAAAGCCAGTGTCGAACTGTGTTTGCACACGATGCAAACACATCGCAACTGCTAACGACAGCGCAACCACATCGACATTTTGTCGTCACCACAATGCAACTGCAAAAAGCTGCAACTATTCACACGTAGCCACTGCGTCACCACATTTTGTCGTTGCGATGTGGTGTGGTTGTGGTACGTGTCGTCGTCAGCCATAAAACGTTCACTGCTGGACTAAGGCCTCCCCCCCCCCACGTTCGGCAGGCGGCTTAGATGAATTTGAGAATATACCAAATTTTATCGAATTATACCGATTTAAATGTCAAATATAACGATCGTCAAGAACGTTACTCTCGCTGCTGCTTTTGATGAGGGCGTTGTCGATAATCTAATCCAAGCAGCTGTTGACGGCCTGAAAATAGATTTGTAGGTTAGATAGCTGTTTACATTTTATTTTGGACAGACCTTTAATTAGCAAGGCAAAGGATTGCTATTCAAACCGGTAGGTATGTTATGCAGATTCACCCTGGTAATCCGAGTCTATTAAGAGTAAAACCAATATTGTAGAAAAATACAACAAAATGTATGAGATTGACAGGTGACTATGGCCGCATCGACGATACGCCACCTAGCGGAAAAAAACGCAGTGTGGATCCCCATTAAGCTACCACGGCTATGAGCTATAATTATTATTTTATTGGTGTAAAATGTCTTGCGTATCGTAAATATCGTAAATATCTCGACGCGACCCAAATAAAAGTGGTAAAAAAATTATGGCATCTTAATGATAAGGGTCCCCGACGTTTCATATAATTTAACTTCATCGAACAACGCATCATATAATAATCGTTTCGTATATTTTATGTTCACATAATTTTTGTTTCAAATAACATTTGCTTGCGATATAACAACGGTTGCGCTAATATTCAAACGGTATAATGTTTATTTGATTTTATATTCGTTTGATGTGATTTTTGCTTTATCTAATCCTATGTTATATACCCGACTTGAATTGGTTAGGTTTGAAATGGCTGACAGATCCGAATCAGAGCACCCCGACTCCACCTAAGTTTGTAGTCCCTACCCCTAGAGTGTATATAAAAAGTGTGGGAGTCAGAAGCTCAAGGGAAGTCCTGAGAGAAGCGAGCCATACGAAGCCGAGTGGAGCGAAGGAGGAGGTGGCGAGCGAAGCGAGCCAGCGACCTCCGTAACGTAACGAAGACCGAGTGTGGCGAAGCGAAACTCAGAGGCGACCGCTACAGCTTCTGGCCCACCCGGAGTATCCTCCACTGACAGAACCAAGCCAGGCGTCATGCGTCAGTTAATTATTAGGTAAAGTATAATTTTTCGAAATGAATATTCGGTCAAAGAATATTATGCAAAGTGAACAACTTTGTGAAATGAATTTACATAAAATGAATGATAGTGCAAAATAAAATTATAGTAAATCAATATTAGATTAAGTGAATAATTATGCGAACTGATTTTATATCAAGTGAAATAACACACAGTAGTAGTAACGAAACGTTGTTATACGAAACAAGGGAGAACCTAATGATAATGTCATGTATCCAAATATACTCATAAGTTTCTTAAAGTGACGGTGTCTTATGGAATCTGGGTGATATGGACCGTGCCTCAGTGTGTTTAATGGCGTTTTTTTAAAACTATGGAATGACGAGACTAGCAAGACGTTCGTCTGGTGGTACGTGAATAAAATGGAATAGTAAAATGGCCCTTCACATCGGAACACAGCATTGCTTACCTACTAAATACTGGCGCCAACGCTTAGCGGTTGAATAGATGGCAAAGGTAGAGTAATAGAGTCCTACTATATTTTTTGTAGTGGTAGGACTCTACTGCAGACTCCGCCTGGGGAAGAACTACACTTTTGCCAGTTATTCATCCTCCAAGCAGAAGTGTGCAAGCATCACTGTGTTCTGGTTTGAACGGTCTGATTTCAACGCCGCCGTACGCGCGTCATGCTCTGTTTTCACTCTTTAAAAAAGGTCACCAGATTTGATCGAAACTATAGTCGGAGTATCCGATTTAATTAAAGGTGAGCATTCCCGTATAAATAAAACAAAATGTTCCAAAACCACGTCAGTTTTCATAATATTACTACAGATCTAAGGGCAGATTCAGGGGAGGGACATGGGGGTCATGACCCCCCTCTGGAACTGCTCTCTCTGATATCTTTTCTAGTTGTAATGGAATTGGAGCCTGACTGCTAACTAGACTAGACCCCCCCCCCCCCCCCCCCCCCCCCCCCGACTTAAAAGCTGGATGCGACCTTGCGATCTTAGCAAAACTTTTATTAAAAGCTGTAAACAGAACATCGTTATCTGGTTACGTAACAGATTTAGACAGTGTATAACGAGATTTATCGCCACCTGAATGCCGTCGGATGTATGGCTAGCCTTTATTATTTCCCGGTGGCGCAATATATCATCCGAGGATAAATGCGGCGATACACTTCTCCAATGTGGTTTTGGAGCTTCGAATATAAGCTGGAAATTTGGATTTGTTGTCTATTACTAGTAACACCACAGATGTTATGTTTTGTAGAGATGACTTAACACTCAAAAGTGATTCAGTCTGGTGTTCTTGCGATGTTTTTGATAGTAAGGGGCTATCGATAGAATCATGTGTGTGTCGTATCTCAGACAGAACTCTAAAGCTAATGGAAGACCGGCCAGAAATAAGACTGCAATCTTCAGCTGATATGTTGGAATAATATGGTAAGCTTAATAGACGAATCTCGAAATCTTTGCGACACAACTTGCGTTCCTATAATACTGTATGTATTAAGGACGCAATTGAGCGGAGCCAGGGCTCGAAAGTGATCGCAAGGAATTCGTCTATTGGGCAAAGCCAAATGACGAAGCTGATTCGATCTTCAGCTTGGTGGCAGTATCATTTCGTTGAAATTCGAGAGATCGATCAACCGGTCGATCGATCGGTTGATTCTGAGAGAGTTCGAGAGGTTTTATGGACAGTTGTTCACCTCAACACTGCAACCCATTGTCAGTAATGCTCGAGACACAAGAGCTAAACTGACCGACACTACACTGAGGACATCCCTTCATCCCATATAGCCTTATAGCTCAGTTGGTAGCATGTCTGTCTTCAGAGCTGTAGGGCGTGGGTTCGATCCCCACCCAGGGCAAACATTTATGTGTCGAAAATAGATGTTTGTTCTGTGTCTGGGTGTAATATGTATTATAAGTATATATTTACGAAAAAAATTGTATATAAGTATTCTATCAGCTATCTGGTTCCCATAAAAATAGCTTTGCTATGGGGCTAGATGGCGCTTTGTGTAAAATATCCCCCAATATATATTTATTTATTATCCCAGACGTCAGCCTGTACGAGATTAGAATGGATCTTAGACAGCTTAAGAACTACAAGGCTAGGTGAGGACGGAATAACGACAGAACTAATGAGAGCGGGGGGTAAACCGGTACTTTAAGTCCTCCAAAAGTTGTTCGATTCCGTAAATCACAAAGGTACTAAGCCTGAAGCATGGCACAGGAGTGTGGTGGTGCTGTTTTTCAAGGAAGGAGATGACACTTTATTGAAGAACTATAGGCCTATCTCACTCCTGAGCCATGTGTACATGCTGTTCTCGAGAGTCATTACGAACCGTCTCGAAGAGTGAATAGGTATCTTCTGGGCAAGCGTGCTCCAACTTAACAAGGTCAAACGCGAACCCATTAATATAAAAAAAGAACGCAGGTTTGATGACTTCCAGCCTTCCGAACAAGCCGGTTTCCGGAAAGGCTTTGGCACCATAGACCACATTCACACGCTCCGCCAGATTATACAGAAGACTGAGGAGTATAATCGACCGTTATATCTAGCGTTTGTGGACTATGAAAAACCTTCGATTCAATCGAGACCTGAGCGGTGTTGCAGTCCCTCCAGCGATGTCATATCGACTATAGGTATATCGAAGCGCTGAAGTGTTTGTATAAAAATGCCACAATGTCAATCCGGTTGCAGGACGCGATCATGAAACCAATCCAATTGCAGAACGTTACGTTGTTAGTGACGTTATTTCTCCGAAACTGTTCACGAACGCATTGGAGGACGTTTTCAAGCTCTTGGGCTGGAACGGATTCGGCGTCAACATTACTGGCGAATACGTCACTCACCTTCTCTTTGCCGATGATATAGTCATCATGGCAGAGTCGCTGAAGGACCTCAGTACTATGCTCAGCGACCTCAGTAATGTTTCCCAACAGGTAGGTCTTAAAATGAACATGGACAAGACAAAGATCATGTCCAATGTCCATGTTGTGCCCGTACCGGTTGTCGTTGGGAACGATACTCTCGAAGTTGTTGACCACTACAACACTATCTTGGATATATTGTTAATTATGTTGGTCCAACTTCGACAAAGAGGTTGCCCGAAGAATCCAACTCGGATGGGCAGCGTTCGAGAAATTGCGTAATATTTTCTCGTCCGAAATCCAGCAGTGTCTGAAGACAAAGGTCTACGACCAGTGTGTGTTGCCAAGGATAATATATGGAACTGAAACGTGGTCTTTAACTGCTGGCCTTTTGGAGAAACTCAGAGTCACGCAACGTGCAATGGAGAGCTCTATGCTCGGAGTTTCTTTGCGCGATAGAATCCGGAACGAGGATATTCGCCAAAGAACCAAAGTTACCGACATAGGTCCCAAGGTTTGCAAGTTGAAGTGGCAATGGGCAGGCCACATCGCTCAAAGAACTGACAACTGATGGGGAAGGAAAACTCTTGAGTGGCGACCGCGAACCGGAAGACGCAGCATAGGAAGGCCTCCCACTAGGTGGACCAACGACATTGTAAAAGTCGTGGGCAACCGGTGGATGCAAATGGCAGATTGTCGTACAGTGTGGCGGGCTAAGGGGGAGGCCTTCGTTCAGCAGTGGACGTCTCCGGACTGATGATGATGACCCAAATCCAAATTTTCGTGACTAAAAATCCAAAAACAAAGGACTTTCATACAAACGTTTCTCCCCCTTTTCCCCCATTTAGGGGTCGAATTTTGAACAATCCTATTTCTTATTACACCCCTACGAATCGAGACGAATACACCCTCCAAATTTCAAGCCATTTCTTTCAAGTATATACATAGACTAGCTTTTGCCCGCGGCTTTGCCCGCGTAGTAATGTTGAATACTGGAATTCGGTTAAATCGGGGCCCAACTCAATTGAATCACTAAAATACGTATATTATTGCATTTTTTCCAAGCCGCTTGCAAATCTTTAAGTTTTCTCGAGGATGACCAAATTTGGCATGTCGCGTTTGCAATACTTACTTCAAAACAAAGCCGTCTTGTTGAATTTTAAACAGACAGATGGACATGACAAACTTATAAGAATTCCTCGTAGTACTACGGAACCCTAAAAATGTCTGCTAATGACGCTGTAGTTGCCGGGGCCTTTGACCCGAAAGATTACAATATTTCTTTGTAGACAACGTTTTTGATTTTTTTGTTGGAAGGTGCTAAAATAGCCAGGCTTTCAGGGGAGCTAACTCGCGAGCAAGCCACATAGAACTGACCATGCGAAAAACAGTCCTGCCTTAAATCAATACCAGCGTATTTTAAAGTTTGACCCTGAGCCTTATTGATGGTCATAGCAAAACAAACTTTTAGAGGAAATTGAAGCCTTTTGGAGTCATAAGGTAAGTCACTGGGAATCATGGGAATACGCGACACAAACACTGTTTCGCCATGGGCACACCTAGTCAAAATGATGGCCTCAACCAGATTACGATGCAGCATTTTTACTTGTAACCTGGTTCCATTACACAATTTGGGTGGTCTTAAATTCCGAAGGAGCATGACGGGTGTACCTTTCTGCAGGATAAGCCTCTGATATGGTAGCCCCGCTGGTCTTAATGAATTTAAAAACTCAACTGGATAGTTTACAGCATCATCATTATTGCATACCGTATCAACAAAGTCAATGAAATGAAATAAGCTTAAGCAGAAAAAGTATGATAACAAAGAACGTAAAAAGATTACCAAAATATCGCAAGAATTACGAAACTTCGATAAAATACAGTGCTGCACTGATCGCTTAGGTAGACTCGGTGTGGGTTGGAGTGGGGCGCGCTCGAGGTACAGCGCGTCATACTCGGGTTTTAACGTATCTGAGCCGACGCGGGATGGACGTTTCGAAAGCGCTGTGCTTGGTGCGTGCACCGGATCAATTACATGTGTTTAAAATATTTATCTTCTTACGCATAAACACTCGATTAGCTAATCTATAAATATAACATTTTTTTTCAAATGAAAAACTGACCCGTGGCCTTCCAGTTTTGAAATTGTTTGAAAATTCTGAAACATGTTTATCTTTATTTTATCTTATCTCTTAAGTCAAAAAACTTAACAGCCTTAAAAGAATGGTTTCGGCAAAATGGTATTTTAATGATACATTGAACCCCTTGCGAATTTTTCAAAATCGTTGCTGAGTGTGCGTTTCTCTGCATCAGCCCTTAACACTAATGGTATATCGGCCTACCCTGATTGGGCCATATTCACTACGCTGGCCCAGTGCAGGTTGGCGGATTCACATACACTATCGTATTTCTTCTCCTGAAATATGAAGGTTTCCTCATGATGTTTTCCTTCACCGAAAAGCCAGTGGTATTATCCATGCGTAAGTTTCAAAGAACTAATTCGAACGGGCTCGCCCGGGTTCGAACCCGCGACCCCAAGAATGTGAGTCGAGCTTGATCTCACTGAAGCTACCACAGCTTGAGCTGAGTGTAAGTTTACACCACTCAAAATTTAGTTTAGGCATTTAAAAGTAAGTTAATTTAATATTAAAAATTAATTTAGCAGCTTAGGCTGTACAGTATCTAATAATTATGTCCGTCAAACAGTCGTCTGCGTAAACATACAAAAAAATAGCCTATGTCCGTTTCCGAACCTTATGCTATAACTACCTATCCAAAAATGCAGCTCCATCTGTTCAGCCGACCAATAAATACGCCCATCCCCGTCCCCATTCCCAGCCTCATCCCTATAAGCGCCCCCTTCCCCATCCTCATCCCGATACCAAATGTCATTTTAATATGAACATGCCCATCCCCGTCCACATCCCCGTTCTCTCTCTCATCCCCATCCTGAACCCCATCCCATCCCCACCCCCATCCCGATTTCAACTTTCATCTTAATATGGACACGGCCATCCCCGTTCCCAGCCTCATCCACATCCGCATCCCATCCCCACCTGTCCCCACCAAATCCCCACCCATCCCCACCCCATCCCCATCCCATCCCCATCCCCAACCCATCCCCATCCCCATCCCGATACCAATTATAATCTTAATATTAACATGCCGATCTCCGTCCCGTCTCCGTTCCCAGTATCATCCCCACCCCCACCCCCATCCCCACATCTATCCCCATCCCTATACCAAATTTCATTTTAATATGTACAGCCGTTACAAAGTTAAGGAGAAACAAACGTACTATCACTAAAACTTAGTTTTTTTTTATACTAACGCGAGCTGATTTTGAAAAAACTGTGACACCCGTATCTTCTTATTTTTATAGTAGAATATGTATACCAAGTTTTGTATCAATCGAATCAGAGAATAAAAAGTTTCATACAAACTTTAACACCCCATTTAACCCCCTTCGGGGTTGATTTTCGAAAAATCCTTTCTTAGTGGGCGTTTACACCTCTCCAAAAACATACCCTCCAAATTTCAAGTCTCTACGTTTAGCGGTTTGGGCTGTACGTTGTCTATATGTCAGTCAGTCAGTCAGTCAGTCAGTCAGGACATAGCCTTTTATAGTTATAGATTAATATAAACACGCCCATCCCCGTCCACATCCCCGTTCCCTCCCTCATCCCCATCCCGAACCCCATCCCATCCCCACCCCCATCCCGATTTCAACTTTCATCTTAATATGGACACGCCCATCCCCGTTCCCAGCCTCATCCACATCCACATCCCATCCCCACCTGTCCCCACCAAATCCCCACCCATCCCCACCCATCCCCACCCATCCCCACCCATCCCCATCCCCATCCCGATACCAATTGTAATCTTAATATTAACATGCCTATCTCCGTCCCGTCTCCGTTCCCAGTATCATCGCAACCCCCACCTCCACCCCCATCCCCACATCTATCCCCATCCCTATACCAAATTTCATTTTAATATGTACAGCCGTTACAAAGTTAAGGAGAAACAAACGTACTATCACTAAAATTTAGTTTTTTTTTTATACTAACGGGAGCTGATTTTGAAAAAACTGTGACACCCGTATCTTCTTATTTTTATAGTAGAATACGTATACCAAGTTTTGTATCAATCGAACCAGAGAATAAAAAGTTTCATACAAACTTTAACACCCCATTTAACCCCCTTCGGGGTTGATTTTCAAAAAATCCTTTCTTAGTGGGCGTTTACACCTCTCCAAAAACATACCCTCCAAATTTCAAGTCTCTACGTTTAGCGGTTTGGGCTGTACGTTGTCTATATGTCAGTCAGTCAGTCAGTCAGTCAGTCAGTCAGGACAAAGCCTTTTATAGTTATAGATAGAATAGATTTCTTCAGATCGAATTCATAATCCCTCCCGATTTTCCTACTTTGCCGTCTTGAAACTTTCAAAGACCTACCTATTATTATTCAGCTTCGTAAGTTGTTCAGACGTTTTTTGATGTAAACTGAAAGCTGGGAGATTAACGTTTTGCCAAAACAATAATAGGATACGACAATCCCTAATACCAGTACTCTTCCCTATTATCAGAGAATTTTAGCCAAAATCCTATTTTCTTTAGGTTTGTCCTTATTTAATTAATACTTATTTGGTTGTTTATTTACTGGAATGACCTCATTATTTTGAGAGATTTGGGATTGATAATAGCATTTGTTTATTTTACTGGAATTTCTCGGCAATTAGTTGTTCTTGTGTTTTTTTTAACTTATACTTTCCTCTTTTTGTCGATGGGCAGTAATATAGGTGTGTACGTAGGACATTCATTATAAAGTGAGAATGAGGTAGAAAGTCTCTGGAACCGAAAAAAGTAAATACTGGCTGCTAAAGCTAGAACATTGATAAGATTAAAAAAAGGAAAATATTTAAACATCTTTTGTTTTTATAAAATGGAAGTCCTTTGTTTGCAGTCTGTCGTAGCGTGTTGTCCAGTGTTGTCGAAAATGGGAAAAAATAAGATAATGCCCGGCTCACAAGTCCACCGTTGCTATGGCTACAATTTGTGATGCTGCCTTCGAAATACTTGAGCATCCTCCATATTCACCCGACCTTGCCCCTAGTGATTTCTATCTATTTTCGAGGTTGAAGGACTCTCTGAGAGGACAGAGGTTCGAAAATGATGTAGCAGTAGTCGCTGCAGTACAAGATTTTTTAGGTGCTCAGGGTGAATATTTTTTTAAGATAGGAATTATAAGCTTAGAAAAAAGATATTCCAAGTGTATTACGCTAAAAGGTGACTATATCGAAAAATAAAATAACATTTAATAAAAGTTACCGGCAACATGCTCATTCTCACTTTTTATTGTACGCTCCTCGTAATTTGTATCGATCTGCATTCTTGTCTCAAAATACCTAGATGATTAACTTATATTTTTGCCAAAAAGGGATATCGTCATCAGCTATAAAACAGTTACTGCTGGACGAAGGCCCCTTGGCAGGTGGCTTGGGGATCGCAGAATGCTCACCACCGTTAACCGAGAGGACCACTTCGGTGGTTCTGGTTGCAGTTTAAGGACAACCCAGCACCATCAAAAAGTCCATCAGGTTAAAAAGGAATATCATTAATTAGTAATTGTACGTTAAATGTTTATTTTTATGCTTTTCAGCTTGGATATTTGACCACAACAACAACATGACAACATACCATCACTTAACACCCGATGTTAAGTGATGGTATGGTCGAAGATGAAAAACACAATGTCTTGGAATTGGAACTGGCTCTGAAATGGCGCCACCAGGACACACCGCTAGGTGCGGCATATTTTCACTTGAGGGTAGTGACTATGGCTACCCATCCGAGTACTAAAGGTACCATACAACCATAGGAAATATTTGATTTGGTCACATCCAACCCAGTGCTTCTGTCCCGTTACCGGGGCAGAACATTCCTTTACATACTCTAACATTTTTTTAAAATTTTAATGATATTTTAATTGACATTTAAATTTTTATTTTATTTTTAATATTTTATCCTAACTGTATTATTGCATTCAAATCTTTATTATTGTATCAATTTGACCTACCTAATATAACGCAACATTTTTATAAGGTGAATAAATAATCTGAATCTGAATCTGATAGTAAAAATTGTTTCATCGATCCCGGCCCCGGTGATGGCACACATAAAGTATCATTTACCACGGTACAACAAGGTGGATTCTTTAAGCGTTTGTATATAGGATAACGCGGAATGGTATCACTAAGCTGAAAGGAGGTAATACATACACACGTTTTGGAATGTGATACAGATCTGTAATATGTAAGTATATAAAATGTTGTCCAATGTTATTACATTCTGTTTTGTATGTTTACTAAATAAATAAATAATTGTGAAATGAAACAACGTTTTCAACGTTTCAGGGTTGGCCCCAAAACGTGTTTTTGTACAATAACTTCACGAGACGTGCGAGACGTTCGCCTACATAAAGCAAGCATTACCAGGGGGGTGTCACTCCGCAGTTTAGGTATGTTCGGCCGGCGCTCCGTCCGGATGGACAATGCGAGGCAGCAGTCAGTCGCCGCCCCCACGCTAGCCTCGTCGCACGTAACTAAGCAAACGTGATAGAAAGAGAAGAAGAGTATATCTAGGTGAATATAGCGAGCGGTATCCAGCGCTGTGCGAGTTGAATTGCTACTTTATTGCCTAGTATATAGAGTCCTTATTTATTTCAATTCCTTTGCGGAGTAAACTTTCTGTACGGAGCACTACTATTTATTCTGTGGCATTACGCCTGCTCATAACAGTAGCAGTGCTAGAATTGTGAACTTGCGAACCAAGTCCTGTGCCGTACTGCTCTGCGCTCGTCACCTTGAGATATTAGATGGCAAATCACTTCATGCTCAGTAATTTCTCTGGTAACATTTTATTGCTATTTGTCAAGGAGTGACTATATTTTTTGAGGCGAATGATGGAAAATGTATAATAATGATGATGTGAAAATCTAAGTAAAACCCTGACAAAGTTTAAAATAAACAAGAAAAGGTTCCAGAAAATGAATCAGACAAGAAAGATTGGACTTCTAGAGTAGGTAACCTCTTGTAGAAGTGAAATTAGTTTAATAGGTACAATTTTTTTTTATCCGCTGTCAAGGAGATATGTACATTGAATCTTTTATCTTCGGGATTTCCGTTTTTTCCCTTTTTTTATTTAAAATGTGTTGAGTATTAAGTAATGCGGCACTGGTGGTGCATGCACCGCTATGTTCCTCGGACACATGGCGGATGACTCGGCGAGCTCGCGTAGCGCTATAAATCGATTCAACTCGCGTTAAGGTTCGCGGCGGTCCGTACAGGAACTGTACCCGTACCTAACCAATGTGCGCGTGGGCAACGTATCCCGACTACGCGTAACTCAGGAACACGCTATCCGTACGCAGCTTAACGTGTAACTCTCTGTATATATGTGAATATTCGCTGTCCTATAAAATAGGCCTAATCTAGAGCACAAACCCTAAAATCGACGTGAAATGTGTTCCCAACACATCGTTAATTGGCACAGATTTTGGGATGCAAAGTGCAACTCATAAATCGTTCGATACACGCAAAACGCGTTTGTACCAAATAGCATTGCAAATGCATTCGCAAATTTAAGTGAACTACCTAAATAACCCTTATTACAATGAGCTTAAATCACACATTAATGGCAAACACATCTTTGTCGATTTACCAACAAAACTGAATCAGGAAATACTGAAACAGCCCTTACCAGTAGAGTTTAAGTTTATTTCAACCTACTCAACGTTACGAATATTAATGTCTATTAAACCAATTTTGCTAATCTATAATGATCCATATTACAGTGACATTATAAGCAACTCAATTGTACTATTGCTTGTACAAATCGTTGGGTACGTTTCAGTAGTAGCAAAAAAAATTACTCTCAGTAACTAATAATGTTTATCACCGGGATTTCATCGCGCACAAATAAATTTATTTTCAACCGACTTAAAAAAGGAGGTTCTAAATTTTTTGTATGTGACATGATTACTCCGCCAATTATGAACTGATTTTGATGTTTTTTTTGTTTGGTAGGTAATACTTAAGAGGTGGTCCCATATGAATTTTATCGAAATCGGTTCAGTAGTTTGGTTTTTAAATCAACATTACTAGAAAATATGAAGATGTCATCCAGGTATTCGAAGTTGAAGTCGGTTGTATTATTTTTGCTTACGAAGCGCTGGTCGAATCGGCCGTCATGCTAGCCTGAATGATATCATACGCGCCGGGCTTTTACCACCGCCAATGTGTGCTGCCACAGCTGTGCTTGAACCGGGCGGTCTTGCGCGTGACAATGGCAAAAAACCTGACGGTATGATACTTGTGCCTTTGAAGTTGGGTCGGCCCCTTGTATGGTATGCAACATGCGTCGATACTTTGGCACCGTCACATCTTCCTGAGACACAGAGTAGGGCTGGTGCGGCGGCAAACTCGGCGGAGCAGCACAAGCGCTGCAAATATGCTAACCTCGGCAGAGGATATATACTTATATTTGAGCCGTTTGGTGTTGAGACATTAGGTCCGTCCGGGAGCTCATCATCTTTTCAAAAACATATCCGAGCGCCTGGTCGACGCAACGCGTGATCAAAATACTGGCGTTTATTTGGCCCAACGCATAAACATTGCCATTAAGCGTGGTAGTGCCGCCAGCATGCTAGGTACGCTGCCGACTGGTAGTGGGTTTGAAAATTTAGATTGTCTCTAGACTTTCATCGGTCTGGATACAATCCTTTTGGTTTTTGTTGTGTAGTAGGCTAAGTAGTCTTTGTAGTTTGTTGTAGTTAATAAAGGCTTATGCCTTAACTTTTTTTTTAAACTTATTATTATCTATTTTTTTTACGCTTAGACCATGTTCCAATGGCTGTGGTCACGAGCTGACTGAGTCCCGGTGATAAACATAATTATGGTGTTCAAATCTCGAAAGCTTAAAAGTCTCAGTAACTAGTTAAGATAGTTAACTTTTTCCCCAGATAGATTTTATAGTGGTAGGACTCTATTGCAGAGTCCTCCTGGAGTAGTGCCACACCTTTGCCAGTTATTCAACCGCCAAGCAGTAGTGTGCAAGTATTACTGTATTCCGGTTTGAAGGGCAATGTTACCAGATAAATTACTGGGTATGAAGAAATTTAACAACTAATATCTCAGGTTGGCGCAGCGCAGTGCGGCGCAGGATTGTGTTCACAAGTTCACAATTCTGGCACTTCTACTACTGTTAGTGGCAGGCGTGACGCTTACCACCAGGCGAACGTCATGCACGTCTCGTCACTTGAACGTATAAAAAAATGCATTGTTGATCACTAATTAGGCTACCACAACTATGGCTATTGGCTACACGGGCATGCAAGGGCGAATCCAGGGGTGGGGCACAGGGGCACGTGCCCTAAAACGGTTTAAATATAACAAAGACCTGGGAGATTTATAGGATACCGCTATAATAATATTTGTTTCTTTTCGCATAATAAACATGTAGTTTCTCATTAATTAATCTTTATTAAAAATATTTTTTATAGTTATTCTTGTAAGTAATTGAAAAAAGATCGATCACAAAGACAGCATAGGATAATACTATAGGGGAACTTGGCCTATAGCCCATGTGCCCCTCCCAGAAATAAATCCTGGATCCGTCCTTGCGGGCATGGCCGCAAACTTATAACCTACTTAAAGCCATATGATTGATAGAGAAGTATGGGTGTCAATTTCCTCTAAATTAATACACAACAACAAAAGTGGTGCCTTAGTATTTATACAGTGTAAGCTGATCCATCTAATTAAAGCTAATTATACACAAATTCACACACTTTAACTGTCTCATCGTAGCCTAACTGCTCGTGAATAAGTAGTTTCAAACTCCCGTGTTGAATTAACTACCGGCAGTTAAACTGAAAATTAGCTAACACAGTAGTCTGATGAAATTATTTGGAAATTTTGTGTACTTACAGACATATTTGCTGTATTCCCATATAAAAAAACATATTTTCTTTTGGATAAAGTTGAAAGTTTACATGATATAAAGGGTTTCGCGTATCGGCATTACAAAGCCAATAGGAGGTGATTGTACTCATCATTGTGAATGACTGGCTAAGGGGTCAGTTGGTAGTATGGCTGCCTTCAGAGCTTTAAGACGTGGGTTCGATTCCCAATCAAGATAAACATTTACGTGACGAACATAGATAATATATTTTGTTCTGCTTCTGGGTGTTGTGTGTATTATTTTGGGTGTTATAAGTCATTGAGTCAGTTGTGGCAGTCAAGTAAGTAAGTTCGTATAGGCTGGGTGGCTGGGTGTCAGAGTTAATGTGCCGCCCGAAGGCCTCTGACATGGCTGACGGTTGTTGTTATAGAAACTAGATCAAACAGCCGGTCACTGTCAACTCACGGTCACCCATCCGAAGACTGACCGGACCGTCCGTTGCTTAACATCGGTGATCGTTTAGAATCACCTAACCAAGCTACGCCACGAGCGCTACTCAAAGCAAAACAAGGCAGTCAAGTGATTGATTCTTAGTTCGGAGAATTTTTTTGTCCCACAGAAATGAATACTTTGATAATATCATATTTTTCCAGAGTATCGGCGGTTAAGAAAAATATTTACTCCACGCTAAAATTTATACTCTAGAGATCTTTTGTGATAGCAAATAGAAAATGTTTACGCATGGAATTTGTTCTGATACTCGTTATAGTTTCTCTGTAACGGTTTTTGCTGGGTTTCGCACATAAAGAGTACTAAAGTAGAGAAAGAAAAGAGGTCTTTGTATGTGCTCATAATTGTTATTTTTTTACCAAGGAACCAAAGCTGTACCGCCTATAGAAATAATTATCTACTGTTGCAAAGAAAAATGATATTTTCTTTCGAAGAAATATACTATACTCACTTAGGGAGCAAAAGTTGTACAGAGTCTCCCAAAGCGAAGACGAGAGTCTTCGCTTCGGGAGACTATATACATGAGATCTGTGACATTCTTTACTTGCTTCCGTGGTGTGTATACGATTTTACGTGCCGCTGCGGGGAGAAAGTGGTTCCTTTTGCTCCGCGTAGCGATGCTAATGTGGCTACTTTAGCTCCGCGGCTAGCCCTTAGTGGCTAATTTAGCGGGGATAACTCGCAAACCGCGAAAAAAACAGCTATTCAATCGAAAAATTCATTCACTCTCGTCGATATGTATGGAACTGCTGATTTTTATTTCGCTATTTCAGACGCGGTTCCATAGTAAAGTTGTGCTAATGATGAGTACTTTTATACAAGGTTATACAGCATATTAAGGGCATATTTTGTATCGCAAAAAAACAGCTGTTCCATACATTTTGCCCAAGGTCGATGAACTTTTTGTATGGAACAGCTGTTTTTTTTGCGATTTCAGTGTTAGCCGCAGAGTAAAAGTTGTTTGTTTCGATGTACAGAATATGACCTTGAAAGGATGCTAACTGATTAGAACTAACCCTGTATATTAAAATATGTCTGTCATTCAAATATACTCATCAACAGCTGGAAGACGTCCACTGCTGGACGAAGGCCTCTCCCTTAAAGGGAGGTGTTGCCATAATCCCCACGCTTGGCAGGCGGCTTGGGGATCGCAGAATGGTTACCACCGTTAACTGAGAGGACGCTGCTGCCCGTCCTCCGGTGGTTCTGGGTGCAGTTTTAGGACATACCCAGGTCCAAATATACACCCCGTATAAAATAAATATAAGTACCTAAACAATTATGGAATAGTCTGTTTTCTTTCCACGTTTCACGGGCGAGCGCTTTTATCATCCAGTCCCTTTAGGGGGAGTCAAGCTCGTTTCGCCATCTTTTTTCGGGCCTGCCGAGGGGTCTTTTGGTGGAAAGAGGGAAGGAAAGCCTTTGCCTTGCAGTGGCACGATCATGGCTGAAAAAGAAATAAAAAATAATTCGTTTGTTTTGTTTCGTCAGAAAAGTTGTGTACAATAGGCTAGATGACTGGTTTTTTTATTGTCCTATTAAAATGTGGCCCATAAATTTAGCTCATTAATGAAAAGAAAATGAAAATCTGATCAAAAATAAGCAACTTATAAGCATTTTAATATCATGCTAGACAGAGAGGCGAAACAGCAAATCGTGACGTCAATTCTCTGTACGCCATATAAATTCTATTCTGACAAGTAAGGCGTGACGTCATTTTTTGTTTTGTGGGAAAGGGACAGAGTTGCCTCTACCAAAAACTTTAAACGCTTATATATCAGAACATAAATAACCGATTTAAATTATGTTTTCAATAAACATACTATATTTACTTAAATTCTTCATCGAAGCTATTGGTACAGCATTGGTACCATTCGGTACAACTCTTATCTAGTAATTGTCTACTTTATTTCTGGCACGTGAAACCAAACGGTTTTTAATATTATTTTTGTTTTTTTTTGCATAATAAACTTATAATTTCTCATTATTTAATCTTTATTAAAAATACTTTTTATAGTTATTCTTATATGTCATTGAAAAAGTATCGATCCCAAAGACAGCATAGGATAATACTATGGGGGAACTTGGCCTATGGCTCATGCCCCCCCAGAAATTAATCCTGGATCCGCCCTTGCGGGCATAGCCGCATACTTATAACCTACAACAATACAAACAATACAAATACATTTATTGGACATAAATTTTGACAGAGACTGTAATACTGAATCCTTTGGCTCCGAACTAGTACTAATTTTTAATAGTACTGTTTTCGGAAACCAATGGCCTCTCCCAAATATAGGACTTAAATAAACTAAATGCCAATAGTGCAGATGTAGCACAAAGTTAAAAAAGATTCATCATCATCATCAGCCCGGAGACGTCCACTGCTGAACGAAGGCCTCCCCCTTAGATCGCCACGAAGGTGAGTGATGTATTCGCCATTAATGTTGATGCCGAATCCGTTCCAGTCCAAGAGCTTGAAAACGTTCTCCAATGCGTTCGTGAACAGTTTCGGAGAAATAACGTCTCCCTGTCTCACGCCTTTCTGCAATTGGATTGGTTTCGTGCTCTCGTCCTGCAACCGGATTGACACTGTGGTGTTTCTATACAAACACTTCAGCACTTATAAAAAAAAAGATTATCTTATTCTGATCTTATAAAAAAAGAGTATATATAATTAAATTAATGTAGTTTAGTTTGAACTAAAAATAAAAATTATAAGTGCATGCTTAATAAAAACATGATCCTTCCGCTTCGTGTGTGTGTGTGTGTGTGAGTGCGCGCGTTTGTGTGTGTGGGTGTGATTCTTGTTTTATGATATATCTAAGATATATCTAGTTAAACCCAGTATTATTGATAAAGAAGTATGGGTGTCAATTTCCTCTAAATTAACACACAACAACAAAAGTGGTATCTTAGTATTTATAATATAGTGTAAGCAGATCCATCTAATTAAAGCTAATTATCCACAAATTCACACACTTTAACTGTCTCATCGTAGCCCAACTGCTCGTGAATAAGTAGTTTTGGTGGAAAGAGGGAAGGAAGGCCTTTGCCTTGCGGTGGGACGATCATGGCTGAAAAAGAAATATAAATTAATTAGTCTGTTTTGTTCTGTCATAAACGTTTTTATTTTTTATACTCTCAAGTGACGAGGCGAGCAAGACTTTTGCCTGGTGGTAAGCGTCACGCCTGCCACTAACAGTAGCAGTGCCAGAATTGTGAACTTGCGAATACAAGCCTGGGCCGCACTGCACTGCGCTCGTCAACCTGAGATATTAGATCTTAAATCTCTTCATATACCCATTTCTCTGGTAACATTGCCCTTCAAACCGGAACATAATTATAATCATAATCATTGTATTGGTAACAGTTAGTTACAGGTTGGTTAATGGTTGCACACTACTGCTTGGCGGTTGAATAACTGGCAAAGGTGTGGTACTTCCCCAGGCGGACTCTGCAGTAGAGTCCTACCACTACAAAAAGAACAGTTGTGTACAATTAACCCTTTTTACCTTTCGGCACAACTCTTATCTAGTTAGTCTAGTAGTCTATTCCCCTTTATTTCTAGCAAAACATTAATCATTGGGCAAATGGACAAAACGACAAAGCGTCGCTAGTTGCTCACTATTCTAGAAATCCTAGAATTAATAACCTCGACTGCTCCATAATAAGCATTTGCGGTCTGTCGTAAGTTCTACAATCGTTGTGTTTAATCTAGGTTCATTTGTCGCAGTTTGCTGCCGGGATTTGAGTTGAGCGGTTCTTTGTCATTATGCCGACTTCAAAATAGGAGGTTCTTAATGCGACTGTACGTTATTTTTTTTCGTATTTATTTGTGTTACGCGATTACTCCGCCAATTATGAACTGATTTTGATGAATATATTTTTGTTTGGTATGTAGTAGTCCCCAGGTAGTCCCATATAAATTTTACCGAAATCGGTTCAGTAGTTTGGTTTTTAAATCAAAATTACTAGAAAATATGAAGATGTCATCCAGGTATTCGAAGTTGAAGTCTGTTGTTGTTTTAAAAAGCGTCTTGTTATCGTTATATTGAATCAAGCGAGTTTGATAGATAAGTAGATAAATTGATTAAGTAATACTTTATTTCTCACGCCAAAGAAACACACACACAAAGAATTATATAAATTAAATACTAGTGCACGTATGGTGGCCTTATTGCTTAAAGAGATCTCTTCCAGGCAACCTTAGGATGGAGAAAGATTATGAGCACGGAAAGACGGGGTGTGCTGTAAAGAAGAAATTCCTACGAATCATAAGCATCCCTACAATCTGATACATAATATTATAATATTTTAGCAGTGTGCAGTGTGTTTGATTTTTTGAGTGACGAGACGAGTGAAACGCTGGCCTGATGGTAAACATCGCACCTGCCGCAGATGGCCTCGCACCGCTATCTTGCTCGCGCATTTCCCAATTTTTAACCGACTTCAAAAAAGGAGGAGGTTCTATGTTCGACGGTATGTATGTTCACCGTTTTGTCCGTCAATTGCGGACCGCTCTTTTTTTTTTAAAGGTTTGGTCCCATATCTATGTAAAATCTTCCGAGGTGGTCCCATACCTATGTGAAGTCGGTTGTTTTTTTTATCGAAAATTTTACTTGTTTTGAATAAAGTAATGAAAAATCGCAGTCGTTGAAATATCTGAAAATAGCATTACAATGTAATTCCTAAAAATAGGATTATGTCTGCATGGTTTCTCGTTGGCTTTAGTCTGTAAATAATTTCTTTGTACACTACATCATCATTCATTTACTTTCATTTATAAGAACCTAATCAGACTCCAGCTAAATTAAATCTAAGACACGTCTTTGCTTAATATTTGCGAATAAAGAAAAAGCGTTAATTCTCTATCTCGAATACGAAATTCGGGACACGTAGAAAAAAGGTCCCAGTCGAAGCCACAATCGATTTCAGGGATAATCGAATGGACGGATAGTGTCCGTGTGCGGTTTGTCCGGCTAATTTTGCATCCGTATAGAATTTCTCAATATTAAATTAGTATCTAGTTACTTGATTACTGAATAGGGACCTACTCGTATTCGAAATGCAGTTACTCCATTAGAAGGTAAGTCAACAATATACAGGGATAGTTCTAATCAGTTAGCATCCTTTTAAGGGCATATTATGTACATCAAAACAAAAAACTTTTACTATGGGGCCAACATTAAAATCGTAAAAAAAAAACAGCTGTTCCATACATTATGCCCAAGTTCGATGAATTTTTTGTATCGTACAGGTGATATTTTATCTTGATATTTAAGGTTGGCTTTTAAAAAAAGGAGTTCACAATGGTGACTAACTCGTGCTTATAGCACTAAGCACTAACTAGCCTCATTGTAACTAACTAGCTGCGCTCTGCGGTTTCACCCACAATTCTTGGGATAAAAAGTAGCCTATGTTTTATTCCAAGGTATAAACTACCTCCATGCCAAATTTCATTATAATATTTAACGTATTTGGATGAAAACTGACCGACAAACATTCGCATTTATCAATATTAGTGGGATTAGCTTAAGCTTGTCTTGTCGTTTTATGTCGGATATCCGGCAAAACATCACCTCAGCAATCGATTCAACTCCAGCGAAGGAATTCGTATAAACGCATACCGTTTATTATTATGCATCGATATAAATCGAATAAAATTCTGGATATCGAGTAATAGAAACGTGCGAAGATTTGCGTCAATTTTTCATTCAACCATTTTTATGTGTGTTCAAAGAATTTAATAGGGAGATAACACGGATTGTTGAATTGTAATGGAAATTCTATCGAATTGCAATATAATAATAATAATAATAACCATCAATTCTCGTCACCATCCCACATGACAAAAATCTCTTGAAAGCCGAGAAGGACAAACTCAGCAAGTACCTTGACTTGGCCTTCGAGATAACCGCCATGTGGGATGTTGACTCGACGATCATTGTCCCGATAGTCGTTTCGGCAAACGGTCTTATAGCGAAGAGCCTCGACCAATATCTCAAGAGGCTCTAGCTAGGCGGTTGGGTCAAGGGTCAGATACAAAAGGCAGTGGTACTTGACACGGCGCGCATTGTCAGGAGGTTCCAGCTTGCAGCTTGAGCCCTGCCCCGCTGCCGGCGGCACCCTAGTTTTTAAGTTTTTTATAATTAGTATTTTTATATGCATATTATATATTGATTGCAAAAAACTTAAAAACCTAAGGAATTAAATAAATATGTGCATAATAATAATAATATTTTTTTATTTCAGACAAAATCATCTATATTAGTATTTTAGTACACAATTACACATAAAAAACAACAAAGAAATCGGTAGTAGGTCAATGTCAACCAATAAATAATCAAAAAACGATTTTTTTTATTAAAATTAAATCAATAACAAAATCAAGATAAATATTATATGTCAAATTAAAATGAAAAATCGTATAAGTAAATAATTAATGTCAGTAAGCTACATTATTGTATTATTAGGTTGTATATTCTTACTGGTATATTTTTTATTTTTTGTTGGTTGTTGCGTTACTCAATTCACCATAATAAATTTACTGTTACTGTGGCGCTTTATACAGGGTGTGGCGAAATAAGTGGAAAAACTTATATCAACAGATGGGAGACAACAAGGTGGTTAAGAAAAAAATATTGTTCTGTAAAAGTAGCATAGTTTTTCATTTTCATTACATTTCGAGTTATTCAAGTGAGGTAGTAATTTCTAGATGTGTTTATTAGCTAGCAGTTTTGGTCACGGGCTTTCGAAATTAATACTGGCATTTTTGTGTCGCGAGTTCTTATTTGAGAAAAATATTTCGTAGGTACCTCTACATTGTGGTCGATTCTGACGGTTTTAGTTGACAGTTCTAAACTGACTAAAGTATTGCTGTCACTTTTTTACTAGGCATGTTAGCTAAGGACAGCAATACTTTAGTTAGTTTAGAACTGTCAGCTAAAACCGCCAGAAACGAACACATTATGTGACTTCGTCGTCAGCCATAAGACGTCCACTGCTGGACGAATGCCTCCCAATAGAGGGGTGTTGCCATAATCCCCACGCTTGGCAGGCGGCTTGGGGATCGCAGAATGGTCACCACCGTTAACCAAGAGGACGTTTATGTGACTTATATAAAATTAATTTAGTTATTTTCTGAAACAGTATGACGTTACCTATCTGCGGGTACCACAACCTGTATAGAGGGTTAAGCTAAACGGCATTAAGCCCTAAGAAGGTTAATGTATTCATTATTATTAACAGTTTTTACTAAGTGACCAACACTGAATTCAGAAATAAAACAGCTGTTCCTCATACCTATGTACATTTTTTAGAAAATAATTTAAAAAAAAAGAAAAGAAAAGAATTATGTTTTATTTTGTAACATCATTACTAATATAACTAAGTAAAGTTAATTACAAATAATATAAAATTAAAAGTGATGTCACAAAAATGGCTTCAACTCAGCGTAATGCTGTTTATCAAACAGCGCTGATCTTCCGTTGAGGCCGATTGAAATGAGAACAAAACAACTAAACTTTTTTTTTTCTAACTTTTGAATTACATTTTTCTAAGGAACTACTGATGTTTTGCAAATTTATGGGTATAGTAAAAGCCTATAATCATATACAAGGTTTTAGTCCTAATCAGTTAGCATGCTTTTAAGGGCATATTATGTACATTAAAACAAACATTTTTACTATAGCGTCAACATTGAAATGGAAAAAAAACCAGCTGTTCTATACATAAAACTCATCGACCTTGAGCAAAATTTATGCAACAGCTTATTTGCGCTTTCAGTGTTGGCCCGATAGTAAAAGTTCTTTGTTTTGACGTACAGAATAAGCTCTCAAAATGATGCTAACTGATTAGGACTAACGCTGTTTAAAGGCCCTATATAATAAATATATACCTTTAAAAAAGTTGTTCACAACAATTAATACAATAACTTCCTTTCGGCTCAGTAATACCGGTACGTATTACTCTATATAACATGCGAGGTGATAAGAGGCGATTGATATTATCATTTGTCAAAATAGGAGATTAATATTTAGACGTTACGAAAGAAGACGACGACACGAGTAAATAGACGTAAAACATTATAATATTATCCTTTATTAACTACAACAAACTACAAAGAATTATTTAAATTATACCACTTAGCCTATACTACGAGTATAGACAAAAAACAAAAGAATTGTATCCAGAACGATGAAAGTCTAGAGACAATCCAAATGCTCAAACCCACTACCAGTCGGCAGCGTACCCAGCATGCTGGCGGCATTGCCACGTTGAATGGCAATGATAAAAAATTTATTGTTCGTTAATATAATCACGACTCACCATTTTGCACAGCCTGGTAAAAGTAAATTCCGTACTAACGACGTAGAGAAAAAATATGCAGTCAAAAATTAACTATTCCTGCCCTTTGACACGCCGCGGTGACTGTTACCGACAGGTAGCCTGACAACATCTATATTGAACCAATAACTATGCTCTGATTGGCATATTCGAGAGACGTGTGACGGTGAAACTGAAACGGTAAGTTAGATTACTATGGCGCGATGCGTGAATTGTTTCGCATAAAAACTTATAACTACTTTTAAGTAAGGCGGAACCTTGAGTACTTTTAATAAAGGTTTGAAATTGCGCAAAAATTGTTCATCACCAACTTACTCATAAAATGAGATCTGGGTTAATGCTGTGGTATTTTTTGCGGAGCTTATTTATTTGACGAACTTTCGTTTTGTGCAGTATCTATTATAGGTAACCTAAGTCAATACTCTTCTACGGCATCTTATATCCTGTCCTTGAATTTATCGTCAAGCTTCATATCTTTGTTTTCCATTCCATTTTTTAGACACATCATTAATCTCAGCATTTTCAGATATACAAAAAGTTAACATGAACCATTGTTTTTTTTCATAGCAATCTCTGTACAGTTCGATTGTTGAATCGAACCACAAGAACGTCAAAATCTTTGTGGTTAGATTGATCGAACTACGCGATCGAACCTCACGGCCGGAGCGCATTTTAAGGTGACATGCGTATTCCACCTTCAAAATTGAAGACGTACTTTTTCCTATTTTTAGTTATTTGCTATTGAGAACCGCCTGGTTCTTCAACTTCTGGCCCAGAGAGTTGAATTACTAAAATGTTGAATAGTTACTTAAAATTTAGAATTCATCATTCATTTTATCATTCCAAAAATGTTGATTCTCATAAAGTTGAATTTCTGAAATGTTGAATGTGTTGGATTTGCAAATTTTTTAAATTTTCATTTGTTATTGAATTTGTCATAGCGTTGATTCCAAAATTGCTCCGGTGGTTATGGATGTGGTTTAAAGCAAATCATTTGACTACCATCTCGTCTTATGTTAGACGAAAATGCAGCCAACGATGGCTCCCTGCCTAGAAGAAACCGATTCTCACTTGCAAGGATTTTGAGCTTAATCGGCCAAGTCGTTATGATTATTAGGTCGCGTGGTCTCAGTTCGTGCGGTATACTGTTCGTAGAACTTTTGAGTAACTTTGATTATGGTCAGCTGTACCTAGGAATGTCCTTAAACTGCAACCAGACCCACCAGAGGACGGACAGCAGCGTCCTCTTGGCTAACGGTGGTGAGCATTCTGCGATCCCTAAGCCGCCTGCCAAGCGCGGGGATTATGGTAACACCCCTCTATTAACGGGAGGTCTTTCCCAAAGTAGTAAGCTACATTCACTCGTTCTTAAATTTCATGACATTGTATGGCGCAGTATAAATTAGTGTTTTAGAGAGCATTTTAAATTTAAATTTGACATTTACACAAAATACAATACAAGATATTCTTCAAGTTGTGTTTATGCACAACTTAGTTTATATTTTTTACTGACAGGCATTATGTAAAGCAAGTAGGTATGCTTTACTTATTATACTGCGTTAAACTGGAACGAATTTGTTATTTTCTGATTATAAGCAAATTTAAAACCGAAATAGTTAAATCTTTTAGACAATAGTTTTCTCGTCAAATAGGTTCGTACGTGAATCCATAATATTCTTGATTCAATCATTGGCTTAAACAAATAGATCCTTCTGATTCTGTGTTTAATAATATGAAAAAAGTTTAAATAAGAGCTAAAATGTGCCGCAGCAAAGGCTTTAATTATAAGCCTACTTATTTTATATTCTTAATACGTTTGCGTTCGAGGTTTGACACTACCTGAAGCTAAGCAACGAATGGTCTACGATCATAGCATACATAGAAATAATTGTCTATGATAGAGCACGCTTACTAGATTCGCTATTATTCGTATTGGTAATTTAAGACTAATTGACCAATTGTTTTTCACGAATAGGGTAGATGACTGGTGTTTATATCTGTGATTTTGTTTTGTATATAGTTCTTAATTTTATTGTTGGAATATTATTAGTAAAATCTACATATGTGTCTGGATGTAACAACTTATACTTATACATAAAAAGAAATAAAAGTAAGTTAATACATATTTATATCGTTGAAACCAATAGCTTTGATGAAGAATTTAAGTAAATATAGTGTCATAATGTTTATGAAAAAAATAATTTTAATCGGTTATTAAAGTTCTCATATATGAGCGTTTAAAGTTTTTGTTAGCGACAACTCTGTCCCTTTCCCACGAAACAAAAAATGACGTCACGCCTTACTTGTCAGAATAGAATTTATATGTCGTACAGAGAAGTGACGTCATGATTTGCGGTTTCGCCTCTCTTTCTAGCATGATATTGAAATGCTTATAAGGTAAGAGACCCATTAGTCGACAGTTTCTGAACCTAGCTGTCGTTACGCCTCTGTTTGTTAACTTAGGAAAATGAAAGTTCGTGACGTGGTTGCTGATTTATCATTCTTTTCATTTAATTTATTTTTAGAGTGATAGAAAAACAATAAAGTATTAAAATAATTGAAAAACCGTACAAGAGGCGATTTGTACCAGTACTCGACAGATTTGTACCAGTACTCGACAGATTTGTCCCAGTACTCGACAATTATTAACACCGATTTGAACTTTAGTACTTCAGCTTTAAGGTTCACATTAGTTACATTTTCATATTGTTTTTTTGCAATGTGTTCCAATAAACTGAAAATACAGAGAATAAATAGAACGAAAATAACCAAAGTAAAAGCTAAATGTCAGTGACAAAAGTAAAACTATAATTGCAAATTCCAGTACTATCAGAATCAATGTCCTGGCTTACTTACTGACTGACTGACAACGCACAGCGTAAGGTACTGGTCAAACAGAATTAAAATTTTAAGGGTGTTGCTTGCATGCGTAGAGATGTATTAAGAAAGCCCGGAGACGTCCACTACTGAACGAAGGCCTCCCACTTAGACCGCTACACTATACGACGACGTGCCATTTGGTTCCATCGGTTGCCCGCGAATTTCACAATATCGTCGGTCCACTTAGCGGGAGGCCTGCCTACGTTGCGTCTTCCGGTTCGTGGTCATCACTCAAGAAGCTTTCTTCCCCATCGGTTATCAGTTATTTGAGCAATTGGCCTGTACATTGCCACTCCGACTTGCAAACTCTGAGAGCTATGTCGGTGACTTTGGTTCTTTGGTGAATATCCAAACCCTCGTTGTTTGGTCCCTCGTCCCAGATTTTATCGCGCAAAGTAACTCTCTTTCCATTGCACGTTGTGTGACTGAGTTTCTGCAAAAGGCCAACAGTCAAATACCAATTTTCAGTCCCTTAAGTCATGCCTGGCAATACACTGGTTGAAGATTCTTGTCTTCAGGTACTGTGGGATTTTGGACGAGAAGATATTATTTCTCGAACGCTGCTGAAAGTTAGATTCGGGCGACGTCTTAGTCGCAGTTGGACCTACCTATCTGAACCATCTGTCCGAGGTAGATAGATAGATAAACCATCGGCACGGGAACAACGTGGACATTGGACATGATTTTCGTCTTGTCCATGTTCATTTTGAGACCCTTCTATTGGGAAACGTTACTGAGGTCGCTGAGCATTGTATTGAGGTCCTCCAGCGACTCTGCCATGATGACCCCTATCATCGACAAATCGAAGGTGAGTGATGTCTATTAATGTTAGTGCCAAATCCGTTTCAGTCCAACAGCTTGAAAACGTCCAACAACGCGTTCGTGAACAGTTTCGGTGAAATAACGTCTCCTCATCTCTCCCCTTTCTGCAATTGGATTGGTTTTGTGGTCTTGTCCTGCAATCGGATTGACATGGTAGCTTTTTTATACATGATAGCAGTTTTATACACTTCAACATTTCGATATACCTATAGTCGATATGACATCGCTGAAGGGACTGCAATACTGCCCACTACTACTGGACTGGAAAGGAAAAGGCATAATTGTCAACGGCGCGCACTTCTCTCACCTACGGTTCGCCGATGATATCGTGGTCCTGGTCATGGCAGAATCGCTGCAAGACTTGCAAGAAATGCTGACTAGCTTAGCTGATGACTTTTATGTTATTAAGAGAACGGTGACACACTCTTGTGTTCCGCAACATTTGAGACATAACACGTTTTTTAACCACGCTAGCACCCCTGTTTGCGGTTGGAGATAAGAAAAATGCATTTTCATCACAGTTGAAAAAATTTCGTCAATCTACAGAGGGATCATGCGGTGTATAGTACTCCTAGATCTCTCTGAACCACGTGCGGATATCTTATTCTCTGACTAGGGCACTTGTCTGTAACAAGTTTTGGGAAACCCGCTGCCCAAGTTTTGCATGCCGTTTAACAAATACTTCCAACCATTGGTAATCAGGGTTGTCGGTTTGTTTTTTTTCCTATTTTGTTTTTGTAATATGCTGACACTGTCCTGTGACTGATCTTTGATGACAGGAAACCCACTGTTTGCCTCTTTTTCTGTCTAAACAGTGAGTGAGCCCTTTGTTCAGGCTATTGAGCCGTGGCACATCATATCCTTTTGCAGCTGTGGAAGCTGAAGTTCCTCTTGATACTGTCTCAATAGCTTTTGCTATTTCTTTCATCCATTTTTTTCAGCCATGATCTCCTCTAAAGATATAAATGATATAGACAGAAAACTATTTATTCTATATAAAAATATAATTGGAGTATATTCAAAGCATCAATCGAGATCATTGAGAGCACGAAACTAGTCCAATCGCAGAAAGGCGTGAGACATGGAGACGTTATTTCTTCGAAACTGTGCACAAACGCATTGGAAGACGTTTTCAAGCTCTTGGACTGGAACGGATTCGGCATCAACATTAATTGCGAATACATCACTCACCTTCGCTTTGCCGATGATATAGTCATTACAGCAGAGTCGCTGAAAGACCTTAATACTAAGATCAGCTATCTCAGTAAATTTTCTCAACAGGTGGGTCTTAAAATGAACACGGATAAGTAAAATTCATGTCCAATGTCCATGTTGTGCCCGTACCATTAGTCGTTGGGAACAATTCTCTCGAAGTTGTTTGTTAGGTAGGTCCAACTTTAATCCGAGGTCGTCTGAAGAATCCAACTGGGATGGGCAGGGTTCGTGAGATTGCGTAATATCTTCTCGTCCAAAATCCCGCTATGCCTGAAGACAAGGATGTATGTATTGCCAGTGATTACATATGGAACTGAAACGTGATCTTTAACTGCTGGCCTTTTGGAAAAACACAGAGTCACACAACGGGCAATGAAGAGAGCTATGCTCCGAGTAACTTTGCGCAATAAAATTCGGAACGAGGATACTCGCCAAAGAACCAAAGTCAGCAACATAGCTCGCAGGGTTTGCAAGTGGCAATGGACACATCGCTCGAAAAACTAATAACCGATGGGAAAGAAAGGTTCTTGAATAGCGACCACGTACCGGAAGACGCATTTAAGGAAGGTCTCCCACTAGATGGACCGACGATATTGTGAAATTTACGGGCAACCGGTGGATGCAAATGGCAGGTTGTAGTACAGAGTGGCGGTATATGTACCTGTTAGACCGCCACACTATACTATCATTCAGCAGTGGACATCTCCGGGCTGACGATGATGATGATAACCTTCAAATCGTCAGTGAACCGCAAAGTTCTAGGCAAGTATGCTCTTTTTCAAACAATATCGTCGCTTGACATCTGCATGTGTAATGGCGGTCAAATGCTAGCCTATTATTAAATTGAAAACAAAAATTGCATGAATAAACACAAGGAGGTATCTTACACAAAAATATAGCGACTAGTGCAATGAGCGATCGATGTCCTTATCGCCAACCACCGATATCTTCCAGACTTTAAAATACATATGGTACCCTCATTATTTTTTATTCACGTGAAAATCAAGGCACGTGAAAGAAAGCTACCTCTGTCACAACCGTAAACCGTATCACGACGCAATAGGGTTTAAAATATACTCTATGTCGACATTACCTGCAATTAGTCAAACATGTCCCAGTACCCGTCAAGTTTAATTTTAATATTGACGAGTATTGGGTCAATTAGGGATATGATGTACCAGTAGATGTCACATGCAAAAAAAGATGCTAGTAATAAAAAGAAAACAATTATATAGGTTTTGATCGTTAGGTAACTAACTTAAGTGTTACACAAAATAATTACATTTACCAAAGCGGCCCACTGAACATCCGAAACTTAGAAACAACTGTGGTGCGCAGTACTACAATTCAGTAACTAAACCTCACAAAAAGCACAAATTTCGGAATCGCTAACTTTGAAAGATCTTTTCTCCAGCGCTATTGTATTTAATGACTTTATGTTTCTATTCTAATTATCTAGCATATTACCAAAAATGTGTTGGCATAAAAAGTTTTTATTTAGTTCGCGGTAGAAATAAATAGCAGGCCATTTTTTTAAATCTGTCGAGTACTGGGACACTGTCGGAATTAGGGGCTCTTACCTTAAGTTGCGTATTTTTGATCAGATTTACATTTTCTTTTCATTAATCAGTTATATTTATGGGCCACATTTTAATAGGACATTAAAAAAATACCAGTCATCTAGCCTATTCTTAGCAAACTACGCACACTCACATAGTTTTAGCTTTTTTAGAGATGTGGGTATGTTCTATAACTGCATCCAGAATTAACGGTAGTAAGCATTCTGCGATCCCGAAGCCGCCTGCCAAGCGTGAGGATTGTGGCAACAATAAGGGGGTAGGCCTTCGTCCAGCAGTTGATGTCTTCTGACTGAAGATGAGACATAGACTTAGGTAGCCATCCTCAATACAAGGTGTCATGTGAATTTTTGTTTCAAAAAATGTAGGTCAACCTCGACGCAAAGAATTAACTTGAACTCGGTTTAACAGCCAATTTGCTCGGGATTAATAGAGTAAAAGTGGTGAAACAAAGCGTAAAAACAAAGAAAATGGTGAGAAGTGGTTTCACTCATTTTTAATGCCTACTATAAAATTGCAGGTATATTTTGACCTACCTACTTTGTTGTTAGGTAAAACAATGAAACATTTTATCATTCCATTGTACATTATGATGCAATAAAGTGCTATCTTGGAATAAAATAATAGTATTTCATTACATTAGAGGCAGTATATATAAGACTAGAGGTTGCCTGCGACTTCGTCTGCGTATACGGAAGAAATTCTGCCCGCTCCCAAAATTCACCACTTTGAAACTTTCTTTCTTTTTCTTCTATAGAAAAACGTGTGTTTTTCTTCTATTAAATAAAGTATTTCGCAACATCCCAAGTGTTTCGCAACAACCCAATAAAAATATATATAAAATAAATACCGTTTTAGTATAATTGAGTTGTTTTTTTTAATCAATTATATTATTGTTTGCTGTTTGAGGCTTTTCATGACTTTAGTTAAATCGGCCTCAACGTAAAATTAACACTGTTTTATAAACAACATCACGCTGAATTGAGGCCATTTTTGTGACGTAACTCCAGGAATGTTGATTAGTAACGATTATATTACCATACTGATGTTACAAAACAAACTATCATTCTAATTCTTTCTTTCATCCTGTACGAATAAAGAAATTGTACCATATTGTACTATCCGGTTCCATTAAGACTGCAAACAAGCTTTATTTTTTCAAGTACCCTCCATTGTTAACCGGAAATACAAGTCTGAAACAAAGGCTTCCGGTCGCCGCCAGCAACAGCGCTCTGATAATTAAATTCTAGTCAATTGATCCACTTTTATTGCGGTTTACAGGCGTTGCATTCATCATCATCATCAGCCCGGAGACGTCCACTGCTGAACGAAGGCCTCCCCTTAGACCGCCACACTGTATGACAACCTGCCATTTGCATCCACCGGTTGCCCGCGACTTTTACAATGTCGTCGGTCCACCTATATATAGTGGGAGGCCTTCCTACGCTGCGTCTTCCAGTTCGCGGTCGCCACTCAAGAACCTTTCTTCCCATCGGTTATCAGTTCTACCAGCGATGTGGCCTGCCTATTGCCACTTCAACTCGCAAACCCTGCGAGCTATGTCGGTGACTTTGGTGCTTTGGCGAATATCCTCGTTGCATTGCGTTGCGTTGTATTAATCATATTGGAAGCAATACATAACTATAATGTTCTTAAATTATAATAATGTTGAAAACAGCCAACAATTTGAACACAAACTCAAAACAACCAAATCAAACTCTTTGCCGAAGTCCGTGTTGTAAGGAAAGTACAAAATGGGTGTTTACAAATCCAAAGTAAACTGGTTATTTCTAGGTCTCGTCAGCCTGAAGACGTCCACTGCTGGACGAAAGCCTCCCTCTTAATAGGGAGGGGTTGCCATAATCCCCACGATTGGCAGGCGGCTTGGGGATCGCAAAGCTCACCACCGTTAACCGAGAGGACGCTGCTGTCCGTCCTCCGGTGGTTCTGGATACAGTTTCGGATATACCCAAGCGTGGGGATTATGGCAA
Source organism: Erannis defoliaria (assembly GCA_905404285.2). Lineage (NCBI taxonomy): Eukaryota > Metazoa > Arthropoda > Insecta > Lepidoptera > Geometridae > Erannis > Erannis defoliaria. The sequence continues at coordinate 5,771,638 of FR990090.1, forward strand.
CCCCTCCCTATTAAGGGGGAGGCCTTCCAGCAGTGGGCGTTTTATGGGTGATGGTGGTGCTGGTGGTGGACCAGCTTCTGGTCACGTATTTATTTTCTTTTTTCTGTATTTTTAGAAAGATAATTAATAATAATAATACAGCCGAAAGGGCTATAATAATAATAATAGTCGGTTCCGCAAACGGTCTTATAGCGAAGAGGCTTGACCAATACCTCAAGAGGCTCTCGCTAAGCGGTTAGGTCAAGGGTCAGATACAAAAGGCAGTGGTCCTTGACACGCATAGTCAGGAGGTTCCTCACTCTGCAGCACTAACCTCCGGCAGCTTGAGCCCTGCCCCGCTGCCGGCGGCACTCTAGGTTTAGGTTTTTTATAATTTGTAGTATTAAATATTTATGCCTTGATTATTGTAAAAAACCTAATAACTATGAATGCAAATAAATACGTGACTAATAATAATACTGTGGACAATACTAAAATGCGGAACCTTAAATAGCTTTGGCTTTTCAGTGACTGAAAACCTCGTGAGAAAAACTTGCACACCCGAAGATTCAATGAGTATGTGAATCCACCAACCTGCACGTTGTGGTATATAACCACCCAGTTGTCTTTCAAGGGCAGAAATTACTTTAAAAAAAAACGACTTCAAACTATTATGGGACCACCTTGTGAGTATAACTAAAAAAAATTACATTATCTTTCCACATTTGACGGAGAAATTGGTTGGAATAGGTAAAAATCATACATACAGTCAAATATAAAACCTCCTACTTTTTTCATGTCGGTCAAAAAGGCCGATTATAAATATTATTATTTAATTCTTTATTGCACACATAAATACATTAATGTACAAAAAGAGGACTTAATACTAAAGCATTTTCTACCAGTCATCCCCGCGGCTAAAGAGATGGGGAGGCGCACAAAATAAATTATTGTTAAGAGCAAATACAGTAATTACATTTCAATTAACTAATAACTAAAAATATCTATACTTATAAATTTAAATGACCAATAAATAAAATTTAATACAAATAATTAATTAATTAGATAATAAAATAAACCAAAAATATATACAATATAAATATGAAAAACAAATATATATGCAATAAATAAATACGAGTGATCAAATGGTTACAAAACTAGAGATGATTAAAAAAAATGCTAGCTAAATAAATAACGCATTTGTTTATAAATTTCTTTATTTGCAAATTTTATTAATTTAATACAAGACTTGATATTACTCTATTATGGAGTTACAAATCCAAAAAGAACATTTAAACAAGTTTCACACAAAATGTCTGAAATTATAAGTTGCATTATACTACTGAAAACTAACATCAAACAAATACTTATCAAAACTAATCAATACTATTTTACTAATCAAAGGCGATAAAAACAACTTTTTTTAAAATGTAGTCAAGTGACGAGACATGAGAGCAAGACCTTCGCGTGCCGCCTGCCACTAACAGTAGCTGTGCCAGAATTGTGAACTTGCGAAGACAATCCTGCACCACACTGCACTGCGCTCGTATCTCTTCATACCCAGTCATTTCTCTGGTAACATTGCCCTTCAAGCCGGAACACAGTAATGCTTGCACACTACTGCTTAGCGGTTGAATAACTGGCAAAGGTGTGGTACTTCCCCAGGCGGACTCTATAGTAGAGTCCATAGATTCCATCCCCTACAACTTTGAATGCAGTGTAGTAAAATAGTGTCCTAAACTTTGATTTTCTGTTTGAATATTTTGATAAATACCTCGCAAAAAACGGGTCAAATCAATTTGCTTCTTCTTACAAATATAATATAATACTACACTCCTCAAATACGCCAGTCTGGAACCAGTGTACGACTTTGTCCCCTTCGCTGTAGAGACGTCGGGTCCGTGGAGTTCAGAGGCCAAACAACTGGTCCGGAACCTTGGCCGCCGTTTGAAGGAGAGAGGAAGGGACCCCCCGTTCGGGCTGGTTTTTGGCCCAACAGATTTCAATTGCTGTGCAGCGCGGCAATGCGGCAAGTGTGTTGGGTACGTTTGGACCGGGTGCCGCGCGCGGGAGTGACCCCTAGGGCAAATTTTATTATTTGACAAGAATTTATGATTCGCTTTTTTTTTATGTTGTTTATTTTTGTATGATAATAAATAATAATACATGTATTGTACTATATACATACTACACTAGTATTCTTACAAAGATTTTTCTTGGTCATAATTATCAGATATATTTATTATTTAACAGGCTTTATTAATTTATTTATATTATACATTCCCTTGCATGTTGGCTTTGCATTAACAATCATCAAATTAAATTAGATTACTATTAGGAGTTTATTTTAATCTAAATTCTTAATCAAAAATGAACAGAACTGCAATGGGCGCTTAAGTATATTATATTTGTAAAAATTGCGTTTCCCGCTAACTCGCCTGATGTTAAACAAAGATAGGTACGTCTACAATGAAGTACGCTTGTAGGTATAGGTAAAAGAAACTGATTCCATTTGGAAGACACTCAGATTTTATCTATCGGGGAAAAGCCACTCGAGAAGCGCATTCCACTGTTTAGCAGTTTGCACAGTGAAAGTGGAAACAAACCGTTTGGTTCAGCAGCTCGCACAATAAAAGTGTAATAAAACTGTAACGTTCGTGTTCTTGGAATATCAACCACGAAATGATGTATCTTTTTGGGATCCTGTCCTTCTGATAGTAGTATAGGCAAGGAATAACCAGATCATGCAAAACTTATTTAAAAAGAATGATGATGACGTACCTATATAGAAACATGCTAATGCTTGGATGACGAGAGCCAATCAGAATACAGAAAGAACAGTAATAATGCATTGAAAAAAGTTTTTTCCCTTTTTTTTTGATATAATATAGCAAATTACTTATAATCACGCTCCAAAAATGGCGCTTTTACCTATAAAATAGCATCCAATGAAAGACCCCCATAAGCAACGCCATCAGTACCGTCATTACCACCGGCAATACCACCGAAAATATCAACGCCTATATCACCGCCATTTCTACCGCCATAACCACCGCCATGTCTACCGCCAATTCCACCGCTATTTCTACCGCCATAACCACCGTCATTTCTACCGCCATAACCACCGCCATTTCCACCGCCAACTCTACCGCCATAACCACCGCCATGTCTACCGCCAATTCCACCGCTATTTCTACCGCCATAACCACCGTCATTTCTACCGCCATAACCACCGCCATTTCCACCGCCAATTCTACCGCCATAACCACCGCCATTTCCACCGCTAATTCCACCGCCATTTCTACCGCCATAACCACCGCCAATTCCACCGCCAATTCCACCGCCAATTCCACCGCTAATTTCACCGCCATTTCTACCGCCATAACCACCGCCAATTCCATCGCCAATTCCACCGCCAATTCCACCGCCAATTCCACCGGCAATTCCACCGTCATTTTCACCGCCAATTCCATCGCCATTTCTACCGCCATAACCACCGTCATTCCTACGGCCATAACCACCGTCATTTCTACCGCCATAACCACCGTCAGTTCCACCGCGAATTCTACCGCCATAACCCTCGCCATTTCTACCGCCATAACCACCGTCATTTCTACCGCTATTACCACCTACATCACTATAATCATAGGCTTGTCCATCGTAATCATCATATATTATCTCTGTATAATAGGCTAAAGTAGTGGGAACTAAAGCCAGCAATACTGCTACCATGGCCGCGACGAGCGTTAACCTCAGATACTTCATCCTGACGACGAAACTGAAAGAAAAATATATAAGTTTTTGTGATAGTTGCCTTTACTTTTTGCCATAAATAAACTATTTTACTAAAAAAATACGAAAAATTAAGACCTAATAAAAACATTTGAATTTCACAGATTTCAGAAGTCATCAAGCTTGGGATTATGAAAAATTATTTAAAAAACGAGGGATTCGTCCACCAGTGGACGTCTTCTGGCTAATGAATAAGAATCCTACAGCTACAGCTTGCCCAGGAAAAATTAAAAGCCGCTCTTTAAACATAAAATATAATTGAACTTAATAACATTTTGTAAGCAAGTAACTTAACCAGCCTATTTAAAATATGCTGTTTAAAATATTAAATAGGTTGGTTAATGGGACTAATTCAATTCAATTCAATTCAAATCATTTATTTCAGATCCTATAAAAAGATCCATAAAGAACATACAGTCATTATTACATAAAATTATTGAAAAAAAAAAAATACGATTAAAACTAAGTCAATTGAAATTAATTAATTAGTTACATTTTTAAACATTTATATCAATTGTACAACATACACAACAATAACATAAAATAAATCAATAAATTCCTATCTTATTCTATATTTAGGCTTGGATCCGGAATGCTCAATGTGCATCCTTGTCCAATGCTGCATTATTGGGCAATCCAGATCCATCCTCCAAGCAAACAGCAATAAGTTCACTGCTGGACTTAGGCCTACCCTGGAGAGGTGATGGGATTTATGCTTATTTTTTAAATATTTATTTATTTATTATGCTTTTGTTTTTTTCTCCAGACGCGATGATCCTCCTGGTGGGATGTTTTCCTTCACGAAAAACCCACTGGTAACAAAATCTGAACATAATATATTTCAAATTACTCAATGGTACGGGCTCGGGATTTCTTGCCCGCGACCTCACGATTTCAATTAGAGCGGTCTGCCGATTAGGCGAACACGTCCACATAAATCATGGTAAATATCCCGCAGATAATTAGTTAAAGGAATGTAATGTACCGTGATAGTAAATGGTAATTAACTCGTTTGAAAAAGAGTGAATCCATGGGACGTAGCTACACTATAAAAACTGTTTTAGAATTTTTTTATGAAAACTCTGTTTATTTAATAATGACATAATATTCAAAATTATCTTACTACCAATTATAAACAATAAAAATAATTAATAGAAAAATTTAAAAACACGCCTGCCCTGCCAGAAAACGATTAAAAAGAAAAGGAATTCTTCAAACAGTATGCATGCACTATGTTTCTTAAAACTGTGAAGTAGGGTATACCTATCATTACTTTACCTGCTTCTTATCTTGTAATATACTCACGGGGCTGATACGGCTTTATATATATATATAATCTTGCCAGGTTAAAAAAAAAACGCTCGGTGTATGCGTTCGAAAATGACCGAAGGCGCGATTTGGACGCAAAACGAGACGAACTGAAGAGTAGACCGCCTGCCAACATTTCATACAGTTACGTAAATGGCACTCTTACGTGCGTGGACTGTGCACGCACATTTACTGCCAAAATTGGCTACATTAGCCATATTCGAGTACACCAGCGAAGCTCCTTACTTGATTGAGTCGCAGAAGTAGTCGCCGTAGCCGAAACCGGCATGGATGATTATTATTATTATTATATATATATACGTGGATTAGTTTAATAACTCTTATTTTTTTAGTTTGATTTGCTTTGAACTTCGTTCATACGAATTGGTAGTTTTGTTATCTGTGGTTACTTTGAGTTATCTGTGAATGAGAGAAGAGTGGAAAAAAAAGGTAGTTGTCAAAGAGAGTTGAAAAAAGAATGTACCGAATGATTGTGAAGACGATTAAATAAATAAAAAGTGCTGTATTTGCTACAAGTAATGTTGTTTCAAGCCAATCCCACAACTTTATGGGGGCTCGTCCGGGATCCGAAACAATATTTGAAGTAAATCTACGAAGAAAACGGAAGACGCATCGAATTCAGTGCCGGTTCGTGTTCGCTTGGTTCGCCATAGTGGCCGCCATTTGCAACTGTTTTATCGACGCTGCACCGGCGACGAAGAGTGAAGGCAACCAGTAAGAAGTTAGCCATAGTAGACTGCTTTACCGACGCAGCCAATTGCTTCATTCACTATGGTAGAAAATGTTGCCAACCTAGAAAAAATCTACTACAATGGTAGCTTTTGAAAAAAGACTTTCTGAATTAATGTTTTTTGAAGACTGAAGACTTAAATGAATTCGGATCTTAATGACTACGACGAAGCCATCATTTTGTACGACAACTAAGAGGAGAAATTCGCAGAGTTTTTCTAAAGCAAACACAAGTTTTTCTGCCACAATGCCGCCAAAGAAAGACGAAAAAGAAAGTGAAGATGAAGACATTGACGTTCAGATTTCCTTCAAAGACTTAGAGAAGTCGATGACCGTTTTTACTGGAGACGATACTTACCCTGTTGAAACATTCCTCGACGAATTCGAAGATACTGCTCTGCTTATGAAATGGACTAAAATCGAGAAATTGATCTATGCAAAACGACTTTTGGACGGAACCGCCAAACTTTTTCTAAGATCTTTAGGCAGAGTACAGGACTACGCCAGCTTGAAGAAGGCCCTTAAGGAAGAATTCGGCCCCAAGGTTAATAGCGCAATAATACACAAGAAGCTTGCCGCGCGTAAGATGAAGAACGACGAAACCTATCAACAGTACTTCCTGTCCATGAAAGAGTTGGCACTCCATGGCAAGGTTGAAGACGCTGCACTAATAGAGTATGTAATTGATGGTATACGTAACCTGGAGACCAACAAAACCATTCTTTAAGGTGCTTCGGATATAAAAGATTTCCGAAAAAAAATTGGACATCTACAGTGACTTCAAAAAGAAGGTGCCAAGTAAACCTGCCCAGACTGGCCATTCATCTGCTCATCATTCAACCCGTAAGACAAGAAGTAAACTTAAAGATTAAAGACGAGAAAATTCCCTACAAAAAGATTAAGATCAACGGAATAGACTTTACATCTCTAATAGATACCGGAAGTGACGTCAACCTTATTACAAAATCAGAATTCGAGAAGGTTAAAGACAGTGTTAAAGATTACAAACCAAAACCAATATGTCTAACAGGAATTGCAGAAAATAAAGTTGACACCGAAGGAATATTTACAGCGAAGGTACAAATTAACCAGTGTTACACGGATTTAACTTTCCACGTAGTAAAGGACCACGATATACCTGTTCTGATTGGAAATCCTATACTCAAAGACTTCGAAGTGCACTTTACCCCCGATGGCGTCTATATGGAAAAGATTATGCACCTCACTCTTTTAGTTAAAGAAGATGAAGTTAACCAAGAACATGACATAGAAGACTCTAAGTATGCTAAAGAAATTAAGAAGATGTGTAAAGAGTATAAACCAAATAAGAAGGAGAAAAGCAGCAACGTAGAACTGAAAATTTTACTAACTGATGAAGATCCTGTTTTCCAAAGTCAGAGACGTTTATCACCACTAGAAATGGATATAGTGAACAAACAGATTGAAGAATGGTTAGCAAAAGGAATAATTAAGCCTAGTAAATCTGATTTTGCATGCCCAATTGTCCTGGCACACAAGAAGGATGGCTCACGTCGAATGTGTATGGATTATAGAAGATTAAATAAGAAGGTCATAAGAGAAAGATTTCCATTACCAGTGATAGAAGACCAGATAGACAAGTTGAAAGAAGCGAAGGTATTCACCTCACTTGATTTATGCAACGGATTTTTGCATGTGAATGTTCACCAAGACAGCCAGAAGTATACAGCCTTTGTTACACCTCAAGGGCAATACGAATTTCTCAAAATGCCTTTTGGACTGTGTACAGCGCCATCTGTATTCCAGAGGTTTGTCAACGACATCAACGACAGCCGGAGAACGTGAAAGCTGTTCAATCTTTCTTAGGACTTACAGGATATTTCAGAAAGTTCATTAAAGATTACTCACTGATAGCAAAGCCGATGACTGACTTATTGAAGAAGGATACTCCATTTGATTTTAATGAAAACTGTCAACAAGCCTTCCGACAACTGAAGAAGATATTGTGTAGCTCACCTGTACTTAAAATTTATAATTCTGATCTGCATACTGAATTGCACACAGACGCCAGCGCTAATGGATATGGAGCCGTACTCTTACAAAAGAGTCCGAATGATGACAAACTTCACCCAATCCACTATATGAGCAAAAAGACTACTCCGACACAAAGAAATTATCATAGTTACCACTTAGAGGTACTAGCTATTGTGGAAGCTATTAAGAAATTTAGAATTTACCTACAAGGAATGCATTTCAAAATAGTAACAGATTGTTCTGCATTAACGATGACCTTACAGAAGAAAGACTTACCACCACGAGTCGCACGCTGGGCTCTACTACTTGAAGAGTACGATTACGAGATCGAGCATAGGCCCGGAATAAGAATGAAACATGCTGATGCTTTGAGTCGATATCCAGTTTGTTTAATGATTTCGGAAACTACAGCACGTATTAAAAAAGCTCAAGATGAAGACGATTATATAAAAGCACTGAAGAAAATTTTTGAGAATGAGTCTTATCAAGATTATACTTTACAAAAGGACATACTATACAAAGAGAAAAATGGCAATAGACTGATCGTTGTACCTAAGAAAATGCAATTTGAAATAATTAGAAAGAACCACGAAAGAGGATATTTTGGAGTTACAAAGACTGAAGCATTAATTAGTAGAGAATATCACATAGAAAAGTTACAAGACAAAATTAGAAAGGTAATAAATAATTGTGTTGAATGTATCCTGATATCACACAAAAACACAGAAAGGGAAAAAAGAAGGCTTTTTGCACCCGATAGATAAAGGAGATGTGCCGCTGTCAACTTATCATATTGATCATCTTGGACCGCTTACATCAACACATAAGAATTATAAATACATCCTGACTGTTGTCGACGCTTACACTAAATTTACTTGGATATACCCCGTTAAGACTTTAACGACTGATGAGACATTAGATAAGCTGAGACTGCAACAGCAGACTTTTGGTTCACCTGAAAGGATAATAACGGACCGTAACGCGGCATTCACAGCAAACGATTTCAAAGAATATTGCAAAGGCGAAAATATTACGCACTACACGATCACAACAGGACAGCCGAGAGGAAACGGACAAGTTGAACGTATTCACCAAATTATCATAGCCGTGTTGAGCAAACTTAGTGCTGATGACCCTAAGAAATGGTATCGCAGAGTTCCCAACGTACAACGCTGCATAAATGGAACTCACCAACGAAGCATCGGAATGACACCGTTTGAATTGTTATTTGGAGTTAAAATAAGAGATAAAGAAGAAGAACTACTGAAACTTATAGAAGAAGAAAATATCAACATTTTCAATGAAAAGAGACAAGAACTTAGGGAAAAGGCAAAATAACCCATCAAAAAGATACAAGAAGAAAATTTAAGAAACTATAATAAGAAAAGGAAAGAAGCGGTTGTTTACGACGTGTGTGATCTAGTTGCAATCAAAAAGACCCAATTTTCTCAAGGCTCAAAACTCTTCCCGAAATTTTTAGGGCCATATGAAATAACTGCTAGGAAGCCAAATGACAGATACGCCGTGAAGAAGGTGGGAAATTAGGAGGGACCCATTAATACCACTACTTCTGCAGACCTGATGAAGCCGTGGATTGCGCCAGAAAACGAAAGTTCATCTGGGACAGATGAATGAGCAGGATGGCCGTGTGGATTAGTTTAATAACTCTTATTTTTTTTAGTTTGATTTGCTTTGAACTTCGTTCATACGAATTGGTAGTTTTGTTATCTGTGGTTACTTTGAGTTATCTGTGAATGAGAGAAGAGTGGAAAAAAAAGGTAGTTGTGTAAGAGAGTTGAAAAAAGAATGTACCGAATGATTGTGAAGACGATTAAATAAATAAAAAGTGCAGTATTTACTACAAGTAATGTTGTTTCAAGCCAATCCCACATATATATATTATTTATCTTTCTTTCTAATTAAGTACCAAATTTATCTTATAGTAATCTGTTCGGATATTGTTATCATTATAAATCTCTGTTTTATTAGTTATCTAATATTGAATGTAAACATTTAGTTAGTTTCTAAAAGTGAAAACTCTTTATGGGTATTGCCTATAATTCACTTACTATATTTTATTAATTATAGCTGTTAGTTTTCCAAATATTGCAAAAAAAATAATTTTATTACATTAAAAAAAACAAGTTGTAGGTATTATAGTTGATCGGTATATACAAAGCGAAAATTCATTAATTTACTCGCTGACTACACAGATAAATAAAATTGTCACTGCAGTCGGGGGAACGTTCTGCCACCGCGACTCTGCGCTAGCCACCGCGACCCTACGCTAGCCATCGCGACCCTACGCTAGCCACTGCGACAGTGCGCGACCCGTTGCGACCCTGCACTAGCCACCGCGACCCTGCGCTAGCCACTGCGACCCTGCGCTAGCCACTGCGACCCTGCGCTAGCCAATGTGACAGTGCGCGAGCCGGCATGACCTAGCGGGAACACCGTCGTCGTCATTCATCTCATTGGCACGTCACCTCGCTTCGCCGTAAGAATATAAAAAAATAATGAAAGCTACGTAGCATGGCATGTTTTATAATAAAACTTGTCAATAAAATGCATAAAATACTTTTTACTTTTTAGTTCGTTTTCTGGCAGTCGTGTTTCTGATTTTTTAAATTATTTTAGTTCTATTTATTTTATTATAGTTATCTAAAAACAGTGTTATTTACGTTATTTAGATGTCGCAGGGATATGATAAAAACGGAGATTTGAAACAAGTCATGTACACGGATTATCTAATTAAATTACTTTGTTTGGAGAAATGATGCATTTCAACATCTCCCGGGAATTTACCAAATCTAAGGGGATTATTAGGAGCTTACTATTTATTTAGACAACCACTCACTGATTTATACATTCGTAGTGTCTAAAAGTTTGATTATATTCTTTAAAGGCGAAATATTTGTTTTGCACGTACAAAAAATACTTAAAAAAAAAAAAAAATATATAAATAAATATAAAATTAAAATAAACAAATGTAAATATATACATACTTATACACTTTATGGTTTTGGAATGTGCTCATCAAGGTCTTGAATTAGATACCCATATTGTAATTTTTTTTAATTATTTTTTTTCAACTTTGAAAATGCGGGGTCTTACAGCCTCCATATTAACTTTTTCAAAAAAATATAGCCGATGTCACTCACTCGGAATGATGTAATGATTCTAACGATACCCCATACAACCAAATCTGTTTAGGTATTTAGAAAATTTGGTGTAATAAAGAAACTCACATACATACAAACATACATGAACCCTGAAAACATTACACTTCTTTTTTTGGGCAGTCGTGTTATAAAAATAGATATATGCCATATTCGTCCCGAGAAAGTTCGTCCCTCATTAAAAATGTCACCAATATTGAGCCCCAGATTATCACGTCCCGCTATCTCAACTTATCTATCTGACACTAGGGCTGGCCACTCAGCCTATACGAACTTACTTTTTTATCTCATCTTCACAAAACACAAATAAATCATGTTTGTCGGTGAAATGTTATTTACGTATACTGTTGAAAAAGTAAAAATTAAAAAAAAAAAATTAATCATAGTTGAATTACCTTTATTAATCGCCCACGCCTAAATTCTTCCCGTTGTCTCTGTCGAGGAGATCTGGTGTTTTTTTTTGCATATTTTCCATTTTTATACGAAAGCAATGTGTGCAGTGTGTACAAAAGATTGTCTTATGAAGTTTTCCTATATGCTCAGATGCAAAATTAACAATTGATCGTGACTAAGCGCTTCGCATAAATTATGCCTTATTGTACGTGTACACCTACGCTTCTACTAGTAAATGCCCGCCACTTCACTTGGATGAAATGTTCTAAACCAAAACGGCAAGTAGGTAGGCCTCCCACTAGGTGGACCGACGACTTTGTAAAAGTCGCGGGCAACTGGTGGATGTGGCAGGGTGTGGTACAGTGTGGCGTTCTAAGGGGGAGGCCTTCATTCAACAGTGGACGTCTCCGGGCTGATGATTATGTTAACCGAGAGGACGCTGTTGCCGTCTTCTGATGGTTCTGGATGCAGTTTTAGGACATACCCAGGTCCGCCATATTTTTGGATCTATGATATTAATGTGAGGTGATGTCATGCTGCAAACAAACTAAAGTAGGTAAATAATGGTAAATTACGCAGTGCGATATGCTTGATCAATTGGCATACAATTACATTCACCTTTTTATTTAAAAGTAAAATTCAGAAAAAATGAAATGCGAAATGATATTTAAGACAATGCACTGCTCAAAAAATATTCTGTACATTTCCTATGCTATTGAGACAATTGCAATATTATTTGTATAGTTGTCATGAACATTTATGAAGTTATTGTTGGAGTTGAGAACACGACCTGGTTTTTAGGGTTACGAATGTAAAATTAGGGAAAAAAACTTTTTGGCCTCTATTTAAAAAGTTTAGTTCTTCGCAAACAGGGACCAAAATTGCTCTTTAATCCGAGGACGAAAGGTGTTTTAAATTTGGAATGTGGATAATTATTATAAAAGTTCCAATCACCAAAGAGGTTAATCACAAAAATTGCATGAACAAGTAACAGCTTTGAGGACTAGCTCTCTCTCTCTCTCAGTAACGCTCTAACTAAATCTCAGGCTGTATGATAAAAAAGCGAGCCAGTAAATAAAAATAAAAGTTTGTGAAAAAAACGAAAACGCGCGCAATGCATTCCAGCTTTGTTCGTAATTGGCTGTATAATTTGGTTAACATTTGTGGACTTAATGTTATTGGCGATTGGGTATTCTTTTAATAGGCATCGTGGGACTTAAGGCCTTATACTAGCGTTATTGATTTTATAGTAGCTAATTTACCAGCAAGCTTACTCTTCCTTCCGTACTTTCTCTTCCAGTCATCCAGGCATAAGTTAGGCAAGTTCCTGTGCCTAGCAGGCGCGTCGGGGCAGGCGCAGCAGGCGCCTGCCCCAGAGACTCGACAGATATGGGCCCTCGACAGATATGGGCCCGACGGCGTCGCGTGCAGCACAACATCCTAGTATGCTTGCGAACTAAGTGAGCGTGGCTTGCATGACGCAAGCCATGAGGGACGGAGAAAAACTTCACTGAATCTGGGCAGTGCGGTACATGCGCGGGACTAGTCATTTTAATTACAATAAATTAACAAGATCATATACATCTAAAATAGCCAGCAACACACCTGAGACCAGGTAGATAACTAGGTTGGTACCTGTTTATGGAAAGTCCACCAAAATAATTATGATGATTATAATTATATACCTAGATAGGTACGTCTACCTATTAAAATAGAGTTTCAAAAATAAATTATGAAAATACAATGTACCTATTAATAAAATCATGTCATCATCATCATCATAATCATCAGCCCGAAGACGTCCACTGCTGAACGAAGGCCTCCACCTTAGACCACCACAAGGTACGACAACCTGCCATTTGCATCCACCGGTTGCCCGCGACTTTTACAATGTCGTCGGTCCACCTAGTGGGAGGCCTTAATACGCTGCGTCTTATCAGTTCTTCGAGCGATGTGGCCTGCCCACAGCCACTTCAACTTGCAAACCTTGCGAGCTATGTCGGTAACTTTGGTTCTTTGGTGAATATCCTCGTTCCGGATTCTATCGCGCAAAGTAACTCCGAGCATAGCTCTCTCCATTGCCCGTTGCGTGACTCTAAGTTTCTCCAAAAGGCCAGCAGTTAAAGACCACGTTTCAGTTCCATATGTTATCACTGGCAACACACACTGGTCGTAGACCCGTATTAAAATCATGTGAATAAACATAATGCAAAAATTGGGTACTTGGTAAAAAATCCTGTACTTATTTAAACGACAACTAAACAGTAAACATAATCATAATTTTATTGAAATAACATAATTTAAAAAAAAACTGGCTATAATAATAAATCAATAAATAAGGCAATAAAAAAAAACCTGTCATTAATATTAATAAAATATAAAATTAATTAGCTTTAGTCGTAAAACCTTATCAATAAACCGATTACGGCACTAGGTAGGTACACTACACTGAGTGTGAACCTAAAAATGTATACATACATAACAATCAGATAAGAAACAGAATACGCAAATGTGTTTAAAATATAAATAATCATAAAATATTGCAGTCTTGACATAGGAAACGCTTAGTTGATGACAGGTAGCGCCCTCCGTGGTAAACTGACGGCACTATGCCGATAAATTGCGGGGACTGAAGAAAATACTCGAATATAGCAAAAAATCCCCAGCGATCCGCTTACGGCTCACAGTCAATATCGTCGATTGACATCGGAAAACTCCGCGTAGTTCCACTAAGCGTTCTTAGATGGCTGTAACCGTTTTAGTTATTTACCTATATTATATGTAAGATTATTTATTTATTTATTATACAACCTAAACGTTTAACGTTTAATAAATAATTAAAAAAAAAAAATTTAAAACCCTCCTAAATATTTTGTTATGTCAACAGCCGGAAGACGTCCACTGCTGGACGAAGGCCTCTCCCTTAAGAGTGCGAGTAATGCCTGAAAAATATCGGATTTCACCCGCGCGTCTTGCATTAGTATAGAGTCGAAAATCGCATGATTCAATTGATGATGACAATGGCTTTGAGAAATTTAGGTGGGATTTTATTCAATTATTCAAAATGAAGGCATGAAATAAAAAAAATAAACGGCTACTGTACTAAAACATTAGTTTGGCTATGTTATCCAGGAAAAATAATGTGGTGATGTCGCTGATAATTTCGAGCATTTGAATTAAAACAGTTTTTTTTTATTGGTTATTTGTATTTTTTTTTTAATAAACCAGATAATTTTATAAAATTCTATTCGGTTACTCAGCTTCTTTAGGTTTTTCCCCTACCTGTAGTATTTTTTTATTCTTAATATTTACGTTCTTTATCATTAAACTATGTGTTTAAAAATACACCTTTTACCTACTTTTGGCATTAGTCGCCCCCTTAAAGGGAGGTGTTGCCATAATCCCCATGCTTGGCAGGCGGCTTGGGGATCGCAGCATGGTTACCACCATTAACTAAGAGGACGCTGCTGCCCGTCCTGCGGTGGTTCTGGATGCAGTTTTAGGACATACCCAGGTCCCAGGTTCCAATATGTTGCTAATATTTACTTAACTTATTTTTATGGCCATTTTTTTAATTTTTTTTATGAATGACTGATGCTGCTGGCCTCAGATGGCCTCTATAGCGTCACCGGACTTTAGGCAAGAGCAAACGGCGCTCGGCCTAGGTTTAGGTTAAAGGCGACTAGCTCAAGGGTACCTCAGACGGTACGAACCTCGGCTTGGCCGTCGCCGGGAGTGGGGTCAGACTTGCCCTGGCGCCCCAGAAGGGGTATGCCCTGGGGCCCTAGTAGGTTGATCTGGTTGACTATTTGGAGAGAATCTAACCGATCTTCTGACAGATCAGGGGAGTCCTCGACCTCGCCGGCGAGGTCGGTGCGTGTTTGTGTGCCTCTGGTAACCGGCGCCTATACCAAAAACGGAATACTTCCTGTTGCTAGGAATGGTCGGATCGGTATTATGGCCAAGTGTGATCGTGTAGTTTTATACATTTTTATTTAATTAAATTGATTAAATAATGATCGCCTAGAATTTAAAATGTTAGGACCCAATTACGTTGTGTAGTTTACGTTGTGTTCTATGAATAAAACTTAAAATCAGATATCGGCCGTAATCACTTATCGTATAAACGCGCACAACGGAATCGCTGCTATAATCAACCATAATGATATAATAATTGCACTAATACATTCGCAAAATAGGCATCACTTATAAAAATTTATACCGAGAATAAAATTAATCGTAATTATTAAATCAAATAACGTACATGAAGAAAATGCTGGAAAGCCAACAAAATCGAATAAACTCGTAGAAAATCAATACAACAAATGAACCATAATTACAAGTAATTACAAGCATGTAACTTAGCTAATTTTCAGGAACCAGCTACACCGGGATCGAGATTCATCTTCTTTCTTCGTGGCCACAAAATGCGAAACGATTCACATTTAAGTGCAACATAAATAAAGCATATGTTTATATCATCATCATCATCATCAGCCCGGAGACGTCCACTGCTGAACGAAGGCCTCCCCCTTAGACCGCCACACTGTACGACAACCTGCCATTTGCATCCACCGGTTGCCCGCGACTTTTACAAAGTCATCGGTCCACCTAGTGGGAGGCCTTCCTACGCTGCGTCTTCCGGTTCGCGGTCGCCACTCAAGAACCTTTCTTCCCCATCTGTTGTCAGTTCTTTGAGCGATGTGGCCTGCCCATTGCCACTTCAACTTGCAAACCTTGCGAGCTATGTCGGTAACTTTAGTTCTTTGGCGAATATCCTCGTTCCGGATTCTATAGCGCAAAGTAACTCCGATCATAGCTCTCTCCATTGCCCGTTGCCCGTATGTTTATATATTCATTATTAAAAATATAAATAATTATAAAGATAAATAATTGTATGTGATAATCTATCTTATTTACTTATAGATAAACTTTAATCTAAGTTACACGCTTCGTTACACGCCCCCGACGACCGCATCACCTAAAAAAAATAGGGATGGAATAGGAGTCTAGACTTTTGAAGTCTGTGAATAGGAGCCCTAAGCGAAATGAAAGATATAGGGCTCACCTTCCAACCTACACCCCACCCATTTCCAACAAAATCCAGGTTTGTTCAACCTAACCACGAAAGACTAAACTTTCAAACCGTCATATTTATCTCATACCGATAACTTACATACATCATCATCATTCAGAAACATACATCACATTCATACATTTGATTTGTTGATAAGAAAAAAAAAATTAAAGCTACCTAGCATGGCATGTTTTATAATAAAACTTGTCACTAAAATGCCTAAATAAAAATAATTAATTTTAAATTAAAAAACACGACTGCCCGCCAGAAAACGAACTAAAAAGCAAAAAACAAGTTGTAGGTATTATTTTTAATCGGTATATACAAAGCGAAAATTCATTCATTTACTCGCTGACTACACAGATAAATTAAATTAAATGATGACACTGCAGTCATCTGAAATCAGAAATCAGAATCAGAAATCAGAATCAGAAATCAGAATCAGAAATCAGAATCAGAAATCAGAAATCAGAATCAGAAATCAGAATCAGAAATCAGAATCAGAAATCAGAATCAGAAATCAGAATCAGAAATCAGAATCAGAAATCAGAATCAGAAATCAGAATCAGAAATCAGAATCAGAAATCAGAATCAGAAATCTTTAGTTGAATATTTTAAGAAGTAATAAGTGTTATGAGGTTTGTGTATGAGATTTGATATTTTAAAAAAACACACTGACGAAGGTTGTTTTATAGTTTTCTCGTAATGGCTATATCATGTATATTTCATTTAATTCATAAAATAAGTACTTAGGTCATTGCTCTAATTTTTCTAATAAAAATCCATGACCATTTTAAAAGCACAATGAAGATTAGGTATGTTCGGGTTTCTATGCCGTTTGTTTATATCTTGAGAGAGCTAATGAAAACAACACTCATACCATTAGAATCGTCTACTCAACAACTTTAAGAATAACAATCTCAAGTAGGGTCGCATTCCACACGCTAGGTAGTAAATTCTGCTTAAGGCCGGGCGCATACGACGAGAAAACCCGTAAGTAAAACCGTCCGGTTTCGCCCGAAGGCGCTCCGTGCAAGGTGCAAGGTGCAAGGTGGTCCTATAATAGTACCGGTCCTATAATAGTACCGGTCCTATAATAGTACCGGTCCTATAATAGTACCGGTCCTATAATAGTACCGGTCCTATAATAGTACCGGTCCTATAATAGTACCGGTCCTATAATAGTACCGGTCCTATAATAGTACCGGTCCTATAATAGTACCGGTCCTATAATAGTACCGGTCCTATAATAGTACCGGTCCTATAATAGTACCGGTCCTATAATAGTACCGGTCCTATAATAGTACCGGTCCTATAATAGTACCGGTCCTATAATAGTACCGGTCCTATAATAGTACCGGTCCTATAATAGTACCGGTCCTATAATAGTACCGGTCCTATAATAGTACCTACTATTATAGGACCACCTTCCTCCCACCTCCTACTTTTTTAACGTCTGTTTTTATTTTTATTTATTTATTTATTCATTACTATTTGTACATACATTATTACATTAACGTAGTATCGAAAAACCACCGTGGTTTGTCTCGGCACCAATCACATCGCGCTGACAAATAAATATTGTACATTATTTTGTAGTTGCATAAATAATTAACTAAGTTATACTAGGAACCTTTAGATTTGCTTATAAGTAGTACCTACTTAAGTATTTAAAAAGGGTGATTATAAATAAATAATGCACTTGTTTATAATTTGCTTTATTAGCACATTTAATAAATACAAGACTTGATCTTACTAAAATATTAAAACACAATTCCAATAAACAAGTTACTCTTAAAAAGTTTTTTAAATTATAAGTTGGTTATAATATACAACTAAAACCTTAAGTTTTTTTTATTTCAACTAAACAAAAGTAATTAATAATGTTGACATTGAAATTCAATTAATACTAAGATTAAAATCAAATCAAAATATATTTATTGCAGTTTGTTGGTAAAACTAGATGTGACATACAGAGTATAATCTGTTTTAAAGAGCTCCGAAAACAAACTTGTCTCTAAATAGACATGCAATATTAGCCCTGGCATATTAATTACTTGCTAATTATAAGTTATTATTATTGATTGATTATGTAATATTATTAATCTTTTATTTTTTTTAATCTTTTGTACCCATTAGCAGGCAAATAAATGATTTGATTAGTTTTGATTCGAAATATCAACCACGATATTATATAATGTTTAAATGGTCTCCAGGCCATCGGATAGTAGCCTAAGCAAGGAATAACCAGATCATACAAAACCGATTTAATAATGAAGATAGCATAAATGGAAACAAGCCAATGATTGTACGACGAGAGGCAATCAAAATACAGAAAGAACAGTAAAATTGCATTTAAAATAACTTTTTCTCTTAATTATTTAGCAAATTAATCAAAAATCTAAAATATCGCCTTCTGCTTAGAATAACCCACCAAAGTTACCATTGTCTTGACCACCGCCATTCTCATGGTCAATAATATTTCCAAGAGCACTGCCCTTACCACCGCCATAACTTAAACCATTACCACGGTCAATACCGCCAGCACCACCGCCAAGATTACCGCCATAGCTACCACCAGCACCACCGCCAAGATTACCGCCATAGCTACCGCCATTACCACCGCCATTGCCACCGCCAGTACGACCGCTATTAAGACCGTCAACAACACTAACATCATCACCGTCTGGAACATTGACGGGACCACCTTCATCATAACTTAACGATCTCTTACCGGCTAAAGTAGTGGAAACTAAAGCCAACAATATTGCTCCCATGGATGCGACGATCATTAAACTCGGATACTTCATCCTGACGACGAAACTGAAAGAAAACAATATTTCATGACACTAAAACCCTATTAGGGTAGATGATTGATGCTTATATCGTTGAAACCAATAGCTTTGATGAAGAATTTAAGTAAATATAATAAGTTTAAAAAAAAAAAAAAAAAAACGGTTTATAATGTTCTGATATATGAGCGTTTAAAGTTGAGACAACTCTGTCCCTTTCCCACAAAACAAAAAATGACGTCACGCCTTACTCCTGTCCTGACAAGTGACGTGACGATTTGCTGTTTCGCCTCTCTGTCTAGCATGATATTAAAATGCTTATAAGTTGCTTATTTTTGATCAGTTTTTTTTTTTTTTTTTTATTAATCCATCTTATTATCCATTATATTATATATTATTATCCAGCCATCTAGCCTAGGCTAACTAGGCTAGATGACTAGCTTAGTTGTACAAAACACATCAAGCGATCAAACAAGCGACTTCAAAAAAAGAAGGAGGTTCTTAATTCGGTCATGTTTTTTTTATGTTCGTTACCCCAAAACTCCGTCATTTCTAAGCCGGTTTGGAAAGTTCCTTTATTTGAAAGGATATAGTACTTTCTATGCAGTAAGTACTTAGTATGCAGTTACCTAGTTTAAAGTCGAATTGTAATAGCATTTATTTCGATCCAACTACTCCCGACAAAATGTATAATATTATATTTTCTTTGAGAAACACAAATTCAGCATTCAAACTCGCATTCATAATCAAACGGACTAAACTGACAGATTGAAATATATCACTTTTCAAAATAATGCTGCCTGCTAAAAAACCGTGTCCGTTTAATTAAGAATCTGAGTATAGTCTCCTAAAATTAGTAAATCCACATATTGCTGAACCTCTGAGTCATTTTGGTTAATTTATCACTAGAACAAGAGTATTTCTCTGAAAATCTCAACATTTATATTATAATACCAATACTACAAAATAGATAGGTACAGAAGTCAATCACATGTATGTACTTCACTTTTCATACCTACTCTCGGCGGTCGCGCTAGGGTTGTCGACTTTGGCGCCGGCGGCCGCGCGGGCGGCCGGCTCGCCGAGCAGTTCCTAACATAACTGTTTATAATGAGGAAGATGGGCGTATTTTTTATCATCCTTAAGTAAATACAAACAAACATACATACATAGACTCCTAAAACCATAACCCTACATTTTGGCTTCGCCGTTAGTCGGGTAAAAAATTACTTTACAAGAAAATTTATGCCGAACAGTACGGCATAATTTTTTGCTATTATTATAATTATAATTGGATGAAGTTTTTTTGAAGACAAAAAATGCGATTTATTAACATTTATATCTTCCTCATTAGAGTATTGAACACAAGGCTTACATATCTTATACTACAATTCAAATTCAAATTCAAATTCAAAACCTTTTATTTCGACTAATTTTTCAAGTCATATTAAATTTTAAGTTCATATTACAATTAAAACATATATAAATTACAATATTATGTTAAAACTATTATTATCATTATTATCCCTACTCCTTTTAAATAATTATGCCAAATAAAATTATACCTAATTCAATTCAACAAACAAAATTCAAAAATTTATTCAATATTAAAATTACTAATTCAGAAAATAAAGTCATTAGCCAGTACATGAATCATGTGACAATGGTTCATGTACTGACAGTCAAACCGATTTGAGAATGCTTTCAGGATGCTGTTAGGGCTGGCCCGGACTCCGCGCACCAGGGACGTGCATCGCTTGCGCATGGTGGCGTAAAAGCAATCGACGCGCCACCCTGCGAACATCCCTGATGCGCTGCAGCGCCAGGGCAGTCCCAACACCACCCTAAAAGCATTATTATATTGCACACGGAGGGCGTTGTACTGTTTTTGCGTATATGCCACCCACAGGCCGCAAGTGTAGAAGGACGTGCAAAATGCCTTGAAAAGAGTTATTTTGACGTCCGTCGAACACCGAGCAAATCTGCGGGCTATCATATTAGCTCTCACAGACAACGCCCTCCGCTCCCTCTCAATATCTACATCGTCCTTTAAGTCAGAGGTTACCATATGCCCGAGATACTTAAAATGCTCAACCCTAGAAATAGCAGTCCCGTTTAGTTTAATGCATGGTATGATATCTGGGCACCTGTTCCCCCTGGCTCGAAAGACCATGTATTCGGTCTTCTTTGTATTATATAACAAGCCATGAGCGCATGCATACTCCCCACATACCGCCAACAGTTTGGTCAGGCCGCAGACCGAAGCACTCAACAGCACCATGTCGTCCGCGTAGCTGATATTGTTGACGCAGATGTCATCAATATGGCAGCCGACACGAGTGCTGCTAAGCTGTTCTATTAGGCCATTGACGTACAAGTTGAAGAGCTTCGGCGAGGTTAACCCCCCCTGCCTTACCCCGCACTCCAACTTGTACGGCTCCGACAGCGTCCCAGACCACCGAACGACATTGACCTGGTTCAAATACCAATACTTAAGAATCTGCACTAGTTCTATAGGCATTGAAATATCGCTAAGCTTTTGCCACAAGATGTCATAGGAAACCAAGTCAAATGCCTTTGACAGGTCGAGGAACACAGCATAAACAGGAGTGCTTCGGTCTGTGTAGTAACTGACAGTTTGCTTTAGACACAAGATAGCCGTCTCTGTAGAAAGTCCAGATTTAAAACCGAATTGGCTATCATGTATGTTTAGGTATTTATCGAGCTGGGTGTTAAGCAAACTGTCAAGCACTTTTGCCAATACAGTAGCTAATGAAATTGGCCTATAGTTGTTATGGTCGCCTATGTCTCCGGTCTTACTCTTCACTATTGGAACCACCACAGTCTTCATCATCTCCGCTGGTAAGTATGAATGTCCTATACATAACGTATAGAACATTGCAAGAACTCGAGGTATGTGAACACCAGCAAACTTCAGATGCTCAATGCTTAGGCCATCATGGCCAGGAGACTTGCCTCGCGACATAGATGTGATAGCTTTTTTGATATCCTTTGCCTTAAACTTTGTGCAAACTTCCTGTTCACAACCTCCGTCTACACTGAACGACAGCGATGGACCCAAAGGCGAGGTTACAGTAAAGTGGTCTTTAAACATGTTGGCAATATGCTCTGAGTCACTGAGTCCACTGACACTCACAGGCAGGCCCGGTTTATGGTTTAGCTTATTTGTGGTCATCCAAAAACTACGAAAATCGCGCTTGGAATGCTGTGAGGCTAAAATGTCCATTTTTATTTGTTCAGTGTTATTTAGGCACCACCTCAAACGAGCCTTAAAGTCCTTTCGAGTTTGACGCATCTCATCCCACGCACTGCCCTGTCTAGGTTTCCCGGTCAGCACCCACATTTGAAACTTGCACCTGGCCAGCCTGTGAGCTTCGCGAACATGCTTATTCCAACCTACGACAGGCCTCCTTTTTTCTTTTCTTAACTATTTTTACACTACTACTTTCAATAGAAGCGCTGGATAAAGCTTCACAAATATTATGGTACATATTATCAATTATGAGGTGGTGATCACACGCGGCACAGTAATGATCACAACAGGAACTTAGTTGAGAGGGAAAGTCTATAAGTCTCAGCTTCTCGTGACACAGTTTACTATAAAGTGCAATTTGATCCGGGTTGCGATCACCCCATTTTATTTTACAATTATTGCTGTCCACATCAGCACATAATATTTTCGGAATAATTATATCTAATTTGCACTGTATTACTAAAGGCCAGTGGTCAGAACACACGTAATCATAATTAACATAAGCATTCTGTACAGTCAAGGAAGCTGACTTGGTAACCACACAATGATCCAGCCAGCTTAAACACCCGTTAATGTCACTCAAGTAACTATAAGTATCAGAAGATAAACCAAGTTTATCTATATCCGCACACGCCCATTCCACCTCACTACAAAAGTTAGACAATTCATTGTAAAAAGGCTCACCGGGATGCGCATTAAAGTCCCCGAGCATGTAAATACACTCGATGCCTTCGTTACTAACCAGCGCGCTCAGTGCGCCGAGGCAATCTGTGAATTCCGACAGATTCCGCGCCGCATCGGTCGGCATATACACACTTATAACTAAGAATGACCTTTGCCCTATATCAACAATTAATACCTAATATAAATTGTAAAAATATTACAAGGCCACAAAGTCATGTTCGCTTTTTCGGCGCGGGGCCGGGAACCGCCGCGCCGGGGCGATTGTCTACCTACCTAACTGTTCTGTGTTACGTTAAAACGAACCGTCGAAATACAAGCAAATAACTACTTAACTACTCTCTGAAACAACTGGTAGCGTAAAAAACGATAATTCACCGTTTAATGTTGAATTTAAACAACCACCCACTCTGAACAGTTATAATAACTTCTTGTTGTTGCTCCATTTTTGCACAAAAAAGTTCACAGACGCGCGTCTCAAGCGGACGGCACTCAACGCTCGCACTGGTTCCAACCGTTCCGAGACATCGTGTCCGTGAGAGGTGTCTATGTGTGCGTTGCTCGAGCGCACTTTGTACGTTGATTGTCTTCTGTACTTATCTGTTTTGTGCCAATACACAAGAAAGGGTCTAAAAGATAATTACCGGCCCATTGCTTTGGTTCCTGTATTATTGAAATTTTTCGAGAAAGTATTCTACTAAAGGGGACCTGCGTATGTCCTAAACCTGCATCCAGAACCACCGGAGGACGGGCGGTAGCGTCTTCTCGGTTAACCGTGATAAGCACACTGCGTTCCCTAAGCCACCTGCCAACTGTGGAGATTATGGAAACCCCTGCCTGTTAAGGGTGGACGTCTTCTGGCTGATGATATTACTATGATGTGATGTGAGATGAAACACCCTAGATATTTTTAAACGAATTTCAAAATATTAAATCATATCAAAATCAAACAATAGTATTTTTCTATTTTAATACAATAAAAAACTAGTTCCCACGCTAGAAGAAGTTCTGTGTCGTGGGATTCTGTACCAAACTTAACTTAACACAAATAAATCATATTATGCCTAAATATCGTTTTACTTTGTAGTAACCTATCTATAGTATTATATTATTTTGTATTTTGTAGTGGTAGGACTCTACTGCTGAGTCTGCCTGGGGAAGTACCAAGCATTTGCCAGTTATTCAATCGCCAAGCAGTAGTGTGCAAGCATTACTATGTTCTGGTATGAAGGGCAATGTTACCAGATAAATTACTGGGTATGAAAAGATTTAACATCTGATATCTCAGGTTGACGAGTGCAGTACAGTGCGGCGCAGGATTGTATTCGCAAGTTCACAATTCTAGCACTGCTACTGTTAGTGGCAGGCGTGACGCTTACCACTAGGTGAAAGTCTTGCTCGTCTAGTCACTTGAAAGTTTAAAAAAAATTATAGGTATATAACATGAAAAAAAATTAACAATTGAATTACCTGTACTTATCAAAAACGCCTAGATTCTTCCCGTCGACTCTGTCGAGGAGACCTGCAGTGAAGAATTTCGCACGTTTACCACTTTTATACAAAAACGATGTATGCAATGTGTACAAAAGATTGTCATGTGGCGTGTTCCTATGTGCTCCGATGCAAAATCAAACAATTGACCGTGACTAAAGTGTTAAGCATAAATTATGCACCATTATATAGTACACCTATAGCTAGGCTCCCATACTAGTAAATGCCTGCCACTTCACTTGGGTGGATATTTTTAATACTAAAACGGCAAGTAACACTCGAGGTTATAGACACATTCTACACAGAGATGTTATTCTATAGGAAGATACAAGAGGAAGGTAATCTGGTGAGCGATTTTCCATATAAACGTATTATTTTCGTCCTGGATAATGCCTCTAAAGCAATCATTTTTTGTATTCTAGGTCTACTGTATACATGTCTCTGTAATTTTTTACCGACTTCGAAAAAGGAGGAGGTTCTATTTTAGACGGCATGTAAGTATTAGTTTTTTTTTAATGTATGTTCACCGTTTTCTCCGTCAATTGTGGATCGATTTTCAAAATTATTTTTTTATTTGAAAGGGTATGCTCCCGAGATGGTCCCATATTAATTTGAAGCGCAAATTAAACGCAGAGCTGCGGTGGCTAGTGCAGGGTCGCAGTGGCTAGTGCAGGGCCGCGGTGGCTAGTGCAGGGTCGCGGTGGCTAGTGTAGGGTCGCGGTGGCTAGTGTAGGGTCGCGGTGGCTAGTGCCACCACACTACAGTGCTTACAATGCAGCAACTAGATGTACTCGATCGTCGTCGAGTCCCGCTGGCTGGTCTATTTGCAGATGGCAAATGTGTACGCATATTTCCCACAACAAAACAAGTGGATGAGTACAATACCAGCATGACCAACGAGCTCTCGAGAACATGCCGCATGTACGAAGTGAACGCAGTGGATACGTCGGTAGAAGCCAAGATCTATGGACAGCGGCCGAAAGCGGAGTTCATTCCTTCCGATCCCAATAAAACAAGTGAAGTGAAAGTAAAAAAATGTGACGGGTTTAGGGTTATGTTACGAAAAAACATCAACGTTGGTCACGGCTTAGGAAATGGTGCTATGGGGATCGTCTGAAAATTCAAATGGCCAGCGCTACGCCATGACCAACTTGAACCAGGTACAGTACTGTCAAATTCGACGCGTTAAGGGGTCATGGTAAAGTTGAGCGCCGCATGCTACCACTTATATTATGTTGGACCGTGACAGTACACAAGCTGCATGGGACGACACTGGACATAGCCGTCGTGGATCTCTAGTCCCTAAATTTTTTGTCAAAGGCCAAGCCTATGTCGCGCTATGTAAGGCTTAGTCGCGCGAGACAGCTGGAAGGTTTGGCAATCAGCGTTTTAGATTCACGCAAAATTATCCACGAGCCGCAAGACCACAATTCTCTGAAAGAACTTAATCATCAGAGTAATTTAAGAAATCATCCTAACAATGATTTGACATGCCGCTGCGACCCAGCGCTAGCCACCGCGACCCCGCAATAGCCACCGCGACCCTACGCTAGCCACTACGACAGTGCGCGAGCCGGCGCGAACTAGCGGGAACAACGTCGTCGTCATCCATCTTATTCGCGCGTCACCTCGCCGTAAGAATATACAAAATTAAAGCTACCTAGCATCGCATGTTTTATTATAAAACTTGTCAGTAAAATGTATAAAATAAAAATAATTCATTGAAAAATCAAAAATCACGGGTCTGGGGACTCCATAGATTAAAAAGTGTTCCACAGAACGGTCCCCCGACTGCAGTGACAATTTTATTTATCTGTGTAGTCAGCGAGTAAATTAATGAATTTTCGCTTTGAATATATCGATGAATATAATACATACAACTGTTAATCGTATTCAACTTAGTAAATACATTTATTTTTATTTATTAAAATAATAATAATAAGATTTATTACATTTGTTAATTATTACAACTATGTCTCACGTCTTAGGAATTAAATAATATTAAAAATTACATAATAATAATGATTATTACACGTCTACACCTATACTACCTATCCGTAACCACTCGCCCAAACGTACCCATCAGGCTGGCAGCGTTCCCGCGTTGTATGGCCAACGAAATATGTTGGGTCAAATATTGACCCGAGCGTGGGTCACGCCCACTGCTCCGCAAGCGGCGACCCAGGTCGGCCACGAACTTTTTTGCCTCAGAGCACCACGGGCCCGCTGTCTCTACGGCAAAAGGGACGAAGTTATTACCCGATTCAAGGGCAGCATATTTATTGTGCTTGCCTAAAGCCGCTGACTCCGCACCCGCGCCGGCCGTCCTCTGTGTGGCAGAAAGGTGACAGGCTGAAAATGTAGCATCCCATATCAGACACCGACCCTTCTGCCACGGGACTAGGGTGAGTCCGTCTGGGCGCTTGCCATCCAAACGAGACAGCCCGGGGGGTTCCAAAACGCAGGGGATGTCGGCAGAAACAAGCGCCCTTCTTAACAGCTCATTAATAGCGTGGTGCCGAGGTCTTCGTCCAGCGCACCGAGCACAACTAAGCCCGTGCAGGCCGTCTGCCTCCACTTTTGCGCCACAAACGCACGTGTGAGGCTTACAAACAGCGCAGCCGAGTCGAAGACCCGCAGCCACCCTAAGGGAGTCGTCGTCCAGCAGCGTGCCCAAGTTAGGGGATGGTAGGGCACGCAGCCAGGCGCCGGACTCCGGCTTAGAGGCAGCGTTGAGACGAGCCAATTCGACTCCCGAGGCTCCACTGAGCAGATAAGCGAGTATGTGCGCCCCAGCCACATCATCCCAACCTCTCTGTACACTTGGCTTCGCAGGCGGGTCAGTGCCCGGATATAAATGTCTCCACATTCCATGAGCTTCTCTGACAAAGGGAATGCTGACATCAAACATCCAAATTATGCAACAAACAACCGACCAAACCTGAAGCCCCGTAGGAAGAGGCGAGGAAAGCAACTGGGCCGCACTCCTGCAAACGGCGCACTCCTAAACCGCCAAACCGGATAGGCAGACTTGCCTGACACCACTGCGCTTCACTTAGGCTTATATTCAGCACCTCCTCGACAATACGCTTGAGTACATCATCATAACGGAGGACCTCCTCCGGGAACTCCCAAGTTGGCGTTGTCCGGATGACATATGTCAACTTGGGCATCCCAAAGCAAGCCCTCAAAAGCGACAAGGATACGTGAGCTGGGAGGTGCTGAAAGTGACTAGCCAGTGATGTCAGGGTCTGCGTTTTGCAGGCCAAGCTATCCTGCATGCCCTCCAGGAAAATGGGCGAGCCGAGGAGGAAAAGAGATTGTCGGTCCATGATTCTAAGCCTGGGAATAAGGGACGTGAAATCTGCGCTCGACTCCGCTGGTTCCGGGCTACAGGGGTAAAATTCGCATTTCGCGGTGTTTACTTCCAAGCCCAGATCCTTTAAGGCGGGGAATAGTGCAACCACATCCCGCTGGACCACTTCAGGACTGCTGCTGCTTGGGCGACCCGGACGACCCCATCGCCGTCAACACCTCGACGGCGCTGGGCTCGCCCGATCCGACTACTCCTTACAAAAGGAAATATTCCGTATTTGGTATAGGCGCCGGTAACCAGAGGCACACATACACGTACCGACCTCACCGGCGAGGTCGAGGACTACCCAGATCTGTCAGAAGATCGGTTAGATTCTCTCCAAATAGTCAGCCTACTAGGGCCCCAAGGCACACCCCTTCTGCGGTGCCAGGGCAAGTCTGGCCCTACTCCCGGCGACAACCACGCCGAGGCTCGTACCGTCTGAGGTGCCCTTGAGCTAGTCGCCTTTAACCTAAACTAGGCCTAGCGCCATTTGCGCTTGCCTAAAGTCCGGTGACGCTGTAAAGGCCATCAGAGACCAACAGCATCAATCATTCATAAAAAAAATTGCAATATATTATATTACGCGAGTGAAGGAGGGCGCGACATAGCAAAGCATTCGTGTCGCGATGAATGAGGTGAGGGAAAGGAGTGAGGTGTTTCAACGATTTTGCACGAGTATATACCTCACTCATTTCGATATTTGAGTGCCTCGAACGAGGTAACTCACGCATGAGGAACCCATTGCTAGAGCTACCATCGTAATTTATGAACAAAAGTAACAGGTCCTGTGAGGGTCCTGTTGAATTATTTTAGTTCTTCCATTTGACCATTAGTACAAAATAGGTAGTAAAAAATAAGTAATGGCTGTATGACTGTACAATTAAAAATAACTCTTAGAAGAAAAGAGTTTCACTTTAGTTTTGATCCTTTTCTTAGCCCAATGTTACTCATAAAGAGAAAAGAGTTTCACATTGTGTATAACTTTTCTCAAGAACCTTTTTTTTTTTCAATTTTGTCATCGCACTTTGTGCATTCTGCCAGTGTAATAAGCATTATTGTAAGATGATGTCATGTTGTAAACAGAATAAGTATATGTAGATTACAGTGCGTTATGCATATAGCATAAAATCTTATTCACGTTTATTTAAAAGTAAAATTCAGAAACTAGCTGAAATCCAAAATTATATACATTATATTTATAAAACAATGCAGACAACTGCTCAAAAAATATTCATCGCATTTCCTATGCTATTCTAACAATTACACAATTTGCATTTTCGTCATGCAAATGCATGAAGTTTTTGTAATTTTTGTAGTCTAAATCAGGAAAACGTACGTATACCTACCGATTTTAGAAGGCAATAATATACCGATTTTGCATTTTTCGTTCGAAAACACTGGTTAGCATTCATAAAGGCATAAGACATTTAACAATAAAGAGGAAATTTAATTTTTATCCGTTCGTGGAGGGTCTCTGTGCCTCCTTTTCTCTCTTCGTTGTCTGTCAGTCACTCAGTCAGTCAGTCAATTAGTCAGGATCAATGATATTATATATATAAGGAGGGAGATATGTCATATCGCGCCCTAAAATGGCCCCCTGAAGACGGCCCTAAGGACTGTCTCACCTGTCTGCGCTCACTAAGCGAGACGCGCGCTATCTCTTTTGCTCTCATAAAAGTGCTATCTTCTTTCGCACTCCGACGCAAGTCGTAAACATGACGGCATTTGAAAATGACCCCTCATTTTCAAACGTTGTTTTATTACGCAATGGCGCATCTTTCGTAATCTTTGGTCAGGATAGAGCTTTTTATATAATATAGATAGATTGTTTCTATGAAACCTATTACGTAAATGTGGTAGTTATAGTAAAATATTTAAAATAAGTGTTTTTTTACGTAATTATTTTGCTTATTTACCAGTTTTACTAAATAAAAAGCAACTATAGCAAAACAAACGCCATAATATAAAAAACCGGTTATTTAGCTTTTCAAAACTTTATAGTACGAATCATATTTTTTTGTTTCCCGGATGCTAGAAAAATAATATCTGAAATATCGGAATGTTTTGGAGAGTAATTTATAGTGACATTCAACTTAGTAATGAATTGAATGAATTAATTTAATTATGTTAATTACCAGTCTTTGTCTTGTCCATGTTCATTTTAAGACCCACCTGTTGGAAAGCGTTACTGAGGTCACTGAGCATAGTATTAAAGGTCCTTCAGCGACTCTGCCATGATGACTATTATATTATCGTCGGCAAAGCAAAGGTGAGTGATGTATTCGCCATTAATGTTGATGCCGAATCCGTTCCAGTCCAAGAGCTTGAAAACGTCCTCCAATGCGTTCGTGAACGGTCTCGGAGGAATAACGTCTCCCTTTCTCACGCCTTCGATCGCTACCAAGCGATCCAGTAGTACCACAGAAAGTTTTTTTTGACCCGTGTTACTACTGGTAGTAACACTGGTAATTTATCATCATCATCATCATCTGCCCGGAGACGAACGAAAGCTTTCCCTTTAGACCACCACACTGTGCCTCCCATTTGCATCCACCGGTTGCCCGCGACTTTCACAATGTCGTCGGTCCACCTAGTGGGAGGCCTTCCTACGCTGCGTCTTCCGGTTCGCGGTTGTCACTCAAGAACCTTTCTTCCCCATAGGTTATCAGTTCTTCTAGCAATGTGGAATGCCCATTGCCACTTCATCTTCCAAACCCTGGCCAAACTCACGCCACCAAAGTACCTATCATATCTGATGCGGTACGTACCTCGCGAGCCGACAAATTTAATGTTCTACCAACACTGTGTACAACAATACAATGTAAAAATGTTCAAATAATATGAATAAATTAGCCAAATGTTACAATAATATGTGAAGACAACATGCAATATAAATAGTTTAGAATAAAATTTAAAAAAAATGGTACGTAGGTAGGCGTAGGTATAATACAAGTGTGTTTTACCATATTGAGTCTTAGAAGTAGAATATAGGGTACACTATACCTTTTCTTAATGCAATGGAGTGACGAAACGAGAGAGATTGATTGATGCTATTTTGGGAATATGCTCATTACATGGGTGCTCAATTTTTTTTTATTCATACGGGAATACCTCTGATTGCCGTAGTATGCATCACGCCTCCCCATAATGGTAGCAGTGCCAGTATCGTGAACTTGCAAACCAAATCCTGCCCGCCTAACACGCGAGCCGTGATAAAATTATATCCACTCTATTTTCCCCGCGAAAACATGACAGACGTATCCAAATTCTAGCTTTATCACGTTTCCGCCCGGGAAAAGATCAATTAGTCCTCGGCGCGTGCTAGCAGAGATAAAAGTTAGCACAAAAATAAGCACAGTAATGCTTGAATACTGCTTGGGGAGTGAATAACTAGCAAAGGTGTGGTACTTCACACCACGCCTTTGCCAAAATTGCTATAACTGTTTATTTCTAGTGTATTTCCGTATATCGTTACGAGTACTATAAAAAAAAAAAGAGAAAAGAGAAGGAAAGAAAACGAATAGGTAAGAAATAAAAAGTTATAGCAATTTTGGTCAAAATGGACTTCCGCAAAGTAACGCCTGAATCAATTACACACATTTGCCAGTTATTTTGCAATAGAGTCTTCATCATCATCAGCCTGGAGACGTCCACTGCTAGAATCTTATCACTGGATTATACTAATTAGCTTATGAATAGTTAGGTTTAGTTAGGCTTCAAACTATTAAAGGACCACCTTAGTAGTATTACCTTACCCGTATACCCGAGTATACCCATTCAAACCTTTCCTTTCCCTTTTCTCGAAGGTTTAGTAGATGCTAGTTACCGAAACCTTTATTGTATTCAATGTAACTGAGAATAAATAAATAATAAATAATAATAAATAAACAAAAAAATAATTTACGAAACCAGTCCACAATTGACGGA
Source organism: Erannis defoliaria (assembly GCA_905404285.2). NCBI lineage: Eukaryota > Metazoa > Arthropoda > Insecta > Lepidoptera > Geometridae > Erannis > Erannis defoliaria. The sequence continues at coordinate 5,803,652 of FR990090.1, forward strand.
GTAATCGATGGGCACAGTATTTTTTTAAAAGCGTATTATTATGTAAGAATACAAAATAATCCCCAAGCCGCCTGCCAAGCGTGGGGATTATGGCAACACCCCTCTATTGGGAGGCCTTCGTCCTGCAGTGGACGTCTTATGGCTGACGACGACGACGACATAATAATAAGTTTAAAAAAAACGACTTCAATTTCATCTACCTGCGGACGACATCTTCATATATTCCATTCTATTTTAATATTCCAGTAATTTTGATTTAAAACCCAAAATACTGAACCGATTTCGATAAAATTCATCCGACGTACCTACCAAACAAAAAAAAATATTTCAAAATCGTTCCACAATTGACGTTGAAATCGGTGAAAATTCATTGATAAAATTAATATACTTACATACAGTCGAATATACAACCTCCTTTTTGAAGGCGGTTAAAAATAACATAGAACCTCCAACCTGCTCTTACTCCTCCTAGTCGGGTAAAAGGGCTGAAGATTATAAATAAATAATGCACTTGTTTATAATTTGCTTTATTTGCACATTTGTTAAATACAAGACTTGATCTTACTATAATAAGAAAATACAAATTCAATAAACATGTTACTCCTTAAATGTTTAAAATTATAGTTAGTTACACCTTAATTGTTTATAACTGTATCTAAATAAAAGAGATTAAAATAACATTGAACGCAGTGTAGTAAAATATTGTACAAATTTGATGTTCTGTTTGAATTTTTTGTTTAATAACTCACATAAACTCGTCAAAAGAATTTGCTTCTTCATTCAAAGATTTTTCTCGGTCATCATTATCACATAATTTTATTCTTTGACTGTCCTTGTAGTAACAATCAGCAAATCGGCTTACTAGTAGACTTTATTTATATCCTGATTTTTAATAAAACAATAGATCAGAGAGAGATGGGCATTTTTATTTGTTTCATTAAACTTGCGTACGACCGTTTACTCGCCTTATGTTAGGTGAAGATATGGTCTACAATGGAGTACGCTTGTTTCGCTAAAAGAAATGACACTAGTTAATCCACTGGTCCACTGCTGCGCACAGAGGGGCTACAAACGTGTGTCTAGATTCGCTATGCAAGAAAATGTATGTGATAAAGTCCACAGCAACCCACGAACACGCTACGCACGAATATGAAATGTATGACGTCATTATTTGCTACACGCGTGTCTTGCTCGAATATGGCGCCCACGCAGCACAACGGTGTCAATGGTGTCAGGGTAAACGGAAGCGTGCATAGCTTGAATGCGGCGCTACAGTTGTAGGTACATAATCGTGGGTTAATAATGTAAAGTGTGTGCTGCAGATTCACAAATAAGGCCCCAGTTCGCAGAATAAAAGTGTAATAAAACCGTGACGTTCGTGTTCTTGGAATATCTACCATTAAATGATTTACTTTTATGGGATCCTATGCCCCTTCGATAGCATAAAAGGCAAGCCGAAACTAGATCATGTTTCTTTCATTCATTTTAATTTATATGTATGATGATGATGTTGCTATACTTATAGGTACATATAGAAATAGGACTGTGCTTGGATGACCTCTCATAAACAAGAATTTAGAAAGGACAGTTAGGCGAATTAGCTTTGGGGCGTGTTTACAATGAGCCATTGCATTCAAGTTAACTTTTTTTTTGTCAGTGTCCGAAAACATCCGAAAGTAATTGAGTCTCTGTTTCTTCTTCATTATCTACTAAACCACTACCGACATTATCAGCGCCAGTACCAGCAGTAAGAAAGCCAAATTGTTCCGTAGAGTCGTCCTCAGCCTCATCCCAATTGGCTGAAGTAGTGGGGACTAAAGCCAGCAGTACTGCTACGATGGCCGCGACGATCATCATACTCAGATACTTCATCCTGATGACGAAACTGAAAGAAACAATATTTCATGACAATCACATAATTTTGAAGTCTAACGCCGCCGTCACCGAAACGTCAACGAGAACAAGATGACGTTGCCGAAGTAGCGAAACACAGATTAGGTACTATAGCCGCGTGTCTACATACACCGGGAGGGCACTGTCGGTAATCCTAACCCATCGAGTACCAGCATGAGACAGTTATAGCAAGGAAGCAGACAAAAAGTAGTGTTTAAAAAAAGTTGGTTGGCCTAGGCGGAACCTGGCCGGTTAAGTACAGTACTGAAAATAAGTGGGGATAAGAAAATATCCTATAAGGTACTACCATCATTAAACCTTGTTCATACGATAAAACTCGATGAGTAAAACTAGAAAAAAATTGTCTGCCGCGCCCTGTCTTAGTCACTTAGTCAGCCCGACTGATTTTAGGGTCGCGTTCGGAGGAGGTTTTCATCTCATAGAGTACCAGTATGAAACCAATCTATTGTTATAGCTTTGAGCAACCTGCTATCAAAAACCCTGGTTCCCTTCTTGGTTTGGTTTTCTATCCTTACTCTGGCCATTGTTTCTATCCGACCAATGTAATGTTTGTGTATTTACATCGACGATACCTTTATAACATTTTTATTACTACAACTTTGTCCGTGACAAAGAGAAATCTATTTGTCGTTTCTTTCCTAAAAACTCAATGCTATTCCCAAGCTGTTTCCATTTACCTACTATGTTTATAAAATCTAAACATAATTAAACACCATGTCTTTACAGATTTTTTTCTTTATGGTGATAGAATGATAAATTATTTTACTAAATAAAACGTTTGACAATGTATTTTTTTTCCATCCGTGAATGGGTCGGGCCTTAAGGCCTAGAATACTGCGCCATCTCGTTTTTTTTTAATATATGCGTTTGACTGCTATCTCGTCTGATGATTAACGAAGATGCAGTCTACGGTGGAGCACGCTTGCGTAGAAGAATACCGATTCACTCGCGACTTGAAGACACCCAGATTATAATTATCGGCAAACACCCACTCGGGCAACGCATTCCACTGTTTACCAGTTCAAATAAAGAAAGTGGAATCAAACCGTTTGCGCATTTTTCCTTTTTTAAATGTATAAAATAACCGAATAAAAAAAACGCTATTGGAGAAATTACTGAGAATAACATTAGATTTAAAATTAAATAAAATTTCGATCTAAACAAATTATCATTAATAAAATTGTTCAAACTTTAACACCCAATATTTAGGTACTTAAACTAAAATTGTTTAGATCAAAATTATATTTTAGCTGAACCTTTGTAATGTTATTGCAACCTTTGCAAATTTTTCATAGCTATATATTTAGTCATTTTATATCATATGATCTGGCCCCTGTCTTTGGCTGGCCGTGATTCGGGCCTTAAATTATACAACATGTTTTAGACAGGTATTTTGATGCGTTGGTCAAATAGGTGAACTAAAAAAAATTACGGGCTGCTGTCAATTTGTATAAAAATGACTGACCATTTCGTATATAACGAGACAATTAAAATGTGTTGTTATTCGTTTCTTATTTTTTATAAAATCAAAATTGTACACCGGCATGCAAAAATCCGGTATATATATTAATTGAAATTAAAAATATTGAATCAAATTATAAAACAATATTTTTATATAATAATAATAATAAACATAAATAAATCATGTCGCTAGAACGATATTTAGGCACACATACCAGTTATAATATAAGTAAGTATATATTAGGATTTAACAATAAACATAATAATAGTTAAAAATTATAAATAATGTTAAATAATAGTTTTACTACCTGTAGTTTTTGAAAAAGCCTAGATCCTTCCCGTTGTCTCTGTCGAAGAGATCTGAAGTGCACATTCGTACATTTACCACTTTTATACGATAAAAACGATGTATGCAATGTGTACAAAAGATTGTCATGTGGCGTGTTCCTTTGTGCTCCGATGCAAAATCAAACAATTGACCGTCACTAAAGAGTTAAGCATAAATTATGCACCATTATATAGTACACCTATAGCTAGGCTCCCATACTAGTAAATGCCTGCCACTTCACTTGGGTGGACATTTTTAATACTAAAACGGCAAGTAACACTCGAGGTTATAGACACATTCTACACAGATATGTTATTCTATAGGAAGATACCAGAGGAAGGTAATCTGGTGAGCGATTTTCCATATAAACGTATTATTTTCGTCCTGGATAATGCCTCTAGAGCAATAATTTTTTTTATTCTAGGTCTACTGTAGACATGTCTCTGTAATTTTTAACCGACTTCAAAAAAGGAGGAGGTTCTATTTTAGACGGTATGTTTTTTTTGTTTTTATGTATGTTCACCGATTTCTCCGTCAATTGTGGATCGATTTGGTTTTTTTTTTTATTTGGAAGGGCATACTCCCGAAGTAGTCTCATATTAATTTGAAGTTGGTTGTTTTTTTTTTTAAAGTTACTTGTCTTTTTTTCATAATTGCTAAACAAAAATCCTCCAAAGATGAATATGAAAATATTTAAAGGGTTATACTTATTTTAGATATTAGTTGCCGAATAAAAAGGAAATGATAGAGACAATATGTCTATAGCAGACATCGACTCTATAAAAAAAAAATTGCTCTAGAGGCATTATCTAGGAAGAAAATAGGGAATACGTATGGAGAATCGCTCACCAACGGGACGGGACTGATCCAGTCTCAGAGGAGCTGCTTGCAAATTTATTTATTTACTAGCTGCACTCAGCGGTTACCCGCGCGATGGTGAAAAACGGTGATGAGAAATATAATAAAAATAGCCTAAATTATGTTATTCCAAGAAACAATCTATCTATCGAGTTACATCCAAAACTGTTCAGGCGTTTTTGCGTGAATAGTTAACAAACATAATATACACACCTCCACTACCAGACACATTTTCGTCTTTTTTAGGGTTCCGTACCTCAAAAGGAAAAAAATAACTCTCATAGGATCACTCCGTTGTCCATCTGTATGTCTGTCACGAGCCTTTTTCTCTGGAATGAGTCGAGGTATCAAGTTGAAGTTAATATCAAATACGGTCCCTTGCAGCTGTAAAAAAAACAAGCTTCTAAGTCAACGCAATAAAAAAATATGGCGATTTTGCGAGTTTTTTAGAGTGAACTACATCAAAATTTATAGGGTATTTCCCGTTGACGTTAGGTTCATGAAATTTGGCATAAAGCAAGGTCATAAAGTAGTAGTTAGGGAAAAATCGGAGAATTGATAATTTGTAGATCATAATTATATCTACAAATTATCATGTCATGTCATTTCTCAAGCCAGAACTGAAATTGTTATTTTGTTAGATTATTTAGTTCCCAAAAAAAACTAGGTAGCGCTGCTTGGCACTAAAACTCGCAAACGTTTCGTTCGTTGTTCTAGGTCCATTCGATGGCAGCAGACTCTTGCATTATAGACAGATCAGACACTAGACTAACTTACCTTTACAGATGAGCGAGGGATCTACCTAGTGATGGGTTCTTCACACATTTTGAAAGAGGATGAGGAAGGATGTCTCAACGCCTAATGAGGGCCTCGTCCCTCACCCCTCGAATGAGGTGAGGTACCTTGCACTTCAGATCACCGCAACGAACGGATCGCTACTCAAGCGAGACTCCCTCGCTGCGGCGTCGTCGCTCGGCTTGATTTGGTACCAAGCAAGGAAAGGAGTGCCTTATAATATTACACTTCCTATATGGCGCCACACAGGTTTTTCTTTTCCCGCTTATTTTATTGTCAAGAAAAGTGCCGTTGGAGTATTCGTCTTCTTATTACTACAGCGATAGAGATCAAATCTTTTTAAATCATTATATAGAAGTGAGGGAGGCAAAATGAAACAATATTTTATATTACGCGAGTGAACGAGGCCGCGATACAGCAAAGCATTCGTGTCGCGATGAATGAGGCGAGGGAAAGGAGTGAGGTGCTTCAACGATTTTGCACGAGTACCTCACTCATTTTGATATTTGAGTGCCTCGAACGAGATACGTCATGCGTGAGGAGCCCATCACTAGAGCTACCATCGTAATTTTTGAACAAAAGTAACAGGTCTTGTGAGGGTCCTGTTGAATAATTTTAGTTCTTCCATTTGACCAATAGTACAAATAAGTAGTGGCTGTATGACAGTACAATTAAAACTAAAATTAACTCATTAGAAGACAGGAGTTTCACTTTAGTTTTTATCCTTTTCTTAGCCCAATGATACTCATGAAGAGAAAAGAGTTTCAGATAGTGTATAACTTTTCTCAAGTAAGTACCCACGTCAGTGTTCTTTTTCTTTCTTCATTTTTGTCATCGCACTTTATGCATTCTGCCACTGTAATAAGCATTATATATTTTCAAATTTTTGATAGCATATCAAAAATAAATCTTTTAAAATTGCACGGTCAAGTCCTAATCACGTCCCACTGCATAGTCACAGCCCCAAGTGTTTGTTTGTGGCGACTTTAACTAAATGTAAGCTATTAAAGAGTTTTGATGTGTCCTGTGGAGTTTTTTTGTTTTACCATTTGTCCAATATTACAAAAATAATTGTGTAGGGCTGTACAATGAGCGGTTTTCTAAACATGAATTACTTGGAGGATCTAGTTCTCTCTTTATATAATCAAAGATGAATTATAAATAAAAGGTAGTTTCCTTCGACTCGACAGATAGCGCAGACTAAACGTGCCAGTCAAAAACTCCATACTATTTTCGATAGGTGGCTTAAAAACTGCTTAAGATAATAAACTTGACATTGAAGAATTGCAGACTAGAAGAGTTTCGTTCTAAAGCTCCGATAATATAAGTCCGGTGTAGACCCCCCGTCATGAAAATGTATGTAGTTTATGTAATTTTTGTTGTCGAAATCAGGAAAACGTACATATTACCCATTTTAGAGGGCTATAATATTCCGATTTTGCATTTTTCGTTCGAAAACACTGGTTAGCATACGTAAAGGCATAAGACATTTAACAATAAAAAGGAAATTTAATTTTTATCCGTTCGTGGAGGGTCTCTGTGCCTCCTTTTCTCTCTTCGTTGTCTGTCAGTCAGTCAGTCAGTCAGTCAATTAGTCAGGATCAATGATATTATATATATAAGGAGGGAGATATGTCATATCGTCAGTCTTTTGCCACGATATATAAAATAAAATCGCCGTCGTTTATTTGTTTATATATTATTACCTTGTATTGTTTTTGTTTGTTTCTAGTTATATTTGTTTGTTTAATCGTACCCTGCCGTGTGGTATGCGTGGGGGACGTCACCAACGGTTCCAACGGAAGACCAGCGCTGGCTGTTCGCAGCCAGCATTATGCTGAGTTGGAACCGGTTTGTGGCGAAAAACTATTTTGTACTGTTTAAATTTGTTATGAGTTTCTACTGTCTTGTATTGTGTGCAAAATGTGTTTTTTTTTCTACAAATAAAATATTGTCTATTGTCTATTGTCTATATCGCGCCCTAAAATGGCCCCGTGAAGACGGCCCTAAGGACTGTCTCGCCTGTCTGCGCTCACTAAGCGAGACGTGCGCTATCCCTTTTGCTCTCATAAAAGTGCTATCTTCTTTCGCACTCCGACGCAAGTCGTAAACATGCCGGCACAGGGGTCATTTTCAAACGTTGTTTTATTACGCGATGGCGCATCTTTCGTAATCTTTGGTCAGGATAGAGCTTTTTATATAATATAGATAGATTGTTTCTATGAAACCTATTACGTAAATGTGGCAGTTATAGTAAAATATTTAAAATAAGTGTTTTTTTACGTAATTATTTTGTTTATTTACCAGTTTTACTAAATAAAGAGCAACTATAGCAAAACAAACGCCATAATATAAAAAACCGGTTATTTAGCTTTTCAAAATTTTAAAGTAAGAATCATATTCTTTTGTTTCCCGGATGTTAGAAAAATTATATCTGATATATCGGAAAGTTTTGGAGAGTAATTTATAGTGATATTCAACTTAGTAATGAATTGAATGAATTAATTTAATTATGTTAATTACCAGTCTTTGTCTTGTCCATGTTCATTTTAAGACCCACCTGTTGGAAAGCGTTACTGAGGTCGCTGAGCATAGTATTAAGGTCCTTCAGCGACTCTGCCAAGATGACTATTATATTATCATCGGCAAAGCGAAGGTGAGTGATGTATTCGCCATTAATGTTGATGCCGAATCCGTTCCAGTCCAAGAGCTTGAAAACGTCCTCCAATGCGTTCGTGAACAGTCTCGAAGAAATAACGTCTCCCTTTCTCACGCCTTCGATCGCTACCAAGCGATCCAGTAGTACCATGGAAAGTTTTTTTTGGCCCGTGTTACTACTTGTAGTTAGACTGGTAATTTATCATCATCATCATCATCAGCCCGAAGATGAACGAAAGCTTTCTCTTTAGACCGCCACACTTTGCCTGCCATTTGCATCCACCGGTTGCCCGCGACTTTCACAATGTCGTCGGTCCACCTAGTGGGAGGCCTTCCTACGCTGCGTCTTTCGGTTCGCGGTTGTCACTCAAGAACCTTTCTTCCCCATAGGTTATCAGTTCTTCTAGCAATGTGGAATGCCCATTGCCACTTCATCTTCCAAACCCTGGCCAAACTCACGCCACCAAAGTACCTATCATATCTGATGCGGTTCGTACCTCGCGAGCCGATAAATTTAATGTTCTACCAACACTGTGTACATCAATACAATGTTAAAATGTTTAAATGGTAAAAATAAATTAGCCAAAAGTTACAATAATATGTGAAGACAGCATGCAATATAAATGTTTTAGAGTAAAATTTAAAAAAAATGGTACGTAGGTAGGCGTAGGTATAGTAGTGTTTTACCACATTGAGTCTTAGAGGTAGAATATAGGGTACACTATACCTTTTCTTAATGCGATGGAGTGACAAAACGAGAGAGATTGATTCATGCTATTTTGGGAATATGCTCATTTCATGGGTGCTCAATTTTTTTTTATTCAAACGGGAATACCTCTGATTGCCGTAGTATGCATCACGCCTCCCCATAATGGTAGCAGTGCCAGTATCGTGAACTTGCAAACCAAATCCTGCCCGCCTAACACGCGAGCCGTGATCAAATTATATCCACTCTATTTTCCCCGCGAAAATGTGACAGACGTATCCAAATTCTAGCTTTATCACGTTTCCGCCCGGGAAAAGATCAATTAGTCCTCGGCGCGTGCTAGCAGAGATATAAGTTAGCAAATATTTTCTCTTTATACCGAAGCACAGTAATGCTTGAATACTGCTTGGGGAGTAAATAACTAGCAAAGGTGTGGTACTTCACACCACGCCTTTGCCAAAATTGCTATAACTGTTTATTTCTAGTGTATTTCCGTATATCGTTACGAGTACTATAAAAAAAAAGAGAAAAGAGAAGGAAAGAAAACGAAGATAAGAAATAAAAAGTTATAGCAATTTTGGTCAAAATGGACTTCCGCAAAGTAACGCCTGAATCAATTACACACATTTGCCAGTTATTTTGCAATAGAGTCTTCATCATCATCAGCCTGGAGACGTCCACTGCTAGAATCTTATCACTGGATTATACTAATTAGCTTATGAATAGTTAGGTTTAGTTAGGCTTCAAACTATTAAAGGACCACCTTAGTAGGTTATTACCTTACCCGTATACCCGAGTATACCCTTTCAAACCTTTCCTTTCCCTTTTCTCGAAGGTTTAGTAGATGCTAGTTACCGAAACCTTTATTGTATTCAATGTGACTGAGAATAAATAAATAAATAATAAATAATAATAAATAAACAAAAAAATAATTTACAAAACCAGTCCACAATTGACGGAGTAATCGATGGGCACAGTATTTTTTTAAAAGCGTATTATTATGTAAGAATACATAATAATCCCCAAGCCGCCGGCCAAGGGTGGGGATTATGGCAACACCCCTCTATTGGGAGGCCTTCGTCCTGCAGTGGACGTCTTATGGCTGACAACGACGACGACATAATAATAATTTAAAAAAAACGACTTCAATTTCATCTACCTGCGGACGACATCTTCATATATTCTCATTCTATTTTAATATTCCAGTAATTTTGATTTAAAACCCAAAATACTGAACCGATTTCGATAAAATTCCTCCGAAGTACATACCAAACAAAAAAAAATATTTCAAAATCGTTCCACAATTGACGTTGAAACCGGTGAAAATTCATTGATAAAATTAATATACTTACATACAGTCGAATATACAACCTCCTTTTTGAAGGCGGTTATAAATAACATAGAACCTCCAACCTGCTCTTACTCCTCCTAGTCGGGTAAAAGGGCTGAAGATTATAAATAAATAATGCACTTGTTTATAATTTGCTTTATTTGCACATTTGTTAAATACAAGACTTGATCTTACTATAATAAGAAAATACAAATTCAATAAACATGTTACTCCTTAAATGTTTAAAATTATAGTTAGTTACACCTTAATTGTTTATTACTGTATCTAAATAAAAGAGATTAAAATTACATTGAACGCAGTGTAGTAAAATATTGTACAAATTTGATGTTCTGTTTGAATGTTTTGTTTAATAACTCACATAAACTCGTCAAAAGAATTTCCTTCTTCGTTCAAAGATTTTTTTCGGTCATCATTATCACATAATTTTATTCTTCGACTGTCCTTGTAGTAACAATCAAAACATACTAGTAGACTTTATTTATATCCTGATTTTTAATAAAACAATAGATCAGAGCTACGATGGGCATTTTTATTTGTTTCATTAAACTTGCGTACGACCGTTTACTCGCCTTATGTTTGGTGAAGATACGGTCTACAATGGAGTACGCTTGTTTCGCGAAAAGAAATGAAATTCAGATAGTTAAGCCACTGGCCCACTGCTGCGCATAGAGGAGCTACGAACGTGTGTCTATATTCGCTATGCAAGAAAATGTATTGATAACGTCCACAGCAACCCACGAACACGCTACGCACGAATATGAAATGTATGACCTCATTATTTGCTACACGCGTGGCTTGCTCGAATATGGCGCCCACGCAGCACAACGAAGTCAATGCTATGCACAGGGTAAACGGAAGCGTGCGTAGCTTCACTGCGGCGCTACAGTTGTAGGTACATAATCATAATCGTGGGTTAATAACGTAAAATGTGTGCTGCAGTGGAAACGTAGACCCAGGTTGAAAAACAAACGAACCCACGCAGCCAAAATGCGCCACGTGGCCGTGCGGAGCGTGCGCCGCAGTGGCCTAGCGGTTTCCTATCAGAAAAGAACCACTCGGGAACCGCATTCCACTGTTTGATGGACCTGGGTATGTCCTTAAACTGCAACCAGACCCACCGGAGAATGGGCAGCAGCGTCCTTTTGGTTAACGGTGGTGAGCATTCTGCGATCCCCAAGCCGTCTGCCAAGCGTGGGGATTATGGCAACACCCCTCTATTGGGACGCCTTCGTCCAGCAGTGTACGTATTATGGCTGACGACGACAACGACAGGAGCTTGATTTTTGAATGGTAAGCAAGAGTTTGCGTATGCGAAAACGATCGAATTTTAAACAATATCTTTCGAAAGCTGGCCTTATTTATTTATTTATTTATAGGAACTTCCAAAACAGGACAGGACAAATACAACAGGACAAAACAGCACAAAATAAAACACAGGAACTGGACAGGACACAAACACAGGACAAACAACAGGACAATAAACAGGACTGTGCTTGGATGACCTCTTGTCAACAAGTATGCAGAAAGGAGAGGTAGGCGAATTAACTTTGGGGCGAGCTTACAATGAGCCATTGCATTCAAGTTAACTTTCTCTTTTTTGTTAGCGTCCAAAAAAACTATTAATAACGTCTTCGTCAAGTTCTTCTTCAGTTTTTACTATATTACCCAATGCATCACCATCACGACTATTGACATTATCGACATTATCAGCGCCATTACGACGGCTATTTTCATTATAATTATTAAATTCATCTTCACCATAGTTATCGCGTTGTGAGTTCTCCTCAGAGCTAAATTGATCAGACTCTTTGTACTTGTATTGTCTTGTGTCTTGTTTCCAATTGGCTGAAGTAGTGGGGACTAAAGCCAACAGTACAGCTACCATGGCCGCGACGATCATCAAACTCAGATACTTCATCCTGACGACCCTGAAACAAAAAAATATTTCATGAAAACATAGCACACTTATTTATTTATTATTAATGTATTTACTAAAAACAGTTGTAACACCTTAACAGTTGTATCATAATGTACTATTTTTAACTCCATTTTCACCCATTTATAACGAACCCTGGCCAAATAAATATCTTTTTTTTTAAGGTCTATCCTAATACCAACTTTCCAACATTATCTTCAGAAACAAAGAACTTTCCATTCAAAGTTTCATCCGCCTTTTCGTTTTTTTTTTAATAGTGTAGTCAACAAATTCTAATTTTCACTTTAATTCCTACAGTCTTGATTTCATTTCATACAATATGCTTACAAGGCCCCATGTTGCTATTTATATACTACTAAAAAGCAAAGTAGACACTAAATCGGTTATTTCGATTAGCTAGAGCTCAGAAAATAAATGATGCTACCACGTGAAATTTATACAAATATTTAGAATATAGTAACATAATATTTATATGTTGATAGTGGGTTATGAATATTATATATTTTAAGAGTAGCTAGATAATTGTACTAAATATTTTATGTAATAATAAAACACTTCGTATAATAAGCCTTTTCTTTAATATAACGGTTTCAACTTATTTTGTGTCGTCTCTGTTTACTACCCATTAAAAAAAAACTTATGTACATCTAAATATGTTAATAATAAATTAATAATAATATAATATTAATAAAAATATGCTAATAATAAATATACTAATGTTCTATCGTCAATATTTTATAAATACACTACCTAGATGTACACGAATAAAGAGTCACCAACTCACATCGATCGCTATTTCCAAAGTTTTAAAATTCAAATATTTACGCGGTAAGTAAGTAAGTTCGTATAAGCTGAGTGGCCAGCCCTAGTGTCAGAGTTAATGTGCCGCCCGAAGGCCTCTGACATGGCTGACGGTTGTTGTTATAGAAACTAGAACAAACAACCGGGACCAACAATTTAACGTGTCATCCGATCGTATGAGAAACCCCATTATATTTATCAATCGAAATTAAAAAAATCGAATCAAATGATATATATGATATATATATAATAATATATAATCCCGAAGACAGTGACCTTAATGTAGTTTTTTACCTATAATTTATAATTTTGGTTAGTTCAGGATAGGTATTTAATTTTATTATTTTGTTTTGTATATAGTTCTTAATTTTATTGTTGGAATATTATTAGTAAAATCTACATTGTATATGCTTGTAATAAATCAAATAAAATTAATATGAAAAACAAATATTTAAAAAAAAATATATATATACATAAATAAATCATGTCGCTAGAACGATATTAAGGCACACATGCTGTTATATTAAGTAAGTATTAAGATTTAACAATAATCAAAATAATAGTTTAATTACTTACCTGTAGTTTTTGAAAAAGTCTAGTTTCTTCCCGTTGTCTCTGTCGAGGAGATCTGAAGTGAAGAATTTCGCACATTTACCACTTTTATACGAAAAACGATGTATGCAATGTGTACAAAAGATTGTCATGTGGCGTGTTCCTATGTGCTCCGATGCAAAATCAAACAATTGACCGTGACTAAAGTGTTAAGCATAAATTATGCACCATTGTCCACTTATTGCTAGGTTATACTAGTAAATGCCTGCCACTTCACTTGGCTGGACATTTTCTATACTACAACGGCAAGTAACACTCTAGGTCATAGACACATTCTACACAGAGATGTTATTCTACAGGAAGATACCAGAGGTAATCTAGTGAGTGATTTTCCATATATAAACGTATTCCCATTTTTTCTTCCTGGATAATGCCTCTAGAGCAATCATATTTTTTTTATTCTAGGTCTACTGTAGACTTGTCTGTCATTTTCTTTTTTTCATAATTTCGAACAAAATTTAACACTCCAAAGATTACTATGAAAATATTTAAAGGGTTACACTTCTTTTAGCAATTTATTAGTTACTGAAAAAAAAGTAAATGATAGAGACATATTGTTTCAGGATGCTGTTGGGGCTGCCCTGGAGGTGCAGCGCATCTGGCATGCTTGCGGACGCTCGGGTGGATGGCTTCCATGCCATCATGCGGAAACGAGCGGCCTCGATGCTCAGCCGCGTCCGGGGCAGCGCCAATAGCATCCTGTGCGTAGTTGCGGGCAGATGTGACTGCCCTATAATTACCCATGCAGACTGACTACATGTATTAGTAATTCGTAAGTATTGAGTTTTGAATTAAATTATTCTAGGGTGTAGTATGTATTATAAGTATGTATTTACAAAAGAAAAAAATATATAAGTATTCTATCAGCTATCTAGTTTCCATATTACAAGCTTTGCTTAGTTTGGGGCTAGATGGCGCTGTGTGAAAAAATGTCCTGCGATATTTATTTTATTTATTTATTTTAATTTTAATTTTATGGTATTTTTCTTTTAATTTAATTGTATGTAATATGGGTTATGATGGTCTGAAATAAATGATTAATAATTGTCTACAGTAGACCTTGACTCTTTAAAAAAAACGTGCTCGAGGCATTATCTAGAAAGAAAATAGAGGAATACTTATGGAGAATCGCTCGCCCTAATAAGCTTCGGGACGGGACTGATCCAGTCCTAGAGGAGCTGCTTGCTAAATTTATTTATTTACTAGCTGCACCCAGCGGTTCACCCGCGCGATGGTGAAAAACGGTGATGATGAATATAATAAAAGTAATGTTTTGTTTTTGTTTTGAGCTTCTCTTCTTGTTCATTAAATTGTTTATTAGTGGGCGTGATGTCACTTGCCGGTGCCAACAGAAAACCAGCGCTGGTTGTTTACAACCAGCTTCACGCTGAGTTGGGACCGGGTTCATGACAAAAATTATAGATACTCCATCATTTATGTAGATATTACATCATTTTGTATGTGCTTATATACTCGTATTTATATAAGTATTACATATCTTGTAGCTGTGACTAGGTCAATTTTGTATTTTATTTTTATATTAGTTTATTTTTTAAATTGGTTTTTTGTGTATAAATATCTGTGTAATTTTTTGTTTGTTTTTGTGTGTATCTGTGTTTTTGTAATGAATAAACTTTTTTGTATTGTATTGTATTGTATTGTATTGTAAAAGTAGCCTAAATTATGTTATTTCAAGAAACAATCTATCTATCGAGTTTCATGCAAATCTGTTCAGGCGTTTTCGCGCGAATAGTTAACAAACATAAGTGTGTATGTTTGTTAACTATTCACCGTATGTTTGTTAACTATTCACCGTGTGGGTGAATAGTTAACAAACATACAAACTCGTCAAAGTTTTTTTTTTTTTTTATATTATAGCGCGAGTAAGCCCTCTCAGCAGATCAAATAAATTGAATGATAGAGTAACATGTTGAAGAAAGACATGTGATATTTTGGCCTAGTCCATATAAGGAAGTATGGGTTTTTTTTTTGTTTCTATGGAAAATGTGCTAAGCCTTAAAAAAGATCCTTTCTTCTGATTAGTACCTACATGACAGTTTTAACATTGGATACGTTTTGAAACTACACAAATTAATAAAAGCTATTGTTTTAAATATATTTTTTACTCCATATATACAGAGTGTTAGTTTGAACACCGTTATTCTTCTAGCATATCCTTGTACTCATCATTATGAACAACTTTTACTATGGGGCCAACCCTGAAATTACGAAAAAAAACAGCTGTTCCATACCAAAAGGTTTATCGATCTTGGAGAAAATGTATGGTACAGCTGTTTTTTTTCGTGATTTCAGGGTTGGCGCCATAGTAAAAGTTGTTCATAATGATGAGTACAACGATATCCTAGAAGGATAACGGTGTTCAAACTAACATCCGGTATATATAAATGTAAATATAAATTTTACTTGCAGCGACGGTGATAATGGAATGGACGGGCCCAGCGCTTGCAAATTGTTCAAAATTAACAAGTCAATACAATCAAGCATACCTAGCTAAAAGTATGCATATTACATTTGCCAGAAAATAGAGATAGCGAATCTAATTACTGCATGACAAAAAGAGAACACATGTACATGTGTATTAGAAGTTTGTATTGTTGTATCGTACGGCTCGCATGTCGCAAAGGCAGAGTATGACTGAAGCGAGTGGCGAGCGGGCGCTCAACATATACTTAGTCTTCAAAATCCGTGCGCTTATTTCCCGTCCATTCATTTTATTATTGCCGCTGTTTGTACGATAAACGCTATTTACAATGTTATTGTAGTTGCCAAATGCATTCAGCGGCCGGACTTAATTTTTTAGTTTGTTATCTATTACACATTTAAACAAATTATTGAACAGAAAAGCAAACAACATTTTAAATTAATTATTCGAAAAAAAAAACAGACAAACAGACATTAAAATTACAAATAATACAAAATTCATGTAAGGATTCAATAAATAGATTTTATTTTGTCATGTTCTCAATATAGAATTTAAGCAAAAATTTTCTTAACTAGCCATACTCACGGTTTTTCTCGCTATCTTACAGAATTGTTGTGAAATAAAGCTGCCGATATAATTACAATTAATAATCCAGATTATAAAATGACATGCCTAATGTTTATAAATGTTCACTTTGTAATCTTTGTTTACATTTTAGAACATTTTGTTCTGAACATCTGTCACTTATTATTTTCAACCGACTTCAAAAAAGAAGGTTCTCAATTCGACTGTATGTTTTTTTTTCGCCAATTATTAACTGACTACTATGATTCTATTTTGTTTGCTAGGTAATACTTCAGAGATGGTCTCATGTACATTTTATCGAAATCGGTTCAGTAGTTTGGTTTTTAAATCAAAATTACTAGAAAATATTAAGATGTCATCCAGGTATTCGAAGTTGAAGTCGGTTGTATTTTTTTTAAACACAACATTTAACAACATAGTTTTATTATTATTTACGGGATATTTACCATGATTATATTGTGAAATGAGCTCCTAATAATTCGCCTGTCTGCCGGTGAACTTGGTGCATGCAACTGCGCCGAAATATCGGGAGCTAATTTCACAATATAATCACGGTAAATATCCCGTAAATAATAATAAAACTATAGTGAACAACCGTGATAGTTTAAAATAGTGATTTAACAACATTTTGTCCTGAACATCTGTCATTTATTGTTTTGTTTGTTCATTATGTTCCTCATTATCACACAGAAGACTTGCACTGTAGGACGCAGACCTCCCCCTTTTGTTTTTAATAGTTCCTGGCCATGGATACTAGTCCTTCAGCCGAATACATTTTTCTTCATCGATCCTTCTCTCTCCAGTTAAATGAGTCGTATCCACAGTCCAAGTCACACACAGTAAGTCATAGTCAAGTCCAATCATACCATAGTAAAGTCGTGGCAACTTTACAACAAGCTTCTTCGGAGTTTTGGAAACAACACGAAAAGACACGTTTCACTACATTATATCACTTGCCCACACTTTTGCTCGTAATTCAGCACTTAATGAATAAAACGCCACCATTTTTATGCATTATCACTCGAAAAAACACAAGTTTTGGAAAATAATACAATGCAGCGACATGATTTTCCCGCGTTCCCGCCAAAACTCAGACCTCCCCCATATCAGGGAGGGTTGCCATAATTCCTACACTTGGCAGGTGGCTTGGGGATCGCAGAATGCTTACCATCGTCCACCTTTAACCGAGAGAGAGTTATAATGTTCCTAATCAACCTAATCAAAACAATTTGTATTAAAAAGGAATCCGGTGAGCGATTCTCAATACAAATGTATGATTCCCCTAACACTATTTTCTTCCTAGATAATGCCCCTAGAGCAATGTTTTTTACTGTAGACATGTCTCTGTCGTTTCCTTTTTTTCAGAAACTAATAGCTAAAAATATAACGCTTTAAATATCTTCATTGTAACTTTTGGAGGGTTATATTTTCTTTAGCAATAGTTTTTGAAAAGAAAGAAATGACAGAAACACGTCTACAATAGACCTAGACTTAAAAAAATTGCTCTAGAGGCATTATCTAAATAAATAGGGGAATACGTTTGTATGGAGAAGGGTTCACCGGATACCCCGCAACGCGGTTTAAAGAAATACGAATCAAGGTTTATACCGGCCTTGTTACAAAAAATATCAAACCTCTATAAGGGAACTCTTACGGTCTGCAGCTCTTTCCGTCGCACATAAAACATGCCTCGCACACTATCATAATTATTATATTCTCTGATTTAGAATGCTAAAAACTATCAAAACGATGTGTTGTTGTCTACTTTATTGTAGGGGGGTGTCACTCCGCAGTTTAGGTATGTTCGGCCGGCGCTACGTCCGGGAGGACAATGCAAGGCAGAATTCACTAGCCGCCCGCACGCTAGCCTCGTCGCACGTAACTAAGCATATGTGATAGAAAGAGAGCGGTATATCTAGGTGAATTTAGCGAGCGGTATCCAGCGCTGTGCGAGTTGAATTGCTACTTTATTGCCGAGTAGATATAGAGTCCTTATTTATTTCAATTCCTTTGCGTAGTTAACTTTCTGTACGTAGTACTATTATTTATTCAGTGCTTATTGTAACAAATAAGGATGTAATTTAATTTGAAGGAGAAAAATTGAAATTAGCAATTATTTTGGTTTTTACCATTTTAATTCGTGAAATTAAATATTAATACAACTAAATAATCTGAGTCATTATGTTACGTTATGATAGTCAAGAAAACATTATTAATTTTGTTAGTTTTTGGACAATCTAAATCAGTGATGCCTCGCACATTATCGAGGGAAAGAATTGCAGCTTGGAAGAGTTTCGTTACAAAGGTTAGATAATTTATAAGGAGGCCCTCTTCCTGATAAAGGGGAAGGTCTTCGTACATCACTGGACCTCTTTCGGGCTGATGACAATATGTGCAATAATATGATAAAGTGCGAGCTAGATAACTGCTAACGGAAGGAAAAAAAAATATTTTAATTATTATATTATATATTTAAAAAAAAAATTTTTTTATTATATTTAAATAATTTTTTGAATCCCCTAAATTCAAATATTTTTGCCTGTTTCAGAGTAATTATCAGAATGATAAAATAAGAGGAAAAAACAAAAAAACGCATCTATATATTATATGCTATATTAATGTGAGGTGATGTCATGTTACAAACAGAGTAAGTATATGTAAATTAAACAGTGCGTTATGCATGATTAATGGCATAAAATCGTATTCAAGTGTATTTAAAAGTAAATTTATTCAGAATTTGCTGTAATCCGAAATGATATACATATATAAAACAATGCACACAACTGCTCAAAAATTATTTTTCGTATTTCCTAGGCTATTGAGACAATTACGAAATTTGCATTTTCGTCATGGAAATTGAATTGTAAATTTTGGAGTCGAAAACAGGATCTGGTTTTTTGGGGTTACAGATAATACATTTTGAAAAAAAAAGTATTTTATTTATTATAATAATAATAATAATAATAATAGCCTTTATTCAACAATCTTACAAATGTTTTAGTATTAAATGTTCATTTGACACCGAAATCGAGATTGTCTTGCTTTCCAGCATAGGCCTCCCCCAGAGCTTTCCATTCTTCACGATTATGGGTTTTCCTCTTCCATGTAATCCCTGCTATTTTCCGAATTTCGTCTTCCCATCTCCGACATTGCCTACCTTTCCTTCTTTTATTTTGTCTTGGACACCAGTCTGTTACGTCCTTAGCCCATTTGTCTTTACTGCTCCTCACCATATGACCCGCCCACCTCCACTTTAGTTTTCTTATACAGTACGTGACATCTTTGATTCTAGTTTGATATCTTATGTTTTCTAGTTTTATTTTGTCTTTCAGTTTGACGCCGAGCATGCTTCGCTCCATGCTATGTTGGCAGGTCTCTAATTTGCGTATATTTTGTTTTGTGAGGCTCCATGTTTGGCATCCATATGTCATGATGGGTAAAATGCACGTATCGAATATTTTCCTCTTTGCTTTGAGTGGCATTTGAGGGTTTTTCACAATTTCCTTGAGAGACCAATATCTTTTCCATGCTAAATTTATTCGGTTGTTTACTTCTTTTGATGTGAGGTCTTTTGGGGATATTATTTGGCCAAGGTAAGTATATTCTTCTACATATTCTATTATGGTACCATTAACTGTGATAGGTATTTTTTCAAGATTTGTCATTAATTTGGTTTTTGTAGTATTCATTGATAGTCCAACTCTATTACTTTCGTACATAAGGTGTTCAAGCATCTCTTGCAAGCTTCCTGGGTCTTCAGAGATTAGTATTAGATCATCTGCAAATCTTAAATGGCTTAATTTAATTCCAGTTAAATTTAATCCGTATTTATTCCATTCAAGTCGCCTAAATATGTATTCAAGTACTGCCGAGAAAAGTTTGGGTGACAGTGGATCTCCTTGTCGTACTCCTCTTTTTATAGGAAAGTACTCCCCTACTCTTTCTGTTTGTATTTTTGCTTTCATGTTTTTATAAATATTACTAATCAGACGTATGTATTTTCTGTCGATTCCTTGTGTTGCTAGCGCGTCCCATATTTTTGCGTGTTTTAAGGAGTCGAAGGCCTTATTATAGTCTATGAATGCTAAGTAGTAGGTAATACCGTATTCGTTACATTTCTGAATAACTTGTTTTATGGTGTGTATGTGATCAATTGTCGAAAAATCACTTCGAAAACCCGCTTGTTCTTTGGGTTGGTTTTCATCTAGAATCCTTGTTAAACGGTTTAGCAGTACCTTCGAAAATATTTTATACAGGTTAGACATTAGGCTTATGGGTCTATAGTTTGTTATATCATCCTTCTTTCCTTTTTTATGAAGAAGTATGATTGTTGATGAGGTCCACTGATGAGGTATATATTCTGTGTCTAATATCTCATTGAACAGGTCTGTAATATAATCTAATATTATTTCGGATGTACCTATTAGAAGCTCGTTAGATATGCCATCTTCACCCGGTGCTTTTCCTTTCTTTTGTGATTTGATAGCCTTGTTAACTTCTTCTCTTAGTATACTGGGAACCTCCACTTCGCAATTTGTATAGTGTTCAAGTAGTTGACCATGTTCGCCTAATATCTTGTTATCATCGCTATACAGCTCGCGGTA
Source organism: Erannis defoliaria (assembly GCA_905404285.2). Taxonomy (NCBI): domain Eukaryota; kingdom Metazoa; phylum Arthropoda; class Insecta; order Lepidoptera; family Geometridae; genus Erannis; species Erannis defoliaria. The sequence goes on from FR990090.1 coordinate 5,824,704, forward strand.
ATAATCTGTGGCTACTTCTAATATTTCGATTCTATTTGTCTTGTTTATCTTATTCTTGTGGTGTGTCATGTTGTCAATCCAGTTAATGCTCTCCCTTAGCTCGTCCCATGCTTTTTTTACACCACCTGAATTTCCTATGTGATAATTTATTAGATCGTTTCTGGTTTTCTGTCTATGTTTTCTGATTTGCAAACTTATTTCTTTACTCATACTTTCTATATTATTTTTATTGTTTCTTCTATCCTGAAATAAGGCTTTTCTTTGCTTAATCAAACTCCTAGCTTTCGGCCCTAATTTATCTTTACTGTCCTTATTTATTTTAGCCAAGTTTTCGGCTGTTTTTAGTTGTTTTTCTAGGGCATTGTATTTTTCTTGGACTTCTTGGTCGTTGCTTATTCTTTCTAAATTGGTATCTAAAGATTCTAGAATGTTTTTGTTGAGTGGTAAAGGTATTGGTTTTTTCATATTTTGTATGTTTTTCCTTGATGCTTTCGGTTCTATTGTGTACATTTGCCCTCTAAGCATTCTGTGGTCTGTGCTGTAGTTAAGTTGGTTAACCACCTCAATATTTGAGAACCATCTTGGTTTATTTGTAATGATGTAATCTATTTCGTTTTTTACCATCCCATTAGGTGACAGCCATGTCCATTTTCTATTATGTTTTTTATTGTAGTAACTATTCATAACGTGTAAGTTATTTTCCAATGCAAAGTTTAGAAACCTTTGTCCGTTGTCATTCCTTTTTCCGGTTGTATACGGTCCAAGTATATTGTCTTCGTTGTTTTTTCTCTTTCCTATTTGACTGTTAAAGTCTCCCATTATAATTACTGAACTAAACGTATTTGACATAATTTGGTTGAGTTTGTTATAAAATTCTTCTTTTATTTCTTTCTTGGTGACCTCAGTAGGGGCATATATTTGTACAATCGAAGTTGGTTGTTTATGACCTGGAAGTTTGATATTCAGGATGGCGATCCTGTCTGATATTCCTCGGAATTCAATTATTTCATTTTTAAGTTGTATTTTTACCATAAAACCTACTCCGTATAACCCAGCCGTTTCATTTTTATAGTATAGTATATATTTTTCATGTTCTTCAGTTTTCTCGTCCACTCTTCGCACATCACTCAAGCCTATAATATCCCAGTTTACGGTACTCAATGCATGTTCTAGTTCTAGTAGGGATTCTTGTGACTTTAATGATCTTGTATTAAGTGTAGCTATATTAAGTTTATTCCTGGTTTTTTGTTTTATATTTACAGAGTATTGTTTTTCATGTTGAGTTTTGTTGCACTTATCTTTCGTAAGCTCTTTTATTTATTAATTCCCATTTAATACACAATGTTACGTGGAACGGTAAGATTTGTACAATGTGTAACAAAAAGGTTCAACAATAATGAATGAATGTCTCTAGACTTTCATCGGTCTGGATACAATCCTTTCGTTTTTTGTTGTGTAGTAGGCTAAGTAGTCTTTGTAGTTTGTTGTAGTTAATAAAGGCTTATGTCTGAAAAAAATAACAATAATGAAGGGTTTGTATATACTCATCATCATGAACAACTTTTATTGAGGGGTAAACATTGAAACCGCGAAAAATATCTGCTATTCCATACATTTTGTCCAAGGTCAATGAAGTTTTTGTATAGAACAGCTTATATTTTTTTCGCGACTTCAAAGATGGCTCTATAGTAAAAGTTGTTCATAATAATGAGTACATACATACAACAATACTGAAGGGTATGTTACCTTACTAACTTTAACGTACATTTTTATGGAGCCAACCTTGAAAGGGCGAAAAAAATCTGCCGTTCCATACATTTTTTCCAAGATCAATGAACTTTTGGTATGGTACAGTACAGCTGATATATCTTTTCGCAATTTCAAGGTTTATTTATTTATTTAATATTTATTTATTAATTAAGGAACAGCAAACAGTTGTATTATAAATTTAACATGAGGGTATACTTATAAAATAAAACTTAATAATAATAAAACCCACAACGCTATCCACAGGTTACTAAAAGACTTATAATAATAGGCTAGATGACTGATGTTTAAATCGTTGAAACCAATAGCTTTGATGAATAACTTAAGTAAATTTAGTATGTTTATTGAAAAAATAATTTAAATCGGTTATTAATGTTCTGATATATGAGCGTTTAAAGTTTTTGTTAGAGACAACTCTATCTCTTTCCCACAAAACAAAAAATGACGTCACGCCTTACTTGTCAGAACAGAATTTATATGGCGTCCTGACGAGTGACGTCTCGATTTGCTTTTTTGCCTCTCTGTCTAGCATGATATTAAAATGCTTATAAGTTGCTTATTTTTGATCAGATTTTAATTTTCTTTTCATTAATCAGCTATAATTATGGGTCACATTTGAATAGGACAATAAAAAAAAACCAGTCATCTAGCCTATTGTAATTGTAACGCTAGGAGATGTCAACCTGAATAACAAAACAAAATAAAAATAAAATAAAATCGAAATAAACTCATAAAATAGTTCATTTGTCTATTTCGTACAACAAAACTTAATTACGATAATTGTAATAATATATTAATATACGAGATATTGTACCTGACATAGTAGACGATAGATTAGTTATTAGAAAGAAAGAAAGAAAGAAAGAAATTATTTATTTTTATCACACAAGACACTACAACAACAAAAAACATTTACACAGAAATACAATATAACAAATAGTAGGTATAAAAACATAATAATATGTAACAGTTGTCGCTGCAGTGTCCAGTGCGACAAAAAAAGGTTAGAGCTCAGCATGATGCTGCTAATTTCTTAGCAGCGCTGGTTTTCAGCACTAACCTTCTTAAGACGCACGGGACTACTAGAAAAAACATAGAGTGTAAGATAATAAGAGAGAAGTAAAAAAAAAAAAAAAACATAGGTACGCGTATATATTAGCAAGTATCCGTGTGAGAACAGAGCTTCTGGCATACTGCCGCCTTAAATTTATTCGCAGTGCAAGCAAAAATGTCTATATGTATAAACAAGTTATTATACGAATTGATATTAAGGTTGACCCCATAGTAACATTTAATAATGATAGTTTGGTTTAAAATCAACTTCTGCAAAGAAACGCCTGAAACAATCACAAACGTAGTACTTAATTATAACATAATTTCAAAAGAGGATTTTAAACATAATCAGCCGCTTAATAATGGTCCACTGCTGGACATAGGCCTTCCCTCGAAGGGTGATTAGGTCCATAGGCATATCCACCACGCTGTCCTAAACGCCATTGTTTTTTTTCTGGGGACGTATGCAGGTTTCCTTCACTAAAAATCCATGAAAAAACACATACAAACTCTCAACACCTATAAAAACTCTGAAAAGCTCATTAGCCTGGGATTTAAACCTGCAACCTAACGATTTCAAGTCGAGCGGTTTCTCGATTATGTTACCATGGCTTCCGCAATTTCATAACAAATGATATTAAACGCTGACTTACATCAACAGCCGGAAGACGTCCACTGCTGTATGAAGGCCTCTTCCTTAATAGGGAGGGGTTGCCATAATCCCTACGCTTGGCAGGCGGCTTGGGGATCGCGGAGTGCTCACCACCGTTAACCGAGAGGACGCTGCTGCCCGACCTCCGGTGGTTCTGGTTGCAGTTTTAGGACATACCCAGGTCCACTGACTTACCTAAGGCTTTATTTAAAAACTGCTCAAGTTTACTTACGCCATTTAACTTTTGACAATAGACAATAGACAATAGCGTTTATTTGCGACAAAAAACATAGCACACAAATAAAATAAATTATGTTAATACGCTTTTTTAAATACAACCGACTTCAAATTCGAATACCTGGATGACATCGTCATATGGAAAACCACACAACCACCTCTGAAGTATTACCTACCAAACAAAAAAGAATCATCAAAATCAGTTCATAATTGGCAAAAAAAAAACATACAGTCGAATTGAGAACCTCCTTTTTTGAAGTATGATATGATATAAAAATATGAAAATGCACTGACTTTTGTGCTCTACCAGGTAGAGCTACAACTGTTACAGTTAGGTATGAAGCTACAACTACGTGGTGGGCCGTAAATTCAACAGGCCAATTTAGGGGAAGAATTCAGTCACAAGAGATAAGAATCACGCGCTAGACAGAGAGGCAACTTCTAGGTTAATATAACTCTAGGTAGGTAGCGCTCGCACGTTCTAAATTGCACTTTATTGTGTCGTAGCAAGAGTCGCTATTTATTTAAATAATTTTGAAGAGTGAATCTTCTGTATCTGTACTATTATGTATTCTGTGGCTCTACAAAAATGTAATATGCAATATTAACTCATGTCATTTAACTTTAACGGTTAAGCCCTTTAAGTGCTACGAAATTTATCAAACCAAGAGTATAATATTGTATTTTGCTACACCATTTGAAACTTTGTCTGTTAATTTGTAATATTGTAGCCGTAAAACGACAAAGGAGGTAAAATTTATTGCCAGAGCCAAATGAGAATTCCTGTTGCAATATTGTTTATGCTCACCTTTATTAGACGAAAATTTGGTACATTGTCTTGTATTCCAATAAACGAGATTTAATTTCATTGAAATCTTCTCAAACAAGCTGTTTAATGAAATTTATGGTTGCCACCACTTGAATGGTGCTTGAATAAACGTTATAAACAGTCAGAATACAATGTTACCCGGAACGATACCTATTCGTTAGTTAAAATGATGTCAGTTTAGGTACTCATTGAAAAACCATGGTTCGCAAAAAAAAAATGCTGTGCCATAGACAAAAATGTCATTCATCGTAGACAAAATGTAAAAAATATCAAATTATTTTGTAACTAGCCTTAGCTAGCCTGTAAGTGAAGACGTGGTCGAATATGTAGCACCTATGTACTCAGATCTATAATATCTGTCAGAAAATAAAGAAACCGGCAGTTTGACGTACAGTGCCACCAACTTATCTGTAGAACGGCCAAAAGCGGAACCACTGACGCCATTTTTAAAACGTAATTTTTTCGATTTTAAACGTCACAATTTTCGATTGTGGCGCCATCGCTCATTCTACAGATAAGTTGGTTGCACTATAATACTATTATTTCTTCTGTGATTTTACCTATTCCCTAGCTGTTCCAGCGAAATGTTACAAAAGGGAAATCCTTCCTCCGAGGGCTGTTCGGTTTAGAAACGAATATCAAACTTTAAACAGTTGTAGTGTCCTTTTTTGTTTTGTTTTTAATATTTTAAATGATTTTTACAATGTTTGCGGCAATCGATGATTTTTCTTACTAATATTATATTCACGAAAAGCGTTTTCTTCGATAAGCATATTTTTGCTTTTTTTCAACGGTTTATCAAAGAATGTAGACATTACTAATAAAATTATTTTATTCTTTTTTATCAATACAATGTGGTCGATTCTGACGATTTTAGTTGGCAGAACTAAACTAACTAAAGTATTGCTGTCCTTAGCTAACATGCCTAGTAAAAAAGTGACAGCAATATTTTTAGTTTAGAACTCAACTAAAACCGTCAGAATCGGCCACATTGTGGTCAATTCTGAAGGTTTAAGTTGACAAAACTAAACTAACTAAAGTATTGCTGTACTTAGCTAACATGTTTTTTAAAGCTTAAACAGGAAGAAAAATTATGATTATTAAATTATTAAGCTTTCAAAATTGACCACATTAAAATACAATTCCAATACTGGCCATTAATAAATAAAAAGAATATGGCGGCTGTATTGCGCCATTTTAAAATTAAACGGCTAGCTATATCACAGAATAAATAATAGTACTGCGTAGCTATATGAAGTAAAATCTGTTTGAAATTAGAATTTCCCGCCATGACTGAAACGACGACCCCTAATTCAGTTTTCCTAAATGCATCATTACTATTTATCTATACGTAGTTTCTAGAGAATTTATCGTTCCTTTAATCTAAACTACATATACTAAACTATAAGACTCATGCTTTAAACGTTCAAAGCAATTGGCTCCCGCTTCTGTTTATTTATAGCTCTTTGATGAACTTTTAAGTCTATGACGTTGTAAAATTTATAACGTAACCAACCAACCTTGACCCATGCATGTGTTTCAACTACCCTCTTTTTAAAACGAAATGTAGATAGGGGAAGGGGGCTGGGTAGGTCTATTTTAACTGGTAGTGATTTAAGAGTGAGGACACAGACTTGGCTCAGATTGTTTGCTTCTCAGCGGTTTATGGGTACAGATAATGGGGGTGTAGAAACGGCAGATGCGACTTCGTTCAGGCCATGAAATCAGAGATTTTATAGTTTATACCCAGCGACAATGATACAATGAATGGACGGGAAATAAGCGCACGGATTTTAAAGACTATATGTTGAGCGCCGGCTCTCCACTCGCTTCAGTTATACTCTGCCTTTGCGACATGTGAGCCGTACGATACGGCAATACAATCTTCTAATACATGTATGTGTGTTCTCTTTTTGTCATGCAGTAATTAGATTCGCTATCTCTATTTTCCGGCAAATGTAATATGCATACTTTTTGCTAGGTATGCTTGATTGTGTTGTCTTGTTAATTTTGATCGATTTGCAAGCGCTGGGCCAGTCCATTTCATTATCACCGTCGCTGTTTATACCTCATTGGAAATTGATAGTTATAGATTATTTGAAACACATGAAATATAGTTTGAAGATTATGAACCACCAGTTCTTTGCACGTAGAGTTTCGCTTATTTGTCGATGTCGTTGGGTTGACGATATTAACTGCTAGGCTAGAGAAATAATAACGTATACTGGTACGTTGCGTAGGTATGACTCTCGCCGGTCAGTATTTTTTTTCTTCTTTTAACTACCGCAGTTCGCCATATAAACTAAACTAATGAAATTAGTAAAAAAATATCTATTTTCTAATTGAACATGATTTTCAAGGACAAAGGAAAAAAGAAACGTAATTTAGGAATATCGACTCGATATATTTTTTTTAACATAATATGGATAACACTGAAAAATGTGTTTTCACTCCTCTCGGAAAAAAAGGTCCGTCATTATAGTGCACCAGAGTGGGGCTAAAATAGCATAAATCATGCTAGCCCCTAGGGGCTAGAGAAAAATTTTGCTCCAGGGCTAATGTAATTTTTTTATTTTTTTTGTCTGTTACACCAACGAGCCTACAAAAATAAAAAAGTTTTTATTCATAAGTAGAATAATAATAAATAAATATTCGACTTGATTCTGGATGATAAAAATAAAGATAATATTTATATATATATTTTTTAATGGTACTAAAGGCGGCGATCTCTTTGGTATTGGTCTCTTTCTCTTTGGCTTCTGTAGCCGCAACGCAATGCACGCATTCTATGCATTGCATTGCGTTGCGGCTACAGAAGAAATTAAAAAGAAAGCATTAGCGCGAAATCTTTTGAATTTTTCTCTCTGAAAATTGAATTTAGTGACCGTATTTATTAAACAATAGTGAAAATGACATTGTCTTGTGATAATGGAGATCCTAATTGGCAGATGGAAAAGAAAGGAAAATAAATAATTTTCAATCTGTTGACGTCAACGTCACAAAACATTTATTTTGGTATTTTAATTATTTATATTTTAATTAGCTTGTCTAGGTCATTCTAAACGATCACCGATGTTAAGCAACGGACGGTTCGGTCAGTCTTTGGATGGGTGACCGTGAGTGGCATTTATTTCTGAGCGCTACCGTGGGTCGGATGACACGTTAAATTGTTGGTCCCGGTTGTTCTAGTTTCTATAACAACAACCGTCAGCCATGTCAGAGGCCTTCGGGCGGCACATTAACTCTGACACTAGGGCTGGCCACTCAGCCTATACGAACTTACTTACTTTTTTTATTATTTTATTTTCTCGCAATCGTAGTGATCAATAGAGTGTAACACACGGACGCTAAACTCGGTTTTACTGCCTCGCTAAAGCTCGGTCATAATACTACCTCGTAGGTGTATAATGGGTTTTTTAGCTCCTTGTATAAAAATCTACTATTTACGTCTACAGACTGCTATGAGATTTGATACTTAGAAAAACATGTCATGTACCTAAATGTTAAAGGAATAGGTAGAACCTACCTACCTACATAAGTATTTTAATTTTTTTAGGGAATCGGAAAACCTTATTTGGTTTAGTTTGTATAGAATTCGGCTTACAACCAACAGGGCATACATTGAGAAACTCTAATTCATTTATTTTTGTAGTTATGCTAGGCGCACTGTGAAGTGCAAGTATTACTATCTTCAGCGCAGCCGCCCATGCCCGCACCAAGGACCAAGGGTGCACCGGCAGCCGCGTTACGTCTACGAGCCAAGCGGTACAGTAGAATATGAACTCATATTTTTTTTATAAAGTACAAATTAGGTCGCAAATATTATATACCGTCCTCCTTGACGTGTCCGTCAATGGCGAACCTTGCTAGCTCTTGTGGCGAGCACGCAGGTGGCTGGCAAAACCAAATTTACTTTTAAAGGTCCTACTGCAAGGCGCACAGTGCAACACACTGCAACACACGCATATTAAGACGTATGATTCTAGTTATAGTATAATAAATAAATATATTTGTGGACATCATACAGCGCCATCTAGCTCCTAACGACGATATACTTGTAGGTACTATGGGAACTGAGTAAATGAATAAAAAACGTTTACGCCACTGGTGACGAGAGCTGGCTCATTCCTCGCGCAGAGAATTTAATTAGCAATTCAACGCGGGAATGTAGCCAGCGTTCTTGGGACCTACCACATGGACACCGGTTTTTTTAAAATTGTTAATAGATTTTTTAGTTTGTTACAGGTAGTTAGTAGTACGGAAGAAATTCGGCCCGCTCCCAAAATTCACCACTTTAAATCATCCCGAGCAATATTTTTTTACGCCCCCCCCAACGGTAGACTCGACCGACTCTACCAATTCCCTTGAAAGAACTTCCACCCCCCTTTCCCTCCCCTTAAACCGTCCCCGTAAATTTTTTTTTAAATTGCATTTTTTATTTTAAATGTACTACCCAAATCCAAATTTTCCTGACTAAAAGTACAAAAACAAAGGACTTTCATACAAACTCAAAATAAGGGGTCGAATTTCGAAAAATCCTTTCTTAAAACACCCCCATCGAGACGGATACGAGTATACCCTCCAAATTTCAAGTCTGTACGACCAGTGGTTTGGGCTGTGCGTTGTCTGTCAGTCAGTCAGTCAGTCACCAATCATTCAGTCAGTCAGGACAGAGCCTTTTATATAGATAGATAGATAGATAGATTTTGTGGTTACAGCCAGTTTTGTTCCTTTTGCTATGGGAGTTAAATGTTCTGTACGTAGTTACTATTATTTTTTCTGTGCTCGCTTAGATTCAAAGCCAAAATGTGAATTGCGAACATCGCGAGTTTAACGCCCACAGAAACTTCACTTACGCCCAAGATGAGTCAGCGCGAGATATTATTTTGTTGGTCTTTGTTGAAACTTTCTTGTTTCGCGTCTCAGCCCACAGCGAACAAATAATACTCGGCTCCCTTGCCGTGTGTGTTTTAATTATAAACGCTCTAAGCGGAAACAAATGGGAAGAGTTTCGGGTTGGTTTCGGGAGGTTTTCTTAAATCCGACCAAAAAACACATACGTATACATACACATGTATACATTGAGCTAATATCTAAAGAGTCACAATCTCTAAGTGAAAACAGTCAAAACCGTTCGTGTGCCGTTGTGCATATCTATACGTACATTATATAGTTCACAATTGTTCGAATTTAGATGTTATGTCGCTTCTATAGTGTTCAATGTATGCTTGGGCGCTGTGTGTTGTCGTAGAAAATGCGTAGCGTGCGCCGTGTTTTGGCGCGTAAATGTTTTTTTGCACGTTTGAGACTCTATATATATTAACTCAATGGATACAAATGGAACTACATAAAAAGAGCCACTTCCATGTCATATTCAGTGCAAGCAATTTTTTTACTTTATTTCTATATATTATAGAAATAAGAGTATAGTAAAGGATAGTGACTATATTTCACTGTACTTAGTACTGAGGCGCGCGCGCAGCCCAGCTATATTCATTTTCCCTGCTCCCAAATTTTAAATCTCTCATAAGTGGAGAGCATACTGCGTCAATCATCGCCATTCATCCCCAAGCCGCTAAGCCACCTGCCGAGCTTGGGGATTATGGCAACATTGGCAGCTCCCCCCTAAAGGCGAAGCCTTCATTCAGCAGTGGTTGTGTGTCTGTACTGGTAGGACTCTACTGCTGAGTCCGCCTGGGGAAGTACCACACCTTTGCCAGTTATTCAACTGCCAAGCAGTAGAGTGCAAGTATTACCGTGTTCCGGTTTGAAGGGCAATGTTACCAGAGAAATTACTGGGTATGAAGAGATTTAACATCTAATATCTCAGGGTGACAAGCGTAGTGCAGTGCGGCGCAGGATTGTGTTCGCAAGTTTTAAATTTTGGTACTGCGGCGTCCAGGCGAACGTCTTGCTCGTCTCGTCACTTGAATGTATAAATATTGTGCTTTCAACGCATTCTTTAAAAATTGTGAGATGAATGACACAGAATGTGTTTTTTTTTGTGACCAGGGGCATTCCATTCTGAAATTTCTTTTATGTTATTGCGAACAACACACAATTTGATTATTATTATTTTTAACTTATATTATCGTAATAACTATTTTTTATTTTTTATATATTTTTTTTCTTCATAATTTGACTAACACATGTATTTTAGAATTAATGAAATGATTGTATGTATTTGTTTTTTTATCAAGTAATAACAAGTGTCACTGGCGCTAGCCGTTCTTGTTGCTCAATAAATAAATAAAAATTAAAGTGGACGTCTTCTGATGATGATGATCTTCAGGGTCACGAGCGCGGTGCAGTGCGGCGCAGGATTTTGTTCGCAAGTTCATATTTCTGGCACTGGTATACTTACACTGCTATGGGCAGGCGTGACGCTTTCCACCAGGTGAACGTTTCGCTCATCTCGTTACTCCAGAGCGTTAAAAAAATTAGTAGGGTAATAAAAAGGTCGCATTCAATTTCCAGAACTACGGCAAGGTTATATTGCTTAACGCGTCACCCGACCCACGACCCATTGTTGGTCCCGGTTGTTTGTTCTAGTATCTATAACAACAACCGTCAGCCATGTCAGAGGCCTTCGGGCGGCACATTAACTCTGACACTAGGGCTGGCCACTCAGCCTATACGAACTTAGGGGCCATCCATAAAGTACGTCACACGAATTTCATGATTTTTAGACCCCTCCCCCCTCCTTGTCACAGGTGGTCACATTTGTGAGACCCCCCCCCCCCCCCCCCACCCCTGGTGTGACGTCACAAATTTGCAATTTTACATCTAAAAATTTTTAATTAAAACAGCAGTTCCACAATCAGTTTCATTTCCATTCAAATTACTTATTTTTTTGTGAAATCAACATCAAATATTTGAAAAAATAACAAATTAATAAACTATTAATTGAAGAAAAAGAAAGGAACTTAGTTGTCTTCAGTCCATGGACTCTGAAACCATTCCTTTAAATTATTTATAATTGGCATAGAAGTCAGTTCGTTCTCATTGGAGTTGTTAACGTCAGCAACATTTGTGGTGTCTACATCTTCTTCATCCAACCATATGGCATCATCATTTATATCATCCAAACAAAGAATTTATCTGGCATGTCTAGCTTAATAATTTAAATAATTTTAATATTTCAAATTTCGCGATTCAATTTATTAAATTTGAAATGTGATGTCACAAAACTAGGACCCAACCCCTTGTCACACCATGTTACATTTCGTCGACCCCCTCCCCCCCCCTTTACATGTGACGTACTTTATGGATGGCCCCTTACTTACTTACTGCTTAACGTTTACTTAAGGGATATTGATTTGGTTTTGGTGCAACTTACAAGTGTTGAGCTCAAGTGTTGAGCTGCTGCCCGTCCTCCGGTGGTATTAGGACATACCCACCCTGAGATATTTTATTTCAAATCTCTCAACAAAATAATGAACATACTGAAATTCATAAACGATGAAGCCACTACAAATGTCCTTAACAAAAATACAGATTAAAGGACAAACAAGATACATTTCTACAGGTCTCTCGATTTTGGAATTCAGCTAATAAAACAACAGCTTTAAACTTATCATTTATTATAAAAATATAAAATGTAGTTTTAGTGACTAATAAATGTAATGCAAACACTGTTTTAAACTATCACGGTTGTTTACTAAAGAGAAAACGGTAAATATCCCGTTAATAATAATATAACTTTAAATGTAATGCAGTTCTTAAAAGGAGATACTTGAAATAAAAGAGGTGACTTAGGCTCTTTTAAGATTACAATAAATGTGTCACTTGAGGTATAATTATGAGTAAAAGTAACTAATTCATTACTAAAAATGTGATATAAAATAGAAATAATACGATATAATAAGAGTAAGAATATTGTCATAATACCATAATAGAAAAAATAATTTATCTATAATGTATTCACAGCTAAGCGCACATTATGACTTTGTGGCGCTGGCTGTGGAAACTTTGGGCCGTGGTCGTCCGACATATTTTTTTTTTGTAAAGCTTTGGCCAAGAGATTGGTCCTCGCCTCGGGGGACCTCAGAGCTGGCGCATACTTTGCCCAGAGGCTACGTATTGCCATTCAACGGGGTGATGCAGCCAGCATCCTGGGAACCCTACCGCATGGTGGCGATCTAGACGGCGTTTTTGTTTTACTCGTATAGGTACTAGGGTTTTTTTTATAGTAAGTCGTTTTTAGTATATAGTTTAAATATCTATTTTAAGTTTTGTACACATGTAAATATCATAAAATAAAAAACGACCTACTACTATTTAAAAATATAAAAAAAAACTGTACATAATTATCAACATGAATTAACCTAACCATTGTTGTTTTATAAAGTCTGAACCCTTTTCCGCTATCATAATTGTTGGTGCGTTAGTATTGCCTCTAACTATTTGAGGCATAATAGACGCATCTATTACCCTTAATCCTTTTATACCGTAGACTCGTAATCTTGGATCTACAACCGCATCTTTTTCCCATTTAGGTCCCATTTTACACGTACCTACAGGATGATATATGGTGGATGTGTACTGTATTAGTAAACATTTAAGATATTCATCTGTTCCCCATTGATAGTCTGCGCAAGCGTGAACCGGTATTCTAACAAATCTTGCCCCACTTAATCTGAATGCTTCTGTCTCTTCCAGACTTATCGCAAACTTCATACCTGATACGAGAACATCTAGGTCTTCTCTCTCTGTGAAGAATCTGGAATATATTAACGGTGGACCAAACACTGGATCTGTGTTGTTTAGTAATATATATCCTCGACTTTTCGGAATCAATAGTAACGGCCGAACCGTCAACCCATCATAGAACGAGACAGGGAAAATATTAGTAGCTATTGATGTGGTTGGATCAGAATAAAAGTCTTTTATACTAACACCATCGAAATGGAACTGTAAATCAGGCGCATTTTCTTGAGCGTACGGCGATTTTATAAAAGCCGTACCAGATAGTGTTCCAGACGCTGATAAAGGACCTGATTTTTTTTCACGTTGAGCGTTATATTTATAAATTTCATCAACAAGTTGCTGATCTTGTACCATTGTAGATGTTTTATTTGACAAACCTAGAATTAAAGCATTGGTAGTGACATGATCTTGTAAGTTATGCCCAACATTCAAATCTGATAAAACAGGTATGTCTAACATTTCCAACTGGTGCTTAGGTCCAATCCCTGATAGCAACAACAGTTTGGGGGAGTTAATAGTGCCAGAACTAACGATCACTTCTTTTTTAGCCTGTGCCTGGTAATACAATCCATCTTTGACATATTGTACCCCAAAAGCAGTTTTGGTTATCGGATCTATCATAAGTTTAGTTGCAATGGCGTTGGTAACAATTTTCAAGTTGGGTCTTAGATGCCTTATAGGTCGGATGTAGGCAGCATTAGTTGAAAATCTACGACCATTGATTGACGTAGATTGTGCAATATCAGTTCCTAGTTGATTTTCTCCGTTAAAGTCTGTTACAGGCAGGCCTTTTTCTTTGAATCCTTGCACTATCATCATTGTGTTTATATCTATGTGAGGAAACCTCTCTACATTGAGTGGACCTCCAGTTGAATGGTAGTGTTTGTCCCGTGACTCGATGTCTTGATTATTTTCTGCTTTCTTGAAATATGGCAGCACCTGAAATAATTATTATTATCATTACAGCATGAAAAACATGAACACGTTAACACTTTTAAAAAAATGTGGTCTAATTACGCTGAAGTTATTTTTAAGTTTAGTGTCTGAAAATTTTAAGGTAGTATCATATTAAAATAATATTATATTCAAAAAAATATATTCCGTGAATTATTTTTCAAAGGAAAATCACAGGTACTGCTTATTAAAGCAACTTCTTTTGTAAAACAAAAGTGTCATGATTCAAACAGAGCGGCTAATAACCAGACTGGCGATAAGATGACATTGTGAAGTATTTCAATAGATGATGCTCCCAAAAGACCCAAGAGGATAGCGACAATGAGAAGAGGCTTCATAAACTCCGCAACAAGGTTTGCAAAACGTTCCGTGCTCCTGCGACTGGTCCAGGTAGTAGAACGTCCTGGAGTGTACAACAATAGTGGAACGTTTCACGCTACATAGAGACCGCTCCGCATGATGCTGGTTTTTATGAAAACACACAGCAGAGCACTGTAGTTTCATGTAGCGGTGCGCGTACTTGAGAAGTTGGACATGCGCGGAGCACAGTTCTAGGGCAAACTTTGCGAACCTAACTTTATAAGCACCTTTATAGCCGGTCATGGCAACATGATTAGTCTCTTGTATAAACTAGAAGCCACGGATAGTCTTATATGCCGTAGCTGCAAACAGGAAAACAAAATTACCGAGCATGTGTTGGGATATCGCAAAGCCTCAGAAGTAACGAAAATCACTATCGGATAGCATTAGGCAACTTTATCTTCATCCGTAATTATCACCACAAAACCCGAGTCCTTTTCATCATCATTCATAATGTATTAACATTTAACCCACTGGATCTACCATGCCAGCAGACCAAATCCCCAATCCATTATTTCAAGTAGCAATATTGGATCAGATAAATGTTGGCAGAGGGTATGAAACAATAGGTACACACCAAGCGGGACGTCAGTGCAGGATAAGAGCCGCATAAGAACAAGAAACAAGAGAAGAAGCCTATATTCAGAAGTGGGAGGAGACAGGCTAATAAGATATATTAAAACCAACCTCACGATAGCTCCAACCTGGGTTGCCAAGCTCGGCCCATCCATCGTAGTCTCTTCTGTTGCCTCTCATGTAGACCATGTAGTTTATAGCACTGGAGCCACCCATAGTTTTGCCTCTGTAATTACGATAAATAAATCTATGAATAATAATTATGACAAGGCTATAAAAATGAATGGGTTAAATACAGTGTGCATATTTCATCAGAACTACCTGTGTTCTAGCTACTGTCGATTTTAGAAGAAATTAAAATTATTATCAAAATACATATACAATACTACTTTTTTATAAACTTAAACTCATTAGTACGTACTCTATATAAATAACGTAAAACGCGTAGTTGCTCAATATGACAGTAAAAGGCAAATAAAATTATCAAATAAAAAAGATACTTTTAAATGTTTACAGGGAAAATAGGAATTTAAAACAACGAAATAACCAATTAAAACCAATTAACGAACCAAAAAACTAACTACATTTTTGGAGTTTAGTGGGTACCTAAAAAACTACACAATAACATAAAAACTACTTTTCAAGCTACGAACAAACTACAAATCGTAACACAGCTACTTTTAATACAGTCATACTCTTAAATCATGCTATTTTAAAGTCATACAGTACCAACTAATCACCTTCAACTGAATACATCAGTACTTCTTAAACAACATACTACACAATCATATGCATACATTTTTATCGTAGAACTTACTTTCTAACTACTGGTTGCTACGAACATAATTTTTCACTTGTGGAACTTACCAAAACATGGAAAGGACAGTAGAAATGACTCTTGAGATGGACATACTTTTTAATATAAATAAGCAATATAAGGTAGTAGAAAGGAATTCACACAATCCTAGTAAAAATAAAACGACGTTCTGATTTATAGCGTTTAATATGGCTTCTATTAAAAATAAAAAAGTCTTCTCAAACTATTTTTAAAGATTTTGATTGATGACATCAATCTGGTGATGGTCTGTATTTCTTTTCATATTGACTTTTTTGTTAAAATGTTGAGATTTGTTAATGATGAATGTACTCGCTACTAATCTTTATTTGATTATTATTTCCAATCTTCCTTTATCATATCTGATACCTTTTCTCCAATCATTATGATTGCAGCATTAGTATTGCCTCTCACTATATTAGGCATTATAGAACCATCTGCCACTCTTAAATGTTTTACTCCATGGACTTTTAGCCTTGGATCTACAACTGCTTCTTGGTCTTTAAGCGGCCCCATTTTGCAAGTACCGGCTGGATGAAAAATTGTAGTTGTATATCTTGTAAAAAGGCAAGCAAAATATTTATAAGTACCCCACTTGTAATTGTTGCATGCTTTTACAGGCCTTTTGATAAACTTTACTTCATTTTCTTTAAAAGCATTAGTATCTCCTAATTTGACAACAAACTTTAGAGCTTCAACTAAAGTATCCAAATCTCTTTTAACAGTGAAAAATCTTGGATAAATTTGCGGTAAACCAAATATTGGGTCGGATGTGTTAAGAGATAAATAGCCTCTACTTTCTGGGTGCAAAAGAACTGGTCTGACATTGATACTATCGTAGTATGCCAAAGGCAAAACATTTGTTTCTAAATAAGTAGTGCTATCAGAATAAAACTCTTTGCGATTGCGTCCATCAAAATGAAACTGTATATCAGGCACAGTTTTATCTGCATCAGCAAGTTTTGTTCTAATAAACGCACTCATATGTAAAGGTCCTGTTGCTGATAAAGGATTGTCGTCGCTTCTCGATTTAAAGTATGTTCTTACTTCGTTCAAAATATCTTTTGCATCAATCAAGGTAGATGTTTTGTTAGATAAATTCATAAGCATTGCATTTGTGGTTGCGTGGTCTTGTAAATTTCTTCCAACGCTTAGATGTTTTATAACAGGTATTTTTAAAGCTTCTAAGTCTTCTTTAGGTCCAATGCCTGATAGCATAAGTATTTTGGGTGTCCCAATAGCTCCTGCACTTACGATGACTTCTTTTTTTGCATGCACTTCATACCATACTCCATTTTTGAAATATTTTACCCCATATGCAGTTTTACTACTAACTTTTATCAATACTTTAGTGACTAGAGCATTGGGTATGATGAATAGGTTTTTTCTTTTATATCTAATCGGTCTTATGAAGGCAGTATTAGTAGACATTCTTTTTCCATCCTTTGAAGTGGTTTGAGTTATCATAGTTCCTATTTGTCTTTCCCCATTAAAATCTACTAAGGGTAAACCCGTTTCATGGAATGCTTCAACAAGCAAGGGTACGTTTTTATCCACGTACTTAAATCTTTCAACATTCATAGGCCCTTCAACACCATGATATTTAGTATTCTTAGCCTCGGTATCCTGATTACTTTCAGATTTTTTGAAAAATGGTAGTACCTGTAAATAATATATACATTCAGTACTTAGATTAAGCTATAAAATATAATTATGTTTTAAATTAATTTAAATATAGTATAACGATACTAATTATAATACACAATATTTTTTTATATTTATATGACAAAGAAATTGAGTAAATCAAAACCAATAGCTTAGAGTTACAATGTTGTAAATAAAATGTAGTTATTAAAAAAAAGTTGTAGGTACACGTACTTCTCTATAGCTCCATCCATGGTTTCCAAGATCAGCCCAATCGTCATAATCTCTTTTATTACCTCTCATATATACTAGATAGTTTATCGCACTAGAACCACCCATAACTTTACCGCTGAAAACATAATAAGATAAAATTGCATAAGTATGAAATATAATAAAATCAGCTAGAAACTTAATATTAACCACTATAATTTGTAACTTGGTTATTAATATGCTTTACAACATAAACCTGCCAAGCGTGGGGATTATGGCAACACCCCTCTATAAAGGGGGAGGCCTTCGCCCAGCAGTGGACGCTTTATGGCTGACGACGACAACATAAACATTTTATATTTACTAGAAGACCAATCAAGGCTATCTATGTGTTTTGGTTTACTTATTTTGGAAAGACGTCTTTCTTTAATTTTGTTAAAATTCTAATCTGTGAAATGCGCTGCTTGAGTGCATATTTCCCGATAGATAACAATCTAGGTGTCTACAAGTCGCGAGTGAGTCGGTTTCTTCTAGACAAGCGTGCTCCATCAAGACTGAATCTGACGGGAGTCAAATGCAAGCCTATGTTTAAAAAATATATCGTAATTTATTAACGTTGTAATTTAATTTGTAGTGACTGAATTGTAGCGCAATATGATTGCGCTACAATTCCAAACAAAAAAAGAGTAATTAGCAGCCTCGTAGCTAAATGCGATCTGTAACGAGATGCATGGTAGTCTGGAGGACTAAAACTACCATGCATCTCTTCTCATATTATAAATGCAAAATCGTTTTTATTTATTTCTTTCTTTTTCTTTCAGACACCACCGAAGCAACGGCACGACGTGTTATTTGGCATGAAAAATTGTAGATTAAAACCTGGAGAGTGACGTAGACTTGTAAAATAGAGGGTGAAACCGCGGGGTGCTGGTAGTATTCTGTAAATATAATCTACCACACATCGCACATAACATCACATCATCGTTATCATCGTCTACATTTGAGAATTAATTAAATCCATTACAGCCACTTTTTTCTTCTAGCCAAGGTCAAGACATTATATTACTTGGCAGAGCATCACAATCGGCGCAAATATGCTTACCTCTGCAATGGTGACATAAAGAACCGTTTGGAATTGAGAGATTGGGTCCATGGGGACCCAATGATCAGAATGCTGGCGTTTATTTGGCCAGCCGCATGAGAAACGTGACCGTGCCGCAAACATGCAGAACAGGCGTCTGGTAGTGGGTTTGAGCATTTAGTTTGTCCCTAGATTAATCGATTTGAATACAATCTTTTTGTTATTTTATGCAGTAGGTGAAATAATTTAGGTAGTTAGATGTATTACCTAATTTGTTATAGTATTACGTATTTTGTTGAGTGCCCGTAGCTCGTAACGTAGCTCGGTTGGTAGTATGTCTGCCTTCAGAGATGTAGTAAAAGAAGTATCACACCTTTGCCAGTTATTCAACCGCCAAGCAGTAGAGTGCAAGCATTACTGTGTTTCGGTTTGAAGGGCAATGTTACCCGAGAAATTACTGGGTTTGATGAAATTTAACTTCTAATATCTCAGGGTGACGAGCGCAGTGCAGTGCGGCAAAGGATTGTATTCACAAGTTCACAATATTTTCACTGCTACTATAATGGGCAGGCGTGACGCTTACCACCAGGCGTACGTCTTGCTAGTCTCGTCACTTGATAGTATAAAAAAAAACTAAACTTGTATTGCAATCAAAATTTGCGTTATCACGCAAAGGCGCAGTTAATGAAATAGTTACCTTATACACCTTCCCTTGAAACGATGATTGGACAGAGTTAATAATAAATTTTATTAAATTTATCTTTTGATGCTCAAACAACCCTTCCTCTGTAGATTTCATTAAATTCTGGCAATAACAGATTTTTGAAATTGTTATACTTAATACAAATTTAATTACCCTTTCGAATGTTTGCTTCAACTTTTATTTTTACTGAAATTCGTTGAAACGAGATAAAGATCTTAGAATATTACATTACTTACAACTGACTTTTTACTCTTACAGACATAGTATCAAGTTCTAGTGCTAGGTTAATAAATGGTTGTACACACGCTTCCTTTGTTTTCAGGTTACGAGCTGTACTAAACCACGGTGGACCGTTCCAGGTTGGCAGATTTACATACCCCGCAACACACTAACTTCATAATAATAATAAAATATAATTAATAAATAATCAGGGTATGTCCGAAAACTGCATCCCGAATCACCGGATCCGGAGGACGAGCAGCAACGTCCTCTTGGTTAACGGTGGCGATCTGTGATCCCAAAGCCGCCTGCCAAGCGTGGGGATTCTGGCAACTTTCCCTTTTGACATTAAGGTCCCCTAATGGACTTTAACAATATTAAAGTCCCATAATATATTTTTTTTATTGCTCTGGACCTGGGTATGTCCTTAAACTGCAACCAGACCCACCGGAGGACGAGCAGCAGCGCCCTCTTGGTTAACGATGGTGACCATTCTGCGATCCTAAAGCCGTCTGCCAAGCGTGAGGATTATGGCAACACCCCTCTATTAAGGGGGAAGCCTTTATCCAGCAGTATATAGCTTTATGGCTGATGATGATGATGATGACTCTATTTGGACCTGGGTATGTCCTAAAACTACATATAGAACCACCGCAGGACGGGCAACAGCGTCTTCTCCGTTAACGGTGGTAAGCCAACACACGACACCCAAGCCGTCTTACAAGACGGAGGCCTTCGTCCAAGAGTGGACGTTTTCTGGCTGTTGGTGTTGATTTTGATTACATTAGTTATTCCCCCTTTATGGATGACTTCTGGCTGAGAATGAAATATTACCTGAACCAAGCACAAGACTGTCCTCGCTGCGCTCTGCAAGTCAACTCCTCAGGCTGCGTCCTGTAATTCCAGTCGATGCTGGACTGGCCGAGCACTGGCGCCAGTCCTGGGACGCTGGTCACCTCCGGCTCCTCCGAACCCGCTTCAAGGAGGAGCACCTGGAAATCACAGGATTTAGATGTTTAAATTTTGTCAGACCTGTGTATGTCCTTAAACTGCAACCAGAACCACCGGAGGACGGGCAGCAGCGTCCTCTTGGTTAACGGTGGTGACCATTCTGCAATCCTCAAGCCGCCTGCCAAGCGCGGGTATTATGGCAACACCCCTCTATTAAGGGGGAGGCCTTTGACCAGCCGTGGGCGTTTTATGGCTGATGACGAGAAGTTTACATTTTAAATTAACTAATTCACTTCGTCACAACAAGATAATTTTACTATGATTTTTTGTAAAATTTTTGAATTGGACAAATTTCTGAATTAAATCCCCCTGTATAAATTAGGCCGAGGATGATGAATGGAACAAACAAACTAAATAATAGTTATGCTTAAGCTCAAGGTTTTTTTTAATACTTTCACGTGACGAGACTAGCGAGACGTTCACCTGGTGGTAAGCGTCACGGCCGCCCATAACAGCAGCAGTGCTAGAATTGTGAACTTGCGAACACAATCCTGCGCGGCACTGCATGCGCTCGTCACCCTGATATATTAGATGTTAAATCTTTTCATACCCAGTAATTTTTCTGGTAACATTGCCCTTCAAACCGGAACAGTAATGCTTGCAGACTATTGTTTGGTGATTGAACTAGTAAAGGTGTGGTACTTCCCCAGGCGGAGTCCTACCACAACAAATTGTATGCAAGTTGTAAAAAAAAATGTTACAAAAATACATTCCCGTAAGAAACAAGTCTTGCACTAGTTACGCGTAGTTGGTTTTATCGTCAAAATTAGGTTATCTTATTGAGTAAATATTTAATTTGACAAAATAAATCTAAAAGAATTAAATAGTTTGTTATAACAGGTGGTCGACTAATAAACCACCATACCGTCGGCTATTAAGTGTATATATATACTATATATATGGTATATACTATATATATAGTATATATATAGCCGCGTGCAGCTGCGTCAGGCATAGTATTTACTTTGTAGTGCTAGGACTCTACTGCAGAGTCCGCCTGGGGAACCGCACCTTTGCCAGTTATTCAACCACCAAGCAGTAGTGTGCAAGCATGACTGTGTTCCGGTTTGAAGGGCAATGTTACCAGATAAATTACTGGGTATGAAGAGATTTAACATCTAATATCTCAGGGTGACAAGCGTAGTGCAGTGCGGCGCAGGATTGTGTTCGCAAGATCACAATTATGGAACTGCTTCTGTTAGTGGCAGGCGTGACGCTTACCACCAGGCGAAAGTCTTGCTCCTCTCATCACTTGACAGTATAAAAAAAATAGTATAAGTAGTGCGTTTGTTTTTTCGTCACATAATATCTTTACGGTATTACCATTGTTCTAGTAACTGTTTCCTTGATCGTCCTTGGTCATTGATCTGTAAAAAGCTTTGAGGATTTAGCTCCTCATACCTAATTACTGGTAAACAGGGCATGATTCACGAGTTTATAATTATAATGTATTCATCACAAAATATTTTGGTACTATAATTAACTTATTTTATAAATAATTAACTTTTATTTAACATTGTACTTAGCACCTATTTGGTCACGTTAAGCAGCCGTGCTAGTAGAGGTATAGGTAGGACTCTATTGCAGAGGTCGCGTGGGGAAGTACCACACCTTTGCCAGTTATTCAAACGCCAATCAGTAGCGTGCAAGCATTATTATGTATTGGTTTGAAAGGTAATGATTGATTTGATGGGTATTCAGATGAAGGGTTTGAGGGGTACGGTAAAAGATATATTTTATAACCTTTTAAATATTGTCATAGTAATCTTTGGAGGGTTTATTTTCTTCAACAATTTGTTGCTGATGAGTTTATAAAAAAAAATTGCTCTAGAGGCATTATCCGGGAAGTAAATAGAATACGTTTCTATGGAGAATCGCTCACCAGATTCCCTTTTAAACGCTGATGCAGAAATAAGAAAACGAGAAAAGAAACAAACGCCGCCGCGTTGAACGCTCTATTTTCATTCCTTGAAAAAGGTCACCCTTCATGTGTTTCTGTTATGAGCAGGCGTGATTCTTACCACTCACTCTCACAAATATCGTCATTGCATTAAAAAACGCAATTTTTATTTTATAGTATCTAAACTAATTCTTCATCATAAAAATATCAGCCAGTCATAGTCCACATACGCCTCTACCAAAGCACGCAACTTAGGCCGATATTCAGCTTTTCGCTCGAACAAATAATAAAAAAAATATTATTTGTAATTAAAAAATGCAATAGAAAATAAATTAAAGAGTTTCAACTTCCAAGGATGTATAGTATTATAGGTACGCTGTAAAGAGTATTCCCATAGTGCCTTCCACTATTCAGCTGCTGAATAAAAAGCAAACTCATCTCGGCCCCGCTACAAAGTTTGATTGGGTCTAAACTATCAAAATTAAATTAATTGCCGCGTCCAAGGCACGCCGGTGTTGATAAATGGAACTTTGTATTTTCATTTTATAATTTAGGTCATACCTAAACACTAGAGCTGACTCTATAACCCCCCTTGTTATTAAATTATTACTAAAACTACTCCACTCCGCGGTTTTATCCGCGATTCCATAAGAACAGTCCATTTCCGGATAGAAAATAGAGAACAGAAAAAACATTTTTTTTAATACATTTCCCATACTTTTATGGCCTACTCGTAGTGGAAAAAAACATGTACACATACTACTACATACTAGGCAAACATAAATAAATAACGCAACCTTATAAATAACGTAATTACTTATTATACGTATAGGAAAATCTGTAGGTTCCTAGTATTTCTTAGTTAAATATTATTGCAACTACAAAATAATGTATTTATTTGTCAGCGCGATGTGATTGGTTCCGAGACAAACCACGGTGGTTTTTCGGTACTACGTTAAAGAAATGTATGTATGTACAAATTGTAATAAATCAAAAATCAAAAATCAATGTCCTACGTTTTTAGGAGGTAAACCTCTCGTTAATAAACGTGCACGAACCTCGGAACAGTAATAACACAAAAAAATATTTGTAAGTGATAATGTTATTTTGAAGACCTTTCTACTGTTGAAAAAATAGCCTACTTTTCGAGTAATTTGGGAGAAAACTCAAAAATCTCTTGACACGCACGAATCTACGTAAACGCCATATTTTTGCTGCGCTAAATGTGATTTAGTCTAATAGCAGCTTTTGGCTAAAGATCGAACGTATAAAAAAAACTGGTTGAAACTTGGAATAACCTGGTATTAATTGGTTACCAATAAGTTAAATGCCCGCTAAAGGTCATAGCAGCGTTTAGTTTAGGTTCAAAATGACCTTTTCCCGAAATGTTCCTTTCCCAAAATGTCCCCCTCTCCAGTTACGAACCTTGTTGAGGTATGAACTCGTAACGTTGCCACTCTACCTGCAACCGTGCTATGATAAACGAGCTAAATAAGCAATTTATTTTAAACTAGAGTTTTGTTATGTGGCTTTGTTTTTCCTTTAAATAATTGTTTTATACGTATAATTTTTTACACAAGGTGCAAATAAATTAATAGTCAAAAAATTTGAAAATTTGAAATGGATTAAAAATACATAATCATTCCTGTTCGTCCATTCCACTATGATCACCTAGGTGATCATAGGTGACTCTTTAGTGACCTTTGATCGTCCGTGAATGTAATCACCATGTGGTCATAGTTGACTCCAACGATCTTATGTGTAACATATAAGATCGTTGGTTGACTCCATTGAAATTATTAATTCGGTATCCATAATAGGCTAGATGACTAGATGACTAGATGGCTTTTTATTGTCCTATTAAAATGTGGCCCATAAAATATACCATTAATATCATGCTAGACACAGAGAAGATACAGCAAATCTTGACGTCACTTCTCTGTACGCCATATAAATTATATTCTGACAAGTAAGGCGTGACGTAATTTTTTGTTTTGTGGGAAAGGGTCAGAGTTGTCTCTAACAAAAACTTTAAGCGCTCATATATCAGAACATTATTAACCGATTTAATTTTTTTTTTTTTTTTATATAAACATACTATATTAACTTAAATTCTTCATCAAAGCTAATGGCTTCAGCGATATAAACATCAGTCATCTACCCTATTATATCACATGTAAAAGTAAATAATAAATGGTTCTAATACACAACGTCAATTATGTAGGCACAGTTTGTTTATTACTACAACATTAATAAGATTATTCGGGATAACATTTAATAAACTTTGCTGGGCATGATTAATCAGCCAGAAAATGTCCACTGATGGACGAAGGCTATCCTTTGCTAGCTGTTGATGATTGGACTTGACCGTGAATTTAACTCTGTACTCATTTATTTCACTGTAGCTCATTAAAAGAAATATTAACTGGCAAATGGACAAAGTGTGACGCCCCTCTTCAAAAGGAAAAAAGCCGGATTATCTATTCTCCGTTCAGTTTATTGATAAAGGAGTCGGTCTCTTGTACCTATCTTATAAAATCGACTAGTAAAACTCCGTTAAACCTTTAAACGTTCTAGTACCCTCTAATACGCGTCTAGCTTTATAAGTTTTAACTTCCCTTTACTGCTTTAAAACCTAATAATAGCAGTAAAGTTGTCTCATCATGGAACAAGTTTACCCGCTTCGATAATATTGAGAGAGTTTTAGTTGTAGTGGGTTTTAAATTTTGTCAAGCTACATTTTGAACCTAATTTTAGATTATAAAGTTAAAACAAGGTTGTAGAGAGATAATGGATTGGTTCGTATTGATATTCGTCGTCAGCTATAAGACGTCCACCGCCTGGACGAAGGCTTCCCATACAGGGGTGTTGCCATAATCCCCATGCTTAGCAGGCGGCTTGGGGATCGCCCGTCTTCCGGTGGGTCTGGTTTCAGTTTAAGGATACCCCAGGTCCGTATTGATATTGACTCTATTTAAATACGGCCTTACTTAAAAAACTTTTCAACCGTTAGTCACTGCTTAAGATGCTCTGCCATCTTCTCTCTGACGTGATGTTGCACGTGCTAGAAAAGGACAGAGAAGTTTAAGCAGTGACTAAGAGAATCGAGATTATTTTAAGTAAGGCCGTCAGTGTTTTGACCTTAACTCCATCCTATTCTAAGCCGTGGTAGAGTAATCTCTCACACACACAAAAACACAGACACACTTACCCACACACACACTTACACACACACGCACACCATTCACACACACACACCACTCACACACACACCACTCACACACACACCACTCACACCCACATCACATAACTCATCTCACTGCTCGACTTCAAATCGCGAGGTCGCGTGCTCGAATCCCGGGCTCTCAACAATAAGTATTTAGAGTTTACGTATTGATTTTCATATCATTCGTTTTTCGGTGAAGGAAAATATCGTGTGGAAGCCTGCATACATGAAAAATAATGGCGTATGTGACTCCTAGGCCAGCGTGGTTAATTTGGCCCAATTGCCTTTTGACAGTCTAATGGTGGCCAATTAACTATTAACAGGATTATTTTATGCGAAGAAAAATAATGGCGTTTGTGACTCCTGGGCCAGCGTGGTTGATATGGCCCAACTGTCTTTCGAGGGTAAGCCTATGTCTAACAGTGGACAAATGACTATTCACAGGATGATTTTATGCTACATCCTATCCTATGCTATATCCTACTACATCTATCCTACTAACATTATAGATATAACATTATACCTATAATAAATGTCAGTTTGTATGTTTGTTACTCAATCTTGGAAGAACTTCTGAACGGATTTGGAGTTTATATTTTTTTTACATTCTAGCGACGAGACGAGCAAGACGTTCAACTGGTGGTAAGCATCACGCAAGCCACTAACACTAGCAGTGCTAGAATTGTGAACTTGCGAACACAATCCTGCGCCACACTGTACTGCGCTCGTCACCCTGAGATATTAGATGGTAAATCTCTTCATACCCTGTAATTTCTCTTGTAACATTGCCCTTCAAGCCGGAACACAGTAATGCTTGCACAATACTGCTTAGCGGTTGAATAACTGGCAAAGGTGTGATACTTCCCCAGGCGGACTCTGAAGTAGAGTCCCACCACTACAAAGTATAGTGCCTATACGTTAGAAAAACTCATCGATTACTTTCAATTCTTTACATAGCTGGTGGTACCGCGGGGTACTGTTAGTTAAAAATACAAGCAAAAAACGAACACACAACTCAAAAGTTTACATACGTTTGTTCCCAGCCTTAAAGTAGAAAAAAACAAAACAAAAACGAGGAAAACCAACATGATCGAACAAAAACAAAAAAGAATCGAACAAAAACGAATCGATCAATTTCACAATACAGTCACGTCATTTAATTTAATGTAGAATTATTACTCGAGAATTTCGTAGGTCGTACCTATTTGTCACAACACTAAATAAAGCCAAGCTCAAACACGAAACTAATCGCGAATACTCCTTTGATATTTTATTTGTTCAGATTATCTTCTTCGAGAAACATTTCTATGTTTTTGTTTAACTAATATTTCGAGCAATAATTCATATAAAACTTTTACAATTACAACATCTAAACAAGTCTGGAAACCAATTTATTTTCCTCATTAATTTAAATAGAAAACGGACTTCAAATAAAGCAAGTTTGATGGAGAGGTCGCGGGTCGTAAGAGTTTTATTCCTAAAGAAACTCTGGAGACAAGCAGGCCTCTAAATGTTTTGTCCCTACCATTGTAGGTTCCGACAACCTCACTTGACACTTATAATAACTGACATCTGATAGCTCAGTTGGTAGCATGTCTGCCTTCAGAGCTGTAGGGCGTGGGTTCGATTCCCACCCAGGACAAAAATGTTTGTTACGTACTTTGATGTTTGTTCTGTGTCTGGGTGTAGTATGTATTATAAGTATGTATAATCGAAAAAAAAATGTATATAAGTATTCTATCAGCTATCTGGTTTCCATAATACAAGCTTTGCTTAGTATGGGGCTAGATGGCGCTGTGTGTAATAAATGTCTCCCCAATATTTATTTATTTTTAATAACGAATGAAAGTTTTTCTATATACTATTTGTGTGAAACAAGACAATGGTGTCGATTCTGTTGCACCGCTTACTAAACTAATCTGACAGGAGTAAAATTATACGCGTCCCATTTCATTTCAATATGTTAGAGAAGGATGTCAACAGGTTTCGTTCTGTCAAATTAAGTTTAGTTTAGTGAGCGGTGCAACAGAATCGACATCATTTTGGTAAATTTTGAAGGTTTTAGAGTGGTCGTACATTGATTCAGCACGGCACCTAACAGGCGCCGGACCAACCGAAACACACTGCGCAGAATTAACTGGTGCGAGCGAGACGGGCCCATCGAGAAATTTCTTACGGTGTGCGGGACCTAGTACAAAATGTATGCACGGAGCGCCTTCGGGCGAAACCGGACGGTTTTTTTTACGGTTTTTCTCGTCGTATGCGCCCGGCCTTAGTTGACAGAACTAAACTAACTAAAGTATTGCTGTCCTTAGCTAACACGCCTGGTAAAAAAGTGACAGTGATATTTTAATTAATTTATAACTATTAAACTAAAGTCTTCAAAATTGACCACAATGTTTTTTAAGCACTACTGCCTGCCATAATATTTATAGCCAGTGCCACTCGGGATGATATTTTATAAGGATTCTAACCATACTCGTACATCCAAATTTATTCAGGTATTTGGAAGTTACGGCGAAATAAATAAATTTACATATATACATACATACATACATGAACCCTGAAAACATTACACTCCTTTTTTGGGCAGTCGTGTAACAAAGGCAGTGCCAACGCAATCAAATCAAATCAAAATAAATGTATTTATTTTCAGACACATAGATCCATATTAGTGATTAATTAATAATTATCTATTATATTATTTGAATTACAAACCGCGTATTTAGCCAGCCCAGCAAAGGATATAGCTAATATTTTTATAGTTTTTTTTGTAGTGGTAGGACTCTACTGTAGAGTTCGTCTGGGGAAGTACCTACCACACCTTTGCCAGTTATTCAACCGTAGTGTGTTCCGGTTTGTAGGGCAATGTTACCAGTGAAATTACTGGGTATGAAGAGATTTAACATCTATATCTCAGGGTGACGAGCGCAGTACAGTGCGGCGCAGGACTGTATTATATAATTTGGGAGCGGGCCGATGTCCTGACTGACTGACAGACAGACAACGCACTGCCCTAAGGGTTTGGGGGGGGGGGAATTGGAGGGGCTGAGTGAATCGCTCGGGGTGATATAAAGTGGTGAATTTTCGGAGCGGGCCGAATTTCTTCCGTACGCGGACGAAGTCGCGGGCGACCTCTATATGAATATTTTGCCACAAACGAACGATTGTCTATTGTTTATTAATGGCAATTTACGATCTACTTCAGTTGAGGTTCCACAGGCAAAACTTTTCGCAGATGGCGCCAGCGGAAGCCCGGATGTGGCAAAATCAAGTTGTCTTATTAATCGTTGCATAAATATCTATCTAATCTTGGTGTAGGCGTTGTCGATAATCTAGTGCGAGGAAAAATACTGTGACTTGTTTAAAGAATCTATGCAGCTATTGCTTGAAAATAGATTTGAAGGTAAGTATTTGTGTCAGTGCTTTAATTAGCAAGGCAAAGGATTGCTGTACAAACCATTCATTTTGAAGGGGGGTCGTGCTCATTGGGGGGGGGGGGGGGGGGGGTCGAGCTCTATTGTCCAGAGGCAATAAGTAACATTAACTGTAACTTTAACTTTAAACAACTTTAAGACGACGATCTATATGTAAGTAGGTATGTATAAAACGGTGGGTTGGCGAAGGCATTTCGGGGAGGGGGGTTGGGTTGGACCCCCCCCTCCTGCCTGCGGCCTTGGTACAAACCAGAATATGCAGATTCTCCCTGGTAATCCGAATCTAATAAGAGTAACCCCATTACATTGTAGAAAATAACAAGTTTTATGAGATTTATGGCCGCATCGACGATGCGCCACCTAGCGGAAAAAACACAGTGTGGATCTACACTGAATTGCAATCTACGTCATCAAAATATATTTTCAATAAAAAATATTCTAGCGCCATTTAATGGCTACTCTGGATTGGACCATCCGCCTTAACGTTACCTAAATACTATTTGTATGAAATGGGAACAGTGCCATCTTATGATACTAGATGGCGCTGGTTTTATTTTCTATCATATTGTACATTTTCAAATCATTGACGTAACGTTAAGGATGCCCTGCCCAACGGCTCAAACTCAACGGTGGGCGTGGCTAAAAAGCGTGCTCTCTTCATCAAACAAAGTGCGGGAAAGGGAGAAAGAAAGAGAAATGAGCGCGCAATTTTTCAAAAGTAGCAAAAGTAGTCAAAAGTAGCGTAAAGATTGGCTAAAATACAAGATGCTCCTGGCTTATAATTTTCATGTTTAGTATGTTTTCACTTTTTTAACAATTAACAACCTTAGATAATAAAAATTAAAATCGATATATACTTAGTCTTGGACCTACAACATTACATAGTCGAGTAATATCACTTCCCCGTTTCTATGGAGAAGTGACCGGCTAGTTTACTCTTAATGCGATGGATTCATTCGTGAATGCAATAGGCTAGATGACTGGTTTTTTTTATTGGCCTATTAAAATGTGGCCTATAAATATAGCTCATTAACGAAAAGAAAATGAAAATCTGATCAAAAATAAGCAACTTATAAGCATTTTAATATCATGCTAGATAGAGAGAAGAAACGGCAAATCGTGACGTCACTTCTCTGTACGCCGTATAAATTCTATTCTGACAAGTAAGGCGTGACGTCATTTTTTGTTTTGTGGGAAAGGGACAGAGTTGTCTCTAACAAAAACTTTAAACGCTTATATATCAGAACATTATTAACCGATTTAATAAACATATTATATTTACTTAAATTCTTCATCAAAGCTATTGGTTTCAACGATATAAACATCAGTCATCTACCCTATTGGTAAAACTCGTAGGTACTCAGCACTCAGTTCGTAATCCAGATGATTTGTGTTCACAATTTTCGTGTACTTACAACTTCTTACATACACACTTTGAACAAATTATTATTCCGTTTATAGGTATGAGGAAGTACAAGCCGTTAAAACCACCTTAACAACCACTAAGTAAACCAAGTAAAAGTATGCAAACATTACTTTGTTCCGGATTTAGCACAAAGAAATAGCGAGCAATGTTACATTTCAATGTCATTATCCATTTTTTTCCTTACGATATGATACGGCTTTTTTCTGATATAAAACCCTATTATAAAATAATCTTGGGTAAAGGCCTATATTTAAAAACTATTTCAAGGTAAAGCAATTTACAAAGGTTTTTATAAGCGTTACGTAAATATCGTACATTTGATACACCAACAACCTGTTTCAATAGCCTAAAATTTGATTTTAAATACCCTTATTAAGTTCTATTATTTTTAAAGGAATCATAAAATGTATCTTAACATCAAAAACCTTTAGCATTTGTGCCTCAACGAGTACTTACTTATACTTTTCAAAGTAGCCTATTATTGATTTTTATTAATTTAAAAACACTGTTTTAAACTATCACGGTTGTTCACTATAGTTATATTATTATTTACGGGATATTTACCGTGATTATATTGTGAAATGAGAACCAGATATTTCAGTGCAGTTGCATGCACCATGTTCACGGGCAGATTGCGGGTGGTTGTTACAGTTCAAAATATAAAAAGAAAAGAAAGATAGAAAGAAAATTTACTTTATTCGAGACAAAAAAAATAGGGTGGGGTCAAAATATCAAGGGCATTCATAACTTTCTACCCTCTTTCTTAGTCTTTTACTACGATTACCACTGGAACTCGAATTCGACCCAAGTCTCGACAAAACACACTCACTATATCACTGCATATGTACTGCATATGTACTATACACTGGATTCAACGAATTATTTATTTATTAGAATATTTTTATTTATTTTTATTGGACCTGGGTATGTCCTAAAACTGCATCCAGAACCAGCGGAGAATGGGCAGCAGCGTGCTCTCGGGTAACGGTGGTAATACTCTGCGATTCCCAAGCCGCCTGCCAAGCGTGGGCTTTATGGAAACCCCTCCCTATTAAGGGAGAGGCCTTCGTCCAGTAGTGGACGTGTTCTGGCTGATAATTAATTTATTTTATTAATACAAAAATATGTTTACTCTTAATACATTTTACACACATGGCACGTCCGCGCCCGATGCCATTTATGTGTGGCCTGCGAAGATTCTTCTCACAAAATGATTGTATCACATGTACCGCAGCGAGATGGCGCGGCAGTCGAATTTACATACATCCATAATGCCTCCTCTAATTTTTTGTATAAATATTATTAATTAAAACCAAAAAATGTTTTATAGTTTATTAAGGTTACATTTGTAGTCTTTTTGGTAAATAAACTATTTTCTATATTTTTTAAATGTTGAAGTATTATTATTCAGTTATTATTATGTTACCCACATTATAAGCCAGAAGACGCCTACTGCTGGACGAAGGCGTCCCACTGAACATTGCCGTAATCCCCGACATGAACTTAGAAAATTAATCATGGAACTATGCCAATTTGGACGGCCATAAAATAATCATACTATCATATTTTTTATAGCACAATGACGTACTAACATGAAATAAAGTATTTGAAACATATATAATTTTGAGATAAACTATAATGTCTACTTTATCATTTGTATAACATTACACAACAATATAACTAAAACAATACAAATCCGAGCGCCGAAGCGAAAAAGTTTTACAATTGAGCTCTCATAGTAACTTCTACATAGAGTAGTGTAGCGAGGCAAAACAGTTCGCAATAAACACTGGCTTTCCCGCGGATTCGCTCGAAAATATATGATTTAGGTAATATTGGGTTGGCGTTGGGTAAATGCTGAGTAGCAAGGCTAGATATTACATTTTGACGAAACGAACTTTAATTACAGCTTAAAATGTTATTAGGTAACTATGAGGATCTTAAATTAGTTGATTATTAATTAACCGCGGCAGCGACAATCAATGATAAAATGAATGGACGGGAAATAGCGCACGGATATTGAAGACTACATGTTGAGCGCCGGCTCTCTCTCGCGTCAGTCATACTCTGTCTTTGCGACATGCGAGCCGTACTATACGACTATACAAACTTCTAATACATGTACATGTGTTCTCTTTTTGTCATGCAGTAATTAGATTCGCTATCTCTATTTTCTGGTAAATGTAATATGCATGCTTTTAACTAAGGTATGCGTGATTGTGTTGTCTTGTTAATTTTGGTCGATTTGCAAGCGCTGGGCCCGTCCATTCCATTATCACTGTCGCTGGACCGCGGTATTTAAATCATGTGTATTTTTATTTTTATGTGACGAACAAAGCGAAAGACCGAGTTAATTTCATAGAGGTAGGAACTACCTACCTCTATGGTTAATTTCTTAAGCCATAACTATTTCTTCAAAGCAAGCAAAATGACAATCAATTTGTAGAGAATAAGCCTGAGTAAAATAAAAAGATGATTTGAGTCATTCTTTGTGCTAGGATCTTTTATTTGGGTTATTCACCAACTGGACACGAGGGGCTGGACACGCGTGTGTTCAGTTGGTGAACTCAAAATTGGTATCAGTTATGATCAACCGACGCGATGAGTTTTGGCGGGAACACCGAAAAATCATGTCGTTGCATTCTATTATTTTCTTAAACTTGTGTTTTATCGCGAATTAATGTTTAAAAGTGGTGGTGTTTTATTCATTGAGTGTTGAATTACATGCACGAGTGTGAGCAAGTGATATAATGTGGTGAAACATGTCTTTTCGTGTTGTTTTCAAAACTCCGTAGAAGCTCATAGTAAAGTCGCCACAACTTTACTAGGGTATGACTTGGACTCGACTATGACTGATTTCGTGTGACTGACTGTGATTTCATGACTTATATGACTTGATGATAACAAATAAATGTAAAAATTCATTAACTTGACACTGGCTGAATGCACAACGTGCGATGCCAAAAACTAAGAAAAAAAAAGAAAAAAAAAATATCACGATTGCCGATTCTACCTAACATAAAAAAACTGGCTATCTATATTTTCAGTCAGACTGTCAAAGCTACTTTTTTACAGATATGAAAATGAAACTTCCTAGAAACTACGAAGTTTTAAAATAAAGCTACAAATTAAGTGAATTATGAATTCGCGGAAACTTCTGGATCCGTATCGGGTTTGTAGCTGATTGGACTGTTACAATCGTTGGAGCGATCCAGTTTTGAATCGTTAATTGGATCCGGTTTTTATCACTTTTTATTTGAATCGAAGAGCGTCGTTAGGTATTTATAAGTTTATACTGATTTCGAGGTTTGCCCCGAAGTATTTTTACTACGAACATTTACCTGCAATGGGATGGATACGGTAAAAAAGTTCGTACTGATTCCGAGGGTTTTTCCCGAAGTACCTGTTTACTTCAAACATTTTTACCTGCAATGGAATGGATACGGTATAAATAATACATCGTTATGCGAAACTGTTGTAGCTAATAAGCCAACAGGAAGTTATTGATTTTATCATTATTAACAGAGAATTAAATATTGTTATGTTCAAAAAGAGATTGAAAATGTTATGTACTTCTGGGCAAATGTTATTATAAAATTACTGGCTTTTTAGACGATAAGAAATTTGACATGAATTTAACATATTATTGACTAATTTTGTATATTTAATCTTATTCTTGATATCTCTTAATGCAATTATTGATTATTGTTATATATAAATAAATTTTATGCTGATTTGTATGGCTCAATAGGCAAGGACATGTGTGTTGTGTTCTATTACTAGCATTATAAGATCTGTATGCTACTTTGTGTGTGTACTATACCATGTTCTGACAAATAAATAAATCTTGAATCTTGAATCTTGATTAAGAAAATGTATTACGAAAAATCGCCCAAAAATACCTCAATCACGTACCTATATAATATTTATAATATATTAGATCAGATAATAATTTTTTTGAAGTATGAAATACCCAATTTAACGCTAGGAATTCCTAGAGGCTCAAAAAACGAATGTACATTTAGGAGCTTTTTTTTTACGTATCAAATCTTAGAAATCTTTTAAAATAATATTTTATTTATAGTCTAAAAACCTACTTCAGGTTGAACTCTGAGTAGTTATATGAGCTAGAAATTATCTATACTCAATTACACCATTATGATGCAAATGGCAGATTGTCATACAATGTGGCAGTCTAAGGGGGCACTTTGTTCTCCGGGCTGATGAAAAACTAGTTTATTTACTGGACCGGAATGATTTTGTAATACAATTCTCTAACTCGAACTTTACAAAACTCGAAAGAGTTCTACGAAAATTTATTAAAGAATCAATGTTTTGATTGATTGAATTGAATGTGGCAGTCTAAGGGGGGCACTTTGTTCTCCGGGCTGATGAAAAACTAGTTTATTTACTGGACCGGAATGATTTTGTAATACAATTCTCTAACTCGAACTTTACAAAACTCGAAAGAGTTCTACGAAAAGTTATTAAAGAATCAATCAAAAGTCAAAGATAAAAAAGAATAATAGCCAATAATGACCAAGTTTTTAGTGTAGATCACAAAATGATCGTAACATTACAATGTTATTTAGTAACGCCTGAATTACAAAGTTCACAACAATACAGCATATTCAATTATTTTTACAACAAAAGACGCGTTATATTACGCAAATAGAGTTAGAAATATTACAATATCTAGGTTTCCCTGACACCTAATAAAAAAACTCATTCTACAGTGTAACTAATCACATTTATATAGTAAGATCTGTACAATAATCGATCAGTGAATAAATATTTTACATGGATCTTGGTCTATACATTTCTTGTTATGTAAACGCCTGTAACTATATTATAGTTTCCGTTATGTTAATGGCAAAGTAATTACTAAGTACGTTTTAATTATTATAAGAACATTTCAGATTACTTTAATTGGATAGATAGCAAGGTAGCTGAGTATGATGTAATTATCGAGAACCGCAGTTGACCTGATGAAGGGGCTATGGTACGGATAGTGGAACTCTTCAATAGCTACAAGTAAGCCCCTCGAGCTTGGGCTCATTTTATCACGTACCAAGAAACTTTCGCCAACTCCAACAAACCGACTCCAACTCAGATGGGCAGCGTTCGGGAAAGTGCGTAGTATCTTCTCGACCAATACCCCGCAGTGTCTGAAGACAAGAGTCTTCAACCAGTGTGTGTTGCCAGTGATGACATAATGGAACTGCAACGTGGTCTTTAACTGCTGGCCTTTTGGAGTCACTCAACGGGCAATGGAGAGAGCTATGCTCGGAGTTACTTTGTGCGATAAAATCCGGAACGAGGATATTCGACCTGTTCGATGTAGTTAGTGTGATTGATTTACAACAAAAAAGGTTTTAATGTGTCGAAAATAATTTGTTAAAATGCAGTTAACAGTAATCAGTTGTTTAGTCTAACTGTCTCTGATTTGTGTCACATGAAAGACAGAACAACAAAAAAGTTGTTTGATAGGCTGATTATGGTGATGATGAAGTTTAAGGACCTAAAGCGTGTGTCCGGAGCGTCACCAAGACGTCAACGAGAACGAGATGACGTATGTAGCGGAACACATATTACTATAGCTACGTGTCCAGTGTCCACAGCACCTCCATCACGGCGGCGCTTGGATGACGCTCGATGTCCGGAACCCTCCTTCGAGTTTTTATATGACTTAAAATCGTGTATCCAAAACTGGATAAAATAATACGAATCTCTGATTTCGAAATACCCTATATGGAACTCCAGGTCATTATGACTACTTAAAAATTGAACCAACCAGTATTGCATCATGTTAGTCGCTCTTTCCATGGACGATTTCGCAGTCCATGTACACGGCGTTTCCTTAGCTCGTTATTATTTTTTGGGTTGCAATGGCAACAGCAGAATTTTACGCAGCGGGCCCGCCGCAAAAGTCGCTGTCTCCACGAAAGATTTCACGAGACTAGTTGAAATGCGCGCTTTATCCAATTTGACGAAATTTAGGACAGATTGAGTGGGGGAATTTTTTTGTACCGTTAAAAAAATTAAGCTTATTGTAGATGGCGCTGACCAGTCTCTTTTGTTTTAATGTGGCACAGATCAAAAATTTATGTTTTGACTGGCAAGTATACACAGCGCCATCTATCGAGTTAATGAGAACTACTTTTGTGGACAATCTCCGATTGGATTGTATTGCTTTAGTCGCCATTTACTAGGACGGTTTCACGATATTTGCCGGTTGCCGATGGACCCGGTCATATTTTACCGTACATTTATTAGACTAATTATAAATTACTATGGGTTTGATTGCAAATATTCATAATCAGCATTTCAGCAGTCCACTGCACAGCCGCCTATCCTTGATATCCACCACGCTGACCCAGTTGCGGGTTGGTGGGTTCATATTCGCTATTGAAGTTCGTTTCTGGACTTACGAAGGTTTGCTCACGATGCTTTTTTTCGCCAAAAAGCCAGCGGCATAAAAGTCAGTACATAAACTTCAAAGAGCTGATTGGTTATTTCAACCTATCACCTCATGATTCCGAGCCTAGCAATACCACGGATTTAAAGTAGGTATACTTCAAAATGTTGAATTTTGAAGTATTGTCGTATTGAAGTATTTGTCGATCCCGAACAGTTACATGATTAGCCTGCTGATTCGGAACTAATAGTTTATTTTGCATTTGACCGTGGTTATTATGGCAAAAGTTGTTATAAAACATATTTTTTTACACTAAACAGCAATATGTAGAAAAAAAGCTGAATCTTCGTTTAACATCAGACGAGAAGGCAGTCAAACGCAAGCCTATAAAGTAATATTATATATATACAATATCAATAATAATTATATATATATATATATATTATCGTATTTAGGTTTGTTTTTTTTAATAAATAAATATATTTTATATTGTAAGGTTTGTTTTTTAGATATATGTAATTCGTTTTAATTTAGTTTTAAGTACTTTTAAAATATTTTTTATCTAAATGTATTTATATGTAAATAAAAACTGCATTTTGTAGGAATATGGGACAATATATTTTTTTTTATAAAAACAATTAATTTAATCAAATTTTACGCAACAGATCTGGTTTCAGTTTAGTATTATATTATGATCTGGTTTCAGTTTAGTATTGTTATGTAGGTTTTAGTATCATAATCGCTCACGCAGACTGCGACAAAAATGAATAAACAGTGGCTAAGTGAAAGAAGTTTTAATGTAACTAAAATTGAGAGCAATTTCAAAAGTATCTGCTTGATTTAAGTTTTAATTCAGTTATAAAAGAAATAAAGAAACAAAGTGCTTACTTGAGTTAGTTGTATGCGTACTTTACCATAGTACTATGTTTTCTTCTGTGACTTTATATTTGTTTTTTTTTACAACTAAGTGACGAGACGAGCACGACGTTCGCCTGGTGGTATGCGTCACGCCTGCTACGAACAGTATCAGTTCTAGGATTGTGAACTTGCGAACACAATCCTGCGCCGCTCTGGGGGGCTAAAACTTATTGTATGTGTTTATTTTATTGATTGGCTCATTAAAAAAAATGCCTATGTTTGTGTAGCAAGGTACCCTTGCGAAAGCCGTACTTATTTGTAACAAAAAGGTTCAACAATACGGAAGGATATATATTCATAATCATATTTCTTGATCGTATTTTTTATATTAATTACAATTTATATAATTACACAGAAAAAATAATATGTTTATTATTAAATTGTACACCATCTTGATTTCAAATATTATACAATGTACTCGTTATTATGAACAAGCTTTACTATGGGGTCAACCCTGAAATAGCGAAAAAAATATCTGCTGTTCCAGATAAAATGTATGGAGTAGCTGTTATTTTTTTCACAATATCAGAGTTGGCCCTAGTGAAAGTAGTTCATAATGACGAGTACATACATACCGTTCCGTATTGTTGAACCTTTTTGTTACATATTGTATAAGAACTTTTTTTGCTGGCAGCGTGTAACCCCCGACCAGGTCTTTTTTTTAGAAATATGTTTTTATTTATACCTGGTGTAAAGATCCATCATCCTGGTCCTACGGCACCCTTTTGTAACCTCCCCAGATATTACATTTTTTTTTGTTTATTTAATATTTTATTTAATTTTTTATTTTATTTAATTTAAGATTTATACTATGTTTAATAATTAGTTTTCCTATTTATAACTTTAGTTTCATTTACTATGTACTACTTATATAAATACTAGTTCTAATACCTATTTATTATTTTACACATATGAATTGGCCAAGTGATCGTCTTAGGAGGACTCTACGTTGTGAACCATGATAACCCGAGATAGATTTGAGATGAGCCTAGGATTACCTACCCCTAACTATTCTAGAGTTAACTCAACCCTTGTTTTTAACTTAAAAATGTAATAACGCCTGAATCAAACATATCTATCACACAAATACTAACATTGCCATCGTTAAAGAGAAAGGTTATCAAACATTTGTAGTAAGCTTATTTACAGTACATACAAATTTTAGATTCATTTATAATACATAAAATATAGCAGTTGTTTCCTACGCCTTGCGGTTTAATACATACGTTATTCTGAATAATCAATAGGTACATAGATGATGCAATACCTAGATATTTATTATCCTACTCAACTTTCTAATACGGACCTACTTCCACTTATATAGGGTAAATAAATAAACATAGGGAAAACTATCTTGAGAATGGAACTTTATAAAATTATATGATTAAATTATTTATTAATTACTTATTGAAATGCACGGATCATGTACGGATTAAAAATTGAAATAAAATAAAAGCTATGTACATGATAGAAATAGTGGCTCAGGTTAGGCGCCCCAGCCTCGCACCATAACAATAGGATTCTTCCTTGCAGGTCATCCTCCTTCCACTTTAATGAAGTTCGCAAGACTTCATTTAATGGGGGGATTTTAATTACTTTAATAAGTTTCGATTCATGTCAGTCTCATAGAGAAATTAAACTCTATCTACGTTATAGTCAGTCTGGTCTGTTAGCAAGGGACAAGAGGACATATTCCCTAAGTCTCGTAGTCTGTTTGTTCACGAATAAGTATTCTAACCCCAACGGCAAGTGGTCAACCGTGGGTTGTTCGCCTGCAAGTTTTAGTCGGGGCTCTCCCGATCCCTAATCTGGGAATCAAGAGAGTCCCTATAGGCGCATTGACCTACCTAGCCTACAGAAAAGTAGCTAAAGAACTAGTCAGTAAGTCTGTGGTTGTATCAGTAAGTATGTCCCTACCTACCTATGAAATTCTCTTGCTCCTGATCATAGAATCAAAAGAATCTCTAAAAGCTAAACAGAAGATGGAAGGCCAGGTTTTACCAAATCCTGAACGCTTCACTAGATAAATCTCATCTTAGTTAATGAGCAACGATCTAGTTAGATAATTTAAGACTCCAATTAGGTATGTAATTACATTATGTAAAATTATGCCGGTAGGTAAGTATTCTCTATTATTGTCAGTTTCTCCTCTTTTAGTAAGAGAAAACATAACATGGCACGGCTATGCTTGGCCAAAGAAAACACTAAAACCAAAGACAAATATACATGTCACAAGTTAAAACTATGGCTTCCAAATTGCCATCATTAAAATTTGATTTGGTATAATTATTATGCAAAGTTCACAAACTTAACGAGATTTATCTATTAAACCATAAGATTAACAAATCCAATTCCAGCTTGAATGGAATTTTACTCTCTCCGAAGAAACCTGAAATAAAGTTTCCCTAACATCCCTATATCTCGGCGATCGAATACATTCGCATTCAGTTGAAAATATTGGATCGGCGAGATTACCCTACCAATCTATCCTACACCTTTAATAGGGCCCTAATCTTTCTAGAAATAATAATCCCCAGGCAAGCAAGAGACACGCGAGTCTCGTATTTAATTTTAACCCAAACTAATACGGGGTATTATCTAGATGCCAGCATCTAGACGTGCAAATACCCTTCTAACACTACACTGAACTATTCCTGACGGCGGTCAACCCGTAAAAGACTTAAGACCCCTAGCATCCCTACGGGAGTCACTTCCAAGTAGGAACTGCCTTATAACACAAAGAACAGCCCTGGAACGGTTGTGAACATCCTCCTAACGTAAGACAGTCTATATGGATTCTGGAAGGCGTCTCTAAGCGTGCTTACAGCGACAACGATCCCGCTAGGGTGCAACCTGAAGTTGTCCAGGACCCAGAGGTTCTCTTAGAGCCACAATCCAAAACTCACATAAACCGGTAGCTTGGCTGTCTTTCTCTATGGGAAAGAACAAACCCTCGGTTCGCTACAAAAACCCGAGCCTAACAGATGGGGAACTTACAGGCTTTAATTAGCTCGGCGTGTAAGTTTTGCAACCATGTGCGAGTCACAATTGTCCAATTTATTGTTCACAATATGATTTTAACAACAAACTTTACACTCAAAAACTTAATCTTTGCACTTATTCCAAACTAGCGTGAAATAAATACCTACCAGGTTTTAAGTTGAATTTTAGCAACACTGAACAGCAAATAACAAAACATAAAATATAAATTCCCTTTGCCCACAAAATATTTAAAACTATATTAAAGTATTTTAGAAATAAAATTAAGCAGAGATTCCCCTTTTAAAATTAATTTACAGAGCAATTGGACAAGCGTAACGACCCTACAGAAATCGGAGCACGAATGATCGCGAATCGACGCGTACTGCCCTTTTATCAACTCTCGCAAATCGACAAGTCGAAACATGTTTCCTAACCAGACGGTCTATCCGAGACAGGCGGGACAGGCGAGACACGCGACCCACGACAAACGAGACAGGCGGTACAGGCGGGACACGCGGGACACGCGACCCACGACAAGCGAGACAGGCGGCCTACCCGAGACAGGCGGTACAGGCGGTACACGCGGGACACGCGACCCACGACAAGCGAGACAGGCGGCCTACCCGAGACAGGCGGTACAGGCGGTACACGCGAGACACGCGACCCACGACTCCAACTCGCGGTCCAAGCCAGTACAGCAAGACCTGCAGTTTGAAAATCATCATCATCATCATCCCACTTTATCCACCTAATGAACTGGGCTTTGTGTTGAAAATCCAACCAAGAATTGAAGCATCCTCGAGGTTCTCCTCCTCAGGGACCTACTTTAACTGCCCCACAGAAAGGTACTTGTGAATAGTTTCTAATTAATGTTCTAAAACTAGATTTGAGGCTTTATTCCGTTATTATACTAAAATATTTTCGCATGTACATAACAAACAGATGACTCCCGCCATAACAGAGTC
This sequence comes from Erannis defoliaria, assembly GCA_905404285.2. NCBI lineage: Eukaryota > Metazoa > Arthropoda > Insecta > Lepidoptera > Geometridae > Erannis > Erannis defoliaria. The sequence continues at coordinate 5,866,816 of FR990090.1, forward strand.
ACAGAGTCTGTAACAGAGTTTGCATGTTTAATGCTGATTTACAACTATTCCAAACACAGTTGTTTTTCATGCAAAAGGTGGAACTTGTTATATATAGAACAGAACCTATTGTTTCCATCTTGTATTTTTGTGAAGACATCTTAATAATTTCCTGTAAACAAAGTAATTGTTAAACTCATTATTTCTTCATTGCATTCCACAAGCCAGGCAGCATTTTAGTTGATTAACCATCAGCAAAAATACCTACTTTTGTATTCATGTATTTCTAGTAAGAAAAGACATTATGGTGGAAAGTACTTGTAAAGAAAATCACGCTCCCCTTTGCCCTGGAATGGTTACTAATCTCATTTGAAGATGTTAACCGCACCAATTAGATTTCCTTTCCCTTTGTAACCTTAATCTTCTTACTTTCCAGTTTGTAAGAATTGCTCGTGCTATTTCATAAACCCAAGAAGAGTATGCTGCGCTCCAAGTTCATACGGCTACAAGACCATGCTTTAAGGAAAGCCGTTCTCTCTTTCTCCAAATAAAACCACATCAACAGCCATAAGACGTACACTGCTGGACGAAGGCCACTCCGGGAGGTCAAATCAACCAGAATACCATCAATTGCCCCGTAGAGAGTTCATAACTTTAGATAATCAAAGTTAGCCATATAATTTAAGTGATAAATGTGTCTGTAGACTAGATTATACTGGCGAATAGTTAAATATTCGTTAAATCATTTCAATGTACAATCTATAGGTTATATTTAATAAATATTAAAGGAGTTTTTCTATTTTAAATCAGCCTTCTTTTATTATTCCATTAGATCTATAACTTGTAATTTATAGACCTAGTATTACATAAATAAGATAATGTAAGTCTGAAGCCTTGGTGTTATTGTTATTATTATTATAATATTGTGAATCATAACGGAGCTACTTCTGTTTCGTTACAAGCGTGGGATGCACTTAGAGAATGCTGCGGGAACTATCACAGATCAACCATTAATATCTATAAAATTATACGCAACTCTTCAATCTTATTGCATGAATACAAATTACTCTCATGACGTCGTGATTGTCGCGAAACAATACATGTTTTCACATTACGTGCAGGTAAAGGAACATATTAGGATCGATTCCAATAATGCTAATATTGAGTATAGCAGTTTACAGATAACAGGATAGATCCCAATAATACTAATATTGAGTATAGCATTTTACAGATAACAGGATAGATTCCAATAATACTAATATTGAGTATAGCATTTTACATATAACAGGATAGATTCCAATAATACTAATATTGAGTATAGCATTTTACATATAACAGGATAGATTCCAATAATACTAATATTGAGTATAGCATTTTACAGGTAACAGGATAGATTCCAATAATACTAATATTGAATATAGCATTTTACAGTTAACAGGATAGATTCCAATAATACTAATATTGAGTATATCATTTTACATATAACAGGATAGATTCCAATAATACTAATATTTAGTATAGCATTTTACAGATAACAGGATAGATTCCAATAATACTAATATTAAGTATAGCATTTTACAGATAGCAGAATAGATTCCAATAATACTAATATTGAGTATAGCAGCTTACAGATAACAGGATAGATTCCAATAATACTAAGATTGAGTATAGCATTTTATAGATAACAGGATATCTAAGCTTCCAATAATACTAATATTGAGTATAGCATTTTACGGATAACAGGATATCTAAACTGTTACCAAGAACAGTCAAATAACGGTATAATGATTGGTCTCAAAAACGGTTATTTTACAATGTTCCTTTTCTCAGTGTTCTCGCGTGGGTTCGCACTCAATGAGGGCGTAACCGCAAACAACTTATTTAACTTATATGTGGATAATACTGAATAACATAATACTAATAATATTTGTTAATAAATAATATTTGTTATTATTATATCGAGTTAACCAAAATTGAACATAATACGGCTGTTGTGAATAACATTTTCTAGCAAAAAACATTCCCAATATGTTACTTATAACTGTTATTAATATATTAGTCACTCCTCAACAGCTACATTTGTGTGCAAACTGCCAATTCGGACATAGTCAACTGTAAACGGGTTAACTCGGTAACTGATGTTATTGTTACCGTGAAAATTGGTAGTTTGGATAAAATATTATCTGGGTACTAGCCATGCTTTGTTGCTATGATGGTCGTTCTAGGAAATATTTATAAATTGTTAAGTTTTCACTAAACCTGGATCTGGTATCCGATAAAATAGCAATAGGCTAGCTACTAAGTCGATGATGTGTTGGGAAATGTCCTAAGCCTTTAGAAGATAGATATAGCTTCGGGATGATAATTAAGGTCATATAAGCTTATTAGTACATTTTCCATAGAATGTAGAGTCGCCTGACCTGGACTTGAGTATGTCCTAAAACTGCACCCAGAACCACTGGAGGCCGGGCAACAGCGTCCTCTCGGTTAACGGTGGTGAGCATTCTGTGATCCCCATGCCGCCTGGAAAGCGTGGGGATTATGGGAACCCATCTCTATTAAAAGGTCTTCTGGCTCAAGAAGAAGTTTTCACGAAAATTTCAGTAAATAAATAACTATTCCTTTTTGATAAAAAAAACAGAGGATTTTTCATAATCTGTCCGACCGCATTCTACTTCTACCACAGAACACATAATAGTACCAGTACAACGTACAGGGGCTATATTATGTCATGTTAAATCCATTCTCTATAGGTTCGGCTGCTGACGTTGCGCGACCACGAACCGTATTGCTGGGCGATAAAATTCAAGGTCGCGCAGGGTCGGCGGCTGAACCAATAATGAATTTTAGAGTTCATGGTATGGCCCAGACGTCATATAAAACGCCTATAAACATATGATATTTGACCACAATATTTCTATAACTAAAAAAATATGTAATTTTCTGTGCAACCTAATTTGTATTCTATTTGTATAAAATAGTGTCGATATTTCTCTTTAGTGGTGAGGCACGCGCGCATTCGGCAGGTGCCGCGTGACATCAAAGAGTCAGTGCTTCAGTTGAAAATCGATACTGTATTTTATAAATAAACACGTATACTTATCTACGTTTTACAACTATTCTACGTAAATCTTCTCTAAGCTACCACGTGCTGCTGTCTCAATGTCACGTAACGTGATTTTAACATCTTGATTTAAATTTTAATTCGGATTGAAACACGAAACTCTAATCCAATAACCCTTTAAATTCCGAAACGTAACAAAATCGTCACTAACGACTAGTGAATCAGAAAAGGATCAAGCAAAAGGACTTTCGGGTCGGAGCACCCAACAGGCAGATAGTAATATAGGCACGTCTATTGCGAAATGGTCACGCTCTAATTCTTTTTTCTACGCCTTTGGCGACAAAAAGGGTTGTGTCGCAATAAATCTCATTGATCTGATTGTTAAACTGAAGGTCAATAACAATATCTGTTTTCGAATAATTAAACGGAGACTAATTCGTTTTGGGTGTCGATTTTAGAGGTTATTATTCGAACAGTGAATAGAGTTTGACATTGGTTTTAATTGCATGTATGATAACAGTGAAATAATTTATATTTACGATTTTGCGTGTCTGGCCGTGTTCGTGACTCAGAGGCAATTCGCGCCGCGAGCCAAGCGGTACAATGGAATTTTGAAGCACTTTTATACAAATAGAGTAGAAATTAGCTTGCATTGAATATGACTTATGACTGTCAGTAGCTATAGATATATTGTGGGGAGTGAATCTTTTGCACACTGTTTCTATTTCCAACCGACTTCAAAAATGGAGTTCTCAAGTCGACTGTATGCATTTTTTTTGTATGTATGTTACGCGATTACTCCGCCAATTATGAGTTGATTTTGATGGAATTTTTTTTTTGGTAGGTGATACTTTAGATTTGGTCTTATGTTGTTGTTTTTATCGAAATAGGTTCCGTAGTTTCATTTTTTAATAAAAATTACTGGAACAAATCAAAATAATTGGAAAGTATGAAGATGTTGAAGTCGAAATTGAAGGCGTTTTTTTTTTAAAGTGTAGGTATCTGGTTTCCATAATACAAGCTTTGCTTAGTATGGGGCTAGATGGCGCAGTGTGAAATAAATGTCTCCCCCCCCCCAATTTTTTATTTATTTTTTATTATTCTATTATCTCTCTGTGCCTTAATCAACGATACATTACTTATGTACAAATTCAGTAGAAGCCGTGTCTGTTCGGGAGATCGACTTCCTTTGTACTAGAGATCGTTCACGATGTAAACACGTAATAAAGGCCCACTCAAAACCCTCTCAGAGTGTAGGTATTCCGCCATCTTACCTACATTTTAGAGGGAAGCTGTCAGCCCCTTTTAGATTGATAGTTTTATTGGCAACTGAAGAAAGGGTTGCTTCCCTGTGGGATTACAAAAAATGGATGGTTACAATTCTGGAGCAGAATGTATTGGCATGGTATTTCCGTTATTTCTCCTTGATTTTGGATAGGGAATGTTTTTCAACTATCTAGTTTTCCACCAACTTCAAAAAAAGAGGTTCTATATTCGACTGTATGTTTTTTTATTTATTTGTTACGAGATTTCTCCGCCAAATATGATGATTGTTTTTTGCTTAGTAGGTCATCCTTAAGAGGTGGTCCTTTATAAGTTTTATCGAAATTGGTTTAGTAGTTTGGTTTTTAAATCATAATAACTGGGAAAAGATGTCATCCAGGTAATCGAAATTAAATCGGTGGTTTTTTAATGTATTGCTTGTTATGAATTCTAGTATCTAAGTTATATATTGCTACAGGGTTACGTGGAACGATATTAATTACACGAAAGAAGGTAATTGTACACTTGTAAAACTTGAGAAACGTTTGTATGAAAGTCCTTTGTTTTTGTCCTTTTAGTCACGAAAAATTTTACGTTAATTTAAAATAAAAAATAATGTTTTCAATATTTATTTGACAGGGATGATTTAAGGGGAGAAAAGGGAGGGGGTGGAATGTTGGGACTGGCCGAATTTCATCCATACGCGGACGACCTCTAGTATCCTATACCTATAGTTTTCTCAATCAAGCCTTCAAAATTATATACTTCACGCCAGAATCCTCACCTCTGAAAACTTCATGAAAAACGGTTTTGAAAATGCAAATATTTAATCATTAATTAGTCACCAATGTCAGATAATTTAGTCGCATCGTAATTCCGAAGTTTTTTCAGTTTTTTTTTGTTTATCTTTTAGTTTTTTTAGTTTTTGTATTATTCGGAGTTTTGTTTTGTTTGATTTAGTTTTTTTTTGTTGTTGTTTTGTTTTGTATTTTTTTGTATTTTTTAGTTGTTTTTAGTTTGTTTTTTTTTTTGTTTGTTATTGTCCATCGAATGTCCATCATCGATAAAATTGTAAATGTCCATCAATATTATTTTATTTATTTTTACTAGCTGCGCTCCGTGAGTTTTGCATGTTGATAACTGTTATGATGATGATGTTACAGAAGTAGCCCATAATAGGCTAGATGACTGATGTTTAAATCGTTGAAACCAATAGCTTTGATGAAGAATTTAAGTGAATATGGTATGGTAATTGAAAACATTATTTAAATCGGTTAATAATGTTCTGATATATGAGCGTTTAAAGTTTTTGTTAGAGACAACTCTGTCCCTTTCCCACAAAACAAAAAATGACGTCACGCCTTACTTGTCAGAATAGAATTTATATGGCGTCCTGAGAAGTGACGTCACGATTTGCTGTTTCACCTCTCTGTCTAGCATGATATTAAAATGCTTATAAGTTGCTTATTTTTGATCAGATTTTAATTTTCTTTTCATTAATCAGCTATATTTATGGGCCACATTTTAATAGGACAATAAAAAAAAACCAGTCATCTAGCCTATTATGCTATTCCGGGAAACAAGCTATCTCTGTTTCGTGTTATCCAAATCCGTTCAGCGGTTTTGGCGTGAAGAGGTAATAAAGTGATATTAGTGTGATTTATTTAACTTTAACAGAATGTAAGAAACATCGATTTTAGTGTCGGTACCAGATTGCAAAATATTCACAGCAATTAATAAAATTAGCTACAAGAACAAAACTTATATATTTTTTTATAACAAAAAAAACTTTATAATAAGTAAATACAATTTTTTTTAAGTTTTGCTTTGGCTTAGTACTGCCATTATGCGTAACCCTGTTTTTGTTTTATTAGATTTTTTGATCTAGCTTCCTTGATAATAAAACTTAGTTAAAAGGCTGTACTAATTGAATAACCGTAGAGGTATAGGCAATTAAAATTGTCGAGCCGCTTTACTTCCTTTGCCGTAAGCAGCTGGAGTGGAATGTCGTTTTATTCTGGCATTGAATTTGACCCACACTTTCACTTGACATAATTTGCACAAAAAGCGAGTTTTGTTTCAAGTTATACTCGTAGCATGTTTCATAAACGTTTCTCTGTCATACTCGTAATCATGAGATGAAGACCTACTTCGCCAAATAAGTCCTCATAGCATGAAAAATAAGTATAATTTGTCTTTTCAACTTCAAAAAAGGAGGTTCTCCATTCGACTGTATGCATGTTATGCGAGTACTCCGCTAATTATGAACTGATTTTGATTATTATTATTTTGTTTGGTAGGTAATACTTCAGAGGTGGTTGATTGATTGATTGATTGATTAACTCTTTATTGTTCACACCAAGAATTACACAGAAATAATTTAATAAACTTAAATATTGGAACAAGTGGCGGCCTTATTGCTAAAAGCAATCTCTTCCAGGCAACCTTTGGATGGAGAGGATTTCTAGAATGCATAGAAGACGGGGTGTTCAAGAAAAGAAAAGTTCCATATTAGTTTTATTGAAATCGGTTCAGTAATTTGGTTTCATCAAAATTACTAGAAAATATGAAGATGTCATCCAGGTATTCGAAGTTGAAGTCGGTTGTATTTTTTTTAAAAGCGTATTATTATTAAACTGACGTGGTTTTGGCACATTTTTGTTTTATTATAGTCGCACGAAAACTATAGTCAGAGTATCCGATTTAATTAAATATGAGAATCCCTGTATAAATAAAACAAAAATAATATATCTTATCAATAGCATAAGCTTTAATCAGCGTGTTAACCAGGCCTCTGTTGGAAATAGACCTTCCGTCGGAGACGATTGAGCCTTATCCAACACGCGCTGGCCCAGTTGCAGGTTGGTGGGCTCACATACGTCAAATACGTTCTCTTCTGACCGTATGCAAGTTTCGTCACGACGTCGTTCTACAAAAGCTACAAAAGGCTCATTTAGATGAGCCCGGGATTTGAACCGATGGCTTCACAATTTCGAATCTAACGGTCTTTCCATTAGGCTACACGTTTCCGAGTCTAGCGTTTTCCCGCTTAGGCTACCACGGCTAATAAATAGTTGACAAACAAAAAGAGTTAAACAAAATGTTGAAATACTTAAATAAAATAATATGTAAATGTTTTTAGTTTTAGATAGTTAAGGCTAATTGGTAAGTAAATAATTGTAATTTTATAATTTTGTAATGGGTTTGTTGTCCAAAATAAAAACATTTTGATTTGATTTGATTTAACGATACGACTCGGCACCGAAGCTTACTTGTTTGAGCTAGGAACTGAATTGTTTATATGGCGTTTTATTAAAATTTTCAAGTTTGCAAAATTTGCAAAGATGCAGTCGTTGTTATTTGCCAATAGGTAATGTATATAACTAAGTAAGTATGTCGTATATTTTCATATTTCTGAGGTGGGAGCTTTTTTATATAATACTTTGTAATTTTTTAGTTCCATAAACAATATCAGTTGATATATTATTTTATTTTTTATTTTTTTATGAATGACTGATGGTGTTGGCCTCAGGTGGCCTCTACAGCGTCACCGGACTTTAGGCAAGCGCAAATGGCGCTCGGCCTAGTCTAGGTTAAAGAATATAAATTATGAAAAATGTCTCCGAATTATTGAATTTTGGTTTATTTCTTGTAGAGCATGAATGCCGTAAATCTTGTGAAACATGGTGGGGGTGAAAATAGAAGTTTTGCGATAGTGATACAGGCCATAATTATTCTTAAATCTGCGAATGCGATGCGTCTCATCAATAAATACAAAACTTTAAAAAATATCTTACCTTCCAATGCTTAACTTCAGACAGCCTGTTCGCCACAACACACCCAGCAGATCCCGCACCAACCACTATAAAGTCATATTCTTCTATCGCTTGCCTTTTTCTTCTACTTTTCTTAGCCTTTTTCTTTGCCTCAGCCAAAGGCTTTTTCTCTTCAACCAATTTTGTATTGGTAGCCGCTGCGTCTATGTCTTGAAAACTACGTTTTATATTTTCAAAGTTGAACACAGGAGATTCCCCATATTTTCCAAACGAACTTGCGAATTGAAAATCACTCGGACGTCCGTATTCTTTTTGCAATCTCGATTGGTCCGGTCTCCCAAACTCCTGTTTGGAATAAAACGATGCATCCGGAAAACGGGTGACTTTCGGGTTGTGACTGTGAGTTTTTTCGTCGTGATTGATTGAAAAATCCGTTTCCAAAACTGGAGCTAATCCACTAGTAAAATGCGGTGACTGAGATTTGATCGACACGGGGTCGAAGGGGCTCTGACTCTCGTATTGTCCAAACGATGCTTGTGAACCGCTGCTATAAGGATGAGTGATGGTTGAAGAGTAAGATGACGGTCCATGGATCACAGATTGTCCTTGTTGGAATCTAGGTTGCTTTTGGTATCCTGATTGCGTCCTTTGAAAATGGGATCCGGGTTGCTCCGATTGGATTCCAGATTGCTCAAGTCCGAAAGGACCTCGATTATCAAATGTTGGAGCTCCTAAAGACCGAAACTGTTCTAGAGGAGAAAAATTACTAAAAGGTGAAGCAGTCTGTGCTGAAGAAGTCGACTGCCCTAAAGATACTTGCTGGTTATAAGGTCGGGACTGTGGTATATGCGTTGGCCCCAAAATTTGGGACGGTCCCGCTATACTTGTTCCAAACTCTGGCGATCCTGTGAACCCACTATGCACTTCACTTAAGTAATCAAAATATGGATTTTTGTTAACACTGTCAATTGATTTTCCGAACAATTGAGTTAATAATGTTAGATACATGAAACCAAGCGAAGAACATTGCGTTAAGGGAGCGATTTGGTCCGGGCATACTTCCGCGATATCCGGAGGTACCCAGATTTGAGACATTTTCCACTAAAAAATTACTTTACAAAGTCTTTAGGGTACACACTGTGTCGGTTGTAAGTACTATTCTTTACGAGAACTTGCGTTGCAGTGGCTGTGAACGATTGAAAGTAAGTGGGGAAAAATTGGTTGTATAGTGCAGGTTGATATAGGCAGGGAGCAGGCATTGCAATGACTTATGTACCTTTCTGAAGGGGACTTTAGAAATTTACATTGCTATTTAGACATAATTGCATGATGTATAAAATAAAGCTGGCCAAGTGCGAATTGGACTTGCGCACCGAGGGTTTCGTACCACTCCTGCATAATTAGCACAATATGTTGTTTTGGCTCTAGTACGTTTTGGTGAATAACTGTAAGTTCTTGAGTGTTTATAGAAAATAAATAAAATATCGTGTAAAAGTTAAAAAATTAATTAGGAACCGATTAGGACCTCTATCTATGTTTATTATTTTGAGGCTATAACGATCTCAAAAATTCTGACTAGAGCTTGGCGATTGATTTTTTTATTTATTTATAGTAGATAGATGGGTAGCGACTTCGCGAAAAATATACAAATAACAAAAAAAAATAAACAATAACCCCCCCAATAAAATATATAATATTAATAGTAACTTAATTACTAATTATTTAAAAAAATCTAAAGCTAGATTTATCAAATTTCACTAACACAGTAAATTTAATAAACGGCAATTTTTTTTTCTTTATTTTGCATCATCGAAGGAAAATTTGTAGCAAATCAATTATCATAATACTTGGGTTAAAATGTGTAAAAATATTATAACGTGTTTTTTTTACATTTTTTTTATTACGCGTAGATGTGCAGATCTGAAAGCTTATAGATAGGTATAAATATGGTTTAAAACAATAATGTAACCTACTGAGTTTTGGTTTTGGAATTTAGTTTGTATACATATATATATGTTTGTACACAATACATAATATAACTTAGCTCTTTGACTACGTTGCTTGTCCTCGATAAATTAACAACGCTTGTGTCATGTTACAATTTATTGTTTAAATCTCTAATTAATTGGCATTGAATTTTGTCGCTAATATCGAGTGCAGCGATATTTAGTTTAATGTCTGTTCATAAAGCTAATAGAATAAAAAAAATATAGTATTATTTAAAAAAAAACTTCGTTATTATTATGCCACTCACCCCTCACCCATCAGCCAGAAAACATCCACTGCTGGACGAAGGCCTCCCCTTTAATAGGATAGTGTTGCCATAATCCCCACGCTAGGGGATCGCAGAATGTTCACCACCGGTTAACGGAGAGGACGCTGCTGCCCGTCCTCCGGTGGTTCTGGTTGCAGTTTTAGGACATACTCAGGTCCATAAGGTCCAGTTATTTTTAACATAAATGTGTATTGTGTGTATTATGTGTATGTATTATTTGAAGGCATTTAAGAGCAATTAGAAATTTTGTGTTATTTATTTATTAATTGCTATAGGTATAATTATTGCTTATTGCTTGCTATAATTGTTATAGGTAGATAACCTATCATTACGATGACAATCAAATAATTTTGTTACCTAAGTTATTTTATTTCCGGGCCATTTGCAGTGATTATATTATGAAACGAGCTCCCCATAGTTATGTCAGCATACCAGCAATATAAAAGACCTTGTTTCACAACATAATCTCAGTAAATATTCTTTAAATAATCATAGAACTGTTTTGAAAACAAAACGAAAAGAAATGGCTTTGCCACATTACAAATCACTTGCCCACACTTAAGCCTCTCAATAAAACATAAGTTTTGGTTATTATTGCAATGAGGCTACTTATTAATATTGTCGCGATCTCGCCAAAACTCGGACATTGGATCTTGATATTTCACACTCGGTCTACCGATCATCGCGCCCCCCATGGCTCTCTGTGCTATTTTTTCTGGCACCATTCTGGTCAAACCCATGAAATAAGTCCCTAACATGATCAGGGTAGTGATGGGTTCCTCACTCGTGAGGTACCTCGTTCGAGGCCCTCAAATATCGAAATGAGTGAAGTACTCGTACAAACTCATTGAAGCACCTCACTCCTTTCCCTCACTTCATTCATCGCGGCACGAATGCTTTGCTGTGTCGCTGCATCGTTCACTCACGTAACGTAAAATATTGTTTCATTTCGCCTCCCTCACTTCTATAAAATGTTTTAAAAGATTTGATCTCTATCGCTATAGTTATAGGACACATACTCCAACGACACTGTTTTGTTGATAATAAAATAAGCGGGAAAAGAAAAGCCTGTGCATGGCGCCACCTAGCAAGTGTAATATTATAAGGCACTCCTTTAGTTGCTTGGTACCAAATCAAGCCAAGCGACAACTCCGCAGCGAGGGAGTCTCGCTTGAGTAGCGAGCCGTACGTTGCGGTGATCTGAAATGCCACGTTCCTCACCTCATTTGAGGGGTGAGGGACGAGGCCCTCATTTGGCATTAGGCATCCTTCCTCATCTTCTTTCAAAATGTGTGAGGAACCCATCACTAGATCAGGGAGCTTAGGACACCCCATACGCAGGCCTAGTGGTATAAAATTCCCATACTTCCTTGTATGAACTAGACCAAAATGTCACATGCCTGTTTTTTTTCCTCCTAGGAAAATTATGGCGTCGCACTTAATGCATTTGCCAGTGTCAAGTATTTTTATATAACAAGTTTTCGATGAATTTTAAGTCAAGTTAGTCACAGTCAAAGTCACACTTAGTAAGTCACAGTCAAGTCCAGTCATGCCCTAGTAAAGTCGTGGCAACATTACTACAAGCTTCTTCTGAGTTTTGGAAACAACACGAACAGACACGTTTCACTACATTATAATTATTACTTGCCCACACTCTTGCGCGTAAATCAGTCTCAATGAATAAAACGCCACCATTTTTATGCATTATCCTTAGCCATTGGGATTATCACTCGAAAAAACACAAGTTGTGGAAAATAATACAATACAGAGACATGATTTTTTCGCGTTCCCGACAAAACTCCAAAAGGTCACATGCTTTTTATATTAAGCTATTGGTGAGTAGGTACTCCTGACCTGGGTATGTCCTAAAACTGCATCCAGAACCACCGGAGGACGGGCAGCAGCGTCCTCTCAGTTAACGGTGGTAACCATTCTGCGATCGCCAAGCCGCCTGCCAAGCGTGGGGATAATGGCAACACCTCCCTTTAAGGGATAGGCCTTCGTCCAGCAGTGGACGTCTTCCGGCTGTTGAAGAGTAGGTACTATTATTATGATACTGAATCCAGCGACAGTGATAATAGAATGGACGGGCCCAGCGCTTGCAAATCGTTCATAATTAACAAGTCAACACAATCAAGCATACCTATCTAAAAGTATGCATATTACATTTGCCAGAAAATAGAGATAGCGAATCTAATTACTGCATGACAAAAAGAGAACATATTTACATGTATTTGAAGTTTGTATTGTCGTATCGTACGGCTCGCATGTCGCAAAAACAGAGTATGACTGACGCGAGAGGAGAGCTGGCGGTCAACATAAATAGTCTTCAAAATCCGTGCGCTATTTCCCGTCCATTCATTTTATCATTGTCGCTGACTGAATCTATCAGAATCTATGTTTCCTATTTATCTATGAGCCTAATGAAATAATAATTACAGCACATTTGTATTAGTGTATAGCAATTCGATTATAATTTATTAACTCAGTCTCATCGGTAAGAGTAGGTAGGTACGTGTCTCAGCAGATTAAGCGGGTAAAATAGAATTCATTTTAAATTATTAATAAAAATTAATCCAGGAAGATTAAAACTGAGACGTTAGCTTTCTGTAAATTATCTACTCAATGCAGAAGCTGCAATCAAATCTATTGGCAGCAGTGTAGGCTGTTATTTTGTTAATACAATAAACAAGCTGCCATAAATATAGAACGATAACTCGATTCGACATAACACATGTGTTTGACGATGTCGATTTTATTGGTAGAGTAATTAATATGGAAATAAAGGTTTATTACCATTTACGAAGCGAATTGAATCGACTGGGTTTATTTGGGTTAATAGCATCGTATTTTTGATAAATGACATAATTTGAAATTTTGAATCGATAAATTGGTATGACTCGACATTTTAATGCGAACGACGATTTCAAATTTTCTAGATTCTTGCAGTGACGGGACTATCAGTAACATGATACCAAACCATGTGATATCATCGCATGGTTTTTTTTGTCAAGTTTAACTTTTGTACTTAAACCTTTGATATAAGAAACAGAGGATTTTGCATCAGGCGCTCGACCATGGCCCACCTAAAACTCTTCGGTAGAGTTTTGGTGGGAACACGGAAAAATCATGTCGCTGCATTTTATTATTTTCTTAAACTAGTGCTTTTTCGCGAATTAATGATTAAAAATGGTGGTGTTTTTTTCATTGACTGTTGAATTACATGCACGAGTGTGGGCAAGTGATATAATGTGTTGAAACGTGTCTTTTTGTATTGTTTTCAAAACTCCGTAAAAGCTCATAGTAAAGTCACCACAACTTTACTAGGGCATGACTTGAACTTGACTGTGACAAATTTCGTGGGACTAACTGCAATTTCATGACATATTTGACTTGATAATACTACATAAACTTAACATTCATATACTTGACTCTGGCAGAATGCACAAAGTGCAATGCCAATAAATAAGAAAAGAAGAACTCTTTGGTGCACGTCAAGTCACAAGTCAAATTTCACGTGTAACTTTGGTTATAACACGTCAATGTGGTCGATTTTGAAGGTTAGTTGACAGTTCTAAACTAATTAAAATATTGCTGTCACATTTTTACTAGGCATGTTAGCTAAGGATAGCAATACTTTAGTTTGTTTAGTTCTGTCAACTTAAACCTTCAAAATCGACCACAATATCCATCTACAATGATCTTTTTTTAATGTGCCGGAAAGTCCAAATAATCCAAACGACCTTCAATGATGATGATAAAAAATCGTATCCGATTAAATGCGGGCTGATTCTACCACCAAGTTGCCAGCATTGAGGTATTGAAGTTAGCGTGCGGATGATTTTGATCGTAATGTTGGCAGCGATATGACAGTTCCGTTGGTCTCTTAAAAAAATAGTTTTATAAGCATTGTATTGCATGCTGGTGGTGCTTGTTGGTAGTAGAGTCAGCGACAATGATAAAATGAATGGACGGGAAATAAGTGCAGGGATTTTGAAGACTATATGTTGAGCGCCGGCTCTCCCCTCGCTTCAGTCATACTCTGTCTTGCCTCTCTGACATGCGAGCCGTACGATGCGACATACAAACTTCTAATACATGTAGGTACATGTGTTCTTTTTTTGTCATACAGTAATTAGATTCGCTATCTCTATTTTCCGGCAAATGTAATATGCATTGCTCTTAGCTAGGTATGCTTCATTGTGTAGTCTTGTTAATTTTGATCGATTTGCAAGCGATGGGCCCGTCCATTCCATTATCACCGTCGCTGGGTAGAGTAATGTTGTGCTTGCTTGTATGCCGAAAAGGCCGGACCTGGAGAACTATAACTTTAGCTCGCGAAATTACAGGGTTAGTGAGGCTTACCATATAGTATCTCAAAGTAATCAAGAGAGTTGTTCAGAGTAGGCTAGTTTGTACTTTAGTTGTGTAAGAAACTTACTTTGGTTTATCTCCATTTTCCAATGCAGCGCTTGGGGGCTCCCGCCGGCTGCACGCGCTACTCAGCTATATATTGGAATATCGACACTGTTCTAACCAAATACAGTACAAATTAGCTTTCACTAAGGCATGATTGTAATTATAGCATATTATATTATATTTATTGTGGTTCGACCACAGAAAAGCGAAAGCCCTACTTCTTAGGTAGAACGGCTGTCAAAACAATGTTGTGAAGCAATTGCAATTATTATTAGCAATACGCAAAACCGCTGTCGCCCCACGAGGGAAATCTTTCCACCGAAGCTATCGCCAATTTCACACATAATCTCATTGTCTCTACAACGTAAAAAATCTAACCATTGGTCGCGCATTTGAAGTAAAACGCTCGAAATGCCATTTTGTAACAGATCAAAATTGATCTAATTACGATTCAATGTGGTTTAGTTTCCTACGCGTCTATTTAAATTGTCTTTTTGAGTAACCTCAGTCTAAAAACATGTTTATTGGTAGAGTTGTCACATAAGCGCATTTGCACGTATTGCCGGCTAGCGCCGCCCCTCGCTTTTCCGTTCTATTCACTTCTCTCTTCAGTGGGTTCAACTATGTTTTAGACACATTTTCTATGAAAATGAGTCTTTTGTACGTATAACTTATTATGTTTCCTGTTCTACCGTCCGCGATACCTCGTGTAAGGTGTCACATTTCCTTTGTAGCACAAAATACATTGGAACAATCTATCACGCGGAAACTAGTATATCCTCAGTAGCAAAATTTGAAACGCCTGACAAACTTTTCAAGAGAGATAATAAAAATACAATGTCAGATTTAAGTTCCAGTGCATAAATCTTGAACTGATATTGAAAATATTGCTTGTATCGTAAACTGAAAGTCGGAGGAAGTTGAGATTTTATTAGTTTAACAAACACGGTTCTTTGAGTTGTGACAAAGCACGGTAAAGATGAAGATAAAGGAAGTCAGAAGTTTATATTATTATTCAAGGACCTATATTTTTTATTTATTTTTAAGTTTTTGGCTTCTCACTTTGTGTATTCAGCCAGTGTCAAGTATTATGCCCCTTAATAGAGACAATAAGAAACGTGTTATTGGACACATTCTTAAGTAATATGAATACCTAGTAGCTTAAGTTAGATCCAAATTACTTGTTAGCCTAATTATAAAATTAGGTTTACCATTTAAAAGGGCACCATAATAAAAAAAATATATATTATGCATTTTCAAGTTTATAAAGTATTTAAAAACAAGTTAAATATGAGTCATCAAATCACAGTCAGTCATACCGTCAAACGAAATCGAGTCACAGTCACAGTCGAGTCTTAGTCATACCTAGGTACCCTAGTAAAGTTGTGGCGACTTTACTATAGGCATTGACGGAGTTTTGAAAACAACACGAAAAGACATGTTTAACCACATTATATCACTTGCCCACACTCGTGCGTGTAATTCAACACTCATTGAATAAAACACCACTATTTATAATCACTAATTCGCGAAAAAACACAAGTTTAAGTAAATAATATAATGCAGTGGCATGATTTTTCCGTGTTCCCGCCAAAACCCGAACCCGAACCTGTACTTTGTAATTAAATAAGGAAACATCGGTGGACATTTCACACAGCGCCATCTAGCCCTAAACTAAGCAAAGCTACAATACTATGGACTATGGGAACCAGATGGCTGATAGATGATAGAATACTTAATTATTTATTTACTTATTTTTGTAAATACATACTTATAATACTTATCTTTTGGTAGTGGTAGGACTCTACTGCAGGGTCCGCCTGGGGAAGTACCACACCTTTGCCAGTTATTCAACCGCCAAGCAGTAGCCGCGAACTGTATTGCGGGGTGATAAAGTTCATAGTCACGCAGCGACGGCAGCTGAGCCTATTTGGTCCCGAAATAAGCGGTTCACGGTACGGCCCCTGATCACTACAGTGGAATATCGACACTGTTCTATACAAATTAGCATGCGCTGAACATGACATGTAGTTATAGGTAGGAATAGCGACGATTAGACAACAATTTCTATGTGAGTGGATCTTCTTATGTTATACAAGGTGACATTGAATTCAAGGGTTTTCAATGTAGAGTTATATTATAATTTATTATGTTTTGTGTAATTATATGTTTAAGTACATCTTTTACATGTTTCCACTCCAAAACCTCAACGGTAGAGCTTACAGCATAGTTTCAAGTAAACAGAACCTTAAAATGACACCTACTCATAACTCCCTCATACATTGTTCCTAAAAAAAAGCTTAAATTACACGTCAAGCGGACTTGGCTCGTGTGAAAGATACACATTGTTCTCGTGAGTACGAATATTCTACGGGAGTATTGTTAGGGTTGCCATGCTTCAGGTGTTACAAGGATTTGCCTTTTTGACTCTCGCATGGTGGTGAATCTATGTTTCGAATGGTACAGGTAGTGGTAGGACTCTACTGCAGAGTCCGCCTGGGGAGGTACCACACCTTTGCCAGTTATTCAATCGCTAAGCAGTAGTGTGCAAGCATTACTGTGTTCCGGATTGAAGGGCAACGTTACCAGAGAAATTACTGGGTATGAAGAGATTTAACATCTAATATCTCAGGGTGACGAGCGCAGTGCAGTGCGGCGCAGGATTGTGTTCGCAAGTTCACAATTCTGGCGCTGTCACTGTTAGTGGCAGGCGTGACGCTTACCACCAGGCAAACGTCTTGCTCGTCTCGACACTTGACTGTTAAAAAAAAGGTAATGTGTAGTATAATATTATAATAGTAAATATTGAGCTTAAATTAAAAGCGTTGCTTATGTTCACTATCATTGATATCGTGTCATTTTTAAGTAGAGTACTAAAAGTTTGTGTTAAAAACCTTTTTTAACCGACTTCAAAAAAGAGGAGGTTCTCAATTCGGTTGTATTTTTTTATATTTGTAAAATAAAAAAAAGCTTAGAACTCCGTTCTGGAGTATGCCCTAAAACTGCACGCAGAACCGCACCGGAGGTCAGGCAACAGCGTTCTTTCGGTTAACGGTGGTTAGCATTCTGCGATCCCTAAACCGCCTGCCGAGCGTGGGCTATGGTAACCCCTACCTAACAGGATGATGAGGCCTTCGTCCAGCAGTGGACGTCTTTGGCTGTTGTTTGATGATCAAATCAATAAAAGTAGTTTTTTTTTATAAAACCCATCTTTGGCAGAAAATTATTTTCCAATAAGTTTACTGTAAATCCATGGTCACAGCATCAGTCGCAGTTTTGTTTTAAATTTTTAATGTTTAATAACCGTCGTGGGAAAAGAACTGCAGTTTTTACTGAAACATAATACCGGGCGCACACATTCTGTTTTAAAACTTTATTCGTTTGTTTTAGTACACTGATAATACTGTAGATGGCATAACTGTATAAACCGACAAGCTTCGCGTTTTCAAATACAAACATTTATCGCTATGTGAAAAATTTGCTTGAAGCGAAATTGACTGCAAATGTAACTATTGAAACAATAGGCATAAAGACGAATCTAAACTACAGGAGTTATTTATTAACATAAATAAAACATTAAAGGACATTTCACAGCGCCATCTAGCCACAAACTATGCAAAACTTATACAGACACTCTATGGGAACCAGATCTGACAGAATGCACAAAGTGCGATGCCAATAACTAAGAATTAAGAAATAAAAAAAAACTCAGAATACATTTACTTTTTTGCAATCATACATTCAACCACAGAAAAGCGAATTTACTTATCTCTTCAATGCATTCAACAACCAAAAAAAACACTAATAATTAATAGGTATATCAGTTGTCTCGTCCCCAAAGAACTAACTTCGATTAGTTTGGACCTAGATGGCGCTGCGATAAATATCCACGATTGTTTTAATAATATATTACTATTTATTCAGTTAACATTATCGTAACGTATTCCTTATGCAAAAAAGTTTGAAAAATGATAGCTTAAAGTAATTTATTTCTCACAGTTCCTATTAAAAAATACGAAGAATTTAAAAAAATTAAAACTTTGTTTACGACTGTATGCTAGCCGTATATTTTTCCGTATTTAACAGTATCGGTAGCTTACGGATTGGGAGGAGAGCCAAAGTATCGGCATTGGCATTCCTGTTGTTTTATGGGAAGAAATATACACGTAAAATTATGTGATCTGTGGAATATTTTGGTTTACAAAAGAAACATTTTTAATAAGCAGTGATTAAGCTAATATCTCTCTTTTCTACAAAGAGGTCGCCCGAAGAATCCAACTCGGATGGGCAGCGTTCGGAAAATTGCGTAATATCTTCTCGTCCAAAATCCCACAGTGTTTGAAGACTAGGGTATACGACCAGTGTGTGTCGCCAGTGATGACATATGGAACTGAATCGTGGTCTTTAACTGCTAGCCTTTTGGAGAAACTTAGAGTCACGCAACGGGCAATGGAGAGAGCTATGCTCGGAGTTACTTTGCGCTATAGAATCCGGAACGAGGATATTCGTGTAAGAACCAAAGTTACCGACATAGCTCGCAAGGTTTGCAAGTTGAAGTGGCAATGGGCAGGCCACATCGCTCGAAGAACTGACAACCGGTGGGGAAGAAAGGTTCTCGAGTGGCGACCGCGAACCGGAAGACGCAGCGTAGGAAGGCCTCCCACTAGGTGGACCGACGACATTGTAAAAGTCGCGGGCAACCTGTGGATGCAAATGGCAGGTTGTCGTACAGTGTGGCGGTCTAAGGGGGAGGCCTTCGTTCAGCAGTGGACGTCTCCGGGCTGATGATGAGCTAATATCTAAAGAGTCACAATCTCTTAGTGAAAACAGTAAAAACACGTCCGAGTGCCATTGCACATACCTATACTTGCATTATATAGTTCACAAATGTTCAATTTTAGACATTATGTCGCTTGTATAGTGTTCAATGTATGCTTGAGCGCTTGTGTCTTATCGTAGTTTAAGTCGTTCAAAAAGTTTTGGCGCGGACTTTTTTTTTGCACTTTTGTGACTCTTTGGATATTAGCTCAATATAATGCAGTCTAATTTTAATCTATCTCTCTTATGCTAGGGCTTCACCTGCGTGATGCTTTACGTCCAGTTACCGGAATAATTAGCGAGCAATAAATGATGCATTAAACAATGCGCTGCATGGGCGGCCACAATATCATTTGACTTTGAATATCGCCTAACGTCTAACGACATTAACAATGCCACTAGCACATTAACGTGCTAACACCCATCCATATCTGATCTGCGTACTGTATCAAATACCGCGCTAAATAATGGCATTACACGCAGGTGAAGACCTAGCATTAGAATGGTGGCTGCGGCATGGAAAACGACAAAACGACTAGGTACCGGATCTAGTACCTAATCTAGTACCGTACTAGGACTGCTGCCCTTAAAACGCAGTATTCGACTTTTTATCAGTTTTTAACTAAATATGAGACCTTATAACGCACGAAATAAGGAACATACCAATCTAACTATTTTGTGATTTGGAGTACTCTTACCGGTTGGACGGAGTACTACGGCCGTTTATCTACAGCTGCCGTCACTGAAACGTCAACGAGAACGAGATCACGTGGCCAAGTAGTGGTACACAGTTTACTATAGCCGCGTGTCCACCGCATGTCCGTAACCCGCGGTTACAGCGGCTGTGGACGAACGGCCTACTCAGGCCAGGCTGGGCCGGGCGGCAGTAAAGTCTGGTTTCAATTATGCTCGATAGTTTAAGTATTTACAGGCAATCTAATAGTTATTTTTGCAATTTAAAACGTTCATGTCTCCCTTTTTAATCAGTTCAATTGTTAGCAGAGTTTCAAAATAATTTATCATTGAGAGTATTTTGAAATTATCAAGTTTTAAATTTGCGATTTAGAGGTTACTGCGTAACTTTGCTGCTATCGTGTTTCCACAACGTTCAAGTCCAAGCAATTATTATTAATATTGTCATGTATTTATTTGAATTTGAAAGTATTAGTGTTGTCGATCGGACAGATGTAATTATGCAATGTGACCTCCTATGGGCCGTTAAGTAGGCAGGAAAGCCGTGGACGAGACTGGCACGGGACCAGAAAAGATGGTGCGCTGTAGTTACCAAAATTATACAGGGTTAGTTTTAATTAGTTAGCATCCTTTTAAGGGCTTTTTGCTAGTTGAATTTATGCATCATTCATCTTTTATCGACCACTTTACGACTTTCTCTAGAAAACTGTCAATCTAATGAATTCCGTATTAGAATGATTAGCAAAATCATAATATGAATTGGCGCTTATGTGACCGTTTTACTATTTGCAAAATGAATCATCATAGGATCATAGTATGCAGAATTGCTAAACGCGACCATTTTAGCCCCCCAGATATTTTAAAATACAAATACAAAAAACGTTTTCTTTTTAAATCTAACCGTCTTCAAATTAATATGGGACCACCTCAGGAGTATACCTTTTCATATAAAAAAAGAATTTTCAAAATCGGTCCACTATTGACGGAGTAATTGGTGAACATACATAAAAAAGAAACACAAATACCGTCGAACATAGAACTCCTCCTTTTTTGAAGTCAGTTAAAAATGAACGCAAATCAATGAACTAAATAAACATTATTGCTGGTAGACCCCAAAATACCTTTTATCTTCAATATATTCCGTTTTCACCCTATTCGCTCGCAAAATCATGCTCTCAAAACACATGGCTTACGCATTTCCATAAAAATGTATTCTCAAAAATCTCATAACCAACATGGAGAAACCGTATCCTACCATAATGAAGCTGTAACAGAGAATATACGGTGTAATGGTATACAGATACGGTGGTTTTCTTTGTAATAAAACCAGTATAGGGATATTATATCGCGGGTGTAATTTTGGTTGAAGCGTTATGGTATACTTAAAGTCGCGTTTGAAGAGCTTTTGTAGCAAGTGTGTTTAGTATTCAACTTAAAGTTGATGTTTCCAACCTGCAGATTGCACGAGATTGCATTCTCTACTCATAAGAATGTCTGAAGGTGCTGTGGCAGATGTGCTTTGTTACGTCAGCGACCTCCAGAGAAAGATACAGACAGACCTATCACTAAGTTGACAGCCTTATAGCTCAGTTGGTAGCATGTCTGCCTTCAGAGCTTTAAGGCGTGGGTTCGATCCCCACCCAGGACAAAAATGTATGTGACGTACATCGATGTTTGTTCTGTGTCTGGGTGTAGTATGCATTTACGAAAACAAATGTATATAAGTATTCTATCAGCGATCTGGTTTCCATGATACAAGCTTTGCTTAGTATGGGGCTAGATGGCGCTGTGTGTAATAAATGTCCCCCCAATATACAATATATAGTTCTCAATTGCCATCTATTTTCTTTAGTAAGTTCGTTTAGACTGAGTGGCGAGGCTCACTGACAGGCTGACAGGCTGACGTGGCTTAATGGATGTTGTTATAAAAAGTATAGAACAAACAACCGGGACCAACAATATACCGTGTCATCCGCTACGGTAGTGCTCAGCTGTAAATGCCGCTCATGGTCACCCATCCAAAGACTGACCGCATCGTCCATTGTGTGACCGTTCAGAACCACCTAGTCAAGCTACGCCTCGAACGATACGTTCGTTTTCGTTAGTACATAGTTGTGTATATACAATGTACATAGACCTAATTCAATATTTTCCAGACATTGTCTAGGACCTACTCTTGCATGTTTAGTGTGGGAATCAGGTGGACCTTATCTTCCAGGCATTGTCTACTCATTTTCACATCAAATCAAGCCTTAACAATACGTTGTAAGTGGGTAATTTTATGATTTGATTCTAGTTCGGAAAATGATATAATACCAAAACTCACGCTAAAATAACATTTAGTACTAATTTTTTTTTGTTAAGTAGGTTGTACAACTTCAAGGTGCAGATCCTGAAGAACACGGGATCAAAGTGACCCTCCATCTATCTATTACTATAAAAGGCTCCGTCCTGACTGATTGACTGACAGACAACGCACAGCCTAAACCGCTGGTCGTACGACTTGAAATTTAGAGGGTGTATTCGTCTTGATGCGTAGGGGTGTACTAAGAAAGGATTTTTCGAAATTCGACCCCTAAGGGGAGGAAAAGGGGGAAACGTTTGAACGTAGTGATGAAAATTGATATTTGGGTAGTCAATTCAAGGAGGTAAAATAATTGTTCGGGATGATTTAAAGTGGTGAATATGTGGAGGAAAATAATAAGTAATCAACACAACGGTGAGCGGGCCGAAATCCTTCCGTACGCGGACTAAGTCGCGGGGTTCCTCTAGTAGACAATAAGACACGTCGTGTTGACCGCCATCTGCAAGAAGTTTTCTCTGTGGAACCTCATTGCCGAATTATATTAGGAAGAAACACTGAATGTGCGAAAAAAAAATCGGCTTTATATTTTAATTATGGTAGTCTTGATTTATATAACTAACACACTACTATTTGAAAAGTTGACGTAGGGAACCCTCAAACAACACTTCCGATTCTCGCTTTCAGCATTTTTTCATATCGTGAGAACAATAGGTGCTATTTTCATGCAAGCTTGTTATTCGTTGCACAATACTGCTCTTGGCTAATGGATGTGGAGCTGGACAGACCGTTCAGAGCAAGTCAAAAGCCAAAGCGGATAAAAATAACAGTTCAATTTATTTAGACATAGATTATAAACCCATAGAGACTGCTCATATGCAGGTTCGAGTCCTGCCGGATGTCATAATTTTTCTTCCTGTTTAAGCTTTAAAAACATAGATCATATACATAACGGAGCGAGATCAATTTTTGTCGAGTTATTCAGTCGGTTTTTGTTTTTCTGTGGTCGGCGAGATATTATTTAGAGCGGGTAACACCGAATGAGGTTGTGAGTGTCATGGCGTCTTGTGGCGGATTTGACTGGGTGGTGGTGACAGCCACGGAACGTTGTGCACACGTGCAAACTCATTCTAAAAATCAACTATTATTTAACCAATCCTTATTGAAATTGTGATTATTACTGTGGCAATAATCAAAGTGCCGTTTAATCAAACTAGTGCTGTTATTATTTCATTACCACCGTAACTATGGATGACGGGCGTCGAGGGCCATCGAATCTGCCACCGGAAATACCCTCCGAGATGTTAGACTCCGTCATACACATAACATACTATAATTAAAAATATGAAACAAATTATGATACAATAAAAAATAAAACTAACAAAAAAATATTAAATCTTTTGAGGAATATATATTGAAATGTAGATGTGTGTGTATCCCACCCAATACATGCAATTGGGTGTCTTCACATCGCGAGAAATTCGATAAGCCCTATCTTTTCCTGACTTCAGGTGAGTGGCGATAAAACGAAAGCCGTGATTTTAAAAAAACAGCGATCTTATTGTTACTATAGCCAGGGGGGTGTCACTCCGCAGTTTAGGTATATTCGGCTGCGCTCCGTCCGGGTGGACAAAGCAAGGCCGAAGTCAGTCGCCGCCCGCACGCTAGCCTCGTCGCACGTAACTAAGCATACGCGATAGAAAGATAGCGGTATATCTAGGTGAATATAGCGAGTGGTATCCAGCGCTGTGCGAGTTAAATTGCTACTTTATTGCCTAGTAGATAGAGTTCTTATTTATTTCAATTCTTTAGCGGAGTTAACTCTCTGTACGGAGTACTATTATTTATTCTGTGCTATAGCTTGGCATCGCAGGCAAATCATGTAAAATTGTATTAAATAGGAACCGAAAATCCTGCGATATTGAATTATCTTAGCTTGGGCGTTATTGTGGTACCTATTCAATTTCCGAGTTGGTCACCCACTGGATTATCCATTGCTAAACTTTGGAAATCTTTAATCAACACTGGGTACCACGGGCCTGGGTCGAGCAGGTTAGTTATGTGGGACTCTATTTCAATGACTGGCTACCCACAAAAAGTCAACTACGTACGTCAAAAGAGCTACTTTAATTACTCGGAAAATTATTTTACATTTACTACTAATTAAGCTGGCCACAGTAAGAAATCAAGTATGGAAAGTCACAGAAGATAAGTTTTGCTAAAGGCTTAGGACATTTCCCATACACAGGTGGCCTAGTGATACAAATTACCCATACCGTCTTGTTCATACTAGGACAAAATGTCACAAGCCTTTAGCTTAGCTTAACGGAATGGCTTTCGCTTAACGCTTGTCGCTTGTGCCTCATGGTGTAGGATTTATGGGCACGAGTAGCCACCTGCTCTGAGTTCCAATTGGACACTAGATACTAGTTATTATTCAACTGCACTCATTTGCTGATGACAAGTTGCGATGAACCATTGTTATTACGTAGGAAATAATTTACTGCACATCAGAAAATACCCATTTTACCTCACAAGCTCGAAAAAAATCTGCTTATCTTTCGAAATCCGAGTTCAAAAGCGCATTTTATCCACTAGCGTGGAAAGAGTTTTTAAAATTCAAACCTTTCTATTCAATAATTTTCTATACCGCTAGTACACTGAAAATGCATAAGAGTAGGTATTACTTATTTCATTTCAGTGCGCCTTTTTACAACAACATCATTTTTAGGTTAAATACAAATACAATATTATTTATTTTGACACAAATCATTTCACAAATTTATGACCCATAGGCTCCCAAACTAGTCAAAGACTGTGTGTCGGGAACCAGTGGCTTCTCCTGTATAGTTATACATTAGATAGCTATGCCAAAACAAAACTATGGGTATGATTACAGACTATAAGTAAATAATGACGAATAAAGTTGTAAGTATCTATAGAATTTAGAATTTATGTTTTATCCAAAATAGGGGAAAAACTAAATGTTTTTTGATAATAGGAGAAAACAAAACTTAAAAGCACTGGCCAGCATGAAAACTGCATGAAAAATAATCTACAGCATTTTCTTCGCTGTCGTGAGGTGAAAAGCCAATCCATGTGAGAGCAATGAAGCACTGAGAGCATTAACTCTGAGCTGACCGCTCGTAGCGCTCGTGGCGTAGGTAGCGCTCGTGGCGTAGCTTGTCTAGGTGATTCTAAACGATCACCGATGTTAAGCAACGGCCGGTCCGGTCAGTCTTCGGATGGGTGATCGTGAGTGGCATTTATTTCTGAGCGCTACCGTAGATCGGATGACACGTTAAATTGTTGGTCCCGGTTGTAACGTTCTAGTTTCTATAACAACAACCGTCAGCCATATCAGAGGCCTTCTGACACTAGGGCTGGCCACTCAGCTTATACGAACTTACTGACCGCTCACTTTTGTAATGATGATAATGATTGCAATGCTGATAATGATGATGATGATGACGTTGATGACGGTGTTAGTTTTGTTGTCGTCAGGTAACTATACTGTTAACCGTCAGTTTGGTTGTGTTCGCAACCGTAATTTAAATTCGCACCCGCGACTGCATCTGCCGCATATGTCACGCGGGTAATGTCGGCTCGTTTGTCATTTTTACGATCCTCCAGGCGTTTACCGGTCGCCATAGCAAGAGAGCTTAGCACTGTCTTAGTGAGGTGTCTTCCTGTTTAGGAAGAATTGTTTCCGGCAAAGCCAAATAATTGTAATTGTAGAACTAAGTAATTAGATATTACAATATATTCTAGCTCTTTTTTCTGGTGTTGCCAAGCGACAAAGCTGTTAAAAAACAAAAGCGAACTGATGTTACAATTTAATAATGGTGGCTTATCTCTGTTTTGAATTGGTAAAATAACTCAAAGCAGAGCTTATGCTAAGATAATTTTAACGCAATTTTGTACGACAATATTATTTTTATGAAACGAATGAAAATTTGTATGAAAAGAAAACGATTATTGTAGTCGTTTTGCTAGCTATCGTATTAGCATATACAAATGACAACTACGCAATTGATTATCATAATAAATAAAAATGAATAAACTAATAGTTACGGCCAGTGTACAAAAAATCGTACCATTTTGCAATTTCCTGTACAAACTCACGTTTATGTTGTACGAATATTTATATCAGACGGTCTATGGGATCTTAAACACAATTAGTCTTATTTTTAATCTATGTGGGGCGGTATGTCATGCACTGACGTCCATCTTTATCGAAAACCAGTGAAGCTTTTCCCAACACCTTAGTTAAATTAAACACCATCTCTTAACTCAAATTTTAGGTACTTATGTAAAGTTCATTACGCTACGCGGTAATGTGGTACGTGAGACCATTTCGTTGTTAACAGTCGAAAGAAGAAATTATGAGAGGTTTATTTTGAATTTTGAACTTTATGCAACTTTTAACTCTGATACTAATCTACTTTTATGATTTAGCTAAGGCGATTTTCTTTCTGAGATAATAAGACAAACTATCAAACCAATGATATTATATATATATACTTAAGGAGGAAGATATGTCATATCGAGCCCTAAAATGGCCCCGTGAAAACGGCCCCAGGGGCTATCTCGCCTGTCTGCGCTCACTAAGCGAGACGCACGCTATCCCTTTTGCTCTCGTAAAAGGGTTATCTTCTTTCGTGCTCCGGCGCAACTCGTAAACATGACGGCACGGGAGTCATTTTCAAACGTTTTATTACGCGATAGCGCATCTTTCGTAACAAACACTTTTGCTTGCAAATAGTATGATAAGCTCCTTGACTACAGCAAATTATAGTTAGACGACTCAAAAGAACAAAACTGTTTGAATAAAAATTTTTGTGAAATAAATTATAATATTAAGTGATAATGTAATAACAGTGCAAGTGCTGACCCTGAAGAACACGCGATCAAAATATCTTCCCCTTAATAGAGACAATAAGAAACGTGTTATTGGATACATACAATTATTTACTTGGTACTTTGTGCGCGGGCTGTTACTGCACGACATGCCCCTCATGGGCTCTCGGTGCGTAGTCCCGGTGCAGCTAGTCCAGCCACCCGGTGTCTCCGAGGAAGGCCAGCAGCTCGCTGACGCTGGCGCAGGCCTCTCGGTGTGTAGTCCCGGTGCAGGTAGTCCAGCCACCCGGTGTCTCCGAGGAAGGCCAGCAGCTCGCTGATGCCGGCGCAGGCCTCTCGGTGCGTAGTCCCGGTGAAGCTAGTCCAGCCACCCGGTATCTCCTAGGAAGGCCAACAGCTCGCACGCCGGCGCAGGCCTCTCGGAGCGTCCTCGGTGATCGTTGTCCGTTGGTGTGCCACGCTGCTGCATTCAAGCAGCATGTGCGCGGCCGTTTTTTCTGCCTCCATGCATCCTCGGCATAAAGGGCTGTCTGTAACCCCAATGTTAAAAAGGTGTTTGTTTAATGAGCAGTACTTATCCGGTGACCATTCCAACTATTGGACACATTCTTAGTAATATGAATTAACTACCTAAAAGCTTAAGTTAGAACCAAATTACTTATTTGCCGAATTACTTGGAGGATCTAGCTCTCTCTCTCTCGCCGAATTAAGTTAGATAATAATTAAATAAAGGTGAAGCTTTTAAAGAGCAGCTTTTAGAGTATGATAAATAAATTAGAATATCCTATTCATATTCAGTCTGACCTTGAAAATATCTAAATTATATCTTTCAGAAAACAGGAAAGCTGACAGCTTGTTCTATTCCTTGGCTAAACGAACGAGAAACACATAAGCTAGATGTTTGGTGCATATCCAAGGAAAATACACACTGTAAGGTTAGTTGGGCTGTCTTTCTAACGTGACCTGTAGTGAGAGAGGATGGTAAGATAAGTAAGTAAGCTAGATAAGATAGCCATTTTCATTACACCATAATGAAAATCCGTCTCCGGGCTCGGTCGCAGAATGACCCTTTCCTAAAATGTTTACTGCACCCAAAACGTCCCTTTCGCAAATGTCCCTTTCGCACAATATCCCTTTCGCAAAGTTTCTCTTTCGCAATGTTATGTGCCTTTCGCACAATGTCCAATACGGTTAGTGAAAGGATCACAGAACCTCCACTATACTCCTTCCAGAGAAAATAGGGGGGCAATGTGCGAAAGAGACATTGTGCGAAAACAACATTGTGCGAAAAATACATTATTGCGAATTGGGCATTGTGCGAAAGGGAAGTTTTGCGTGCAATAGACATTTTAGGAAAGGGATATTCTGTGACGGAGCCCTTTAGGGCGGTGTTACTATACTATACTATTATTGACTAAAAACATATCTTTTTCTGCCGCCATTGGAACTGTTTTTGATTACATAGGTAAGAAAGATTTTTCCTCTTTTCTTGATACCAATTTAAAATGTTTATTACTACCAACTTTTCGTCACCAATATGTCGAACAGAGTCGAATTTAACAAAATATCAATATTCTAAATTAGCAACGTTACGTTAAAACGTAACGTTGTTAATTACGTTTAATTTAGTGTATCTATCGTTACGTATTACGTTTAAACTATCTATAGGTTTGCTACCTATAGATACTTTAAACGGTCTCTTATATCGATTGATTAATGTTTTAATAATAGTTTAATTTATGTTGTAACAAAATTAGCAACTCGATCAAAGCTACTATTACGTGATCTGTGACTAATTCTTGATAAGCCCTGTGTATAAAGCAATTATTGTATTGAAATTTCGTAAGCTTATAAAATTTTTTTGGGGACGTGTTTTTCTTCGATTGTAACTTAATGCTCTTACTTCCCTAGTTTTTGTTATATACAGCGAATGGTTAATGTAACAGTTGTAGGTTTAAAATATTTCTCTATCTTGAATATTATAGCATCACACAAAAAATTGTGACCAATATTTCTTACAAGAATGATTCGCGGACACAATTGTTTTTATACAGGCTGTTAGTTTGAACACCGTTGTCCTTCCAGGATATCATTGTACTCATCATTATGAACAACTTTTACTATGGGGCCAAACCCGAAATCACGAAAAAAATAACAGCTGTTCCATACAAAAAGGTTCATCGATCTTGGAGAAAATGTATGGAACAGCTGTGTTTTTTATGATTTCAGGGTTGGCCCATAGTAAAAGTTGTTCATAATAATACAATGATTCAATGTGATTGGTACAATGTTATCCTGGAAGGATAACGGTGTTCAAACTAACACCCGGTATTAAAGTACGAGTATTTATTATTGGACCTGGGTATGTCCTTAAACTGCGTCCAGAACCACCGAAAGAGGGGCAGCAGCGTCCTCTCAGTTAACGTAGTGAGCATTTTGTAATCCCCAAGCCGCCTGCCAAGCGTGGGGATTATGACAACTCCTATCAAGGAGGCCTTCGTCCAGCAGTGGATGTATTCTGGCTGATGAAGATGACGCAGTCGAACTCGCCGAACTTTAAATAGTAGTAGTAGTGTATGTAATAGAGTATACTGGAAGTACATCTATCTATCTACAAATATAAAAGGTTCTGTCCTAACTGATTAACTGACTGACAGACAACGCACAGCCCAAACCGCTGGTCGTACAGACTTGAAATTTGGAGGACATCCTCCAAATGTCAAGTTTGTTTCCCTCTAAATTCGTCTTGATGCGTAGCGGTGTACTAAGAAAGGATTTTGGGGGCGGGCCGAATTTCTTTCGTACGCGGATGAAGTCGCGGACAACGTCTTGTTGTTCTATATTTCAAAAACACATGTCGCTGAATACGCGATTCTGTTTAATCTAATGCATATGGAGAAGGATGAATTCGTGTTGCGGGCTATTGTTGACGGAAGCTGCAGTTGTATTAAGGGAAAACACGTTGTACCACATCCCATTGACTTTTATATGTGATTTCTGCCCATGCCCGTAAGTTTATGGGATTACCCGTAAAGGTAAGCCGAGGGAATCATTATGAACAAATTTTAATATGGGGCCAAACCATAAAAATTGTCTGTTCAACTGAAATGTATGAAACAGCTAATTAAGTATTAATCAATGTTCCATACATTTTGCCCACGGTCGAAGAACTTTTTGTATGGAACAATTGATATTTTTTTCGCGATGTTAATGTTGGCCCCATAGTAAAAGTTGTTTGTTTCGATGTACACAATATGCCCTTAAAAGGATGCTAACTGATTCGAAATTACACTGTATAGCGAAATCAGATATACCTAGTGCTGACTTATATGACTAAATTAAGTTCCTTACATCTTGCTTAAGGAAAGCAACGCAAAAAAATGCCCATATACCTAAGCTGGCGACTACCAACGATTTATAAAGGAAGGAAAATCCCTCTTAAATCAAGGTCTCCTTAGTCACCTTGACATTCAGTCTTGGAGTAGTTAATGGCATCCGCAGGGAACTTTCCAATAACTTGCGTAACTAAGCCCTTAACTAAACTAACTTGTCCTAATAACTAATGAGGCTTCCAAATAGTTCACAAACAGGACTAGTTCGACCTTTAGAAGGGTTCCTTACACTTTGAAATATCATGTTTACTGTTTAGCTTATAATATGTATATCGGATCCGGCTAGGTACGCACCGCATCAGATAATGGTACTTTTGTGGCGTGAGTTTGGCGGGCGAGGAGAGTAACATATCACACGTAGTCTTTTAATGATTATCGACATTAAGACACACTTCACATGATTTTAAACAATTAGTACTTGGGGACAAGGCTTTCCGCTAAGTAACCAATGCAACTGCTCTCCACGACTACCCTCCAAAAAAAACTGAGCTCCTCGGAAGGAGCGTATCCGCGCGCTCCCACCAGCGCCTCTGTCGGACGGTATGCGAAACCCACTAAATGCCGATTGGTTGCCATCAATTTGCCATCGACCAATCAGCATTGCACGTTACTAGCGTTACAGCGGAGATGGCGCCACTTGCATCTCTAGTCCACCAAAACTAAACTAGGTGGCGTGATACTAATAGTGCCATAATAATACTAATAGATACGCCTTGCTAAATAATTAATTAATTACTATCATTAAAAATAACAAAAATTGTAAAAAAAAAAAATTACGTGAACGTAACGTAACAATAACAATTTATCAGAATTTCACAACAAAACTTGGAAAGGCACTTCACCAACGAACGCGAACTGTGAAAAGAAGCAGTGAAGGTGAGTGAACTGCTTTTCACAAGTAAAATGCGAAAAATAGTGGACCATATCTCGCCAGCGCGGTCTATTCTTTGGCTGTAGAACTACGTTCTGACAGCTGTCAGAAAACTTTCCATTGAAGGAGAAATCGGTCAACATACACAAAAAAAACATACATACAGTCGAACATAGAACCTACTCCTTTTTTGAAGTCGATTAAACATAAATAACATTTTGGTGCAATGCTTTAAAACTTTCGTTAATTATTATTAAATTTATGTGCCATTCGAGCCATTACAGATCCTTTTAAGGAATCAAAATAAAAAATGTGTTTAAAAAATCAGCTTTTGAAGGTTATATAATAAATAAATAAAAACACAAATTTTAACCGAACACAACACAATTTCGCTGAACTTACATCTCACTTAAAATTTAGTCTGAGACGCTCAAACATACGGTCTAGAACACCATCACCCTGAACTAAATAGTAAGGTATAAATTGAAAATAGCAACACTGAAGCAAAAATTCAATAGAGGTTGGCCCTGATTAAACGAAATAGACGTTTAGTGGAAGTTTATGGGGTGGTTAATCGCAGATAATTTTGATAATGCTATAATTGTTTCTGAGAGAATCACGCGATTCATTTTTATGTAGCTAGAAAAATATCAGGACTAACAAAACGCACCACCCAATTTGACTCAAAAAATATATCGCTAAAACTCTAGACTTTGCCAAAGCTTAGGGTACAGTTGCAGTAATTACATTAGATCAGTGTTAAAAATTAAATAATCAGTTGAGAAAAGTCTACAATGTAGAAAACCCACAATTCCCACGCAACTAAAGGTACAATATAGTTCTTAGTGATAAATTTCACAACGCATTCGGTATTGTGGTTAAATAACGTTGCAAGTGTTCCTAGGTTTAATCTAAAATCTTTTGCTAACTTGGTAACAGAACACATATTTATCTATTATAATAAAAGGCTCTGTCCTGACTGACTGATTGACTGCCAGACAACGCACAGCTCAAACCGCTGGTCGTACAGACTTGAAATTTGGAGGGTGTATTCGTCTCGATACGTAGGGGTGTACGAAGAAAGGATTTTTCTAAATTCAACCCTTAAGGAGGGGGGGGGGTCTTTTTTATGAAAGTCCTTTGTTTTTGGACTTTTAGTCACGAAAATATGAATTTGCATAGTTCATTCAAAATAAAAAATGCTGTTTTAATTTTTTTTTCGACAGGAATGATTTAAGGGGTAAAGGGGGGGGGGGGGGTTGGGTGAAATGTTGTATGGAAAGTTCTTTGTTTTTGAAGTTATAGTGATGAAAATGTGTATATGGGTAGTTCATTCAAAGGGGGGAAGTGGGGAGGATTGGGGGTTTGGGATGTTTTAGGTTAGGTTATAGTGATGAAATTTGATATTTGGGTAGCTCATTCAAAGGGGGAAGTTGGGGGGGGGGAGTTGGTAGAGTCAGTAGAGTCGGGAGAGTCGGTAGAGTTGGGGGACTTGGGGGGCTAAAAAAATTGCTCAGAATGATTTAAAGTTTCGGGAGCGGGCCGAATTTCTTACGTACGCGGACGAAGTCGCGGGCAACCTCTAGTACCTATATATATTTAACTAAGACAGTAGTCCAAATTGGGTAAGAACTATCAAATGCAAAGTGATATTATAATTGACAAAAAAAAAACGAGACGAGCAGGACATTTGCCTGGTGGTAAGCATCACGCCTGCCCACAACAGTAGCAGTGCCAGAATGTGAACTTGCGAAAAAAAACCTGCACCGCACTGCACTGCGCTCGTCACCCTGATATATTAGATTTCAAATCTTTTCATGCCAAGTACTTTCTCTGGTAACATTGACCTTTAAACTGAAACACAGTAATGGTTGCACACTACTGCTTGGCGATGAAATAACTGGCAAAGGTGTGTTATTTCTCCAGGTGAACTCTGCAATAGAGTCCTGTAACTACAAAACATTTTGAATTAATTAATTAATTGAACTAAAAACATTTTCAAACTTTAAAATCAAAGGATCTGAAAAACTCACGAGAAGTTCACAATCTTAGACGAATGTTCACAATATTATTTATTTTATTGTAAACTTCCTCTTTTGATGCTATCAAAACTTACATTTTTAATATTACAACACAAATTAGCTAAATAGATATCTCTTCCTAAAGTTTGCAACACTGTTAGTTAACATTATTGCTTCACAAAATAATGTTGTGGGTCATGTCACACGCCATTGTACAAAGTGAATGGCATAGAAAATTATCGGTATTGTTCATAACGGTTATTGCTTCTGAGAAAGTGCTGCACGCGAATGCACGCGACTGTACAAGGTTATTTTTTTTGCTAAATGGTTTACATGCCGTGCAAATGTCAACCCAGAACTAGAAGTAAGGACGATGTATCATAAAATTATACAACATCCTTTTTTTTACCCATAACTAGAGGTAAGGACGATGTATCATAAAATTATACAACATCCTTTTTTTTACCCAGAACTAGAGGTAAGGACGATATATCATAAAATTATACAACATCTTTTATTTTATTTTTTTACCCAGAACTAGAGGAAAGGACGATGTATCATAAAATTATACAACACCTTTTTTTACCCAGAACTAGAGGTAAGGACGATGTATCATAAAATTATACAACATCCTTTTTTTTACCCATAACTAGAGGTAAGGACGATATATCATAAAATTATACAACATCTTTTATTTTATTTTTTTACCCAGAACTAGAGGTAAGGACGATGTATCATAAAATTATACAACACCTATTATTTTATTTTTTTACCCAGAACTAGAGGTAAGGACGATGTATCATAAAATTATACAACATCCTATTACAAACTACAAAGACTACAACATCCTTGCCTAGAGAAACAGTTTATTTGCAAGTTTTGACGTTGACTGCCTTGGTATGTCTGCTCTGAGATCTGTAGGGCGTGGGTTCGATTCCGACCCAGGACAAACATATAAGCGACGATTATACAGATGTTTGTTCTGTGTCTGCGTGTTATAATGTATAATAAGATTTATTATTAATTATTATTACAAAAAAAACTATCAGCTATCTGGTTTTCATCGTGGTTTCATGGTTCATGCTTTGTTTAATTTGTGGCTAGATGGCGCTGTGTGAAAAAGTCCATCAATGTTTATTATTATAAAAAAAACACTTAAGAGTCATGTGTTTTAAGTATATCTACAGATCTTTTGCCCGTGGGCATAATGTAATACCATAGAAAAAAATATAGTTCTATTATTATTTACGGTATATTTACCGTGATTATGTTGTGAAATGAGCTCCCGATATTTCGCATGCAACATGCTGCATGCAACAGCGCCGAAATATCGGGAGCTCATTTTCACAATATAATCACGGTAAATATGCCATAAATAATAATGGAACTTTAGTAAACAACAGTGAAAAAAATATAGGATTACTTACAGAAGTTACAAATCCCGGCCGGTCATAAAAACTCAAAGGTCGTCATACAAACTCTTACTTAAACTCTGCACAGTGCGCTATAACGCTAATACGCTCTGCTAATACGTTATTCGATGTTCATCATCAGCCGGGAAATGTCCACTGCTGAACGAATGTAAATAATAATGTAAAAATAAGGGAGAGCCCTTAGACCGCCACACTGGACATAACTCGTTATCCGATGTTGCCAGCAATTAATAAAGCAAGCTCTCCAGTTTGCATAAACGAGACCTTCCGACTGAGGCATAGACAGGAAAAATAATTAAAAGAATAGAGGAGTGCCTCTATGTAAATTTAAATAGAAGTCCCCACTCCTCTTCGTAAATTTTAATAGAAGTCCCCACTCCTCTATGCAAATTTTCAATTTTTATTCACATTTAATTTATACTTGATGAAAACAAGAAGACAAACGAGTTAATAATAAAAAAAAATGGCGGTATCTTGTAAAGCACGATGGATAAATAAAGTGATTTAAAACATACCAACGATAGTTTAAATAGCTCTTTACCCTTCTAGGGAGGCAAAAGCCCAACAAGGTAAAAGGAAACCAATCAACTTAGATGCGTAAGTTTTAATGAGAGAGAGAGAGCTAGATCCTCCAAGGGTCTAAAGCTGATAGTTTTTTAAAACTAGAGCAGTGAATATCTAAAAATACAAGCTAATTCTGTTATGTACGAGTGCTATTGAACCATGAAATCGACAGTGCAATAATTACGACGACTCTGCACTTCATAGTGCTGGGCCGAGATGACTGCGATAAAATTGGTTTGGTACAAGGGACAGGCATTGTGCTTTAGGAGTAGTCGTTGCTCGTTACTCACAGCGTCATTTTACACTGGATTTCATAGTTCTCATCTTCGTTTTATAGTTTACTCGAACAAAGAATAATCATATTATTTTATCTATGCTCGTTTGCTCGTATTGTAAAATATTGCCATTATTTTAGGAAACGTCATTGTTTTGATTCGAGATACGCTTTGTGTCTCACTTCTATTTATGACACTTATTATAATTTACATCAGGGAACTGGCGATAAGTCCACACAATAAGGCATGCGTGACACACCTCCATGATTCTCTATTCGTAATACATACTCAGAACAGCCATCGAACGCCATGTTGTCTGATGCGATGAATCATTCTTCATTAGAAAAAATCAATTCGTTTGTAACATTTGTTTTGTTTTGTTTTTATTTGGTTGTTTGTGAAAATCCAAATTTTGACAATCTTTACAAGCGAAAAACATCCATATATGCATAACATTCCAGTTCTTCCGTTTACGGGGTTGCACAATGATAAAGTGCTTTAATTTGTTCAGGAAGATTAAAATCCACAAAATAAAGTAACTGAATTAAATAAAGCAGTAATCGTGATATTTTATTTCATTACATATCGTGTAATTTTTTTAATTTCGTTTAAAAACACAATATGAAACAGTCGTGTCCACTTATTTCCTTTGAAAACCAGAAAAAGTAATGGATCGCTTCCGCTTATCACTTATAATCGTGTTGGCAGCGCCGTCGCCGGCGGTCGTTCACTTCAATTTGACTCGTGTAATCGATGCATTCCCGATCGCATTCCGAGTCGACAACTCGAGATGTTAAATTGATTTGAGGTGTTTACGTTATTGTATTCCTATTTAATGACTATACTTATATAATATACTGAGGTTCAATATCTTTCTGGTGAGGACAGCTTAACTCTAAGCTTTGCTCAATCGCTCGATGGATGCAAATGGCTGGTTGTTGTACAGTGTGGCGGTTCAAGGTGGGATGCCTTCGTGTAGTAGTGTGGACGTTTTCGCTGATGACTATGTCAGCAAATTAGATTCTCAATTTAACGTTTTGTTTTGTCTTATTCATCGCGCCATCTCACACTCTTTTCCAACGTTAATAATTCTAGGTCCTGAAAGTTTACAGCATTTCTAGACCTAGTTTGTCCCACTTTCGAAACCAAATATATCGAAACTTGGTCGATCTTATTCACACATCGATTTATCGTACTCGGATCAAGTTCGAATAGAGTTGTAGAAAACTTCGAGGTGTGGTGGGAGGGCTTAAACTCTGTTTTAATATTGCTTACGTTTTCGTTAGGTGCATTAAAGTTTAAAAGATTTAAGTACCTTATGTTAATGTTTGATGTACCTATTGGACTTGGATCTGGGTATGTTCTAAAACTGCATTCAGAACTATCGGAGGACGGGCAGCAGCGTCCTCTCGATTAACGGTGGTCAGCATTCTGCGAACCCCAAGCTGCCTGCCACGTAGGATACGTAAGATAGCTGGCAATGATTCATCATCATGATCATCGTCATCAGCCCGGACGTACACTGCTGAACGAAGGCCTCCCCCTTAGACCGCCACACTATACGACAACCTGCAATTTGCATCCACCGATTGTCCACGACTTTTACAATGCCGTCGGTCCAGCTAGTGGGAGGCCTTCCTACGCTGCGTTTTCCGGTTCGCGGTCACCACTCAAAAACCTTTTTTCCCATCGGTTGTCAGTTCTTCGAACGATATGGCCCGCCCATTGCCACTTCAACTTGCAAACCTTGCGAGCTGTCAGTGACTGGTTCATTAGCGAATATTCTCGGTCCATTGCCCGTTGCTTGACTCTGACTTTCTCCAAAAAGCCAGCAGTTTAATACCACGTTTCAGTTCCAAATGTCATCACTGGCAACACACACTGGTTAAAGACCCTTGTCTTCAGACACTGCGGGATTTTGGCCGAGAAGACATTACACAATTTCCCGAACGCTGCCCATCCGA
Organism: Erannis defoliaria; assembly: GCA_905404285.2. Taxonomy (NCBI): domain Eukaryota; kingdom Metazoa; phylum Arthropoda; class Insecta; order Lepidoptera; family Geometridae; genus Erannis; species Erannis defoliaria. The sequence goes on from FR990090.1 coordinate 5,904,785, forward strand.
GTTGGTTGTGGTTGGCAATGGTTTGAAGCAAAGGACCAAAGATCGAGCTTAGGCGTGCTTTATGAGAGGCTATGTCCATAAATGGACTATGATAAGCTTATTCTGATGATGATAGATCGATTAAGTAATCATGTTCTGCCAAATCATTTATAGTTACCATAATAATGCTCGCACCATTTTCGTCACAATTTCACAGGGTAATAACTTTACCGAACTCCATGAGAAGATTTACGTGGCAATAAGGGCTACCTTGCGTCGGCATTAAATACTTTTGATACCCAAAATTTATAGACCAAATAATAAACATGACAAACGGTTTATTGAAATAAGTGGAAACGGATGTTATAAATTTTTGCTTTTGATTATTTAAATTAACAAAACAACTACACGGCTTTGTCGTAGCTTTGTCGTAGATTACTAAGGCCCTAATAATAAACGCGGAGTAGCTTCGGAATAGTTAATCTGGTTTTTTTCCTACTGATTTTAACTTCTTGGATGAAGATATAACGCGTAGGTACTTATGCAAACTGACGTGGTATTGACAAATTTTTGTTTTATTTATACGGGAATACTCACGTTTAATTAAATCGGATACTCCGACTATAGTTTCGATCACATCCGGTGAACTTTTTCAAAGAGTGAAAACAGAGCCCGGCGCGCGAGCAGCTGCGTCCTTCTTAGCACTCAACTATTCCCGTATAAATAAAACAAAAATACTTATCATGCTCTACGTTTTTTGTTAATAAGACCCAATAGTCTTTTTTGTAGAGCTACGCGACAATGTCTTTCAGTCAATAGGTTAAATAGCTTAGTGTACCAGATTAGACCAGACAGAGTATTCATTTTATGCCTTTTTTTTTTTTTTTTTTTTTTTTACGTTGGGAAATGCTCTTACGCATACCCTCCCGCCAGGGCGCAGGAGGGTTATGTCGGACTCGATGCCACAGTGAGACTCGATGGCACCCCTACCGACTAAAAACCCAACGGTGTTCCCACACTGCGCCTATTGTCGAGGTCACGGGTACGCTCTCGCATTCATCCGCGACCTCGACGGCGCTGCCTTTTCGGGCCCACCACGGGGAGCCGAAGCTCCTCCCGCACCGATGACGATGTGTCCGAACACCCAGACACATCGTGCATCCACCTCGGAGGCCATGCCAGCGAGATGGGCGCCGGACGGCCCTACGTCCGAACGCCCTGGCCTCCATGCGGCGGGTCAGATGAGTGGCCCCGCCGCTTGCCACTTCGGCCATTGGGGATGGGGAGCTTTGGCCCCTCTGGCCTGTCCCCATCCCGCAGCCCCACCACGACACACCCGGTGGGTGCCCCCTCAAGGAAAGCCCTTGATGAGGCCACCACCTGGCCGTCCCTCCTCGCTCTCCACTGTGCCCTCTGCTGATCAGAGGGACACGCGGAGAGCCCTCATGTCCGGACCAAGTCCGGACCCTCAGTAAGGGCCCAGCCACCACCGTGACCCTTGGGAATGGAGAGCTCTGGCCCCTCTGGCCTGTCTCCATCCCTCAGGCTCGTGCAGTGGCCTAGCCCCCACCACTGTGGCCGCTTTCGCGGCCCCACCTCGGGTACATCTTCGCTTCACCGTGGTCCCCCCGCCCACGGCTACTAAGCCCCCCCGCCCCGACAAGGCGGGTACCCCCGGGGGGGATTCATTTTATGCCTGACAGGCTACGTGTTTAGCCGCTGACATCTCATCTGATGTGGTCGAAAGTACACTTCTAAGCTGGAAATAAATAAATAAATATTTGTGTTTTTTTTTCACATAGCGCAATCTAGCCCCAAACTAAGCAAAGCTTGTAATACGGAAACCAGGTAGCTGATAGAATAGTTTTTATTTTTTTATTGTACTTATTATACTTACTACACCCAGACACAACAAACATCGTCACATGAATGTTTGCCCTGGGTGGGGTCGAACCCACGCCTTACAGCTCTGAAGGCAGACATGCTGCCAACTGAGCTATCAGCAGTCTGTCAATTGGAACGAGCTCGGAAGTGATGTTGCCGGAAGACTTCGTTGGGTGCTTGGCAGCAGATTTTCAACTTCAGGGTGGTAGCTAGTCTACCGAGAAGTATAAAGTATTTACCACCATGCCACAGAGTAAATAATAGTAATACATACAGAAAGTTCACTCCGCAAAGGAATTGAAATAAATAAGGACTCTATCTACTCGGCAATAAAGTAGCAATTCAACTTGCACAGCGCTGGATACCGCTCGCTATAGTCACCTAGATATACCGCTCTCTTTCTTTCACGTATGCTTAGTTACGTGCGACGAGGCTAGCGTGCGGCCGGCCACTGACTTCTGCCTTGCATTGTCCTCCCGGACGGAGCGCCGGCCGAACATACCTAAACTGTGGAGCGACACCTCCCTGACCATGCTACGGTTTCTGTGCGAATTTTTATTTTATTTATAGCTTAAGTCAAATCGGGTATGTCTCTACGGATATACAACGTGTAACAAAAAGGTTCAACAATACTGAAGAGTTTGACTGTATTTACTCATCATAATGAACAACTTTTACTATGAGGCCAACCCTGAAATTGCGAACAAAAAATCAGCTGTTCCATACATTTTGCCCAAGGTCAATAAACTTTTTGTATTGAACAGCTGTTTTTTTTTCTTGATTTAGGTTGGCCCAATACTAAAAGTTGTTCATAATGATGAGTATTACTTTCTTGCCCTTCAGTATTGTTGAAACTTTTTTTACACTATATATTGTGACTGCACCTTTTTATGTTTAATTTCGATAGTTTTTTTGGGTATGGAGTTAAGAAGTTTGCCTGGTAATAATAGAGAAGAATTTTCGACTTTCACCGTGATTTCGTGGTATAGGGGTTTCACGAAATCCCTAGTATCCTCATTTCCCTGCAACATATCCACCGATACCGTGATCCATTTCCTCTCAAAAACAGATTAATATTTTACCCGCTGATCACGGTGGTAACCGTGGCTACAAGAAATAAAATGTAATCATTAATGAGACTGATCACGGTGTAAAAAGTACTTTTTCATTACTCATACTCGGAAAGTAGGTCTGAAGTTGTCTGAGGAGCGGGTTGAAAGTAATACATTTCAGCTTTAGGGAGAATCACTTTCAACAGACAGTGACAGTTGACAAATGACAGACACTCAAATTATTAAAAAAAACTAGTTCTATTTTCACATAAATTTGTATTGAACCATGTTCCAATTTTTTTTTATCTCTTTTGAGGATTATGGTCCCGCACTTCTCGTGCATTTCCCAGTGTCAGTTCATGTTTTCACCCCTAGGATAACAATGTACTATTTCGTTTTATATTATTTCACACAAAAACAGAAGTTTGGTAAGGGCGCAGGTTCCATTAAATTCTAAGGTGAGTGCATATTCATTCGCTTTTCGTCAGCGCGGACGGAAAGCGCGCTTTGTAATTGCGCTGGTGACCAAACTGTACAAGGCAGCTTTTATCAATACTTTTTTCTAAAATCTTTCGATTTGAGAAAATTTTCAAATAAATTTTCTTCAAAATGTCAAAAATCTAAGGAAACGTTAGATTTCTTAAGTCATAAAACACTGAAACGCTTCTATAGGAACTTAAAACACTCTGAAAATTGTTCCGAAGCTTTCTTTCTTTTAAAATAATTCACTTTAAAAACATAGCTGGACCCCTTTCCAACTAGCCCGTGGCCCTTCTTTCTAAAACGTTACAAGGACCAACTCCTTTTCAGGAATTTCAACCAAACAGAACGGTGGTAAAGTATAAAATGGAATGGGGAGTATAAATGCCTGGATATAACACAAATGGATATGTTAGGTAATGAAAGAAAGACCGCACGGATGGTGTGTAGCAAATTGTTTTCAGAGGACATATCGCATTAGGAGGCATGCTTAGTTTATCTAGAGATTATGTATTTTTTATTAGTTTTGGCATCGCTTTTTCGACACTCTGCCAGTGACAAGTTTAATAATTTTTCAAGTTTTAGTTTTATAAATTAATTTACGTTATCAAACACACCCCGACACACTCAAACACACACACAAGTCAGAATCGAAGTCAAGTCGAACAAAATGACTATGACAAATTTCGTGTGACTATCTGTGATTTCATGACATACTCGTATTTGACTCGATGATGATACTATATAAACTTGAAACTTCATTTATAATAAAAAAATTATCGGTATTATAATCTTTTTTACATAGGTCAAAATTAAAATTAATAATAAGTACTTACCGAAGCACCAGTCAAAAACTTAAAACTAAACGAGAAGTCCACCACGGCCGGGCCCGCTACTAAAATTCATAATTATAATTGACACTGGCAGAATGCACAAAGAGCGATACCAAAAAAAAATAGTCATAACTAAGTCCAAGTCATGTTCATTTCATGCCACAGTCTATAAAGTGGTGGTAGCTTTACTGGAAGCTACTATGGAGTTTTGGAAGCAACGCCAGAAGACACGTGTAACTGCTTTATATCTCTTGCCAATACAAGCACATGTATACAAAAATCTGCTAATTAGTAAAATCAAATCACATTTTTTTTAATTTATGCTTAAATTGACACAATCATGAAAGAACATTAACGAAGCAGGTAGGTATAATATCTTGTTACAATACAACCACGTGAAAGTATAGGCCAGCTGTTATTATCATACTAACGCAGTTTTGAAGTTTATATAATTATTAAAAAAAAACAATCCAAGGGTTTCGAACATTTTAGTATCAGTTGTTCACAGAAATGAACCCTGAAGCCGCCTGCCAAGCGTGAGGATTATGGCAATCCTTGTAAAGCAGCAGATCTTCGTCCAGTAGTGGACATTTTCTGGCTGTTGGTGATGACATAACGGAACAATATTTATGTATATTATTAAAAAATATTCAGGAATTCTTGTTTCAAACTGAGATAACATACGTTGTTTCATACATAAAACACCCTATCTCTCTTTTCACGCTTCAAAAATCTACGCGCATACAAAAACTGACGAATTTTTCGCCACAGTCCACTGAGCAACAAAAACGTAATAAAAGTCAGTTTCTGTCTCATGCCAAAAACGGGCATAATAGCTTTTAACTTTTGCGGTTACGTTCGCTTTTATATTCAAGCAGTAAAGTTTAAATTGGCTTGTAGTGCAAAAGACTAATAGTTAGCATGATGGAAAGCCGTGAAAAACTACATGTGTAAAGATAATGGCTAGAGACTTCACACTGAATGAATAATCCAGGATTGTCAAATATCGCAGATTTGTAGTGATCGATGGTGATTGAAAATATCAAACAAATTTCATACAAAAGTGATTTATTGTTAAAACAAGAAATCACTTTTGAAAACAGTTTCAAACATTTTGTTTAAACAAGACACTTTTGAAAACATTTTCACTTTATAAGAAATTTGTTTGATATTTTTCAGTTACCATCGATCACTACAAATCTACGATATTTGACTACCCTTATAGTGATGTACCGTCCAGTAAGAACGGATTCGAATAACGTGCAATTTATCAGTATACTACGATTAAAGTAATAACTGGATTACACGGGGTTTTGTAGTTAATGCTTCGTACTAATGCTGAGGAGGAGGTACTAATGGACCTGGGTTTGTCCTTAAACTGCAACCAGACCCACGGGAGGATGGGCAGCAGCGTCCTCTTAGTTAACGGTGGTGACCGATTTGAGATCTCCAAGCCGTGGGGATTATGGCAACACCCCTCTATTAAGAGGGAGGCCTTCGTCCAGCAGTGGACTTTTATGGCTGACGACGACTAATGCTGAGTATTCTAATACTTTTCGTGTAAACGTACTAATACGTGCCTAAATGTTTAGCAAGCCGCCTGCCAAGCGTCAGGATTATGGGAAACCCCCCGAAGGGGGAGGCCTTCGTCCAGCAGCGGACATCTGACGATGATTAGTAAGTGACATTGCAAATGAATAAAACCCGATCCTATTTACTAAATGAAAAGGTCATATAATATTAACCGATTAGTACTATTAATGGACCTGGGTATGTCCTAAAACTGAATCCAGAACCACCGGAGGACGGGCAGCAGCGTCCAGTAGCAGTAACAGTGGCAGTAGCTCATAGTTAATGGTGGTAATACTCTGCGATCCCCAAGCCACCTGCCAAGCGGCAAATTAAGGCAACGCCTGGGAGAAGCCTTCGTCCAGTAGCTAGTGGACGTTTTCTGGCTGATAATGATGAGTACTATTCATGAGAAGTACGAAGCTCGTGTAATACTCGTATATTCTTTTTCGTGTTTCGAGATAAAGAACAATATAGAATAAAATAGATATTTATTGTTACCAAGTAGAGCATCTGTAATCCTAGCACTGTACCGACTTTGGACGCTCATGGTGAAGCCCCATAAGTTTAAGATTGATTAGCGAGCTATGCTATTGGATAGGGAGCTCCTAGTTTCCTATCCAATTTTGAACTAAAGTTACACACACAGGTCAAATATTTAGTAGTAAATAGTTTTCAACCAGTTTGTGTTGCCAGTGATGACATGTTGTAGTGTTCTTTCTTTTCATCATCATTATCATTCATATCAATCTTTTGTAAAAAAAATATGTATACTCCTTTTTTACTAGCTATCAAAACTGTATGGCCTTCGTGTTCGGCAGCCTCGCAAGTCAAAAGAAAGAACACTACGATGTACAAAAGGAGCCTGGCGTTTTGGAGAAACTCAGTCTCTAACAAATAATTATACAAGTAACTTTTTCAAAAAAATAATCAATTAAATTCAAATTAATATGGTACCACCTCGTGAGTATACACTTTCACATTTTTGTTTTTTTTTTAATCGGTCCACAATTGACGGAGAAATCATACAATCAAACATACATAAAAAAAATAAAAAAACATACATACTGTCGAACATAGGACCTCCTCCTATCTTGAAGTTGGTTAAAAATATAATGAACGCACACTGAAAACACACTAAAAAGTGATGTGGTCAGCGAACGTATGCCCAAGGCATTGCAAGGCAACTCCAATTGGTATATTATATGCTCGAAGTGGATAATGGATAACCACTGAAGAGAGTAAGTAGGGCCTTCGCTTTTCTGTGTGGATAACCGTAGTCTGTAGCATAGACGGAAGCTCATAGTAGAGGTGTGGGCAAAAACTGGACGCAGCAGACTTCCGGCCAAGCTCAGTGGCACACCTTAGAAGAAGTCTACGTCCAACAGTGGCCAATTAAAGACTGATAAGTTTGATGATGGTGAATGCGACATTTTCCAAGCTTTTTTTTTTTTAAAGTCGTTCTCGTCAACTCGATAGATGGCGCTGACTATACATGCCTGTCAAAAACAACAATATTTTTGATCTGTGGCACATAACATAAAATAAAAAAACTTGACAATGACAGACATGTCTAGCGCAAGGTCAGCGCTATCTACAATGAGCTTCTTTTTATTAAGTATGCCGGAAAATCGCCAATTGATGACACACCTAACTCTGCCCAGTCATGCTCTGCACTAACATTCTTGTTCATTAATTAATTCAAATGGCTACCTTTTATTTTACTGCGACGATTTAATTTAAAACTACTTAATCTTTTAATTAAAATCCTTCACTTTAATTAAATCTCCCTCAACGTTCGTAGTGGAATAAAACTAAGAATATTTTAGACTGCAGTAACCCTTGAGATTGCATCTTTACGTTTTAAATATTCGCACTCGAAACTTAGGAAATGTAAAAAGATGGAAGGTATTTAATTGCTAACCAAAAAAAGTTCTTAGCGTTCATCGTTCGTTCGTAGTTCGGTTATTCGTGTTCGTTCGTCGTTCATAAAGTTCGTTCTATCAGCCAGAAGACGTCCACTACTGGACAAAGACCGCTACCTTAATAGGGAGGGGTTGACATAATCCCCACGTTTGGCAGGTGGCGTGAGGATCGCAGAATGCTTACCACTGTTAACCAAGAGGACGCTGCTGCCCGTCCTGCGGTTGTTATGGATACAGTTTTAGAACATACGAAGGTCCAGGACATACCCAGGTCCAGGACATACCCAGGTCCTTTCAAAATTCGTTCAACATTTTAAAATTATTATTGCCCAACAAATTGATTTATAACAAAATATAGCGACAAAATTGCGATAAATTTTATGTAGGTATATGTTTACGTTTATCCATTACAGTTCTATGATACTTTACGGGATATTTAAAGAATTTCAAATTTTTTAGCGCAGTTGTATGTATCACGTTCACACACGTAGACATAGACACGTTCTCGAAGACGTAGAACTTGACGTAGTTTACGTCACGTTCATGTTAGGTTGGGCAGGAGGAACATGGAGCATGCAACCGCATCTAAATATCGGGAGCTTGTTTTTCACAATATAAAAGTCAAAGAAAAAAATATTGGCTTTAGAACCCGAGTCGGCCCAATCTAAGTGAAGCCATTTCAAGTAGTCCTTAAAAGGCCGAGTACGGTAGTCGACCTGTTTTTCTCACTATGACAATACTTTATTTACTCCCCCTTATTCAATTTCCCAACTTACTACAAAAACGTCATTATTTGCAAAACTTTTCGAACGTTTGCCTGCCTGTAATTACGTAATCCTAACGCAAACATTGATTGTTTTTCGGCTCCACCAGTTAACGAAATTTTGAATGAAACTATCACTTCAAGTGTTATTACTCTTAGATAAGTATACTTGAAAACAGATCCAATGAGATAATAAAATTTCACTAAATCCATCGTGGATCTGTCCCCTGTATCTACTGAGATTGATCCAATCTCATCATCAGGTCAAAAATAACGTATTAAAACTACGTACTCACTCAATCCCGCAGAAACCGCATCTTTAGACAGAGGTGAACCACAATACATCCTTAGAAGACTACAGTCATCACGTCTTATTCAATGCAAGCTAATTTGTACTCTGTTTGCATGTTACAAAGTCGACATTCACCTGTAGTATTGAGGCGCGCGAATAGCCGGCGAAAGCCGCGTGTCTTCAATGACTTGGCTCGTTACAGTGAAAAATTGACACTATCTCATACAAATAAAGTACAAAATAGCTTGCACTGAATATGACTTTGTAATAGGTATAGAATACAATAAAATTATACCTTCATTTAGTCACGTTTTCTGTGGACGTGAAGCTGTCCTAATCAGGATAGCATCTCATAATCACTATCCAATAAATAATCATAGAACTATAATAAACAGCCGTGACCGTTTAAAAAAGTGTTTGATAATTTTGATCTAGTAAGCAATTTAGTAATAGGTACCTACCTAATTAAATTCGATGGAGAGATTTCGATGCGAGTTCATTTATTCTGGTGTGACATTAAATAATAACTTTTTTAGATTGTTTCCGCTGCGGAACAGAGATTTCGCTTCCAAAGGGTTTCGCTGAAGACGGTCAATAACTGGAATTAAATCTTAGACATTTCATGAATCTAAACTAATTCATGTCCAAGAGGTTTTTTAAGTTTTTTTTTCCGTCTTATTTTTACCGCATATTATAATAATAGGCTAGATTTTATTGTCCTATTAAAATGTGGCCCATAAATATAGCTGATTAATGAAAAGAAAATGAAAATCTGATCCGGATGTGGCAAAATCAAGTTTTCTTGTTAATCATTGCTTATATCTATCTACTCTTGATGAGGGCGTTGTCGATAATTAAGTGCAAGGAAAAATACTGGGTACTGTGCGTTATAATAAATTATGCAGCTGGTTGATGCCCTAAAAATAGATTTGTAGTTTTGACAGTTATTTAAATGTTATGTTGGACAGAGCTTTAATTAGCAAGCCAAAGGAGGGTTGTACTAACCAGTATATACAGATTATCCATGGTAATCAATGATTCTTTAAAATGTTCTTTGTAAAAACAAAACAAAAACAACAAAATTTATGAGATTGACAGTAGACTATGGCCGCATCGACGACGCGCCACCCAGCGGAAAAATATCGCAGTATGGATCCCCATTAATAGTAAAACAATCATTGTTCGATTTTATATCTGATAATAAAACATAAAACAGTATAATTAATGTAATTTCATAAGGACAAATTAATAAAATTATCTTCCTTTCTCGTCCCTTGCTTTAGTACCTCGTCCAGGTTTAATCTACTATGGTGACGATATAACTCTATCTTTGCTGGACAACTTGCCGATTCGACGTTACTTTTTATTGCTATCCTTTACCGCGATATCTTGGAGAAGAGGCTAATAATGATGAGGTATGATTAATGCTCTGCTTAGAAAATATTGCACTATGTGCTTGCTCCATACCTACTCATTCAACACTATGTGATCAAACACTTAATTTTGCGAGAGTAAACTCTTTTCTTAGTTATGAACGGATTTATTAATTACAATGCCTATGGTTACAATAGATTCCACTAATTGTCTCAAGCTTCTGTGATTAATAGTAGAAAATCTGACCAGTACCTAAGTTTGGACTTTTTGAAAGTTAAATTGTATCTTCACGTCGCATCGCGATACACTGGTGTCGATTCTGACGGTTTTATACGATACGATTTTTTATCATCTCCATTGAAGGTCGTTTGGATTATTTGGACTTTCCGGCACATTAAAAAAAGATCATTGTAGATGGATATTGTGGTCGATTTTGAAGGTTTAAGTTGACAGTTCTAAACTAACTAAAGTATTGCTGTCCTTAGCTAACATGCCTAGTAAAAAAGTGACAGCAATATTTTAATTAGTTTAGAACTGTCAACTAAAACCATCAGAATCGACCACTTTTCATTATGTCTAAAAGAACGTCAATTAAAACAAAAACAGACCAAATCTCATTCATTCTATGTAATAGTTATAGCGCAAAAGTGCAACTTTAACTTACTTTTAATATGCAAATGTGTAATAGCATAATCCACTCAGGAAGAGAAAATCCTGTTTAGTGGTTCTGAAAAATGACAAATGTAATGATTTGAATTTGATTCAAAAGAATGATACCGTCGTTTGCTCTTGCGCAGGATGTGAATAATTTAGAAAACCTGGCGATTGAATTTCGTATGCAAGAATAATTGTACAAGCTACGTACGGCTTCAAAATTTAGCCCCATCTGCTCAAACTTGGGTCCTTGACTCTACGTTTATCGAGTTTATATTCTTGTACTGGCTCCCATTACACAAGGCATCCCCTATAAAGAGACACCCGCAGGCATCACTTTGAAGTCGCAGTGCCATCAATTTATATAATTGAAACTTCATCTTGTTTTAGAGACTGAGGCTTTAATAATAAATCTACTCTTGTTAACTCGATTTAGGGTTTCATGTTACTCACATCAAAGCATCAAATAACATCTATTTATTATCTTCACTATAATATTCAATCACCATTATCGTACCTATACTTTATTATTTTCCGAGGCAGATCCTTCTCGGAGAAATTGCGTATCGCCATATTTTGCCATAATCCCCACGCTTGGCAGGCGGCTTGCGGATCGCAGTATGCTTAACTGAGAGGACACTGCTGCCCGTCCTCCCGTGGTTCTTGATGCAGTTTAAAACATACACTGAAAAAAAAACAAAAAAAAACATACATAAACAAACCCAGGTCCAAACGTATCCCAGGTACATTTTAGGTACCTATATACAATATACTTAATTATAAAAGATAATAGAAACAAACGCAACTAAAACCAAACTCAAAGGACTAAGTACATCCTAGTAAACAAAGTTTTAAATTGGTACCGTAACAAAATTTAAAAATTCACGAGCTCCCAATGCGGATGTCTTCTGAATTCGCAAGGCGGCCTTTGGCCTCCGTTTGGCCTGACTTTTGCTTGTGCTTTGGCCTTTAATTCACTTAATATCCGATATACGCCAATAACGTAACCAAAGTCCGTACCGTAAAACAGTAACCAAAGTCCCTATAAACGCAATTTTCGTACCTGAAAATCTAAGATTTGTTCGATAAATAGGCAACTCAGAATACAATGGAATCTCAATTCAATTCATTCTCAATTAGGTACTTAATAACCTTAGCAAATTATATAAAAAATATTCATTCTCTTCACCAAAGTGATGCTGGCTAATTTTGGAAAATTCAAAAGGATACCATCAGGCGACTAGTGAAGTATTACCTACTCTCTCCATTTCAATGACCCCCCAACCCGTTTCCCTGTCTCTATTTTTTTTTTACTTGACTTCTACATAATTTTTTGTGCGCTTGGCGATCAAATTCTGGTTGTTTCTGGTAGACTTAAAGTTTAGCTAACTAACATAAATCACGTATCGTCGCTCTATTTCACAAAAAAAAACCTTGTCTCAATTTCTACCAAAGATCATTCAATAGCTACAAATATTACGAGCTGAATAAATTAAGCTAAAGCTAGCCAAGCGTAATTTTGTAAGTAGTGAGTCTCGTTTTTTGCGTCACAAATTTACGCTGCATTCCGTTTAAAGTCCGGTTTATGTCACGACGACGCATTACGTGTTGTCTGCCGCGTTGACTTGACTATTCATCGTCAGCCAGAAGACGTCCACTGCTGGACGAAAGCCTCCCCCTTCATAGGGAGGGGTTGCCATATTCCCCACGGTACAAGCAGAGTCCCTTGACAGGAGACTCGACTATTACTAGCACGCAAACATAGATATTATACCTAACAATCTGACTGTTACTACAATGCAGTGTCATTCAGTGCAAGCTAATTTGTGTTTTGTTTATATAAGACAGTGTCACGATTTTCCTCGCTAGCGCTTGGCTCGTTGACATCACTTTCTTTTTTTCGCTCTTTTTTTTCTTTTTTTTTGCGTTCTTTGACTCTCAGACTCGCAACACGTAAAGTTGTGTTCTTTGGGTCTAAGATTCAACCATGCAAAGTATATTGTAAGTACATAACTATAATTAGCTAAAAAAAAAAAACAAGATATGATACTGCTTGAACAAATACTGTAGTAATGCAGAGCCCGGAATCGCATGTGAAGACGTGACGAGAATCCTCATGGACTTTTTCCACCTGGGCATTGGACATTATTTTCCTCCTTTAATCAGAGTAATGCTCCGGTTTTGAAAGTATGGAGTTTACAAAGAACGTGGTCGGGTATGCAGGAGAGAATTTACGTGTTTCATCTTCAAACACGTCGCATCGCTTACCATCAGGAAAGTCAATAGGGTATAATGCATGTGTTTAATTTTCTTTCATAAAAAGAATTAATTCAATAGGATAAAATAGAGATTTTAACTGAATCTGATATTTACATCGAATAAATATTTGAATTGGGCAGGTCAAGTTCTGAAATATAAGATAATTTTTGGACTTTCCTTGTTCTGTCCTTTTCTAGTTAAACACGTGCAAGTATGGAATTTAGTTTGGAATCGTGGACTTTGAAGGCATTTGGCACGATAATGCGCTCTCTGTCTACATGAAAATAAAATGCCTATAACTTTGTTATTTGTGCACATAATTTAAAGTTTGTTTTTTTGTTGCGAGTAAGCTTTTTTGTAAGTCAAAAATAAAAGACGTGCTTTATTATGAGAATGATAGGGATATTGATATTTTATGTATATTTGTTAAGGCATAAGCCTTTATTAACTACAACAAACTACAAAGGCTACTTAGCTTACTACACAAAAAGAAACAAAAGGATTGAAACCCACTACCAGTCGGCAGCGTATACAGCATGCTGGCGGCATTGCCACGCTGAATAGCATGCTTATGCGTTGGGCCAAATAAACGTCAGCATTTTGATCACGCGTCGCGTCGACCAGGCGCTCGGATATATTTTTGAAAAGATGATGAGCTCCCAGTCCCCACGGACGCAATGTCTCAACACCAAACGGCTCAAATATATAACCTCTGCCGAGGCTAGCAAATTTGCGCCGCTTGTGCTGCTCCACCAAATTTGCCGTCGCACCAGCCCTACTCTGTGTCTCAGGAAGATGAGACGGTGCCAAAGTATCGACGCAAGTTGCGTCCCATACAAGGGGCCATCCCAAATTCTAAGGCACATGTGTCATCCTGTCAGGTCTTTTCCATTGTCACGCGCAAGACCGCTCGGTTCGAGCACAGCTGCAACATTGGCGGTGGAAAAAACCCGGCCTATGATATCATTCAGGCTAGCGAGCACCTTGCACCCAAGCGCAAGCTGACAGCTAGACGAAATGCAGTTAGGTAACAAATTAAGGCTACCACTGTTAAAGGATAGTAATAGCCTGCAACCAAAGACCTGATTCCCATACAGAGACAGCAAGAATACGAGCGTTGGGTGGCAAAAAAAATGCGTGTAATGTACTAATGATTACGAACTAGTTTTAGTATTGGACCAACCATGAAATCGCGTTAAAACAGCGGATCCATACATTTTGTTAAAGGTCAATGAATCTATCGAACAGCTGTTTTGTTTTTACGATTATATGGTTGGTCCTATACTAAAAGTTGTTCTTAATGATTAGTAGGTACCTACTGTACACCCTCGTTTTTTCCTGAAGGTAATAAAGTTCACCCAGTATATACACCACAGAAATTGGAAATTCCTACTTCATAGATATAATATATATAATATACAATACAATACAATATAACTTTATTGCACATCTGAAAAATAGTACCCACCCCATCAACCAGAAAACGTCCACTGCTGCACGAAGGCCTCCCCTCCCCCTATAGAATAACTTACAAATAATCTGGGAACATTATTGGGAAGTACAAGGGGTGGGTATATCACCTTAAGCGATTTTTTCCAGGCATCCTTTAGTACCAATAGAGATATTGTAAGACGTGGACTTGAACCAAAAAAATATGTACATTTGAAAATTAAGAACTTTGGTGAAATGTTTTGCTCACAACCAAAGTATTAGCTTGACCCACTCAATCAAAATCTCTTGATGCATTACAGCGTATAGCTGGCAAAATTGTCTACGATCAAGCTCACCTAGCTCGAAGATCTACAGCGGCTTAGCAAGTGTGACATTGGATCTCTCTGTATATTCTATCGCATCTACAACGGAGAGGGTTGCGATGAACTGTCCGACCTTATGCCGGCATCACGGTTCTCTAACCTTACTAGCCGCTATCGTCAGAAGACTCAACCTCATTATAAACGCTCTATGGAAATGCGTTGTTACAGATTTAAAACTTAAAGTTAAATGCGACATTTTTTTGTTATATTATTTTGTTATCGTCGTTTTTATTATTATTATTTATAGGCTTGCGTTTGACTGCCATCTCGTCTGATGTTGAACGAAGATGCAGTCTACGATGGAGCACGCTTGCCTAGAAGAAACCGATTCACTCGCGACTTGAAGACACCCAGATTATAGTTATCGGGAAAAACTCACTCGGGCAGCGCATTCCACTGTTCAGCAGTTCGAATAAAAAAGTGGAATCAAATCGTTTCGTATGAGTTCTTGGTATATCAATCATAAAATGTTGTCTCTTTTAACTGACTTCAAAAAAGGAGGTTCTCAATTTGACTGTACGTTTTTGTATCTATGTTACGCGATTACTCCGCTAATTATGAACTGATTTTGATAATGATTTTTTTGTTTGGTAGGTAATACCTCAGATGTGGTCCCTTAAACATTTTATTGAAATCGGTTCTACTTCTTCTTGAAACTACTAGAAAATATGAAGATGTCATCCAGGTATTCGAAGTTGAAGTCGGTTGTATAAAATAAAAAAATGTGTAGTATTCGAGGTCCTGGCCTTCCGATAGAAGAATGGCCCTGCCCATTATGACATATGATATATGCAGAGTAAGATCATGCAAATCCGAAGCACACTCTCCGAAATGTATTTATTCGATAAAATACCGATAGGCTGGCTACTTTTCGACGATGACCAAGACTTTGTAGCTTGGTCTGAGCCAAGGAGTCGTTGCCACGTCTTACTTGTCGTACTTACATCAGGGGGGGTTTCACTTCGCAGTTTAGGTGTTCGGCTGGCGCGGCGCTCCGTCCGGGAGGACAATGCAAGGCAGAAATCAGTGGCCGCCCCGCACGCTAGCCTCGTCGCACGAAACTAAGCATACGTGATAGAAAGAGAACGGTACATCTAGGTAAATATAGCGAGCGGTATCCAGCACTGTGCGAGTTGGATTGCCTAGTAGAAAGAGTCCTTATTTATTTCAATTCTTTTGCGGAATGAACCTTCTGTATGTAGTACTATTATTTGTTCTGTGCTTACATACAATATTATGACACACATGCCATAGACATAGCTAAAGGACAAAAGGCTACATTCATGTCATCACAATCATTATAATACCTTTCGATCCTGAAAAAGTTTCCAGAAAACAAAAAAGAATTTGTTCAATATTGCCTCATCGCACTAAATCTGCTAGCAGACATTACACCCACCTGTCTAACCACCTCTATAATGTCATTAATAAAGAACTTCACATCTATTCTCTCCCTCTGAAGAAATTAAAATTAGTAGTTGGGAAGTGGCTTCAAAAACTATCTTACAGCGACACAGAAAATTTATTAAATTTCCCGATTTAAAGTAAATAGTTATCCTTTCCGTTTGTCCCTTATAATTCTGTAATTATCATCTATTATTTTGTTAATCATGTATTATTTTGTTATTATATAAATGGCAAAACAATTCTGCGAATCTCGATTTTTCCTCATAGACGATAATGATTAACTACGTATAAACAAACAACCTTACATCCCAATATATATATATTTTTTTTTTTTCCCACACACTCTTTCATTTACAACTCACCCTCAACACTTACACATAAACACTACCACACATACATACAATCACTCTCACACTACACGCGCCACCATTAAGTTTATTGCACTCCCTGCTTGTAACAATATACAAGTAGGTACCATGTTTAATAACTTAAATAAGAAATAAATAAATAAAATTATATAATTTGTATTCTAGTTCTGCATAGATTAAATTTTGAAATTTATAGTTTTAAATTTATTGTTAGCTTGTCCTTGTAACGTACACAAGTAATACCATAATACCATGGTCAAAAAAAAAAAAAAAAAAAAAAAACGGAGGGCTCTGACGCTCGTAATACAGTTTCATTACTAGTGCGAGCGCCAGCCAGTACCATAGACATTATAAGATACCTACTTAGATAAGACTCTTGAATGTACATATTTTTAAGTTAAATTGTGTCTTTTACCAAACGTAGTCAATAAATTTTATTATTATTATTATAATCATCATCAAATGTTAACAAAGGTAAATTTTCTTATTTAAAAAAATTGCGATATTTGTTATTGGTACGTTAATGGGTAACGCTACCAAATCGTACCGATATGGCAAGTATCTTTACGAAATAGTCGATTACTCACCTAGGGAGCAAAACTAAAGAATGTCACAGATCTCATGTCGGTCGCCTCGGGAGACAAACATGAGATCTGAGGCTTCTTTACTTGCTCCCTTGGTGTGTATAATACGATTTTACGTGCCCTGCGTAGAGGAAGTAGTTCCTTTTGCTCCGCAGGCACGTAAATACCGTTGCAGACTTACCGTTAAACTGAATGTGAATTGGTAACGTTATCAAACCCTGGTACGTACTTTATTTTGTCTGTAGCACTGTAATGTAGTGGCAGGACTCTACTGCAGAGAGACTGCTTCCGTCTGGGGAAGTACCCCACCTTTGCCAGTTATTCAACCGCCAAGCAGTAGTGTGCAAGCATTACTGTGTTCCGGTTTGAAGGGCAATGTTACCAGTGATATTACTGGGTATGAAGAGATTTAACATCTAATATCTCAGGTTGACGAGCGCAGTGCAGTGCGGCGCAGGATTGTGTTCACAAGTTCACAATACTGGCACTGCTACTGCTAGTGGCAGGTGTGACGCTTACCACCACGCGAACGACTTGCTCGTCCCGTCACTTGAAAGTATAAAAAAAAAGGAAAAAAAATAAGCACATTCCTAGACTTCCCTCATATATTAAAGGTACCTACGTTATAATCCCGTCAAGCTAATGCCGAGCTCTATCCACATGTCGTACTGTTCTCGAGGGTCCGATACGTTTTACATAATAAATAGACCAGTCTCAAGTTTGTGTCTCTGAGTATGAGCGAGCACCATACAGGGATTAAGTCAAAATGTGTTACAAGAATAGATAGGTTACATCATCATCATCAGCCCGGAGACGTCCACTGCTGAACGAAGGCCTCCTTAGACCGCCACACTGTACGACAACCTGCCATTTGCATTCACTTGCCCGCGACTTTTACAATATCGTCGGTCCACCTAGAGGGAGGCCGTCCTACGCTGCGTCTTCCGGTTCGCGGCCGCCACTCAAGAACCTTTCTTCCCCATCGGTTGTCAGTTCTTCGAGCGATGTGGCCTGCTCATTGCCACTTCAACTTGCAAACTTTGCGAGCTATGTCGGTAACTTTGGTTCTTTGGCGAATATCCTCGTTCCGGATTCTATCGCGCAAAGTAACTCTGAGCATAGCTCTCTCCATTGCCCGTTGCGATTATATTATAGTTGCGATAGATAGGTTTAGGTACATAGTATTGCATAATAAGTACTGGGTGCTTTGGTGAACGATGGACATATTCTAAGATATTTATTTATTTATTTCTTGGAAAACAAACAGCTATCACAAACTCATTTGCTAGGACACAGAATAATATAAACAAATAAGCCAAAAAAGTTTTCACTAATAGCAACATTGGATACAATCCAGTTGAATAGTAATTAAGTATTAGGTATATAAAAAATAAATATCATATAATACATATACCATTCCTCAAATAGCATCTTGCTTCAGCGAAAGGGTAGAATTAGAACGCTACTGACCACATACGTACCATCCTTGTTAACCACATTAACGGTTAAATCAGAAATAGCGGAAAAAACAGTAGTTTTCCTAGTTCCGTAGAAAATTTTCATTTAAGTATTCTTGACGAAATTTGTATGGACCAGTAATTTTTTTTTCGTGATTTCAGAGGTGGTCCCATAGTAAAAGTTGTTCATAATTATGAGTACTATGAATTTGTTCGTCGTACACCGAAACACACCGTATACAGGGTTAGTTTAGGTTGTACTGAGCCGAAACAACACTATTTACCACTGTGAACAACTTTCACCATAGGAAAACGCTAAAATCTCAAAAAATATAAATTTTAATGACTTCAGAAAAGGTATGACAAAGATGTTATTTTTCCAATTTCAGGGTCAACCTGAAATACACAAAGAATTAAATTACAAAATAATAAAATTTAAATTGTCAGCATTGAATCACAATGATGGTGAGGGTCAACCTTAATTCAAAGTTATTTACACTGAATAGTTCAATGACTCCTTTTGTAATATAGTTGAAAAAAAATTGCACTCATTGGCAAAAATAAACTCTTAAACGTCATTGACGGTTAAAGAACAAATAAACAGAGAGAGAGCTCATAAATACCACTTTTCATCACCCCGTTACTCGAAAAAATCGAATAATACTGACGCACGTTCCGGTACACGCCGGCTCAAACCGGTTTGCCGCGAATGCAAATGTCAGCCGTGAATAGCTGAATAAGCAATGGCTACAATCGATTTATCGGAACATGAATAAGTGGCTTTAATGCTACTTGATTGACATTCTCTGTTTCAATATTTAAAAAAGCTATCCTGAATTATAATCTCGCTTGCTCACTCAATGTTTCTTTTTTTAATATAATTATATTATGATCAAGTTCATAAATAACCCGAAGCAAATATATAATAGCAGGTTGTTGCAAAGTGTGGCAGTCTAAAGGGTCCTCCAGCATTTGTTTAGCATTGGACGTCTTCGGACTCATGATGATGATGCAAAAATAATATTTGCGACATTTTGTTTATAAATAGCTATAGAATATAATATTCAATAAAAGCAGAAAAAAACAATAAATCAAACGTTTAATTAAATCGGAAACTCCGACTATAGTTTCGATCACATCCGGTGACCTTTTTCAAAGAGAAGAAAACAGAGCCCGACGCTCGTGAAACTGCGTCCTCAGAAACAACAAAAATGTGTCAAAACCACGTTAGTTTTCATAATAAAATAAATCAAAGTTTATTTTTTATACTTATTTATACAGGGTTTTAATTCAGTGACACCAAGTCATAGATTGAAACTATTTTGTCCACCAGAAATTAAAGGAGACACGAAACAATATATAATAGCTAAGGCCTTAAGTTTAGGTAAGGATTTATCATTTATATATTAAAAATAACAATATTCTGTGGTTTAACAACAAATTTCAGTTAAGTATTAAGTATTTCCCCTTCTTTGTGCTATGAGACCTTACTTCTTAGAAAATTTCATTTACTTATTTTTTTATTCAATCAAGTGACGAGACGAGCAAGACGTTCGCCTGGTGGTAAGCGTCACGCCTGCCACTAACAGTAGCAGTGCTAGAATTGACAACTTGCGAATACAATCCTGCGCCGCACTCCACTGCGCTCGTCACCCTGAGATATCAGGTGTTAGATCTCTTCATACCCAGTAATTTATCTGGTAACATTGCCCTTCAAACCGGAGCACAGTGAAGCTTGCACACTACTGCTTGGCAGTTGAATAACTGGCAAAGGTGTGGTACTTCCCCAGCCGGACTCTGCAGTAGAGTCCTACCACTACAAAATAAAAATGTATAAAGAGGTTAAGAGAGACTCATAGTTAATATACTTATAGACGAGTACAAAAAAATATTTCATGCAATTAAGCACATTTCAGCTCAACATCAGAAGCGGATAACAGCCTCCAAAAACATTTCCTCACAAAAACATTCCAACTTTATATAGCCGAAAAAATACCATCCAACTTTAGAGTTGGCCGAAGTCGTTAACACCTTCAAGGTGCGATACGAATAAACGGTGAACTTCCCCAGAGCTAAACTGTTCATAGAAAGGGTTTTGCTAAAAAAAAATTTTATATTTTAAGTGTATTCAAAAATGTTTATGATTATGTCATAAATGTATTGACGAAAAAACTTTAATTAAACTGTTTTATAAAAGACTGTTTCTGCGGTAAATGTGAATCTGTACCGTAATTTTTATTTCAATCGTCATTTATGGATAGTAGACAAAAAAACTTACAATCGCAATTATAATATTTTGGTCGAAGAAGTATCTACAAGTTTACGCGTATAGGTATGCAAAACTGAAAGGATACCATTGTACTTACTCATAATTTTGAAAAATTTTTAATATGAGCCTAACCCCGAATTCGCAAAGCTTTTCCATACATTTTTTTTTATACAATTGATTTTCGAGACAAGCGATTTATGCCTGGTGGTAAGCGTCACACCTGCCCATAACAGTAGCAGTGCCAGAATTGTGAATCTGGGAATACAATCCTGCACCACACTGCACTGCGCTCGTCACCCTGAGATATCAGACGGTAAATCTCTTCATACCCAGTAATTTCTCTGGTAACATTGCCCTTCATACCGAAACACAGTAATGCTTGCACACTACTGCTTGACGGTTGAATAACTGGTAAAGATGTGGTACTTCCCCATGCAGACTGCAGAAGAGTCCTACCACTACATTACGCACCACTATACCTAGTTACCTACATTCCTATCATTGTATTTAGTCAAGGGCGAATGGCATATTTCTATCATCTTTAATGCTAATTGAAGTAACACAGTCTTTTGGGTGTAGAACATTTTCGATGCCATGAAGTTTAATGCTCACATGTTATTACGAATTTCAAAATTCGCTCATACTTGTGGCGTTACTTGAATACACGTCAGGACCTTTCTAACTTATCTCTACTTCTTGCACTTTGAAGGTAATACGAGACATTTCCATGTGTTAATACCATAAAGCCCACCAATTTGGCGTAACGACGGTCAAACAACCAAACTATTACTAACTATTGCGTTAACAATATGGGAAAACGTTAGACGGCAATCCTTTGAATTGCTGAAGATATTTTCAGATAAGCCGGAAGTAATTTCTAAATCTAGGCATTTAATCGTCAATATGCCCTTTAATTTAATAAAAGCATTCAGGGTGCTAAAATGTTAGCGTTTAGCAATTCTACAAAAATGATCTTATGTTGATTCATTTCGCAAATCGTAAAACGGTCATATAAGCGCCAATTCATACTATGATTTTGCAAATGATTCTATTACGGAATTCATTAGTTTGACCGTTTTCTATAGAACGTCGTAATATGGCAAATGAAAGATGAATTGCATAAAGTAAACTAACAGATTCAGAATTCAGAAGATGAACTGCTTTAGGGGAATTTCTTAATGCGGCCATTTTAGATTACATTAATTTTTTCGGATCAATTAATATTAATTATTAGTTTCAGGTTAAATTGATTATACATATCAGATTTAATAACAATTCTTTGCAGATTACGGCATCACATTAGCCTTTTTTTGGTACTTTTTCCTATTGATAATCGATAAGATATTTACAGATGTAGCGATGCGTATAATATACCTATGGTTACATGCGATGGGTTTAGATGTAGTAGTGCAGACAACACAGACGCATGCATCGCCGCCCGCGCTCCGCGTCCGCCCCGCGCACCCCGCTCACGTACCTCCTCCCGCACGCCTCGCCCCGTGGGCGTCATGTAAAAAGGTTCCTGTGGCTGCTTGGCGGTGGTGTTAGGTACACTTCTAACCATGGAGGATAGGGAGTTGTGATGAGGAACTTGCGGCCGAACGTGTGGATTTGTAGACGGATTGTGTGACGTCACACTTATTTGGTCAGTCTGCTAGCGTTCGCCTCGCGTAACAGTCATTCGGGCTTACAAAACACACGTACGACTTTTAGTGTTTTTACTTAGTAAAAGTGAATATAAAATGAGTTGCTGTGTTTCTTCATGTAAAAACTATCGCGGCAAACATGCTGATGACATGAATGGTGTCTCATTTCATTCGTAAGTAATTTTATTTGTATTTTCTAAGGTTCGTTTTAGAAAATATGTAATGTTTCTTGGTGTTTTTAACTAGTTCTAGAGATGGCGCCACTTTATTTAACGTTAACCATAAAAAAATACGTTTCAGAGCACTTTTTAAATTACATGAACTATTCTTGCTTAAATTTATTATTTTTATATAATGTGTTTTTGGTTTATTCCGGCTTTTAAACTAGTGGTTCTAGTTAAAACCTTTGTCTTTAGAATTTACGAAAGCGACATCTGACGAGAGAGTAAGAAACCTGGTGTTTATAAGAGTTCTCCACTTTTTTCGATAAAGCACTTCTCAAAAACTTATTCTGAATTCCGCTAGATGGTAGCTCCATGTGCGGACTCTAGCGCCCCTCCCGCGAGCCCTACACCTCTCCGCACGATCACGCGTCCTTCTATAGAAAAATCCTTTGATCGCGTCTCTGCTTCTATTACTCTGTGCTTCTAACAGTAAAAGTACTCTTGTAACGATAGCAGGTATATAATTACGGTACACAAAGAGTAGCACGTAAATACAAAGACAGGACGATGTAAATAATGTTACGCGCGCGCCGGTGTCACCGGAGTCAGGCCTGTGTCACTCCGCGTGTAGGTATTAAAAACATACCTACGGGCGGCGGCCATTGCGCAAGGGCCAATCTAGTAGGCTCGGCTCGGCGGCTCTTTCAATACGTATAACCATGTATAACTTATTATGAACCGTAGTATAGTGAATTAAGGCCCATATTCCTTCAAAAAGAAATTGGTAGGTATGTAAATGAACACGTGCTCGACTGGACCGCGAGCTAAATTAAATCATATTGTTTATCAGATTGAGTCATATTTCTTTGAAAACCATTGCGAAGTAAAGCTTCTGTTACTAGTTATTATTCTGTGCCGGAGTGAGTCTTCTTCGAACGGGGCGAAGCGTGCGGGAGGAGGTACGTGAGAGGAGTGCGCGGGGCGGACGCGGAGCGTGGGCGGCGATGCATGCGTCTGTGTTGTCTGCACTACTACATCTAAATCCATCGCATGTACCCATAGGTATACTATACGCATCGCTACATAGATGAATTACACTAGAAATTTTAGTATAATATATCACGGCTGATTAATAAAAGCGTATTGATTTCGACCTTTAAAATTACCGCTAGCAACAATGTAATTTTTTTCCTTGAGTTAAATACAGGCTAACTGGTAAAAGATTTTTGTAGTGGAAGGACTCTACTGCAGAGTCCGCCTGGGGAAGTACCACACCTATGCCAGTTATTCAACCGCCACGCAGTAGTGTGCAAGCATTACTGTGTTCCGGTTTAAAGGGCAATGTTACCAATGAAATTACAGGGTATGAAAAGATTTAACAGCAGTGCGACGCAGGATTGTGTTCGCAAGTTCACAATTCTAGCACTGCTACTGTTAGTGGCAGGCGTGACGCTTACCACCAGGTGAAAGTCGTGCTCGTTTTGTCACTTAGATGAATTTTTTAAAAAAATGCTGATATCTATGACATTATTAATAGTCGCAATTTAACTAGATTGTGATGAATATAAAATGTTAATAATTTAAATTTAATTTGGGAGAACTATAGTAAAGTACCTGGACCTGTAGTGGACCTGAGTATGGCCTAAAACTGCACCCAGAACCATCGGAGGACGGGCAGCAGCGTCCTCTTGGTTAAAGGTGGTAACTGTCGGCGATCCCCAAGCCGCCTGCCAAGCGTGGGGACTCTGGCAACCCCTCCCTATTAAAAGGGAGGCCTTTGTCCAGTAGTGGACGTCTTATGGCTGGCGATGATAGTAAAGTCCATGAAGAATCCAAGAAATCATATTAACTTAGCCTTATGGAAAGACCACTTGATTTGAAACTGTGAGGTTGCCTGTATGGTAAGCTATCTTTGTATCGTCTATCGTTCTCTGATTGGGTACCTGAAACTACCGTCACAACCATTTACTGGTACAATCTTGTACCCCGGAATAACTTACAGGAACATCAAATTTTATTATGTCTTACATTGTCACCTGACAATTTGTAACATTGTTTGTTTAGTAGCAATTTAATTTCGAACTGAATTCAAATGAAGTAAGAGTATGTAAAGCAAGGGTATCCATTTTTGATTGAGTTTTTTGTAGAGATAGGGTATTGATACGAATCGGTTTCTTATATTTAGCGTGCTGTTTACACAAATAACTTATAGCACATCAAGCATACCTGTTTGCGTCAAGGGTTAAATAATAGGATAGACAACAAGTG
This sequence comes from Erannis defoliaria, assembly GCA_905404285.2. Taxonomy (NCBI): domain Eukaryota; kingdom Metazoa; phylum Arthropoda; class Insecta; order Lepidoptera; family Geometridae; genus Erannis; species Erannis defoliaria. The sequence goes on from FR990090.1 coordinate 5,929,826, forward strand.
TCAAAAATTGTAGATTACTCACCTAGGGAGCAAAAGTAAAGAATGTCTCAGATGTCAAAAATGATGCGCAATGACATGAAATAAGTAAGTATTACGTTTATGCATTTACAGTGGACTGGCAGTATAGAAAAATATTTTTTATCACACTTGCTCGTAAAGTGGATCTTATTACATCGGTTTAGGCTCATAATCCAAGCTATTACGCACGCGTGTTTTTTACTTTAAATTACGGCACTAGTGCTATAATAGGTATGACCCGGTAAAGTCAAGTTTGTACGTGACTGCATTAGACGTATGTATACGAAGCACTCTTAATATAGCCGGGTAATACTCACTGTTTTTTTGTAATACAAACAAAGAGTTCTTATGCCGCTGTAGTAAATGTCAACCTGCGCGCGCATTGCTGGTTTAGGCGCCATTTTCCGCAAATGTTTGTTGACGTTTTCGCTGTGTTGTTGATTATTATCAAAAAAAATTGTTTTTTCCTCGCAAGTGTGATGAAAACAGTCGTATGGAACTCTTGTGCTATGTTAGTCATTACACTCTCGGCTTCCTTATCGCGCTCGCCTGCGACTCGCGCACATAATACCGCCTCTAGTGTAATGACCAACATAGCACACTTGTATCATAATGTACTAGAATAGAAAGGTTCAAATTTTAAAACTCTTGCCACGCTAGCAGACAAAATGCAATTTTGCACTCAGGCTTTGAATGATCTTTCCGAGCTTGTGTAAGAGCTAACCCTACAAAAAACAATTGAAAAAAATATTGCAATCCGAAGGCTGGTTACCAACTAGTCTAGGTACAAGCACATATAAAACTATTATAGTTATATAATTATTATTCATAAAGTGAAAAATAAAAATAATCATCGCGTACCATGAGCGGGCAAAATAGAGTTTCACAAACTTATCTGTCTGTCACGTATCAAATTAAACTGAAAAATAGCTGAAGTTTTATAACTACTACAACTCTTTTATTTACTGAAATGCGTCTGTTTTACTGTTAATTATAACACTGAACAAGGGAATGAGACATTTTATACACTTGGCGTTAGCCGTGACAAAATAACAGTAGCTATCTATCTAAATAGATGGATTAAACAAGGTACTTTATATTTTTTTTATTAAAATAGATAATTATGTATTAGTGTAATGTAGATTTAACTTAGTTATAATGGGACTGACATGCTAATGTTGGCCAAAGTCCCAATAAAACATGAAATAAAAAGATTTAAAAAAAAATAAAAAAAAAACTTGGATTAACTTTTTAATGCTCGGGTTAAAAAAATACACAAATAATTTAACAGCTTAAACACTATGTAACAAATGGCGGACTTATCGCTAAAAGCGTTCTCTTCCAGACAACCTTAGGATGGATAAAAATGATAAACAGTAACAAATTGGGTGTGCTGTAAAAAAGAAATGCGAATCATAAACATACATACACCTACATTATTTGTAGTGGTAGGACTCTACTGCAGAGTCCCCCTGGGGAAGTACCACACCTTTGCCAGTTATTCAATCGCCAATCCAAGAACACAAAAAATAAGGCTTCAAATACAATAATTTAAATAAACCAGTATATACATACTAGCGGTGCCCCGCGGTTCCACCCGCGTGACAATGAAAAACGGCGAAGATGATAAAAAATTGCCTACATGTTATTCCAGGTTATAAGCTATCTTCATTCCGAGCTACATTTAAATCTGTTCAACCATTATGGTATGAAGAGGTAACAAACGTATACACACATAAGTACCGATATATTTTCGTATTTATAGTATTAGTGTGTTGCACAATGTTGTACTCATCATTATGAACAACTTTTACTATGTGGCCAACATTGACATAGCGAAAAAAAAACAGATGTCCATTACATTTTGTCCAAGGTCAATTATTATTTTTGTATTGAAAAGCTGTTCGGCCCACTCCGCCCCGCTGCTGTAGTATTATATTTACCTACTCTATGCCGCTGCTGTGGCCCGACATAATATATGCTCGAACCAAGAGAAAGGAAAGAAGGAAAGTAGCTCTAAAAAAAAAACAACCGACTTCAAATTAATTTACATTTTTTAAATTTAATTTAATTATACCACCTCGATAGTATACGCATATTTTTTTTATCGGTCCACATTTGAAGAAGAATCGGTAAACATTAAAAAAAACAGACGAACATTAAAAAAAACTTTTTTTTTGTCAAGTTCAATGTTAATATCAAATTTAATTTCAATTTCAATTGTGTTTATATGATTTATGAATGTGACTGCTACTGGTATAAAATTAATGATGTGTATTGAGTCTATGATACTTGATGAATAAGATATTGTTATTATTATACAATCACCTTTTTTGAAGTTGGTTAAAAACCCAAAGACACGGCTAGTGTCGTTATAACGATGACGTGTGACACCATACGTCACAATCACTATGTCAGACTTTTCCTCACGTGTTTTTTTTTTTTCTTAATTCTTGGCATCGCACGTTGTGCATTCTGTCCTCACGTGTTGCACGTGTTCAATTTACCGCTGCATTTTTTTAAATTAGTTTTTGGCATCGCACGTTGTGCATTCTGCCAGTGTCAAGTTTATGAATTTTCAAAGTTCTTTTATTACAATAAAGTCAAATATGTCATGAAATCACAGTCAGTCACACGAAACCAGTAACAGTCGAGTCCAAGTCATGCTCTAGTAAAGTTGTGGCGACTTTACTATGAGCTTCTACGGAGTTTTGAAAACAACACAAAAAGACATGTTTTACCACATTATATCACTTGCCCACACTCGTGCATGTAATTGAACACTCAATGAATAAAACACCACCATTTTTAATCATTAATTCGCGAAAAAACAGTACAAAGAAAATAATAGAATGCAACGACATGATTTTTCCGTGTTCCCGCCAAAACTCCTCGAACCACTCCATTGCACATGGGCCAATTTGTCTGACGGCCGAACCCGCATATTGGTTGATTTCAACCTGACAGTCATTCAATGAATTCATTTTATCTACAGTCTGGATAAGTCCATACGTTGAACATGGAAATTATAGCGATACTTAATATAATAAAACTTGAGATTTGAGCAAAAAAAAACATGCACACATTAGAAGTTAGTAGTAAGTTGTAGTAGTTGTAGTTACAGTCACCGCGTTACCAACTGAGTCGTGCGGCCATAAATCCTTTCCCTATGTCTATCTCGCTCGCACTTGTGGGCACGCTCGCACGCTAGCACTATGTCTATCTCGCTCGCACTCGCACTATCCCTATTGACGTTTATGGCCGCACGACTCAGTTGGTAACGCGGTGACTATAGTAGTAAGTAAAATATACATGAAATAACTTCTAAAACTTAAATTAACCCTGAGTCTGTGAGTTCTTAGGGAAGTATATTACAAATTAGTTAGAAATGTACAAACGTCTTAAGGTACTTATTGTACTCTTTCTAGTGCGTATGTGTGAGTATAGTAAGTGAAGCACGGATATGAACAGCCTTACCTAAAATAATCTCGATTCTTAGTCACTGCTTAAACTTCTCTGTCTTGTTCTTGCATGTTACACTTCACGTCAGAGAAAAGATGGCAGAGCATCTTAAGCAGTGACTAACGGTTGAAAGGTTTTTTTTAAGTAAGACTGGCAGACTTAGTATACTTAGTCCATACATTTTTCGCATTAAACTCAGATAGGTCAAGTTGGCGTTTGTTATGGTTTCGTACGTATAATGTAATTGCTCGAAGATTTTTTGCGAAACGTTGATCCAAAGCCAAACTTTATGAAATGTTTCAAGTAAGTAAGGAGTTCGTGTTGATATACCATACTTAATCACATTTGAATAAGAGATTCGAATTGATACTAATGTCAAATTGGTCAAAGGGCTTGAAAGATAATTACTTCGCTGGGAACTACTAATAAATATTAGTAAAAGTTAATATAGCATAAGTAATAGTGTGATATAAATATTGTTATTGTTATCTTAGGTCACTGAACTCATCAAAATAAACAACTTTTACTACGAAATCAACGAAAAATCGTGAGAAAAAAGTTAGCTGCTCCATGCATTCACCCAATATTTTTTCCGTTGTTAGTGTTGGTTTCATTGTTGTCAAGTAGTTCAATATGATCATTTTAATGACCCTCTTAGATAATGCCAATGAGTTCAATGTCAGCCTGTATACGATACTTACCATTATTCTATCCAATTATAACTTCAGTTGTTATAAACACGAACCCGGTTCCAATAATTTAGCAGAATATATTAATCACATTGGTCCCGGTAATGCGCGCCTGTTTGATTGGTGTGAAATTATAGCGATGGAACTTATAATTTTACTAACCACAGATACGCGAAAACGATATACATGAATAGGGAAATGACTGATGTTTATATCGTTGAAACCAATAGCTTAGATGAAGAATTTAAGTAAATATAGTATGTTTATTGAAAAAATAATTTTAATCGATTAATAATGTTCTGATATATGAGCGTTTAAAGTTTTTGTTAGAGACAACCCTGTCCTTTTCCCACAAAAACAAAAAATTACGTCACGCCTTACTTGTCAGAATAGAATTTATATGGTGTGACGTCACGATTTGATGTTTCACCTCTCTGTCTAGCCTGATATTAAAATGCTTATAAGTTGGTTATTTTTGATCTGATTTTCGTTTTCTTTTCGTTAATCAGCTATATTTATGAGCCAAATTTTAATAAGACAATAAAAAAAAACCTGTCATCTAGCCTATTGTACTCGTATTACGATAGTTTTAGTATTACGAAATGAAGTGGTATAAATCTACTGTAGAGTCCGCCTGTGGAAGTACCACACCTTTTCCAGTTATTCAAACGCCAAGCAGTAGTGTGTAAGCATTACTATGTTCCGGTTTGTAAACTTGTTCTTATGAGACTACCAGCTTGTCACCTGGGTGATTGGAGGCCACAAGATTGCGTTTTCATCAAAGCGGAGACAGAAACAAGAATAGACCAATTTTTTCACGACAGTTGAAATTAAATTTCCTTTCTTGTGACTGGTCGATTCTTACACGGGTCCGCTCCACTTCGCCCGTCTTAGCTTTTATGGAAATGCCTCACTTGATAATAATACGAAAGGCCGTATCTATTTTTGTTATAATCATCGGCCAGAACGCATGAATTCATGTTTATTTAGCCAAGTTTACGATGAAATATTGGGACGTATTCGGATATTTTATTAATCACGGTAAATAGCTCCGCTAAACGGATTTATATGGAAAGCAGAGTTGATTTCTGCTGTTGAATTAATTTGTAACTACGTGAATTCACTACAGTACTTTGCATAAACAACGTTGTGCATATTCTGTGAAAATTTCGACTGGCACGTTACGGTTTGGAAAATACAGTCAAAGTCAAAAAATCGTTTTTTTTATCTTTTCTTATTTATTGGCATCGCACGTTGTGCATTCTGCCAGTGTCAAGTTTAAGAATGTTCAAGTTTTTTTTATTACAATGAAGTCTAATATGTCATGAAATCCCAGTCAGTCACACGAAATTAGTCATAGTCGAGTCCAAGTCCTGACCTAGTGAAGTTGTGGCGACTTTACTATGAGCTTCTACAGAGTTTTGAAAACAACACGAAAATACACGTTTCACCACATTATATCACTTGCCCACACTCGTGCATGTAATTCAACACTCAATGAATAAAACACCACCATTTTTAATCATTAATTCGCGAAAAAACACAAGTTTAAGAAACTAATAGAATGCAACGACATTATTTTCCCGTGTTCCCGCCAAAACTCCAAAATAGTAGTTAATAGTAGGTCGAACTGACAGACAGATAAAGAAATAATGTATGCTTAGTAATTAGGTATTATAGGGTCACGATGAAACTTTCTACTTTGTACTTGGACTTGTACGAAAACAGCATATCTAGACCATCATTCTGCGATCCTCTCGCTTTTCTTTCTCTCGCTTTTTCTTTTTATGCAATCAACTGACGAGACATGCAAGGCGATCGCCCGGTGGTAAGCGTCACGCCTACCGAATTGTGAACTTGTGAATACAATCCTGCGCCACACTGATATCAGATGTTAAATCTCTTCATACCCAGTGATTTCTTTGGTAAGATTTCCTTTCAAATCGGAACACAGTAACACTTGCACAGTACTGCTTGGCGGTTGAATAACCGGCAAAGGTGTGGTACTTCCCCAGGCGGACTGCAGTAGTCTTACCACTACAAGTTGGCAGGAGGCTTGGAGCGATGCCTCCTTCTAAGCGTGGGGATTATAGCATCACCAGTTAGCTGATGATGATGCCTTTTGACTGTGTTCCAATTTGAAGGGCAATAATACCAAAGAAACTACAGGATATGAAGAAATTTGACATCTAATATCTCAAGGTAACGAGCGCAGTGCAGTTCAGCGCACGATTTTGTTCGCAAGTTCGCAATTCTGCCACTGCTACGTTATGGACAGGCGTGACGTTTACCACCAGGCGAACGTCTCACGAGTCTCGTCACTCCGTAATGCATAAAAAAAATACTTTCGCTTTTTAATTAATTAATTTGATGGTTTGCCACGTCGAAACTTTCTGCATGCTCCAGTCAGCTCGTGACTATTAAAACATTTTTTTTTGATTATGAATTGATTTGCGTTTGACCTAGCCTCACCGAGGCGTAGAAATGGCTGAAAAGTCGAGGTAAATAAAATAACTGTTTTGTACGCGATTAAGTCCCGGTGAAAAACATAATTACAGAGTCCCAATGGACATTCTTTGCTTACGGAACTCTAAAAAGTTCCAAACTAGAGTGAGTTCGGCCCAACCTCAAAGATAAAACCGCCAGTTCCCCGCAGCCGTAAACGCTTTATTTCCGTCGCAGTGCGACGCCAAATGAAGCAATGTGATGAATCGTCGGAATATGCTGATTCTTCGTAAGCTGCGCGCTTTCTTTGAAGCTAATTTGAATGTATGAAGTTGGATTGCTGGATTATAACCGAAGCAGCACGCACGAACTTTTTGCTTACGCATTTTATTCAGAATGGGGACTTGCAGAGCGATGATTTAAAAAAAGAAGTATAGTTCCAGCTGACTTGTTAGATGGCAGCACAAAAGCAATAAACTATCTATTATTAGGGTTGTTTCACACGTACCACAACCACACCACAACCACACCTCGACTACAACACGTGGTCAGGCGCATATTTTATATAGAATAGTACATTATGATACAAGTGTGCTATTTTGGTCATAACACTAGAGGCGGTATTATGCGTGCGAGCCGCAAGCAAGCGCGATAAGGAAGCCGAGAGTGTAATGACTAACATAGCACAAGAGTTCCATACGACTGTTTTCATCACACTTGCGAGGAAAAAACAAACATTTTTTGATAATAATCAACCACACAGCTAAAACGTCAACAAACATTTGCGAAAAATGGCGTCCAAACCAGCAATGCGCGCGCAGGTTGACATTTACTTCAGCGGCATAAGAACTCTTTGTTGGTATTACAAAAAAATTTAAGTATTACCCGGCTATATTATGAGTGCTTCGTATCATCATCAGCCCGGAGACGTCCACTGCTGAACAAAGGCCTCCCCCTTAGACCGCCACACTGTACAACAACCTGCCACTTGCATCCACCGGTTGCCTGCGACCTTTACAATGTCATCGGTCCACCTAGTGAGAGGCCTTCCTACGCTGCGTCTTCCGGTTCGCGGTGCTTCGTATACATACGTCTAATTGCAGTCACGTACAAACTTGACTTTACCGGGTTATACCTATTATAGCACGAGTGCCGTAATGTAAAGTAAAAAGTACGTGTGCGTAATAGCTTGGATTATGAGCCTAAAATGATGTAATAAGATCCACTTTACGAGCAAGTGTGATGAAAAATGAATAGTAAAATGTACACGCACCTTGCCGTCTGGTTGCAGTTTATGGACATACCCAGGTCCATTCCAGGTCCAGGTCCAATTTTGTCGGTACCACAACGCAACTGCAAAAAGCTGCAACGACACTATTCACACGTAATCACTGCTTGACCACCTTTTGTCGCTGCGATTTGGAGTTTCACTATCTTGTCTGTGATATCTTGTTCTAAAGATTTTGAACGAATGAAAATAAAAAGAATGAATGAATGTAAAAAGGTCAAAAAATAAAAATTTACCTTATTTCATTTATATCGGATCTGTCATGCGTTTTTTGTGGTTATTGTTTGTATAAAATAGTACTTGCCCATAGTAATTTTTAAGCTTTCGTTATTCCACGCAAATTAGTAAGTGCTCCTTGCCAATTTATTAATTAATGACTATCAATAAAAATAACAATTACTATCATCAAAAAATAAAAACAATAACGTATAACATAACAATAATAATTTACTATAATTTAACAAAATGATACAAGAGAACTTGGAAAATCACTTCACCAACGAACGCGAACTGTAAAAGGAAGCAGTGGAGGTGAGTGAGCTGCTTTTTCACAAGAAAAATGCGAAAATAAGTGGCCCATATCTCGCCAGCGCCGTCTATTCTTTGGCTGTAGAACTACGCTTTGACAGATGTCAATCAAGATTTCAATGTCAGAAAACTTCTGATGACAAAACCGTTCAACAATTTTTTTAAGTATTACCTTTCTTTTTCCTTGGAGTATTTAGCTAAATTTTTTCATAACTTTTCATATTTTTTAGTATTTTTTCTACGGTAACTAGCGATAAGACGAGTAAGACGTTCTTCTGTGATAACGCTTGCATAATTAACCATTGCAGCACAGTGGTTTCAAGAATTGTGCGTAACTAAACAAGTCTAGGGTGTCATGCATTAGATAATTTGAGATATTCGATAGTGAATCTCATTAAATTATAACAGCAATAGTTAGGCGATGTCCCCTGCAAATTATCAACTAAATCAATTTTATAGAAATTTATACAATGTTCTTCATTCCAGTATTGATTCCAGTCTATTAGATAAGGATTGTTTTTTTTTTAAACATTTCAAAACCTTCAAGATTGGCTGTGTTGACCAAGGAGGTTTGAAGATACGCTTACGCTTTCCTGATTCATAGGTGTTGACAGCCTGGTTACCGCGTGCGCGTAAATAGGCACTACTAAATAGGTATGGTATAGGTGCTACTATGTAAACCACAGAAAAGCGAAAGCCCTATTTCTAAGATGTAAACAGTTAGTAGTGGTAGGGCTCTATTGCAGAGTCTACCTAGGGAAGTACCAGAATTTTGACAGTTATTCTATCGTCAAGCAGTAGTGTGCAAGCATTAATGTGTTTCAGCTTGAAGGGCAATGTTACCAGAAAAAATATTGGAAGTAATGACATAAAAAGAGATTTCACATCTAGTATCTCAGGGTGACGAGCGCAGTGCAGTGCGGCGCAGGATTTTGTTCGCAAGTGTACAATTCTGGCACTGATACTGTTATGGGCGGGCTTAACGCTTACCACCAGACAAACGTCTCACTCATCTCATCACTACATTGCAAAAAAAGCAAAAGAACAACAAAAAAACAAAAAAATACACATTAAATACTCTAGCCTATTTGAAATAAAGAAACCTCATATCGTTTTTTAAAAACACTGCAAAGTCATCCATAGTGAAACTCCCAACCCTGATTACATTCTAAAAAGGTACACTCGTAAACAAAAAGTGTATAGGTACCTACGACGGGCAAGCAGGAAAATGAGCTTCGAGCGAACCCGGGAATCAGAGTTGCGCTTAGTTTTTCCATTATGAATAGTACAGAATAATGTAATGCAGTGACTTGGTTAACATCGCTGATAAAATATGTTATATATTTTATTGATATTTACTTTACTTAATATTTTTTTATTTTTTGTTAACCTAGCTGGCGAAGCCTTTACAACAACTGGATAATTTTCTTTTATCTGTGAATGTTCAGAATATGGCAGTGCAATCGCCTAAAGATACCTATTATCTCGGAATTTTGCCGGACCACTGGACACTGTAGCTAGCGAAGTACCTAATAATAAATAGGGTTTTTGGGCACCGTAAAAAAAGCTCTTTGTAGATGGCGCTGATCCTACGCGCTGGCCAAACTTGTCTGTCGTTGTCAAGTTTTATTTAATTTAATTTAATGTTATGTGCATAGATCAAAGATATTCTGCTGTTTTTGACTGGCAAGTATTGACAGCGCCATCTAACGAGTTCATGAGAACAATTTTTTTAAAACATGTTTGGAAAATCTTGCATTACATGGCTTATAAATAGATATATAAATAGAAACTACTGTGTAGTATACCAAAGAAAATATGCAACAACAAACAACGAAATATACAAGAACCTTTATGAACTAGTGTCACAACTGGTGGCCTTATCTCTAATGAGATCGCTTATGTGATTGCTTTTTGGCGTGAGATTCATGATCCAATGTCTCGACAGTATCTAACGTCCTACAAGTTTAGGGAGAGTTTCATTTTTATCATTTTTATCCCATCCCCGAGGGCAGCCATATTGCGCTATGACGTAGTCCGGCAGGCGCTACCCTCATTATTTTTTCGAAAAACGCCTCATCCTTCTAAAATATTTTTTTCTCTAAAGTTTTTTAAAAACCTGCATATGTATTGTATGTCGTTGCCATTGACCTGAAGTAATCTTTTCATTCTAATACCGGGAGTACAGCTTTTTTGCCATATTTATTCACAGTCTAAGCATAAAGTAGTGGGAGTGGTTTTTTTTCTTGTATTAAAGTCCGAACGACAGCGATCTCTTATGAGATCGCTTATGTGAATGTTTTTTGGCGTGAGATACATGATCGAATGTCTCGACAGTATCTAACGTCCTACAAGTTTAGGGCGAGTATTATTTTCTATCATTTTTATTTGAGTTTTTGAACTGAGAATGCAGATTTAAAATACCACGAAATTGAATATAATTCAATATTCTAGCTTCTGGCATAAAACAGTATTTAAGGTACTGTCAAAAGTGTATTGTTCTAAACACGCAAGCTAAGGATTACTGTGCATTATTCTATCGTTTTGCGCTGCTTTATGGACTGTTTAGTGGTTTTGAATGTGACTGTACTTCCTAAATGGCGTTTGGGTATTTTTTGTAAGGAAATTATGTTCGTATTTGAGCTTTATTGACTTCTAAATAGAGAAACCTTAAGCTTATTGACGCTTAAGGTGTCACCATTTCGATAATTTTAAATAATAGTAATATAAAATATATCAAAATAATAATATTATTTACCTTATGTAAGCGACCCACGACATTTTTGTAAAATATCAATAAATTAATATTTGATTTGATTTGACATTATCTTAAAGGGGTTATCCAGAATCCGTGACTTTAATTACTAATGGGCAAACTTATCGTTTGTCACGTCACTCCAATGCATTAAAAAAAACTGCATACTCTAGACCTAGAGTATCAAAGCTAGACAAAACATCAATGTCGTTTTTTTTACTCGAAATAATCGGTCAAATAACAAACACTTTAACCACAGGTTGGCAGATAGCGCAAGACCGGAACCAATAGATTTCTCTAATATCGGAGACCAAGACCTACTTTTTATATCTGTGTCACTTAATGGAAGTAGGTGAATAAAATACCAAATGAACTGAAACGCAAGTAAAATTAGCTGCGCCTTACAATAGACGTATGCTTTGCTTTTTACACGACTGCACAAAAAAGTGGTTATGTTTTCAGGGTTCATGTATGTATCTATGTATGTATATGAGTTTCATTATTCCACCATAACTTCTAAATGTCTGAAGAGATTTGGACGTATAGGGAATCGTTAGAATCATTCCGAGTAACATAATATAGGCTATAAGTATATGTCTTCTAAAGTTAAAATGGCGGCTGTATGGCCCCATTTTCAAAAGTGAAAAAACATTTTTTTTTAACTGTTAAGTTACTTTTTAGGCAGGGCAGTCGTGTTTTGTTTTTTTTAATTCAAAATGATTTATTATCTATGGTATTAAATTCAAAACTCGGCTCAGGCAGTATTCTGGGGTCCTACGAGAGAAATACTGTCTAGAGTTTTTGCGCGCGTTAACTATTTATAGTTTTATTATAAATTAAATATTCTAAAGTAACTTATGACAATGAAAAAAGAAAATAGTAAATTAAATTATTTAGAGACAGGTGAATTCAATAAGTACCTACATGTGTGAGTTGTTATTCCAAATTATACATATAAAATATTCATAAGTAAGTCCCATAATTATACAATAGCAAAATATGAATGTTTTGTTTAAGGTTCGCTGGTCTTCATTATTACATAAATATGGAATCAAAGTGGCTACTACATCTAGTCCATCCTTAATTTACCTGTATAGGGGTATGTGGCCCCATGCAAAGCAATTATTTATTTTTATTCAATAATTACCATTTGAACGTACCTACGTGTAAGAGTAACAACTTTTTTAATGCATTTTTTATTATTACTTTGGGTCAACACACTCGTAGCCAATGTCACAAGCGCCAACTCTAGTCGGATAGCACTTCAAACTTAGCCTGCCTTTTTCAACCGACTTCAAAAAAGGAGGTTATCAATTCGACTGTATGTTTTTTTTTTTGTATGTAGTTATGTTATGCGATTAGTCCGCCAATTAATTATGGATCGTAGGTGATACTGCAGAGGTGGTCCCATATAAATTATATCGAAATCTGTTCATTAGTTTGGTTTCTAAATCAAAATAACTGGAATAAATATAAAATGCTTTTTAAAAATAAAATACAACCGACTTCAACTTCGTATTCCTGGATGACATCTTCATATTTTCTAGTAGTTTTGATTTAAAACCAAACTACTGAACCGATTTCAATTAAAAAAAAAATGGGACCACATCTGAAGTATTAGTTACCAACCAAACAAAAAAAAGAAACATCAAAATCAATTCATAATTAGTGGAGTAATCGCGTAACATACCTACATACAAAAACATACAGTCGAATTGAGAACCTCCTATTTTGAAGTGGGTTGAAAAATTACTAGAAAATATGAAGGTAACATTCAGGTAGTCGAAATTAAATTAGGTCTTTTTTATAGCATATTTATTCAAGTAATTATGACTTTAAAACCTTACTACCGCATCGATTTCGATAAAATTTACATGGGACTTCGTCTGAAGTATCGCCTACTAAACAAAAAAAAAGTTACAGTCGAATTGAGAATCTTCTTTTTTGTAGTTGGTTGAAAAGAAAACGCTACAGCTCCAATACTCCTCTCTGGTATACGTATATGTAGTACTATTAAGTCAAAGTCAAAATATATATTGATAAATAAATTATTTACATGTTAAAAACAATACCCTGAATACAATAGTATATATATATATATATATTATGCCTTTAAGTGACTAGACGATCATGACTTTCACCTAATGATAAGCGTCACGCCTACCACTAACAGTAGCAGTACCAGAACACTATCCTGCGCCGCACTGCACTGCGCTCGTCACTCTGAGATATTAGATGTTAAATCTCTTCATACCCAGTAATTTCTCTGGTAACATTGCCCTTCAATCCGGAACACAGTAATGCTTGCACACTACTACTTGGCGGTTGAATAACTGGAAAAGCTGTGGTACTTCCCCAGGCGGACTCTGCAGTAGAGTCCTACCACTATAAATTAAAATCAAAATTCTATTATAATAGTAAGATTATGTCATATGTTATATTAATGTCAACCAAAGTAATAATTATTTTATTCTCAGCTACTATTTCTTCTGTGACTGGCTGACGTATAATATGTAGTACTATTAAGTCAAAGTCAAAGTCAAATTATATATTGATAAATTAATTATTTACATGTCAAAAACAAAACCCTGAATACAATAGTATATAAATTAAAATTAAAATTCTATTATAATAGTTAGATTATGTCATATGTTATATTAATGTCAACCAAAGTAATAATTATTTTATTCTCAGCTATTTTTTCTTCTGTGGCTCTGGCTGATACAGGCTTATGACATTTCCCATACGCAGGTGGCCTAATGGAACAAATACCCCATACCTCCTTATATAAACTGGTTACTAGGCCAAAATGGCACATGCCTTTAGGGCTCAAACAGTCTCTGTGACTCGGTGACTCTTTCAATATTTTCTTTTGGCGTTATCTCTAAACAGGATTGATTGAAAAGAGCTAATTGGCAACGGTGTGGCGTCAGCAATCAATGCCGCCCGCTGCGCAAACTCTACCGAAAGCGTGACGTCATGAATAGACGGTTTACTGATAATTAAGGCACCTATGCCACAGTGTAAAATGTTAGTAACATGATTCATGTTACTACCATAAAATTAGTTACATGAATGACGATCCACAGGCAAAACTTTTCGCAGATGGCGCTAGCGGTGGTCTGGATGTGGCAAAATCAAGTTATTTTTGTTAATCGTTTTTTCTTATTTATATATGCTCTTGATGAGGTCTTTGCCCATAATCTAGTCCAAGGAAAAATACAGGGTACTGTGCCTTGTTTTAAGAATCTATGCAGCTGTTGACGGCTTGAAAATAAGTAGATTTGTAGGTTAGATAGTTGTTTACATTTTATGTTGGACAGAGCTTTAATTAGCAAAGCAAAGGATTGCTGTACAAACCAGTACATGCAGATTCTCCCTGACAAACAAATATTGTACGGGCATTGAACCCGCAACCTCACGATTCTGAGGTACATCTTCTCCCAATGGGTTATTACGATTTATCTAGTCACCGACAGTGTGTGTGGAGCGCTCGTGGCGTAGCTTGTCTAGGTGATTCTAAACGATCACCGATGTTAAGCAACGGACGGTCCGGTCAGTCTTCGGATGGGTGACCGTGAGTGGCATTTATTTCTGAGCGCTACCGTGGGTCGGATGACATGTTAAATTGTTGGTCCCGGTTGTTTGTTCTAGTTTCTATAACAACAACCGTCAACCACGTCAGAGGCCTTCAGGCGGCACATGAAATCTGACACTAGGGCTGGCCACTCAGCCTATACGAACTTATTATAGTGTGTCGCCAAGTTCGCAAGTCAAATCGGCAAAGTCAAGGTCAAAATCTGTTTTGTTTTTTCAACGTGATGCCATCGAGCCAAGCGGATCGGTGACACTGTCTTATGGAAACAGATTACAAATTAGCTTGCACTGAATATTACATTATTTTAGTAGGTATGATGTGGTAGATATAATTATCTTTTTTATGAGTTTTGATAGTAAATGTTTATTACATTTCGTTTCAACAATCCTGCGGTAACTACTGCAAAACTATAATAGATAGAACCTGGCGAAACGAAATATAGTAAACGTAAACAATCAAAACTCATACTAAGAGTACCGATACTAAATGGCTGATTTATAGCAAACAGATCTCTAAACACTTGGACGGTAGGCTAAAGTGCATCTTTCTTTTTTGTGGCAGTTGCTGCGTTATATGCATGTCAACTGATACTACTTTACTACATGTAAAAGACTTAGCCTGGCCTGGGCCCTTGACCTGGGTATATCCTAACACTGCATCCAGAACCACCGGAGCACGGGCAGCAGCGTCCTCTGTTAACGGTGGCGGGCATTCTGCGATCCCCAAGTCGCCTGCCAAGCGTGGGGATTATAGCAACCCCTCCCTAATAAGGGAACTTAGTCGACCAGTGGACAATTTCTGGCTAATGAGAGTTAATTGTTGACCTGGGTATGTTCTTAAACTGCAACCAGACCTACCGGAGGATGGGCAGCAGCGTCCTCTCAGTTAACGGTGGTGAGCATTCTGCGATTCCCAAGCCGCCTGCCTAGCGTGGGGATTATGGCAACACCCCTCTATTAAGGGGGAGGCCTTCGTCCAGCAGTGGACGTCTTATGGCTGCCGACGAGAGTTTAGACACATTTTCTATGGGAGTGAATCTTCTGTACGTACGTATTATAATAGTAGATACTATTATGTTTTCTGTGCAAAACCGACCATAAAAAGTTAGTGCCACTATGACCTACTGTTTATTTATTTACTACGCCGTATTTACCCTCACGCCACGCCACAGCATAAAGAACGCCAGTGTGTCATTTACTGAGCGGGGCGCCTAATTCAATCAGTGTCAATCAGGCGCTACGTTGATTAAATCGCACTCACGTCACTTGAACCGCGGTATAACCGGACGTAAGCGGTTCAAGTCAATTATGTTTCAACAAAATATAAGCTGCTGTAACAGGTTTTAACCGGATTGGACGTGGACCTGGGTATGTCCTTAAACTGCAACCAGACCTACCGGAGGACGGACAGCAGCGTCCTCTTGGTTAACGGTGGTGACCATTCTGCGTCTCCCAAGCCGCCTGCCAAGCGTGGGGATTATGGCAACACCCCTCTATAAAGAGGGAGGCCTTCGGCCAGCAGTGGACGTTTTATGGCTGACGACGAGATGTACGTCCAAATGTATTACGGTGAAAATATAATTGTCGTCATTTTGACATATTGCCTGCAGGCATAGTCCAGCAGCGGATTAAAAAGGCTGATTTGATTATGCTTATTCTGCGAAGGTCGCCGACATAGTTCGCAGAGTTTGCAAGTTGAAGTGGCAATGGGCAGGCCACATTGCTCGACGAACTGATAACCGATGGGGAAAAAAGGTTCTTGAGTGGCGACCGCGAACCGGAAGATGCACCGTAGGAAGGACCACCACTAGGTGGACCGACGACTTAAAGTCGCGGGCAACCGGTGGATGCAAATGGCAGGTGTCGTACAGTGTGGCGGTTTAAGGGGGAGGACTTCGTTCAGCAGTTGACGTCTCCGGGATGATGATGATGATGATGATGATGATTCTGCCAAGTATGGGGTAGAAATACCTATTACTCGGAGAAAGAAACATTTGTATGGAGTGTCCAGAATAAATCCTACGGTCTTTATTTTTTAAAGTGTTATTAGGCATGATTATAGAAATTTAAATCCTGGTTTTCACCACTGTGGCTCTGGATCTTTCATTTCTAGAGCGATTTGAAAAAAAACCCTTATTTTCCAGATTTATGGTGGTGGGTCTCATACCTACGCACTCTATACTCTTTACACTAGCGCAGAGCTCCATGTAATATGGTTTATGTGACATAATTTGCTCGAAAATAGATTTTTCTAACTAATCTAGCTTACATTTCAGAGCGGTAAATTTTGGAGGGACATGGTTCTGGGACTTTAATTCCAAGTTTTCACCAAAACAGCTCTGCAACCTTCGTTTCTAGAGTGCTTAGAAGAAGCTGCAAAAAACACTTAAACATAGTTACTGTGTTTTCCCTATATTTCAGAAAGTTTACTAGTTATAGAGATACTATCTATATATATAACTTTATAAGCAAGACCGGAGGAATTATTGTGAAATTTAAAATTTGTAGACCAGACATTTTTTTATGTATTGTCTATATAAAGTCAGGGCTACAATATAGGTATATTGTAGCCGTGACCTTCGAGTCTGTAGGTACTCTGCTGAATTAACTTCTTGTCGGTCCCTTTATTCATTTTTCCCCGTATTGGGTTGTAGCGTAGGGTTGTCGAACTACTAAATTACGGCAATATTTTCTCTTTTATTATATCGCTGAGAGTATGGAAAAACTGCGCGGCAAACAGAATTCCGTCGGGTTATTTATTGCTAGATGTTATTTTATTGGGGATCTAGGTTGTTGACTTGTATAATACGTGCTTTTCAGACCAATATTAAAACGTCAATGATTTTTAATTGTTTTTTTAAGTAGTAGTAACGGCGCGGTAGGTTTACAGCTTTGATTATATACTATATAATCAAAGGTTTACAGTTTCATAGATTTGATGTTGTCGGCGATATCTCCTTGGAGGAGTATTCGAAAATGGGGGGAAGTTTTCTGCGGTTTTGCCAGCCAGTGGTTGTAGAGACTGCTCGTTTTGCTAGCTCGGTTAATAAATTGAAGGGCTTAAAAAGATCTCAAAATAAGTGTCAGAATTAAGGTAATGTGTAAAACACCGATATATTTTTATATAACACCGATATATTTTTACCTATAAAAAACATTAACAATGGCGGATCGCAGATGGCGCCAGCGGCGGTCCGGATGTGTCGAAATCAAGTTTTCTTGTTCATCGTTGCTCAATCTATCTGCTCTAGATGACGGCGTTGTTCATAATCTAGTCCAAGGAAAAATAATAGGTACTGTGCCTTGTCAGCTGTTGACGGCCTAAAGTGTGGTTGATTTGTAGGTTAGATAGTACTGTTTACATTTTATAATAAAGTTTATAATAATAATAAATATTGGGCGGACATTTATTACACACAGCGCCATCTAGCCCCATACTAAGCAAAGCTTGTATTATGGAAACCAGATAGCTATATGGATAGAGCTATGGTTTATGTTGGATAGAGCTTTAATTCAAATTCAAATTCAATTCTTAGAGTAACGCAACGGGTAGTGGAGAGAGCTATGCTCGGAGTTACTTTGCGCGATAGAATTCGGAACGAGGATATTCGCCAAAGAACCCAAGTTACCGACATAGCTTGCAAGGTTTGCAAGTTGAAGTGGCAATGGGCAGGCCACATCGCTCGAAGAACTGACAACGGATGGGGAAGAAAGGTTCTTGAGTGGCGACCGCGAACCGGAAGACGCAGCGTAGGAAGGCCTCCCACTAGGTGGACCGACGACATTGTAAAAGTCGCGGGCAACCGGTGGATGCAAATGGCAGGTTGTTGTACTGTGTGACGGTCTAAGGGGGAGGCCTTCGTTCAGCAGTGGACGTCTCCGGGCTGATGATGATGATGAGAGCTTTAATTAGTCAGACAAAGTATTGCTGTACAAACCATTATAATTATGCACATTCTGCCTGATAGGTCCGAGTCTAATAAGAGTAATAATAATAATAATTGTCAGATACAAAAGGCAGTGGTCCTTGACACGGCACGTATTGTCAGGAGGTTCCTCACTCTGCAGCCCTAACCACCGGCAGCTTGAGCCCTGCCCCGCTGCTGGCGGCACCCTAGTTTTTAAGTTTTTTATAATGAAAACTGGCGTGGTTTTGACACATTTTTGTTTTATTTATACGGGAATACTCACGTTTGTTTTTTTTTTCTTGGAAACTATAGTCGGAGTATCCGATTTAATTAAACGTGAGTATTCCCGTATAAATAAAACAAAAAGTTTTTTTATAATTTGTATTTTTGTTATATTTATTAATAAATATTGTAATATACTTATATTTAATGTAAAAAACTTAAAAAACTAAGAATTGAAATAAATACGTGTATAATAATAATATTTATTTACCATAACTACAATGACAACATTACAGTGAGATGTACTTAAGTATGCAATTACAAAGAATAAGGGTAATCCAGCGGACCCCAAACTAGGTGAGACCTGTATCTTGGGCGCCCTATGACCAGTTACCGATACAGTTATTTTGCGCTTTCAATTGTACACTCTTCCTTCATTCTGTTTGACATCTTTACAAAAGAATTTTTCATCACACTTGCTCGAAAAGTGGATCTTATTACATCGGTTTTAGGCTCATAATCCAAGCTATTACGCACGCTTGCTTTTTACCTTACATTACGGCACTAGTGCTATAATAGGTATAACCCGGTAAAGTCAAGTTTGTACGAGACTGCAATCAGACGAATGTATACGAAGCACTCTTAATATAGCCGGGAAATACTTACAGTTTTTTTTTTGTAATACCATCAAAGAGTTCTTGTGCCGATGAAGTAAATGTCAACCAGCGTGCGCATTGCTGGCTTGGACGCCATTTTCCGCAAATGTTTGTTGACGTTTTCGCTGTGTGGTTGAAAATTATCATAAATTGTTTTTTCCTCGCAAGTGTGATGAAAACAGACGTATGAAACTCTTATGCTATGTTAATCAATACACTCACGGCTTCTTAACCTAAGTAAAACCATTAAGTTGTAGAAAAAAACGACAAAATACATAAGATTGACAGTTGACTATGGCCGCATCGAAAATGCGCCACCTATTGGAAAAAAAACGCAGTGTGGATCCCCATTGTTGCAGTTATGTATGTAAGTAGGTACTTTACTTGTTTATTCACCCAATCCCCCCATCTCCTAACCAAAAGTAATATTTGTGGAGAAAGAAGTTTGTCATGGAATTTGAGGGCGATGATCTGCTATAATACTTACTTTTGTGTTTTGTGTAAAAATACTAAAGCAAAGTAAAGGCATGTGACATTTCGGCCTAGTTCATAGAATGATGGATGGTGAATGGTTAGGCAGTATGGGAATTATTGTACCACTAGGCCACCTGAGTATGGGAAATGTAACTAAGCGTCAAAGTGTACACAAACACACAAATAATGACGCTCCATTTTAATGATAAGTACCTCTCATAATTGCTGTAGGTGTTGAAAACATGGGTAAACATTAATTTACACCCTCGGCAATACTAAGTAGTTATGGCGCCGCAATAATATTTTGCGAAGAAAGGCTCCGTTGTAGAATGTCCCTTTCCTAAAATGTCTACTGCACCCAAAACGTCCCATTCGCAAAATGTTGCTTTCTGACAATTGTGAGAAAGAGACATTGTGCGAAGACGTGACGTGACAATAAATAATCAAAAGTTGAAAAATTTAATTATAATTAAATCAAAATGAAAACCAAATTATTAAATGTCAAATAAAATAACAACATCATCATCCTTTACTCCGGCTCCGTTGCAGGATGTCCCTTTCCTAAAATGTCTACTGCACGCAAAACGTCCCATTTACAAAATGTCCCTTTCTGACAATTGTGAGAAAGGGACATTGTGCGAAGACGTGACGTGACAATAAATAATCAAAACTTGATAAATTTAATTATAATTAAATCAAAATGAAAACCAAATTATTAAATGTCAAATAAAATAACAACGTCAACATCCTTTACTCGTCTGAGACATGATGTCTGTACCGCCGACATATACGCACGCTCGATAGGTTTCACCTAAGGTGCCTCTGCGAAATTCTGAACATCAAGTGGTCAGACCGCGTTAGGAACACTGATGTTCTACGGCGGGCCAATGTCTGCGGCATGGAAGCCTATCTGATGCGACGCCAGCTCCGGTGGTGTGGGCACGTGTCTCGGATGCCCAACGAGCGAGTGGCGAAACGCATTTTCTTTTCTGAACTCCAGAACGGTAAGCGAAAGAGCGGTGGCCAGTTCCTTCGATATAAAGACGTTCAGAAAAGACATATGAAGAAATGCAAAATTGAGCCCTCTCGTTGGGAGTCATTGGCAAATCTTCGATCGAATTGGCGAGGACTAGTTAAACGCTCGGTGTATGCGTTCGAAAATGACCGAAGGCGCGATTTGGACGCAAAACGAGAGAAACTGAAGAGTAGACCGCCTGCCAACATTTCATACAGTTGCGTAAATGGCATTCTTACGTGCGTGGACTGTGCACGCACATTTACTGCCAAAATTGGCTACATTAGCCATATTCGAGCACACCAGCGAAGCCCCTTACTTGATTGAGTCGCAGAAGTAGTCGCCGTAGCCGAAACCGGCATGGATGATATTATGGGAAATGTCCTAAGGCTTTTAATAAAACAGCAGATTTTTTATAAAAAGGCAAAGGATTTCTGTAAAACACGGTATATGCAGATTCTCCTTGGTAATCCAAGTCTAGTAAGAGCAAAACCATTAAGTAGTAGAAAAAAAACAATAAAATTTATGAGATTGACAGTTGGCTATGGCCGCATCGACGATGCGCCACCTAGCGGAAAAAAATCGCAGTGGATCCCATTTAAACATTTTAAACACTATAGTAGTGCCAACCCTACATAACCCTAACGAGACTTCCAATAAAATAGGAGGGAGTGAAAAGCAATCTACTGATCTGTACACCAACGGCTTTGCGTTCGAGTAATCAGCTAGCTTGTTCGATGAGCTTAAAAGTATTGGATAAATCGCTAGAAAATTTGAAGTTAAGCTACCGACATCTGCGTCTTTGTATTTGGATGGGTGACTGCCACTGGTATTTACAACTAACTACCAACGTCGGTAGCTCATAACCCTACACACTGGCCCCTTTTCGGCTTAGTATGTATAGTAAGCGTAGTTAGGCGTAGTATAAGCTTATAACCCTGTATATTTTTTTACTTTTTGGCTTTTATTTACCTCCCCCTTTCCCTTATCTCCTATCTTATCCCTCCCTCTCAAACATTTCTTACCCTCCCTCTATATCCATCTTCTTCGAAACCTCTTTATCTATAGGGTTGAATACTAATTTTAACCAGTTTCTAACAGATAAATTTACTAATAGACAGCGACGAAGAGACTGAACAGTTTCAATATCTAGTCTGTGGTTCTGAAGATTTTAAACGAAGGAGGCAAAGTAAAAAGGTCAAAAATATAAAGTAACCTTATTTCATTTTTGTTATATTTATACGGGAATACTCACGTTTATAACCTTATTTCATTTATATCAGATCTGTCTTGCGTTGTTAGTGGTCATTGTTTCTTTACCAATGTAAATAACGAAAACTTAAGAAATACTATGGGGTATCTTCTCAAGTTCTCGTTATTCCACGCATATTAGTAAATGCGCCTTGCCAAATAATTAGTTAATAGTAACTAATTATTATTTAAGTCGTAGTAAATAGTAATGAATATGAGAGTCGATGTCTGCCTACAAACTGCTATGCAGTTTGGCATAGTTATAAATTGAGCTAAGTAATTAATTCTCTAAGACAAAATAAACAAAAAAAAAAATTACTATCAGTAAAAATAACAATAACTATCAACAAAACATAATAACAATAACGTAACGTAACAATAACAATTTATCAGTATTTTAACAAAATGAAACAAGAAAACTTGGAAAGGCACTTCACCAACGAACGCGAACTGTGAAAAGCAGTCAAGGGTGAATAGGCATGATGACTACAATTTTTTTATTACCTCTTAAAAAAGCTGATCATCAATAGAGCCTATCAACCAATGCTATCAACGAAAACAAAATTTAAAATAATTCAAAAATAAATAAGTTCTAAGTATTTCAATTTCAAGTTAGTCAGAGAGCGCGCTATACTGAGCTATGACGTCAAGCGTCAGGCGCGGCATACAAATGCTATACTAACACGTGCTTTGCGAGAAAGGGATAGAGCATCCCCTCTCTATCCCCACCTAAAACTTTAAACGCTCATATCTCAGAGATTTATCAGCCAATACAAGTTATTTTTTCAGTATGTGTAATGTATTCAGTTATTTTCATCACTAAGCCTGTTAATTGTCATAAATTAAACATTAGGCCACACGCTTATTGCTTTTTCACAAGAAAAATGCGAAAAATAGTGGGCCATATCTCGCCAGCGTGGCCTATCCTTTGGCTGTTGAACTACGTTCTGACAGCTGTCAGAAAACTTCCCATTGGACACGTAATCTTGTTAAGGATGAAGTACTGGATTCTGTCAATGACGTCAACTTATGACCAAAATAAGTGACGCTGAGATGACATGGGTATGATAGAATATATTATTTACGTTTAAAGCATTTAAATAGTGTGATTTTAGATGCTATATTTTCCCTATAGTAATATTTACAGCCGGTTGCGGTTTGGTTGCCGGTTGGTCACCAATTTTTTACTCCCTAATCCCCCCTTAAAACGTTCCTGTCAAAAAAAGATTGAAAACAGCATTTTATATTTTAAATGAACTATCCAAAAAAATTTCGAGACTAAAAATCCAAAAACAAAGGACTTTCATACAAACGTTTCCCCCCTTTTTCCCTTAGTACACCCCTACGCATCGAGACGAATACACCCTCCAAATTTAATGTCTGTACAACCAGCGGCTTGGGCTGTGCATTGTCTGTCAGTCAGTCAGTTAATCAGTCAGGACAGAGCCTTTTATATTTATAGTATTTTTTAATTTTTAATCTGAAACACATAAAATGCGAGTAAAGTACAACAACAGTTATTCAGTCCGAACTTAAAGTTCAGGTGAATTTTGAAACTCAAAATAGCAAAGTGGTCGCAGGGCTGAAGGAATTTCATATCCGTTGCGGAAATTCAAACGGGTTGAGAACAGTTTTCTCGTGGAAACTGGAAATTGTGCATTTACTGATCTGTTGCGAATGAAGCTAACGATATTTGGAGAAACGAGGATTGGTTAGAAAACAGAAGAACTTACTGAAAATCTGTCGCCGAGCATTGTAGTGGTAGAACTCTATTGCAGAGCCCGCTTGGGGAAGTACAACAAATGCCAGTTATTCAACCGCTAAGCAGTAGTGTGCAAGCATTAGTGTGTTTGACATCTTATCAGGGTTACGAGTACGGCGCAGAATTTTGTTCGCAAGTTCGCAATACTGGTAATGCCACAGTTATGAGCAGGCGTAATGCTTACCACCAGGTGAACGTCTTGTTCGTCTTGTCGATCCATTACATAAAATAAAAAAAAAGGTACGTCACACAATGTTTGTCCTGGGTGGAAATCGAACCTACGCCCTACAGCTCTATAACCAGACGCGCGCGTTCCACTTGAATCCCCCATTTCGATACCCCAGGGGACCGAAAAACACTCACCTATTCCACCACGAAGTTCTCCATTCGGCTGTATTTTTTTTTCATCTTTGTTGCCTCAGAACTCCTTTATTTTTAAACTGATTTAGAAAAGTATTTATTTATTTGAAAGAACATACACTTAGATTGATCACATTTTTTTTAAATCAAAATCGGTTCCATAGTTTGTTTTATATATCAAATAACTGGATAAAAAAATGTCATCGAATAACTAAAATAAACTGCGTATTTGCTGTTTGATGTCGGTTGTTTTTTTTAATAGCTTTTTTATGTCACAGTTTGGTTTAAGTTCTTAACATTTTATAGTTTTATGATACATGTATGTATGTATGTATAAGGCCTTTATGTTCTTCATATGTTCAAGAAGGAATCCTATTGGAATTATAATTTTCTGTACTGTTTGATACCCCAACTTGTGGGTTCGTGGTGGAATAGGAGAGTGTTTTTCAATCCCCTGGGGGATCGTGGTGGAATAGGCGAGTGTTTTTCGATCCCTTGGGGGATCGAAATGGGGGATTTAAGTAGAACGCGCGAACAGACAGACTACCAACCTGTTCTATAAGAAAACCCAAAAGATTGGCACATAGATAATACCTACCTATACAATATTTATTGTATAAACCAGAAATCACGTATACACATAATACACTTAAAAAAAGGAACAACCAACTTCAATTTCGACTACCTGGATGACATCTTCATAAAAAACAAAAAAAAACAAAAAACATACCAAAAAAAAACCTATATTTTTTTCTTTCTTCTTCAGTTATTTTGATTTTTTCCAGTAATTTTGTTTTAAAAACCAAACTACTAAACCGATTTCAATAAAATGTATATGGACCTCTTACATATTCTTAATTTACGGAGCTATTTAGTTACATGCATACAAAAAAAATAACATACGGTAAAATTGAGAACCTCCCTTTTTGAAGTCGGATGAAAAATACACAGATTTGCTTCTCCTGACGACATTATTCTTCAGTGAATTAACCTTGGCTTAACTAACGTCGCCTATGAGATTATAAAGCATTCTTCAGTGAACTAACCTTGGCTTAACTAACGTCGCCTATGAGATTATAAAGCATTCTTCAGTGAACTAACCTTGGCTTAACTAACGTCGCCTATGAGATTATAAAGCATTCTTCAGTGAACTAACCTTGGCTTAACTAACGTCGTCTATGAGATTATAAAGCATTCTTCAGTGAACTAACCTTGGCTTAACTAACGTCGCCTATGAGATTATAAAGCATTCTTCAGTGAACTAACCTTGGCTTAACTAACGTTGCCTATGAGATTATAAAGCATTCTTCAGTGAACTAACCTTGGCTTAAGTAACGTCGCCTGTGAGATTATAAAGCAATGTCGTCAGGAGAAGCAAATCTGTGTATTTTTCATCCGACTTCAAAAAGGGAGGTTCTCAATTTTACCGTATGTTATTTTTTAAAAGTAAGTACTTTATAATCTCATAGGCGACGCTTAAGTCTTTTTACTTTTTCAATCCACTAACCAGACTGACTGGAATAAGGTCGTACGTGAATAATGTGGCAGCATTTTTCACCATCATTCCAAAGAAGCTTCGGAACAGTGTGGGTAGTAAGTTATGAACTAGTGTCACTTCGTTGTCCCGGGACTACGCTTGGCTTGGCTGATTTGCTTTGTCTATTAATCAGTAACCGAAACCGAGAGATGTGTTCTCAAGTGAAAGTTTTGGTAATGTTTAGTTTTGATGGACTAAAATAAATAAAGAGGGTTTTTTTGAGTGGTTTGACGAGAAGACGATGGAGACGTTTGCCTGGTTGTAAGCCGCATATCAGTAGCAGTGCCAAAATTGTGAAGTTGCGAACAAAATTTTGCGCCGCACTGAACAGTCCAGTCTGCACCACTGAAGACCTAAGAGTAGGGCCTTCGCGTTTCTGTGGTCTGCACTGTGCTCGTCACCTTGAGATATTAGATGTCAAATCTCTTCATGCCCAGTTGTTTTTCTGGTAACATTGCCCTTCAAACCGAGCACATTAATGCTTGCACGCTAAAGCATGGCAGTTGAATAACTGGTAAAGGTGTGGTACTACCTCAAGCGGACTCTGCAAATGTATAATAATACAAGGAGGGATGAAAACAATAATGAAATGGTACCCCTAAAAGCTGGCGCTCTTACCTTCGCTACGAATATAACAAACCATCTCATGACCATTAACCGTAATGCACAATAAATAAGATGCATTTTCCAACCGAAAAAATGTGAAACTGTAGAAGATTGTTGTTACAGCAATTTTTTTTACGTTTACAAACTTTCGCAGGCGCCCCTTTGTAACCTCGCGCCCCTTGGCAGGTGCCTACTTTGCTTTACGGATAATCCGCCACTGCAAGGGCTATAATTTTACCAGGAAACTATGTATGTACCTACCTACGTGAGTACTACGTATCAAAATTAAATGTCTGTGAACAAGTCTTAACTTTGCACCATAGATCTTATTAACGTCATTTTAACGTCAAATGCGTTATGGCTTGTTGCAAAAAAAAAGTTTGTCAAAAAATATAATTTTTGTGAAGCATTAGAGCTGCGCGTCCACTGCGTCGGAATCGGCCCTTATGGAACGCACGGAGTGTCGGTATTTATAAAATGCCGATAGGGTGCATCCACTGCATTCCGATTTTGCGTCTGCTTTATCGACATCTGGATGACGCGTTCGCTGCGGATGGCGTCATCGGCAGAAAAACCGGTATCTGGCTCGGGTTTGCTGATCAACGCAGTTCGATAGAAATCAATACAAAGCGATAAATCCGTCCGCTCCGTCCGTTTCAATTCCGACGCAGTGGACGCGCAGCTGTATGACGTCTGGAAGTTCGGTGGAAGTACAGAACAAGATTTGCGCTGAAAAAGCTAAATAGGCCATCGCCATCGCCAATCTAGGGAAGATTGGCGAAAGAGAGAGAGGTGGTATATGCCTTATACGAGGCGAATGTGTTGTCAATGATAATGACGATGATGAACACTATAAATGGCAAAGCCAAATTTTATTCATCTCGTTATTCAGCCACCCTCGAAGAATGATATATTTCTTAATAAAACTTTTAAAAAAATTCTAACTTTATTTTCGACTACCTTCATGACATCTTCATTTTTCTTTGTTTTGATTTATAAACCGAAATACCGCACCGGGACCGCACGCCTGAGGCTCTGAAATATGATCTACCAAACAAAAAAGGTATCATAAAAACCAATCCATAATTGGCGGAGTAATCACGTAAAAAACAAACAAAAAAATAAAAACATAGTCGAATAAATTGGACGACTGGTTTTTTTTGTTGTCCTATTGAAATGTGGCTCATAAATAGAAAATTAATATCTGATCAAAAATAAGCAACTTATAAGCATTTTAATATCATGCTAGACAGAGAGGCGAAATAGCAAATCGTGACGTCACTTCTCGGTACACCATATAAATTCTATTCTGACAAGTAAGACGTGACGTAATTTTTTGTTATGTGGGAAAGGGACAGAGTTGTCTCTAACAAAAACTTTGAACGCTCAAATATATCAGAACATTAATAACCGGTTTAAATTATTTTTTCAATAAACATACTATATTTACTTAAATTCTTCATCAAAACTATTGGTTTCAACGATATACACATCAGTCATCTACCCTATTGAAAACCTCCTTTTTTTAAGTCTGCTGATAAAACGCCTCAATTTTCCAGTCCACGAAACCAGTACAGTTCAGTATACTGTTATCTTTTTTATGCCTCTATATACCAAGCGTTGGCCTGCGCTCAGGCCATACGTCACAAGGAACGATAGGACTAAGCCAAAAAAAGCTCCATGTACTTTCCACTGCGAAGAATTTTTATTCTCGGGCCAACTCGGAAACCGAGAAAAAATGTTTGTTGACATGACATTCTAATATAGCCCAACTGGCTATTCGCATTAGAGTTATTGTCTTGTCGATGACAAGACTTACCATTGATAGGAAAGCTATGATGACGAATTAAAGTATAAGGCATGTATGTAGAACCTCGGGCGTCTTACAAAAGCCAACGATGTCTGCGATAACACAGATCTAAAAACACAACTTTACCACCACCTACAATACGGTACATGACTGATGTTTATATCGTTGAAACCAACAGCTTAGATGAAGAATTTAAGTAAATATAGTATGCTTATTGAAAAAAAAAATTTTTATCGGTTAATAATGTTCTGATATATGAGCGTTTAAAGTTTTTGTTAGAGACAACTCTGTCCCTTTCCCACAAAATAGAAAAAAAATCAGAAATCAATCATCAATCAAAACCAGGAATCAACCAAAAAAAAAAAAACAAATCAGGAATCAGGAATTTCGTCAAAATAGAATTTATATGGCGTACAGAGAAGTGACGTCACGATTTGCTGTTTCGCCTCTCTGTCTAGCGTGATATTAAAATACTTATAAGTTGCTAATTTTTGATCAGATTTTCATTTTCTTTTCATTAATCAGCTATATTTATGGGCCACATTTAAATAGGACAATAAAAAAAACTAGTCATCTAGCCTATTCATTATGTTATTGACGGATATAGCTAGTAATGTTTTTTTTTTTCCTTATTTAATGGCATCGCACGTTGTGCTTTCTGCTAGTGTCAAGTTTATGAATGTGCAAGTTTCTTTTATTAAAATCAAGTCAAATATGTCAATAAATCACAGTCAGTCACACGAAGCCAGTCATAGTCGAGTCCAAGTCATGCCATAGTAAAGTTGTGGCGACTTTACTATGAGCTTCTACGGAGTTTTGATAACAACACGAAAATACATGTCTCACCACATTATATCACTTGCCCACACTCGTGCATGTAATTCAACACTCAATGAATAAACCACTACCATTTTTAATCATTAATTCGCGAAAAAACACAAGTTTAAGAAAATAATAGAATGCAGCGACATGATTTTTCTGTGTTCCCGCCAAAACTCCTAGCTAGTGATGTTGGTTGCCGGTAACGTAGCGTCGGACCACTAATGGACAGGAGGTAGATAAAGTACATGAAGGAACACAGGATTGTGAGCGCGGGGCTTCTTCACTCTGCACTAGAGGTCATCACAAAATCACAAATATTAACAAGTTTAATACCCATAATGGAGATTCCAAGTTCGCGATTAAAAATAACATTTAATTAATTTTAATCTAAATTTCGTACGCTATAATAGTGGCGTACCCAAGTGCGAGATGAATTAATTTGATTCACAATAAATGGTCCGTGACAAAGCAAAGTTACATTTTTATAGTAGGACGCTTACCACCAGGCGAATATCTCGCTCGTCTCGTTACTTGAACCCATAAAAAAAAACTAAACGAATTTGAACTCGGTTTTTTAAGTACTTGTTTTAGCTTGCAGCTACTGTTCAGTTCCACGTAATCATGTCGGAATCACCACTGACTTAATTTTTATTTTTCTACGCATACACTTAATTTATCAAAACCTATTTACTTCCTTTCCACCAAATCGCTAAAAATCTCAGCATTGTATTACGCGGCCTGAAAAAGTCTTGAAAATGGCTCTCGGAGTACCGCCTCAGGTAATTTATCTCTTTAATGGCTGTCCCCGGTAACCTCTTTCAAGAGATTACTTGTTTTCCTTACGAATGAATGGATTTCTTTATTTAGGAGTTTCATTGTTGAATTGGGAAGTTTGGTATTGATTATTGGGAATGCTTTTTAGGGTTCCGTACTATAAATTGTCTTACGAGACCCTATTACTAATCTTGCCGTGTCTACCCATATTGTATGGGACCTGAATGTCTTGCACCATGACCGGTAGCCAGTTGACATTTTCTCAGAATGTGTGTTACGAATGCAAATTCCAAAAAAAAAAATTGGCCCGTATGAGAAACTAGTTTTTGTATGATTCTTAGTGTTGCTCTATCATAAAATTGGTAATAAATGTTATGGAAGTATTTTCTTGTTGTGGTTAAAAACGACAACAACAAAAAAAACGACAATTTGGGCTTTCACTACAATTTCCACAAAAGAACGCAATATAATCAAGTAGTGTACAAAACACTCGATGCGCGAGTCCGACTGACACTTGACTGGGTTATTACCATTCATATTATTGTTTGCTATTAAAAACTGATGCATGCATAAATCTAGGATGAAATCGTGCGGTGGTAATTAGTGGCCAATTAGTTCTATGGAAATTCCGTAAAATTTTGAAAAAATCGGTCCAGCTTTTCCATGGAAAACTTTTTGAACAAACCCACTTGTTATATCCGAAACAGAAATTCAACGATGTTTGTGAGTTTGAATCAAACAATGCACCGTAGCATAATTACCCTGGGTCAATAGTCTACTGCAGGACATAGGTCTGCCCTCGAAGAGTTCGTTTGGGTTGGTGAATTCACATACAAAATTGAAAAAATATAAATAATTAAATTTATTAAAAAAAATAAAAAAAAAATTCGTTGAATTTCTGTTCCGGGCATATGCAGGTTTCTTTACGTTTATGATGTTTTCATTCACTCTTTTCATTCAAAAGCTAGTAGTATGAAAATTCGTACATGTTCGTGAAGTTTTCTCAGAGCTTATTGGTACGGGCTCGGGATTTGAACCCGTGACGTCCATGCCGAAGACTATCCCTCAATTGCCCTTCTAGGATGGGGTACCCAGAAGAGATGCATTGATTGTTTTACAAGTATATTGGGTATGTCTACAAAATATCACTGACACTAATCTGACAACCAAATATAAATAAACTACTGCTCGTAAAGTTCATACCACAGAAATGTTAAATCTCCCCATGTTCCTCTCATCACATACAAACCAACCATTAAATTCCGTTCACGTATAAATTCGATACAGAAAATTGAGTTGCACACTCAAACCAGCTCTGTGGGCATAAAATAGGATCGAGAACTGTTACCGCCACTTTTTCTTCGATACGATAATAATCTTCGATGTTACAGTATAAGTTAATACATATTTATGAAAGCGAGTTTATCAGCATCATCAGCCTTTAATGTTGAAACCTTAATGTTGAGATGAGCGAGTTAAAAGTTAAATAATAGTTTTTACCTGAGTATGGTAAAAATGGTCAAGGTTATAATTACATTGTGGTCAATTCTGAAGGCTTAAGTTGACAGAACTGAACTAACTAAAGTATTGCTGTCCTTAGCTAACATGGCTAGTAAAAAAGCGACAGCAATATTTTTATTAGTTTAGAACTGTCACCTAAAACCGTCACAATCGACCACAATGTGGTCAACTTAAACCTTCAGAATTGACCAAATTATGGTCCTATGATAATCTCCTAAAATATTTATGGCAAAAGCTTGGCAAAAGAGATGTACAGAAGGAACTTTATTATAATATGCAGTACAGGTATTGCTTAAAGTATTCGCAAGATTAATCTTTCTTTAAATGAAGACGTCTAAGAAATCTCAAGACAGTAATAATTTTTTTTTTGTTTCTATCACAAATCCTTATAGTGATAAGTCATAAAAGAGATGGTGTATTTTCAATATTTCTATTATTGAATATATCACGTTCACATCATCGAATAACTAAACTGCTACTCGGTAGCTGTCAAATAACAGTAAACCTATTCACTGAATGTATTAGTCGCTCGCTCACTTCGCCCGTAAAATATCAGCACGGATAACTCCTTGCCACTATTATTTGATTTCGATTCAATATACATAATTACTCATAAACGTAAATCTTTTAATGTTATTTTAGTCACATCTCTATTAAAAAAACTACCTATTACAAAGATTCGACACTTTATATATGAAACTTTTACTCCCTTTTACTCTATTAAGTAAAATAAACAAGCGAGCAGATCAATTTTATCCGGCCAAAACAAAGACAACTTCATTTCAAACAAATATTTATAAATATTTTCGTCCAGCGTAGGCAACAAATTACAGTCGACGCCGAGTGAATAAGCTAGAGCTTTGCCGTTGGTATATCAATCCTATGAGGCTGCATGGTTTATAGCTTGGCGCAGTCTTGCGAGAGCTGTAAAAAGATTCGGGGATCTTCAACGACATTTTTGTAATATCTTATATTAAAACCCATTCTGCGAAACAGTTACTAAAAATAACACGGGAATCTGAGCAAAAATTACAAGCCGTAATTATT
The DNA here is from genome assembly GCA_905404285.2 of Erannis defoliaria. Classification (NCBI taxonomy): domain Eukaryota; kingdom Metazoa; phylum Arthropoda; class Insecta; order Lepidoptera; family Geometridae; genus Erannis; species Erannis defoliaria. Next base: position 5,962,373 of record FR990090.1, read on the forward strand.
TTTTGCAGTAAATTCGAATTGGATATCAATTAAATTTCATTTTTGTTTCTTATTAAAGTTATTACTTTGTTGCAAATCTAATTCGAGACCCTACGATTCCTACCTCAGGGCAGCGTTAAAAAGAAAAGTCAATAGGAGTCTGAGTAGCGATTGCCTTTTTAATGATTCTTATTATCCATTTTAACACACACGAAGAGGAACACTTCAGGTTTAACAATTACAAGCCGTTTACAGTTTTCTTAGGTCTATGTCTTAGGTTAAGGTAACCTAGGTTCTTAGAGGCTAATGTTACAAAATACTCCTACTTGATGCCAACGTGGTGAGATGGACAAAGAGACTAACCCGGCTAGCGGACGGGAAGTTGAGATGCGTAGGCTAACTCCTAACGTGCTCGAACCTTCGCGAATGTTCGTAATTAAAAAGAAAAGAATGGGCGCCACCTGTCGATCCGTAGAGACAGGAGAAGTTACTTGGGGTTATCCACGAGCGCGCGGGAGCGGGCGCTCGTAGCGGAAGAGTGGTGTCGCCGTGACGACACGCGGTCACGGGCGGCACGCGGTGGACGGGCTCGGAGCAGGCGCGCTGCGGCCGTGGAGCACGCGCCCGGTGAAGTGCCGGGGCGCGAAGCGGCACGAAGCGACGCGGCAGCCCCGAGACGAAGCCCGTACATGGTTTGTACCGACCATTATAAAAAAAACCCTGGAAAGCACGGGGGCTCCAGTTAGATTTAGTCAAAATAGATCCACGGATGAGGTACGCGATAGCGGTAGCGAGGCCTGGAAGAGGTCTCGCCGGCCTAGCCGCGTGGCAGGATTACTACGTTCACTACTACACTAATTTTCCGAACTTAAACGGGGAGGTGATCGTCCGCACTGATCAAGGATAAACCGTGGGTACTCACCGTTTAAACGGGTTGGAAGGCACGCGTGCGGAGCGAAGACAGGACGCGGCTCGGTCGGCTCAGGCCGTCGTGGAAGCTGTAAAATAAATTGGGGAAGTTAGCAGGGCGTTTGAAGGGCGACATGGCACCGCTGTTAGTCGGCGATCCTCACCTGGGGTAACCCCAAAATACCGTAGGGAGGCCCGGGACCACAGCCGTATATTGTGGTCATGAAATGCGACACAAGCAAGGCATCGCCTACCTGGGGACAAATGATAACAATCTTAAGCCCGGACCAGGAATGGAAAAGATGGCACTTCACGCAACCGATGAAACAAAAGGGCGTAGTTACCTGGGCTTCCGGACCTCGGGCTTGATTCGGCAGGCGATGTTGACTTGCAGGAATGCAGAAATAGATCGAAAACTTCTCGAAGCGAGCTATTTATAGACTTGCAATTCCAGGGTTGTCTGCTCCGCTCAACTTAAACTCCCAATGTTTTACGTAACCCGCGTTCAGTAGAATTGACACACGGCGCGACCGATTTGGAAGAGAGTGGGTCTAAAAATTCTCCCTATCACCGCCGACAACGAGAGGGAAGCGAGAAAATTAGACGGTGATGTTTCCTGTGGGTTTTGTTTTGGGAAAAACTAATTTCTCCCGTCCAATGTTTCCACTTGTAACACTTAAGTCTGTCAAGTGTCAACCCGACAGTCTGTCGGTGTCAATCTGACACTGACAAACGGTAAGTGTGAAGTTGGTTGAAAAAATATATGACGGCCGGTCCCTCACGGCTTTTGGCCGAATCGACCGTGCCTCCGGTGTTGTAGAAAAACGCGGCATATTTAAAAAGCAGGGCGTAACAACTTTAATAGTCGTTGTTGTTGTTTAAATTAGTTGTTAATTTATTATTAATCAACGTTTGCCGCCATCATCAGCCAGGCTGATGATGACGTCCACTTCTGAACGAAAAGGCCTCCACCCTTAAAAGGGGATATCCGTAATCCCTACGCTTGGCTGGCACGGCTTGGGGATCGCAATATTCGCAATGCTCACCACTGACGCTGTTGCCCGTGTACTTCGGTGTGCAGTTTTAGTACATACCCAGATTACCCATGTCCAGAATCAGGACAGGCTGCTAATGGTTTGGATGATTCATAACTACAATAAAACTTCTGTACGACAAAATTCAATAAAAACTTCGTCAATGTTCAACCCGTATTCGACCTACGAGTAAAATAAACATCAGATAAATAAATGTATAGTCTGCAGCTCTGCGTTTTCCCGTAGGCACAATTTATCTCAATAATTGGGTAGAGCACGACGCTAGGAGAAACGATTTGTTTGAAGAATTCACGGTTTATAGTGGGAGCGCTGAGTGGAGACGATTTGTTACGTGTCTGGCCGTGGCTTTAGTCAAATTAGATCTTTTTATCTCCAGGGGAGTGAATGAAACTTGGTAGTAAGTGTCCTGTCTAGAAGCTCGCCTAGGTAAGAACTTCTGCAATATCAGCAGCAGCTAGCATTAGTATAATGGGTTAAACATTGCTTTGTTCTGATTTCAAAAATATTTTAGCTAACTACTAGTTCAGCCAATTGACTGATTTTGGTTTTGCTCATATTAGAAATAGTTTCGATCAAAGCTGGTAACTTTTTTTATGTGTCGTACGTTACCAAAATCAAATCAAAATTAAAATACATTTATTTTCAGACACATAGATCCATAATCATCATCAGCCCGGAGACGTTCACTGCTGAACGATGGCCTCCCCCTTAGACCACCACACTGTACGACAACCTGCCATTTGCATCCACCGGTTGCCCACGACTTTTACAATGTCGTCGGCCCACCTAGTGGGAGGGCTTCCTACGCTGCGTCTTCCGGTTCGCGGTCGCCACTCAAGAACCTTTCTTCCCCATCGGTTGTCAGTTCTTCGAGCGATGTGGCCTGCCCATTGCCACTTCAACTTGCAAACCTTGCGAGCTATGTCGGTAACTTTGGTTCTTTGGCGAATATCCTCGTTCCGGATTCTATCGCGCAAAGTAACTCCGAGCATAGCTCTCTCCATTGCCCGTTGCGTGCAAGTTTATCCAAAAGGCCAACAGTTAAAGACCACGTTTCAGTTCCATATGTCGTCACTGGCAACACACACTGGTCGTATACCCTTGTCTTCAAACACTGCGGGATTTTGGACCCATAGAATTTAGATCCATAATATTAATTAGAAATTTATTTATTATTATGAAAATATTACATACAATAGACAATCATTGTTTTTTTTTGTTTACCTGTGTTGTCCCACTGCTGGGCAAAGGTCTCCCCCAATTTATCCCAGCTGTCTCGATCTTGTGCTAGCGCCATCCAATATTTTTTAAGCTTCCCGAGTTCGTTGCGCCATCGTGTTGGAGGGCGACCTCGGAGTCGACTGTTCAGGGGCACCCAATCCGTAATGACCTTTGCCCATCTGTCCGGGTGCATCCGGCTGACGCGGCCTGCCCACTCCCATTATTATTATTATCATCTATTATATTATTTGAATTAAGTTATATACAATAAAATAATTTATAAATAGTTAAAACATATCATTTACATTATTAAACTCCTTATAAAATACTAGATATTTAAAATTAAATCTCAATGCGAAAACATTATTCGTCAAAAATTCCCCCCCGTAATGCACCCTGCCCAAACGTGCCCATTATAGCGGCGGCGTTACCGCGCTGGATGGACAGAGAAATCTGCTGCGTCAAAAACCACCCAGCGCGGGGGTCCCGGCCTTTTTCTCTCAGACGCTGCCCGATGTCCCCTATGAATTTCCTTGCATCGGCACACCACGGGCCCGCCGTTTCCACAGCAAAGGGGACAAAGTCGTAGGCCAGGGCCAAATCGGCATACTTACGACTCTTGCCCTTTGCGGCCAACTCTGCAGCGGAACCGGCACGTTGCTGGGATCCCCGGAGGTGGCAAGTAGCGAAAGTGCACACGCACGTGGCATCCCAAACAATGCACCGACCTCTCTGCCACGGGACCAAAGTAAGCCCGTCTGGACGCTTACCATCATCCCGGGACAATCCCGGGGGTTCCAACACTGAAGGCACTTCAGTTGACACAAGAGCGCGCCCAGGATCTCGTTCAAAGCATGGTGCCGAGGCCGCCGACCCGCACTTCGAGCACAGCTGAGACCATGGTGACCATTCGAACCCACGCAAGTGCCGCAAACGCAAGTATGGGGCTCGCAAACACGGCAGCCCAGTCTGAGTGCCACCGCCACCCGCACAGAGTCGTTGTCCAGAAGCGTGCCCAATTGAGGAGAAGGATAGGCATGCAACCAGGCGCCCGACTCTGGCACAGCTGCGGCATTCAGACGAGCACGTGTGGCTCCAGAGCTTGCCTCGCGGAGTTCCGAGAAGACTTTGCTACATAAAATAAAATAATTAAGTTATTACAATTATTATTGACTTATTTAATTATTATTATTTGAGCAATAACCTGGTGTGATGGAGCAAAATGGGGGAGGTCTAACTTAATATCTGTTATGGCTCTCGGAATACTGTTGCCGCTCGCACGCGTTCTGCTTAGGAGAGAGGCAACTTTCTTGCGCATCTTAACGTGAGTATTCCAATATAAATAAAAATTATATGTTAATGTTTTTTTTTACTGGCATAAACCTTATTAACTACAACAAAATATAACATATTAATATAAAATGATTGTATCCAGATTACAGAACGATGAAAGCCTATAGTCACCGCGTTACCAACTGGGTCGTGCGGCCATAAATCATTTCACTATGTCTATCTCGCTCGCACTCGCACTATCGCTATTGACGTTTATGGCCGCACGACTCAGTTGGTAATGTGGTGACTATAGTGATAATCCAAATGCTCCAAACCCACTACCAGTCGCCAGCGTAAAGAATGCGGTTGATATTTTTTTGTATTTCCTGATAAACCTTTTTCGTATATTGAGAGTATCCCAGTAATTACAGCAATTGTAACTTCAGAGAATCATCACCCAAAAAGCACTGAAACCCAAATAATTATTCCCTTTTACGTCCGAAACATCCGCTCTAAAATTTAATAATTCTTCCCCAAAAAATACCCGTTTTACACGGACAAAACACTGGTCCGCGTTAATTGAATTCAAAAGGTTCGCAACATCAATTAGAAAAGGAAAATTGCTTCTATTTTGTAAGTCGTAAAGGCTGTTTTTGGTTGCGAGATCGAACCCTAAGCTGGAGTAAGCCAATCACAGGATTGAAGGCATTATGACAGGGTAGCAAGTTTCGAAATAATGGTTCTCGCATTTCCTAGTACCTGATTATTTTGGCAGAACGCGTTTGGAAATTTAAAAGGCTGTTTGTAAGGTAACAAGGTGTAAGCACGTCTTATTGTTGGCGGTAATAATCTGGATCACAAGATGATTTTATGTAAAATTGCCATTCGAAAAGGTTTGTATTTCTAAGTGACTTTTTTCTGGTTAAAGCAAATTTTGTAAACAAAATCAATTTTGATAATAGAACTTGGTAATAAAATTACTATAGTATTAATTTGTTACAGTCTATGGATGCTTTAGGGAACCAATCCGTTCTTTTATAAGCGATTATTATCAGTAGCAGTTTTTGAACAAACAAAAAGATCACAATTAAACATTGTGATCTTTTAGTTTGTTCGTTCGATTGACTGTCGCAATATTAACTTTTGAACTTCGAGCATATAAAACCATTGGAAAATTTGGAGATGCCAATGGCGGTAATCTACCTACATATTTTTTTTCAACTCTTTCCAGGGTACGAAGTTAGCACGCATGGGCACACTTTCAAGTAAAATTTCTCACTGTAAACCAAACTCACAACAAGAGTGCGCACCTTGGCTTGCGACCTCCAAATTGTAAACATGCTAGAAGCTTAATAGGAACTAGTAGTTCGCAGTGAATTGAAACCTTGCGACCCTCACATCATAACTACTAAACAGTGGACTGCGCTGCCCGAGGGGGTGTTTCCATAGACTACTAGGATTTCTAGTCCCTATAATTATAATCTGGGTGTCTTCAAGTCGCGAGTGAATCTGTTTCTTCTAGGCAAGCGTGCTCCATCGTAGACTGCATCTTTGTTTAAGATCAGACGAGATGGCAGTCAAATGCACGCATATAAACAATTAAAAACAGCCCTTTGATCAAATAGTATATAAAATTGATTGAAGTATTAGCTTGATACCTCAATCACATTGACTTTGTTTGCATTTGTCAAGGACTTTTCCGCGTTACTTTGTTATTGTAAAGAGTTACCACAGATTTAGAAGAAAACGGACTTAGAAACTCAACAATCAAGATATGAAACTGTTAGTTATTGGCTCTTTTCTTATTCTTACTGTTCATACTGAACACGTAAAGGTATCCTAAGGCGATTTTCACAGTGCACCGCGCCACGCGGCGGTGCTCGGAAAAACGTACTTAGCCGACGCGCGCATAGAGTAAGTAAATACTACATAAGACGCGCGAAGATGCGTTGTCATTGTTGTCAGTGTCCTTTTGACAGATGACAGATAATGTAGATGAAACTGAAGATGTATTGTAGGATGGGTGGAAGGATGCATTCTAAAATGGCAAAAATCCGTAAACAAAAATGTTACGATTTCTTTTTTTATCTAAAAAGATCTGGTATTACTTATTTGTTATGATTTGATAAGTCTGATAACCGAAACACAAACCGGAAGGTAGGTAGGCCTCCATAACCGATGACATTGGGAAAGTCGCGGGCAATCGGTGTATGTAAAAAGCAGTGTCATACACTGTGGCGGTCTAAGAGTTCCCCCTTAGATCGCCAGACTGCCTTTGATCAGCAGTGGACGTCTCCGGGCTGATGATGATAATGATTTCATATGAATCTGATTTATACATTTGATTAAATCCGTACCTAAAAAAAAACACCCAACAACTACAACCCCTCTATTAAGGGGGAGGCCTTGGTCCAGCAGTGGACGTTTTATGACTGATGACGAGAACGTAAAAAAAACACTGTTCTATCCCGTTATAATAGGACTATAGTAAAACAAACTTGACACTGGTAAATGCACAGGAAGTGCGACGCCAAGTCCTCTTCGGTGGAAAAGAAAAAAAAAATGTAGTAAAAAAACACTGTGTAATTATAACTTTTTGGCTTTGCTGTTCTTCTAAATCTATGCACCTGTGCATATAATGTTGCATTTTAAAGTTTGATATTTATGAGTCCGTACCTATCTGCTATAAACACAATTTCAATGCAGCCAACAAATTCAAACTACCCAATATTCTCGGTGGGGTCATAAAAATACAATGCATGCTACAATATATCGCATAGAATGTGTGAAACTGCAGTGTACGAGATAAACATTTAAACAACGTGTAAGTACATTTATTATGTTGTACTTGTACAACTTCGCTGTACGGTGGTAGCCACTGAAGAGAGAAGTAAGTAGAACGGAAATGTGACGGTCCGCGATAGCCGGCAAACGCGCCTAATGACAATTCTACCAATATACATGTTTTAAAACTGAGAATACTCAAAAAGACAATTTAAATAGACGCGTAGGAAACCAAGCACATTGCATCGTATTTAGATCAATTTTAATCTGTTGCAAAATTGAAATTCGAGTGTTTTACTTCTAATGCGCGACCGATGATTGGCATTTTTTCTTCGTCATTTCTATACAAATAAGTGTTAAATTGGTGACAGCGATTTTCCATACAATTGCTTAACAACATTGTTTTGACAGCCGTTCTACGTAAGAAGTAGGGCTTTCGCTTTTCTGTGGTGGTAGCTGTAGGTACCTACTGTTGATATTGAACTGATAACCAGGACACGAAAATAGTTTCAAAGAAATTTTACTATTTCTGATAGCCACTTTCCTTGGTCCTGGGTATGTCCAACTGCAACCAGACCCACCGGAGGACGGGCAGCAGCCGTCCTTTTGGTTAACGGCGGTGAGCATTCTGCGATCCCATAGCCGTCTGCCAAGCGTGGGGATTATGGCAACACCCCTCTATTGGGAGGCCTTCGTTCAGCAGTGGACGTCTTATGGCTGACGACGACTTTCCTGGGTACGTTATTTATCTTTCACTCTCACTATTTAAGTAAACAGAAAAAGCATCCCTCCCTATTAAAAGGGAGGCCTACGCCCAGCAGTGAACGTCTTCTGGCTGGTAAGTAGTAGTATAATATAAAAGCAAGAAGAAACACTGTAATTCCTTGATCAATCAATCTCTTGCTCCCTTAATAGGAGGGGTTTGCCATAATCCCCACGCTTGCCAGGCGGCTTGGGGATCGCAGAACGCTCGAGGACGCTGCTGCCAGGCGGCTTGGGGATCGCAGAATGCTCGAGGACGCTGCTGCCCGTCCTTGGGTGGATGCAGTTTTAGGACATACCCTAGTTCTCAGTAACCAATCTTTAATCCTGATCGTTCCGTAACCTGATCGTTCCGTAGCTCGAACAAAAGCTCCAAAATCATAGGTTGATTTCGTTGACAACCCACGTAGTCTTTAAAAGCGTCAACCATCGTAGCTAAGGCACAGAACAATATATAGAGCATAGACTGCGCAGCCTTTCCCGGTGTTGCTAATATTTCTTGGTTTTATGTGGTATTTAAAACAGAGCACTATCGCAAGTTGCATAATAAACAGATTTCATTGCCTATCAAAGCTAAAAGATAGAAAGAAAGAGTCAATCTGATTTAAGTGAAAGCCGGTAGACACCAAATTATATAGGTATTTGATGGAGGTATCCGAAGTCCGGGATCTTCAGTGGAATGTACCGGAGTGAGACGAGTCATTTACCCTACTGTTGGTGCCGATTCCTAGACAACAACAACCCTGTCATGGTAAGACTCTATTGCCAGAGTCTGCCTGGGGAAGTAAGTACCACACCTTTGCCAGTTAATCAACGCGTTACCGCAACGCGTGTATTACCAGATAAATTACTGGGCATGAATAGATTTGACATCTAATATCTCAGGGCGACGAGCGCAGTGCAGTGCGGCGCAGGATTTTGTTCATCGTCAGCCCGGAGACGTCCACTGCTGAACGAAGGCCTCCCCCTTAGACCGCCACACTGTACGACAACCTGCCACTTGCATCCACCGGTTGCCCGCGACCTTTACAATGTCGTCGGTCCACCTAGTGGGAGGCCTTCCTACGCTGCGTCTTCCGGTTCGCGGTCGCCATTCAAGAACCTTTCTTCCCCATCGGATTTTGTTCGTAAGTTCACAATTCTGGTACTGCTACTGTTATGGGTAGGCGTGATACTTACCACCAGGTGAACGCATTTCGCTCTACTCGTCACTTGTCGAACGTGAAAACAAAAGTCAAGTCAGAATCCTTAGAACGGTTGGTATAGAAGATTGCTAATGCTGAACATGACAAAATTGGCAACCAGACCACTTTTTCATCCACCCTTATATTCCGTATCTAAAAGAACAGAATGTAATAGGTATGTTATAATAGATGTAGGTAAGTGGCGTGACCACGTTTTGTTCACGGGTGGTGGGCAGAGGCTGACTGGCGACAAAACGTTATATATTTGGGGTCGGCGAATTGATTCCACCTCAACTACAATTGGGTTACAAATTATTATCCAATAGACATTAATAAGTTAGTAGTAGGCTAGTATGTACAGTAACAGCGAGCACAATTCACTTGCCTTAACGAAAAACTAAATAAATAAAAGCAAGACAGCGTGCTAAAAAAAAATTAAGAAAAAAATCTGTATATTCTATTTTTGTAGTAACATCTAGAGTACGTTATAGGGTAATTATGAACAAATTTTACTAGAATGGGAACACTGAAATCGCAAAAAATGTACAAAAAGGGTATGTATGTACTCATCTTTATTAACAACTTTTACTATGGAGTTAACCCTGAAACCGCGCAAACAAAAACTGCTGTTCCATACAAAAAGTTCATTGACCTTGGACATAATGTATGGAACAGCAGATTTTTTTTCGTGATTTCGGGCATGGCTTCACATAAACAGTTGTTCACAATTGATTGATTGATTGATGAACTCTTTATTGTTTACACCAAGAATTACACGGAAATAATTTAATAAACTTAAATATTGGAACAAGTTTAGCCTTATTGCTAAAAGCAATCTCTTCCAGGCAACCTTTCACCATTCATAATGATGAGTACATACCCTTCGGTATTGTTGACCGTTTTTGTTACACATTATAAATGAGTATTAATCATAATGACCCCGTAGGAATTAGATATTGATAAAAAAAATGTGATGTATAACAAACTATAAACATTTATATAAGCCATTAAAATTTTACGACACAACAATTTAAACTATTTGTACCGTACCTAACCGAAAGCAATAAGACCCGTATAAGCCACCTCCCTATAAATCATTTTCCGTATAATATCTACGGTGGGCTTCAGTGGAACGCAATTTCGCGGGTGGCATTCAAAAATGGATATACGATTATACGGTAGGGTGTACACTATACACGGTTAAGCAGAACAGTGGTACTAAGCCAAAAGGAGTTCATCAGGTTTTATGTTTTTTTTTTACGTTCGTGACGAGCTGTTTGTTCGTGTAATGGTAAGCAGAGCCATTTTGTAATTCCAGGTGTTTTCCCCTCCTAGGGATAGTCTTACCTAAAATATAATCTAGGGAATGTAAGGAAACAGTTTTATTTGTATTTTATCTTTTTAATTTCCACTTGATCTTCTTTTTTAACAGACTTAAAAAGGAGAAGGTTCTATGTTCGCCGGTATGTATGTTTTTTTTTTCACCGATTTCTCCGTCAATTGTTAACCGATTTTTTTTTAAATTATTTGAAAGGGTATACCCTCGAGGTGGTCCCATATTAATTTGAAGTCGGTTAATATTTTTTGATAAAGTTACTTGTAAGTATATACCTAGTAGTAGTTTCCACATGATCGTCTTTTTAAATAATAGTAGTTTCCACTTGATTGTCTTTTTATATTATACTAGAGGTCGCCCGCGACTTCGTCCGCGTATGGAAGAAATTCGGCCCGCTCCCAAAATTTGAGCCATCCCGAGCAAGTATCTGGTAACATTGTCCTTCAAACCGGAACAAAGTAACGCTTGCACACTACTGCTTGGCGGCTAAATGATTTCACAATTATATTTTGTCGAGGGAGAATCATATTCGTTTGTGGAACAGCTTTTTTTTCGAATTTAGGATTGGCCCCATATGAAAAGTTGTTCACGCTCCTTTCGGCAAAGTCATACTGTTACGCGTTACCCTGTATATACGATTATATACAGCTGTATTGTTGCAAATGCAATACTCGAAAGGAATTTCTTGATACATTCAAAGGAATGATTTCTAAATATTTCCTATAATAGAAGTATGACAACAACGTGGTAGGACTTACAAGTTCGGAGTTCTTTTAAGCCACCACCAAAATGAGGGTATTATACGTTTGACGTGTGTGTCTGTGCATCTGTCTGTGGCATCGTAGCTCCCGCAAACGACTGAACTAACTTTTATTATTATTTATTTTTGCTAATGACTTGATAGAGACAGTTCTTAGCTAAACGTCAGAACCGATTTTGACGTTTTTTGTTTTACTGATACAAGAAAATCTGCCCTAGATTTAACAAAATTTGAATTTTATTGTAAGTCGTCGTCAGCCATAAGACGTCCACTGCTGGACGAAGGCTTCCCAATGGGTGTTGCCATAATCCCCACGCTTGGCAGGCGGCTTGGGGATCGCAGAATGCTCACCACCGTTAACCAAAAGGAAGCTGCGGCCCGTCCTCCGGTGGGTCTGGTTGCAGTTTAAGGACATACCCAGGTTCAGGTCCGGTCCAGGTTATAGTAAGTATCTAATAGATATATGACAATATATTTGCAAATAAATATAAGAATCTGTATTTGTGGGCAATGGGCAACTGGGCATGCATTATTTTTTTACTGAGTAATGTGGATAAATTTTACAAAGAAAAAATATATATATACAGATCTGATTGCCGACCTTCTCTTTTAGAAGAAGCAACCGAGAAACGAACAGTAAAAGCCGTCGCCCACGATGGAGATGCTATAAAATTTCATGTTATCTTAGAACATATTTCACTATCGCAACTCATACAAAACAAATGACACACAAGCGATGTAGATAATATAAAGTTCTATTATTATTACAAGATAATATAATTTCAAAATTGTACGGCAAGCTATATTTTTTCTTAACATTAAATGTTATAGCATCTTCGTTGTCAGTGAGGGCTTTAAGATACTGCTTGATAACAGTAATGTGTTACGTTTACACATCATAGTGACTTATTACGTTTGCTTTTGACTCTTGGAGTCAGTGGCTGACTACTGTGAGATTAAATGAGACCATACGCGTCCAATTATTGCACGATGTGGCCTGCCCATTGCCTCTTCAACCTGCAAACCCTGTGAACTATGTCGATGACTTTGGTTCTTTGGCGAATATCCTCGTTACGTATTTTATCGCGCAAAGTAACTCCGAGCATAGCTCTCTCTATTGCCCGTTGCGTGAGTCTGAGTTTCTCCAAAAGGCCAGCAGTTAAAGACCACGTTTCAGTTCCATAATTATGTCATCACTGGCAACACACACTGGTTGAAGGCCCTTGTCTAGTTTCTGTACGATCCCTGCATTTGAACGGCTTGTCACCCTTACTACAAAAGTAACTAAACTTGCGAAATGTTTTTTTTTGTAATGACGTCTGCTTTTGGTCTCAGATGGCCTCTACACGACTTTAAGCGTATGACGGAGTAGTCGGTTTTATGTAAGCGGTGGCGCGACCGCTGTTTTTCACGGCTGAAACGCGCGTCCGCATCGCTTCGTTTGTTTACGCCCTAAACAAATGAAGTTATGACAAGCAGATTGTGTCATGTTTAAGATTGTAGAAGAAACACTAAGAAAGATTTTAGTGATTACCTACCAACTGATCCGACATTAAAAGGTAAAAAAAACCCTTAACATAAAAAGTTCCCATACTAAACAATAATTATCTAGTTCAGGTTATCTTCAGTTCAAAGACCCCGTTTAGCAGGAAGCCAAAGCAAAATAAAGGAAAAGGTAATTTTATTATAAAGATTCTTCTAAAAGCGGAAACTGTAATCAACTCTGAAAAATAATACGCCATAATTACCTTTGAAGCAAAATCTTGGAGAAACAACCTCAGAGATAAAATGGGAGAATTAGCTTGAAAAGTATTAAGATTCACGCAAGTTGTAGTAAATTATTTTAAATGACTCTTTAATTCAATCCCTTCTGGGTAAGTAAATCATCTACGAAGATGTTACCTGTTTTTAAAACTAGATAAAGTAATGTTGCCACGAATAAATAGAATCCCTAAGTTTTTTGTTGTCTTCTTCTTTACCCATGTGTGGAAGTAACAATAAATGGTCGCCATTGCCGAAATTGTCATGTACATCAACACCATCATCACGCAGTGATATGTCTTTACCAAAACTCTAAGCTCGATTATACTTTCAAATATCACATCAATAGCCAGAAGACGTCCACTGCTGGACGAAGGCCTCCCTTAATAGGGAAGGGTTGCCATAATTGCCAAGCGTGGTAGGCGGCTTGGGGATTGCTGAATGCGCACCACCGTTAACCGAGAGGACGGGCAGCAGTGTCCTCCGGTGGTTTTGGGTGAATTTTTAGTACATACTCAGATCATACTTATGCTACCGTGGGTCGGATGACACGTTAAATTGTTGGTCTCGGTTGTATGTTCTGGTTTCTATAACAACAACCGTCAGCCATGTCAGAGCTGGCCACTCAGCCTATACGAACTTACTTTTTTTTAGATCATACTGCCCCGAGAACCCACCCAAAAAATATAATTATATATCTAACCCCCCAAAAAACCAGGATTACATTTTTTTACAATTTACTGTAAAATGGAAATGACAGACACATGTCTATATTAAAAATAGATTTTACAAAAAAAAAGATAGCTCTAGAGTCTAGAGGTATGAATTGCAGACCGGATTTCCTCTCTTAAATTTATCAACGACTATATAATCTTATGACATTTGGCATAGGCCGTAAAAATATGTAAAAGTTTCACGTCTAGTTAAGCGCTCTTAATTATAACCCTGCCTAAATAAACAAAACTGATTTAACTGCTGCGCAACTAAAAAAATTAACTGCACAATAACTAGGTAAGTATTCTCATAATTATAATTATTTTGTAGGTAAGGCCTCATATATTTTGTGTAAGGGAAATGTTCTTAAAGCCAGGATATTCCACGTTACAATTTTTTTTTATGCGATCGATCACTAGTCTAAAGCTATATCAGGCAGGGTGACATTTAGCGGAGGAAAAATATGGCGGTTACGCAGATTCGTACGTCAAGCTTCGATTTTTGAAGTTTTTCTCAGATTACTCTAAAAGTATCGAAATGAATAACTTTTAAACTATAGAAAGTTCTCCAAAATACAATTATCTTTTTATAAATAGTTTTTTTTATGTGACTGTGTGCTGTAATTAGGACATTTATAACTGAACAAAGTTTTAAAATAGGCACTGTTTCGGTAGTTTTGTCTATCGAGGAAAGTAGGTTTATTATAATTAATCGTGTGTTCAACCACAGAAGCTACTAAGACGTATGTTCGTTTGTAACATAATATATTTTTTTACTCTTAATTTAGAAATTTTACTAAATTGATTTTGCGAGGGGCACACTTTGGAATATACAAGTCTTAAGTAACCAAAGAACCTAACACACTGCAGTGTCGAACACATAATTGGCTGAACAATTAACTCTCAACTAAAACAATTAAGCTGAACTACCGCTACGGACACGGAATTGTCAACATTTTTCTTTGCTTTCACAGAAAGCCAAACAGTAAATAGGATTTGAACTCAGTAAATTTTCCTTTTCTGCTTCAAGATGGATTTTGAGCTTTGTGTCTGAAGCTGTGAGTTATTTTTTGTGGGAAATAAAGCTTTGTGAGTGCATTGTTTGAAGTTTGTCCAATTAAGAAGACAGCACCAGACAAGGTTATTACAAATGTTTTTGTTGCTCAGATTCCTATTTTGTAGTGGTACAGGAAAGTTCACCTGGGAAAGTACCACACCTATACCAATTAATAACCGCCAAGCAGTAGTGTGCAAGCATTACTGTGTTTCGGTTGGAAGGGAAATGTTACCAGATAAATTACTGGGCATAAAGAGATTTGACATATAATAATTATGTCAGGGTGACGAGCGCAGTGCAGTGCGGCGCAGGATTTTATTCGTAAGTTAACAATAGGGTAGATGACTGATGTTTATATCGTTGAAACCAATAGCTTTAAAGAAGAATTTAATTAAGTATAATATGTTTATTGAAAAAATAATTTAAATCGGTTGATAATGTTCTGATATATGAGAGTTTAAAGTTTTTGTTAGAGACAACTCTGTCCCTTTCCCACAAAACAAAGAATGACGTCACGCCTTACTTGTCAGAATAGAATTTATATGGCGTGCAGAGAAGTGACGTCACGAATTGCTGTTTCTTCTCTCTGTCTAGCATGATATTAAAATGCTTATAAGATGCTTATTTTTGATCAGATTTTCATTTTCTTTTCATTAATCAGCTATATTTATGGGCCACATTTTAATAGGACAATAAAAAAACCAGTCTAAATATTTATCAAGTTTTCTATGAATTTCAAGTCAAGTCAAGTTAGTCACGTCAAAGTCACAGTCATGCCCTAGTAAAGTCGTGGCAGCACTACAAGCTTCTTCGGAGTTTTGGAAACAACACGAAAACACACGTTTCACTTCATTATATCACTTGCACAGACTCATGCGCGTAAATCAGCACTTGATGAATTAAACGCCACCATTTTTATGCATTAATACACACAAAAACATAAAATTTGGAAAATAATAAAATTCACCGCCAATAATAAACTCCGCCTCGAGTGTAGGCTGAAGAATAGGCTTAGTCATATTAGTACCTACGTTAATGATGTTACAAAATAAATCATTTTTCTTTCTTTCTTTCGTTCTAATATTCACTTTTTTTTACTTCACAATTGACCCGACGGATTGACCCTTATCCCATGGAAGATGGGACGGCCTTCGGTTTGAGACTCTACATGTATGTCAACACACTAGCATCGTCCCACTTCCCAGGACAAACGATCACGCTGGCGCTGCCGCTTCTAAAGCTGCAAACCTCAAACGGCACAAGTGTGGGTACTTAGACAGAATGTACATGTTTGTGTACTATAGGACGCTGGGGGCCGGCCGCACATGGCTTATATAGGCACCTGCAGGCCTAACATGCGCACCGCGAGAAAATTTTCTCGATTCTACAAAACAGGACAAGGCTACGAATCTGTATAAGTTTGTGTCGTTTTCGCTCGACATAAAGACACGATAAAAAATTCTCGCGGTGCGCATGTTAGCCCTGCTGGCCAAACGTTTAGTCGAGGTGTCAGGTGACCGGAATGCTGGCGTGTATGTTGGCCAAAAACTTAGCATTGCCATCTAACGTGGTAATCCGCCAGCTTTCTGGCCACCTTTCCGTCATCTACGGGTCTTTTAGTTTTAGTTTTGTATTATTTATGTTGTAGGGTTGGTGATATAATTTATTTTAATATAATTTTAAGTACTTTTATAATATTGTAATTAAGCTCTGAAACAATTATAAAATCCATATTTATCTCTTTAAAATGTTACTTTTCAAATTAATAAATTAAGCGACAACTTGCAAATCTCTAGCAAAATCTGGATTTTTCATGTCATATTTGAAAAACATAATCTACAACTACCCACTATACTTAAGATCAAGCCCAACCATCATTATTATTTATCACCAACCGGCAGTTTTCCACTCTTATCTCGCCTTATTGAAACTAAAGCGGTCCCAGCGGCCCCCGGACCATGGCAGTGCGGGGGAGACGGCAGGGGTCCAATGGACCCACCGACTTCTCAGTCTAGTGACACCTCTCATATTATTGCAGACAATACATTGGCTCATAAAGCACATATACAATACGATACAATATAACTTTATTGCACACCAGAAATATAGCACAACTTACAAATAATCAGGGTACATTATTTGGCAGTACAATCGGCGGCCTTATCACCTTAAGCGATTTCTTCCAGGCAACATTGGATGGACTGGACTAAAGGAGGCAAATGCTTAATAAACATTATTGCTATCAATAGAATCAGAACACAGATATCAAGCCAAAGCATTTTAAACATTTATTTTTTAATAGAGTGTACTTTTTTAGTGTGTTTTAGAAGGTGATTCAGCGTCAACTTAGTAATTTCATTTACTACTTATTTAGCTGTTTAAAGTGTCATTCATTTTGATTTATTATATCGGGAACAATCATCTGCATCACAAAATCATTATGCCTTTTTTCGTTATTTAATCCATATTAAGCAATACGTTTTAATCTAATGTAACTTTTTGAAATTTATATGCCTAATTTTATATCTTTTACAGACGATTCCCGAGACGAAGTCCCCTGACAAATAACCGTATATTGTATAATGTCTGTCTATAGAAAAATCAAGTCGTTGGCTGTAGGTACATGTGAAATGAAAAATGGACCACTCGGCCACCGTGTAGGTAAGAGATTATCGTAAGGGAAAATGGTTACCCTCTGTAAGGGTTTGGATGTTTTTTCCAAGGCGTTCTGATATGTTATTTTTGAATGGTTGTGTCGAATGTTTGAATAGCCCAAGCAAGGTAAGCGGAGCGTTGGCCGTCCGGCGTAAGATGGGCTGACGGTTTTTGTAGTGGTAAGACTATTGCAGGGTCCGCCTGAGGAAGTACCACACCTTTACATGCTATTCAACCACCAAGTAGTGTGCAAGCTGTACTGTTTTTTGGTTTGAAGGGTAATGTTACCAGATAAATTACTAGGCATGAGATTTGACATCTAATATCTCAGGGTGACGAGGGCAGTGCACTGAGGTGCAGGATACTGATTTTTTCGGGTAGGTGACACAAAAGTGTAAACATTAACTTTAAATTGCTCTCTACAAAATATTGTTTTTATTCATTTAAAACTAAGTATTTCTGTTTATAAGTGTCATATTATTATCGAACTAGTGCCCATATAATCAATTCTGTATTAATTATCAACATCTATGCAATATATTGTGTAGTGCACCTACCTGCAGCTGGCATAACCTCTAAACTGTCTACAACTTGTAACCTCAAGATCACAAGATGGCTAATGTGCAGGATGTCTTGGACACCCAGAAGCAGATCGAGGAATCCCTGCTTGCTAAGATGGCTTGCTTTGAAAAGCAGTTAAAGTCCACCGCACCTGACAACACTTCTAACTTGGATAAGTTAAGTCAAGAGTTCACCGAGTTTAAAAAGTCAGTGTGGTCTATTTTATCACTTCTAAGGTCACTTATAGACTCACTTACCTTAAGAGTGGAAGATTTGGATACCCAAAGCCGCCGTAATGCATTACTGTTTAATGGCATTCAAGAAAACAGTGATGAGAAATGCTCGACTATTATCCTCGATATTCTTCATTCCAAAATGGGCTTGGCAGATATTCAAGTTGGTTCACTACTGTACTGCCACCGCTTGGGGGCCAAGTCAGATAAGAGAAATAGACCTATTCTGGTCCGTTTTGCTGATATTGTCTATCGCAACTTAGTTTGGAGTGAAAAGAAAAAGTTGAAGTCTAGCTCGACTGTTCTTGGCGAATTTCTTACGAAAACAAAACAGGAAGTGTTTTTAACAGCTCGTAAACACTTTGGCGTTTCCCACTGCTGGACACAGGGTGGACAAGTCATCGTCAAATTGCCGAATAACGACCGCTGTAAGGTTTCGTCGTTGCAGGAGCTAGACGCACTGACGACCAAGTTTCCTTCACAAGTGATTACAACTAAAGCCGGTGCTGGTCCCAGTCCCAGGGCAGCCCCTATAGCGATGAAGCCTACGGCGAGCCCCGTTCCGGCGGTGGCTATCCCTGCACCTCTGGTTCGACGGCCTGCCGCGGTTGCTGCTAAGGCAAAGTTGGCGAAGTAATTCCAGATGAGGCGGTGTTTTTGATCATCATAAATAGTAAAAAAACCTGTTGTAATATGCTATTGTACCTCACAATTTCTAAAAATAATTGTTAAAAATATTTTGTTATTTATTTTTGTCTTTTGATCCATCTGTCAGTGTCAGAAGTGTCATAATCAAAAAATTTTTTTTTCTTATTTTCTTTGCTTGGGCTTCGCACCACTCTTTTTTGCCAGCACAATTTTATTCCTGGTTCTTAATTTATGTTAAGCGATAACTATAGCTTATAAGCAGATGTCTATCCTGATACCTATAACCTATACCTGCACCTATAGCTTATCTAACCAGTCTTTTTTTTTTTTTTTTTTTTTTTTGTTTACCTATACACCTTGCCTGTTTAAATCATGTTCTATAGCCCGGGGAAAGTATTCAGTTCAATTAGTATATTCCATCTACGTTCTATAGATTATTACCGGCATTTCGTGGCAACTGACAACGCCTGATGGACAAACTATCATGTCTTTAATATACTCCATTCTTGTTAAATTTTTTTAGTTATGTTTAATATCTTTTTCTGTTTTTTTTTAGCATGTTACTTATTAAATTTGTTTTTGCCAGTATGCAACAAAATGAAGTAATTGTTGATTGTTTATCAATTAGGCACAAATTGTGCAAAGTGTATTAGTCCCTATTTGTATAAGTATTATAATTTCATAATAAGTTAGTCAAGTATTTATATTATTTTATTCTTTATAATATTCTATTATTAGTAGGTATATAAGTATATAATATTTGTTATTCTATAATATTATGCCCTCGAGTGATGAATCTTTTATAACAGCTTCCTCAGATAGCTCATCATTTGCTAGCGCTGATGAGAATGTTCCAACAACTGCTAGTTTACTCAATGATGCGTTCTCTCCTTTTGCTAAGAACTTCAACATCTGCCACATTAATGCCCAAAGCATTAATGCACATTACAATGAAATTATAGATACCTTTTCTTCTGATTTTATTCACGCGGTGCTTGTTTCAGAAAGTTGGCTTAAACCCACAATGCAGTCCCACTTGTTTCCAATTCCTAAGAACATACTCATTCGCAACGATCGCGTTGGAAAGGGCGGTGGCGGGGTAGCAATATATTTAAAAAGTCACATTCCCTACAAAGTAGTTTTACAATCTCCGTCTGCCTACAGCCGGTCGTTGGAATATCTCTTCATAGAAATTAATTTAGGCACTAAGTTTCTTTTAGGTGTAGCGTACAGTCATAACGATAAAATCAACTACTTTCCTGACCTTGAACATGCGTTAGATATATTATTATTAGATTATAACAAAATTATTTTAATGGGGGATTTTAATACATGCCTACTTAAAAATGATTCTCGCGCACATAAACTTAAGTCTCTAGTGGAATCTTCTAATCTAAAACTTATTCAGCTATCACCTACCCACCACACTCACACCTCAGATACTCTACTTGATTTGATAATTACTTCAGATGAAAATCTTTTCTCTACTTATGGCCAGACGGATGTCCCTGGAATCTCTCATCACGATCTAATATATGCATCGGTAAAAATTCGAACCCCTAAGCCTAGACCTATTGTTCTACTTCAAAGGAACTTTGCTCGTATGAACTGTGATAATCTTGACAAAGATGCTATGGCGTTGAACTGGATGAAAGTCGAAGATCTTCTCACTGTTGATGAAAAGACTGAATATCTTACGTCTGAAATCATCAATCTATTCGACCGTCACGCCCCCGTGCGCCCAGTCAAAATCAAACATAAAGCGTCCCCGTGGATTTCTGACATAATTCGAAAGGCCATGGCCAGGAGAAATCGAGCGTTCCGTAGATACAAACATGACAGATCAGAAGCAAATTGGGATGAATATAAGAGATTGAGGAACAGGTGCAACCTCCTATGTCGAAATGCTAAACGAGAGTTTATATCGGACCAAATAGAAGCTTCCTCCCCAGGTAACATTTGGAAATTTTTAAGATCTATCGGTATCGGTAAGCCTAAATCGCTCGAGTCCCAAATTCCGCTAGATTTAAATATTTTAAATAAACACTTTACCTCTTGTAATACTCTTGATACTACTAACAAACGTAGCACTTTAAAAGAAATTAATGATTTACCCCGTCCATCTTCTGACCCCTTTGAATTTTCTCCTGTTAGTCAAGATAGTATTCATAAAATAATTCTCAACCTCAAGTCGAAAGCAACAGGTAGCGATGATGTTGGTCGCGTTATGCTAATGTTCATCCTGAAATATATTCTCCCAGCCCTTACACACTTAATTAACTTTTCCTTAGTGTCTGGGCAATTTCCAGACATGTGGCGCAAGGCTCATGTAATTCCACTTCCAAAAGTTCCGAATGCTCTACTACCTAATCAGTTTCGCCCTATATCTATACTGCCATTTCTTTCAAAGATCATTGAATCAGTAGTTCATAAGCAAGTAACAGAGTTTCTTACTAAAGCTGAACTTTTTAACTCGCGGCAATCAGGCTTCAGGTCTGGCCACAGCACTACTACGGCTTTGCTGAAGGTCACTGAAGATATGAGAGGTGCCATGGAAAATGGTGAAGTTACGGTCCTAGTTCTTATCGATTTCAGCAATGCTTTTAATGCAGTAGACCACGATTTACTCCTGGCTGTCCTTCGCCACCTGAATTTCTCTGAAGCTTCAATGAACTGGTTTTCTTCTTATCTTAAGGGACGTCGGCAGGCAATTCATACCAATCAGGCTTTGTCTGATTGGTGTGATCTGTTTGCGGGAGTCCCCCAGGGAGGAATTATATCCCCTTTGCTTTTTTCTTCATTTATAAATATGCTCTCCTCTCAATTATCTAGCAATTATCACTTTTATGCTGATGATCTTCAGTTGTATCAACACGCCAGTGTTCAGAACTTGGATGAAGCGATTCTCTCCCTTAACAATGACCTGGTCCGGCTTCAGTCGTGGTCCAAGCGTTTCGGTATTCAGGTAAATACCGAAAAATGCCAAGCTATAATTGTAGGAAGTTCTCGACGCCTTTCCATTATTGACCTAGTTACGTTGCCTCCGTTGAATTATAACAATATTATTATCCCGTTTTCCAACACAGTCAAAGATCTTGGCATAATTATTGACTCTAATCTGTCGTGGCAACCACAAATCAAAGAGGTTTCACGCAAGTTTTATGCATCCCTTCACTCTATTATTCGATTCAAAAATTTCTTACCAATGAACACAAAATTGACATTAGTTAACACTCTTCTTTTACCAATCATAGACTATGGAGACATCTGCTACCTAGATGTCACCGAGGAGTTATTAAATAGGCTGGAACGACTACTCAATACCTGCATTCGTTTCATTTTTAGCCTTCGCAAATATGATCATATATCTGAGTATCGGTCTAAGCTTAAGTGGCTAATGATCCGTGAAAGAAGAAACGCCAGGATTGTTAGCTTGGTATACTCTGTTCTTAACGACCCTCAATCTCCTTCTTATCTTAGAGTCTATTTTACGTTTCTTTCTGACTTACTCACCAACCCCATTCGATCTAGTAAGAAGCTTCTTCTTAGCACCCCTAGCCACTCTACCTCATTTGTTAGTGACTCGTTTCGTGTAGTTGCAGTGCGCCTATGGAATGAGCTCCCTATCCAAATTCGGCAAGCTCCGTCGAAACTAGTGTTTAAACGAGTTGTGCGTGAACATTATTTAAAATCAGCTCTAGTTTTGTAACCATTTGATCACTCGTATTTATTTATTTATTTATTGCATATATATTTGTTTTTCATATTATATATTGTATATGTTTTTGGTTTATTTTATTATCTAATTAATTATTTGTATTTAATTTTATTTATTGGTCATTTAAATTTATAAGTATAGATATTTTTAGTTATTAGTTAATTGAAATGTAATTACTGTATTTGCTCTTAACTATAATTTATTTTGTGCGCCTACATCCCTATCTCTTTAACCGCGGGGATGACTGGTAGAAAATGCTTTAGCATTAAGTCCTCCTTTTGTACATTAATGTATTTATGTGTGCAATAAAGAATTAAATAAAATAAAAAAAAAAATACTGTTCACAAGTTCACCATTCTGACACTGCTACTGAAGGGCAGGCGTGACGCTTACCAGGCGAACGCCTTGCCTGTTCGTCCAACTGTGGACGTTTTCTGGCTGTTTTGTGTGTGTGGCGATTTTTGATGAAGACTGTGGCTCTCATTTAAGTAACAAATAGTACAAAGCCCACTAATCACAGTTAATTAAATCATTTATAATCTTTTTACCACACTTGCTCTTATAGTGGATCTTTTTACATCGGTTTAAGGCTCATAATCCAAGATATTACACACGCGTGATTTTTACTTTAAATTACAGCACTAGTGCTATAACTATTTATAATAGGGTATAACCCGGTTAAATTAAGTTTGTGCCTGACTGCTACTTATAATGTATGTATAAAATTCATTCTTAATATAGCAGCAGAGTGATGTTTTTTTATAATACCAACAAAGAGCTTACACGCGGTTAAAGAAAACATCACTTGCGCGCGCATTGCTGGTGTACACGCCATTTTTCGCAAATATTTGTTGACGTTTTCCCTGTGTTGATTATTATCAAAAATATTTTGTTTTTTTCATTGCAAATGTGATGAAAATCATCGTATGGAACCTGTGTGGTATTGGTCGAGCCGCTGGCGAGCGCGATCAGGAAAGGGTATCATAATGTACTAATAACCAACCCTTAATCCTCTGTAATAGTTCAGCCACTGATCAAATTGATACCAACCATAAACCAATGAATCATAATTTACACCGATCCAGGGTTCCGTACATAAATTTATTATCACCCCAAACATAGATTACTTGATAGTTACACCGGGAGATCTAATCCAAGTTATTGCTACAGTTTGATATTGGAATATTGACTTGCACGATTTATAGATACTAGTGAAGGACTTAGGGACTTACTAACGTTCTAAGTATTGGATGGCTTTAGTTTTACTTACAAAGCTAAGTATTACAGCGAGAGACTTTCGAAATATGTTTAAAAAAATGTAGTTATCTTCAACTCTTTAGATGGTACTAACTATACTATCTGTGGCACATAAAATAAAATAAAAAACCCTATAGAAACAATAATATATTGGACAAAATTTGTGTTGTGTTTTTTTAAAATGTATAAATAAAAAGTTGTGAAAAGAAAACTTCCTTAATGAACGGGAAGCTGCGAAATTGCTACACTAGTGCCACCTTAATTTAACACATTTAGACGAACGGTTTTTTTCATTATAATTATGTTAGAGACAGTACAGTACTCCTTCTACTCTACCCTCCATAGTCTCTACCTTATGTTGCAATGTTACTTTAGGGACATAATCTAAGCTTTACGGCAAGGCTCGTGTAGCGCTAGTGGTTTAGCTTGACTAGGTGGTGCTGAAAGATCACCGATATTAAGCAACGGACGCTCAGGTCAGTCTTCGGATGGGTGACCGTGAGTGAAATTCGTTTCCGAGCGGCTACCAAATAACACGTTAAATTGTTGGTACCGGTTATTTGTTGTATATTTCTTTAACAAACGCCATAAAGCTATGTCAGAGGCCTTCAGACGGCACATTAACTCTAACACTGGGGCTGGCCACTCATCCTATACGAACTTACTTACTCACTAGTAGTTCGCAGCGAACTGAGACATTGCGACTCCCATATCTTCCAAACCCCTTGCTCATATTCGAATTTGACATTAGCATTTGCACGAACTACTTGCTTACGAAATTTCATATCGGATAAACGGTTTGCAAGTTATCGTCTAACTAACATACATACAAACATATAATATATATTCAATGAACAGCCGATCTGCCCCAGTGGTCTTCGCTTCGCCTTTGGGCAATTATGGTAAGTACTTAGGCAATTATGGTAAGTCTTATTTCTAAAAAGGGTGGTCCCGTAAAATATAACTACTTTTTATCCAATTTACACAATTATACATTTAATATAGTTTAGGTATGTATTTACCTTAATTTATTATACTATATGAAGCCACAATTAAACTTCTGTAATTAGTCTTGGTTTTCATTAAATGCGAAACTAAATAATGTAGTGAGTTCACTAAACATAATGAAAGCCAATTAATTATTATTCAGAGATCGTATGTTATTTGGAAGACTGGGGTTTGTGAGGTATGAAAGTAATAATGTATTTTCAACCGACTTCAAAGAAAGAGGTTCTCAATAAATTCAACTTAATATTGTATTATTTTTCTTTACCCGATTACTTCGCCGATTATGAATAGATTTTGATGATTCTTTTTTGATGGTTCCGTATACATTTTATCCAAATCGGTTCAGTGTTTGATTTTTAATCAAAGTTGTAGTCTGTCTTTTTTTTCATAATGTATTTTAAAAGCATTTTTCTTTGTAAACCATGGTCAAGTTACGAGACCGCTCGACTTGAAGTCGTGAGGTCGCGGGCTCAAACCCTTAACAATGAGCTCTGCATACGTCGTACATATGCATACGCCCTGCATACGTCCGGAGAAGAAATTCAACGGCATATACAATGTGTAACAAAAAGGTTCAACAATACCGAAGAGTATGCATGTACTCATCATTATGAACAACTTTTACTATGGGGCCAACCCTGATATCACGAAATTAAATCCACTGTTCCATACATTTTGTCCAAGGACAATTAGCTTTTTGTATGGAACAGCAGTTTTTTTTCTCGATTTCAAGGTTTACCCCTTAGTAAAAGTTGTTCATAATGATGAGTACATGCATACTCTTCGGTATTGTTGAACCTTTTTGTTACACATTGTATGAATTCACCAACCCGCAATTAAGCCAGTGTGGTGGGTATGGCCCAATCGCCCTTCTAGAACAAGCCTAATTCCAGCAACAGAAAGAGGGAATCCGGTGAGCGATATTCCCCTATTTTTTTCCCGGATAATAAATATCGGTCGACATTTTTCACACTGCGCCATCTAGCCCCAAACTAAGCAAAGATTGTAATATGGAAACCAGATAGCTGATAGAATACTTAAATACTCTTTTTTTGTAAATACATACATGTAATACATACTGCCCAGACACAGAACAAACATCTATGTTCGTCACATAAATATTTGCCCTGGGTGGGGATCGAACCTATGCCCTACAGCTCTGAAGGCGGACATGCTACCAACTGAGCTATAAGGTAGTCAAGTAATGCCTCTAAAGCGTTATTTATATAAAGTCTACTGTAGCATGTCTCTGTCATTTCCTTTTTTTCTGCAACTAATTGCTTAAGAAAATAGCTCTCCAAAAATTACTGTGAAGATATTTAAAGGGTTATTATTTTTTAGCAATTAATTGCTGAAAAAAAGGAAATGACAGAGACATGTCTACAGTAGACCCAGACTTAAAAAAAATGCCCTAGAGGCATTATCCAGGAAGAAATTAGGAGAATACGTTTCTATAGAGAATCGCTCACCGGATTCCCTCATAAATAGCCTGATTATGAAGCAAAGAACATGCTTATTTGCGAATATGTTTAATCTTTTAAGCCCTTGACCCCATTAACCCTCTCAGATGAATAGAGTCAAATAATACAAGGGAATATAAAAGTGCAAGGTATTTGAAATAAAATTGCTCTAACCTTTCATTCGCTTTATTGCCACATCCATTCGAGGCAATCAACCAATCGAAGTTCGCACTAATGTCGAAACGAAATCTCTTTGAATTTTAGTCTGATTCAATCGGATTTGCTGCTCTTGTATTCATATTTTATATCTATGTATTTCTAAATCGAATAATGTAAGTGAAAGTAATCGAATGACTTTGATATTGATCGATTTAAAGTGAGTTAGAAACTTGCTTGAGATGACGCATCAAAACGCGCTATGAAACTAAAGGACGACCATAAATAGAGATACATTAGCATCATCATCAGCCGTAAGACGTCCACTGCTGGACGATGGCTTCCCATTTATTAGGGAGGGATTGCCATAATCCCCACGCTTGGCAGGCTGAGAATGCTTAAACCGTTAACTGAGAGGACGCTGCTGCCCGTCCTCCGATGGTTCTGGATGCAGTTTTAGGTCTTACCCAGGTCTATAACATTAGCATACTTAGCTGTTAATAATGTACCTTTGCTGGTCATAGGCCTACCTATAAAGGGCGATTGGGCCCTATACCCACACTGGCCCAGTTGCAGGTTGGATGATTCACAATTTCATCCTTCTTTTTTGATGTCGGTTGAAAATATCAGTAACGTAGATTTTTCATTGCACGACTGCCAATAAAAAGGAGTTGCAATGTTTTAGAGGTACCTATATTTAATGTGACTGGGTCCCATTAGTATGTCCCTTACAGTTTTTATTGCAATGGAGTGAAAAAAAAATAAAAAAAATCAGTTCATAATTGGCGGAGTAAGTAATCGCGTAACGAAAAAAAAACCACAGGTGAATTGAGAACCTCCTTTTTTGAAGTCGGTTGAAAATATCAGTAACGTAGATTTTTCATTGGACGACTGCCAATAAAAAGGAGTTGCAATGTTTTAGAGGTACCTATATTTAATGTGACTGGGTCCCATTAGTATCTCCCTTATAGTTTTTATTACAATGGAGTGACGTGACGAGCGTGACGTTCGCCTGGTGGTAAGCATCACGCCTGACCATAACAGTAGCAGTGCTATATAGAATAGGCTAGATGATTGGTTTTTTTTATTGGCCTATTAAAATGTGGCCCATAAATATAGCTGATTAATGAAAATCTGATCAAAAATAAGCAACTCATAAGCATTTTAATATCATGCTAGACAGAGAAGCGAAACAGCAAATCGTGACGTCACTTCTCTGTACGCCATATAAATTCTATTCTGACAAGTAAGGCGTGACATCATTTCATCTAACAAAAACTATAAACGCTCATATATCCGAACATTATTAACCGATTTAAATTATTTTTTCAATAAACATACTAAATTTACTTAAATTCTTCATCAAAGCTATTGGTTTCAATGATATAAACATCAGTCATCTACCCTATTAAAATTAACACGTCGTATATTTGTTTTAACGTGTGATTATTTCCCCATCCTTTACTAGCAGGTCCGGCAGACCTTGGAGTCCTGGAATCTGATCGAAGCTCCACCTACCAGATCCAGTTGTGAAGCCAAAACACTTTTTTTTGTTTTTTAGTCTTCTTTTATTTAGGGAAGTGGAGTCATTTTAGACTATGTCAGTCCCATAGTATACACACAAAAAAGAAATTATACAATACAGACTCTGTCTTTGAAAAGTCCATAGGCAGACCGACAGAGCATCCTAGCAGCGCTAGATGTTGGCGCCGCTAAGATGCTCTGGATCAACCCCACATCTAGGATATTTAGCTCATAAGTGTCAAACAAGTTTTCTCTCATAGATGCGCTCTGGACACATTCCATAAGGAAATAGTAAACATCTTCCACAGCTGCACCACATGCGTCGCAACTAGAATGATCTATTAGCCTCATAAAGAATTTAAAGTTATTCAACGGCATGTGTCTCCAAAACACTTGAACGCACACAAAAAAAAAATGTAATTATTTTTTTCGCAGCCTTTTAGGAGGAGTTCTGGGACATACACGCGTTCAGAAGAATTATTATTATGGAGAAGAAAACGTTTACGTGAAGTTTAATTTTCAACTTACTTCAAAAAAAGCAGGTTCTCTATTCAAGTTTTTTTTTTGTATGTGTGTTACGCGATTACTCCGCCGATTCTGAACTGATTTTGATGATTATTTTTTTGTTTGGTAGGTAATACTTCAGAGGTGGCCCCATATAGATTTTATCGAAATCGGTTCAGTAGTTTGGGTTTTAAATCAAAATTACTAGAAAATATGAAGATGTCACCCAGGTATTCGAAGTTGAAGTCGGGTGTTTTTTTTTAAAGCGTATTATTAAATGATTTATCTTCTAGAGAGCCACATCTTATTAGGCATTACCTCTGTGCAATTCCAGTTGCAGCACTTAACCTTTTCCATAGCCAGATGAAAACTAGACATTGTGATCCTGGCAATCAACTAACCCAACTTTTCTTCAAATCTCACCGTTATTTCCTTACCAGTAAGGTGGATTGTAAAAGCAAAGCTATAATTGTCGGTGTTTTCAGAGTCTGTGAGCTTTTATGTGAGGAGTGTCCTTTCATCTCACTCCTTTTAACCTGAAGCTGCAATTATAGTTAGCGTGCCTGAGGGTGGTTATATTTTGGGGTTCCGTTGAACTTCGATTGGAGCTCAGACAGAATTCCTAATTAAAAGAATACAGTTTTTATGGTACAGTACGATATTAAACACAAGTCAGTATTGTGTTCGTTGAGGCCAACAGCCACTAAGTCCTCGAAAAAAAATTTGGCTTTGATTCAGATTTGAATTTGGTTTTACTTAGAACGTAGGGACGTTATGACAATTTACATAGTTTTGACACATTTTTGTTTTATTTATACGGTTACGTTACTCACGTTTAATTTAATCGGGTACTCTGACTATCGTTTCGATCCCACACTGTGACCTTTTTCATAGAGTGAAAACATTGCCAGAAGCACGTGCGGTCGCACTGAAAGCGCAAAGCAGTGCAAAGTATTGTAGACGATGTAGAGCCACTCGTTTTTAGAAAATGTATGTGTACTGTGTGATTTTTTTTGTGGTCGGTAGTAAAAAAAATGCATAGTTTGTATGACTTGATGGTCATTTTGACCGCAACATAACGTCAGAACTTATACTATATCGTCCAAAGGACTTAAAAATTCCATATAACCTAATATTCATTATTCACGTCATGTGGGCTGCTATTTTTTCAAAGAATTATTAGTACAATTTTAGTTAAAATATACATTTATCTATTATTGTTCGTGATTTTATATTACCATCGTTACAAAGTGGATTTCGAAGCAAACAAACCCGTTTTCCTTAACATCATTGAGCATTGAATAAAAAAGTATTCCCGGTATTCCCCAAAGAAAACTCGATACCTACGTTCCCAAGAAAAATATGAAAACAAATGAATATCATTTCGCCCATAATAAAACACGCGTGAAAATAGTATAAATCTCTTTTTCCCCTAAACAGGGAAATAACTGAGAAAATTGAACGAGACAGAACACATCACGGTATCAGGCATGACATAAAATATTTATACGGAACTCTCTTGCCTAGCTTCTATTCAATCTTAGCCGCTTTTCAGGGGATTTTCACCTTTGTGCACTGTAGACTTGATACTGTGAGGCTTTTTAGATTTTTTGTTGACAAAATTGTCATTTTTTCATGCCTTTGTATGCATTACAAAAAAATTCGGCTAGTGTATTTTTTTAATGTGAAGTTATGATATTAAAAAGTTATTTTTTTCACATAGCAAAGATTAGACGTAAAATCATTTATTTGTAATATAATATTTTTTGTAACAAATTTGCTATTACAGCTACGGTAGCTGTAGCCTAAGAAGCCGTGATGGCCTAATAGAAAGGTTTTTTAAATTAATATTTATAGGCTTGCGTTTGACTGCCATCTCATCTCACATCGACAGCCGGAAGACGTCCACTGCTAGACGAAAGCCTCTCCCTTAAAGGTAGAGGCTCCCATCTCGTCTGAATGATGTTAAACAAAGACGCAGCCTAGAAGAAATCGATTCACTAGATAGCGATCTTCCTCGGAATGACTCGGAATCGTAAGGTCGTGGATTCAAATCCTAGTCCCTTACCAATGACCTCCTATGTTTATACAGGATTTAACACCACGGGCTTTCCGGTGAAGGAAAACACTGCGTGGTAACCTGCGTGCATCCGACCAGTGGCGGATTATTCGTAAGGCAAACTAGGCACGTGCCTAGGGGCGCGAGATTACAAGGGGCGCACGCGGAAGTTTTTAAACTAAAGTCTATCCATATCAGCCAATACTGTCTATGATTATAATACTAACTAGAGGTCGCCCGCGACTTCGTCCCCCAACTCTCCCGACTCCCCCGACTCTACAGGCTCTACCAACTCTACCAACTCCCCCCGCCTCTCCCCTCACCTCCCCCCTTGAATGAACTACGCAAACATCAGTTTTCGTAACTATAACTTCAAAAACAAAGAACTTTCCATACCACATTCCACCCCCCCTTAGGGGTCGCATTTCGAAAAATCCTTTCTTAGTACACCCCTACGCATCGAGACGAATACACCCATGAAGAGAATGAGATGAAATTTGGAGGGTGTATTCGTCTCGATGCGTAGGGGTGTACTAAGAAAGGATTTTACGAAATTCGGCCCCTAATTGAAGGGGGGAAACGTTTGTATAAAAGTCCTTTGTTTTTGTACTTTTAGTTCAGGTAAAAATCGTGGTGAATCTAGGAAGCGGGCCGAATTTCTTCCGTACGCGGAAAAATTCGCGGGCGACCTCTAGTTTGTAATAATATTTATACTTAGCAGCCTTTTTTCGTGAATTAATACCTACTAGACTCAATATTAATTGCGATAATAATATTTGGAAATAAGCCTATTTATAATCCAAAAGTTTAACAACTATAGTATTATAGTAGTAATGTTGTAGTATTGTAGTATTATGTGCTAAGCAGGACGCAGCTACACGCGCGTCGGGCTCTGTTTTCACTCTTTGAAAAAGGTCACCGGATGTGATCGAAACTATAGTCGGAGTATCCGATTTAATTAAACGTTAGTATTCCCGTACAAATAAAACAAAAATGTGTCAAAACCACGTCAGTTTTCATAATAAAATATTATAGTATTATTAGCGTTATATTTCAAGAGAAAAACTTAAGTAAAACGGGTGTCAAAAGCAAAATTAAAGTCGTAAACTGAAGTATAAATCCACTTTTATGTCTTTCCGCAATTAGTTTGGTCGTAAAAGTATACTCCAAGAGAACTATAAGCTGCTACGGGTATATTGACATAGGTCAGTCATAAATTCTTAACTATACTATATTTCAAACAAGGGAGTTTTACTGAGTTCTTACAGTTATATAACTATAAAATCCAATAATAGTGCTATTGCCTTTTTATATGAAATAGACAATATAAAATTATTAAGGAATAAATTCATCTTCATATATAAAATAAAATCATTGTTCTTGCAACTAAATGAAAATGTATATAAGAGCATAGGTAACAAAAACAGGTAAGTATAGGACACTGCTATGAAAAAGGCCGTTCCGTAATACACACAGGTATAGTTTTACTAGACTACCAAAGTTTTATTATTTTTTTATTAAGATTTTTGATTTCAGTCTTTTAAAATGATTAAGGTTTATTTCAATTATAATGTAATAACATTAAAGTTATATTTTTGTAAAGTTATGATTGTAAAATGATAAATATTCTCATGTAAATATTCATCAGAATATTTTTAAATCAATATATTTTTGTACTTGTTTTGTAGGCATGTATATGTGACAGTATTTACGTGAAATATTGTTTTATGTTTCATTGTTTATAAGCCTTTGGTGACTTCGCTAATTCGGCTTCAACGGAAGACCAGCGCTGTTTGTTAAATAGCATTATGCTGAGTTGAGGCCCTTTTTGTGACATCACTCAAGAATCTGTAAATCTATCAATGGTTGTATTACCTATTATTGTGTGTTGATGTCACAGAATAAATTATTTTCTTTCTTTCTTTCTTTCTAGCATAAGCGATCAGCAAATCAGGACCTTTTCCGAAACCTAACCTTCCACATCACCACACACACAGGCAAACTGCACAGTGCACACATAGAAAAAACAGTGTCGATCAAGTCCAGTTTTGGCCGCTCAATGCACCGACTGAACACTTGCTCCTGTCGCCAATTCTTTAACCCTAACAATGCAAATTATGATACTACGATCGAACGTAGCAACTAAGTAGCTAAACCATGATGTACCTAGTCGCACTGTAGGTATTTTGAGAATAGTTAAGTTTTCCCATAGAGTAAAATGAAACCAAATTAATAGTTTCGGTATGAAGGGCAATGTTACCAGAGAAATTACTGGGCATTAGGAGGTTTCACATCTTATATCTCAGGTTGACGAGCGCAATGCAGTGCGGCACAAGATTTTGTTCGGAAGTTATGGGCAGGCTTAACGTTTACAGGCACGTCTCGCCAGTCTAGTTACTCCAATCCATAAAAAAAATACAATGTCTTTAATTCGCGAGTGAATCTGTTTCTTCTGGACAAGTGTCCTCTATCATAGACCGCATCTACACTTAAAATCAGATGTGAAGGTGGTCAAACGCGAGCCACGTAACGCAATACCTACCATAAAAAAACTGAAATCGACTGCAACAAATACTTAGATTTCAGTAAAAATGTTTTACAGATAGCAAATAAGAAAGCATCGCTGTTACAGAGACGTAAGCAATTGCCAAAGACTATCCCACTGTCCCATTCAGAACAAGTGGACAAAAGATATATATATAATTTTTAATCATTTTTGTTTTAATATGTGTTACTTTTTTTGTTTTGTCGTGTCGATTCAATCTGTTTAATTTCAATTCAATGTGTATTCTAATCTAATTTTAATTTTAATTTATAACGACATTCTTCAATTAATTATTTATGTGCTATATGGATTTATGTAATCTGAAATAAATGATATTTGTTTTTTTTGATTTCATTTAATAAACCCTGTTGACTGGTCGTCCGACTACCCCTCATACGAAAATTTACAGTTTAAAATCACTGCTAGCCACTGCGAGTACGTCTGAATTTAATTACTCATACCTACATTGATAGAGATCGGGTCAATCGCAAGCATAGAACGTTACCTCGCCCCTGCCCACAACGGTGAGACGTGTTTTTAGGAGAAATTATGGTCACGAGCCATCAACAGGCTATAAATGGTCTGTGGCAATAGTAATGGGAGTAAAATTTCATAAACAATATAGTTTATTTGGCTTGATCAGAAAATATTATCAGTCACTTCTCTTTTCGCCCTAATTTTATACATCCCTTGACCCAATCGCCCCAATTTTCTCTCGAGAAAAAGGCGAGGATCCCTGAATTTTATTCATCAATGTAATTGATTCCTTTCAGTTAATTTAACCCAATTAGGTTAGGAACAGATGCCTACATTTGTATAATGAATCGAAATAAGTCTCAGTGTCTTTGCAGCTGTGTCTTTGGAAATCTTTTCCATTTTATTCGTCTTGAGGTAGAAATGGACACGAATCTATAGGAACGTGATTTGAAGATTTTGATGTTATACGTTATACGTTCAATTTATTTCATGGTTAAATTGGAAGATACTGCTTGCGGAATAATATTTCTTAAATAAGTCTAGAAAAGCAACAGGTTTTCAAGTGAAGCTACCGTGGAATACTCTGTTAGGTGCTTGTCGAAGGATTTTCAACTTGAGGGTGGTGAGCACAGAAAAGCAAAGGCCCTACTTTACTTCTCTCTTCAGTGGTGGTGACTAACTGGCCAACTTATGGGAAAATACTACATCACCGTGGAAAATTTACGACTATTTTTGGATACAATTTTTGAAACAAACTTTTGAACCCACTCTCTGTGGAGACATGTGATCCGAACATGACAATGGTCCTAATTACAAAACCAATTCAATATTTAGTTATTTGGGAGATATTTTAAAAGTTTTTCCTTAACCAGATTCAACAAGATACAATCTGGGTGTCTTCAAGTCACGAATGAATTAGTATTGTTGTTCTTTCACAGAACGCACCTTAACTTAATAAAAGGTAAATGGTGGTCAAACGCCAGTCTATTACCTACTAATCAACCAAAAAAGCATCGAAAAGAGATCAAGACCATACTAATTGTCTCTTAGAAGAGACAATTATAAGTATATGCCTATTCTTCTGCTTACTTTTTGCTATATTATTGTTTTTAATAGCTGTATTTATTCAGACAGAATTATGATGCTGTTGATGACGAAAAAAATTACAAAAATAAAAACTTCGCTTTGAATTTATGTATCTATCATTAAAATTTGGTTTAAAATTTATAACCACACTAACAAAGAATCCCCACAGGATCCAATTTGTTCAGTTGAACATTTTCTTCCAATTTCAAGGCTACAATTGGAATCCCAATCAAATTCCGAACCCCAAACCCTGAACTATAAATAAAATCACAATCAATTCGTCTCAAAGCGACGGCCTGAATTATAGGTATCATTTTACCAATTATTTTGAAAGCGATACTAGAAATATCCGTTTGAGTTATTGAGGGTAGTACCGCTAAATCTCGAGAATGGAGTCGATATTTTTCGATTTTCTTTATGAAGATAAAGCTTTGGCTTGATGGTGGGTTATAGCTTTCGGAGAAGATTTTGCAAGATCAGAAGTATTGGGGGTTTCTATGTTTTGATTTGTTGAGACAAGATCAAGGAAAGTAAAAGTACCTATCTACGGAGAAACGAAACATATTTACAAGGCCTTTGTTACAAATTTGTTTTTTTTAAATAATCGATCCTGAAAAGATCGTAGTTAAGTATTTTTATGTTATAATCAGAAGAAAATCACTGTTTTGCAAGTATTACTGTGCTTAGAACTTTTATCATCATCAATTGAACTTTCACATGAATAAAAAACAAATTCCTGTACAAAATAACGTGCACAAAAATAAATTCGCCCAAAAAACTAAATTCACGGTCAATATGATGGTGTTAGTGGGTCAAATGTATGGTCTCCGGTCAGTGAGATCGCTTTTATCAGAAGGGAAATTAGGGAAACGGGAGACCTTTTTTTAGGGGGGACCTACAGTTGTATGTGCCCGAATACACACATATAAGTTAGGTAATATAAACTCGAAGCGTACAAGTATATTGGTAGCTGCCATGAAGACGCGACCCAGATTGTCTTAATTTCAGAGTCGGCAACTTTAAACCTACCAATGACGATAATTGGGACTATGAAAGGATTGTATACTGGACTCAGCAGCAAATGAGCTTCTTTAGGCTATTGTATAAAAAAGTTAACTAAGACATATTATTGACATATTTAGTAATTTTTTTGTTTAATTTACACGGGATTACTCACGTATAATCAAGTCGGCTACAGTTTCGATAACATCCGGCAGCTGCGCACGCGTCTGGGTTAATGTGCCGCTCGAACACCTCTGACTTGGCATGACTGTAGTTATAGAAATACAGAATATAGAACAAGGAACAGGGGCCAACAATTCAACCTGTCACCCGACCCACGGTAGCACATTATCAGCCAGAACACGTCTACTGCTAGACGAAAGCCTTTCCCTTAATAGGGTGCTCTAATCCGCAAGCTTGGCAGGCGGCTTGGGGATCGCTGAATGCTTATCATCAGCCAGAAAACATCCACTGTTGGATTAAGGCCGCCCCTTTAATAGGGAGGGGATGCCATAATCCCCACGCTTGGCTTGGGGATCGATAGGCTAGATGACTGGTTTTTTTTGTCCTATTTAAATGTGGCCCATAAATATAGCTGATTATTGAAAAGAAAATGTAAATCTTATCAAAAATAAGCAACTTATAAGCATTTTAATATCATGCTAGACAGAGAGGCGAAACAGCAAATTGTGACGTCACTTCTCAGTACGCCATATAAATTCTATTCTGACAAGTAAGGCGTGACGTAATTTTTTGTTTAGTGTGAAAGGGACATAGTTGTCTCTAACAAAAACTTTAAACGCTCATTTATCAGAACATTAGTAACCGATTATAATTATTTTTTCAATAAACTTGCTAGTTTTAGGAGATAGTCCGATCCTTGGCATACGCACGGTAGCCTTGTGAAGATGAATCACTGGAAGACACTGTGCGTTCGCTCCACGCATGGGAGCGTCGTAGAAATTATGTAAATTGTCTGTAATTATAGGACAATCGTGCCGGTTCGTGCTCTAATTCTAGATTACGGGCCATTGATATCTACAGAACATTGTGATGATCATTTTCTAACGAGTTCACGTGAATTATTCTTGCGATGTCTTAACTTGCATTTTATTCACCTATTGTATTGTATTTTATCCTGTTGGGCCTCTGCTGGGCAAAAGCCTCCCCCAGAATTTTCCATTTTGGTGATTTTGTGCTGTACTATTCCAATGATGTCGTAAATGTCCACGTAGCCGCGCCGCGCTGGACACTTAGTAGTTATGTTGTCCCAGAACTTTTCTGGCGTGCGACTAAACATGACCAGCCCCGACGAATAGCTTTATTTGCCTATATGTTAACAAATCCAAAAACAATAAAATTCAACGGTACTACCCTGAGGCATGTCTGAGGAAGATGATTAAATGAATTCACCCACTGAAGATACAGTTTCATCATGAGCCAAAAGACGTCTACTGCTGAAGAACGACCCCCCCTGGACCGCCACACTGACGACAACCTGCCATTTGCATCCACCGGTTGAATAATCATCAAAAAAATAATAGAAATTGGCTGGTAAAGTTTTGAAATATAAGCGTTCAAAATATTTGCGAGGGAGTCTCATCTGTCCATTTCTAGCAATACCCGTGCTATTATAGTATAGAATTTGTTCGAAATCGTTTACTTTGACGTCATTAGCCTCTTATAGTGCCCCATGTCTAACATGAAACTAAAATGTTGTGTTGTGAGTCAGTTTATTGTGTGTCAATAAAAAAAACATGTATATTCCCTATTCGTAAAAAGCCATACATTTTGTCAAGCGCACATGATTTTTTTTTAGGGAACAGATGTATTGTTTCGCGAATTAATGAGTACAATGACCTCCTTTCGGATTAGTACCACCGTTCTGCGTAACCCTGTATCTTTTCAAAACAAGGTCAAATGAACCAACTTACAAATCGAGCTATTCTAGAGCGCAGTCTAATGAATAAATTCTACTACTTGATCGTTCTCTATGCAAAAGCCTTCTAAATATTTTCACCGAAAATCAAAAAGATAGTAGAAAGTAAAAAACAATATAAGTATATAATATTCCTACCTACCTATATAATTTTTTCGTTTAAGTGCAAATGTAAAACAAAAAGCGTTCTGACAAAGAGATTGTCCCAAAGGGTCTATAGCGTCAGCCTAAAGGCTCAATTATTGTGAATCCTGTGTTGAAATTCAATATTTATTCGTGCAATTCTTTGCAAGGGAAAGCAATTTTCAGTTTGTTTGAAAATGTAGACGGAATGCAATACTTTCTAAGCTTCAATAATTTGCTGCTCGTATTTCGTATGGAGTTGAGGATTTATGTTACTTTAACCACAGAATACATAACATTAGGGTAAGGTGGCCTAAGACTGCGCACTTAACGTGTCAGAGACTAAAAAAAGCTAATAATATTACAAAAATCAAAGATACTTTTTATCCTCACCGTATTACATCACGTGGATAAAAAACATCTAAAAAGTTATTTTAGGAAATTAGGTTTCCTAGGCACTGGTCAAGGTTTCCCTAGGCACATAATTGTAGTATCAATTCGAAACTTTGCAACTAAATACCCAGTTATCTGAATATCTTCACAACAATGTCACATTAAATTGCTCGGAACTATTGATAAAACTAGGAGGTGGATAGTAGAGCTTTTTGATGGCTCGTAAGCTCCTCCAATTTTGATTGATATGATTGTGTATAACGAGTCCCTTATGTAAATAACACTAACAGTTTTTTTAAAGGTTTTTAACCTATGATACCTACTTACGTAACTAATTCATCTGTCAGGCAAAACTTTCACAGATAGCGCCAGCGGCGGTCCGGATGTGACAAAATTAAGTTTTCTTGTTAATCGTTGCTTATATCTATCTGCTCTTGATGAGGGTCTTGTCGATAATCTAGTCAAAGGAAAATACTGGGTACAATGCCTTGTTATAAGAATCTATGCAGCTGTTGACGGCCTGAAAATAGTTTTGTAGGATAGATACTTGTTTACATTTTATGTTGGACAGAGCTTTAATGAGCAAGGCAAAGGATTGCTGTACAAATTCAAATTCAAACCAGTATAATACAGATTATTATATATGCAGTGGTAAACCGAGTCTTTGAAATGTTCTCTGTAAAAACAAAACTATAGTGCAACCAACTTATCTGTAGAATGAGCGATGGCGCCACAATCGAAAATTGTGACGTTTGAAATCGAAAAAATTACGTTCTAAAAATGGCGTCAGTGGTTCCGCTTTTGGCCGTTCTACAGATAAGTTGGGGGCACTGTACGTCAAACTATCGGTTTCTTTATTTTCTGACAGATATTATAGATCTGAGTAAATAGGTGCTACATATTCAACCACGTCTTCACTTACAGGCTAGTTACAAAATAATTTGATATTTTTTACATTTTGTCTACGATGAATGACATTTTTGTCTTTAGCGCAGCAGTTTTTTTTTAGTGAACCATAGTTTTTCAATGAGTACCTAAACTGACATCATTTCAACTAACTAATAGGTACCGTTCCGGGTAACATTGGATACTGACTGTTTATAACGTTTATTAAAGCACCATTCAAGTGTTGGTTGATTCATTCATTCATTTTTTTTGTTTTTACAGTGCCTGTAAAAACAAAAAAATGTATGAGATTGACAGTTGACTATGGCTGCGTCTAGGATAGGCCAGTTATAAAAAATCGCAGTGTGTATCTCATTCCATGCAAATCAAAACAAAAACGCGAAATCACAGGCAAAACTTTAAAAAATGAAACTCGTTTGACGTAAAATCTCAAACAACAACTCGACTTCACCTTAAAATTTAATCCAAACTTCACTCCATCTTGTAACAAATCTTGTGTCTTTCCCTTTTTATGAATTTAATCTTGAGTAAATGAAAACACCACTCTCAAAAGTCGGTTGAAACTGGAATTTCCAACGTTTGCACCGTTGAAATGGTCTGAGAAACAATTGTGGGAGCTCTCGTAACATTTTGTGGAGTCTTAGAAAAGCTTAGAGATGTAGAAACGTTTGTGCCAAGGTAAGTTCAAACTGAGTTGGTTTAAAATTTTGATATTTTCGCTCCGGATTTGGAGACGAGAACGTGCTATGGTAACTGACTGGAAGGAGTTGGCTGAGTTTTGGATGATACTTTTATGTTTGTGGTGTTTTTGGGAAAACCTTTCGTTAACTACAACAAATTAGTGGTAGAGTAGAGTACAGTTGAGAGTAGAGTAGAGAAAAGAGTAGAGTAGAATAGAATAGAGGAGGGTAAAAAGGAGTAGATAGTAGAGGAGATGAGAGTAGAGTGGAGCATAGAGTAGAGTTAGAAGAGGAGATACGAGTAGAGTAGATAGTAGAGTAGAGTTGTGAGTATGGTTGAGAGTAGAGTGGAGGGTAGAGTAAAGAGTAGAGTAGAGAGTAGAATAGAGTAGAGAGTAGAGAGTAGAGATTAGAGAAGAATATAGATAGTAGAGGAAAGATTTGTGTTTTTTTTGGATAAAAGCCTTTCGTTAACTACAACGAATTGCATTATGAATAATGACTTACACAAAAAGAATGTTAGGTATCCAGACCAGTTTTCATGTTCTTCTCGAAGACTAAAAAACGCACAAGACAGAAAAGATTATGTTCAAGCGTACAAACATGACATGTTATAACCAAAGGTTTCAAATTTTTTCTAAACAAGAAATTATTTATGACATACAGAAACGCTACAAAAACAAGGAAAAATCAAGACGTGTGACGTAGTCAGTATAAAAAAACAAAGTGATAGTGATACAAAGTGAAGTGATAGTTTGTATATTATCCATAACACAGGTGGTCCACGGAAAGAAAAAAATGCCCCTGGTACAGCCAGGTGAACTTATGTAGGTGGACTACGGGCAGAGACCGAAACTAATTAGTGACCGATAATTATAATTAATTAATTATGAATAATTTTTTTGTCTATGTTTTGCTCAACGGAATGTATGCACAGATCCGAATAAAGTAGATATTATTTATGGGAACTTTAATATTAATATTTGAATTAAAGACAGCTTTGCTAGTATTAATTTTATTTATTTGATAACACACACAGCCTAAACATTACAAGGATCAACTGGAAAGAGATAGGATTAATGAAGTCTGTTAGAGACGTCCTAAAATCTAATAAGACTTTAATAGGGAGGTGGTAAAACCACATATATAATATTACAACATTATTTAGGTAAAAGTGGTAAAAGCGTTTCGTTTTTATACTTTGTTCAGATCCTCGAGTAAGTGGTTTTCTTCTGCAGTGGTGGACTTAGGTCCTCCTGTGATGTTTGTTCATAGTGATACAAAAATTGAGTTTCATTAAATTTAGATCCATGTAATCCTTAGAAAAGTAACTCATAGATAATCAAAGATAATAATTGTAAACTTGCAAAACTTTATACACGAAAGAAACAAAGTATTTCTAAGCACTGTGCACAAAACCTGCAGTCATAAAAACTAACGCGCTTTGTTAGCTACAACTACTTTTTCTCTCCGCATATAACGCAGGCAGTTGAGAGTGTAAAACAACGGCATTTCACCCCGAAACCCCATTCTGCGTCTGCTGAATATCCAAACAGCGCATTATCCCGATCCAAACGCGTTGTTCCGTAAAATCCTGTTTAATATCCCGATTAAAAAAACCACTCGTGTACATACGCTCGCGTTATGTCACATGCTCTCGGGGTTTATACTTTAGGATGGTAGAGCACTAGGATATTACGTTTTTTTATATCACACAATGCATGGTCACAAAAGGCGTACAAATTGCGCCTTATTTGTATTTTTATGTTGCTTTACTGTGTTTGTTGATTGTGCCTTAACTTAGTTTTTTGGATTGCAGACAGAATTCGTGAGATAAATGACAAATAAGTCTGATGTTAAGGGAATACGCGAAGAAATTGGTCTAGGTACGTCCTAAAACTGCATCCAGAACCACCGGAGGACGGGCAGCAGCGTCCTCTTAGTTAACGGTGGTGAGCATTATGCGATCCCCAAGCCGCATTATGGCAATCCCTCCCTTAATAGTGGGAGGCATTCTTTCAGCAGTGGATGTCTTCTGCCAATCACAGTAAGTGAATATGCGGTGTACGGTTGAACACGCTTGCCTAGAAGAAAAACATTCACTTGTGACTTGCAGACAAAGACTTTATTTATGAGAAAATGGCCACTTTACTGGAGCAATGCACTCCAATGTTAACTGTTCGTACAATGAAAGTGGAATCGAATCGATTCGTTTAGGATTTTTGAGTATAAACCTTGTAACAATGTCACTTTTTGAGCTCCTGGCCTTCCAATTAATTGGGGGTCGGAGACCAGAACATGCAGACCCGAAACGCTTTTTCAAAATGTGCCTGATAAATCACCCGGCAGTTTAGCATCTTTGCGTCGATGCTCAAGGCTTTGAAGGCTTTCTACATACTTTGGACAGTATCATGGTGCGGTTACACCTTTATACTTTAAACTAAATGCTACAACTGCTGTACAAGCACTCATTTATGAAACAAAATGCTACAGGGGATCGGTGAAAAGAGCTGCGGTTTTATAAACTTGGATGCGTGTACTTTCTCTATAGAAATGACGTCAGCTGTGTAATTTTTTTTTAGATTCTAAATATTCGCTCGTAGCGATTTTTCTCCGCGTCTTGATGCTTACATACTTCCCAAAAATGGAACTAGCTTTCATCTTTCCTATTTCTGGAACTACAATCTGGGTTCAAGGTTAGAGTGAACAGATTTCTTCTAGATCGATTTGTTCCATCCTCTGTTACACCATCTCTCCGCCAGGCGAGATGATGGTTAAGCATGGATTTACTTACTAACTAGGCTGAAACATCGAACCAAAGTGAGTGCTGGCTTCAGTTACCAAGAGCCGTCACTTTTCTCCATTCTGTGCAATTTCTTGCTCGGGACGTCCTGCAGCTCGCAGATTCGGGTCCACCAGTTTCATCCAGCGGTAATTCGGCCTTTGTTTGATGCAAGAAGGAAAATTTACCCGATACTTCCATTCATTCCTCAAAAACGCTAAGTAAACAAAGATCTATTTCCAATCAAATAAATCGGGGTAGAATAGTTTTTAAAGTTATCACCACAAACTTACGCGTTTGTCACTTTTGCTAATGAAAATGTGTGATAAAGATATGGTTAAGTTTGCTACATCAGGCCATTGCCATGTTGCAAGTAATGTTTTTGTACTCCACCACGCTGCCAAGGAATGAAACCAACTGCCGGGTTTCTTGTCTCTTTAGAGATATAATCAAAGTAGATATTTTTAAACCTTTTTCTCGTCTCTTCTTTCTTTTTGTTTTGATCTTTTTCTTTTCTCTTTTGTACCTTCTAAGTCTGCGTGTTTCGTTCTTTCGCTAGGTCATTGGTAATCTAACGAGAAAGTCCTTTCTTCGTTAGATTACCAACTAAAGATATATTTTTTTATACACATAACGTAAGAAGGTACGTGTGGTGAAAAAAGAACTTGGTGCCTGTTGGCGGTGAAAGTTGAGAACCTATCTTTTTTTAAGTTGATTATAAGTATAAGAATTCGTATCAATAATGAATTCACCATGCAATTAACATGCTGGGTACGCTGCTGGTTGCTGACTGGTAGTGGTTTTGATCATTTGGATTGTGTTTAGACTTTCATCGGTCTGGATACAATCCTTTTGTTTTTTTCTTGTGTACCTCACGAGATGATTCCAGTGATGAAGAGCTCCAGAGAGCTCCGGCGCAGCATTACACTCTACTCGCCGCCACCCCCGCGCCCGCAGAGCAACCGCTGTCATCGCGCGCGCGACGCGCAGCGGCCCGCAGTGCTAAGCAGGACGCAGCTGCACGCGCGTCGGGCTCTGTTTTCACTCTTTTAAAAAGGTCACCGGATGGGATCAAAACTATAGTTGGAGTATCCGATTTAATTAAACGTGAGTATTCCCGTATAAATAAAACAAAAATGTGTAGTAGTCTTCGTAGTTTGTTTTAGTTAATAAAAGCCTATGCAAGTAAAAAATAAATTAATAAATTACATACTAAGACGTATCAAAATGCTAATAAACTAAATTTTTACTATGTTTTGTACTATAACCATTGAGCTAATATCTAAAGAGTCACAATCTCTAAGTGAAAACAGGTAAAAACGTCCGAGTGCCGTTGTACATACCTATCCGTGCATTATATATAAATTTAGACGTTATGTCACTTGTATAGCGTTCATTGTAGGCTTGAGAGCGCTTGTGTCTTATCGTAGTTCAATGCGGTTCAAAAAATCGGCGCACTGCATAGCGTTCGCCGAGTTTTGGCGCGGACATTATTTTGCACGTTTGTGACTCTATAGATATTAGCTCAATTGCTATAACAGTTAGGTACATAGCATCGGTTTCGTACGTGGCCGAAGCGATTTCTATTTTAGCGCCATTGCCTCAGATTTGAACTCCACTGCTCTAAGCTTAGGAATTCGACTGCAGAACACGCCAGGGGAATTTGCGGTGTTACGTGCTGAAATAATGCTTAATAAAAAGGACTCAGACCTTAAAATGTCCTTGAGACTTAGAACTTCTGTAAGACAAAGGCATCGGTGCAAATTGTTAGGGGTGCAAAATAGTTGGAGTACTAGTCGAGACTGACACAAAGAGTCTTATGTCCAGCAGTGTTCTTTTTGTCTCGGAAATGCCAAATCTGACTGAATATAAAATTTGTTTTATATTAGTGTATACTTACAGTGTACAATAAAAATGCCGACTGGTAGGCAGTGGGCTCGAGGGCTCAAGCATTTGGATTGTACTTAATTATGTTCATCATTCTTTATACAATTCTTTGGTATAGGTAAGTTATATTACTTAATATACTTATTTGTTTTATTTAGTTTATAAAAATATATTGTATTTTATTCTATACTAGAGGTCGCCCGCGACTTCGTCCGCGTACGGAAGATATTAG
Organism: Erannis defoliaria; assembly: GCA_905404285.2. NCBI lineage: Eukaryota > Metazoa > Arthropoda > Insecta > Lepidoptera > Geometridae > Erannis > Erannis defoliaria. The sequence goes on from FR990090.1 coordinate 6,007,001, forward strand.
GCCCGCTCCCTAAATTCACCACGTTTTTTCCCCCCAACTCCCACCCCCCCCAACTCCCACCACCCCCAATTCCCATACAACATACAAACAAATAACTTTCCATACAACATTCCACCCCCCCTTTCTCCCCCCCCTTTAATCGTCCCTGTCAAAAAATATTGAAAACAGCATTTTTTATTTTAAATGTACTATCCAAATCCAAATTTTCGTGACTAAAAGTACAAAAACAAAGGGCTTACACAAAAAAATGCCCCCCCCCCCCCCCCTGAGGGGTCGAATTTAGAAAAAACCTTTCTTTGTACACCCCTACGTATCGAGACGAATACACCCTCCAAATTTCAAGTCTGTACGACCAGCGGTTTGGGCTGTGCGCTGTCTGTCAGTCAGTTTATTGTCGTTATCATCTTGTATCATTAGCCCACTTTAGCCCACTGCTGGGCTGAGTAAAAGAATGCGCTAACCTGAATGGCAGCATTTTTCTAAGATTGTCACCAAATAAACTCAATATGAGTTCATCCGAGTCTCTAGTGAATCGAATTCTTCTAGACAAGTGCGCTCCTTCGTTGACCTCTTCATTAGGTCACCAGGGTTCTGCATTAACTCGACACGAAAGGCTGGACATGCGTACGACACACACACATATCTGCCCGTAGAAGTCCACTGCTGGACGAAGGCCTCCCCCTTAATAGGGAGGGGTTGCCATAATCCCCACGCTTGGCAGGCGGCTTGGGGATCGCAGAATGTTACCACTGTTAACTAAGAGGACGCTGCTGCCCGTTCTCCGGTGGTGCTGGATGCAGTTTTAGGACATACCCAGGTCCACGCCACGGTCATACGCGTGCGACAAGTTGGTGAAACTCAAAATTAGGTTATCACTTGTTATTTCGTCATCTAGCCACACTAAGATTTTCGCGCGTGACCAGATAGTGAAATTTGCAATAAATTTCATGTTTGTTATCGTAAACTGTGTGTAAAATGTGTCCACATTCAAACAGGTAATTCATAAATTCGTTTTGCACAATACGAGACGCGACACCGTAATTTATGGTGACCATACAATTCTATAGACCGTTTTCGCACATAATGACACGTTTCGTGCAGTTAATAAGTTATATTAAGTTATAGTATAGTTGGATAACTGGTTGGTGGTTTTTACCTGCTGGCCTATTGGTGAAACTCAGGGTCACGCAACGGGTAATGGAGAGAGCTGTGCTCGGAGTTACTTTTCGCGATAAAATCCGGAACGAAGATATTCGCCAAAGAACCAAGGTCACCGACAAGCTCGAAGGGTTTGCAAGTTGATGTGGCAATGGGCAGGCCACATCGCTCGTAGAACTAACAACCGATGGGGAAGAAAGTGGTTCCTTGAGTGGCAACCGCGACCCGGAAGACGCAGCGTAGGAAGGCCTCCCACTAGGTGGACCGACGACATTGTAAAAGTCGCGGGCAACCGGTGGATGCAAATGGGAGGTGATCGTACAGTGTGGCGGTCTAAAGGGGAGGCCTTCGTTCAGCAGTGGACGTCTCCGGGTGACGTACAAATATGAGATCTATGCTCAATACTTGCGGGCTAAAATAAAAATTATGGTGGTATTCTCTGCAAGTACCGCCGGGCAGTTTCAAAAACGGTCAGCAGTGACGAAAAATCAAATTATTCACACAGTTCACCAGTAAAAGGGTTTGCGCGCGGATTTTTCACACTTTTATGCTCACCTCAATATCCGGGGTATAATCTTTTTTTCAATTGAGCTACACGAAGCTTTGGAGTTGCATTGTAGATATTTCTTTTTTTGGTTTGTTGTACATTGAAATTTTATTGAATTGTAATCGAACTAAGGCGGGAGTAGCATGATTGTTTTAGCCTATTGATCTGGGATAAATAGTAGACTATGTCAGTCTCCGACCCTATCTATATCTATACCGAAAATTACGTCGATCCGTTGTTGCGTTGCAGCTTGAAGGAAGTATTAACCAACAAATACATTTTCACATTAATAATATTCCTATGGACAAAGATTAGAAAAAAAACCTATTTATTAATAGCTTAACATAATTAGGACCCTTTGATAAATAAAGCACTACTCTATAAACGAAGCTTGCAGTGCAGACGAGGCCGCGCATGTCCCGGGCTTTCATCCCTTGATGAAGTTCACTGTATATGATTTAAACTGCAACTAGAGTATTTGACACAACTGAACGTGAGTAGTCTCGTAGTTTTAGGGTCAGAGTGAAAAGGTATCTAAGTACTAAGTCTGCGTGTTACATCCTCGGCTGCATTGTTGCTTACAGTTGATGGTCAAAAATATCATAAATTGAATATAAACACAAAATAAAACCCAAAACCCAAAAATGAAAATTAAGCTTTAAATTTTACAAAAAAAATGTCGAGAAATAAATTACTGAGAAATTTAAACTAAATTTAGTCCACATACTAAAACCTACCTCAAAATAGACCAAATCTAGTGCACACGTATCAACGTGAAGCAAACGAAACGTGAAATAAAATTGTAACAAGCTATTTGAAAAGGCAACCTTCGCCCTATATCCGATGTAATGAAGTATTCATCACTTGCCCGTTGGCAGGTTACCTGGCATAAGGCATAAACATTAGCGAATTATCAAGAAAAAAAAACGAAGTTGTGATAGCTTACTCGGGAGTCCGCTTGACTTAAATGTTGAGGTCGTAAGTTCAAACCCAGTACTGATGAACTCTAAGGAGTTTAGGTACGGATTTTCATAACCCTGGCTTTTTGGTGAAGGAGGTTGTGGAAACATGTATACGCCCGGAGAAGAAATTTAATGGCTTATGTAAATCCACCAACTCGCAACTGGGGCAGAATCGTGGATATGGCCCAATAGGGTAGATGACTGATGTTTATATCGTTGAAACCAATAGCTTTGATGAACAATTTAAGTAAATATAGTAAGTAGTATAGTTTCAATAAACAAAAAATAATTTAAATCGGTTAATAATGTTCTGATATATGAGCGTTTAAAGTTTTTGTTAGAGACAACTCTGTCCATTTCCCACAAAACAAAAAATGACGTCACGCCTTACTTGTCAGAATATAATTTATATGGCGTACAGAGAAGTGACGTCACGATTTGCTGTTTCTTCTCTCTGTCTAGCATGATATTAAAATGCTTATAAGTTGCTTATTTTTGATCAGATTTTCGTTTTCTATTCATTAATCAGCTATATTTATGTGCCACATTTTAATAGGACAATTTAAAAAAAACCAGTCATCTAGCCTATTGCTTTTTGAGACTAGGCCGAAGTCCAGCAGTGGACTATTAAAAATGGTTGATTTAGCTAAGAAAGTTGTATAAAAATTTACTCAAGGGAAGGTTTATTTTTTCTCCGAACATAATGCAAGGTGTCGCATGTTTCCTTGCGATGTCCATTTTTTCATTGAAACGAGGCTTTGGTTTTGGTAGAATTTCGGCCCAAAAATTTGAGATTATGCCACACCATTGCGATATCAAAGGCTAATGCTGGCTGCTTCGGCATACATTTTCTAAGCACCTCGAACCCAATCTAATACTGGTACCAAAAAAAACGAATTTACTTACTTACTGGTAACAGGCGTTCGAATATGCTCACCGTAAATTAATGAGTGCAAGGAGAAAGAAATAATTATGAATACATATTCAATTTCTCCCTATTTGGATATACGAAGTTGCAATGCACCTAGTCTACGTGAACCAAATCCATCTGGATGTCACAGTTTTTTTTTGCAAATTCTTTATCTATCAAAGCGTAAAAGCAGCGTAGCGTAACAGCTTTGTAGCATCTACGTCCGTACCGTGTCGTCGAGTAAAGTTACTACGCGACGAACGTAGGGCATACATGAAAATAGCATTCGCTTCGCGGTACTTTTTATCATCATTCTGTTATACACTTGTATACTAATGAAGGACGGGATAAAAAAAGTGGATCGTAAACATTATAAATCAAACTAGAGGTCCCCGCGACTTCGTCCGCGTGCGGAAGTAATACGGACCGCTCCCAAAATTATCCACTTTAAATCATTCCGAGCAAACTCTACCAACTCTACCGACTCCCCCCCCCCCCAACCACTTCCCCCCTTTGAATGAACTACCCTACTACCTTTGTATTTTTATTATGTAGGGTTTGTTTTTACTAGGTAGGTTTTATTTAGTTGTTAGTTAGTTATAATTTAATATTAGTGTATAATTGTATTTTATTTGTAAATAAACTTATCTCACTACCCAGATATACATTTTTCATCACTATAACTTTAAAAACAAAGAACTTTCCTTACTACATTCCACCCCCCTTTCCGCCACTTAAATCGTCCCTGTCAAAAAAAAATATTTTTTATTATAATTGAACTACCCAAATCCAAATTTTCGTGACTATAAGTCCAAAAACAAAGGGCTTTCATACAAACTCCCCCCCCCCCCCCCCCCGTTTTCCCCGTTTTCCCCGTGTTCGATGGCTTACTACCAACTACAGTGAAATTTTTGAGAAACATACATACTTACCGTAATATTATTCTTTCAATAAAGATGAAAATGAATACAAAACTAGTTAGGTATAATTATTTATTGATTACAATAGAAACACAAAAGCGAGGTAACTCAGGAATACTGCCGTCGCACTTGTATTTATTTTTTTATCGTAGCAAACAGTCTTTCGTGACTTGGACCTTGAATTCGGCAACATTTTAGTCCGTTAATGAAACTCCATTCGTTGCTTGATGCCAACTAATTATTCCTGTCAGTGTTCAGACAGCCCAGATAGCACCCAAGTGTGGAGGTAGTAAGTCATAGTCTGGTGGCATTTTGGGGGCAATGTGGGTGCAATGCAGTCAGTTATGCCAAGTAACTTATTTTTTTAAATAATAACATGGCAATGCCACCAGCATGCTGGGTACGCTGCAGTGGGTTTGAGCATTTGAATTGTCTCTAGACATTCACCGGTCTGGGTACAATCCTTTTGAATTTGTATGTATTAGGCTAAGTAGTCTTTGTAGTTTGTTGTTCAAGAAAAAAAAACAGTGTAACCAGACTTTATGTGTGCTGCACTAGAATCAGCCCACAGATCTTTCTTCGAAGTAATCATCAGCGAGCAGACGACCACTGCAGGACGAAGGCATCCCCTTGATAAGGGGCGTTACCATAATCGCCAAGCTTGGCAGGCAGTTTGGGGATCGCAGAATGTTCCCGTCCTGCAGTGGTTCTGGATGCAGTTTTAGGACATAGGTACCCAGGTCGACAGGTTTTTTAATACACAAGCTATAAAAGACCATGAAATAAAAATACCTACATTTGCTTACGTTTTCGTTCCAATGTCTTTGAATCCTTCACATATAAATAATGTTCCAGAGCTCATTCGTCCGTCAAGCAGTAGATAATCACATCAAAAAAGTTTCCTCATTGTAAACGATCCAGGTGGAGGGTAAGCGTACTAATTAATGAGTTTAGTACGTGTCAGGGTTCCCACGGGGCCCGTGCGTAGGAACTTGCGACGTTTGTCTCCCGGGGACCGGGATTATCAATATTGGTTCGGGAAGTTTGCTTTCTTGAGACAACGTATGTATTTCCGTGTGCATAGCGTACAGCCAATCACAGAGAGCTTTACGTGTTCAATGACAATGTAGACTACTTTACGTTTTTTTTTTTTGCTTTGACCGACTTCTCATTAACAGCCAGAAAACGTCCACTGTTGGGTGAAGTCCTTCCCCTCCTTAGGGAGAGGTAGCCATAATCCCCACGCTTGGCAGGCGGCTTGGGCATCGCAGAATGCTTACCACCGTTAACCGAGAGGACGCTGCTGCCCGTCTCCGGTGGTTCTGTTTGCAGTTTGAGGACATACCCAGGTCCATTATTCCAGGTATTTTTATTTATTTTAAGTACTTATTTCACAGAAAAATGTCGTTAACGGCACATGCCGTGCTATTATAAACTTTTTAAGCACCAGTAGCACTGACCTACCCAAGTACCAGTAAAACCCCTAACTTCCCTTTAAAAGGCCCAAAGTTACTCCAGCCGACATCAATCTTGCCAACCTATCGAGACCCAGCTACAGTAGTAATCAGTATTGATTGCCTCGCGGATTGAGGTGTATTTAGCTAAATACAGTCTGGGTTAGGATCGTTAGGTACAAGGTAGATGGAGATGGATGATTAGGAACTATCGGAAATGCTTAATTTGATACTAACTAAGATTAGAGTAAAATTTTGTAGTGGTAGGACACTACTGCAGAGTCCGCCTGAGAAAGTACCACAACGTTTTTTTTTTATGCTATCTAGTGACGAGACGAGCAAGACGTTCGCCTGGTGGTAAGCGTCACGCCTGCCACTAACAGTAGTAGTGCGAGAATTGTAAACTTGCGAACACAATCCTGATGTCAAATCTCTTCATACCCAGTAATTTATCTGATAACATTGCCCTTCAAACCGGAACAGAGTAATGCTTGCACACTACTGCTTGGCGCTTGAATAACTGGCAAAGGTGTGGTACTTCCCCAGGCGGACTCTGCAGTAGAGTCCTACCACTACAGTTAGCGTTACAGTTCAATTCAATTCAATTCAATTCTTTATTTAATTTAAACACGTAATTTACAGATAGGTCCAAATCATTACATGTTGTAACTAAGATGAGCGAGGAGTATAGCACTGAATCTGCCCAGCTTATCGAAGAAGATATCAAGTTCGGGTCGTTGAGAGAGTACAGTACAGTTAGTACCGTTGCCTGTTATTAAGTCGCCAAGCAGTAGTGTGCTGTGTTCCGGTTTGAAGGGCAATGTTACTAGAGAAATTACTGGGTATGAAGAGATTTAACATCTAATATCTCAGGGTGACGAGCGTAGTGCAGTGCGGCGCAGGATTGTGTTCGCACGTTCACAATTCTGGCACTCTGTTAGTGGCAGGCGTGACGCTTACCACCAGGTGAATGTCTTGCTTGTCTAGTCATTTAACTGTGTAGAAAAATAAAAATACAACAGCGTTTGTATTCAAATATCAAGCACGACTGCAGCGAAACACAACTCATTTCGGTTTAGTTTGTGTCGTGCAACAAAATCTCGACACATTTTCTTGTGCGAGGTGTCAAGAAACCGCCGGAAGACATCGACCTAAATACCACCGTATACTCATTCAAATACGGACCACAGTTGAGATTTAGCAGAACTTAAACTTAGGATTTGTGACGATTATAAAAAATCAAAATCTTTATTATTATCGTCAGGCTAATAAAATAGTAAATAATATGATTTACAAAAACACATTATAATCATAATCAGCCTACCATAGACCATTGCCAAGCATAACATGCCAAGGCACGCTACTTAACCCGATCTTCGACTGTTTGCTTCCAGCTGTTTTACTTCATTCGTCACTCCATCGATTCTCATTCCTTGATCACGACCTGACCGCTCGCGCGACCGCGGTGAAAACAAATGTAAGAAGTAATTCAGGGCATGCCATGAGCCGCTTTTCGCGACTTGCGGAGAGGCAGGCAGACACGCAAGAGACCACGACCGGCGTGCACTACTAGCTACTAGCTCGCAGCGCGGGTGCCTTGACTCAGGGCTGCGCGACCGGCAAGCACGAAGGACAAACTCATAAGTCCGACGTGGTCGCAGTCGGCTCGTGGCATGGCGACGCCGGTCGCAACACGCGCCGTTCGACGCACCGCCTGGGGTCGTGGCTGAGACATCAGAGCGTCACACACAACGTTTGCCAATTCGTGATCTGGTCGCAGTCTCCGCCGCCGCTGCCGGCTCGTGGCATGGCGACGCCGGTCGTAACACGCGCCGTTCGACGCACCACCTGGGGTCGTGGCTGAGGCATCAGAGCGTCACACACAACGTTTGCCAATTCGCGATCTAGTCGATTCAAAGTCTCGTCGTCAGCCATAAGACGTCCACTGCTGGACGAAGGCCTCTTAATAGAGGGGCGTAATTAAGCTAAATGTTTTAATTTACCAGAATAATATAACTACTTACGAATGGTTTTATAGAAAATAATGACGTACATACCTAATCATTTACGTAACAGGTACCAATCAAAAGTCTGAATAGCAAAAGCAGGCCTACTTACCACTTTTTCTGTGGTAACCTTACCTAAGAACTAAGGAAACAAAACAGGAACAAATTGCGGAGACCGTCGTCGTTTATTCAAAAACTTTAGCTTGGAGCAATTTTCCGCAACTTTACTTGCATCACTACACCTATCAGCTTCTACGTCTCCAGTAGAATGTACCTACACATCAAGATAATAAGGTAGGTTCTATACATAATATGCCGTAGGTAAATAAATAATTATTAAATTAGGTTATTATCCACAAACCAAAACTTTAGATCAAGAACCGCCGACCGGAAGAAGATAAAACTTTTACTTAGTATTACCATATATTAGATTACTTAAATATCTATATATATATATAAAAGAAAGTCGTGTTAGTTACTCCACTTATAACTCAAGAACGGCTGAACGGATTTAGCTGAAAATTGGCAGGGAGGTAGTTTAGAGCCAGGAGAAGGACATAGGATACTTTTTATCCCGTTCGACAGCATAGTTTTTTTTTTTTTTTTTTTTTTTATAAAAAATTATTATTAGAAAATTAGCTGAAAATTGGCAGGGAGGTAGTTTAGAGCCAGGAGAAGGACATAGGATACTTTTTATCCCGTTCGACAGCATAGTTTTTTTTTTAATTTTTTTTTTTTTATAAAAATTTATTATTAGAAAATTAGCTGAAAATTGGCAGGGAGGTAGTTTAGAGCCAGGAGAAGGACATAGGATACTTTTTATCCCGTTCGACAGCATAGTTTTTTTTTTTTCCAATTAAAAAAAAAATGCTTATATATTGCCTTTAAGGCGGAACAAAGTTCGCCGGGTAAGCTAGTTAATAATAAGTCATAAACTAAAAAAAAACTTTTTTTAATCAAACATTTAAATTTGTAAGGTTTATGGTAGAATCAATCTAGTTTCAACCGACTTCAAAAAAGGAGGTTCTCAATTCGACTGTATGTTAAACTTATATGGGACCAATATAAGTTTTATCGAAATCGGTTTAGTAGTTTGGTTTCAAAAACAAAATTACTGGAATAAATCAAAATAAGTATGAAGAAGTATGAAGATGTCATCTAGGTAGTCGAAATTGAAGTCGGTTGTATTTTTTTAGAGCATATTATTATTATTCACATATTTACTTTATTTCTTGAATCTGTTTTTTACAATATACATTTAAAAACATAAATATTATAAAAAAACCTAAACCTAGAGTGCCGCCGGCAGCGGGGCAGGGCTCAAGCTGCCGATGGTTAGGGCTGCAGAGTGAGGAACCTCCTGACAATGCGTGCCGTGTCAAGGACCACTGCCTTTTGTATCTGACCCTTGATCCAACCGCCTAGCGAAAGCCTCTTGAGGTAATTGGTCAAGGCTCTTCGCTATAAGACCAAATAATAATAAGAATTCGCTTCTTTATTATTATTATAGTTTATATACTTTGTTTGACGCCATGTGTAGTATTCAACACAAGTGTTATCATTTAACTTTAAACTAACTAAATTTAAACGTGATATCTTGGCCGTTTTGGTAAAACAGAAACAACATCGATGAGTTGCTTGTTTACAATTACTTTTTCTTCTTTTTAGTATGTCACCTGTCCTAACCGTAATCTTTTAAATGTTCATTAATTTTTTTTTTTATTCAGTTATTATAACTGCTTATGTTTAATTGTGTAATTGAAATTTACAATACTACTTAATGTTTGATTGACTTATAGATGTAGGTACCTACTGCTTCTATGTTGTTCATGTTGTGTACACATTTATTAAGGAATGCAAACTAGAACAAATTATTTGTAAACAATGCAAATGTAAAGACTGTATTCTGTTTTGTGTATCAAATAAATAAATAAATAAATTTTATCGTGAAAGTTTTTAAGTATGCGAAGTTGAACAGAGTCTAGAACATTCATACGTGTGGCATGTTACGACAGTCTGCGAGTTCGAGATAGTTTACTTACTTTGTGTTGCTTGTTTCCAGTAAAAGGTACCTTTCTGAAAATATTGTCTTCACTTCGTTTTATTTATTTTACAATAATACCAGCTACACCCCGTGGTTTCACCCACAGCTGATGATGAGAAAAAGTAGCCTATAAATGATTTCGGGAAATAAGCTATCGTCATACCAAGTTTCATTAAAATCTGTTCAGCCGTTATGGCGTTAAGAGGTAACATAAAATTATCGGCAAACTTATAATATTATAGTGTGATAAATTTAATAGTTTATTAGTGTATGTCTACGTTTGACTGCCAACTCTTCTGTTAAAAAACCACGTCGCAGCCGAAGATGGATGCATACCTAGTAGTTTATTCACTCTAGCCTAATTCTATAAAGTCAAAAGAGTCATTTTTGCGAAAAGTTTTTATGACGAGTTTTGCCTTGGAGGTTTTAGCTCCTCTCTACTTAATCACTGCGAAAGACTAAATTGAGAATGCGCTGGTATTTCCATAAAGACATAATCAAGTGTCCTTAAAGTCGCGAGTGAATCGGATTCTTCCAAGCAAGCGTATTCTATCACGGACTGCATCTTACCCTAACATCAGGCAATATAGTCATTGGCGTATCTAAGGCTATCTTCGAAGGGGGCTGGCCGCTAAGCTGCGATGGCCGATGAAGCCAAGTCAACACCCAATTAAGTTAATATGACCAGCCCATAATTTTGAATCAGCAACCTTAATATTCTGGGGTGCCCCCCCCAAATAAATAAGCCCATACTATCTTAGATAGATAGTAGTCAAACACAAGTCTACAAAGACATTTATTCGCCAGAGCACTAAAGTCACCGATATATCTCGTTGTAATTAGTATTAGCAAGCTGAAGTGACAATGGGCTGGTCATCATACTAATTTCATCATATAATATATAACATCATAGTAATTTCTCTGGCAACATTGCCCTTCATACCGAAACACAGCAACGCTTGCACACCACTGGTTGGCGGTTGAATAACTAGCAAAGGTGTGGTACTTCCCCGGGCGAACTCTGCAGTAGAGTCCTACCACTACAAAAACACCTGACACCTGATTCCTATTTCATGTAAATTTATTCCACGACTTTAATTAAATCACTTTCTTTTGATACCGTATCATTTTTCCAGACGTAGTTCAATGAATTTTCATCTCATATCTCCGCTTAAAGCTCCTCTAAAAACTTCTCGATTTTCCGTAAAGATTCTGATAAAGCCAGATTTAAAGCAACTTTTTCTCGCGAAGCCGAAACAAAAATCTTGCATATTCATGAAGGGGCCCAAGGAAGGCTCATTTGCAAGATTAATACAGAAGCCTTAGGGATATCTTATAGCTTAAACAGCTGATTTGTTTCAACGGTGCCCGCCGTCACTAACCGTCGCTTTATTCAATTTGTGACTCGAGTTTTGAATTTTAAAACCTCCTTTTGTTTACCCAGGGCCAATGAATAAACATTAAGGTTGGGTCTTTAAATTAGTTTTGATTAAGAAAGTATGATGGAGGTTTTGCGGGTAAGATTAAGAACTTAAAGAACATCCTTAGGCCTGTATCTACTTAACCCAGTCGTTAGAATGATTCTAATGAATCTTTGCAGACCTTTTCAGGCTGAAAGCTTGGAATATTTCGTAGTATTTTGCAAGATTAGAATTAGGTTTTCGCAGTGACATGATCAGTAGGTACATCTGATGGTCTTCTTTTTATCAAGATGATGTTTCCTGAACAGTCATTTTTATCGTATTTTTTTTACTGGCTATGCCTTTATTAATTACTACAAACTACAAAGACTACTTGCCGTACTACGCAAAAAACAAAAGGTTTGTATCCAGACCGATGGAGGTCTAGAGACAATCCAAATGCTCAAATGAAATCACAAATCAATCAATTGATCAATTCAGTGACTCTCTTCATAATTTTATTCGAATCACTAAGAACGGGTTGTAGTGAACACTTCGCAGTCACTAGGTGTCATTGTGTGTCAGTATTGTCTGTGTCGTATTGTAAGGGTCAACCTACACGTACCACAACCACACCACATCGCAGCGACAAAATGTGGTGACGCAGTGGCTACGTGTGAAAAGTGTTCACAGCTTTTTGCAGTTGAGTTGTGGTCGGTATCATCCACGCAGTCGATAATGTATGCAAAATGTGCTACGTGTAAATTCTACTACTTATTCATTTTAAATACAAAATATGCCTCCGACCACGTGTTGTGGTTGTGGTACGTGTGAAATAACCCTAAGTTGCGGGCAACCAGTGGTTGCAAATGGCAGGTTGTCGTGGTGTGGTGGTCTATGGGAATGAGGCCTTCGTTCAGCAGTAGACGTCTCTGGGCTGATGAGGAATATTTCTGTCTAAAATCCCACTTAACCATCTTGTCCCAATTTTCTAACCTGGGAGTTCAAACTATGCCTAGTATTGATTCCGCTTCCGTAACTGGATATTCAAAGACTGTTCAGGATTTTCAGAGTAGGTACGACATATTATAAAAGGACTAATTTCGTAAATTCAGTTTAAAATTGTAACTATGATTACCAGCTGACTTTGAGTACACCCAGACGTTGAGTGTCAGCGTTTCTATAACCCTATTTGCCATTTGACGCAACTTTTACCCACCTAGAAGTTCTGGCGTCTGGTTCTTGTTCCACCTGGAAGTCCAAAGTCTGTTTAGGGTTTTCAAAGTAGGACATATACTTAGAAGTACTCTTTCTATAGTGATATCAAATGTTTTACTAACCACAATACAACCAAAACCGTCAAAACAAAACAATCGAAACTCACGATTTCAAACTGAAACAGAATTTTTTAGTAAGCTTGGATAGTTTTATGGTGATTTTTACAGGAACAGTCGATTACTTTCTATTATTCGACTGGCTAGCTACCACACTTAAGGATACACCGCCTGACGGCTCGAACAAACGGCGTGGCTAAAAAGCATGCTCTCTTCATCAAACAAAATGTGGGAAAGGGAGAAAGAAAGAGAAATGAGCGCGCATTTTTTCTCATGTCGACCTTTTGCTACAGGATAGTGATGAATAAATTATTAAACTAATTTATTCCAATTAAAGTTATTTGAAATATTAATGGACTAAATTATGCCTCTAAGTACAATTTTTTTGAGTTTTCGTACTCTTTATGTTATTTATTTACGTCCAAAGTGGCGTTAAAATAGAGTTAAAATACAAGATGTTTCCTGGCTCATAAGTTTCATGTTTATTAACTTTTTACTTTTCCATCTATTTACAATCCTAGATAATGAAGAGCTACATCGATATAATACTTGTTTTAGTCTTGGACCTACAACATTACATAATATTACTTCCCCGTTTTTATGGAGATGTGACCGGCTCGTTTAATCTTAAGTTGAAAATCTACTGCCAACCTAACGTGTGCTCCGGCAGCCTTCATTCAGAGCCAGTTCCCATTCCAGGCTAGGTGTGTTGAAGTCTTCGACCACACCATCACCTAACATCATGTGTAAACATAAAGATAAACAAAAAAAAAGTTTGCGTAAATGTCGAATAATAGACCGGGTATTTTCTAGTATCCTCCAAGTCACCTATTTGCGTCTTTCTTCGTCGTCGGGACTATTATCTTGCGGCCGGTAGCATAGAAGTGCTGGCGTTGTGCAGTTGTTTATGGTGTCGATAAAAAATAAGCGTTAGTTTATTACAAAATTCCGCAGGAAAAAAACAAATCAATCCTAAAGCAATTGTAATTTAACTGTGTTCTACAATTATACAACTTGATTCCACCGCCCCTATTTTATTGGAAGATCAGACGTACTGTCCTATTGTTTCCTGTACATGGTGGTATCCCATGTACGCACAAAGCCCTTTGATTCCACGTTTTTATTCGCACAGCGAGTAACTCTATGCCAGTCTGTTTCACAAAAGTACTATATGGACTGGGACTTAAACTGCAACCAGACCAACCGGTGGACGCGCAGCAGCGTCCTCTTGGTTAACAGTCTTGAGCATTCTGCGATCCCCTAGCTGCCTGCCAAGCGTGGGGATTATGGCAACACCCCACTATTGGGAGGCCTTCTTTCAGCAGTGGACGTCTTATGGCTGACGACGACTATATGGGGCGTCTTCAAAGCCAATGTGAAGAGGTTCTCTGGGTAAACGTAATCTCCATCCTAGACCGCATCATTGTTTAACATCAGGCCGGATGTGGTGAAACGCAAACGTATTTTAAATAACAAAAACAAACAAACTAATCATACTTAGGTATATATTTAGAACAGGAATTTAGATTTCAATAACCCCAATACAAATACTACACAATACGGTAGAGTACCCAACATTTCTAAATTCGCCTAATTTTAATGCACATGTTACAACTATAAAAGGTATACCTAGGTACAGAATCATGCAAGTTAGGAATGTGTATGGTTTTTTTATTAAAAACATTTTCGGCGAGTTTCAATTGTTTCGACAAACAAACACCGACAAATCTAGCCAAGTTGCGTCAGCATTGACCCAAAATGTGCCAAATGTGTCTTCCGATACTTTTCTATAACTTCAACCAGTTCATGCCAAGTGACTTCAAACTCCCAGAGAGCTAGTTAATTTTTCATCCATACTGAAATTTTAAAAACTTTGAACGCCCCATAAATCATCGATAGTCGTTAAAACTAGCAAAGTTAACCCCATCACTAGTCGCGATTCGTGCCTGCAGACACCTTAATGGCGGCCACTTCTCTTATTTCGCGGCTGCCGTTATTTCATCGTGTCAAGCATCATTGTGGTTTTATATTTATTTTATTGCCCTACGTGTACAGAATAAGGGATTTTTTATTCACCACCTACTGTTTTTATTGCGAGCACGGCTGTTGAAGGCCTGAACTCACTAAGATGTCATTGGCTCACGTGAAAACAAGAATTTAAAATTTAGAATTTTTGATAACTGTTTTTTTGCCCGTTTTTTCACCCTTAGTCTGAACTTAGGCCTACCCTTGAAGGGCGATTGGGCCATAACTACAACGTTGGCCCAGCTGCAAATTGTTAGGTTCACCTACGCTGGTGAATTTCTTCTCCAGAAGAATACAGGTTTCCAGACGATGTTTTCCTTCACAGAAAGGCCAGTGGTATAAAAGTCGGAACATAAAGCAGTTACTAGTAGAAATACCAGATTTCGTGACTATGTAGATTTTGTCAAACAAGTCGCAGTCAAAGTCAAGCGAAACAGCGGTCAAACCAAGTCAAGACTATACTTACATTCATCATCATCATCAGCCCGGAGACGTCCACTGCTGAACGAAGGCCTCCCCCTTAGACCGCCACACTGCACGACAACCTGCCATTTGCATCCACCGGTTGCCCGCGACTTTTACAATGTCGTCGGTCCACCTAGTGGGAGGCCGCGCCTACGCTGCGTCTTCCGGCGCTTCTTCTTTGCGTCATACTTACATTAATTACTTGGTATTTTAGTTGTTATTTAAAATTTTAAACTGGCGAAGTTTCTATGGTACTTTCGATGACAAGCGGTGATCTTTTTCATGGAGTACTAAAATCGCGGCGCACGCGGTCTCTTTGCACATGAATGCTGTCAGTGAATGTAAACCCTAAAGCTGGCGCGTGTAATTATGGATGACAGGCTGTGTCGTGCAAGTCAATGCCGAGATTTTATTGCCCCATAATTCATTTGTAACGTGATGTATGTTTTTATTACTTGAGCTATTATGGCAAAAGATTTAGTGCCTATCTCTGTGAATGCAACGTTTCTGTAGAATTTGATTTGAAATTGGAAATGTTTTTTAGGATTAACCATCGAGTAGTGTTAAAAGCATTGACTTATTACTCGACAAGCCTTTTACTGCGTAGGCAATAGTGTACATCTACGAGGGCACTTAAGAGGGAATCCGGTCTGGGATTCTCCATAAAACGTATTCCCATTAGCTTGTGGATAATGACTCTAAGACACTCATTTAAAAAAAAAACATAATTAAAAGCTAGGTCACTATAGACATATCTCTGTCAATTAAAAAATTTCATCATCATCATCATCATTGACAGCCATATGACACCGACTACTGGACGAAGGCCTCCCCCGTTAATACGGAGGGGTTGCCATAATCCCCACGCTTGGCACATTTTTTCATCAACTAGCAAAAAATAACCCTTGTAACAGTGCGCATATATATGCACGCGATGGGTTAGCTATAGGTAGGTAAGTAGCTATAGCTACAACGCTAGACGCGTGTATCGCCGCCCGCGCCCCGCGTCCGCCCCGCGCGCGTCATCCCGCCCTCCGCGCACCTCGCCCCGCGCTGGCCCGCGAGCAAGGACTCTCTACTGTGACACCGGCGCGCGCGCTTCTATATTGTTTGTTTACCGTCCGAAGTATTGTTTTGTGTAAATTGACATCTTCTCGTAATTATACCTATACTAACGTTAGCTAAGAGTGTCTCATTTGTTTTCCCGGACAGAATACTCCGCTGCCGAGCAGCCACGATCCCCCCCTTTTTACACCCTTCAAATATCTTTATAGTGATATTTGTTTTTTGGGTTATATTTTGTTTAGCAATTAGTTGCTAATAAATAGGAAATGACAGATACATGTCTACAGTAGGCCTAGATTTTATTAAAAATGTGTTTATTCTAGAGGAATTATCCAGGAAGAAAATACATTTGCATGGAGAATCGCAGACCGTGTTCCCTCTTAAGACAACGATTAGGGCTGCCTCTTTCTGTAAAGCAATTCTCTAACAAGAGATAATATGAGAAAAACTATTGGTAAAAGGGTGTTTCTTTTGACACCTTGTTCTTTGGATTAGAACTCTATTACCATATTACATTACATTATATTCGTGTTTGAATTGTATAGCATAAGGATGGATACGTTTGGAATTTTCTGTAAAATCCATTGAATAAACCCTATACCTAACCTATGTAGTTACAAGATCTTGTACTATCACACAGTTCGATAATAAATAATTATGATTTAAATACCGCTATATATGCTGGTTTACTGGTTAGTAAACCAGCTATCTCCCCTAAGATGAAGTAAGGATTTTTAGTCACCACTTAAAATACCAACACTATTTCATAGTCGACATTCCACCGGCTATATAGTAATAAGCATGTTGTCTCCACTATTAATGTGAAACGCTAGAAACTGGAATGCTTTGCCGTCCTCATTATTTCCTTAAAATATAATTATAATAATGTGGGCATATCCAAGGTCAAAGTAAATAGGCCTTCTAGATCCCTTCCTTTCCTACCTACCTTCCCTACCGACCTTCTACATTATTCCTGCCTTCTAGACCTGTGTTCTCTATCGTTGGCCGCTACGTAGCTTTCCATTAGGCGATTTACGGGCAAAGTAGAGCTATATCATTAGAACTATATAATACATAATTGTGTCTTGAAAAAATGTTAACAAAATTACACTAAAAGTAAGTAAGTAAGTAAGTTCGTATAGGCTGAGGGGCCAGCCCTAGTGTCAGAGTTAATGTGCCGCCCGAAGGCCTCTAATTAAATACCTACATTAGTACCAGACGGCGCGGGCGCTTCAACGAAAAAACTCTACAATAGGGCAGATGACTGATGTTTAAATCGTTGAAACAAATAGCTTTGATGAAGAATTGAAATAAATATAGTATGTTTATTGAAAAAATAATTTAAATCGGTTAATAATGTTCTGATATATGAGCGTTTAAAGTTTTTCTTAGAGACAACTAACCCTTTCCCACAAAACAATAAATGACGTCACGCCTTACTTGTCAGAATAGAATTTATATGGCGTCCAGAGAAGTGACGTCACGATTTGCTGTTTCGTCTCTCTGTCTAGCATGATATTAAAATGCTTATAAGGTGCTTATTTTTGATCAGATTTTCATTTTCTTTTCATTAATCAGCTATATTTATGGGCCACATTTTAATAGGACAATAAAAAAAAGCCAGTCATCTAGCCTATTGTGAGTAGCTCTTCAAAATATCTAAAAATATTTAGTTTAGAGCTCATTAATACGAGCCCGGGGTCCGAACCCACATCCTCACTATTTCAAATCGAGTGGTCTCTTACATTGACGTTTTACGTGGTACCACGGTTTCTATAGTAGTGGTTATATTTCTATAGTCTACTTTTAAAGATTTGTCCAGTATAATTAATCGTCTCCAGCGGCTAGATAACCAAAGTAATCTTCAAATATCTAAGTGCTCTACTTTACCAATAGAAAATAAACAAAACTAAAAAAAAAAAAAAAAAAAAGACCATAAACACAAAACACACATATACACATATATACTTGCTATAGAAAATTACGTCACAAAAGAAAGTTGCCCCAGCGAACTGACTTGGCGGGATAAAAGTTGCATCTACTTGAGATGAAATTTAAATAAGCTGTGTTCAGGTAAGTCGGTACCTAATGTACTCTAATTTCCTACGGACAGAGACATAGATATGTTTACAGGTAGAATGGCCAAAATTTTATAGTTTTGTTATCATAAGGTAGTTTGCAAAGCGGAAGCGCGAGTACCGTTCTATGTCGCTAAATTTGACGTGTCAGTATAGCAGATTTATTTAGATGAATTTAAGAGTATACCAAATTTTATCGAATTATACCGATTTAAATGACAAATATAACGAACATCAAGAACGGTACTCGCGCTACTGGGCTGACAAACTTAATACGTATAAATTTTTCTATAGGCCTCATTTTTAAAATAAAATGTTGTGGTTTTAAACCAGTGTTTGGACTAAATTACAACCAAACCAGTACTTTTTACTGGCAATTTCGTGGATCCTTGACTCAAAATTGTGAGATCATTGGTTCAATACTGGGCTCTTACTAATGAGTTCTTTGGATTTTCATACTAAATACTTGTTGGTGAAGGAAAACATGGACGAAGGAACACATGGACCTGGGTATGTCCTAAAACTGCATCCAGAACCACCGGAGGACGGGCAGCAGCGTGCTCTCGGTTAACGGTGGTAACCATTCTGCGGTCCCCAAGCCGCCTGCCAAGCGTGGGGATTATGGCAACACCTCCCTTTAAGGAAGAGGCGTTCGTCCAGCAGTGGACGTCTTCCGGTTGTTGATGGTGATGATAATGATGAAGGAAGACATCGTGAGGAAAACTACAATACATCTGGTGAAGGAATTCAGTGGCGTACCTGAATCCACTCACCCGCAACTGAGCCAGCGTGCTGGATATGTCCCAATCACTCTTCAAGGAAAGGCCTATGTCCAGCAGTGGACTACTAAATGCTGCTAATTAATATTCAGTGTATCTAGGCCTATAGAAGATTATATTTTCAATGTTGTCATTGGACCTGGGTGTGTCCTAAAACTGCACCCAGAACCACCGGGTGCCGGAGGACGCGCAGCAGCAGTTTCTCTCGGTTAACGGTGGTGAGCATTCTGCGATCCCAAAACTGCCTGCCAAGAGTGGGGATTATGGCAACCCCTCCCTAATAAGGGGGAAGACTTCGTCCAGTAGTGAACGTCTTCTGGCTGGCGATTTTTGATGTCACTGAATTAGTGTGCAAACTTTGTTTTAGTTCAAACCAAATAAAGAAGTTCTGTCTACACAAACAAACATCTTTGTTCAAACTAGCATTCCCGGGAACTGCATCCGTAATCACAAACTAGTTTGAATTAATTCCTAACTGAATTAAGTATTTTTAAAATTATTGTTAAGGCGTGCTTAAGTGAAGAACGCCGTCTTGAGACGCTTTTATAGATAGAAACGGGCACTTGTTTTTATTTTCTTTCGCTTGGTTTAATTTTTTATGTGATGGTTTCGCTAGAGCGCTAGCAAAAAGATTAAAATTTGTGGAAAAGTTCCTATCAGGCTGTTTAAACGTTTCGTCTCTTTATTACAGAAAGATCCATTTAAAAGGAATTGTCTTTTGTATGAAGTAAAGACTTGCATAAAACACTAAAACATGATTAAAACCTATTTTAAGCCTATTTTTGTCAAAAAGTGTATCGAGTTTAAAAAAACTAAATCTCTTCTTTTTTCAAACTTAACGCATCTCTCAAGCAACTCTCGGATTGATTCTCGAAGTTGTAGTCTACAACTACCTTGGACAGACTGTTCAGTTAGCAATAAAACCCGGAACGAGGATATTCGCCAAAGAACCAAAGTCATCGACATAGCTTGCAAGGTTTGTAAGTTGAAGAGGCAATGGGCAGGCCACATCGCTCGAAGAACTGACAACCGACGGGGAAGAAAGGTTCTTGAGTGGCGACCGCGAACCGGAAGACGCAGCGTAGGAAGGCCTCCCACTAGGTGGACCGACGACATTGTAAAAGCCGCTGGCAACCGGTGGATGCAAATGGCAGGTAGTCGTACAGTGTGGCGGTCTAAGGGGGAGGCTTTCGTTCAGCAGTGGACGTCTCGACGTGGACGATTTATGAATTTCAGCGTTGAAAAAGCTGCTAAGCTTCAAAAGCCACATCGCTCGCAAAGAGAATTTAACACTACGTTATAATCGCTCGAAGAACTGATAATCGATGGGGAAGAAATATTATTTCTATCTGTCAAATCAAAAACAAAAACCACAGCCCACAGAGGCCGCATATCTGCCAAAAGAGGTTCGCCACATAGGTATATATATTGGTTCTATTATGTTTGGTCGCGTTTTCTACGAGAGTGAACTGTGCTAGAACTATTATGTTTACTGTGGTAAGTAGTATGTTACTTAACTTCAATTCCAAACGTATCCAATGTACATAAACTCAAAGAAAGAATCACAAACCGTACAAACTCGTAAATTCCAATTGTAAAATACGACGTCTCGCGATAAACTGGCTCGCGTCAGGGACACGCCGGAATAGAATTTCCATTAGGACGTCCTCGCCACCGGCCTGCTATCTTCTATTTGCTTTAGTATATTAGTGGAGAAACGGTAAACGATTTTCTATCTCCCGTTTCTCTACATTGATAAAAAAATTGAGTCAGCAGTGTAACAGCAATTATGATAAATTCATGTACCTATACAATGTGCAACAAAAAGGTTCAACAATACTGAAGGGCATGTATGTACTCATCATTATGAACAACTTTTACTAGGGAGCCAACACTGAAATATCGAAAGAAATATCAGCTGTTCCATACAAAAAGTTCATTGACCTTGCATAAAATGTATGGAACAGCTGATGTTGTTTTTGCGCTTTTTTGTTCAGAGTTGGTCCCATAGTAAAGTTCATAATGATGAGTACATACATACCCTTCAGTATTGTTGAACATTTTTGTTAAACGTTGTATATACAGTTAACAAATTGACATTTAAAAAAAATTGAACTTACTATCATACCCTTTCCATAAGTGGCATGGCACAACCACATTTTTTGAGTTAAGAGCTTCGCCGTGAAAATCGTTTATTTCTCAAAACTTTTGTATGATACCTACCACACTCATAAAACACCACATAAAACGTATGTCGATAGAATCGTACATTTCATCAACAGCCAGAAGACGTCCACTGCTGGTCGAAGGCCTCCCCTTTAACAAAGAGGTGTTGCCCTAATCCCTGCGCTCGGCAGGCGGCTTGCGGGTCACAGAATGGTCACGACCGTTACAGAGAGGACACTGCTGTGACTTGCGGTGGTTCTGGATGCAGTTTTAGGACGTACACAGGTCCACATATGTATATTCGTATATATAGAATTACTAGCTGACCCGCCCCGGCTTCGCACGGGGGTAAATTTACCCGGTCCCCGGGTAAAGTTAGGAGGTTATCAATTCGTCATCGTTTATTTCTCAAAACTTTTTTATGATATCTCCACTCCACATAAAACGTATGTTGATAGAATCGTACATTTCATCAACAGCCAGAAGACGTCCACTGCTGGACGAAGGCCTCCCCTTTAACAGAGAGGTGTTGCCATAATCCCCACGCTTGGCAGGCGGCTTGCAGGTCAAAGAATGGTCACCACCGGTAACGGAGAGGACGCTGCTGCGTGTTGTGGGGGTTCTGGATGCAATTTTAGGACGAACCCAGGTATATGTATATTCGTACATATAAAATTACTAGCTTACCCGCCCTGGTTCCGCACGGGCGTAAATTTACCCGGTCCCCGGGTAAAGTTAGGAGGTTATCAATTCGTCACATTATGTATGTAATACACGAATAATGTAATATGAAATGAATATGAATATTAATGAATATTAATTGAAAACATAAGTTTTGCAAAATAACGCAAAGCAACGATAAGATTTTTTACGCCAACATTCCAAAATGGATCTAGATGTAGGCTAGGTGCGATAACCATCTTCGGCCACACCTTCAATTAACTTCAAACACAAATACAGGTGAACTGCAATCGAACACTTAGCCAAAACTTGACCAAACCTTATTAATCTAGGAATGATAATGAATTCCGTCCTCTCGAAGTCAAGTCCTATCGAAAGAAATGAAAACTTTTCACTTTGCAGAAAAACTAACTAAGTACGTATTTTATTTGTTTCTGGTCTCAATCTGGAAACCTACTGAAGCAGCTTTAAAGTAGAAACTTTAAGAGAACTTCCACTCTCTAAGGACAAACTTTAGTACTTTAGCGCTTGTGAAATTCTGTATCGATGTACGGCAAGTGGACTTAGAACGGCAAACAGCGAAGATGTACTAGTACTTTAGTTAAAAAATAACGTTCTGAATATTCTATGCTTTATGCGATTTTGCAGATTTAGTACGAAACTAAGGCGCTAGAAAGTCAAAGTTTGTGTGCATCTAGACTTAAGTATGCATTGCAAGCCAGCTCTCTGCAAAAAGGTATTATGTTCAGTGACCATTTGTCTTTGTATGTGTTGCGAGTTTGGTTCACTGTGCGTTCATTCGAACAGGAATTTGTTTTATTAGTGTGGAGTTTACCTGATAGTGTGTCGTTCGTCCTCCGCAAAAAGTAGCAAAGAATGATGTAGGCAGATTTAACACAATAACGATATGCTCGACGTTCGTTGCAGTGGACCATCATCATCAGCCCGGAAACGTCCACTGCTGAACGAAGACCTCCCCCTTAGACCGACAACCTGCCATTTGCATTCACCGCACCGGTTTCCCGCGACTTTCACACTTTCCTCGGTCCATCTAGTGAGAGGCTTACCTACGCTACGTCTTCCGGTTCATGATCTTCACTCAATAATTAACAATAATACTCAATGATTTTTCTTCCCCATCGTTTATCAGTTCTTCGAGCGATATGGCCTACCCATTGCCACTTCAACTTGCAAACCACGAGAGCTATGTCGGTGACTTTGGTTATTTGGCGAATATCCTCGTTCCGGATTTATTCCGAAGTAATTCCGAGCATATACTCGTAGCTCTCTCTATTGCCCGTTTGGTGACTCTGAGTCGCAGGCTACACAGATATGGTATCGGGCGCAGACATGGTACGGCTCTATTCAGAGTTCATACTAAATACATTGCACATTGCGCATTGCGGACCTGGGTATGTCCTTAAACTGCAACCAGACCCACCGGAGGACAGGCAGCAGCGTCCTCTTGGTTAACGGTGGTGAGCATTCTGCGATCCCCAAGCCACCTGCCAAGCGTGGGGATTATGGCAACACCCCTCTATTAAGGGGGAGGCCTTCGTCCAGCAGTGTACGTTTTATGGCTGACACAATTCAGAACAACCGAACGACGTTCATCGGGCGTGCATCGCGTGCGGACACGCCCACTCGACGTCATTCGGTGTGTGCCTTAATTCAATGTGATTAGTTTGAAAGTTGAATGCAGCGGTAAGCCGCCCGTGCGCCTGAGCCATCAAAAAGCCAGCAGTTAAAGAGCACGTTTCACTGGTAACACACTGGCAGTAAACCACCGTGTTTAATAAATATATAAGTAAATTCTGTAAACCCTTAGTAGTAAAAACGCAATAACGTGTGAGTGTTTAAAATTAAAATTAAACTTGAACTCCATAAGAAGTAATGTAAAATTCAAAGAATCCTTAGTAATAAAACACCGACAGACGTTTTAGCACTTTACCCGCGATTTTCATAATAAAACTGCATTTAATTGGAATCCCGATGTTGAATAGAAAAGCGACTGTAAAAACGAAGCTAGGTTTTAATGTTCAGTTTAATGAACCGATTCAATGGCACTTAACGCTGCCGTTTTAGTGTACTTTTTTATCACTAACAGTCCGGGAATTTGACTATTCGACAACCTGACAGTGGAGTCAAGGATGGTAAAACATGTAGGCATTTCTGTGAATGAGTCCAAATACAAAAATACAAATACAAATAATTTATTGATAACACCAAAGTTACACGTCAAATTTATTTAAGTAAGTCAAAAACATAATTACTTAGGTAATAAAATGAAATAATAATTATAAAAATACGTCAATAATCTCTTATTTTAAAATAAGCTTCAATGTCATAAAACAAATTCTCTTGTAACCACGCTCTGAGCTTAGATTTGAAGCACCCGGTGGAAGGAGCATCCCGAATGGAAGCTGGTATACGGTTGTAGATCGCGGGCCCCAGAATATACACTGACCTCTCCGACTTGACGAGACGGTGCGACGGGGTGATTAGTTGGTCTTTCTTTTTATTACTTCGTAAATCTAAAGTGCTGTGAACGCCCCTACGTTGGAACGGTCCTGCGTAGTGTTACACGTATAGTTCAAGTGAAGTTCCTATACTACAGATATTTGAACCGAGTCAGAGTAACAACGCTTGGAGCGATGAAATTTAAAAGCCTTGCTTTTAATATCCAAATATTATCTAAATTCGTTATATTATATTACCTACATATTATTGACGTCCCAATTAGAAGAGAATTTAAAAAAAAATCGGAGTGCTTTAAATACCTCCTTCACACTATTAGTATCACGTTACCTAGTTTAGTTTTGGTGGACTAGAGATGGAAGTGGCGCCATCTCTGCTGTAACGCTAGTAACGTGTGATGCTGATTGGTCGATGGCGGGTTAATGGCAACCAATCGGCATTTAGGAGTTTTGGCGGGAACACGGAAAAATCATGTCGTTGCATTCTATTATTTTCTTAAACTTGTGTATTTTCGCGAATTAATGATTAAAAATGGTGGTGTTTTATTCATTGAGTGTTGAATTACATGCACGAGTGTGGGCAAGTGATATAATGTGGTGAAACATGTCTTTTTGTGTTGTTTTCAAAACTCCGTATAAGCTCATAGTAAAGTCGCCACAACTTTACTAGGGCATGACTTGGACTCGACTATGACTAATTTCGTGTGACTGGCTGTGATATCATTACATATTTGACTTGATTTACATATAAATACTTGAAAAAATCATAAACTTGACACTGGCAGAATGCACAACGTGCGATGCCAAGAACTAAGAAAAAAAAAAAACGGCATTTAGTGGGTTTCACTTACCGTCCGACAGAGCCGCTGGTGGGAAGCCCGCGGACACGCTGCTTCCGAGGAGCTCAAGTTTTATTGAGGGTATTCGTTGCGAGCGGTTGCATTGGTTACTTAGCGGAACGCCTTGTCCCCAACTTCTAATAGTTCTTACTTAGCGACTTAGTTATAGTCAAGGTTAAATGTGAAGTGTGTCTTAATGTCGATAATCATTAAAAGACTACGTGTGATGTGTTACTCTCCTCGCCCGCCAAACTCGC
Organism: Erannis defoliaria; assembly: GCA_905404285.2. NCBI lineage: Eukaryota > Metazoa > Arthropoda > Insecta > Lepidoptera > Geometridae > Erannis > Erannis defoliaria. The sequence goes on from FR990090.1 coordinate 6,032,568, forward strand.
GCCACCAAAGTACCATTATCTGATGTGGTTCTTACCTAGCCAGATCCGACATAATATATAACGTTGAAAATTCAAAAAAATTACGTTCCCGCTGAATATTTCTAGCAGAATTAAAAATGTCAATGCCCCACTGATTGATATTTTTTCTAGTGAATATGTTTTACGCTAACTTGTTAAAAACTATCACTAGAAAAAAAACAATATTATTAAACATGAGGATTATAGTTTGTCTATTTACTAAAAAGTTGATTTTTCGGCCTGGTGCATCTATCCCTACCCAGGTATCTCTACTGGTAGGGATAGGAGGTAAGAAATCCACTTAGATCTACCGGTACCAATAAGTGCAAAATCCGCGTCTAAATAATGTAGTTCGGAAAAACTAGAATAACGTATTTCGAAAAGAACGAAGACATCAAAAACAAACGTACAAGTTATTATGAAGCCCTTTGATAGTGATTCACAAGCAAATAGGTAGTTTTGTATTTTCCTGTTCAGTAGGTTAGGGTCTTCTGCCACTCATAGATTTTACAAAAATATTCCACCGGTCGCTTGGCCACTTGCCAAGTGTTGGAATTATGGCAACCCCTCCAACAAGGGGGCTTTCGTCCAGCAGTGGACGTCTTCTGCATGTTGGTGTTATGTGATGAGAAATTAAAACTAATTTTTTATTATTATTATTATTTTTAATTTATTACAAGCATATACAATGTAGATTTTACTAATAATATTCCAACAATAAAATTAAGAACTATATACAAAACAAAATAATAAAATTAAATACCTATCCTGAACTAACCAAAACTATAAATTATAGGTAAAAAACTACATTAAAGTCACTGTCTTCGGGTAGGGTACCTAAAAAACTAGCGACATTACCACGCTGAATGGCCAAACTTATTCTTTGGTAAACTAAATTATTATCAAATATAAAAAATACTGAATTTTTGGGGTAATAAGTAAATTTTACCAATAAAAGGCTAGAGTTAGCCAGTGATAAGACAGTTATAGTGATAGTTATAGTGTTAAGTGGTGATAAGAGATTCCTCTTACCATTAATCATTGCATTAATACGTGAGCTACTGAGAAACAATAGATTATAATGTCCACGGCATCATCGCGTAGGCGGGAAATTCGATCATGATTCTCAATAAGCTTGTAGTTTCATTAGCTGCACTAACCAAAAATATATAGGTAATTATTTAAAGGCTTACTAGATTTCTCATAAGCAAGTGGCCTAGTGGTACAAATGTCCCAAATCACCTTGTATGAACTAGGCCAAAATCTCACACGCCTTTATCTAACCATCACACCGTCATACAGATACGTTAGATACTATTCTACTTAGGGGCAAAACATCAGATAGCAAAGCAAAATCAGCCTGTCAGCCAATTAATTAATAGTTCACTCCTGGACATAGGCCTACTCCTCAATGGTCGATACCCAGACCAGTTGCAGGTAGGTGGATTTACAAACGCCATTGAATAGGGTAGATGACTGATGTTTATATCGTTGAAACCAATAGCTTTGATGTAGAATTTTAAGTAAATATAGTATGTTTATTGAAAAAATAATTTAAATCGGTTAATATGAGCGTTTAAAGTTTTCGTTAGAGACAACTCTGTCCCTTTCCCACAAAACAAAAAATTACGTCACGCCTTACTTGTCAGAATAGAATTTATATGGCGTACTGAGAAGTGACGTCACGATCTGCTGTTTCGCCTCTCTGTCTAGCATGATATTAAAATGCTTATAAGTTGCTAATTTTTTATCAGATTTTCATTTTCTTTTCATTAATCAGCTATATTTATGGGCCACATTTTAATAGGACAATTTAAAAAACCAGCCTATTATCTCTCCGGAGCTAAATAGGCTTCTACATGATGTTTTGCTTTACCGAAACGCCAGTCGTATGACAATCTCCAAAGAGCTCATTGGTGGATAGGGGCCAACTCACGAGCTTACGGTTACGAATTTACTCATCTTCCTAATAAGCTACCATGGCTAAAATATCTGTTACCTTACCCTTAAGAATTATTTTCAATCTCTTGCAAAGAAAACTTAGAACCTAGAAAAAATCGTCTTCTGAAATCGTTTGTTTTAGTTCAAGAGTCAATGAAGCGAATTTGTTTGGATGTTTTATATATTATCGCTTTATATTGGACTCGGTTCCCGTCCAGTGACTCGGCTCGAAACTTTAATCCCTGCCCGCTCATGATCTATTGAAGAACGAACGTGACTTGCACTCCCGCGATTACATCGCAATATTTATACGGAGAATCCGATCGAAGGCTCAGTCGTTTAGGTGTTGCTGGTCATTTGGAGATGATGTTGTGTAATGTGATAGGTTAGGTTTTAATTACAGGTTTCTGGACGTTGGGCAATAAGCCGGCAGACACATCTGCCGCATGCATGAAGAACTGTGGGCCAAGGCCACAACAATGTGGACCCGAACACCAAAAGAACCCTCGGTAGGCCCAAAACACGATGGCAAGACGAGCTTGTCTCCCACTGAGGTTATTGGATGATAAAAGCTCTCGACCGTGAAGCGTGGAAAGAGGGAAGGGAAGCCTTTGCTTTGCAGTGGGACGATCATGGCAGAAAATGAAAATGATACAGGGTCTCTTTAATATTCCAAGTTGTTTCTTGACATCATAAATGCAAATTTTGATTTTAAAACGTCACGGTCAAGGAAACCTGTGACCTGAGTTTGTCCTAAAACTGCATCCAAAACCACCTGAGAACGGGCAGCGTCGCCGCACTGCACTGCGCTCGTCACCCTGAAAATTATATGTCAAATCTCTTTATGCCCAGTATTTTCTCTGGTAACATTCTGCCCTTCAAGCCGAATGCTTGCACACTACTGCTTGGCGAAATAACTGCCAAAGGTGTGGTACTTCCCAGGCGGACTCTGTAATAGAGCCCAACCACTGTTCTTCGCAAGTGCACAATTCTGGCACTGCTACTGTTATGGGTAGGCGTGGCGCTCCACCAGGCGATAGTCTCACTCGACTCGTTATTTCTTTGGATAAAAATAGTAATATTATAATAACGTTCACAAAGAAGTGTTCGCTATAACCGAGTGGGGTACGCTCTCCAACAAATTACGGGCAAAGTTTGGCAAGTCGTTAGCGCTCCGTACTTATCTAGGAGTGCTTCTAGTCTTTGATAACGTTTTTAGTTCATAGATGCGCTTAATGGCTGTTTTAATGGTTAAGTTTCAGAAGTGTTTAAAGGGATTTTAGGGTAAGTAATAGCTATCGAACTTAAAATTTTGAAACGATAACAAAAATGTTTCTTGTAAGAAAACAAAAAATATTGTTTGTGGTTGATACCACACACAATATTTTTAAAAGTCAGGTAAATCCTTCCTCCTAGGTGCAGGGTATTCGTATTGACTAGCCTATCAAGCCCAATACAATTTGGTTTGCTCTAGCCGCAAACATTTAACTTCCAAAGGGCATTATTGTGTTTTGCAGTAGCTGGATGAAGGCCTCTCTTGATAGGGGGTTTGTAATCTCCAATCTTGGCAGGCAGCTTGGGGATCGCAGAATGCTCACCACCGTTAACCGAGAGCACGCTGCTGCCCGTCCTCTGGTGGTTCTGGAACCAGTTTTTCGGCCTGTTTTAGCGCTATACCGAAATGGACCGATATTCTACCGACTTTTGATGCTTGGAAAAATTACAAATATTCGATATAAGAGGGAAAACTACTGATTTTGCATTTTTTTCGATCAAGATCACTCTCCCCCACGTCATCAGGTCAGGGATTGGATTGGGTCTAGTGTGAACTTTTTACAAAAAAAAGGTGAAAAAAAGGTGTCGTTGTGGGAAACGTGTCTAAAAAGTACAAATTTAATCTACCAATTTTACAGGGCAACTCTACCGATTTTACATTTTCAGGACATACCCAGATCTAGGTAGAACAAGGAGTATCGGTATAACTAAGTCGAACGAAGGTCATTATGATCATCACTTTTAAACAACTTTTACTATGGCCATCCCAGAAATCAGGATAATTAATCAGCTGTTCCATACATTTAGCCGAGTAAATTTTTTGCCAATTCAGGGTGTACCCTTAATAAATGTTCAATGATTAGTACCATGTCAACCCCTTGTAGCTCAACCTTTAAAACATACTTTGTTTTTATACAGCCAGTGTAAATTTTTAAAAACATTACTCTCGAATGCACAAAGGGAATTGAATAGAAATAAAGATTCTCCGGAAAGATTGTGTCGCAAAGTTAGATTCCAACTGTAGCCAACAATTTAAAAATGCAGAGTCGAATTGAATTTCCGAGATAGTAAACTTCTCTTATAGTCTAAACTATTGAATCGTTTGTCGAAGATTTAAAGGAAGTGAGATATTTTCAATTTAGTATCACGGTTTTAAAATATAACCGTTGTTTATTCGTTCTATGATTACTTATTGAATAGTTATGGTGATTATGCTGTGAAACGAGCTCACATATTTCGGCGCAGTGAAGGAATTGGAATAACTTACCAGTATTTTACGTAAAACATCAAAAAGTAAATTGCATTTTGGTGTTTTGTGTACTTGACATTTTGCGATTTAAATTTTTACGTAAGTTAAAGTTTTGCGTAAAATAAAGCATGCGTTAAGGTGTTTTGAGTTTAACATTCCATATAATAGTGTTAGGTTACTCACGACACCTTAAATTAACGGTGACGATACCGAGCGCCATTTATTTCTTTAGACCGTTTTCTAACGCAGCGACATGACACTGCACGACAACTGCATGCCAAACGTGTCGTTGTGTGAGAAAACCACTGAGGAGAGAAGTGAATAGAACGGAAAACGGAAATGTGACGGGCCGCGCTAGCCGGCATTAAGTCTATTTAGACTTAATGACAATTCTTCCAATACACATGTTTTTAAACTGAGAATACTCAAAGAAGACAATTCAAATAGACGCGTAGGAAACCAAACCACATTGCATCGTACTTAATTAGATTAATTTTAATCGATTGCAAAATGGCATTTCGAGCGTTTTACTTCAAATGCGCGACAGCGGTTTCCATACAATTGCTTTACAACATTGTTTTGACAAAAACACTGTTTAAAACTATCACGGTTGTTCACTATAGTTCTATTAATATTTACGGAGCTCATTTCACAATATAATCATGGTAAATATCCCGTAAATAATAATAAAACTACATTGTTTTGACAGCCTTTCTACCTAAGAATTAGGGCTTTTACTTATCCGTGGAGAAGTAAAGAGCGGTCTATAGAATTATATGGCGCTATCTAGGGATCTTAAACTGTCAAACTGTGATAACTTAAACTGTCGTGTGTCGTCTCATGAGAAAACGCACACAATGGTGTGGTGGTGGTATAAAGATTTCTGTCGGTATCTATGATTTCCGTTCCAAGTAAAGACCTCTACATTATTTACCAACCTCAACTACTTTCAACCGAGCAAGTTGGATCTATTTGTGACAATACTTTTTATTTAAATAGGTCAGAGCAATTTCGCGGAACAGACCTTTCAGCTAACCTACTTAGCAAACCAATTCGGGCTGGTACTTCGAAGCCAGAGGTATAAAATTGTAGAGCAAGCTTTACCATTTCTCGATAAAGTTAACTGATAGCTTGGAAAGAAGCAAAATCAAACATAATTATTATTTCTACTACTACTGTTATGGGCAGGCGCTTGGAGAATCTAGCTCTCTCTCTCTCTCTCGGGCAGGCGTGACGCTTACCAACAGGCAAACGTCTCGGCCATCTGTCTCGTCACACAATATAAAGAAATATTGTGTATCTAGTCATGTCACCGCCCTTTCGTTGGCATGGTTTAATGCCAACGGCATCACCACCGAATCAAGGGACCAGCGTCCCTTGATTCGGCACTTCCTCTCAACCCACCAGGCCGATGTTATGCTAGTGAACGAGACCTTTCTAAAACCTAGCAAGAGGGATCCCAGGATCGCAAACTACTCGCTCGTTCGTAATGATAGGACTACCACCATAAAAGGCGGTACTCTCATCTATTACAAAAGGTCCCTTCACTGCATTCCTATCGACACCCCTTCTCTCTCAGCAATGGAAGCTTCCTGTTGCCGCCTTTCGATGACCGGTCATCAACCCATTACCCTAGTATCCTGCTACCTCTCCGGTAATAAGACTCTCCTCAGGAGTGACCTCGAGGCTCTTCTCTCTCTCGGAAGCGCAGTCATTCTGGCTGGCGACTTCAACAGCAAGCACATTTTATGTGGCTGCAACACGACCAATACGAAGGGAAACCTTCTGAACTCCCTCTCTGACGACCTCAACTTTGACATAGTTCCTCCCAGTACTCCGACCCACTTTCCCCTGAACTTGAACTACAGACCTGACGTACTCGACTTAGCGCTTCTAAAGGGCGTGACCCTCCAGTTACGCTCATTGGAAGTACTACACGAACTCGACTCTGACCACCGACCCGTCCTCATGCATTTAGGCCCCGATCCGACTGACAGACCTCCTCTGACTAAGACCGTGGTCAACTGGAAGCACTTAGGCGATGCCCTGAAAGCTTGTAGTTCCCCTGACTTGGACAGAATCCCTGACAACATTGTTACCCCTGACGACATCTCTACCTCCATTGACGCTCTCACTAGCCACCTCCGCACCACCGTTGGTGAGGCCTCAAAGCAGGTTCCAGCCGAGGGAGACCAACGCTGGGCCCTGCCTGAGGACGCGAGGGACCTACTGAGAGCGAAACACGCTGCCACTAGGGCATTCGATCGAGCTCGCACCGAGGATAACAGAGCCACTCTGCGGTATTACGAACGTGCCGTAAAAAACCGCATGAGTGAACTCCGTAATCAACGGTGGGATGACTTACTCTCGGGGATCGAGCCATCCCACCTGGCATTCTGGCGGCTGACTAGATCCCTGAAATCAGACTCTGTTACGACTATGCCCCCTCTCACCCGACCTGACCTCCCCCCGCGTTTGACGACGAGGAAAAGGCCGAATGCCTGGCCGACAGCCTCGAAACGCAGTGCAGCCCCAGTTTAGAACATGTCGACCCTGCTCACCTCGATAAGGTGAACAGTGAAGTCGAATACAGATCCTCACTTCCCCCCTTTGATGAACTCGAGCCTGTCACAGCTTCCGAGGTTGAGTCGATTATTAAAGGCCTCCACACCAGGAAAGCTCCAGGTGCGGACGGCATCAGTAACAAAGTGCTCAAGCACTTCTCCATTACGCTAGTTCACCTTCTAGTTAGCATCTTCAATGCGGCCATCGCCAATTGCATTTTCCCCGACGCGTGGAAATCCGCCGACGTCATCGGCATCCACAAACCCGGCAAGAAGGCTTCCGAGCCCTCTAGCTATCGTCCCATTAGTCTCCTCAGTACCCTGGGCAAGGTCTACGAGCGCGTCCTTCTGAAGCGCATCTGGTCCTGTGTCAAAGACAACAACCTCCTCCCTGATGAACAGTTCGGCTTTAGAGCCAGACACTCTTGCGTCCAACAAGTACACCGCATCACGGAGTACGTCCTAGAAGGTTTCAATAAGAAACCCGGCCATGGTTACACCCACAAGCCATTCCCCCAAGGGACTGTAGCGGTGTTCCTCGACGTCGCGAAAGCTTTCGATAAAGTCTGGCACAACGGGCTGATATACAAGCTGTATCAGCTCGGGCTGCCAGACCGTCTTGTACTCATAATACAAGACTTTCTCAGGGCTCGAAGCTTTCGATACCGCGTCGAGGGACAACGCTCCTCCCCCCACGACATCGGCTCCGGAGTCCCTCAGGGCTCCGCTGTGGCCCCGATTCTCTTCTCGCTTTTCACCTGTGACATCCCCCGCACCCCCAAAGTGGACCTTGCTCTCTTTGCCGATGACACCGCCCTCTACACCAGAAGGTGGAACAAGGTCATTCAGCTAGCCCACCTTCAACGAGCCCTCAATCTCCTCGGAGACTGGTTCAAGAAGTGGGCTATCACCATTAACCCCGATAAAAGTGCAGCCGTGTACTTTCATCCGTTCAAAAGACCTCCTTCTAAGCATATCACGCTCAACGGCCAGCCCATCCCATGGGCTACCGAGACCAAGTATCTCGGTGTGACCCTTGATCGTCGACTCACGTTCTCTAAGCATATCCAGTTAGTTCGCAACCGAGCAGCCTTCTTCTTAGGCCGGCTCACTCCCCTTCTCAACGAGCGTAGTAAATTGTCCCTTAGAAATAAGGTTACAATTTACAAAACTTGTATTCGCCCCGTCATGACGTACGCCTCCGTGGCGTTCGCTCATGCCTCCAGCATAGATCTAGAGAAACTCCAAGTCATACAAAATAGATTCATCCGCAGAGCAGTCGGTGCTAGCTGGTTCATGCGAAACTCCGACCTGCACTGCGATCTCGAACTCCCCTCCATCCGTCAGTACATTAAGTACGCTTCGCGCCGCTATTTCGATGCGACCCCCCACCATCCCAATCCACTCATAGTCCAAGCCTCGAACTATACGACAGACACGACAGACCCACCCCCCTTCCGTAGATGCCCCAGACACGTCTTGGGCGACCCGGACGACCCCATAGCCGTCATCACCTCGGCGGCGCTGGGCTCGCCTGATCCGACCACTCCTAGCAACAAGAAGTATTCCGTCTTTGGTATAGGCGCCGGTTACCAAAGGCACACAAACACGCACCGACCTCGCCGGCGAGGTCGAGGACTCCCCAGATCTGTCAGAAGATCTGTTAGATTCTCTCCAAGTAGTCAACCAGATCAATCTACTAGGGCCCCAGGGCATACCCCTTCTGGGGTGCCAGGGCAAGTCTGACCCCACTCCCGGCGACGGCCAAGCCGAGGTTCGTACCGTCTGAGGTGCCCTTGAGCTAGTCGCCTTTAACCTAAACCTAGGCCGAGCGCCGTTTGCGCTTGCCTAAAGTCCGGTGACGCTGTAGAGGCCATCCGAGGCCAACAGCATAGTCATTCATAAAAAAAAAAAAAAAAAAAAATTGTCATGTCACCAGTAAAAATCAGTCAAGCTACGTTTGTATCTCCTTAACCACCGTTCTCGATAAGCGCCCACGCACGGTCGCACCTTTCTATTTGCTGAGATGGCAAGTCTGGCTTTCCGAGACTCTAGTAGAGTAAGCCCTAGTTTTAGTCATTCTGTATTCGACTACTAAATGTATCACTGATATTCATTAAATAATTATACTTCAATTATTTTAATGTGTTTTTAAACACATTTCCGCGCTTTCCCTAAACCTACATAGATACTAAAATATCAACCTGTAAGCTTGTTGTAGAACCACAGAAAAGCGAAGGCCCTACTCTTAGTGTAGAGCTGTTCTTTCTGGCCAATATTTACGATCTCAGCTTTCTGTTTAGTTTTTTTCTTTTGACCGATCGCCTTCAAAGACAGTAATACAAGAATGACAGTACAGACAGACAATAAGACAGTAGTAGTATTTTGGCCAAGTTAATACCACGGGGTATGGAAAATGCATACTAATTTGCCAAGTGAGTCCGGAAAATTTTCTAAGTCTTGATGATAAATGAAAGTGTTCATTGAAAATTGTAAACTCACAGTCTGAAACAAAAATGGGCTGTCAAAAGGGCTGCCGAAATATTAAATCATAACTTGAATTCGAATTTCATTTGAACCCACGCCCTGCGTCGTCTGCACACACTACCATCACTATAGCTTCTCAGTTAGTTAGTACTTGCTATCTTTTATCAGCAGGTAGTGAAAACATGAGTTAAACTTAAAACGCAGTATCAAGATGGCTTCTTTTAATCTCAGCTGAAATGACGGTACTCACTGACCATAAATATTCATAGGTTTAATAAAGAATAGACTGATGCGCAATTATTGTGCTTTCAAAATATATTATTTGCATAGCCTTTTAAGGAGAAACAACGTGACGGTGACCTTTGTACCACCTTATTTTTTTCGAAACCATACAAACAAACAAAACAAAACAAAACCAAAAAAAAAACTAAGCGGTCGAGCCAATTTCGAGTTTATGCGAGACTAACGCATGATTTTTAAATGTATCTAGATTGATATAGGGTGATATAGATTGATATAGGGATATACCTACACATTTTTCAGGTCGTGTTGAGGTCATTTCGACTGTATGTTTTTTTTTGTATGTAACATACGCGATTTCTCCGCTAATTATGAACTGATTTTGATAATTATTTTTTTGTTTGGTAGGTACTTCAAAGGTGGTCTCATATACATTTTATCGAAATCGGTTATTTAGCTTGGTTTTTAAATTAAATTTTCTAGAAAATATGAAGATGTCATCTAGGTATTCGAAGTTGAAGTCGGTTGTATTTTTTTACAAAAGCGTCTTATATTATAGCTATTTTATTTTTATTTCTTACTGGCAAGCTAGTTGACTTTCTAGCTGGCTGGAATTTCGGACGGCCTATTATTTTGAGATTTTCCCATGTTTTAATAGTTATTCTTCTTTCCAGGGGGACAAAAACCCAACAAATCAAATATCATAAAAATTAGAAGGGCCTCTGAAGTTATTACCTCCCAAACAAAAAAAGAATAATTTCAAAATTGGCGGAGTAACCGCGTAACAAACATACAAAAAAAAAACTTTCGAATTGAGAACCTCCTTTTTTGAAGTCTGTTGAAAATTAGAAACCTTCCAGAAAATTTATTATGAAAATGACGTGGTTATGACACATTTTGTTTTATTTATACATGTATACTCACGTTTAATGAAATCGGATACTCCGACTATAGTTTTGATCGAATATGTATCCAATTTAATTAAATGTGAGCATTCCAGTATATAAAAAACAAAATTTTCAAAAAAGTTACTCAGCTGTTAAATACATCACAGAAAGACAAATATTTTAATCCTTTTTTTCTCTTTCCGTACAGATAAATGATAAAATATACCTACTTGTGCAATAATAAAAATTGCATCTCGCCATGAGAGGTAAACACTGGACACTGAATTCATTTTAATTTTTAACCGCAAAATACGCGCCGTACGCTGTACTCGTAATTGCTCAATTAAATCTTTTAAACCAGTTTAAAGTTGTTATAACCGGCTGAAAGCAGATATTTCCAGTATTTTACTGACAGTCGTCATGTTAAAGCGTTTTACTGTTCCGCGTTGCTCGTCACATGTCATAAAACACGGGCTTTAATTTTATGATTGTTCATTTTATGTGAAAATACAAGTGTTATTGTGGCGGTTAACAACCAAGACCTCTTAACTGAAACTTTTGTTGAAAATCCTCTTTTACGCTTTATTGAAACTTTTTAAATAAATTCATTGTAGATAATAATTATAAATATTTTTGGTTTGATGGGTATGAGCAGGGGGGTGTCACTCCGCAGTTTAGGTTTGTTCGGCCGGCGCTCCTTCTGGGTGGACATTGTAATGCAGAAGTCAGTCGCCGCCCGCTAGCCTCGTCGCACGTAACTAAGCATACGTGATAGAAAGAGAGCGGTATATCTAGGTGAATATAGCGAGCTGTATCCAGCGCCGTGCGAGTTGAATTGCTACTTTATTGCCTAGTAGATAGAGTCCTTATTTATTTCAATTCCTTTGCGGAGTTAAGTTAAAGTTAAGTTTCTGTACATAGTACTATTATTTATTCTTGGGTATGGGTGCGAAAATCTAATTAAATTTTAAACCAATCAGCAATAGGGAATATGCATGAATGTTTTGGTTACTAAAATTTATAGGATAAGTGGGAGTTTAACTGAATCTGATGCTTACATCGAAACAAATATTGAAATCGGCTGGTAAAGTTTTCTGAAATATAAGCGCTCAAAGTATTTGGGAGAGAATCATCTGTCCCTTTCTAGCAATACACACGTGTATTGCTAGCAAGGATAGGTAGGTCTAGTACAGAATAAAATTTGTTTGGAATCTGAAGTCACTTCTCTAGTCACGACTCTGGTGGACTTTGACGTTATTTGCTAGTATAATGCCCTCCCTGTCTAACTTAAAACTAAAATGTTTATAGCTTCGTTATATGTGCACATATTTTAAATTTTATTTTCGATGTGTTTATAATTTTTTACTTTTGTAGTGGTAGGACTCCACTGCACAGTCCGACTGGGGAAATACCACAGCTTTGTCAGTTAACCAACCGCCAAGCAGTAGTGTGCAAGAATTACTGAATTCCAGTTTGAAGGGCAATATTACCAGAGAAATTACTGGGTATGATGAGATTTAACATCTAATATCACAGGGTGACCAGCGCAGTGCAGTGCGGCGCAGGATTGTGTTCGCAAGTTCATAATTATGGCACTGCTACAGTTAATGGCAGGCGTGACGCTTACCACCAGGCGAACGTCTAGTTCGTCTCGTCACTTGAAAGTATAAAAAAACACCCATAAACAAAATCCTTGATCTTGACACTCCAAGTAGCAAGAAAACATAAAGAAAATCCCTATAATAAAGGAGATTCCCCAAACCCCTCCAACTGACTGCCTGAATTATTCATCTAGTCACTGAAAGAATTAATTTACGAATACTCCGCTCAAAATTCCCGAATTAAAATCCAGGAACAATGGGAAGTTTTTTAATAAAATCCTTAAGCGTCAGGTGTCTGAACATTGATATATTGACTTCTTAAAATACACCGCAAATAAAAACGACTAACTAGTACTACTTACGTAATAGACTAGACGGCTGGTTTTTTTTATTGTCCTATTAAAATGTGGCCCATAAATATAACTGATTAATGAAAAGAAAATGGAAATCTGATCAAAAATAAGCAACTTATAAGCATTTTAATATCATGCTAGACAGAGAGGCGAAACAGCAAATCGTGACGTCACTTCTCTGTACGCCATATAAATGTTATTCTGACAAGTAAGGCGTGACGTCATTTTTTGTTTTGTGGGACAGAGTTGTCTCTAACAAAAACTTTAAACGCTCATATATCAGAACATTATTAACCGATTTAAATTATTTTTTCAATAAACATACTACATTTACTTAAATTCTTCATCAAAGCTATTGGTTTCAACGATATAAACATCAGTCATCTACCCTATTCTATAATTCATGTTTTCTGTACTAGTAACTAGATTCTTCTTTTATTCTGGTCTTAATGTTTGGTATCGCACTTTGTGCATCCTGCCAGTGTCAAGTATAAGCTTTTTTCAAATGTTTGATCGTAACTGGTCAAATAAGTCATAAAATCACAATTAGTCACTACTAAGTCCAAGTTATGCCCTACTAAAAAAAAGGAGTGGCGACTAAACTAGAGAAGCTTTTACGGAGTTTTGAACACAACACATAAAGGTATGTTTACCACATTATATCACTTGCCCACAACACTCGTGCATGTAATTCGGCACTTAAACACACCACTTTTTTTTCATCGAATAACTCTCTTAAAAACCTGTCTCTAATCTTGTTCTTGGGACCTGGGCACGTCCTTAAACTGCAACCTGACCCACCGGAGGACGGGCAGCAGCGTCCTCTTGGTTAACAGTGGTGAACATTCTGCGATCCTACTGCGAGACTGCGAGAAAGCTCTGTCAAACATAAAAAGTAATCAACTATCTAACCTAAAAATAAATTTTCAGGCCGTCAACAGCTGCATAGATTCTTAAAACAAGGCACAGTACCCATTATTTTGCTTTGAACTAGATTATCGATAACGTCCAGGATTCATAAAAAAAAACTTGATTTGGCCAGATCCGGATCGTCGCTGGCGCCATCTGCGAAAATTTTGCTTCTGGAGCCTTACTGAGGGAAAGCACAGCTCCTTGAAAGCGTAGTCCATTGGTACAATCTGTTATCACAAAACTGCCCGTTTTACCGCCTGTTTGTTGATTTAAGCTTTGGCTGGGTAAGTAAAGTACGTTCGTATAGGCTGAGTGGCCAGCCCTAGATGTCAGAGTTAATATGCCGTTAATGTTTGGCTGGGTAACTGGACATCACATTGAAAAAAAAAGAAGCTTGTTTTTCCATAGAAAAATATAAAATAAGTATCGAACGATAACTGAATGAAATAGCATAATAATAATATATTTTTTTCGTAACTGGATTTGACATTCTAGTTATAAATGTGGATGAGAGGAATTTTTGGAGAAATTTCAAATAAAAATAAAAAAAACCATTTTACTGTGCATCATAATTCGTCATTTTTTATATGACCAAATCAGGGTAGGTAAAATTTTGTTCACAGAGATGAGTACAATTACTATCTTTCGGCTTAGTAATACCTTTAAGCGTAACCCTGTCTATTTTTTAATTTGCAAAGTAGGTATTCAAAATTATAGGTTTGCATTTTATCTATTCAAAACTTAAATGGGCGACCGCTGTCGTTACTAATTTAAGTTAATAATGTTTAAGTTTCCAGACGGCTACTCCTATAGGTATAATAGTGTAGGTATAAGGTTAATAGGTACATACAGGTTGTTCCATATATCAACGTCCAGTCCGGTTCGGTCCGACATGCAGAGCAATAGATCTAGTAATGCAGGTTCTGCAATGTACGTCTGTTTAAATTTATAAAAGATTACATTTATTAAAGAAAAAAAATGTAATTTATTAAATGTTTGTGTTTTTGATTTGATTAATTAATTATTAACAGACTTCACAAAAAGAGGAAATAATAACTTAAATGCAACTTTTTTTATGTTTCTTTCACCGATTTCCCCGGAAATTTTGGACCAATTTTTGTGATTCTTTGGATTCGGAAATTATTATGATAATCATACAATTATACACTAACGTCGTACATGACCAAACTTTTCTGTGTTTTCACGGACGGTTTTCAAGGAGAGTGTAGCTTTCTATTGATACAAAGTTCATTTAAATCAGATCAGTAGGTATTCTTTAAAGTTATCAATTCAAATCTACATCATAATATATAAATAGGTAAGTGCAGATATAAATTCATTCTGTAGTCAGTGCTGAATACTGCTTGTGCTTTATTCCATTCCGGGTAAATATTTAACCCTATATGAGTGATTGGGATATTTTCATCATGGTAGTCTTTGTGGGTAGGCTGGTTCACTTACCCCGTCAAATTGCTTCACTCGACACAACACAGGTATTCACACGATTTTTGTTTAATTTATACGGTAATACTTCAATTAAATTATACGTTTATTATTAATCCGATACTCGGACTATAGGTTCCATCACATCCGGTGACCTTTTTCTAGGAGTGGAAACAGAACAGAGTGCGTGCGGTCGCGTCCTGCTTTGCATTGTGGGCCACAGCAAGTTCCGAGCAAAACCAAGAAAACGAAAAAAAACAAACGAAAATGTAAAACCAAAATCGGTTCAGTTATGATAAAACGTCAGTTTTCATTATTTCCACACGATGTTTTTTTCTTATAAGTTTTAAACGACGAACTCATTGATACAAGCCGGGAATAGGACCTACGACCGTACGCTAGTGAACTCGTGATTAAATAATTTTAACCGATTCGATAGAGTAGAGACCACACTCTGTATACGTTTTGTCTCTACGATACATTCTCTTGTTGCATTTCATGTTACTCTTAATTACTTTATTCAGTTTATAAGGTTGTGCACATTGTTTTAATGCTATAAAGCTCAACTATAGTCCAAAACCTGGATGTAGTAGTAGTAAGAAAGTAAATAAGCATCTTAAGAGCAAAAACGTTCAATATCTGAGACTGAGAACTTTCGCTCATAAGACTTTCAGTAAAGTTGTTGCCAAACGCTAGGTTAGCCTTTAATGAGAGCTTTTCAGAAAAAATAACCTTTATGGGATCACCTATATCTGGGTACTTCTCGTTGACCTAGAATCATGATATTTGGAAAGAACCAATAAGGTCTTAGCGCAAATAAAGGTAAATTATAAGTATGTTGTTAAATCACATCACATTTTTATAAAAACACTAATAAAAATGAATACTCTTTTTATGCAATTGAGTGACGAGACGAGCTAGACGTTCACCTGGTGGTGGGCAATGCCAGAATAGCGAAATTGCGAACAAACTCCTGCGCCTGCACTGCGCTCGTCACCCTTAAATCTAATACCTAGATACCTTAGGCTTATAGATACCTAGCAAATATCTGTAAGCCCTAACATTGTTCTTCGAAATGAAACAGAGTATTGCTTGCACACTACTGCTTGGCGCTTGAATAACTGGCAAAGGTGTGGTACTTCCGCAAGCGAACTCTGCAATAGAGCCTTAACATTACAACTTAAGTACCTACTTAAGAAGTGCAATAGGTATTCATTTTGTAGGTTTATTATCGAATATTTAGCTTTATTATCGAATACTTAGCTTTATTATCGAATACTTAGCTTTATTATCGAATACTTAGCTTTATTATCCAATACTTAGCTCATCAGCCTTCCATCGCTCTCAGCAAGTGGTTCACAATCATTAACGATACTCCTAGTAGCCTCGCCGGACGGCGGTCGGCGACAGTGGCCATGTAGAGACTGCCGTATTCCCAAATTGGGATGCCACTGAGAAATGCTGCTTTGAATTGATGACCACTGAAACTTAAATAAACGTGAAATTGTATTTAAATTCATTCTGGTGCTATGTGTTTGTGTTTCGTCTCACGTCTCTTGAGTTGTAGAGACTCCTGAGACTAAATAGTCGGAGGATTTTGAATTTTTTGGTATTCACTTGTATTTTTATAACTTATAGTTTCTTTAGGATGGTATGTAAAATTAGAGAGCGTTGCCAATTGGTAATAAATATATCCACTAACCACGGACATGGGTATATCCGAAAACTTCATCCGGGACCACTGGAGGACGCGCAGCAGCGTCCTCTCGGTTAATGGTGGTGAGCATTCTGCTTACCGCTTGCCAAGCGTGGGGATTATGACAACACCTCCCTATTAAGAGTGCGACTAATGCCAGAAAAATAACAGATTTCACCCGCGCGTCTTGCATTAGTTTAGAGTCGAAAATCGCATGATATAATTGATGATGATGATAGCTTTGAGCAATTTAGATGAGATTTTATTTAATTAAACAAAAACTAGGCATGAAATAAAAAAAATAAACGGCTACTGTGCTAAAACATTAGTTTGCCTATGTAATTCGTAAAAAATAATGTGGTGCTGTCGCTGATAATTTAGAGCATTTGAATTAAAACAGTTTTTTTGTTGGTAATTTGTATTTTTTTTTTCAATAAACCTAATTATTTTACAAAATTCTATTCGGTTACTCGGCTTGTTTAGGTTTTTCCCCTAACAGTATTTATTTAATCTGAATATTTACGTTCTTTATCATTAAACTATGTGTTTAAAAATACACCTTTTACTTACTTTTGGCATTAGTCGCCCCCTTAAGGGGGAGGCCTTCATCCAGCAATGGGCGTCTTCTGGCTGATGATGATGATGATAGCCACTAAAGCCGTGGGAAAATAATCGGGAGACCGCTCGACTTAAAATCATGAGGTCGCCGGTTAAATCAAACCCAGGCCCGTACTAAGGAGCTATTTGAAGCATTTGTACGAATTTTCATACCACTGGCTTTTCGATGAAGAAATACATCATGAGGAGACCGACATACATTCGGAGAAGAAATTCAATGGCGTATGTGAATCCACCAACCTGCAACTGGGCCAACGGAACGTGGTGGATGTGGCCCAAACTCCTTTCGATGGAGAGAAGGGTAGTCCCTGTGGACTATAAAAATGTAGATTAAATATTTATATCCACTAAGATTATTACGGACTCTAGGGGTCTTTAATAGCATTATATCTTATGTTATTTCCGCCTACATCATTGATATTAGCTACCTTAGTTAGCAGCAAGGTATTAACATTCTTGATTTTGTTTGAGCTCGTATCTTCAAAACAACCGCAATAACTTCCATCCCTAAGACAGTGATTCTCAAAATGAGTTCCCTTCTATACTGCTTTAAATAAATCTGACTGCAATTTAACCTTGCCCAATATGCATGAGTGTAACTCTGGCTTTGCTAAGAAAATCTATACTGCTTATCTGTGTATGCAATACATATCTTTTAAAAAAGCTTCTTTAAACACTTTTTCCATTTACGATTTTGGTTGTTTTTTTCTATATTAACTTACATTTAATCACACTAATAATATAAATGAGAATGATAAAGTTTGTTGTTATGTGTGTGTATGTTTGTAACCTCTTCAGACCAAAACGGCTAATTTGAATTAGATGAAACTCAGAATGATGATAGCTTATTTTCCTGAATATTATATAGAATACTTTTTATTATCATCATCATCACCGTCTTTCATCGTCGCGCGGGTGAAGCTGCAGGGCGCAGCTAGTTTGGTTAGTTCAATGTTCCAAAAGTCAGATTCTTTGGGAAAGGAATAACATTAAAGTGAATAGTATCCTGGTATCTTTGGATGATAATGATAATGTAGTAGCCAGCCAATGGGCGACGAAATTATTCAGTCATATTACGGAACGGGAAGGAAAAAGTAAATTCCTATCGTATTTTTTTACTGTAATGATCTGATACAATTTGCTAGATATTGGTGACTCGAAACTATAAGCAAAGTCAAACTATATAGGAAATACGCCAGTTTTATTTTATAAGGAAAGTTCGTAACAAATGACAATACTTAAAACACTTGCATTTGCATGATCTTATTCCCCCCAGCCCATTCTTCTATCGGACGGCCAGGACCTCGAAAAGCGACACCGTTTTATGGTTGATATACCAAAAACTCGTACGAAACGGTTTGATTCCACTTTCTTTATTCGAACTGCTAAACAGTGGAATACGTTGCCCGAGTGGGTGTTTCCCCATAATTATAATCTGGGTGTCTTCAAGTCGCGAGTGAATCGGTTTCTTCTAGGCAAGCGTGCTCCATCGTAGACTGCATCTTCGTTTATCATCAGACGATATGGCAGTCAAACGCAAGCCAAACATATTAAAAAAATATTTAAAAAAAAACTCATCAACATCATCAGCCCGGAGACGTCCACTGCTGAACGAAGGCGTCCTTCTTAGACCGCCACACTGTGCAACGACCTGCCATTTGCATCCACCGGTTGCCCGCGACTTTTACAATGTCGTCGGTCCACCTGTAGGAAGCCCTTCTTACGCAGCGTCCTTAAAACACTAGCTTTACATTTAAATTAAGTTATCTGTGCACTTAATTATTGTATTGTGGAGAACTTCAATGACGTTTATTAAAAGGCGTGTGATATTTTGGCCTAGTTTATTCAAGAAGGTGAAAAAGGTATGGGAAGTTTGTACCACTAAGCCACCTGCGTATGGGAAATCGCCTAAGCCTTTTTTTAACTAATATCGCACTCTTCGCTGCGTTGATATCAGATGCTAGGTTCACTTTGAATAAAGATGGTGAAACTTATATTGAAGATTAAAATTTGAAGTTCCGAAAACTGCTAAAAAAGTAAATCCGTCAAAATTTATAATTGGTTTCCGATAAGGCATTTTCCATCAACTCAAAGTAAAGTTTGAGCACCGCTGCCTTAGGCCTGTTACAACAAGTCGTTATCCTCTGAAATGGTCGTCATATACGACTTTTATAACACGTTAAGTCAAATTATGAATGTTATCGCGTAACTAAAGTGCTTTGTTGAACATTGCCTAGGGTCTATGCCTAAATAGCGCTTTTGAATTTAATATTGTGTGCGCTTTAGCCGATCTTTGAGATATTTACGTGAGACCTTGACTATTTGTTGTGTAAGAGAAAGTTGTCCACAAAAAGGGAAAAATAAAAAAGAAAGTTGTGAAAGTTGTTGAAAGTTGTTGTTGTTGTGTTATTGTTGAAGTTGTCATCCTGAATTTCCGAGTTCCACGTCGATAATAATCACATAGATTGATGTACGGATGTACGGATTTACGCGAAATACAACCAACCAATACCAAATAATTAATCACCAAAAAATTAACATTATATAATTAAGAAATATATAATTATATACCGGGCGTTAGTTTGAACACCGTTATCCTTCTAGGATATCATTGTACTCATCATTATGAACAACTTTTACTATGGGGCCAACCCTGAAATCACGAAAAAAAAACAGCTGTTCTATACATTTTGTCCAAGATCGCTGAACCTTTTTGTATGGAACAGCTGTTTTTTTTTGGGATTTCAGGGTTGGCCCCATAGTAAAAGTTATTCATAATGATGAGTACAATGATATCCTAGAAGGATAACGGTGTTCAAAATAACATCCTATATATAAATTATATATAATTAAATAATATAATTAATTAATTATCTCTACCAACCGTTGAATCAGTAACATTAGACAAAGAGGTCATTGTACTCATCATTATGAACAACTTTTACTAAGACGCCAACCCTGAATCCGGGGAAAAACCGGCTGTTCCATAGAAGAAACGTATCTCGTCCTCGACGAAATGTATTGAGCAGTTGATTTTCTCAATTTAAGGGTTTGCATCATTTTAAAAGTTGTTCATCATGATGAATACAATGAACTCCTTTCGGCTTAGTAACACTGTTACGCGTAACCCTGTATAAAATAGTAATTTATGTACCGATGAAGTGCTGTAACCTTAAAATTGCAAGTAAAATCGTGGACTCTCTCTATGGAATTTTAATAAATCGCACAACTTGATATACCTTGGCCCAAAATCTGTAAGCCAGTCACTTTGCCTGTACAAATTTACTTCGCCACTGTAGCGAGTACAAAAACTAAAATTAATTAAACAGAAAGGGATATGCCGATAATTGCTGAGAACCGCTTAGAGCCCTCAAGGCTTTTATGATGTACCAGAGATGATGATAAAGATAGAACGGATATGCAAAACATTACAAGAGAGTGAGATAGTTAAAAAGCGTACTTACTTCATTAAAAAAAAACAAAAAAAAATATGGGCCCGTGTTTTTTTAATGTAATTCCTGTTGCCTGAAATAAACGTTTTTTTTTAATCACATGTCATACAAATCAATTAACCAAGACAAGCCAGTTAATACTGTAAACTTGATATATAAACCCTAGACAATACTGCAAATCACACAACGATAGCAAATCTACTAATCAGCGATCATGACGTCATCGTCTCGTCAGCGGTGATTGGCTGATCGCTGGTCGTAATTTTTACTATTACTTTAAAGGTAAAATATCCTTATTTTCTTATCCTTAGTTAGTAATAATATTACAAATACAAAATTGTGTATGTTGGGTTGCTGGTTTGATTGTTTGTTTGTCGAACAAAGAGTCGAAGTAATTTTTGACAAGGATTTATGTCTAAAATTGCGCAATACAGATTCAGCGCAGACCAACCTTAAGTCGGAGAAAAATAAATACTTCCTTTAAGAGTAAACAACTTGACAAGCCGGTCACTTCTCCATAGAAACGGGGAAGTAATATTACTCCACCGTATAATGTTGTATGTCCAATACTAAGTATTATATCGATTTGTCTCTTCATTATCTAAGATTGTAAATTGATAAGAAAGTAAAAAGTTAATAAACATGAACATTATGAGCCAGGAAAAATTTTTTTTTTAGCTCTATTTTAACGCCACTTTGGACATAAATAACATAAGGAATACAAAAACTCTAAAATAATGTATCAAACGGCATATTTTAGTCCATCAAAATTTCAAAAAACTTTAGTTGGAATAAATTATTTCAGTAGTTTATTCATCACAATCATGCAGCCAAAGGTCGACATGAAAAAAATTGCGCGCATTTTTCTTTCTTTCTCCCTTTCCCACACTTTGTTTGATGAAGAGAGCATGCTTTTTAGCCACGCCCACCGATGAGTTCGAGCCGTCGGGCGGTGCATCCTTAATAGAAATATCGTCGCGAGCGAAACCGCGAGGTGTTTCTACCGGTTTTATAAAAACTACTCTGCCTTTCTCGAAGGACTAACACACCAATTTGCATCCACTTAATTGGATGGAACGTTTCTTCTCGTCGCTTTGATCTTATTATTCCGGAATGGATTTGCTATATCCATTTGGATTTTTCCGAGTGGTTTCAGCGGTTATTCGTTTAATTTTATTGTGTCTGGCAAATACGGTCTCCAGGGTATTACAGTGATTTTGCTTTTGTTTTTGGTGAACAGTGTTTTTGTTGAGATCTTTTTCTTTTGGTAGCTCCAGGGCAGAAACCGTACAAAGTGAGGTCATGACAGGTTACCGTAAGTAGAAAACGTATTGCGTTTAGCTTGCTTTTATTTCTTCTGTTACTTGTTTTGGCTTTATCTCATGAAACAAGTAAAGACAAGGTAAACGGCAACAGGGGAAAGCTTAATTTAAGTACGATAAATTATGTGATATACCGGGTGCTAGTTTGAACACCGTTATCCTTCTAGGATATCATTGTACTCATCATTATGAACAACTTTTACCAACCTTGAACCAACCCTTGGGCCAACCCTGAAATCACGAAAAAAAAATCCGGCTGTTCCATACAAAAAGGTTCATCGATCTTGGACAAAATGTATGGAACAGCAGATAGCAGATTGGCCACATAGCAAAAGTTGTTCATAATGATGAGTAAAATGAAATCCTTCAGGCCGTTAACCCGACTGTTCAAACTAACAGCCTGTATAAATATATTTTTTACCCCAATGTATATAAATGTAAATATATATAACATAAAAACAAATAAACTGCATATTAAAAAGACCGTACAAATGCGTAAGCTCACGAGTAAAACCAACCATCGCGCATCGGCGAATAGATTTCGAAGACAGCCTGTATATATTTTGTTTATTTTTTTATTGATAGGTATATATTATTATTTTTTAATATGTAGGTGAGCTGTGCTGGAATATTTCCGACACCGCACGGGACGATTCCAGTGATGAAGAGCTTCAGAAAGCGCCGGCGCAGCGCTGCACTCTACCCGCCCCCACCCCCGCACCCGCAGAGCAACCGCTGCCATCACGCGCGCGACGCGCAGCGGCCCGCAGTGCTAAGCAGGACGCAGCTTCACGCGCGTCGGGCTCTGTTTTCACTCTTTGAAAAGTATATACGATTTAATTCAACGTGAGTATTCCCGTATAAATAAAACAAAAAGACTGTAAATTAAATAAATAGAATGAGAGGATACAAAATTAAAAACATTTAGCATCAAGTCTTGGTAATTACGTAGGTCTGCCAGCTCAGTGTCAATCAAGCGGCATCCGGAACGCCGGACGGTTCAGCGGTTATTTGGGACTCTAAGAAACTCTTCTTGATTCCACAATCTTCTCCCATCTTGAATCCTGAATGGTCTGAAACCGAATCCCATCGAAGTTTCTGAATCTCGAAAATGATATAAGCTCTGAGGATTAGCGTCTCTCTTCCTTAGTAAAGTAACTTACTTTGCATTTCAGACATAATTCATCATAGTTTTAGTTTTAGTCATAGCTAAAATGTGCATTTTGTATTGCATTTTTCCATTGATCAATGATAATAATAATAGTTTATTGTTCATAAAAATTTACATTTTTAGATAATGAAGAGACAAATCGATATAATACTTAGTATTGGACATACAACATTATACAGTGGAGTAATATTACTTCCCCGTTTCTATGGAGAAGTGACCGACTCTCCTGAAGTTGTTTACTCTTAAGGGAACAATTTATTTTTCTCCGACTTAAGGTTGGTCTGCGCTGAATCCGTTTTGCGCAATTTTAGACATAAATCCTTGTCAAAAATTACTTCGACTCTTTGTTCAACAAACAAACAATCAAACCAGCAACCCAACATACACAATAAGAAAACAACAAAAAAATACAAATAACATTTGGCGTACCCTGGATCCCACACTAGGGTGACCTGTGTCGTGGGCTCCAGGCTCTTCCATTCAGAGAAACATTAAAAAAATTAAAGTAGTGATGATAAGAGGGATGTCTTTGTGGTAACCCATATTTTTGTTCAGAATCCAACCCTTATAAAGCTGTGGGCTCATAAAGTTCATATTTCAAAATTCTATAAAAATCCATACGTCTGGTATAAATCCTGCGGGGCCCGTAACTTGGCGCAGTTAACATAATGTATGGGCGGCGGTGCTCGGTCTAATGCCAATTTAAGCGCCCGTGTATGAGTAAAATGGTTTTACTCATGTAAGAAAACTGCGGTACAAAGAGGGCAGTTTACCTAGAAGACTTAATTTTGGAATAAAATGTCAACTTGATAGAGATACAATGATATCCATAGAAACGCGGTCCTACCTAGTGATATTGTTGTTGATTTTGAAGGTTTTAGTTGACATTACTAAACTAACTAAAGTATTGCGGACCTTATCTAACATGTCTGATAAAAAAGGGATAGCGAGTCAACTAAAGCCTGCAAAAATGACCACATTATGTAAGTTAAAAGTGTTTTTTTTAATTTAATTCTGTGTTGTTATAAGTATGATGAGGGCAATAGCGAATTTCTGGTTCGCAGATTCACTTAGACTGCTATCTCACTAGCGAGCTGTTTGCGAGCGTTTTCAAAGCGGAGCGGGCGCGCCGCGAATACGTGGCGGATGCGCAACGAACAATCCGCGGATGCGCAACGAATACGTCGCGGTCGCGCAACGAACTCGCCGCGAACGGCATTTTGTACATTCTCGTACAGAACCCTTTCGTGCTTCAATGCTTTGGTTTTTGCGTCTTCGAAGTAACAAAGCCAACAGAAGTGTTTCCTCGTCGGAATCCATTCTGTTACCGAGTGTATTGTACGTCGTGAACTCGCCGCGAACAGGCGACGAAAACGTTGCGTAATCGCCACGCCGCGATGTCTGTGCAGCCGCGGCGCGTTCGCGACGTATTCGCTGAGTGCCCGCTCCGCTTTGAAGACGCTCGCAAACCACTAGTGTGATAAGGCCCTTACGCTTTTGAATTTCTTTTCTAGACATTCGCTTGTTTTCTCATCATGATTGAGTGAGGGACAACATAATTATGCAGGTTTGTTAACAATATTTTCCTTCACTCAAAACATTGTAAGGATACCAGCGTTAGGTATGTTTGTATTGGGATATTAAGAGCTATACAGTTCTAAACGAAATATTTAAGATGACGCTACAGACAAATTTTTTCAAACATTTTCATAGTTCCTTGCACCTATCTGTATTCGAAGTGTAACCATTTCCAGTAACATGGTTACATCTTCGTTATATGAACTCTTCAAGTGTAAGCACCCTAGCCTAATAGCGGAAGAATGAAGGAACACTAAGTTCTGGAGCAAGTAATAAAGTAATTTAAGTTATGTGCCGACAGGTAAGTACTATACTTGACTGGCGGTAACTTTGGAGTTAAGGGCTGTGGAAGAAATACTAACTAGAACAAGTTTTGAGCCTTTGGCTACTTTGAACAGATTTTTATGCTGATTTACTTGAAACTTTATTCCGAGACTTAAGGCTTATTAATAAACTTGAAGTGGTTTAGGGATACTTAATCCGCCTTTTGTCTTTATCCACAGACCTACAGAAAGAAAGGATTAAACAAAATACTGAATAACTATTCACCTTCATCCCTAAATATTCACGTTCATCCCTAACTATTCACCTTCATACCAAACTATGTACAGACACAGTAACAGATTGACTGCTTTTCATCATCATCATATACTTATACTCCTCCATCTACCCACTGGAGCTACTATACCAGCGGCCCAAAGCCTCGCTCCGTTACTTCAAGGAACTGGGCTAGCTCGGGTAGACGCTGGCGGGGAAATGCACAATACATCCCAAGCGGGACGTCAGTGCAAGAGTTATCGCCCCCACATCGAATAAGAATAAGAACTATTCAGGAGCTAATTTAGATAAGTTTACTAGAGGTCGCTTGCGACTTCGTCCGCGTACGGAAGAAATTCGCCCCGCTCCCATATTATGTTCCGTACCGCTGGGCTAATTACTCATATTTCCCTCCCCATATTCACCCACTCAACATGTTAAAATGTTAATCCAATAACACAACTACAACTTCAATACAAATAACCATTCAAAGCACTTCAACCCCCTGAAGTCATCACTGTAAAAAATATTGCAAATATCATTATTTTATTTTAAACGAACTACCCAAGTATCAATTTTCATCGCTATAACTTAAGTTTAAATGAACTATGCAAATACCTATATATTTTCACAATTAAAAGTTCAAAAACAAAGGAGTGTCATACAAAAGGTTTCACCCAATTTTACCCCTTTAGGGGGTAAAATTCGAAAAATCCTTTCTTATCACACCTCTGCGCTTCAAGACAAATACACGTCCTCCAAATTTCAAGTCTTTACGTCCAGCGGTTTAGCCTGTCCGTTATCTGTCTGTCAGTCAGTCAGTTGTTGGATCAGGACAGTAATTCTTATAGTATTAAGATTAAAGAATAATATAACCATTTAAATCTCAAGTTAGATTAAACCAAATAAAATGTAAGTAAGGTGAGTAGCCAGGTACTAGTGTCACAGTTATGTGCTGTCTGATGACTTCTGACATAGCCTAACGGTTATTATTATAGAACAAACAACCGGATCTGTGTGTGTATCTGTATGTTTATGACGTCTTCACGCCAAAACAGGTTAATAGATTTGGTTGAAACTAGGAATAATAATAAATAATAAATATTGGGGGACATTTTACACACAGCGCCATCTAGCCCCATACTAAGCAAAGCTTGTATTATGGAAACCAGATAGCTGATAGAATACTTATATACATATATTTTTCGTAAATACGTACTTGTAATACATACTACACCCAAACACAGAACAAACATTTATGTTCGTCACATAAATGTTTGCCCTGGGTGGGGATCGAACCCACGCCCTACAGCTCTGAAGGCAGACATGCTACCAACTGAGCTATAAGGCTGTCATGGAATGAACATAATAGGAATGAAGATAGCTTATTTCCCAGAATAACATATGGGCTAAATTTTAAGAAAATTTGTCAAAAATTTAATAGAATAGGCCTATAGCCTATAATTCGATCTCAGCGCCACCTATCGGGTCCAATTCATAGTGATGTTGACTAGCAGCGGTGTGGTCATTTTGCGAATTGGACATTTTGAGATGTGGAATAGATGAGATTAAGTCAAATGGCGACTCGGATATTTTGAGATGTGGGCTAAGTGAGATGAAGTCATTTTGCGATCTAGCCATTCTAATACTAACCCAATATTATCATCACCGTTTTTCATCATCAAGCGGGTGAAACCGCGGGGTACTCCTATATATGCTCCTATTATTATTACAATTGTCACAAGTCACTTAAACCCATAAACCATATATTTTATCCGCATTCAAAGCACGTAAATACTTTACAACATTAACTGTGACTACATAAATCACGTTATCAGTACAAATTCCAACTCTATTGTTCGCAGTGTTCTGAACAACTAATGGCTTTGAACAATGCAGAGTTTCGAATCACTTACACAATCGACGCACTAAACTTCTTGGCCAGCAGTTATGACGTCATAAGCTAGGGCAGTGCCCTCGCTAAGTTTGGCGAGAGTCTGTTTAAAAATAGATAAATGAAGATTCTTTATGAAATTCATTCATTACGTTTAATGTGATGAACCCCTCTCTTGTGAAGGCCCGGGCATTTGCCCCGGTTTCCCCCCCGGCAATGCCACATTTGATTATGGCTTTAGAAGAATGTATGAAAAATATTATGTTAATAGATGCATAGATTTGAATGGTGCATACTCGTACCACTCGTGGAGACTTTTTATTTAAAATTCTGACTAATAATATCTCATACCAAATTTAATATCAGTAGACAATGATCATATAATTCTGGTTGTTTGTCATTTTATTATTTTAAAATGAATAATGTACTTACATTAAATTATCAGTTAACATAATTATTGGATCCCAGTCACACAACTATTCATAATAGCTTTATTATATAGCACATCATTGACTTATATAACCCATCTCTAGCGGTACCTGGTGTAAAGGTGTCCATTACTCTGGCTGGATTACAATAGGGTAGATGACTGATGTTTATATCGTTGAAACCAATAGCTTTGATGAAGATTTTTATGAAATATAGTATGTTTATTGAAAAAATAATTTAAATCGGTTGATAATGTTCTGACATATGAGCGTTTAAAGTTTTTGGTAGAGACAACTCTGTCCCTATCCCACAAAACAAAAAATGACGTCACGCTTTACTTGTAAGAATATAATTTATATGGCGTACAGAGAAGTGACGTCACGATTTGCTGTTTTGCCTCTCTGTCTAGCCTGATATTAAAATGCTTATAAGTTGCTTATGTTTGATCAGATTTTCGTTTTCTTTTCATTAATCAGCTATATTTATGAGCCACATTTTAATAGGACAATTAAAAAAAACCAGTGATTAAGCAGTATTATAGGAAAAAATAGGAAATAACAGTAAAAAAGCAACAGCTGTTAAGTTTAACTTATGAATAAATACATAATACTTACTTACTTACTACATAGGTTCTTAACAACTTGGAAAATGGTAGATAAAGTCACGAGACATCGCTAGTTAGCACAAAGGAATGAAAAATGCATCCATCTAACCGATGTATCCATCTAGATATAATATGACCAGACATTTTGAACTCAAATCACGTCTAGGTCCTAAGGGAGAATGTATAATGATATATCATAGTTATGAACTAGTCTGAGATTCAAAATTCTTTTAACCTTACAGTTTTACATTTGATTTTCTGCTGCGTTTACGATAAAAAAATACTGTGTGTCTGAGTGGGTTCCTGGATTCACAGTTGGATCCTGTAGGTGGCGCCACCTCCAAATCGCGTAAACCAATTTTTGCGACTTTTTCAACTTTCTTTTGTTTTTCGAATGTCAATTGTTTTTCCGTGAGTCTTCTAATAATCAGAATAAAATATGTATTATGTACTCGCACATACACCAGTGTGTTGTCGTGGTGTATAGGCTTGGAGGATCTATCTCTCTCTCTGTATAGGTAGTTAGAATCACCACTATCCCAGTTCTAACAACCATAAAAAATATTTCTATCATTTCATAAAACTTTGAACAGAACTATGTGAATGCGCTCACACCTTGAAACCTGTGAATTATTTGTTTGACTTTCAAAAGTTTAATTAAACGATTCATAAACCTATTCAGTTATTGATAGAGTTCATAACAAATAGACCATTGACCTTTCGCGTGGATCGTTAAATACTAATGAGAACTTCTCGCAAGGTGAATGCTTTAGTCATATTTTCAGGTGCAAAGTTTTGATAGTTTAGGTACAGAAGGTGCTACGTCGTTTAAAACTTAGCTAATGATACGTAACAGAAAGGTTGAACAATACTGAAAACTTATGTACGTATTCATCATTATGAAAAACTGTTTAATATGGGGACAACCTGCATTATTGTGTTCCGGTTTGAAGGGCAATGTTACCAGCGAAATTACTGGATATGAATGGATTTAACATCTGATATCTCAGGGTGAAGAGCGCAGTGCAGTGCGGCGCAGGATGGTATTCGCAAGTTCATAATTCTGGCACTGCTACTGTTAGTGGCAGGCGCGACGCTTACCACCAGGTGAAAGTCTTGCTCGTCTCGTCACTTGACCGTATAAAAAATCTTGAAATCGCGAAAAAAACCAGCTTTTCTATATAAAAAGTTTATTGACCTTGACAAAATGTATTATTTCGTGATTGCAATGTTGGTCCCATAGTAAAAGTTGTTCATAATGATGAGTACAAGTACATACCATTTAATATTGTTCTACCTTTTTGTTACACAGTGTAATTGATACGTAGCAAATAGTTACGGGTTACGGGACCTGGGTATGTCCTAAAACTGCACCCAGACCCACCGGAGGACGGGCAGCAGCGTCCTCTTAGTTAACGGTGGTGAGCATTCTGCGATCCCCAAGCCGCCTGCCAAGCGTGGGGATTATGGCAATACCTCCCTTTAAGGGAGAGGCCTTCGTCCAGCAGTGGACGTCTTCCGGCTGTTGATATTGATGTGAAATAGTTACGTAATACTGCAAGCCGTATTAAATACTGTGCTATGCAGAAGATTACTTATACTACTCGGCTATTATTTATATAAATTTTATTGATGAACTGTTTATTTTTATCATAGAAAAATTTGTGCTTTTTTTATTACTATGAACTACTAATTACTTAATATTGGAATGACTTTTATTAATATTGACTTGTAATTTAATAATTATTAATATATATGTTTATCTGTTTATCTATGCCTACTACAACACAAACAACTAGGCCTCGCGGAACCACACCATATTAAAAAAAAAACTTTTTTATGCTATTAGTAACGTGACGTTCTCCTGGTGGTAATCATCACGCCTGCCCTTAACAGGAGCAGTGTCACAATAATTGTGAGCTTGCGAACACAATCCTGCGCCGCACTGTGGTGCGCTCGTCACCCTGTGATATTATTATAGATATAACATTTCTTCATGACCAGTATTTCTGTTACAATGCCTTTCAATCCAAATCACAGTAATACTTGCACACCACTGCGTGGTGGACCTGGGTATGTCCTTAAACTGCAACCAGACCCACCGGAGGACGGGCAGCATCGTCCACTTGGTTAATGGTGGTAAGACTGCGAGCCGCCTGCCAAGCGTGGGGATTATGGCAACACCCCGCTATAAGGGGGGGGGGGGGCAGAGTTTTGGGGGAACGCGAAAAAATCATGTCGCCGCATTGTGTTATTTTTCAAAACTTGTGTCTTTTCGGGTGTTAATGCATAAAAATAGTGGCGTTTTATTCATTACGTGCCGACTGACGTGCATGAGTGTGGGCAAGTGATATAATGTGGTGAAACGTGTCTTTTTGTGTTGTTTCCTAAACTCCGAAGAAGTTTGTAGTAAAGTTGCCATGACTTTACTAGGGCATGATTGGACTCAACCGTGACTTTGTGTGACTTGGACTGTGATTACGACTCATTTAACTGGAGAATGAAGAATCGATGAAGAAATATGTATTCGGCTGAAAGACTAGTATCCATGGCCAGGAAATATTAAAAACAAACAACAAGGGGGACGTCTTCGTCCAGCAGTGGACGTTTTATGGCTGACGGCGACTGCGTGGTGGTTGAATAACTGGCAAAGGTGTGGCACAAAAAGTATTGTTACTTTAAAGCAACTTGTTGGAAGTGCCAGACACAGGATTTACATGAGAACGTTCGTATCGTCTCCTCTCCCGTCTCAAAAGTCTAGTCATTCAAAATACATTAGTCGCTGTACCCAGTCCTCACACACCATGAATAAAACGCTCGACACTCAGGATATGATGCGATATTTCAAAAGCCGGCCAAAATCTCATTTAACGCAAAGGTCAGAGAGCTGCTCGATTTATAGATATCGGTATAAGCGATGTAGGGCGAGGAAGTTTGGAGAACTTTTTATTTGCAAGCAATGCGTATCAAACAAATAAAATAATTAATCAGTTTAGCTATAATATCAACGTATACAATAGTCAGACCGAACCGATAGATGGCACTTGAGATTTAATTCCTTCACGGACTTGGTGTGCCATACAAATAATACGCTATTAAAAAAAAACAACCGACTTCAACTTCGAATACCTGGATGACATCTTCATATTTTCTAGTAACTTTGATTTAAAAACCAAACTACTTAACCGATTTCGATAAAATATGGGTCCACCTCTGAAGTATTAAAATAAAACCAGCTGTTCCATACAAAAAGTTCATTGATCTTTGACAAAATGTATGGAACAGTTGATTTTATTTTCTCGATTTGAGGGTTGACCACATAGTAAATGTTGTTCATAATGATGAGTATATAACATACCCTTCAGTATTGTCGAACCTTTTTGTTACACATTGTATAAAATTTATACAATGTGGATTATAATAATACTACTTACATACTTTGCCCAGAGGCTAAGTATTGCCATAGATTAAGTATACTAAACTTAATCTATGGTATTGCGATTCAACGGGGTAATGCAGCCAGCATCCTGGGAACCCTACCGCATGGTGGCGATCTAGACGGCGTATTTGTTTTATAGGTACTAGGGGTTTTTTTATTTTTTATTTATTTATTTATATTTGTTTTTATTGTAAATAAGTAGTTTTTAGTATATAGTTTAAATATTTATTTTAAGTTTTGTACATATTATGTAAATATTATAATGTTTGTTTTTTCGTCGAAATAAAAAAAAAAAAAAAAAAAAAAAAAAAAACATAAATTTTATATTAGATGTTTTTTATATTGCCTCTTAAATTTTTTGATAAACTCCAAAGAGCCTATACTATACGATAGTATTGGCAGGCGGCTTGGGGATCGCAGAATGCTCACCACCGTTAACCAAGAGGACGCTGCTGCCCGTCCTCCGGTGGGTCTGGTTGCAGTTTAAGGACATACCCAGGAAAGTACACTATTATTCCAAACAAATTCTATACTAGCACGTGTTTTGCTAGAAAGGGACAGTTGACTCCCTCCCAAATACTTTGAACGGTTTTATTTCAGAACTTTACCAGCCGATATCCATTATTTTTTCGATGTAAGCATCAGATTCAGTTAAACTCTCCATTTATGCTATTATTTATAATAATTAAAACACATGCATATTCCTCATTGTTAGAAGGCGTTTTTTTTTTTATGTAAGTGTACTTTTTTGACCATACAGTCTGCCCCATAACTAACATTACAAGAACATAATAAGGCTTAAATTGATATACATTTGTTGCTTGCAATTTTTTACGTCTGTGTGTATACAGGGTTATTGAAAAGGCATTGTACGAAGATATTATTGAGATATCCGAAGAATGAAAGGCCTCGGATTTCATATTGTCAGATTTGTGGAATTTTTGTCATCGATTTTATTACTGACTCGCCTTTTTGCAACGGAATAATGTATGGAGCGAAATGAAATGCAGCGTTGTATAGACTGAAATTTTAAATAAGCTTGATTTGTAATTAATAGTAAGTAGCTGAAAACTACTGACTATAAAAATGAAATAAGTAAAAAATTTAAACTACTTAAATAAGTGTAAGTAAATAATAAGTTAATAAAAAGGTAAGTTCGTATAGGCTGAGTGGCCAGCCCTAGTGTCAGAGTTAATGTGCTGCCCGAAGGCCTCTGACATGGCTGACGGTTGTTGTTATAGAAACTAGAACAAATAACCGGGACCAACAATTTAACGTGTCATCCGACCCACGGTAGCGCTAAGAAATAAATACCACTCACGGTCACCCATCCAAAGACTGACCGCACCGTCCGTTCATTTAGAATCACCTAGACAAGCTACGCCACGAGCGCTACAAAAATATACTACAATAGTTAATAAGGTAATAAGTTACTCAATAAGTTCGTATAAGCTGAGTGGCCATTAATACTATGCCTGGAGTCCTCTGATATGGCTGAATTGCGTTCAGAAACTAAAAATCAATATATACAAATGGTCAAAATAATATGTTGTTATACATATGATAGATAGTGTTATAGGATTTGCTATTGCAGTGTCCGCCTGGGGAAGTACCACAACTTTGCCAGTTATTCAACAGCCAAAAAGTAGTAAGCAAGCATTACTATGTTTCGGTGTGAGGGGCAATGTTAACAGAGAAATTACTGGGCATGAAGAGTTTTAACATCTAGTAGTTTTAACCTATATCTCAGGGTGACGAGCGCAGTGCAGTGCGGCGCAGGATTGTATTCGCAAGTTTACGCTTCTAACACTGCTATTGTTATGGGCATACAGCTTACCACCAGCTAAGCATCTCACTATTTGCCTTGTGGTAGCATCTTGCTAGTATCGTCACCCGACTGCATAAAAAAAAGGAAATCGCTTGAGTCCGATTCACTGATTCCTTTACTTGCCCTAAACCAGCAAAATGTGAAATGAACTTCATTTCTCAGTCTTAACGTAGGTCCACGTATAAAGTTTTTTTTTTTTAAATCATGCTAACAGAGTCCTTTAATAATAATAACTAGGTAGTACTAAAACTGCGCGCAACCTTGTTCACAAATCACTCGCCCTTACGTGATATATCTGCATAATGATTGTTGGCATAGTTTATTTAAGTCCTATATGTGGGAGAGGTCATTGGTTTCCGAAACACAGTATTAGTAGGTATTAGTTCGGTGCCAATGGATTCAGTAATTACACTTTGTCTAAATGTATGCCCAATAAAAGTATTTGTATTTATAATGCATTTGTGGTGCCCCTCCTGGTACCTGCATGTGGCAAATATCCATAGGCGACGTTGATTGCTAACCATCACGAAATCGTCTGCTTGTTTACCTAAATGGTAAACAAGCAGACGATTTCGATTTTGATTTTCGATTTAAACCATTAAAAAAAAGTACCTACGTAAACGATTTCATTTCTATGTTTCAATAAGAAAAATTATGACCTCTGGCAGGCATACGAGCAATTTCTGGGTTTCCGTCCAACTGCTTTACCAATTAAGCTACAGAAGTCTCAGCCTTACTCTTCATAATTCGTTATCAACTAAAGCGTTGATGGCGCCATCTGGAAATGTTTGTAACACAAAAACACTCATCGGATTTAATTTCACTTTCAGTTTGTGTCTAAAAAGAAACATTACACGCGTTCTTCTGACAAAACTGCTTTAAGTCTACAAGACTTACTATACTCAAATTTAATTAAATTCTCCGAAAGCTTAGCAACGCTGAAATTCATAAAATCCTGAAAAATATTTCGTCTTGAAAGCGTATCCATAAAAGAAATAACCCTTAGTCCATTTAATACACATGCAAAGTCACACACAAATACATTCATAAAGAGTCACAAATGCAAAACTATGTCGCAGATTGAACAACGATTTGGTATGTTTCTTTATTCCTTGGTATTTGAGTTGAATTTCGTGTGTCTATGTATAAGAACATTTTTTAAGATGTGCAACGTTTTATGTTTTGCCGGATAGTTCCGGCTACCGCCTACGACTTTTATTATAATGACTGAGTTTTTTTATTAATAAAAATTCAGTAAATTCTTGATATTTCTAAACATAAATACCATTTAAGAATACCTCTTACATTTTATTAACAAACGATATTTACACTAACATGCGCACGATATTCTGCGCAAGATGAAAATGAAATAAGCAATCTCCATCGGCATTGGCATCGGCTACTGTAGTAGCCATAAAAAGAGCGTTATCTAAGTATACCGATTTATTTGTAAACAGTTGTCAACAGCAACAGTTTTCCTTATTCTACTGGTAGTTGGGGCGCCCGCTTTCTTATTATTTATATCGTCTGTCTAAGTCATGCCAATTAAAATCATCTTAAAAAGTTCATCTTCGACTTTTGAAGGTTACAATAAATCATCTTAGAGCTAAAAGAGCTAATCTCTCTATATGTATTAGCTACTATTTCATAACTTAATCTATTATAACATGCTGCAGCTGTTGCAGGGGTGCGGGAGTAGATATTAAAGGGGATCGAGGGAGAAATCCCTTTTGACCCCCAACGCCTCTAACTGTCTCTATGTCACTGTCTCACTATGATTTATTGTCAACAGTTTGTCGGCAGTTTGTTGATTGCCGATGGCTTATGCCGGACTTCTGTTACATCCCTATTATTAATACTATACGATCGTGTGTGTACGTTAAGATCTAGCACAGCTCTTTGTACATCGTTTAACTTAATTATAGCTGCTTACTACGCGAGGTTGAACGCGGCTGAATCAAATGGAAAATTCCGAGTTTAAGCTAGGAGGCTACCGAGTGGAGAATAGGTTTTTTTATTTATGTAACTATCAACAATATTTTTTACATTTTATAATAAAGTGAAAAAATATCAGAGAGTTTTTTATCAGTATGCAAAAATTAATGAGTGAGGAATGGCGTACAGGCTGATTCAAACTTAATGGCGGCTGTGAACGGAAGACGCTGCGCAGTAGCAAAAATTAGGCGTGCTGTGTGCGTACAATCGCAAAGTCTCGCTTGCAGCGCACTTCACAGCTGCCATTAAGTTTAAATCAGTCTATACTTACTTGTTTCAACTAATTACATACCTACGTTATTAAACTTTGCCTATAATAGCCCAGAGCAATCAAATGCGCGCAGCATTCAGTGTGAACTTACACTCAACGATAATTTGCGATGGCACTTTGACTTCTGTCGTCAGTTGTGGTTGTGGTTGTCTGAAAGAGATCGCTTTTAGCGATGTGACCGACTTTTGTGCCTATCTGTAGTGTAATATGCTTTTAATGTCCTCTCTTTGGTGCCAATAAAGTGTTATTGTATGGTATTGTTAAACTTTACTCTGGAATAATATTCAAAGAGCAATGCCAAAATGTAAAAAAAAGACTAGGTGTCTATAAGTTCATATCCAACATCTTTTCAACGGAAACTGCACGCTACATAATCTTAAAAACTAATAAAAGCCTAGAGCACTGAAATCTCAAAGACACATAAATTCTGCCTCACGGCATAAAGTAACAACTAAAGTGTGGTCTTTATACACAAAGTTGCGGCGACTCGCTACGTCGAAGATAAACTTAGGAACCTTG
This sequence comes from Erannis defoliaria, assembly GCA_905404285.2. Classification (NCBI taxonomy): domain Eukaryota; kingdom Metazoa; phylum Arthropoda; class Insecta; order Lepidoptera; family Geometridae; genus Erannis; species Erannis defoliaria. Next base: position 6,068,891 of record FR990090.1, read on the forward strand.
GATGGTACCATTTATAAGCGACTGCGTTTTGTGCTACTTACTATCACCCATCTGAAGAGCTGGCGAATTGTCCATTACTTTCAGTAATTTTAGTTATTCCTAGTCAATCCACGAGCACCATATTTACAACTGAGCGCTATTTCGGGTCGGATGGCACGTTAAATTGCTCGATAGTGCGCTCTCTGTCTGACATGAAAATAAAATGTTTACTCAGAAACAGAAAGAATACAGTCAGTCAGAAGACGTCCCACTACTGGAGGAAGGCCTCCCCATTAATAGAGAGGGGTTGCCATAATCCCCACGCTTGGCAGGCGGCTTGGGGATCGCAGAATGCTCACCACCGCTAACCGAGAGGACGGTGCTGCCCGTCCTCCAGTAGTTCTGGATACAGTTTTAGGACATACCCATGGGTCCCAAGAAATTAAATGTTACTTCGTTATTAGTGCACATATTAAAATTGTATTTTCAATGATTGATTTTGTTGCGAGTCAGCTTTTTTGTGAGTCAATAAAAAAAAAAACATGTTCCGTATTGGATCTGGAAGTGCCTTAAAAACTCCAGAACCACCAGAGGACGAGCAGCAGAGTCCATTCAGTCTGATTATGGCAAATAATCTCCCCCCCCCCCATCCCCCCAAGGGGGAAGCCAAGCAAACTTCTTATGTCTGATGATGATGCATTATCGTATAAGAGCAATTAAGAGCAATTTGTTGAAATCTTAATCTCTTAAACTCGGCTTAAGCATTTAAAACGCTCCCGCTTCTCGATTTAACCAGTTCTCTGACTAGTATATTTTCAAAGGACCAAGCTTGCAGTATCGAATCGCCGGCGGAAATTGAAAACTCGGCGTTGACCCAATCATTCTGATCTGTGATATGTTGCACAATGCATCGACGAGGGTTTTTGTCCAGAGTCTGACCTTGATGGCAGATTTGATAAGGGAAATGTCAAAAGGAAACTGTATTGAGTTATGAGTGGGGATTATCGAAGCGCATCAATCAGCAATCTAGTAGTTTTCCTTAGCCAAGGTGATAATATGGGGGCGGGGGACGCACGAATTTGAAAGAGAAAATGCAAAATCAGGCGATTTTCCAAAAAATTGGTAGATTTGTACTTTTCCAGCAAAAAATTGGTAAGTATAAAACTACACCAAACCCAATGCACAATGCACATTATGAATGAATATGGCCGCATCGACGATGTGCCACCTAACGGGAAAATCGCAGTGTGGATCCCCATTTTTTTATTATACTAATTATGTTTTATTTATATAATTTGTATATTATATTTTTTTATGCAAAGAAAGTAATATCTAATGTCTACTAAACTAACTAAAACTCATTAGACAGGATTACAAACTTGAAACATTTAAATACTTGACACTGGCAAATGCACAAAGTGCGACGCCATAATCCTATCAGTACCTCTTAATTCTTAGGAAAGAATAAAAAATAACTACATAGAAAATTGGTGGTTAATTCTGAAGTTTTAAGTTGACAAAACTAAACTAACTAAAGTATTGGTGTCCTTAGCTAACATGTCTAGTAAAAAAGTGACAGCAATATTTTAATTAGTTTAGAACTGTCAACTAAAACCGTCAGAATCGACCACATTATAAACTAATACCCATACAAAATTATTTGAACTTAAGACCGTACGTTAATACGTTCATTACAACAAGTACAAGTTCATTCATTACTTTAGGTTATGTTCTTGATGTCACAAAACGTGGACTCTCTATTCAAGCAGTTTTTTCTTTATCAAAACCCTGAATTCACAGTGGTCCCTGTTCTATTTTCTACCGGTAACTACTTCAGTCCTCTGGAGGAACGAGGGTTACTCTCAACTAACCAACTTTCCTCACTAGGGAGGTAATCAAAGGATTGTTCAAAGTTGAACTATCAGTAGCTATTACGGGTTGAAATGAGAGTGTGTTTTGAATTACTTTTTGTGTAGAATGTAACTCATTGTAAATAATATTATAGACAAGTATAACTTTGAAGGATGTTTCAGGAGCATTGTTATTTGAATAACAAAAATAATTTGGGAAAACCTCCGGACCAGAACCACTTTTATTTTACTGTGAAAACTGATGTGGTATTGAGACATTTTTGAATTATTTATTCGGGATTCATCATCATCATTATGACCATCAGCCTGGATACGTGCTTTGCTTAAAAAAGAGGCTGCCTTCTTAGACTGCCACACTTTACGACCTGCCATTTGCATCCACAACGCAAATCCATTTGTATGCATTTGTTTGCATTATATGAGATAACTCACGCTTAATAAAGTTGATTATTTTAATTAATAGTTTCTTTCACATTCAGTGACTTTTTTCAAGGAAAGAAAACAGAGCTCGATGCGTGCGACCGCGTCCCGCTTCGCACACCAAACAGGAAAAGCAAGCAAAAATTGAGTGAGACTTTGAGTCAAATGAGTCTTGATGTACTTTTGAATACATACATGGTTACGGTGTTCTAGACCGTATCCTTGTGGGCAAACCCTAAAATCACATTTTAGGTTTTGCATATTTTTATGTTTAAGGCCGCACACATCCATGTTTCAAGATATTTTTTTACAGCGTTTAATCATTAAATGCTAAAGCTGAATGAGATAGGGCCACATTTAGCGGAGCAAATATATGGCAGTTACGCAAATTCGTGCGTGACAAGATTCGATTTTTGAGGTTTCAAACCCATTTTTAATTTATTACAAGCATTAATATTCATATTTTTTTCAAAACTAAAAGCCTTAGTTCGTGACAAACTATATTATTTACAAGTGAGTACATTTTCGTGCTAAATTTGTAAAAAATTACAGATTACCTAAAATAATCTCGATTCTCTTAGTCACTGCTTAAACTTCTCTGTCCTTTTCTAGCACGTGCAACTTCACGTCAGAGAGAAGATGGCAGAGCATCTTAAGCAGTGACTAACGGTTGAAAAGTTTTTTTAAGTAAGGCCGTTAATGATTAGAACTGTTGTAATGTGTAAAATAGAGATGATTCGTAAATTTTTTTCTCCTTTTTTTTGTAACCTTTTTTGAAGCGAATATCAATCACATCTTATAGATACAAATATTTTTTTTGGGAAAACACAAACTCATAAAAAACGTCAAAAACTGCTAAGACTGCACGTGCTTTTTTTTAAACAGGGCCCTTTTCTAGCTTAGATCAAAACTTTTTTTTGCTGTACCTTTGTATTGTTGTTATTCTCAGCAATTTCACCGATTGCGATTTTGATAAAGATATTCAGTGATTTTATATTTTTATAATAAATGTTAAAATGCGCGAGTGAAATAATGGCGCGCAGACCATCACTTTGTATATTTAGGTACCTACCTAGATAATATAATGTTTACAAATGATTAACGACTAAGGAATTGATCATTTGCGCACAATACGAGTCATTACTCTTTCATATCTAACTGATAGGCATTCAGAAGTCGTTTCACGTCTCAATTGCCTACTCCTGCAAAAGTGTCACATAATCGGGTCCCAAAGAACAAAGGCGCAAAATGAAAGATCGATGCCTTCAATAGACGAGACCAATAATCCAGAGTGCAGGAAACAAGCACTCATCACTCCGAGAAGGATTTGTTATTCAATTTCCTGTATCGAAAGAGAAATCTTCCTAACACATATTTTTCTTATACCTTTCTGATGAACGGGCTAAAGGTTATAAAAGATTGAGTCACTGCTCAAATGTCGTCTCTATCGCGTAGATATAAGGACGAAAATGTATGTTTCATCTACTGCTAGAATCATACAGTTCCTTTGGAAAACGTTTTAAGAGTACTTATTTGTTTATTTTTCTCTAAGTTATCTTATTATTTTCTCGTATAGCAATTTGCGATTTTCTACTTCATTAATTTCTATTATGATTTAAAATCATTGTTCATAATTATAAAGATTTTTTTGTACTAACTATTAAGTATACGTCATTGCCACGATCGGCGCTAATGAGTTTTAATAATAATTATGAATGGTAGTAATAATAAAGTTGTTTCATTTTCTTTATACTATTGATTTTCTAATTAGTATTTGTCAAGCTGTTGTCGTTACATTTACAAATGTGAGCATTTACATGTAGTAGTTCCACGAGCAGTTAACCTCACGACCTTATGTATTGACAATCTCTTGACCAATTTTGCTCAATTCGAATATCCGCGTTCTGAATTTTATCGTGCAAAGAAGCTCCGAGTATAGCTCTCCATTGCTAATGATGTGACTGTTTCTCCAAAAGGCCAGCAGTTAATGACTACCTCACATCCCATCCTTCAAGAACTGATAGCCAATGGGGAAGAAAGGTTTTTGAGTGGCGACCACGAACTGGAAGGCGCAGCGTAGGCACTAGGCAGGCTCCCACTAGTTGGAAAGATAACCGTTGTATGCAAATGGCAAGTTCGTATAAGGGGGAGCCTAATCCTAAACAAGGGCTCCTAATGATTCAGGATAGGTAACAATAGTAAAATACCTACAATCTTCTAACCTAAATACCATTTGAACTCGGCTCTCACGTAAGCAAACTCTAAACAGCATGCAACAGCATTGCTGGAATGAGTTTTTGGTTTTATAGCCCGTTACCGGCTATCACTCTGTTTAGTTCGAATAGTACAATACGATCGGACCTGCTGTTTACTTTACGATCTACATAACTATTTAATGGTCTAGAATCAAGTATTAAGTTTGTCGAAATTGTCGATACGACGGGTTTGATTGTGAAGTCAACATTTTGATTCCGAAAACTGTATTGAGAATTGTAAGTTGGTGCAATGGAAATTGGGGTAGATTTGGCTCATTTATGCTACTGATTTGCTAGATACTTCTTCTATAATTTCAAGGTTACTTTATAGGCGTTTTTATACTTTGTTGAAAAAAATTGCTACTAGCAATGAAACTGTTTAAAATCGAGCACATTTATCTAACAAAGAACTTCTTTATTTTGGATTTGAAAACTTCTACTCATAAAGCTATAAATGTATTGTATCCTTACCACCTTATACTAAATAAGACCAATGCCATTCACAACCAAATACATTTAAAATTAATTATTTAATGGTGATCTTACAATTTTACTCGCAAATTCACTTAAGGATGCAGCGCTCGACGGCTTGAACTCATCGGTAGGCGTCGCAAAATAGCATGCTCTCTTCATCAAACAGAGTGTACGAAAAGGGAAAGAAAGAGAAATGAGCGCGCAATTTTTTTCATGTCGACCTTTGGCTGCAGGATTGTAATGAATAAACTACTGAACTAATTTATTCCAACTAAAGTTATATGAAATTTTGATGGAGTAAACTATGCTGCTTAATACATTATTTTAGAGTTTTCGCGCTCCTTATGTTATTTATTTACGTCCAAAGTGGCGTTAAAATTGAGTTAAAATACAAGATTTTTCCTGGCTCATAACTTTCATGTTTATATTTTTTTTACTCTCTTATCAATTTACAATCTTAGATAAAGAAGAGACAAATTAATATAATACTTAGTCTTGGCCCTACAACATGACATAGTGGAGTAATATTACTTCCCCGTTTCTATGGAGTAGTGACCGGCTTGTTTACTCTTAACTCACCGCAGTGCCATCCAGTAACATCATTAAAGGATTGTTGATTAGTCATAGCAATATTACCTTTATCTAATGATGTTACAAATAAATTATTTCTTTCTTTTCTCTTTCAGCATTTTTTTCATCATCAGTATCGTAAACAACGTCATCATCATCATCACCACCGTTATCATCATCATCACCGTCCCCCTTGACGTGTTCGTCAACATCGAATCAGCTCTTGTTATGAGCACGTACGAGTATGTGGCTGACGAAAACTTTGAGTCTGCATTATAGCAGAGTAATGTGATGGGACAAAGTTAGACAACAATCCCATTCATCGATGGCCATAGAAATAAATCTCTCTGTCAATACAAACCGCGGTGAGAAGGAAGAAAAGTCTTTAATTGTCACGAAGTGGGTCAGTCGTTTACACAAGATATTTTTATAGGAACCGATTTCCTGTTATGATATGATCTTGGTATATAGACAGTTTGAATAGGGAATCGGTAGCTTTGCCCATTCTGGATAATAAGGGGTATATAATGATGGAGCAGTTCTGAAAAAATACTGGTAAATTGATAATGGTTTTCTTATAGTTCACTGTTTTTCTATTCACATTTTTGGGTAAAAGAAAGAAAGAAAGAAAGAAATGTAATTTATTTTGTAACATCATTGTAAATAGTATAACTTTAATATAATTACAGTCAAAGGGATGATGTCACAAAAATGGCTTCAACTCAGCATAGTGCTGTTTATCAAACAGCGCTGATCTTCCGTTGATGCCAATTCAAGTGATGAGAGAAGAAAGAAGCTGTGTGGTGTGTGTTGTGTGATTGAAGGGTGTTGCATTTTAAAGAAAATAATGTATGTATTATACAGAATATTTCCATTACCATAGTTGACTGCAAGACATATTTCTATGTTTAATCGGATAATGGTTTTGATTCTATTGCACCGCTCACTAAACTAAACTTAATTTGACAGGACGAAACCTGTTGACATCCTTTTCTAACATATTGAAATGAAATGAGAAGCGTATAATTTTAGTCCAGTCAGATTAGTTTAGTTTAATGAGCGGTGCAACAGAATCGACACCACTACCTATTCGATAACAGTATTTCTGACGTCAACTAAAATAAGTAATACATAGCATATACAGGGTTAGTTCTAATCAGTTAGCATCTTTTTAAGGCCATATTCTGTACATTAAAACTAACTTTACTATGGGGCCAACATTGAAATCGCGAAAAAAAAATCAGCTGTTTCATACAACAAGTTCATCGACTTTAGGCAAAATGTATGGAACAGCTGTAATTGTTTGAGATTTCAATGTTGGCCCCATAGTAAAAATTGTTTGCTTTGACGTACCAAATAAGCCATTAAGAGGATGCTGACAGATAAGAACTAACCCTGTATATCATAGTGTATTATAATTATTATCTTTGGTAATACTTTGAGCAATTGATTTGATTGCTAGCTCTAAACAAAAAACTCTAGAAGAATGTTAATAAGTAAGTAAGTTCGTATAGGCTGAGTGGTCGGCCCTAGTGTCAGAGTTAATGTGCCGCCCGAAGGCCTCTGACATGGCTGACGGTTGTTGTTATAGAAACTAGAACAAACAACCGGGACCAACAATTTAACGTGTCATACGACCCACGGTAGCGCTCAGAATTAAATGCCACTCACGACCCATCCGAAGACTGACCGGACCGTCCGTTGCTTAACATCGATGATCGTTTAGAATCACCTAGACAAGCTACGCCACGAGCGCTACAATGAATGTTAATATAAAATGCAACATAATTACAAAAGTAATCTTTTAAAACCCTTTCTTTTTCAGCTTTTTAAACAATTTGCGTTCATCCATTATCAACCGCTTACTGACGCGTTTAAAATTGTCCAGAAATACAACAGACGTGGATAAACTTCTGAACTGAGAAAAAAATTGGATTAGCCTCGACATAGCCGTTTTTTGTATTTTCCTTTCTTTCTAATTTGATACATTTATCGATGGATAAAGACGGATTAGCTATTCCGAAGCTAAAGTGATAGTTTGATAATATCGGTTATCGGTTTCTTCTAGGCAAGCGTGCTCCATCGTAGATTGCATCTTCGTTTAACATCAGACGAGATGGCTGTCAAACGCAAACCTATAAATAAATAATAAAATTATATATTTAACATTAACGTTTATAATGCAAATTAACGACTCAAAATTAAAAAAATTGTACCTATGAGTACTAAACGACTCTCTTTGATTTTCTTCAGATAGGCGTCAAAATACGTGACTTTATTATAGTACGAGACAAAATAGTCCAACGACATAAAAGTTATGTGCTTTGAAAACGAAATCATCATAAATTCCGGCCGTAATCTACTGAGCATGACGTTTTTTTTCTTCTTGTAAAGTTGTTAATTAATTAAATAATACAAAATAGTTTATTGTTTCATAAACATAATATGAACAAAGAATTTGAACAACCCTGCCTGCAGCTTTAGCGTGAGCTGTGTTGCAGCAGACAGTGTCTTCCCAGAATATGAGATAACAATAAAAATGTAACGAATACAGCTTAAGATAGATGGAAATGGTATAGTTAAGTGAGTGTGTGTGGGTGGTGTGTTGTTGTGAGTGTAAGTGTGTGTTAGTGTGTGTGTGTGTGTGTGGTGACGAGTTTCGCGTGTGTGTGTGTGTGTGTGTGTGGTGCAAGAGTGTTGTGCGTGTGTGTGTGTAGGTGTGGGGTGCATGTATGTGTGTATATGTGGTTGTGAGCGAGGAGAGAGAAAGCTAATCCACCTTTGTTAATAGAGTTTCTAGGGTTTCGTAATCAAATTGTTTGAACCACTCGTGTATAAATACTTTAAGTTTATACCTATTATATAATACATTCTATAATTATGATGATACATTATACTACACTTACCGGCCACGTCCGAATCTTATCCAGGTTTGACCTGCATTTTTTTACTAAAAACTGAAATTTTCTTTAAATTAAATATGCCTATACTAAAACTTGCAGTAAACTACTAAAAATGTTCTATGCTAAAAACATCTGTAAATCTAATGTTTAGTTAAAGCATCAAGCGTCGGTCCTAGTCTCGTACAATTGCATTAATAAATCACGCGAACTCTCTAAGCTATAAAAGGTCCATAAAAAACTGATCCAACTTTATGTCGGCCTCAAACTTTATAATCTCGGCTTAATTCACTACCAACTTTTATCGTGTAATGAATTTACAAATCCCACAGATTATGCTAAGAAGGAATTGAGGGTTAAGATGATCGATATTTCCTTACCTTAACTAATAGTATTCTGCTTAAAACTAGCAAGTCTTCTGAAAACTAGCAAGTACGTACTTTTAACTAGCAAAACCAGCCAAAAGCAATTTTGACTGAAATAACAGTCAAAAGTAGTGCATAGAGATTGCACACTACTATTTCAAGCCCGACTACGACATAGAACTCGGTAGACATATATATACTGAGAGAGAATGTTCGCTTCAAAAACAATGTTCGAGTGTTGATTGTTGTGAATGTGTTTTTTTTAAGTGGTAGGACTCTACTGCAGAGTCCACCTGGGGAAGTACCACACCTTTGCCAGCTATTCAACCGCCAAGCAGTAGTGTGCAAGCATTAATGTGTTCCGGTTTGAAGGGCAATGTTACCAGAGAAAGTTCTGGTTATAAAGATATTTAACATATAATATATCAGGGTGACGAGCGCAGTGCAGTGCGGCGCAGGATTGTGTTCGCAAATTCACAATTCTGGCACTGTTACACTATTAGTGGCAGGTGTGACGCTTATCACCAGGCGACCGCCTTGCTCGTCTCGTCACTTGATTGAATAAAAAAAAACTAAAGGATATTTAGAATGACATACATTAAATATATTTTTTCTCAAAACGGGTTTTCGTTTTTTTTTTACTTTTGAGTTTTTTTTAAAATATAAAGTGCCGTACAGGACTTTATTTTTATCATCATCACCATCCATCAAAAGTCCTTAACTTGTTAATTTTTATTTACCACCGATTTTTTTATCTATTGCAAGGAAAGTCGCGTGATAAAGCAAATAGATCCCTAAAAACGTTTAACCCAAATAACATCTTTTATATTGGAGCTTTTAATCCTCGCCCTATATTCAAATACGAGATATGGAGTCAGACCATAACCCGTGTCACACAATATGATAGACAGATGGAAAACTCCGAGTATGTATACCTAGTTACTAGTAACTAGAAAATAAAGAAGAATAAGAAAAAAAAAAAAAAAAACTATAATCTATCTATCTATCTTAATATCTAGATATTATTTCTATTACTACTTCATACTATTGTCGTTTTCCGCATGAAATAAAATATTGTTAGTACCCTCAAAAAAGCTTTTTAATAATCCTGTTAATAATGTAATGTTGTAGAGTAAACTAGCCAGTCACTTCTCCATAGAAACGGAGAATTGATATTACTCCGCTATGCAATGTAATATAGGTTCAAGACTAAGTATTATATAGATTCTTCTTGTCAATGTCTAGGATTGTATATGATCAGAAAGTCAAAACTTACTAGACAGGAAAGGTAGCCAGGAAATACCTTGTATTTTAGCTTAATTTTAACGCCACTTTGGACGTAAATTAATAACATAAAGAGTATGAAAACTCTAAAATAATTAAATAGCGGTATATTTTTGTCCATTAACATTTTATATAACTTTAGTTAGAATAAATTCATTCGGTAGTTTTTTTCATCAAACCGATCGAAGATCGAAATTAAAAAATTGCGCGCTCATTTCTCTTTCTTTCTCCCTTTCCCACACTTTGTTTGATGGAGACAGCATGCTTTTAGCCATGCCCACCGATGAGATTGAGCCATCAGGCAGTGCATTCTTAGTAATGTTTTTTCTTTTTTATATTTTGATGGCGATTCCATAAAGAAGTATTCATGATATTTTATTATTCGTAAACTTCATAGATAATAAATATTATTTTATTCTACTCTATTCTATTCTGAAACCTAAGCGGATCACAGCGCCAAAACGAGAAAGATATTTTTTTTGTCTCTTTCTCTCCTGTTGGTAGTAAAACAAAGATACCCACGTGCTGCTTGTTTTAGCTGGAAACAATCCATTTACGCTTTATTTTCACTCATTAATAAAGCTTACCAAATGTTAGCATCAAAACAATATAATAGTCAGAATAGCCTTACCTACACACATCTACAGCCGGAAGACGTCCACTGCTGGACGAGGGCCTCCCCAGCCTACACAGCTTTAATGAAACTTGAGTAATGCTGAATAAATAAGAAATGGCTCAACGTCTGGTTTACCAACAATATCGGTCATTTTAGATAATAGAAACGCAGCAGCACTGCTTCGTCCAGCAGTGGACGTCTCCTGGCTGATAATGAGATAACAGAAACTATACAAAGTGGACTGTGAAAACAATACATTAGCCAGGCATAGTTTGCTTTATTATAGCTGGGCAACTTCGTGCGTGACCCGCCTGCAACGTCTGTTGCCTGCTAGGTGACAGACGTTGAGGGAAGCAAGGTAGCACGTCGTCATAGAATAAATAACAGTACATGTGACGTCATGCGGAGTGATGCTAACGCACGGCTACAAGTGTGGAGAAAGTACTGAGGTTATAAATCTCGAGATAAATCGTGACTGTCAGTGACGTACCATAACGGTGACAACAAATGTATGTAATACAACATTTGGGCGAATGTATTCAAGAACTATAAGTTTTATTTCAGACCATTAATGTTATATAAATAGACAAACAATGACACAATTTCTTTTCATGAAATATTTTCAGTATATTCTATATTTACAGAAGGTATTTACTGGATTTAAACTCAAATAAAGCTTAGAAAACACCGCATTTCTGTGTCACGTTCATATTCTTGCTCGGTTTCATCTTTTTTGTCTTTGTAGTCTTTTTCATTCAGAGAAATTCATCAATTTACAACAAATACTTTAAAAACTTTTCTGAAGGTTTCCCACTTCAATGAAATGTTTAACTAAGAAGCTTATTTATCTTTAGATAGATTGTCAGAAATTTCATCTCGTGTGTATCCTTTAGATTTGAATATGGAGTTGACAACCGATACCTGCGTTGAGAGTGCGGCGCCGACTGCCGGTTCTGACGCGCGGTGCGCGAGTTGCTCTTCCCCGCGATACAATCCGCCCCCGCTAACGTCCAGAGTACCTCGTCCCCGCCAACGTCTGTCACCCCGCAGGCGGGTCACTCACGATGTTGCCAAGCTATAGTGTATTATTGATACACATAATAGCAATTTTCGCAACTAAACTTTTTCGTAGTTTCCCATCTATGAATACTTAATCTGTATTGCCATATAAATATTTACCCATCAATCAGAGTAAAACAGCCATGCGGGCTGTATTGTCGATATTATCATAACGGCTCGGATTCACATAACGAAAATGGCATTACAGTATTACATATGGAAATGTCAGTGTTTGAGTGGAGAATCGTGGTTTACGGTATTTTATTTTGTACAAATTTTTATCATAACTGAAATTACTCTTAAAACAGTGATTAAATATATAATACAATACAGCAACTGATAATACTATTTTCGCCGGTCGTATGCAGGTTTCTTGACGATGTTTTCCTTCACCGAAAAGTCAGCGGTATTAGTATCCGTACATAAATCCAAAGAGCTCATTTTTAAGGGTCTTGATTTCAACCCGCTTCCAGGGGGGTGTCACTCCGCAGTTTAGGTATGTTCGGCCGGCGCTCCGTCCGGGAGGACATTGCAAGGCTGAAGTCAGTGGCCGCCCGCACGCTAGCCTCGTCGCACGTAACTAAGCTACGTGATAGAAAGAGAGCGGTATATCTAGGTGAATATAGCGAGCGGTATCCAGCGCTGTGCGAGTTGAATTGCTACTTTATTGCCTAGTAGATAGAGTTCTTATTCATTTCAATTCCTTTGCGGAGTGCACTTTCTGTACGTAGTACTATTATTTATTCTGTACCGCTACCTCACGATTATAAGTCAAACGATCTCCTGATTAAGCTATTCACAAATTCAAGTTTAAAATAATTTAAAAAACTTTAAACTTAAAAACTTGTAATCGATATGGTTTGAAATACCTGTTCTACTAATACTAAACGTCCAGTACCAAATTAATTATATTTATAAATCTTCGTAAGTTTTATGTGCTCGTAAAAAAACCTATAGTATAAGTTGTTGTACTACTAGGATATACCTACAGCTACAGTAGTTATAATAGTTTCCAGAAAAAATAAATGATATTTTGAAATTGAAATTGAGTAAGTATCTGTTAGAATAAAATTGAAATTCTAAGCTGCAAGTGGTATACACCACCCCTACTGTACCACTATAAATTATAATACACCGCACATCGTTTGAAATACGGAAGAACACCGGACTGTTGTACCGAATGCGGCGGCAAACCATGAAATTGAATGTGTCCACTGGTTTTGAACGATACGAACCGCCTGTGTTTTGAATTCACGGGATTTAATTTGCTGGAAGTCACATTTTCTACTAAATCTTGTGACGATTTAAAAGGGTAGATGACTGATGTTTATATCTTTGAAACCAATGGCTTTGATGAAGAATTTAAGTAAATATAATATGTTTATAGAAAAAATAATTTTAATCGGTTATTAATGTTCTGATATATAAGCGTTTAAAGTTTTTGGTAGTGAAAACTCTGTCCCTTTCCCACATAACAAAAAATGACGTCATGCCTCTGTGCGCCATACTTGTCAGAATAGAATTTATATGGCGTACAGTGAAGTGACGTCATAATCTCTTCTCTGTCTACCATGATTTTAAAATGCTTATAAGTTGCTTATTTTTGATCAGATTTTCATTATGTTTTCATTAATCAGATATATTTATGGGCCACATTTTAATAGGACAATAAAAAAAGCCTAGTCATCAAGCCTATTAGCGATATGCAACTTTTCGTAGAGAAGCATGACAAGGACAAGAACTCAAACTTTTTTAAAACAAACAAATTAATTATGGATCCATTTCGAGATATTTTAAACAAGTAAATAGTTTTTTTTTAGTTTTCTTTTTTAAGTCGGTTAAAATTATGAAATCGTTAAACAGTAATTGTCGAAAAACAGTAATTGTATGACAAACGCAGTTTTTTATTTTTTTTATAATATGTTTTTTGTCTTCCGTCTCTCTTGTCGGAAATAAAAGCACCTCGATCAAATCACCTTTCAAACACAAAAATCAAATCAAAATCCGATAGGGAGTTACCATCCCTGCTCAGATCCAAACGTTAAAGCTGGTGTTAGAAGTAATGTTATTTCCGTCGGTGGTATTAGCCACTAAATACTACTAAATTAATAGTTGTTCTCGTACACTCATAAAATGTCCACTGCTGAACGAAGGCCTCCTTCTTAAAAGAGGGGTGTTGCCTTATTCCCACGCTTGGCAGGAGGCTTGGGGATCGCAGAATGCTCACCACCGATAACTAAGAGGACGCTGCTGCCCGTCCTCCGGTGGTTCTGTATGCAGTTTTAGTACATACCCAGGTCCCAGCAGTGGACATCTTCTGGCTGATGATAGAAATGTCAGTGCTGAATATAAGCATCTTGTCACCTTACGTTACTTGCTTATTAGGTAACTCGGTTAATATCTATGTTTTTAAAGCTTAAACAGGAAGAAAAATTATAACCTCCGGCAGGACTCGAACCTGCATACGAGCAGACTCTATGGGTTTCCGTCCCAACTGCTTTGCCAATAAGCTACAAAAGTCACTGCCTTAGATGCCAAATTTCCCAACCTGTTATAAGCTACCAACTAAAGCGTTGGTGGCGCCATCATAGAAATACCATAAGTGTGGAATCACTTCATACAAAAACATTCGATTAATATAATTTTGATGCGTGATCTTTCCAGACTTCTTTATATCTATGTCATCACGTGATCGAAGGTTGCCGTAACCGTTTCAATTCATCATCTCGCTTCAATTTTTATTCCCATTTCGGAAACCTTTCAAACTTTTCCGTGTAATTTATACTTTAATAAATCAAATTAAGTGCAATTGCTTGGGGGAATTAAATCAGCTTTTAATATAATGGAGATCGGCTATTGTGTGTGTCCATTGAATCAATTAAATGGTTTTGGGGTTTATCTTATTCTTGAAATAAAGCTAGGTGTCTCGTATTATGGCGATCTAAATCATCATCATCAGCCAGAAGACGTCACTGCTGGACGAAGGCCTACCCTTAATAGGCGTTTGGCATAATCCCCACGCTTGGCAGGCGGCTTGGGGGTCGCAGAATGTAAGCCACCGTTAACAAGGAGGACGCTGCTGCCCGTGCTCTGGTGGTTCTGGCTGGAAGTAGTTATAGGACATACCCAGCTACAAAAATAATAAATATTACTCTATACTTGGAATCGACGCAAACTGTGGATTATTTATCTAAAATTTGCGAGTCTATTCATAAATCTGTAATATCATATCTCCTGTAATAGGCATGATGAGTACAATTTTTTTATAACCTCATAAAAAAGCTGATCATCAATAGAGCCTATCAACGAAAACAAAATTTAAAATAATTCAAAAATAAATAAGTTCTAAGTATTTTAATTTCGAGCTAAACAGAGAGCACGCTATACTGAGCTATGACGTCAAGCCTCAGGCGCGGCATACAAATGCCATACTAACACGTGCTTTGCGAGAAAGGGATAGAGCATCCCCTCACTATCCCCACCTAAAACTTTAAGCGCTAATATCTCGGAGTTTTATCAGCCAATACAATTTATTTTTTCAGTATGTGTAATGAATTTAGTTATATTCATCACTAAGCCTGTTATTTGTCATAAATTAAACATTAGGCCACACGCCTATTCTCACTTTGACATGAAACAAAATGAACAAAAGAGTAACTAAGGGACACAGACGCAATATCGCTTGCTTTTAAAAGCTAGCCTGATGTGTTTCGTCTAAACATTCCAAGCTCTTAGCGTATTTTCGTATCTAGTGCATTTCTCAGAACCTGGACCTATCTTAATCAAACTTAAGCTTAGTGCACCCGTATTGAGCTTCAACTTCAGAACAAAGACAAATGAAGGTCCGTGTGCATTGCTCTTGCTCATATCCATGTCCGTACCGGAGAAGCGCGTTAGAGAATCAACGAAATACGTCGGGTTCATTTTATTAATTAATTTCGTTTAACTTATCAATGGGACCTGGGACTGCAACCAGAACCACCGGGAGACGAGAAGTATCGTCCTCTCGGTTAACGGTGGTAAGCGTTTTGCGATCCTTAAGCCGCCTGCCAAGTGTGGGGATTATGGCAACCCCCCAAAGTGAAAGAAAGGGAAGGGATATTAAAGAGAAGGCCTTCGTCTAGCAGTGGACGTCTTCTTGCTGATGATGTACTTATCATCTAATTTTGTTTTGGCTTACCTATAAATGGAGAAGATACGTTTTTAAAGTCCTAAAATAAACATTGATTATAGTTAGAGTAGTACCTAGGTATACATTCTTATTTAAAATTGCTTACAAATCGTCAAACATGATAATTATTTGAATCTTTGCTTACCTATATTTTAACATTGCCTGGCATTGTCTGTTATGGCATTTATTGTCATTACCATAAAAACTGATGATAGGTCCCTTCCCTCTCGTCAAACAGAGCTTTTTTCGAACGACACACAGTCCTTGACTAGTTTGGGAGCCTATGGGTCATAATTTTGTATTTGTATTAGTTGGGTCCATGCGCAAGTAAGTGTGCGCTCAGCAGGGCTAACATGCGCACCGCGAGAAAATTTTGTCGTGTCTTTATGTCGTGCGAAAACTAGACAAACTTATACAGATTCGTAGCCTTGTCCTGTTTTGTAGAATCGAGAAAATTTTCTCGCGGTGCGCATGTTAGGCCTGCAGGTGTCTGTTCGATTAAACATAAGAAAACGTAACAGAAACACAGGATTATGTGTCTTTCTGTCACTATTTAATACACACAGCAAAAAAAATGCGTCAGAATGTGTCTAATTATTATAGTCAGCCAAACTGTGTCCAGTGGTCACAGTCAGCCAAAATGTATTTAGTAAATTAAGTCAAATGATGTTATACGACCACTATATGACCAGTGAATAAAGCCAAGCCGAGCCAAGCTCAGCCAAGATGTCAAGAAAACTTTCATAGTTTGCTTCTGCCATAGCCATTTAGTAAAACCTTCTGTCAAAAGTGAAAAATTCCGTGACAATCACGGACATCGGAGCTTAAATAAACATTATTCTGGTCGATGATAAGTAAAGTAGGTGTAAGTAAAACTATACTATACTTATATACTTATATACTTATCATCGGCTTATATACTTATACTATTATACTTATACTTATCATTGGCTTATATACTATTATACTTATATACTTATCATCGGCTTATATACTTATACTTATATACTATGATACTTATATTCTATTATACTTATATACTTATCATCGGCTTATATAGATACTTATACTTATATACTATTATACTTATCATCGGCGACCCGGGCCAGTACGTAATTAATTGTTTGTAGAGTAGCCGAGAGACTTTTACTAGTTCAAAATATGATTACAGTGGTTTGTGGTTTCAGAATTTGAACCCCGGACGGATTCGAATTTTGATCAGGCAAATACTTTTTGATGCCTTTGACTATCCCGTTTTTGTAGTGGTAGGACTCTACTGACACTAATATTTTTTGATGTATTTGAATATCCCGTTTTTGTAACCTCCCTGAGATATTTCTCAGGGTGACGAGCGCAGACAGTGTGGCGCAGGATTGTATTCGCAAGGTACAATTCTGACACTGCTACTGTTATGGGCAGTCGTGACGCTTACCACCAGGCGAACGTCTCACTGGTCTCAATAGAACATAAAAAAAACACCCGTACGTCACCTGTACGAATTTGTGTATGCACACAAGTGCGTTTTATCTTCCCAAAGAGTCAAGTAATCCTAGTGGGAGCTATGTGTGTAAAGTGTGATAATTAATATTAGCAATCCAATCCCAAAATGTGCACACATTACGCGATAATATGTTGGCAATTAAAATCTCAAGTGTGCCCGGGTACCGGGTGTGCCGGGGCCGGATGTGGCGCTCCGGGATGATCGATGTCGACCGCTACCGGGTGAGGGTGGGTAGATAGACGAAGCGATCAGCATTAGCGAGTATGTATGTATGACATAGTTACTTGAAAGCTCGATGCCCATCTATTAGATAGATAGATAGATTAACTCTTTATTGTACACACCAAAAGAAATGATAACAGTCTTGATGATAACAACACAAAAAAGGAAATTAAAACTAGTGTTACACTTGGCGGGCATAGATATGGGCAATGGACAGCTGCTGGCCTATTGGAGAAACTCAGAGCCACGCAACGGGCAATGGAGAGAGCTATCGCTGGAGGATCTCAATACAATGCTCGGCGACCTCAGTAACGTTTCCCAATAGGAGGGTCTCAAAATGAACATGGACAAGACGAAAATCATGTCCAATGTCCACGATGTTCCCGTGCCGATGGTCGTTGGAAACGATACTCAAAGTTGTTGATCACTAGGACTACCTCGGACAGATGGTTAGGTAGGTTCAACTGCGACTAAGACGTCGCCCGAATCCAACTCGGATGGGCGCAGCGTTCGGGAAATTGTGTTATACCTTCTCGTCCAAAATCCCACAATGCCCAAAGACAAGAATCTTCAACCAGTGTATTGCCAGTCATGACTTAAGGGACTGAAACTTGGTATTTGACTGCTGACCTTTTGCAGAAACTCAGAGTCACACAACGGGCAATGGAAAGAGAGTTATTTTGCGACATAAAATCCGGAATGAGGATATTCGTCAAAGAACCAAGGTCATCGACATACCTCGCAGGGTTTGCAAGTTGAAGTGGCAATGGGCAGGCCACATCGCTCGAAGAACTGACAACCGATGGGGAAGAAAGGTTCTTGAGTGGCGACCGTGAACCGGAAGACGCAGCGTAGGAAGGCCTCCCACTAGGTGGACCGACGACATTGTCAAAGTCGCGGGCAACCGGTGGATGCAAATGGCAGGTTGTCGTATAGTGTGGCGGTCTTAGGTGAGGCCTTCGTTCAGCAGTGGACGTCTCCGGGCTGATGATGAATAGACAATTAATAAGTGGCACAGAATATAATGCTGTGTGCCTCACATTAATACACGAACTTGTCATAATGCTCTAAATACATTAATTTATTTGAAGCAGAAAATTTATAATATACTAGCTGCGCCCCGTGGTTTCACCCGCGGAATGACGATATATTATAATTTCTATCATCATATAGCAATTATACTTCAGTCTTAGTTTTGTCATAATTATCTAACTTAGTTTCTTTGTTAATAGTTTTTCACAATCTCTCACAAAATGCGTTTTTTATATGCTTTTGTTTTCTAGCAGTGCGATTATGTTATTTCGTAAATTAAGCATATCTTCATTTTGAGTTTTATTCAAATCCGTTCAGCCGTTTTGGCGTGATAAGATAAGAAACATAGACACAAACCGACAAACTTACGCATTAGTAATAATATAATGTGATATTATGTAACATATTATAATTATGTTCCATTAATGGTCATGAATTCTAACTAATACTTATGAGTATATTATTAATAGTTTGTTGTAGTCAAAGACTATAAATCCTGTTACATTGCTCGTCCGACTCATACGAAAATTAGTAGTTTAAAAAACACTGCTAGCCACTGCGAGTACGTCAGAATCTCATTGTATTTCATAGCTCAGATTGCGTCGTCCCAGTGATTGGCCAATCGCAAGCATAGAACGTTACCTCGCTTCCTGCCCGCAACGGTGACTAATGTTTGTAGGAGAATTTATTTTCACGAGCCATCAACAGGCTATATGATCTGTGGTTGTAGTGAATGAATATGTACTATTTTCATGCTTTAACGGCTCTACGGGTGAAATTTGAGATGATACATTTGCGAAAGGGACATTGTGCGTAAGGGACATTTTGCGAAAGGACATTGTGCGAAAGGGACATTTAACGAAAGCGACATTGTGCGTAAGGGACATTTTGCGAAAAGACATTGTGCGACAGGGTCGTTTTACGTGCAGTAGACATTTCAGGAAAGGGACATTCTGCGACGGAGCCTTCATTAAAAGTTAAGCTACATATACGTAAGTATAATTATTCTGTACATGCTTGTATGTCGCTGAACTCCTCTTAAACGGCTGAACCGATTTTGATGATTTTATGCGAGCGTTCGAGTCCCTGGATGGTTCAAATTCACATTTAGACCGGTAGGTGGCGCTGAATCGGGTTCCAGGTTAATTTAGGGCAGGGCCCGCCCGTTCCGTTAGTAGAAAACGCTGTAGCTCACACAGTCGTCCTATCCCAAAAGACTATGAATAACGTGTATAAGTATGTATGTAACGCGCCCTACACTAAGATATGACAAAAGGGAACCGGATTTTTGGGTTTGAATTTATCGGAATTTATTACTAGTCGACCTTAATGTTTATGTATGTCGGCAAATATTTATTGGCAGGAAGATTTTGTGCTATAATAGACGATGCGGAAAAAATCTTTGGTATTTTTGTGGAATCCGACATCATAGGCTTTTACATTAGAAATAACAGCCATTTCTGAGATATTGTAACACAGGCAATAAACTGTGTGATGCTTGTATCAACGTGCCTATTATGCGTATCAAGCGATATTCGTGTGCATGACGTCATCTTCCGGGCCTAACGGAAGACCAGCAGGCTAATCATGTAACTTTTCGGGATCGCGACTCGGATACCCGCTAGAGCGCCCGTGCAACCGTGGTTGCACGTTCCCCGGAGCAATTATACTTCCTGCAACTCCAGTTGCACGAAATTCGCGCCATATGATTTACCTCATAATTTGAATGGGACGCTCAACAGATGCCGTTAGTGAGTCTAATACGGATATTTTCTTGAAATTGCGAGTCTTTGCCACTCTCTGTGGGTATTTTAATCTATGCTCGAAGTTAAAAAAAAAGTGGTAGTCGTAATTTTTTTTCTGTAAGTTATTGATCTTAATTTTTGAGTTTTTTTTTAAATCAAATTATTTCGATATTTTTACTGTAATGCTATGTTCATGTACATTTGAAATAAAAATAAAAAAACAGTATGCTATCGCTTTCATTTTCAAATTAAAAATGTTTTAAAAAACAACAATATTGTTTTTGCTAGGACAATTTTGCCTTACGTAGCATAATATGTTATTACTACACTAGCCAAAATTATTTACGTAACGTATTCCTTGGTTCTTCAATGAGTCCTGTCATAAATTTTGTCACTCAATATCGTAAGAGTCGCTTTCGAGACGGTCAATTAGAATGCGCGGGAAATACCTGGCGCCAGCGGCGCGGGGCGGGACACTTATTTGAAATTTGATACCGCATCATACTGAGTTGGGGACGGTTTGTGGCAAAAGATAAAACAATGTATTTATTGAATTTTTACTTTTCCGTGTTCAATGTGATTGTTATTTTGTTTATATTTTTATCACAAATAAACTATTGTCTATCATTAAATCCGCTAGTACAAGATACAATATTATACCGTTGTGAAAAATCTGTAAGTAAAGTTATAAGCTTAGTACCTTCTAACATGCGAACTTTTTAGTAACTTTAATAAGGGCCTTATTTAAAAACAACTTCTACCCAATACAAAAATAGAGTGCGCATTACTACCAAAAGTTAAACAAATAAAGAAAGAAAGAAATACTATCTCACGAGACACTACAACAACATAGAACAAATACAAAGAGAAAATTAACAAATAACGTTGTTTAACTTTTTTATGTGATGTTGTTATTCTTTATAACAAAAAACAATGTCTTTCTTACTTTAAGGTCTTGACTTTATTAAAACAATGAAAGATGATGTTGATGATCGATATAACATAGCTTTAAATTATTAACATCAATGTGACACAGACTTCTGATACTTGCTAACGACGCTATGTTTACCTAAGCAACAGCATTTATTTTCAAGAGCATTTTACGGCAAAAATCTTTTGGCTAACAAGTTTATTGAATAAAACAACTCGATAAGTTTAAAATTAGTTTTAAAAAATAATTTCACGTATCACAATAGCTTCCCAAATAGCGAAAACAAACTAGAACTCTAAGCGAATATTGGCTCACGTGAGCTATCACGCTCCCGAGTACCAGGGCAGCATAAATGCACAGCATTTGTACAAACAAAGCCTCACAGGTCATCCATCACTCTCGCAATCCGTGCACTTGTACGGATTTGCGTTACGTATGCCAGAGCAGTTTCAGCTGCCAGTTTGTTATGTTCCCCTAGTACTAAGTGCGTGAGAATAGCCAATTTGACAAAAAAATGAAATGAAAAGAAATGCATTACAATAATAAGAAATAATTGAAAAACCATCATAACGGATATGTCCACTGCTGAACAAGACCACACATCCCCACAAGCCTCCCCTTTAGACCGCCACGCTATACGACAAACTGCCATTGGCATCCACCGATTGCCCGCGACTTTCCCAATTCGGCTGCATCTTCTGGTTCGTGGTCTCCACTCAGTAAACTTTCGTCCCTACCCTATCTGTTATTAGTTATTCGAGCGATGTGTCCTGCCCACTGCCCATTGCTACTATAACCTGCAAACCCTAATTGACCCTAATAAACCAATGATGGTTAATAAATGGTGTAAATAATGATTGATAGGTATACCTAGGCTGAATGATAAGCACTCCTTTACCATCTCGGAGGAACTAGCTCTCTCTTTACCATGCACCACGGATTTACTAAAAGTTGACACGTCCAATTTTACAGACCAAAGTTTCGTCACAGACTAAATAATAGGTTTTGTGAAAAAAAAAGAAAAACGAAATGATGTTGGTTTACCACTTCTCTCTTTCCCGATACTTACGTCATCAAGGTAGAGGTCCTCTATTCGTATTCATAATTAAATGGACAAAATGAAATTTCCAGTGTTACTACTTTTTGGCAAAAATTTAATAGTGTTGGGATAAAAAAAATTAGTTTGTTATCGTATGTTAACAAACTTAATAGTTTCACACAAAGACTATTATGAAAATATCGAACTACTTCGATATTTACTGAAGTTCTATTATTATTAACGGGATATTTACCATGATTATGTTACAACATAACTCATCTTCACAACACACAACATATCATTTCACAACATAATCACGGTAAATATCCAGTTAATAATAATAATAGAACTTTAGTAAACAACCGTGATAGTTTATGTTTATGTTATAGTGTTTTACTTCGAAATTTTCATAATAGTCTTTGTAAAAAGGTTGTAGTTCTTGACTTATTTAGGGTTTCAATCTTTTCAAGGTACAAAGATAATAATGTTACATTTCCCTGTAGCATTTTACAGAATAACTTTATAACACAATATGTTTCCCTTTTCTACCTGCACTTCCACCGGCAGCACTTGAAATATTTAACGGCACTTAATAATTATTCGATAATTCTTTGTAACAATAAGAACTGAACTATACCCATCACTACGGTTTTTAAGCTGGTAAATTATTTTGAAAAGTGACATTTCAATATGTCAGTTAGTTCGTTTAAATAGTTTGCCGCCAAGCAGTAGTGTATAAAGATAACTGTATTTCAGTTTGAATGATACTATTGCTAGCGAAATTGCAGGGCTAATCAAGCTCACCACCAAAGGTCTCAACTACAATGGTTCGACATATTAATTAACCTTAATTAAAAAAAACTTCTCAACTTTTAGTCACTGCTTAAGATGCTCTGCTATCTTCTCTCTGAGGTGAAGTGTAACATGCAAGAACAAGAAAGAGAAGTTTAAGCAGTGACTAAGAGAATCGAGATTATTTTAGGTAAGGCTGATTATGCTTATGTCTCACCATCAAAAGAGCATCTTATTTGTCCCTTTACAAGTTGCCATACAAAAATAAAATAAAAAACTTCGATTCAATACAAAAAACTCGTAGTTTTTTTTTTTGCAGCGATACTAAAATAAATATTATTGCAATGAAAATATTATTTATTTTCAAAAATGTTTCATTGTAAATTAATTTCATACAAGATTCCACGAGATACACCATGAAAGTCTCAGTCATTATTCATGTTGTCAACAAGCCGCTTAATTTACAACTCAGTGTTTCCACGTTTAATTTTGTGCAAAAATACTTACAATGCTTCACTGTATGATAATACGAGTTTTTCTTAGGCTTTTGAAAGTAATTTTTAAGTTTGACATTTCGTATTTTTTAATTAAGTTTTGACATTATACATATGTTTTCTTGAATTAGTTAGTTAAGTAATAATTTTAATTTGATAGTATGTGTAATTGCTAAAGCGTACATAAATAAATAAATTGTGCATAATAATCATAATATACATATAATACAATATCATAATTACGTAAATCGATATGCAGTTGTGTTTGGTTGCAAAGGTTGCATTAGTACTCTTTTCTAGGTAGTCGAGTAAACAGTAGTAGTGTTACTCCTACTCCTTTTTAAGCAGCCGAGAAACACTACTTTTACTTGCCTAAAAAGAGGTATTTTTCGAATTAATGGGTGTGTTTGTGCGACGCACAATAATCACGTAGGAGAGAGCAAAACTATTTCTCTTATTCTCTCCCTCTGCCTCGCTTTAGTATTTATTACTCAACTGCCTAAAAAGGATTTTTCTTATTAATGGGTGTGTGCGTAAGCGCGCGTGTGTAATAGAGTATAGGAGAATAGAATAAGAGAGAGAGACAAACTCTCTCTCTAATTATCTCTTATCTCTCTCGTTCTCTTTCTCTGTGTCTGTGTGTTTGTGACATGACGGGCTTGCTTGTTTCTTCTCCAAAATGTAACGGTTCAAAGGATTTGGGTGAAATCTGTGTAATGAAGATAGCATATCCTGCAGGCCAATTCAGCTAACCAAAGCCGAACCGCTTCCCATGCGTTTCCGCTACTTTTCTTTCCTGACAGCGGCCTACTAACGATCGTGGTCCGGCCAAGCGTACCTAAAGTTCATCAAAACCATAGACAAACTGCTCATCGACATGGACGTCGCACGTTTATAAAACTTTAAGTATGCTTGGCCGGACCACGACCGTTAGTCGGCTGCTGTCAGAGAGGAAGAGTAGCGGAAACGCATCAGAAGTGGTTCGGCTTTGGTTAGCTGAATCGGGGCCCTGGAATACCACATATGGGCTTATTAATTATCCCAAAAACATTACCCGTAAAATAGCCGGTGATACTGCGGAGAGCTCTTATAATTATATAATTTATAAAATGCATACGTATCAATACAGATTTCCGACAGCTGACTACGTGTTTCATCGTTTGTTCTGACGACCACAGCCGCAATCAATAGAAAGGAAACAAAGGGAACCCTCTTTTTGTATCCCGGATATTGCTAGTCTGCGGCGAGCCGTCGGGTATGGCAACATTATGTTTACTGTGGCGCTATTTGTTTCCTTCGGTTTAGGCAAATCGTGTGTTTTGTAATGATAGCGTAGTCTATGTTAAAAATATTAGTAAGTATAGCCACCAGTTTAAAAAACTAATTACCACCAAAACTACGCGTAAATAGGCTAGATGACTGGTTTTTTTTTATTGTCTTATTAAAATGTGGCCCATAAATATAACTGATTAATGAAAAGCAAACGAAAATCTGATCAAAAATAAGCAACTATTGAGTATTTTAATATCTTGCTAGACACAGAGGCGAAACAGCAAATCGTGACGTCACTTCTCAGTACGCCACATAAATTATATTCTGACAAGTAAGGTGTGACGTCATTTTTTGTTTTGTGGGAAAGGGACAGAGTTGTCTCTACCAAAAACTTTAAACGCTCATATATCAGAACATCCTTAAAAGATTAAAAATATTTATTCAATAAACATACTATATTTACTTAAATTCTTCATCAAAGCTATTGGTTTCAATTCGTCGCTTTTATATTGAATTTTTTTTTGAAGATAAAAATTAAAGATATATTTTTTTCGAAATAGGGAATACTCAAGTTTGACCACACTTTGCCCAAATCAACAGCCGGAAGACGTCCACTGCTGGACGAAGGCCTCTCCCTTAAAGGGAGGTGTTGCCATAATCCTCACGCTTGGCAGGCGGCTTGGGGATCGCATAATGGTTACCACCTTTAACCGAGAAGATGCTGCTGCCTGTCCTGCGATGGTTCTGGACGCAGTTATAGGAGAAACCCAGGTCCCCTTTGCACACACTTTGCCCGATACGAAGGAATGATGTGGTCTAAGATAAAACATGCGTTAAAAAGAAACAACTTGTTCTTTAGTTGAAAGCACCCTTAATGTTTTGTTCGAGGTACAGGGATAAAGTTTCCCCAAACTTAGTTTTCTTACGTATTCTTATTATAAGTAAAATAGAGAGTAAAAAAATGAACAAGCGGGCCTCCTGACGATAAGAGGCCTCCGGTGCATATTTTTAATTTTTTTTATACAATCTAGGGACGAGACGAGCAAGACGTTCGCTTGGTGGTAAGCGTCACGCCTGCCACTAACAGTAGCAGTGCCAAAATTGTGAACTTGCGAACACAATCCTGTTCCGCACCGCACTGCGCTCGTCACCCTGAGATATTAGACGTTAAATCTCTTCTTACCCAGGAATTTATCTGGTAACACTGCCCTTCAAACCGGAACACAGTAATGCTTGCACACTACTGCTTGGCAGTTGAATAACTGGCAAAGGTGTGGTACTTCCCCAGGCGGACTCTGCAATAGAGTCCTACCACTACAAAACAGGCCTCTGCGACACCAGAAGCATTGCTATCAGAGTGAGAATTATTCTGCTTGTTTTACAAAGACCACAAAACATAATTTTTCTTAAAAACACAGAACAATCTTTTTAGACATTACTAAACACAATTTTCATACATATCGACCAAAACAGTAGGTAAAGCCCTGGTATCAATCAAGAACTGCAATTACCCATTATACGCCCTTCTAAAGACACGATAGCTGTTAGTTTCAACATTTCACGTTCAATATAAAACAGCAGAGAACAAACAACTCCTGTCTTAAAGCATTTGGAATAAAAGCTTTATAAAATGCAGGTTTCTCCCGTGAAAACTTACTGGCTTAATATGAAACTTGAAACGAGCATTTTTTATTTAAAGTATGGCATTTAAATTTGTAAAAATATAGCTAAAGAATTTTATTTACAATAAATAACAAAAAAATACTTTAAAACTACTGAATACTTTACAGACAGAGTATTCAGTAGTTTTCTTTTTAACTGACTTCATAAAAGGAGGAGGTTCTCATATCGACTGTATTTTTTTTCCCATTCTTTTCATTTCCCATACGTAGATGGCCTAGTGGTATAGATTTCCCAGATTACAAGGAGGTTGTATGAACTAGGCCAAAATGTCACATGCCTTTAGATGTAGCTCTAAATTTTAGTTAGAGGTGTCATGCCTAAATAGCAAAGTGGCGTTTGACAGGTTTAAATTATAATTAGAGAAATTATAGGTAAGAAGATGTGCCGACGACACGACACCAATGCCTAGCCTGTCAAACTAATACGTTACTAAAAACTTCTGCAGAAATCTGTGTCCTGAAATATATTCTCGTGTCTTTATAATGCAAAAAGCACGTATGGAACCCACAACTGTCAAAAAATGGGCCATACGCAAAAAACTTTTTACATAGTTTCCCACTAAAAGTTGCCAGTTACCGCATTCCTTCGCTCAGCAAGTAAAACACGGACAGTCACGAATGGCGTGTCAAAGCACAATAGCGAATTTTCCACAGAAAGCATTGGCTTTTTATTAATATTATGGGGGCTAACACCTTGTTGAAATATCGAATGCGTGAAAAAGTTTGGGGTTTGATGTTTCATGTGGTTAGATAAATTAAAGTCTAGTGACTCACCACATTATTAAACTCTGTTTAAAACATGGTAGGCGTATATCTAGGCGAGGCGAGGCATTTTGAACGAGCGTGGCATGCTGTGAAACTGCTGGACGTTTAAATTTCGAGATAAATTTGAATTTAATAAATATAGGAGTACAGCTGAAAACTAAAATTTTGCAGTTTATCTATAATAGTTACTTAAAGAGAAACATATCCATGTAAATAAATACATGCAAAGTTAGAAATTTTATTATTAAATAATTCGTTTCAGACTTTTATTTGGCTCCGTATCGAAAGGACTATCAGGGTAAATGACGATGTTTGCAGAACGTCGGCACGTGAAACGTCTAAATGGTGACAACGTCTTGAGTGGCAAAACGACTTATGTTCCAATATTTAAGTTAATAAAATAATTTCTGTGTAATTCTTGGTGTGAACAATAAAGAGTTAATCAATCAATCAATCAATCAATATCTATGTTCGTCACATAAATAATTTGCCCTGGATGGGGATCAAACCCACGCCCTACAGCTCGGAAGGCAGACATGCTACCAATACTGAGCTATAAGGCAGGCTATTACTAAGCGTTCTTCTAGTTTCCAAATTATAGTAATTTATTTCTTCTTATGATCTTTACGGTCAATACGAAGTATTTTCACCAAGCGATGAGCTCCCACCACACATCACCGCCGTGTTAAATGGTCTATCAAGTGAAATAAACCATTTATGCTACGTAATAACTGAGTTCGTCCCATCGTAAATTCCGTTTACTTTCTCATATATTCGGAACTTCGATAGGTGGTAGGATTAAGGATGTTTTTTCGAATATCGGCATAAATATTTTGAAGTACTTAAGTTGGGTATTTTCATGGGTCATCAGTAAATGAAATGGCTGAAACGTGTGCATAAAAAAACATCTGATGATCGGGGATCGGGATGCCTTTTGGGGCATCAGGCCTGGACTATATAATAAGCTGACTGTGATGATTATAAGGACACTAAGGATTGTAGAGTCACGCAACGGGCAATGGAGAGAGCTATGCTCGGAGTTACTTTGCGCGATAGAATCCGGAACGAGGATATTCGCCAAATAACCAAAGTTACCGACATAGCTCGCAATGTTTGCAAGTTGACGTGGCAATGGGCAGGCCACATCGCTCGAAGAACTGACAACCGATGGGGAAGAAAGGTTCTTGAGTGGCGACCGCGAACCGGAAGACGCAGCGTAGGAAGGCCTCACTAGGTGGACCGACGACATTGTAAAAGCGTGCAACCGGTGGATGCAAATGGCAGGTTGTCGTACAGTGTGGCGGTCTAAAGGGGAGGCCTTCGTTCAGCAGTGGACGTCTCCGGGCTGATGATGAAGGATTGTAAGGACTCTATTGTAGAATCCGCCTGAGTACCACGCTTGTACCAGTTATTCAAAAGCCAGAAAAAAAAGCGCAAAACCGGCAAGTGTGCAAGCATTACTGTATTCCGGTATGAAAGAAGTTACCAGAGAAATTGATGGACATTAAAAGATTTTACATCTAATTGGTGCGGCGCAGGATGTTGTTCTCCAGTCGCAAACCTAGCACTGCTACTGTTGAACAGGCGTGATACTTACCACCAGTTGAACCTCTCGTTCGTCACATCACTCCATTTTATAAAAATACGATAACCAAATTTTATCGACTTGAATTTTCAGATGTTATTCTCTGCTTTATATTTTCTTACAGATATTTAAATCGTAACTCTCAGATTTTATTTTCATAGTAAATAATATAGAAGCGGAACACGAATCGAACGGCGTTGCGGTCGTTACATTACGTTAGGCTCGGTAACGAGAATTCGATGGTGTCATAATTACTTTGGGCAGGCGGTTTCAACAGAGTGCTTTGACGTTACTAAAAAGTCCACTATAAATATAAAATTGATAAGACCTTGGCAGTAATTTTTTTCTATTGCTAATTACTTCACCTTCAACTTTACCGAGACATCGCATACAAATCGCATAGTTAAATATAAACGATGATATGCGTGTATGAGTGTATGACTGCTAAACAGTTTTTTTTTTGTTGTTCCGTCTACACTTCCTCCGATACAGATCGGAGACATTGTTAGACCAAACTGCTGTTAGACTGCTATACAGTGGAATGCGCTGCCCGATAATTATAATCTGGGTGTCTTCAAGTCGCGAGTGAATCGGTTTCTTCTAGGTAAGCGTGCTCCATCGCCTATAAAGTAATAAAAAATAAAAAATAGTGGTTTTTTTTCGTGAGTTCAGGGTTGGCCCCATAGTAAAACTTGTTCATAATGATTAGTACAATGATATCCTAGAAGGATAACGGTGTTCAAACTAACACCCGGTATACTATTATACGCTTGCAAAGGGCAGACTGTTGACACCATTATATACCTTACCATCTTTTATGTACACAGTTATACAATAAATTATTTCTGATTCAAAATAAAAAAAGTGATTTTGAAAAAGATTAAATATTGTGAGCTGCGACAACTAAGCCTACAACTTACTTAGCTGATACATATTGCAAAATGGAGTCTTGTGACGAATCAACAACCCTAACCTACCTGTGACGAATTTACACATATGTTAATGCTTGTGGCAAGCTTACTTTCAATGTATGGCGTATACAAAAATTATGGTGAATTTTCTTTGTGGCGAAGAAAAAAATATGAATAAAAGATTAATTAGATATTAATGTAGATAATAGATTATTAGTATTATAGAAAATTACGAGATCAACAAACAACTATACAAGTATCAAACAAATTTCTTCTAGGTAAAATGCTCCATTTTAGACTGTTTCGTCGCTTAAAACATCTACGTGATAAGATACGAACTGCTATTAAAAAGAATGCGCTCTCCCCCTGCTTTGTCGTTCCTTATTAAAGCGCGCTTGTAGCGAGGTATGTCCAGGCGGGTAAACGATATGCACTAAACGGTAGGCACGAGCAAGAGAGAGGAGAAAAATCGATCAAGGCGCGAGCGCTTGAATTGCTAAATTTAGTAGCTTTTCTTTGTTTTGAAAAATATTACAAATAAATACTGTAATCAAATTACTCAAAAAACTAAATAATATTATATTCTATCTATTTGGTATTATTATTATTGACATATTTATTTGAATTCTTAATTTTTAAGTTTTTTACAATATAAATACAAAAATTATAAATATTATAAAAACTTAAAAACTAGGGTGCCGCCAGCAGCGGGGCAGGGCTCAAGCTGCCGGTGATTAGGGCTGCAGAGTGAGGAACCTCCTGACAATACGTGCCGTGTCAAGGACCACTGCCTTTTGTATCTGACCCTTGACACAACCGCCCAGCGAGAGCCTCTTGAGGTATTGGTCGATTATTATTATTATTAGTATAAATTTCACGTGGTATCATTATGTATTATCTTCGTTATCAGCCATAAAACGTCCACTGCTGGACGAAGGCCCTCTTTATAGAGGGGTGTTGCCATAATCCCCACTCTTGGCAGGCGGCTTGGGGATCGCAGAGTGTTACCACCGTTAACTAAGAGGACGCTGCTGCCCGTCCTCCGGTGGGTCTGGTTGCAGTTTAAGGATATACCCAGGTCCAGGTAATGTATTTTCTTAGTTCTAGCTAATCGAAATACCGATTTCGATTTCGGTTTTTGAATTTTGTAATTTTTTTCTATCGTAACAAACATTCAAAAGTACGTTTTCTAAAAAACAAGAAGCCAAAATACATGATTAATTATAAATTTAAAAAAAATGTTTCTATGTCGGGCATTTTAAATTTTTCCCACATTTAAAAATGTTCAAAATTGCTACAAGCCCACCTTATTAAGATTTAAGGTCATCTGGATATCTTCAAGACAAGAGTTAATAGGCATCTCAAGGGCAAGCGCTCACTATTAAACCACATAATCACGTAAGGGAAGCTGGAGTCAAACGCTAGCCCATTTTATAATAATAATAGATTATTTTTAGTGACATACATAATGTAATTTGACATATCTTGTAACTTTGGTGTTATCAATAAACCATTTATAAAATTATTGTCTCTAGACTTCTGGTTACAATAATTTTGTGTAGTAGGATAAGTAGTATAAGTAGTTATATATGTAGCGAAAGAAGTGTCACGCCATTAAATTAACTTTTACACCGAGTTTAACGTCCAATTTTTATCGGTGCCAGTAGAGCAGACATAACGTTACCGTGGTTAACATAACACCATGTCATATAACGGAGAAGCCTTGGTGGTTGATACACTATAGTACTTGACATTACAGTAATGCTACTGCAGCGTAGTTTAGAGTATCAGCTATCACATTTCTTAGCAATGTTGGTCCAATTATCAGTGTTAAAAAAGCTAAATACGTACTCCATACTTCAGTCTTAAATTATACATAGCTATGTTGATTATAGTAGTGACCTGGGTATGTCCTAAAACTGCATCCAGAACCACCGGAGGACGAGCAGCAGCGTCCTCTCGGTTAACGGTGGTAACCATTCTGCGATCCCCAAGCCGCCTGCCAAGCGTTGGGATTATGGCAACACCTCTCTTTAAGGGAGAGGCCTTCGTCTTCAGGCTGTTGATGTGATGTAGTGTAGATTATTTTCTAACCGTCATAGGCATAAAACACCAAAAAGGATGTCAAACCTATTTTTGTTTAAAAGTGTTTTGTCTTCTATTTTCAAACTCAAATCGTTATTCGATAGAAATTTGACAAAGCACTTTTCATCACACTTCCTCGTAAAGTGGATCTTATTACATCGGTTTTAGACTCATAATCCGAGCTATTACGCACGCGTGCTATTTACTTTACATTACGGCACTTGTGCTATAATAGGTATAACCCGGTAAAGTCAAGTTTGTACGTGACTGCAATTCGACGTATGTATACGAAGCACTCTTAATATAGCCGGGTAATACTTACAGTTTTTTGTAATACCAACAAACAGTTCTTATGCCGCTGAAGTAAATGTCAACCTGCGCGCGCATTGCTGGTTTGGGCGCCATTTTCCGCAAATGTTTGTTGACGTTTTCGCTGTGTGGTTGATTATTATCAAAAAAATATTGTTTTTTCCTCGCAAGTGTGATGAAAACAGTCGTATGGAACTCTTGTGCTATTAGTTATTACGCTCTCGGCTTCCTTATCGCGCTCGCCTGCGGCTCGCGCGTAATACCGCCTCTAGTGTCATGACCAACATAGCACACTTGTATCATAATGTGCTATTTTAACTCATCGATATATTTTTAACTAAATTTTGTTTGAAATACAAACGTATTTCATCGTTTTAGCGTTTTATGCATAAAAATTATGGTAAGATTTTAGTAGTATAGATATTATTATGATTAGAATCATTAAAAAAATATGTATATTCATAAGCTGTTCCATACGATTATGTCGAGGATGAATGTTTTTTTTCTATGGAATAGTATTTTTTTGTATTTTTTATTTTTATTCAGGTTTGTCTCCATAAAAGTTATTCCCAATAAGTGAATACAATGAACATTCGTGATTCTTGTCATGCATAATCCTGTATACAAATACCATTAAAGATGCAACAACAATACAACAATCGTCAGCCATGTCAGTGGCCTTCGGGCGGCACATTAACTCTGACATTAGGGCTGGCCACTCAGCCTATACGACATACTTACTTATTAAAGATGCGATAAAGTGTATAGGTATACTACTGGGGCTACTGTCTTCAAATTATACTGTGGTATCGGTTTAAGCTGTCGTAAAAAATGTTTATGCTCAAAACAAGGTATGCAAAGATTCGGTTTGGCGGAAACGCAATTAGGTGGCGTTCAAGGTGATATTATTATTCGGTCGTGAATTTTACCGATATGAAGAGGTGCTGCATGTGAAATGATTTTCCAGCTAAATGGTTAATCCTTTGTACCGTTTTCCTTTAAAAATAAAACTGTCTCCAAAGGGGGTAAAATATAATGTACCATGTATTGAATGTGTGGTGTTTAAGTTTCTGGTTTTTGAATCAATGTAATAAGCTATATTATATACTTAGATATACAAATAAATGAGCAGACATAAAACCATAGTCGCACCACAGAATAAATCATAGTACTACGTACAGAAAGTTCACCCCGCAAAGAAATTGAAATAAATAAGGACTCTATCTACTAGGCAATAAAGTAGCAATTCAACTCGCATAGTGCTGGATACCGCACGGTATATTCACCTAGATATACCGCTCTCTTTCTATCACGTATGCTTAGTTACGTGCGACGAGGCTAGCGTGCGGGTGGCCACTAACTTCAGCCTTGCATTGTCCTCCCGGACGGAGCGCCGGCCGAACATACCTAAACTGCGGAGTGACACCCCCCTGGTGGCACTGAAGGCTTTAATAAATAACGCCGCTTATACTTAAAAAAAAACATGTTAATACTGCGTTTACTAACTTTTACTTAATTTTTGTATTACTTACAAGTTATATGACGTGGACCTAGGTATGTCCTAAAACTGCATCCAGACCCACCGGAGGACGGGCAGCAGTGTCGTCTTGGTAAAGGTGGTGAGCATTCTGCGATCCCCAAGCCGCCTGCCAAGCGCGGGCATTTTTTTTATACATTCAAGTGACGAGACCTGACAACCAATGGGGAAGAAAGGTTCTTAATTGAGTGGCGACCGCAAAACGGAAGACGCAGCGTAGGAAGGCCTCCCACTAGGTGGACCAACGACATTGTAAAAGTCGCGGGCAACCGGTGGATGCAAATGGCAGGTTGTCGTACAGTGTGGCGGTCTAAGGGAGAGGCCTTCGTTCAGCAGTGGACGTCTCCGGGCTGATGATGATGAAGTGACGAGACGAGCAAGACGTTCGCCTGGTGGTAAGCGTTACGCCTGCCCATAACAGTAGCAGTGCTAGAATTGTGATCTTGCGAACACAATCCTGCGCCGCACTGCACTGCGCTCGTCACCCTGAGATATTAGATGTTAAATCTCATCATATCCAGTAATTTATCTGGTAACATTACCCTTCAAACCGGAACACAGCAATGCTTGCACACTACTGCTTGGCGGTTGAATAATATATGTTGGCATTATAGCAAATTTTAAGGGGGAGGCTTTCTTCCGACAGTTAACGTCTTCTAGCTCTTGTTATATATGACGTATATGATATGACGTATATGATATGACGTATATGATATGACGTATATGATATGACGTATATATATGACGTCTCCGGATGTATGCCGGTTCCCTTACGATGTTTTCCACCGAAAAACCAGTTGTATGATAATCCGTAAATAAACTCCAAAGCTCAAAGGCGTCATCATCAGCCCGGAGACGTCCACTGCTGAACGAAGGCCTCCCCCTTTATAGAGGGGTGTTGCCTTATTCCCACGCTTGGCAGGCGGCTTGGGGATCGCAGAGCTCACCACCGTTAACCAAGAGGACGCTGCTGCCCGTCCTCCGGTGGGTCTGGTTGCAGTTTAAGGACATACCCAGGTCCCAACGCTCAAAGGCGTATGTGAACACATTGATAACATTATTTAATTATTCAAACCGACTATTTTTATACAATTTTAATTATTTATTATGACGTAACTTATTATTTATACTATTTTAAGTTATGACATCTCTATTTTAAATTAAATGAATAGAATATGAACCCAATTTCCCTTCGAGGGTAGGCCCTCCAGATTATATTTAAATGACGTTTGTTAACTTAAAAAACATTTTTAAATTACTCCCTATGCATTTACTTACTAACTTAAAAAGGTTGCATAAGTTAACTAACGTCAACAAACTTCTGCGCAATACAAACATGAAGGACGCAGTAGTAACTTAAGTTGTTTAAATTTAAGCAACTAAATCCCTTTGTACCGAACGACAATGATAAAATGAATGGACGGGAACGGGCACGGATTTTGAAGACTTTGTTGAGCGCCGGCTCTCCTCTCGCGTCAGTCATTTTCTGTCTACGACGTACGATACGACAATACAAACTACTATTACATGTACATGTGTCCTCTTTTTGTTATGCAGTAATTAGATTCGCTATCTCTATTTTCTGGCAAATGTAATATGCATACTTTTAGCTAGGTATGCTTGATTGTGTTGACTTGTTAATTTTGAACGATTTTCAAGCGCTGAGCCCGTCCATTCCATTATCATATATATTCATTCTGTCGCTGTTTGTACTAACATCATCCTCCGAAACACGGCAGCGCTAAGCGCTTCTACAATATCTTATTAT
This sequence comes from Erannis defoliaria, assembly GCA_905404285.2. Classification (NCBI taxonomy): domain Eukaryota; kingdom Metazoa; phylum Arthropoda; class Insecta; order Lepidoptera; family Geometridae; genus Erannis; species Erannis defoliaria. Next base: position 6,104,525 of record FR990090.1, read on the forward strand.
CGAACTACAAAATGTAGTAATGACGTCTTAAAAGAGCAACCTCGTCAGAATTTGCTAAAAAGTAAGAAAGTAGGTAAGTACGAGAAGCTTTACTTTTCCAGTTTGCCACTTTTTGTGCATTTTATCACTTATGCATCCCTCTCGAGAAGGTAGTAAAGTTCATTTTTATAATCTCTCAAGCGGACAATGTAACTAAATACGCCCAATTACGCGTAATGTTACAATGTGTACTTTGTCTCAAATGAGAACTGACATGAAAATGGATTCACAAAAATGGCTTTCTGTAGGCAAGCATACTTCGAATATGTTTTTTTTGCGTTAATGTTTAAAAGTTTCTTTTTCGCAGAAATTTGTCTATAGCAGTAAAAATTTTAATACAATAAAATTAATTAAAAATTACGTATAATATTTAATAATAATAAAACACTTTAAACTATCACGGTTGTTCACTACAGTCCTAAAAAAATCCCATAAATAATAATAATCATCATCATTGACAGCCACAAGACGTCCACTACTGGATGAAGGCCTTAATAGGGACGGTTTGCCATAAATAATAATAGGACTCTGTTAATAATAATAATTTAAAAATATTATATATTTTTGCTTTTTGTTTTTTTGTCTTTTGTTTCAATAAAAACTTTTGATGTATCTCTAGGATATTAATCTATTTATATTGTATAAGTACCTAATAGCCTTGCGTTTAATGACCATCACGCCTGGGGCCGTACTGTGAACTGGTTATAGCTGTAAATTCACAGTCGCGCAGTGTCGGCAGCTGAGCGTATTCGGTCCCACTATAAGCAGTTCACGGTACGGCCCCTGAGGGTCTAGACAAGAACCACTCTCTGTTAGCGTTAACGCCTGCAGAAAAATAAAATCGTATGAAAATTACATTAGCTTGAGAAATGTCACGTGACTGCTAATGTAATTTTCATAAAATTTTACCTTTCCGCAGGCGTTAACGCTAACAGAAAGTGGTTCTTGTCTAGACCCCCTGGTCTACGATGGAGCGCGCTTGCCAAGAAGAAACCTATTCACCAGCAACTTGTAGACACCCATATTGCAAATTTTGCAGCGTTGATTGCCTTTTGCGACTACATTTCATAAGTTAAGTCGAGGTCTTTTACTTTTATACCGCGTAAAACGTACCTTTCGGATACTACGCAATTTAACTAAAGGGATAAACTACCTTCTGAATATAGTGATTGGTCTAGCAGGATCTTTACAATTCTGTTGCTAAAAGTCACTACTTTTAAAAACATTATTTGAAAGTCAAAGTTTACTTAAAATTACAAAATAATTCATATTTCAAAGTAATGGTTAATTCCAAATTACAAAATAGTTAATAAAGCAAAAGTTAAGTTACTAGAATTTACTTATTAAGCTCTCTTGGTTCTGGCAAATGTATGGACTGGAAATTTTCTCGTAAACATTCTTAGAAAGTCAAAGTTTATTTAAAATTACAAAATAATTCATATTTCAAAGTAATGGTTAATTCCAAATTACAAAATAGTTAATATTACAAAGCAAAAGTGAAATTGTATGGCCTCGACTGCTTTGTTTTTTTTATTTGAACTAAAATTTACTTATTAAGCTCTCTTGGTTCTGGCAAATGTATGGAATATAAATTTTCTCGTAAATTTTTTCTTGTATTTCCTCTGTAATTAAATAATAGTATGAGTGTACTCTATTCATTCTACAGGATTACGCAGAACGGTAATACTGAGCCGAAAGAAGCTCAATGTATTCAGCATTGCGAACTACTGTTACTACTGACGACCATGAAAAATGTCAATAGTTATTTGTAATGCAAGGCTGCAAAGTTGTTTTTCGGCACGAGTAGGTACTTGACAAACAACAACTTGGTTCAAGGGTACGAGACGCAGAATAACTTTGCTGCCGAGCAAAACACAACTTTTCATCTCACAGCGAGGAAAATGCTAGATTTTTTTTCATGCAGTCTTCGTGCTGGCCAGTGCGATTATTCTAAAAATTAAGCCGTTAAGTGCGAGTCTTCTTGCGACTTGCGACTCGGACAACGAGGGTTCCGTACTACCACAAGTACTAGGTAATCGGCGATAGTATCTAACGAATATGCTGTGAAAATGTTAACCGGCTACTTAGTGCGGTTCGCGAGATATAGGTAAAGATCGCGGTAGAAGAACACGGTAGGCGACTTATTAATAGGGTACATAGGGTTTTACATAACTCTTCTATATACTTCTAAACCTTACACACTTATTTGTACTGTTGGTCAAATGGAAGAACAAAAAATATTTACTAGGCAGCTGTCAGTTTTCTTCAAAACCTACGACCATCGTAGGCTTCCTCGCTCACCTGTCGAGATAAGTTAGTCAGATTGTTATAAGCAGCAACTGCGATCGAAATCCTTTAAAAACAACGATCGAAACGCTTGCGCGTTTTAGTAGTGTAGAGCGTCATCTAGGATTTAGTTGGAGACTAAAGGAACGAACAATATAACTATTCAAGGTTTGGCTTGAGAAATGACGATATATCTATAAATTATCAATTTTCAGATTTTCCTGTAACTACTGTTTCATGACCTTGCTTTTTGGCAAATTTAATGATCCTAGGTCAACGGGAAGTACCCTATGAATTTTGATTAAGTTCACTCTAAAAAACTCGCAACAATGGCCAATTTTTAATTGCGTTGATTTAGAAGCTTGATTATTTTACAGCTCCAAAGGATCGTTGACTTATACATTTGATATTAATTTCAACTTGATACCTCCACGCGTTCCAGAGAAAAAGGGTCTTGAGATACAGACAGACAGACAGACGGACAACGGAGTGATCTTATAAGGGTTCCTTTTTTCCTTTTGAGGTACGGAACCCTAATTAGGTTGGCGCTGTAATGAAATAAGTATTACTTTATGCATTTTCAGTGGAGTTGTAGCGGTATAGAAAATAATTGAATAAAAAAGGTTCGAATTAAAAAAAACTACCCACATTAACGGATAAAATGCACTTTTGCGCTCAAGGACCGTGCCGTGAACCGCTTATTGCGGGATCGAATAGGCTCAGCTGCCGATGCTGCGTGACTGTGAATTTTATCGCCCCGCAATACGGTTCGCGGTCGTGCAGCGTCGGCAACTGAGCCTATTCGGTCCCGCAATAAGCGGTTCACGGTACGGCCCCGGTTTCGAATGATAAACAGAATCTTTCAGAGCTTGTCGTCGTCGTCGTCAGCCATAAAACGTCCACTGCTGGGCGAAGGCCTCCCCCTTTATAGAGGGGTTTGCCATAATCCCCACGCTTAGCAGGTTTCCGAGCTTGTAAAAGCAAAAAAAAACTGCTTCACACATTTAATCTAGGGTATTGTTCTATTACATGTTTCTATGGAACAACAGAGTTTTTATTCGCTATTTCGGAGTTAGTCATGATTATGAAAGTTACTCACAATAATGAGTACAAGACGACCATTCGTAGTGATGTGATATCATTCAGCGTAACTCTGTAATCTAAACAAAACAAACCTACTATGGTATAACTAACACTAGCTGCGTTCAGCCATATATTCGCGTTTATCACATCAAGGTTGAGTAGCTCATTTAGATTTGAGTGCATTCGTGTATGCGCTACGATAGCAGCACAATGATGTCGCGGAACTTATGGCAACATTTTGGAGCTTATTTTAGCTTGCCTATGATTTTGGAACCTGATCTTTATTACGTAGTCGCGAGTGAATCGGTTTCTTCTAGGTAAGCGTGCTCTATTGTAGACTGCATCTTCGTTTAACATCAGACGAGATGGCAGTCAAATGCAAGCCTATAAAGTAAAAAAAAATGGTAGGTACTAACTCAGGTGATTTCATAAAACCTTTGTTTTTTGTTGGGAGCTTCGAAGTACAGGCAAACACATTTGAATTATACATCACATCATCAGCCCAAGACGTCCACTGCTGGACGAAGGCCTCCCCTTTAATTGGGAGTGTTTGCCATAATCCCCACGCTTGGCAGGTGGCTTGGGGATCGCAGAATGCTTCACTTATATATTATTATATTTCTTTATTTTATTTATAAAGCCAAACCCACAGTACTTATTTATAAATGTATATGGGCCTTAATCTTTTCTTTTTTTTTGCTGTTATTATGGTCTACAATGGACCTGGGTATGTCCTAAAACTGCATCCATAAACCACCGGAGGACGGGCAGCAGCATCCTCTCGGTTAACGGTGGTGAGCATTCTGCGATCCCCAAGCCCCCTGCCAAGCGCGGGAATTATGGCCTTCGTCCAGCATTGGATGTTTTCTGGCTAATGACGACTTTTAATTTTTTATTACTTACTATAAATATGTACTACTATGTATTACTAGTAATATGTGGTTATGCTGACGCTGAACAGTTGTAAGTATTAATAGGCATCACAGCCACATTGGCGTTCATAACTTTAAGACATGTAATGGTGAGTTTCATTATGTAATTTCGTTTAGCTACCCTTCAAATAGGAACACAGTGATGTTTGCACACTACTGCTTGGTGATAGAAGATCTTAAGCTGCGGTGGTAGCCACCCAGGTGACCTGCTGCATAGGAGGTAGGCCACCTTGTAAAACTCGACTGGAAATACAACAACAATGCAGGCAAAGCCAGTAGTTGAAGCTATATTCCTCAATGTAGGCTCAATCACGCTTCGACGTTATAATGCGACACAATTAACGCTGCTCATTGCTTACCATTGGTGTCCTGATAGCGTATATCTGCAGGGATGGATCAAGGAACGAAAAGGGGCACTTTATTATGCGAATAGCGACTGACTTCCCCATATAGTTGTACCTATATATTGCCATAAGCTAAAAAAAACAGAACAAAATTGGCGATTGTATTTTGTTTTTGTTTCATGCTTCTCAAACTCTACAGATACTCGTAAGTTTGTCTACTAAATAAAACTTTAGCTGCTCAGCTCACAAAATTATTACAGTTTCCCGCTGTTTCAACTGCGATCCTTTATACATTTAGCCGTTACAGAGTTGAATTAATGCCAAATATTCATTGTGCATTCATAAATTCAAGCAAATACATTTTCAGATCTATAATATTTGTGTGAATAAGTATTTTTATTTCAAGAGTAATTAATGACTGAAATTTGTATGATAAGAACGTAAAAAAATGTACTGTCGCACCTATTTGTTTTTTAACGTCAGTTTATAATCAAAAATTCCAAAAAAAAAAGATTATTCCAGTTTAATAACTTCTGATCTACGATGAATTTAAAAACAGTATGCATAAAAAAATTGAAGTAGGTGGTCTTCATCGAACTGGTAAATTTCGTAGAGTTTGTTTATTTTTGACCAAGCAAAGTGAAGGTCTTCCAGTCTAAGTTCACAAGTTTGTAAGAATGTTTATGATGTACATTTTATTCGACATTAACTTGCAAACCGTTGATATGATCATTTATGAAATTTTATAATCAAATAGTTTGTAATATTTATTTTGTTTTATATATTCTGCAAAATTTCAAATAACATTATCAAGTTCAAATATGAGACAAATCGGTCAATAAGCTCGGAAGATATGCCGCGACGTCTCAGTTTGCTGCAAGCTACTAGTTATTATTACCCCGCTCGCCCTAATATTCAATCCTGAGTACGGGCCACAATCCTCGAGTGAGTAGACTGTGAAATTTAACCGGCACATTATCGGGCCACGGTTACTGTGGGAAATGAAACTCGCTCGCTGAGCTAATAATAATGAAAATTATGGTAATTTCTAGAGGCTTAAGCAGTCATGCGTTGGTACGCGTAGGCGCTATTAATTTATGTAGGTACGATACGACTAACAGGAAGCTTACGTTTTACAATAGTATCAAATCAATACTTAGAAAGAATTCAACAATGTTGCACCATTCCAATTTAAACTTATTTATTTTATTACATTAGGCTATTATACTATTAGTTTTAAACCGTTTTAAAATTTTATTGATGTACACACTACACAGTGTTGGTGAACATAAATAAATAAATAATAGTACATTATGATACAAGTGTGCTATGTTGGTCATTACACTAGAGGCGGTATTATGCGTGGGAGCCACAGGCGAGTGCGATAAGGAAGCCGAGAGCGTAATGACTAATAGCACAAGAGTTCCATACGACTGTTTTCATCACACTTGCGAGCAAAAAAACAAACTTTTTTTGATAATAACCAACCACACAGCGAAAACGTCAACAAACATTTACGGAAAATGGCGCCCAAACCAGCAATGCGCGCGCGGGTTGACATTTACTTCAGCGGCATAAGAACTCTTTGTTGGTATTACAAAAAAACTGTAAGTATTACCCGGCTATATTAAGAGTGCTTCGTATACGTACGTCTAATTGCAGTCACCTACAAACTTGACTATACCGGGTTATACCTATTATAGTACAAGTGCCGTAATGTAAAGTAAAAAGCACGCGTGTGTAATAGCTTGGATTATGAGCCTAAAACCGATGTAATAAGACTTTACGAGCAAGTGTGATGAAAATGATTAAACACCGAGAGAAAAAAAAAACGTTCAAGTGCCTTATCGTTCCTAATACTATAACTGCTCAAATAAATTTCTCAGCTACATTAAGTTGAGCAGAGGGTTATAACGGCTCAACTGGTAATTGCTCAACTATCTAATCTAGTCTAGATTTGACCCGCGATGGTGACTTATAATCGAAAAAATAAATAAATATTTGTCACAGACTAAATACTTTTACCAGCACCCTTATCAATCATAAAATTTGTAACACCGGCTATGATCCTATTACAAAACACAATATTTTCCAATGTTTTTTTTATTATTAATTTGTATTGCATACTATATATATTCTTTATAATATTTACATGCATCATAAAATCCTTTGATGCTCTTGTGGTATCATATTTAACAGCACAAAATACGAAAATGCTTCTAACGATCCCTGCGACGGACTTTTTAATGGAATATCCATTACTCAAAAGCTTTTTTTTTTGTTTAATGCAAACGTTGACAACAGATTATCTGAACGTTTTATTTCAAAACGCGTAAGCGAGTTTTTTTAGAGTGAATTCAACGGGTTTGAAACTGATGCGACTAAGGGTGCCGTAGTTCGTTATTATGCGGTCGAAGAGAAAACACGCAGATTTAGAATGTACTATTCATTCGGACCTTAAGATAAGATACTTAATTCTTCATTATTTGCACCAAAATGACTGAGATTAGAAAAACGAAAGTAACCGACATAGCTCGCAAGGTTTGCAAGTTGAATTGGCGCAGGGCAGGCCACAGCGCTTGAAGAACTGACAACCGATGGGGAAGAAAGGTTCTTGAGTGGCGGCCGCGAACCGGAAGACGCAGCGTAGGAAGGCCTCCCACTAGGTGGACGACGACATTGTAAAAGTAGCGGGCAACCGATGGATGCAAATGGCAGGTTGTCGTACAGTGTGGCGGTATAAGGGGGAGGCCTTTGTTCAGCCGTGGACGTCTCCGGGCTGATGATGATGATGACTGACATTAACAAAGAAAGACTTAAAAATAGTGCAACGACTAGGGGCCTCATCGCTGAAACTGATCTTATTCAGGCAACTTTAGTGGGACCAGCAGCACGAGTAGGTACCGTTCTTGACGATCGTTATATTTGACACTAAAGGTCACCCGCGACTTCGTCCGCGTACCGAAAAAATTCGGCCCACTCCCAAAATTCACCACTTTAAATCATCCCTAGCAAATTTTCGTGACTAAAAGTCCAAAAACAAAGAACTTTCATACAAACGTTAGGGGTCGAATTTCGAAAAATCCTTTCTTAGTGCACCCTTACGCATCGAGACGAATACACCCTCCAAATTTCAAGTCTGTACGACCAGCTGTTTGGGATGTGCGTTGTTCTGTCAGTCATTATGTCAGGACAGAGATTCTTATAGTATTAGAAGATTTAATTCGTAAATCGGTAAAATTCGATTAAAATCGGTAGGGGTAGAGCAGGTAGCATTCGTACAACGGGAGCATTCGTACAGTAGTCATATCTACAATACTAAACACGTCGAAGGGTTCATATTTGTATCCGTCGAGTCCTACCCATACGTACAGGCAAACCACGAAGTGGCGGGGCAGTGCTTCTCGCTTCGCTGAACAAACCGTAATGTATTTTCGCTCTGTGTAAGTCATTTTTGGATTCACTCACACACTCACTCATCAGCCAGAAGACGTCCACTGCTGGACGAAGGCCTCAACCTAGGATTTTTGGATTCATATTAAGTAAAATGAGTTTTTTCGTAGTAAGTTTTGCTATAAATTGAAAATACGTTTAATTACATCCTATGAAAAATGATTACATTTTTCAGGAAACATCTATTTTGGCCTAATTTTAACGGGTACTTTTACATTTTAGATTAATTTGTTGATTGTTTGTATTGGGGCACATTCGTACAGTTGTGAGTGGGGTACATTCGTACAGTGCAAATGTGGCTATATTAAGATTTTAAGCAAAGATTATTATTAATTTATTCATTTACTTCACATAGATCGAGTTATAACTGTTATTATCTAGGTATCTTATGAATTATAGGTACTTTTCAGAACTATGCTGCTAATATATTATGCATAAAAGGGGAATAGAACGGGACTAGTCTATGAATATGCACTAGCAAGAACAACTAATGTTTATAGCTTTGAAAAAGATATAACAATGTGCAGTAAGAGATTAAGTACCTGTATAACCCTAGAACGGGACTAGTCTATGAATATGCACTAGCAAGAACAGCTAATGTTTATAGCTTTGAAAAAGATATAACAATGTGCAGTAAGAGATTAAGTACCTGTGTACCCTAGGATTATTTTTGTAATGTTGATTATAAGAAGATTTAGTCAAAAGTACTGAATTTTTGTTATAAATTGTTTATGTTCAATAATTTTGTTAATTTTGATCTAAGGCTAAGGCTATTTAATCTCAATAAAGATGAGAGGTGAAGTAAAAACTGTACGAATTTTACCTGCTCTCCCCTATATTCTCAAATTCGTCTAAATCTGCTATACCGACACGTCAAATTTAGTGACATAAAACGGTACTCGCGCAGTAGGCATTGAAAAGATCTGAAAAAAATCTTTCATACCAAACCCTAAAAAACACATTTTCATTGAACCTAGAATTCACCGACCTAAAGTATACTTTAATATTTTTAAAGCATTAAAAAGAGCCGAACCAATAACAAAGACATTGTTTTTTATCCTTTAACATTACGAGTACACGTGATATTTATATTTGTACAATAAAAATTGTTTTCACACGTCTCTGTGCCATTAAAATATCTATTTTGTTTCGTAAAGCGAGATTTCTCAAAGCGAAGGGATTCATTTTTACGCCCTAATGGTTTTGTGATTTAAAGTTGATTGGCCGTGACTTTGAGTTTCATTCGCTAGAAAATAGTGATTTTATAAAATTGCAAACCTACCAATTGTAATTTGTTTTATTCGAATGATATACAAAGACATCAGGCATCTTTATGCCTGAATGAAGATTCATCCACCTATTTTGTTCACCTAATCAAATTCAACTCACTTAGGTTATTCCACTTTATTCTAACTTACAAATAAACAAACAGAGATAAAATTGTATATTAAGAAATATACAATTATATTTTATTCTACAAAAAAAATTGTAAATATTTGTCAGAACGTGATTTAAATGCTTACTTGATTATTTTGGTATTTCGCCATGTACCTAAGTTTTGGTGGACTTGAGCATAGATTAAGTATACTATGGTATGGTATAACCAGTCTTCTCTAGATGTTTACCAATATTTTGTTTCGATTCACTCCTTCAATCAAAGGGGTGAATTGAATCGCTTCGGTAATAACGACAGACGCTCACGACCAAACGAAACTCGATTCATTTACATAAATTGAGAAATTCGTTTATATTGATGTGTTGAGTAATATCTTTAAACTGGATAAGGCATACAAATAAAGCCTAGCGATAAGCATTAGGCTATAAGGTAAAACCCGGATAAATGCCTCACTTTTTGAAATCACTTCATATCTCTCAGTACAAAAAGCAAAACGTTTTACTTGTAAAAAAAAACATACAGACGAATTGAGAACATCCTTTTTTGAAGTCGGTTGAAAAATGGCAGGTAAGTACTTTGTTTTTATCTACCATTTCATGAAAATTTAAAAACATTCATCATCATCATCATCAGCCTGGAGACGTCCACTGCTGAACGAAGGCCACAAAACAAAAAACAAAAAACATTATCTTTGATATTGCCAGAGTACGTATTAGCGATTTTATATAACGATTTCTTTTTTTTTGCGTTTTTTTTAGCCTGGGTATTTCCTTAAACTGCAACCAGACCCATCGGAGGACGGGCAGCAGCGTCCTCTTGGTTAACGGTGGTGAGCATTCTGCGATCCCCAAGCCGCCTGCCAAGCGTGGGGATTATGGCAACACCCCTCTATTAAGGGGGAGCCTTCGTCCTGCAGTGGACGTTTTATGGCTGACGGCAACGACGATTAGCGAATTTTGCGGACCTCTACATTTTGTGGCATCTATCCCATGTAGAGGATAATTGCCTAATCCATATAAATTACGTTTGGGATAGATGCCCCACCGAGAAAAAAGACATCAATCCCGCAAAAACTTTGATCGCACTTTGCCTTCCAATACAATTGCACAGATACATGCGACACGGTCACCTTAGTGATAGTAGGAAAGTCTCTCAATAGATAAATAAAATACCATGCGATCCATCCGGGATACTAGAGTAATTACAATCGGGGCAACTATACCCCTGGGGCAACTAACCTAGATTTACCCTATGGTAGGTTTTCATACCACTGGGCAAATAGCATGCGATTCATCCGGGATACTAGAGCAATTACATTCGGGGCAACTATACCCCTGGGCCAACTAACCTGGATTTACCCTATGGTAGGTTTTCATACCACTGGGCATTTCACTTTATACTACTGGACATGAAGAGATTTGACATCAAATATTTCAGGATAACGACCGCTGTGCAGTGCGGCGCAGGATTTTGTTCGCAAGTTCACAATTCTGACACTGCTACTGTTATGGGCAGGCGTGATGCTTACTACCAGGCAAACATATGGCTCGTCTCATCACTCCATTTATTAAAAAAAATGTATTTTCAACTGTTTAGACTAATCTTGAACGCAATAGCTTTCTTTGGTCAGTTGAACCTTATGGTCCATTTAAATCTCAAACCCGACCTTATTTAATTTAAGCGATATCAAAATTGCCACATCAACCCAATTACGTCATCAGTACCAACCCAAACCCTTTTGGCTCTACTAATAAATAATATTGAAATGGATTGTTTTTGATTAAACTTTCAGGCTATCTATCCTTTTCTCGCGCATTGAATGACAATCTGTCTCTCTTACTCATGCTAAAGATCATTTTGATTGACGTTGGCCTCTTAATTCCAACTTGGTCTGAATATTTACTTAGCAAACGGCAATTTGTGTTCTGGCCCCTTCGGAATAACAAAACGTACTTTGTAATTTCCTGTGTTATAATTTTGTTACGGCGATAGTGATGTGATAAAATTGTCGATGAATTTTATGTAGGTCACACTATATTTAATTTATGTTTCTACCAATCGTTTTCTAGTTTGACTTGGGGGGTGGCACCCACCTGTCAGTTTAGGTATGTTTGGCCGGCGCTCCGTCCGGGAGGACAATACAAGGCGGAAGTCAGTCGCCGCCCGCACGATTTTAAAATTAATGTGTCATTAAAACATTATCTCCACAGCACAGCGTTTAACTTTAATTCCTCATTATTGGGCAATCTGGTTATCTGCCTATCATGAAACAGTGATAGGTCCACATTCCACAACATTAACGCCTTCAAGAAAAGCGCAAAAGCTTTTTTTTTATTGTACTTTAATTCCAAAAAAAGAAGGTACTGCACAGGTATTGAACCCATAACATCAAAAATATGAATGCCAAAAAAAAACAAAAAAATAAGAATACCCTTATAACACGACTACGATGACCTTGTCATCAAATCTTGTCTTTAATATTTTTTTGTAATTATTTAAATAAATTAAATTAATCAATTAAATTATTTTAATAAATTTGCAAGCATTACTGTGTTTCGGCTTGAAGGGCAATGTTACCAGAGAAATTACTGGTTATGAAGAGATTTAACATCTAATATCTCAGGGTGACGAGCGCAGTGCGGTGCGGCGCAGGATTGTGTTCGCAAGTTCACAATTCTAGCATTGCTACTGTTAGTGGCAGGCGTGACGCTTACCACCAGGCAAACGTCTGTCTCGTCTCGTCACTTGATTGTATAAAAAAACTATAATGTTGGAAATAGGTATTTAAATCGATACATTTACTGCTCCATTTCCCAACCCTAATTCTTAACAGCAAACTTTATGCTCAGTTATTCAACGAAAATACTAACTAAGTAATACAATTAAGCAACCTAAGTACTAAAGTTGGACTTAAAACTCCCTAATTCAAATTAGCTTCCCTTAAAATTAAAAGGCGTGATTCTTAATTAGGTATTAGAAACTCTAAAGTAGCGTTAAGACAAACTTTTGTTTGAAATCAGCTTCTCAGATTATTTATTATAATAAAAATAGCTGCTAACTTGGCAACGCGTTGGTAGGTCACCCGTGTAGGTCACCCCTATTAGAAAGCTTTGAAAAAGATGAAATTAATTTGTTTGTCAAAGAATTTAGAAGCAATTACTTAATCTAATGTACGAGTTTGTATATTGCTGCTGTAATTCTATGATAGCGTTACATGTATTATTATATTTTATCTAATATAATAATAGGCTCTGTCCTGACTGACTGGCTGCTCGTATGCAGGTTCGAGTCCTCCCGGAGGTCATAATTTTATCTTCCTGTTTAAGCTTTAAAAAACATAAAAAATATTGATTTCAATATTTTTTTTGATAGGGACGATTTAAGGGTGGGGGGATGGGTGGAGTGTTATATGGAAAGTTCTTTGATTTTGTACTCACGAAAATTTGGATTTGAATAGATCATTTAAAATAAAAAATACTATTTAAAAAAAAAATTGTATGGAAACTTCTTTGTTTTTGAAGTTATAGTGATGAAAATATATAACGGGGGGTTGAGGGTGTTGGGGGGTTGGGGGGAGTTGGTAGAGTTAATAGAGTCGGTAGAGTCGGTAGTGTCGGTAGAGTTGGAGGGCGGCTAAAAAAATTGCTCGGGATGATTTAAAGTGGAGAATTTTGGAAGCGGGCCGAATTCTAGTCATAATATATTATAACGCTGTTTTTAATAATCAACTCCCCATTTTTCATACGACAATTACATTAATTGCAGGTAATCAGAAGCGGCGCATGTTTATTTATTTATTTGAAAATCAGTTTCCCATCCCAGGCTACCTAGCTAGGTGTGCTTACCATCTTCGACCATACAATCACAATTATTTTTTTATGCAGTTTTGTGACGAAACGAGCAAGACGTTAGCGTGGTGGTAAGCGTCACACCTGCCCAGGTAGGTGTCACACCTGCCCATAACGGTAGCATTGCCATAAGTAATTTGTGAACAAAATCCTGCGCCGCTCAGAACCACGCAAGTAATTTTTTTTTTTTATGACTGATGCTGATGGCCTCATATGGCCTCTACAGCGTCACCGGACTTTAGGCAAGCGTAAATGGCGCTCGGCCTAGTTTAGGCTAAAGGCGACTAGCTCAAGGGCACCTCAGAAACGAACCTCGGCTTGGACCGGGCTCGTCAGTCGTCACCCTGATATATTAGATGTCAAATATCTTTTACCCAATAACCTCTCTGGTAACATTACCCTGCAAACTGAAACACAGTAATGCTTGCACACTAATGCTTGACGGTTAAATAACTAGTACTTAACCAGACCTGGACATGGATATGGCGGACTCTATAATAGTAGAGTCCTACCACTACCAAAATAAACATCGGGTGAGTTGTAGTCAAACAGCTAGCCTGAAAAGAATCAAAAAATTTGCTATCGTGGCGCCATTATTAATGCCAACAATTTTTTGACAAACTATAATTGTATTTTATAAATGGCTATCCAAATCGATTATGTCATAGACAACCCCAGTGTCCGCTTTCGCGATTCTGACAATTTAATGAAATAGAGATCTTTATCCGGAATGTTTCCGCCCAAGTTAGATTAAATAAGTTATTTTTCTGTAAGGGAAGTCTTGTTGAACATCATTATAGAACTTTATGAGACAAAAAGCGTTGCGATCGAGGAACGCAAAAAGTAATTTAAGATTTCCTATCGCTATCTTTCTGACACAAAAGTACAAAACTTTACCGATGAATTGAACAAAAACTCTCGTCGCTGGCTTATGCTATACCTACTCGTATCCATGAGCAAATACTTTTGTAGTAGCCAGCAAAAATAGTTTTGCTTTGGCTCTGGATTGACCAAAAACAAAGTATAGCTTATTCTCTCATCAGCCAGAAGACTATTTAATTAAGTATAAAAACTGACGTGGTTTTGTAAAATTTTTGTTTTATTTATACGGGAATACTCACGTTTAATTAAATCGGATACTGGACTACAGTTTCGATCACATCCGGTGACCTTTTTCAAAGAGTGAAAACAGAGCCTGACGCGCGTGCAGCTGCGTCCTGCTTAGCACTGTGCATGAAAAAGGTCACCGGATGTGATCGAAACTATAGTCGGAGTATCCGATTGAATTAAATGTGAGTATTCCCGAATAAATAAAACAAAAATAAGCCAGAAGACGTCCACTGCTGCGAAGCCTCCCCCTTAATAGGGAAGGGTTGCCATAATCCGCACGCTTGGCAGGCGGTTTGGGAAGAGAACGCTGCCTGCTGCCCGTCCTACGGTGGTTCTTGATGCAGTTTAATGACATACTTACCCAGGTCAGGTAGCTTATTCTTATTTTTTTTATTTTTTTTTCAATCTTGCAGCGAGCAAGACGTTCGCCTGGTTGTAAGCGTCACGCCTGCCACTAACAGTAGCAGTGCCAGAATTGTGAACTTGCGAACACAATCCTGCATCGCACTGCACTGCGCTCGTCACCCTGAGTTATTAGATGTTAAATCTCTTCATACCCAGTAATTTCTCTGGTATCATTGCCCTTCAAACCAGAACACAGTAATGGTGAATGAGTAATGCTATCTACTGAGTATACATTGAAATTATTGGCATTATCTTAGGGGGTCATTCAACTCATCAGGGTACAACCTTGTAAATACTCGAAGGTTGACTATTAAGATTGACTACTAAGGTTGTAAACTATTACGTAGTATTTACTTACTCTATGGAGTAAATTAGCAACAAAATTTTCGGTAACTATTTTAATACATCAAATTTAGTAAATGTTATTAAAATAAAATTGTATTTATTTGTCCTGTTATAATACCTACATAAATATTATATGATTTACTTATTGGAAATTCTTAATCGGTGATTTTAAATATTCAATAATATAAGATGATGTGCGAGCGAGATGGCAGATGGAAGGAATACCTATGGAATAAAAAAATAAGAACCAATAAGTAATATAACACCTGTAGCTTTAACTGCAGAAGCATCCAACTGATCCGAGTAAATTGCCCTAATTTACGTTCTATGTCCGTCCGTTTACGGGTTTATAGGTCGTAAAGCAGTTGAGCAGTGACCCTCTATGTCCGAATGTAGAATTATGGGTGATAAAAACGGGCCATTTTCAAGTACGCGTTCAAATTCACATTTTGGCTCGGCTCAGGCAATGTTGAAAGTTTGGTAAGCAAGATGTTCTATCTTTATTTATTTTTGTTCAAGTTGGTTTTCGTCCGAAGCTACTTAAAGGGATCATACATAAAGCCTCTGAATAAATAATACACGATAAAATAAAATTGTATTAAACTTTTATGAATATTTTTGTATGAAGTGATTCCACACTTGTGACTGCTCGTATGCAGGTTCGAGTCCTGCCGGAGGACATAATTTTTCTTCCTGTTTAAGCTTTAAAAACATAGTATTAAACTTACCCTAAAACTGCATCCAGAACCACCGGAGGACGGGTAGCAGCGTTTTTTTTTTAATACGGTCAATTGACGAGACGAGTAAGACTTTCACCTGGTGGTAAACGTCACGCCTGCCACTAACATGACCACTGAAGAGAGACCTAAGAGTAGGGCCTTCGCTTTTCTGTAAACAGTACCAGTGCCAGAATTGTGAACTTACGAGTACAATCCTGCGTCGCACTGTACTGCGTTCGTCGCCCTGAGATATCAGATGTTGAAGGTCTTCATGCCCAGTAATGTCTCTGGTAACATTGCCCTTCAAACCCGAACACAGTAATGCTTGCACACTACTGCTTAGCGGTTGAATAACTGGCAAAGGTGTGGTAATTCCCCAGGCGGACTACAAAGAGAAGTTTTCAGTAGAGTCCTACCACTACAAAAGCGTCCTCTCCCCAAGCCGCCTGCCAAGCATGGGGATTATGGCAGAGGGGGTAAAAGCATCCGACATTTTGGAGTTCATAAAAGGAGGTATGGAAATTTGTACATTTCTTAAGGCAATTCCATTACGACTTAATACTTATTTGCTTTCACCCATTTTCCGCGCAACATTACACCTGTAAATCTGTCTTTTTTAATTTGGTTCCTCTAAACTCCGTCATCAATTAGTGAAAAAAAATTACTTTAAAATTTCTACAGAAATATCATCAAAATCGGTGCGGTAGTTCATAATAAAATGTAAATTAAAAAAAAGTTAACAAAATAACTGGGAAAAACTATCATTCGTGTAAAGAAAATTGCTTAGGTATTTTGTATTGAAGTTCGTTGATTTTTTTTAATAGCTTTTTATAATCTGTAGTCCAGCGACGAATAACGGTAGATTGTCGATGATAACAGTGATATGACAACCATTTTAATATTAATATATTCTCAGATTGTTATCTAATATAACAAACACGATACATATCAATTTACGTCATGACCCTATTTATCAGAATGATCAGTTTGACCCACAGCTAGTGTCTAATTTAAGGGATCGTAAAACACTTGAGAAATATCCCTCTATGAACAGACCTATAAAAAGTGGGCCGTTACTCCAACAATGTGTGTTTTATGGGCGAATTTACATGTTCGTATGACATTCTGTTAAAGATACATGAGGCAAGATAGTAGATTTTCAACAGTTAAAGGAAAATCTTTTGTTAAACACCCCGTTTCATGCAGCTGTAGGCAAACTTAAAGTTCCCCTTTTCTCTTATGATGGGAAAATCAATTTTTTTGTAGTTTTTTGTCCTTCTAGACAAACGTCGGCGGCGTTTTTTTTTCTAGTTTTTTTTTTCTTGTCACAGTGTTTGTAGCATTCAATGAATGTTCTTTACATTGTTATAGCATAACTTTAATTAAAAACAAATCAACCGACTTCAAATTAATATGGGACCACATCGGGAGTATACCATTTTTTTTTTACATTTTTATTATGTAATTTTTACTTATTCAAATTAAAGTGGTCTTGCCAGGGAGTACCACATCAATTGACGGAGAAATTGGTGAACATACATAAAAAAAACATACATACCGTCGAACATAGAACCTCTTTCGTTTTTTAAATTCGGTTAATAAAATAATCAGCATGTTAATATTCCATTACT
Organism: Erannis defoliaria; assembly: GCA_905404285.2. Taxonomy (NCBI): domain Eukaryota; kingdom Metazoa; phylum Arthropoda; class Insecta; order Lepidoptera; family Geometridae; genus Erannis; species Erannis defoliaria. The sequence continues at coordinate 6,122,116 of FR990090.1, forward strand.
GGACACAATTATGTCTACTCTCGAAGGGCGATTGGGCCATATCCACCACGCTGGCCACGTTGCGGGTTGGTGGAATCACTTACGCCATTGAATTTTCTCTCAGGACGTATGTATGGTTTCTGGCGATTTTTTCCGTCACCGAAGAGGTATTAAAACCTACTAATGTTATAAAGACATTGTAAAAGTCGCGGGCAACCGGTGGATGCAAATGGCAGGTTGTCGTACAGTGTGGCGGTCTAAGGGAGAGGCCTTCATTCAGCAGAGGACGTCTCCAGGCTGATGATGATCAATGTTATAAATGCGAAAGTTTATCGGTGTGTGAGTGTGTATGTTTGTTACTCCTTCACACTGAAACAGCTGACCAGATTAGGATGAAATTTGTTATATAGATAGACATAGGCTACTTTTAATCCAAACAATCGCGGGTAAAACCGCGGAGAGCAGCTAATCCGTACATAAGCAAAAAAAAACTCTTTGTAATTTTACAAAGATCTCATTGTAAGGGCTTGGGCTTGAACCTGCGACCTCAGGATTTCAAGTCGAGCGCTCTCACGATTAGGCTCATCAACAGCCGGAAGACGTCCACTGCTGGACGCAGGCTTCTCCTTTAAGGGAGGTGTTGCTATAATCCCCACGCTTGGTAGGCGGCTTGGGGATCGCGGATTAGGCTACCATGGCTAAATTATCAGTTATTTAAATACAAAATAAAGAAAACTTCAATTGGGTCAACTCATAAATCTTCTTCAGGTGAAGAATTAGTTGTTTATTGATGCCTCTTCATCATCTACCAGTTGAATGTTGAAGCGCGAAGACTGGCAGTGGAAGAGCTCATCTGGTTCATCGACGTCGGGGATACGGTACGCCATGAGGGCAGCGCCGTGGTTTCCAGTGCCGATGTCCCAGAATATCATCTGTGGACAAAATAAAGTATTTTCTATATTCTATTCTTTTCTATTCTAAATAGAGAGAAGAACTCAGTCACACAACGGGCAATGGAGAGAGCTATGCTCGGAGTCACTTTGCGCGATAAAATCCGGAACGAGGATATTCCGTTTATTGCCCGTGGTACTACCAGTCTTACTACCAGTAGTACCACGGGTAAAAAAATACCCCGTAGTACAACCAAGCGATCCAGTAGTACCACGGGAAGTATCCTTTTACCCGTGTTACTGTTGGTAGTTTGACACCTGTCCCATCAAAGTCACCGACATGTCCGACATAGCTCGCAAGGTTTGCAAATTGAAGTGGCACTGAACAGGCCACATTGCTCGAAGAACTGATAACCGATGGGGAAACACCACCGTTAACCGAGAAGACGCTGCTGCCCGTCCTCTAACGGTTACGGATACGGTTTTAAGACATACGTAGGTGGAACCATAGAGTTACTATTATGGACCTAACCCTGAAATTGCGAAAAGATACTATGCTATTACATAAGGTAAATAAATATTGGGGGGAACATTTATTACACACAGCACCATCTAGCCCCATACTAAGCAAAGCTTGTATTATGGAAACCAGATAGCTGATAGAATACTTATATACAATTTTTTTTCGTAGATACATACTTATAATACATACTACACCCAGACACAGAACAAACATCGATATACGTCACAAACATTTTTGTCCTGGGTGGGGATCGAACCCACGCCCTACAGCTCTGAAGGCAGACATACTACCAGCTGAGCTATCAGGCTGTCAAAAAAGGTGAATGTCATTTTTGTTCCAAAGTAGCTTTTTTCGAGATTCTAGTCGGTCCCATAATAAACATTTGCTCACAATGTTGAGTGCAATGACCTCTTTTTAGCTTAGTAGTAGTTGTAGTGGTAGGACTCTACTGCAGAGACCGCCTGGGGCAGTACCACACTTTGCCAGTTATTCAACCGCCAAGCAGTAGTGTGCAAGCATTACGGTGTTCCGGTTTGAAGGGCAATGTTACCAGAAAATTTTTAGGGTATGAAGAGATTTAATATCTGATATCTCAGGGTGACGAGCGCAGTGCAGTGCGGCCCAGGATTGTATTCGCAAGTTCACAATTCTGGCACTGCTACTGTTAGTGGCAGGCGTGACGCTTACAACCAGGTGTAAGTCTTGGTCGTCTCGTCACTTGACCGAATAAATAAAATAAAATAAAGTACTACCGTTCCGGGTAGCCCTGTATCTGTTGCAAGCGTGTAAATGAATGAGTTGCCTATATTAAAACTGACTACTTTGATCTTCTTTAGACTTAAAAAAAACTTACTTACTAGACTTAAAAATGTTATATTAGAGGGCCAAAATGTCATCTTAATCTTGTACTTAACCTCATCATATTCAATAATTATGATGATGTGTGTATGTTTTTTTTTCAGGCGAATGCCTTTATTACGGACCTGGGTATGTCCTAAAACTGTATCCAGAACCACCGGAGGACGGCCAGCAGCGTCCTCTCAGTTAACGGTGGTAACCATTCTGCAATCCCCAAGCCGCCTGCCAAGCGTGGGGATTATGGCAACACCTCCCTTTAAGGGAGAGGCCTTCGCCCAGCAGTGGACGTCTTCCGGCTGTTGATGTATGCCTTTATTAACTACATAATCTACTTAGCCTACTACACAAAAATAAAAGGATTGTGTCCAGACCGATGAAATTCTAGAGGAAATCCAAATGCTCAAACCCGCTACCAGTCGGCAGCGTACCCAGCATGCTGGCGGATGCGTTAGTATAATATTATACAGCGTGGCGCTACGGTGCCGACATTAAATTAACACACGTGTAGGGTTAATGAACAGTAACCATAAAAATAATGTAAAAAAGTATCGCAAAAAGAAACAGATGCTCCATACATTTTCTCCAACGTCGATGAACTTTTTGTATGGAACATATTTTTTTTACATTATTTTTATGGTTACTCATTATACGTAACACTACACGTGTATTAATTTAATGTCGCCACAGTTACGCCACGCAGTTTAATAGTTGATAATAGATTCGAAAGTAACTCTTCTCTATGTCTCTTTCTATCTGTCTGTTTGTTTCTCTTTCGCTATCAATCAGCTAGACTGATCTTGATAAAAAAAGACATAGAGATAGCCCTTGGTAAAGAATAATACGCTACATAATCGTCATAATCATCGTTACTATTTTTCATCGCAGCTGAAACTTTAAAATACTAGTGACTTTGCATCGCGGTATCATTCTGAGTTCTTTTTAAACCGGGATTCGATGATAGTCTCAAACTAACCTGTTCATCGACGATATATCTCGTGTAATAGATCTCTTCATGCTTCTTGAAACCCAGCTCTTCAGCTATTTGCTGACTGCGTCCAGTTGTGAAGATACCTTACAAAACAGACGGTTTAAGGATGACGTAGCGACTGATTTTAAAATAGCCCCCTGAATAGGAGGGTCTCATAATCCCTTAGTATGGCTTGGAGATCACAAAATGCACCACCGTTAAACCCGAGAAAGTGCTGCTGCCCGTTCTCCGGTGGTTCTTGATGCAGTTTTTGATATACCCTGGTCCACCAGTTTAAAATAATCTCACATCAACAGCCGGAAGACGTCCACTGCTGGACGAAGGCCTCCCTCTAATAGGGAGGGGTTGCCATAATCCCCACGCTTGGCAGGCGGCTTGGGGATCGCAGTGTGTTACCACCGTTAACTAAGAGGACGCTGCTGCCCGTCCTCCGGCAAAAAAACCACAACAAAAAAAAAAATAACCAACAAAAACAAAAAAACAAAAAAACCAAAACATCCAAAAAAAACAAAAAACCAAACCAAAAAAAACCCTCAAAATCAAAATAACCAAACAAAATAACCTCAGGTACCAAAAAATATTTTTTTCGTAAATTTTGTTACGGTAATGTCTTAACATAATAGATGAAAATGGTTATCTTTAGATGCTAGAGCAAGCATTTTTATTGGATGTCATAAAAAATGGAGTATACGAATATATAAAATATATTATGTTAATGCGATATAACGACGTCTTCTATGTCATCATCATCATCAGCCCGGAGACGTCCACTGCTGAACGAAGGCCTCCTCCTTAGACCGCCACACTGTACGACAACCTGCCATTTGCATCCACCGGTTGCCCGCGACTTTTACAATGTCGTCGGTCCACCTAGTCTATGTGTGCCATATAAATTAGAACACTTATTTTGCGGGAATTGAAACGTGCATCCTCTCTCAATTACCCGATAAGTATTTTTATGACAACACACAATGAAGATGGGTTACTTGGACTTGGGTATGTCCTAAAACTGCATCCAGAGCCACCGGAGGCCGGGCTGCAGCGTCCTCTTAGTTAACGGTGGGTGGTAAGCATTCTGCGATCCCCAAGCCTCCTGCCAAGCGTGGGGACTATGGCAACCCCTCCCTATTAAAGGCGAAGCTTTCGTCCAGCAGAGGACGTCTTCCGGCCGTTGATAATGATGACATAGTGAGGCTGCAAGACGCTTCCCTGGTGGTAAGAGATAAAGCCTACTCATTACTATTGCAGCATAACCCAGAACAGTAACAACGAAGTGTTATTTCATTGGCACTCTTTACGCTCTTTCGATTGTGATTCTCAGTATCCCAGTAATTTCACTAGCTGCAGTAACCAGTATAATAACCTCTATAAGCCGGGGCACAGTAACGTTTAAGAACTGTTGTATTGATTATCAGCAAAATGTCCAATACTGCAGGGGTACCTAGACGACTTCCTTATAAAGACCTACCACCAAATTTAAATGGTTTTTTGGAACTTTGCTAGACGACCAGAGAAATTACTGAGTATGGCGAGATTTAATATCTAATTTCTCAGGGTGACGAGCGCAGTGCGGTGCAGGATTGTATTTGCAAGTTCACAATTCTGGTACTGCTACTGTCAGTGGCAGGGGTGACGCTTACCACCAGGCGAACTTCTTGCTCGTCTTGACACTTGAACGTATAAAAATATATATATATATCAATCTAACCTCTGCAAAGATAATTATTATATCACCTGTGATTCCAGAACAAGCTTAACTTGCCCGGAGCGCAGATATACTTCTGACTCTACATAAATCAAAACTTGTAGATGGAAACGCGCCAATAAAGCTAGCCGATGCTCTTCTTAAAATAAATCTTTAGTAAGTATACAATATGTTTTGTAGTAGTAAGACTACTGCTGATCCCGCCTGGAGAACTACCTTATACCTCACCTTTGCCAGTTATTCAATCGCCAAGCAGTAGTGTTATCACCAGTTAGTAGTTACCAAAGAAATTATTGGGAATGAAGAGATTTGACTTCTAATATCTCAGAGTGACGAGCGAATTGCAGTGCGGCGCAGGATTTTGTTCGCACTGCTACGGTTAAGGGCAGATGCACTGAAGAGAGAAGTGAATAGAACGGAAATGTGACGGGCCGCGCTAACCGGCATTAAATGCAAATGCGAATGAATGACAATTCTAACAATATACCTACATGTTTTTAAACTGAGAATACACAAAAACACAATTTAAATAGACGCGTAGGAAACCAATCCACATTGCATCGTATTTAGATCAATTTTAATCTGTTGCAAAATGGCATTTCGAGCAATTTAGTTCAAATGCGCGACCAATGATTTGCATTTTTTTGTCGTAGTTTCTATACAAATAAGTGTGAAACTGGTGACAGCGGTTTTCCATACAATTGCTTTACAACATTGTTTGACAGCCGTTCTACCTAAGAAGTAGGGCTTTCGCTTTTCTGTGGGCAGATGGGACGCTTACCACCAGACGAACGTCTCGCTCGTCTCGTTACTCCATTGCATTAAGAAATCATTATAATAACATTCAAATATTATTCTAAACATTAATCTTCTAAACTATTACTACACTATTCTTATCTATATTAAAATAAATTCATAATACCTGCTATTCCTGGTACGAAAGCACTTGCAGCTAGTTTTATGGCAGCTTTTAACATTTCCTTGGCGATTCCTGAAATATAAAAGAAAATATGTAAAAAAGATATCTACACAATAAAACGTAGAGCTCTTTTATGTTCGTTCTTTTTCACGACACTAGACTTGAAGTAATTTCAGAGAAAGTACTTTTTAAATCTAAGGTATCATCATACTTGATTATATCTAAATACAATACCTATTGTATTTAGATATTTCGGGAACTCGGAAAGCTGTGACAAAAAAGCTACTAACTTTGAAAGTTTTGTTCGGGAATCGTGCCAGTTTTTGGATTTAGATATTAGTCTCTTATTACTTTGTAATAATTTCTGTTTTATGAATATCTTTAAATAATTATTACAGTTAACGGATATGAGAAATTAGATGCAGAAATTATAACCTCGTATAATTTTTGTTTTATTTACAAGGGACTAGCTGATACCCAATACTTTGTAAGCGTAGAGCTCGGCCTTCGGCCTCGCTCCAGGAACACGAAATTTCATCCAAATCGGTCCAGCCTTTTACTCACCGTTTAAACCTTCCCTGACCTTTCACAAATATTTTAAGATCTAAATTAGCCAAATCAATCAAGGCATTCTCGAGTTTTAGCAAGACAGACGAACAGCAATTGATTTTTATATAATTGATATAGGAGATTACTCACATTTAATTAAATCGGAGTATATGACTCAATTAAACATAAGCACTACCGTATAATAAAAGCAAAAATTTGCCAAAACCACTTCAATTTTTATAACCTTGTGTAAGATCAACTTTGTATAAAAAAAACTCTCATTCTCACATTTTAAAATTCGCGGATAAAGGTAGCTGATTTTGTGTTTAACATGATATCATAACGTATCGGTACGGCTTAGTGACCATTTAGACTACTCGCAATCTACCATCCGAAGACAGGTCGGATTCTGTTGCTTAATTTAATATGTATTTTTCAGAAAAATCTAAATACTTCACAAACGCAATAAAATTCCTAGAATACAAATCATACGACACTTTTATTATAAACCTTTCCACAGAGCCTTTCCAGCTTAAAACAGCTGTGACATTTTATTAGCTTTGCGAGCAACTTCAAAACGGACAATATAAAAAGTACCTATGTAAGTAGAATTTGATCAACCTCTCTGAAGATTCTTTTTTGGCTTGCGTTTGACTGCCATCTCGTCTGATGTTAAACGAAGATGCAGTCTACGATGGAGCACGCTTGCCTAGAAGAAACCGATTCACTCGCGACTTGTAGACACCCAGATTATAATTATTGGGAAAAACCCACTCGGGCAGCGCAATCCACAGTTCAGCAGTTCGAATAAAGAGAGTGGAATCAAACCATTTCGTACTTTCGTGTTCATAGTTTCTTTTCAGAACAAAAACATTGCTTGGATCTTTTCCAGAATTCCTAGCGAAAGTGAAAATGAAACCTCTATTAGTTCTATCTTACTCTACATTTGGAACTTTTTCAATGAATCTTATTAGTATTATATCAGTTTTATATCTATTTCCTTAGCACCGCAACTTGGTGAGACTTTATGGGGCGACCGTAAATTCTTTATTTGGGGTAAACACGAGTTTTATCGCCTTGCGGTGGGGTTTTGCATCGGAACCAATCAAGAAGTTTGCCTGTACGATTGCGCTACTTATAGGCTGCCAGAAAATATTAGTCTGCGAGCGATTTTTTGACCCGGTAGTAATTTAGTGGTAATTTAGAGGCGGATTTGGTGGTGGTGGACTCCCACGCGCTTTAACTTAGATATAACTATTTGTGGAAACTTGTGATTGGCCTTAAGCAGCCTACTCTGTTTTTTTTGTCTTCCTTGGTTAGCTGTAAGTTTTCCTAAAATTATAAAACTAAAATAAAATAAATATTACTAGAAAAAAATCATATTCAGTAAGTGTAAGCTAATTTATGCTTTATTTGTATTACACAGTGTGTCGATTTTTCACTGCAGCGCTTGACTATTTAATAGCTCTATAGTAGTATCTAGAGCTCTTACCTCGATGCCTGTACCTATTTTTCAACGCTATCACATAGACCTTGAAGTATCGCTTAGCCTTCAGTTTAAAGTATAAGTCGCAAGGTTCTTCCAACTTATTTAAGAACGTCATCACGGTAGTGTATAGCGGGTGGTGGGTGATCTTGACTCTGCTGAATGTTCTAGAAAACGCACCTGAGAAAATAAAACATTTTGTTCTTAGCACAGTTCGAAAGAGGGAGGAGGTTCCCTGACCCTGGCCTGGCCCTGCAGTGGGCCGAATAACCAGTTTATGATGAACAGGGGGGGGGGATGTTGGACCTAAGTATGTCCTAAAACTGCATCCAGAACCGCCGGAGAACGGGCAGCAGCGTCCTCTTGGTTAACGGTGGTGAGCATTCTGCGATCCTCAGCCGCCTGCCAAGCGTGGGGATTATGGCAACCTCTCCCGTTTAAGGACCTTCGACCAGCAGTGGACGTCATTCGGCTGTTGAAGTAATGAACAGGGGTGGATTTACATATTTGCCGTCAGTAGTCTATACAATAAAAATTATATTAAAAATAGGTGGACCGACGACATTGTAAAAGTCGCATGCAACCGGTGGATTCAAATGGCAGGTTGTTGTACAGTGTGGCGGTCTAAGGGCCTCTCTCTTAGACCGCACACCCTTACAACAACCTTCGTTCAGCAGTGGACGTCTCCGGACTGATGATGAGTCTATACAAATTTTGCCGCCCCTACCAATCTATACAATTCGATACCCTAGCACAGAGACCTTAATATGGACCCTTATTCACAATCATGTCATAGTGGTTGAGGTTGATGATGACAATTCACTCATATTGATCAGAAACAAACTTTTCATTGAACCTGTTGTTGTAAACGTGCCGTTTTTCTAATTCGGACACGAATCTATTAATGAGGATGAAACATGTGTTAACCCTGAAAGTATCACTCACACTCGGACCTAATAACACTAATGTATATAAATATGTACATTCAAATATTGGTAAAACAAAAAAAATATTGGCCCCACATTTGCCGCCTCTAAAATCTACCGCCCTGAGCTCCAGCGTACTGGTAAATCCGCCACTCACAATGATGACATTGATAGTGGTGGACATTATGATAGTTAAGCATACAAGTATATACCACGAGCGCTTAGTATGAGCTACACAAAGTAAGTAAGGTAATGGACAAAGAATCAGTTTTCAGGGCAATCGGACAACTCCACTTGATTCGAATCCTCTCAGTCAAACTCAATCAAACCCCGCTCAGAGTAAAGCGTCTCAATAAACATCTAGCATTCACAAACGAGTCACAAACTGTCTAGTCAATTTCTATCATAGGGATGAGATACATTTGACCAATTCCGAAACGTTCTTTCCACTTGGACCCCCACTTTGAACACCCTGGGGGGTTGATGGATACTCACTATTACATTTGGACCCCCTGGGGGGTCCACAGATACTAGGTGTTACTCTTGGACCCCGAGTAACACAATGTAACGTCATCATCATTATTAAAATCAGTCTATAGCTGCTAGCTATCATCACGCGCGCGACGCGCAGGCACAAACAAGCAAGACGAATTTGCGCACAAGTCGTTCTCAGTTTGCACTCCTTAAAAAGGTTGTTGTCAAAATTATAGTCAAAGTATCCAACTTAATTAAACGTGTGTCGTCGTCAAACATAAGACGTCCACTGCTCGACGAAGGCCTCCCAATAGAGGGGTGTTGCCATAATCCCCATGCTTGGCAGGCAGCTTGGGGATCGCAGAATGCTCACCACCGTTAACCAAGAGGATGCTGCTGTCCGTCCTCCGGTGGCTCTGGTTGCAGATTAAGGACATACTTAGGCAAACGTGAATAATCACACATTATAAAAAAACAGCCTGTCATAGTCTGCATTTCCAAAGCACGCCACTCAAACTGATCTTCAATCTTCTATCGGCTCTGCGGTTCTGTGGAGTGACGAACACGTAGAACACAAGAACAGCTGTCAGTAGTTGAAAACGGAAAACTGGAGACATAGCTGAATTGAAAAAAACTACTTCTGTAAAGCCAACCGGCAAAATCGATCAGTCATTTAGCCGTCATAAGATTCAACGCCGCACATCCCTAACTATTCACGTATCGATGTATCGAATGGAACTCTATTCCCTTGTATCGATACCGTTCGTGCCAGTAACATTAGGGGAAGATTCCTTGAACGCTTTGAGCCTAAATTTTTACTGCATTCGTAAAAAGAATTCCGATTCAGCTATAGGATTTGACGTGTGGTACAAGATACGCGAGATACATCATTTCTAGCGCGTTACAAAAAAAAAGGTAAAAATTGTGTTGAAATACTGACTGCAAGTAAACCTCGGTTTTACTCCCTTATTTTTCAGTGTTTATTTTTTTTAATAAAAATATGTCTAAGCTAGATGTTGGATACTTTGACTGTCTTATAGCTCAGTTGATACCATGTCTGCCTTCAGAGCTGTAGGGTGTGGGTTCGATCCCTACCCAGGGCAAACATTTATATAATAAGCATAGATGTTTGGTCTGTATCTGGGTGTAGTATGTATTATAAGTATGTATTTACAAAAAAAGTATTCTATCGCGGCTATGGGGTTTCCATATTACAAGCTTTGCTTAGTATTGGGCTAGATGGCGCTGTGTGCTAAATGACCATCGATGTTTATGTTTTCAATATTTTACTGATATAAATTGATTTAAAAAAGAGTGAGACTGCCACAATCTGCCTTAAATAAAATACAAACCCCCAAACAGTCTAATTATTATATTATTTTAAAAAACAAAAATCACCTCTACTATTGTTTGTATACTCTGTTTGCTCTGAATTTCATAGTTACCTAGCAAACATAAAACTCAATATACTTAAAAATCAATGCATGATTTTATACTACGTCTACCTGAAGTAGTATAAAATCGGCAATATTGTTTAATTTAAAAACAAACCTAATCAAAATAATTAATTTAGATTTGGGTGACTGAAAAAGCAAAACGGAAAGCTAGCCATCCAAAAGTAAGATGGATTGAAGAATATTACAAAGCGTGCGTAATGATTAGTGCTTAACCGAGACAGATGTAGTTCTAGATGTAAATAAAATAATAATAATCGTTGGACATTTTTTACAAAGCGCCATCTAGCCCCAAACTAAGCTAAGCTTGTAATATGGAAACTAGATAAATGGAGAAGATGTCTAGATAGATGTAGAAAAAATAAAGAAGTTTGAATGATAATGATGATTTAAATGCTTTCCCTCGATCCTCCTGTCACTTACGCCGGGTGTCTTGTACGTAAATTGGATTCCAAGTAGTCGATAGGGGTAGGTCTATATTAAGGGAATGTTGATGGTATCGAGGCGAATAAGGAAGGGAGAACAATCGTTACGCGAGGTGAACCTTTGAAGGCGGTACTAGCGATATAACCGTAACCGCAGTACACAATCTTTCTACAAAATTCTTCTTCTTTCAATCGTTACTTTTTTAAGTTATTTAAAAAATAAATCTCCCGATATTTTTACTTACAACTAAATGGAAACTTCTGGCCGTAATTGGCACTGTGTACATGTGGGTAAGTGTGAGGGTGTTTATGTTTATGTGTAAGGATGTATATGAATGTAAGAGTAGGTGTGCGGGGGTGTGTTCGGGCTGTGTATTGTGTGTTTGTGTCTGTCACTTGTCTCCAAACGGCTAAATAAATAAGTTTTGGAATTCGGAACGAAGTTTTATATTTTATTATTGCTGGTTTTACAAACTTTATACATCTTGTAAATGATACAAATAATAGCAATTGTTGTTGTGTTGTTTGTAACGTGACTCTTTTCTTAAATAATTGTAGTTTAGCCAATATTAGTTTTTACGAATAAATGTTTATTTTGAAGTGTGCGTAAGTCGCGTCCACACTTTCACAGACCTTCGTCACTGCTTTTGAACCGCGCTACGAAGGCGTTCGCTTACATTTTGTGTCGGAATTACTCGTCTTTGTGGGCGCGTTTACCAAATTGCTCAATGCGGTGCTAAATAAATAAAGGTGGGAAAGCTCTACGGTAATTCTGTCTGGAGATACGATTAGGTAAACACTCCGAGCGAATCTTGCGAAGTTACTCATTCTTTTGTTTTTAAACTTTTTTAGGGTACCTTGTCCAAAAGATGACCAACTTATTGCTAAAATTACGCCGCGTCATCAATCAGTCCGATATCATTGGGCCGCGCGACCTATTAAAACCCGTATCTTCTAAAACGTAATATAATATATAATAATAATAATAAAATTTATTTCAGATAAGTCCATAATTATTACACTAAAATATCAAATTAATTAATTAAATTATCAATAGGCATAGGAAGAACATAAAATAATAAAGAAACAGCTAAGACAGCAGACAGTTACTTTTGACAATGACGCCACGGCAGCACATGTGTCTTGAGCCAGTGACTCAGGATAGGCCCGTCGTTCCTATCTGCCACTACCCTCAGGTAGCTGTTGTCGCTATCGTAATATATCGTAATAGGTAACCAGTTGTAATTTTCACAGATTATCCGTTATTAAGACGGATTTAAAAAAATGGTACAAAAGCAGGGGTCGCCAATCATGAAAAGAAGAGATTTCAGAGATATGTTTTTTATACAGTAATACATAAAGGCTTTAATGTAATTAACAATTAACTAGCCTTAGTGTAATTATCGACAAAATTCTAAATATAACAACATATGATAAAAACCAGTTAGGCACTTGCTACGGGCTCTGAATAAAACAAAAAAACATACAATTTACTGTAAGCGCATTAATTATAATATCGAGTAGTGGTACTGAACCCTCGGTGAGCTAGTCCAACTTGCACTTGGGCGGTTTTATTTTGTTATTCCACCAATGAAGGTCGTCCTGTGATGTATCAATATATTTTTGTCCACGTATTTTGGATACTTTGTCCTACTTTATACACAGTTGGTATTTTTTTATTTGCCAGTGTATCTCGAAAGCTATTTTTGTTCCAGTTTTGTAACGAGTTTATTTTGTTTATTTTTTGTGCTATTTGTGAATACGAGTAAGTAGAACAATATCTGCAAACGTTGGCTAACTTTACTCGTATAAAGTTTATTTGCGCGAATGTACGCTAAATATTCTTCTTTTCGCGTACCTAACATGTATGGGAGGGTTGAAAAAACTCATGGTTCACTTGTTGGGTGAACCAATCGCACGTTTTATAATTATACTAGAGGTCTCGCGCGACTTCATCCGCGTGCGGAAGAAATTCGAACCGCCCCCAAAATTCTATTTCTATCAATCACCTCCCCCCCCCCCCCAACTACCCCCTTTGAATGAACTATCCAAATATCAATTTTCATTACAATAACTTCAAAAACAAAGAACTTTCCATACAACTTTCCTCCCCCCTTCCCCCCCCCCTTAAATTGTCCCGGTCAAAAAATAATTGAATACAGTATTTTTTATTTTAAATGAACTATCCAAAGCCAAATGTACGAGGCTAAAAGTCCAAAAACAAAGGACTTTCATACAAACTTCTCCCCCCCCTTGGGATCGAATTTCGAAAAATCCTTTCTTAGTACACCCCTCCGCATCGAGACGAATACACCCTCCAAATTTCAAGTCTGTACGTCTGTACGACCAGCGGTTTGGGCTGTGCGTTGTCTGTCAGTCAGTCAGTCAGTCAGTCAGTCAGTCAGTCAGTCAGTCAGTTAGTCAGTCAGTCAGTCAGTCAGTCAGGACCAGGTTTTATTATATTAGATAGATAAATAGATAGCAGATAGATAAAAATAATGAAAAAAAAAAGTTACTTGTTGGAACAACATCTATCTACTTACTACATAGTTTGCAAAATATCAGCGTCGTTTGTAAGTGTGCCATCAAGTGTTTGTTTATTAGTTCATTTTATACTCATAACAGTTCGCCGACCCAACTTTCTTGATTTGAACGGACTTCAAAAAAGGAGTTTCTCAATTCGACTGTATGTTTTTTTTGTGTATGTCTGTTACGCGATTACTCCGCCAATTATGAACTGATTTTGATGTTTTTTTTTTGTTTGGGAGGTAATACTTCAGACATGGGACCCCATGAACATTTATCGAAATCGGTTCAGTAGTTTGGTTTTTAAATATAAATTACTAGAAAATATGAAGATGTCATCCAGGTATTCGAAGTTGAAGTCGGTTGTATTTTTTTAAAAGCGTATTATTATTCCATGCTATTTATAAGCCTATTTGTGTTAACTTATAATTAGTTTTCAAGTTAAATATAATTGTGTTATTTAAGTAATAGCTGTTTTACCTATTGGGTAGAACAAAATGTACCCGAGGAAGACCTAGGTGAACCACGTAGGTGGACCACGGGTAAGAAACGTACAAGCGCTAGTCTGTCGATAACCTTGCTTCAGAGGTGTTTCACAACTGGTTGCGGTCCACAGCTGCTGGACATAATGCCCTAACCTCAGAGGGACCGGCCATATCCACCACGCTGCGCTGGCCTCGTTGCGGCTCGGTGGACATACACCATTTAATTTCTTCTCCTTAGAGAGTTTTCTTACGATATTTTCCTTATTTCTTTATCTCAAAAAGCCAGTATTATGAAAATCTGGGCCAGGGAATTGATTCCGAGTGGATCCGTGAATCCAAGACTATTTTAGATTAAGTCAAAAATTGCATTTATAATTAAAATTTAAAATAACATAAGCAGGTAGATATATCACAAAAAATAAATATATATAAAATAAATTAATAATCTCTAATTACATCAATTAGAGGTATGTCCTTAAACTGCAACCAGAACCACCGGAGGACGGGCAGCAGCGTCCTCTTTGTTTACGGTGGTGAGCATTCTGCGATCCCCAAGCCGCCTGCCAAGCGTGGAGATTATGGCAACACCCCTCTATTAAGGAGGAGGCCTTCGTCCAGCAATGGGCGTTTTATGGCTTATGACGAATTACATCAAATCACATCACATCATCAGCCAGAAGACGTCAACTGCTGGACGAAGGCCTCCTCCTATAAGAGAGGGGTTGCCATAATCCCCACGCTTGGCAGGCGGCTGAGCGATGGCAGTATGCTTACCACCGTTAACTAAGAGGACGCTGCTGCCCGTCCTCCGGTGGTTCTGAATGCAGTCTTAGGACATACCCAGGTCCACCATGTCGAGCAGTATCCCAACAGGACACGGTTAGTTAAGTTCGGCCGGTTAGTCTGGTTGACGCATCAGTGTTTATTTATCTATGGATGCAGTTGACAGCTAATCGTCATTATTTTATTAGTTACGTCCACTTACTTTTCTCCTGTATCCTCATAATGAGTACACCGACAAGTTTGTCAGTCCCTTCTTTGACAGCTGCGATGGACATCTTGTCCTTCATCCATATCCTGGCGTTGTGAGTGAACTCATCCGTGGCTTCCTTGTCTTCGTGTAATTTTAGCGATCTGTATGTTATCTGTAATATATAAAAAATTGGTGTGAATCAAATTTTACCGACTTCTTAAAAGGAGGTTCTAAATTAAACTTTTTTTTTGTATCTTACGCTATTACTCCGCGAATTATGAATAGATTTTGATGATTATTATTTTGTTTGGTCGGTGATACTTTAGAGGTGGTGGAGAGGGGTTTTTTTTTATCGAAAGCGGTTTAGTGGTTTGGGTTCTAAATCAAAATTACTGGAATAAATCAAAATAATATGAAGACGTCATCCAGGTAGTTGAAATTGAAGTCGGTTGTATTTAAAAAAAAGCGTATTCTGTTATTATGTCAATACTCAACGCTCCGCAGTTTCACCCGCGAAACCTGAGATACAAACTATAATTACAAATCAAATCAAAATATATTTATTGCAGTTTGTTGGTAAAACTAGATGTGACATACAGAGTATAATCTGTTTATAAAGAGCTCCGAAAACAAACTTGTCTCTAAATAGACATGCAATATTAGCCCTGGCATATTCATTACTTGCTAATTATAAGTTATTAGTATTGTTAGTGTACAAAGAAAATGTCATAACATAGTAGTTATGTCAAGTTAAATACAATGTCCACAATGTTATAATGTCATTATTAGTTAGTCAATGTTAGTATTCTAATTAAATCCCTTATCATTAATAAATTCTTTTACGGTGTAATAGCACTTAGTCAGTAGTATTTTTTTTATTTTCAATTTGAACAGATTAGTATTTAGATCTTTAAGGTTTCTTGTATAGTATAGTATAGTCTAATGTTATTCCTTAATAATTTATAATAAGCAATCTCTATACCAAAGATGAATTTGGCTCTACCGTGATTGAGTTACAGACATCCAAACGACCAATCATACAAACTTTGACTTTTTTATTATTAATTGTTACACTAGTGCTAAGTTCATTTTTCTGTTGTGATTATCATGACTGTTATTATTTTATTTTTTTGGTGTGTACAATAAAGAGTTTATCTATCTATCTATCTATTATTAGTAGAGAGTATATTAGAGATTATTAAGATATTTTTATAATGATTTTATATTATTAATTGATTATTTTTGTGACATTTATTTATTTAGTTTATTGGTACACAAAACAGAATACAGTCAATAATAAATTTAGACAATTTACTTTATACAATTTCGATCCAAACTATATTCCTAAAAATGTATACACAGCTTATGACTTGAAAACATGCAGTAGATAGTACCACACAGTAGACATGAGTACCTACTCAATTAAAAAGTGTAAGTTTGATGTTATCAATAAATTATTTGTAGGATAGCACCGTTTTGTGGTACCAGGGTTAGTAAAATATTACCGTGGTACCACTGGTGGTAGACTGGGGTACCACGTTTAGAAAAAGTAAACGTGGTACTACTGGTGGTACGACTGAGGGATACTACTACGGATACTAATCGGTATTGGTATGGCCAAACCACCGTAAGCACACACGCACGTTCTTAAACCTTGTCGAATATCATACATTGTAATCATACATTAATTTACAATGTCCGTTCAAAACTCAAACACAATAGATGTAAAAGTGGCAGCATTCATTTAACATTGAGATATCTCACATAGCATACATTCTTAAAACTCAACCCTAAACGTTTATTCTAATAAAATAATTCGAAGAAAATTTAATCAAAGTGCACAATTCGCAGAAAAAATCCAAAAGAAAAAGATTAAAAAAATTGTTTGCAAAGTATTTCAGCTCGTTCCCGAGATTTTTTAATCAACTAACCAATTGAAATGCGAATGAAATTATATTTAAACTGGATAATGCTATTCGCTTAATAAAGGCTTGAAGGCGGTTTATTAAAAAAAAACACGAAGAATTTTTCGAGTACCTATTTGAAAGAGATTGGGGTGTGGTCCCAGTGATAGCGCGTCGTAGAGTTACATATCTTAGGACTTTACAAATGTCCGGTTCTTGTAACTAACAATGATTAGAATATGAACAGGTAACGTTCGCGTTGAACTCGCGTGTGGTGGGTTCCATACCACCACAATAAATTAGTATACATTGATAATTATTATATTAGCCCATGTTGTACTATTGCTGGGCGATGGTCTCTCTCCCTCCTTCCACATTAATACACCAATCCTTTTTAGAAGCATCGGGTTGCCTTTCCACATCAGTGGTAGTGTCAGTATGAGTATCGTTACTCGTGTCAGTAATAAGGTAAAGACACACAGCCGTGGGAAAGCGGCACGGGACGGTACGGTTTTTTTTGTAATACTTTACATTTATAAAACATTTTGTAGCATGACACACAGAAGGCGGGCGCGACCGCCGCTTTTTGTATAGTCCTACTCGTCCCGCGCCGCGTCGCACCACTCTTCCACGACCTGTGACACTCAACTATATAGTCTCACAACTGAACCGTACCACGAGCCAAAAGCGGTTTGGTCTAGCAGAACCTCTTTACAGGCTTCCATCAGCTGTTCACATAACCTTGTAAACATATATATTTTTGTGGGATATAATTTGCTAGACGCTTTTCAAAGTTGTAACTTACTTATGTTAGTTAACTTCAAATGAACTGTCAGAAAACGATTAACATAATGGAAAGAGTATACCAGCATTAATTTGTTTTTTGTTAGTATATTTTTTGTCACCGTTGCTTTTGTCCGCTATCACTTTGACTCCAACTCAATTGAACTTGATTGTTTTTCGGTCAGTTTTTCGCCGGCGCAAAATAACTTAATTAAGTAAATTAAGATTTCGAAACCGGCAATTCATCTTTTTGTCAGTTTCTTAATTAAGGAAGTCTGGGCAGCGCAGGCATTTCTTAAGCTTAGGTAGCTCTTTTCTGTTGCTACTTTATTTTAAGAAAGTTTGGGTTTAATTTTTTGTTACATTGTTATTAATAGTTTGAAGAACTTGAACTTGTTTTATTGTTAGTTGTTAGAGCTTGGAAGAAAGGTCTAGGTTTCGATTTTCGATTCTAGAATCGAAAGTTTCTCTCCTAGCATTGCTTTGGAAAACAGGGGGATTTTCTGGCACATTATTAAAAAAGAAGCTAGTAGAGTAGATGTCGCCGACCTTGACTTGTCTATCATTGTAATTTTTGTTATTTAATTTTATGTGCCACAAATCAAACATTATTATGCTGATTTTCACGGGCAAGTAGATACAGTCAGCGCCATCTATCGAGTTGATGTAAAGTACATTTGTTTTTTAAAACAAGTTAAGAAAATCTCTCATTATCTTCGTCTGGTATATTACAGGCTTGCTAGTATTTATTTGCGACGACCCTATCAATTTCTACTCGTTTTCGTCAAGCTGTAACTCAATTAGGTAACTTATACTGTTGGTAGTAGATATTTTTTGCACATAGTCATAGTCATAGTCATAGTTATTAATTGGTAAATCCATTATTTACATGTCAGGTAAGTATTAACTTTAAGATAACATTCTATAAATTTAATATATTTTATACTAAACAAGTATATCATCATATCATTATGTAATTGCGTCTCTTATATATTAACAATTATTAATTAAATAAATTTTAAAAATTATATTATAAACATTTAATTTTATCATGTCATGTATTATCGTCATTGAGTAAAAACTCATCAAAAGAATAAAACGTCTGCTCGATAAGCCAGCTCTTTAGTTTACTTTTAAAGCTTGTTACACTAAGAGTATCTGTCACAGCGCCTGGCAGTCTATTGTAGACTAGCACTAGTTAGCCTAAGTCTGATTGAAACGGCAACTTGTAGCTAGCGATATTTCAGAGCTAATGTGACTTACTGCCGATTATTGCAAATAGAATATAATTAAATAAAAAGCTCTTTTAATTTTGATTAACTAAAACTCTTTTTTTAATTTTGGACTCTCTACATTTTCTGTTTTTAAAGCTGTAAAAAAGAAACTTTAAAACAGTAAGAAAGTGTTTGACCTCTGGCAGGACTTGAACCTGCATACGAGCAATTTCTAGGTTTCCGACCCAACTGCTTTGCCAAATAAGTTACAGAAGTCTCTGCCTTACTCGTCATAGCGTCGTGGCTATCAACTGCAGCGTCAATATTTTTTTTGTTTATGTTCCTACTATTTAAGCTTTAAAAACATAGATACGTCCAAAGTGTTAAAACACTTCAGTTATAAAATATTATATATAATTTTTTTTGCAAAAAATGCTTTAGTTTGGCTGCCTTTTTTTTATTTGGTAAGGTAGTAAGGTGGTAACGACTTTTTGACAGCTTTAAAGGACCTTTATCTGATAAGATAAAGATTAATAACATTAATTTCATCTTGATAACTCAACGCATTCCTGAGAAAAACGGTATTGACAGACCGACAGACAGACGATGAAGTGAGGTGTGCTGAGTGGTATAAGGATTTATTTCTTCTTTTATGTTGCGGAACCCTAAATGTAATGCCACCTGCGGTTGCGCATTCACTGAGTAATTTCCTCCCATCCAAAGAGTGGCCAGTTAAAGTTTGTATAACCTTGTTTCCGTGTCGTCCTCCACTCATCCCTATACATTCTTGCAGGCGAAAACCGGTGCAACGGGGCATCATCGCCCACGGTGAAGATGCTGATTGCGAAAACATCTTTATTCTTCTTACCTCTTCCGGTAAATAGTGCTTCTTCAGCAAGCGTATAGCGTCGTCGTATCTAGTGTCTTGCAAGTCTTCAAACCTCAGTCCACAAGGCACGCGGCCCCATATCGAGGGCGCCTTGATTCTCTCCTCCAGTCGCTTCATCTTCTCGATTTCCTCCTCTGCACTTCTTTCGGGCTTATCCGGTTTTTCAGCAGCTTTCGCCATCTTTGGTCAGCTGAAACAGATTAAACTAGCTAGTACAGTAGTAGTTATACTACTACGACAGCTCTTCAGGCTTCAATGAATTCTGCTATAAGTACTTTGAATATCTCGATACACGTGGAACAAGTAGACACGTGTGAAATAAATTGACCGACCTAAAATAACAAGCACACACGGTTCCTCTATACTAGGGTTTGGGTAGTCTCGACATTCTCAAAGTCCCGGGACACGAGACCATCCACGATCAAAGTCCCGGGACGTCCCGGGAATTATATTCGTGTGTTGTTGTGTTAGAAAATTAGATTAGAATACATTTTTGGCGATATGTATCAACAAAAAATCAATTTTAGTAATAATCAACATCTGTTGAACGTAACATCAAATTCTAACATCTATAACGTTAGGGAGAGTATCACAACCGCAAGTTTGCAAAATAACCGCGCACAGCCCTTCACCTCATAAAGTGAATTTGACAACTGAAGTGGTAAACTACTTCATCAAGTACCATCATGACACAGTCATTATAAGGAGACAGATAAAAAGTAATATGAGCAGTAAGTAGTTTGACGAGCTGAGTCCCAAATATCATGAATCACGATCTCACTCTACAAATGTCAGAAACCAACAATATGGCAGCTATTGATGGCGAAAGCATTTGGAAGTATTGTGTGGGTATCAAGTACATTTTTTTTTTGTTAAGCTCATAGATGGCGAAGCTAATAAAAGTTTAATATGCTTTCAATAAAAGGTGCGGGAAGCTAATAAAAGTTTAATATGTATGACGTTTTAAAATAACATTATTTACAATTTCAAGAACCGAGTATCGAATCGAAAGTCTCGGGACTCGAGAACTAAATATACAAAAAGTCCCGGGACTTCGAGTAACGAGACGTCCCGCGACCCATACCCTACTCTATACCTATATACCTATATCCTATAAATGGCTGGAAGAGTTTTGGCGGGAACACGGAAAAATCATGTCGTTGCATTCTATTATTTTCTTAAACTTGTGTATTTTCGCGAATTAATGATTAAAAATGGTGGTGTTTTATTCATTGAGTGTTGAATTACATGCACGAGTGTGGGCAAGTGATATAATGTGGTGAAACATGTCTTTTTGTGTTGTTTTCAAAACTCCGTAGAAGCTCATAGTAAAGTCGCCACAACTTTACTAGGGCATGACTTGGACTCGACTATGACTAATTTCGTGTGACTGACTGTGATATCATTACATATTTGACTTGATTTTCATAGAAATACTTGCAAAAATCATAAACTTGACACTGGCAGAATGCACAACGTGCGATGCCAAGAACTAAGAAAAAAAAAAAAAAATGGCTGGAAATACAGAGCACCATTGCAGTATCTAAGGCTCTTAGGCTTACATTATATGATGAATATCACATAAATAGATCCAAATTAAGACACAGAATCAAATAACATATAAATAATTATAATTACTGGGTATACGAAGAGATTTTACGTAGAACACTTTCCCTTTTTGGGGAATACCGTTACAATGAAAATCAGCAACAAAAAAAATCCGCAGCAAAGTCCCTCCTTTTTGGGTGGAAATATAGCTTTCCATTCAAAATGGCTGACTTCAAAATATCTATAAAACTTTAATGCCTGTATACCAAGCTTCGTCAAGATTAATTGTACAATAGGACCTGTACCCGGGTACCACCATCCATACATTTATGAACAGAAGAAAGCAACATTTTGCCAGTTGTTGCAAAGACTCTCTCTCAGCATTGAGCTAGTAGCTAGTATCTTCTAGTATGTAGCTCAATGTCTCTCAGTCAATAATAAGCCTTTGCAAGTCGCTAAGATACGCTGCGCTGGCTGGATTATCTTTCTACCGTGGAGATATTACCCAACGATGAGAGAGCGGACTTGTAGCGATAAACTCGTTCGTAAAGTTGGCGCCTTATAAATATCAAAGCTTTGTTGGCGTCTTCTGTGCTAACAACTTTTTCTTGTTTTTAATGTTTCTGGTAGTAATCAAATAATATAATTTACTTACGTTTAAACTACTTCGTAAAGTCCAATATCAATACCAATATCTCTTATTTTATTAGTAAAAAAACCATAAAAACATCATACAATTGTAAACAAATCAAAATTTACCAAATTTATAAATGTCATAACTATGACATTTTAAGAAAAATATATATGGTCGAATCTTTTTTTTCTATTAAAAGAGGTTTTTCATGGGATATTTGTCACAAAAAGCTTGGAGGATTTAGCTCCTCTCTTTAAATGCTAACCGGAATATTTCTTAGTTGGTCCTCCTACTAAATTCATGCCTGAAACTAAATCAATGACGTCAGTTTTCTTTAAAAGACCCGGTACTACCTGAATATAGTGATAAGATATTTTGATAGATATCTTATGTAAATAGCCACAGAAAAGGGAAAGCCCTACTTTTTAGGTAGAACGGCTGCCAAAACAATGTTGTAAAGCAATGGTATGGAAAACCGCTGTCGCAAGTTTCACAGTTATTTGTATAGAAACTACGACGAAAAAATGCCAATCATTGGTCGCGCATTTGAAGTAAAACGCTGAAAATGCCATTTCGCAACAGCTTAAAATTGATCGAATTACGATGCCATGTGGTTTGGTTTCCTACGCGTCAATTTAAATTGTCTTTTTGAGTATTCTCAGTTTAAAAACATGTATATTGGTAGATTTGTCATTAAGCGCATTTGCACTTAATGCTGGCTAGCGCGGCCCGTCACATTTCCGTTGTATTCACTTCTCTCTTCAGTGTAAATACCGGTAGAAAAATAAAAAACAACGCTGGCTTAGGACCAAAACAAATAGCGCACTAAAGAGGAAACCTTTCTCAGGTTGGAAAATGTTCGAGAACGTTGATCGGCAGACATTAAATAGTAATATCTTTTTCACTCCTCATGCTCAAAAACTCCGTCATTATATGCACCAGAGCTAGGCTAAAACAGCATATCGTGCTCTAGGGGCTAAAGTAAAATTTTGCTCTAGGGGCTAATGTTTTTTTGTATCACACTCTTACAAGCCTACCAAAACTAAAAAGTTATTATGCGGTAGAATAATAATAAATAAAGACAAAAGACTCTATTTCATTCCGTTTAATAAAAAAAAGTTTTTTTTTTAAATAGAACTATATGCAGTGATCCCTTTGGTAGAATGAGTGCATTGCGTTGCGGCTACAGAAGAAATTAAAAAAGGTATTGGCGCGAAATATTTAGAATTTTTCACTAAAAAAATTTGGTTGATTGTATAACAATCTACTATTCCATGCTTCAGGTTAGAATGATAATAATGATGCGAGCCATGCTGTTTTTTTTCTGGAACTGTTGCTACATTATGAGGATGCTATTGTCATAGTTGCAGAAGATATTAGAAGGCGGTTTATTCTTTTGCGATCTATTTTTATGACAAGATCACGTCTTGGTTGGTTTTCACTCTGCACACAGATGTGCATGCTCTCCATTCTAAGCAATTACTGGCAACTTGGTTCAATCTCGCGCCCCTTAATATGACAACCATACTATGTGCAAGGGGCCTTCGCTTTTCTGTGTGCAAGACAGTGGTCAAATGCAGAATTGTCTTGGATAGGCTCAAAGGATAATTAATCTATGCCCTCTGAGGTAAAACCAAATATCGTCTTAGCGGTAGGCAGGGACCGCGGAAGTACTTCATAAGATTATTAATAGGTCAATCAAATTATCAGTCAAATCTCTCAAAGCTCTGTGAAGGATAGCACCTCCAATTGTACGCTTTACCAGGTAATAAAATTGTAGAGTGCGCGGCCCCTGTTAGATTTTAGGGGGGGGGGGGCATTTGGCCCCTCTATCCCCCACTTCCGCGACCGCTGCCGGTAGGTAATCAAACTATGTCGCAGTCGGTTTGCCGAGTAATCAACGTATTTCATCTGCGATCTACCTACTAATAGTATGTAACTATAAAAATAGGTATAGATATATTCTGTGCGTACTTAAGTAAATTGGGACAAATCTGGGTCGCGAGGTCGCAGTTCGTAGAGTCGTCGTCAGCCATAAAACGTCCACTGTTGGACGAAGGCCTCCCCTTTAATAGAGGGGTGTTGCCATAATCCCCACGCTTGGAAGGCGGCTTGGGGATCGCAGAATGGTCACCACCGTTAACCAAGAGAGCGCTGCTGCCCGTCATCTGGTGTATCTGGTTGCAGTTTAAGGACATACCCAGGTCCGTAGAGTACAACCGTAAAACCTACTAGACCATACGAACTAAAGTTTTCCGACTCTACTGGGGCAAATATTTGCCGCATTCTGACACAGGACAGGGATGATGATGATGATGATGATCCTTAATAAAATGTTAACTCTAAAACAAAGCAAAGCTTGATAAAAGAATTGATAATTTTATTGCGGTTTCGTCTAATTAAGTAATTTGGTTAAAGCGTCAATAAAATTATTCACGAAATCAAACAGTGAACTTTAAAATGATATTGTCACGCAACCCGCTATACAGTTAAGTTTAAACTTTATTAAAACTTGCAAAAGGTGGATTATTTATTATTTTTTGATACTCGTATTAGGTAAGCTTGTATAAACTCCTAGTCCTAGTACAGATTTGATATCAAGCTCCCCAGGCGGACTCTGCAATAGAGTAGGTAGTATCACACCTTTGTTAGCTATTATTAGCTGACAACCGCCAAGTAGTAGTGTGCAAGCATTAGCGTGTTTCGATTTGAAGGGCAATGTTACCAGAGAAATTACTGGGCATAATTTCTCATTTAATATCTCAGAGTGACGAGTGCAGTACAGTGCGGCGCAGGATTGTATTCGCAAGTTCGATTTATACCACTTTGTTCACCTGGGTCAAATCACCTAGGTGAACAAAGTGGAAATTATAGTCTCTTCATTTCACCTCAGAATCATTACACCTAGGTGATATCACCTGGATGATTAGTTTTGAAATTATTGGTGTCCTTTGTTCACCTTGGAATTAAAGTACCCAGCTGAAAAAGGGCAACTTTTTTATTTTTCTTGTGGACTTTAATCACCCACACACAACATGTGTCACCTTGGTGATTTCACCCAGGTTTACAAAGTGGAAAAAAACGCAATAAGCTAGATAACTGGTATTTTTGTCCTATTAAAATGTGGCCCATAAATATAACTGATTAATGAAAACAAAATGAAAATTTGATCAAAAATAGACAACTTATAAGCATTTTAATATCATTCAGAGAGGAGATTATGACGTCACTTCTCTGTACGCCATATAAATTCTATTCTGACTTGTATGGCGCACAGAGGCGTGACGTCATTTTTTGTTTTGTAGGAAAGGGACAGAGTTTTCTCTACCAAAAACTTTAAATGCATATATATCAGAACATTATTAACCGATTTAAATGTTTTTTTCAATAAACATATTATTATTTACTTAAATTCTTCATCAAAGCTATTGGTTTCAACGATATAAACATCAGTCATCAACCCTATTTCATAATTCTGTCGATGAGCAAGACCACCACCAGGTAGGCGACCGTCGACATTAAAAAAAGGTATTTTGTGCTTTATTCTGCAGTACAATATGGTCACAGGAACCGCAAGAGGAATCAAAGCAACCAGATGTGTTTCTGATTAAATAAGGGCTCGAAAGCCCAAACAAAGATGTTTGCCGATACCAACTCACGCTGCTAATAAGAGCCGTCAGTACGCCTACTGTTTGTTTGGATTGGAACAGCTGGGCTCATTGTTATAGCTAGAGTCGCTTAAGGCAATGTTGGGAATACTATTCAAGTGACTGCCCACTGGGGTAATTGTTAAACGATAGCTGTTGAGTTTTGGCGGAAACACAAAAAATCCACGGCTTTTAATGTACAACAGGCAAAATGTACATTATGGCAAAAGTAGATGACTGATGCTTATATCGTTGAAACTAATAGCTTTGATAAAGAATTTAAGTAAATAAAGTATGATAATTTAAAAAAAACGGTTAATAATGTTCTGATATATGAGCGTTTAAAGTTTTTGTTAGAGACAACTCTGTCCCTTTCCCACAAAACAAAAAATTACGTCACGCCTTACTTGTCAGAATAGAATTTATATGGCGTACAGAGAAGTGACGTCACGATTTCCGGTTTCGCCTCTCTGTCTAGCATGATAGTAAAATGCTTATTTTTGATCAGATATTTTTTTTTTTCATTTACCAGCTTATTTATGGGCCACATTTTAGGACAATAAAAAAACAGCCTTCTAGCCTAATGTACAATACGTAGAATATGTACGCAATGTACGAAAAAAGTAGGTAATCCACCGAAGTTGAACATTATTATCAAGTCTCAGCATTAAAATACTTATTATTTTCCAAAACTTGAGTGTAAATGTATAAAAATTGTGGTGTTTTCATAAGATTCTGAATGTATTGTAGTTTTTATGTTTACTAAATTGAGCGCTTTTTCTCACTTTCCCAATTATGCCTGGTCGCATCATAAACGATCCAATAAAAAAATAAATTAAAAAAACTTTATTTCGTATAAATTATCCATAAGTACAGTGTTAGTAGCAGTGTTTTAAACTTATGATATTATTTCAGTAGTAGTACGTGGGGAAACCAATGTGTGGGTTTATGAAAACAAATTGCTTTTTATCACATCTATTCAAAAAGACCTTCTTTGTTCCTCGCAAACAGGGCAGAAATTAGCTGTTTTCGCAGCAGTTTCGCTGTCGGCGCAGAGGGAGGAAAATAACTTTTCCGCCCTCTGCGCGGAAAACAGCTCATTTCTGCCCTGCTCTGGGCGCTGATTTGAATTTGGAATATGGATATTGTTAGAAAAAGTTCCAATCACCAAAGAGATCAACCAAGTTGCACTTACTTATTTTCTCATAGAGGGTGATAAAAAGCAGAGTGTCCACCTCGGGATCGACACTATTGTTAAGCTCGAGTATTTTGAATCCCTCGGTATGCTCGGGACTCTACTCTAGAATCTTTCGCTACGCTCTGGATTCAAAGAAACACTCTCGCTTTAAAAAATGTTGTTTCCTCCCTTGGAGGAACAATATCCAATCTACTATTACTATTATAATTGGTAGACTGTGAACTGGTATTAAGCTTGAGCGGAATGCACACTACCAGTGGACTTTTATTCCCTAGAGGCTACTAGGGAATAAAAGTAAGTTAAAATAAAATCTCAATAAAGTAAAAAACAAAAAAAAATAAAAGTTTTTTTTATTTGCAATAGGTTTGCGTTTGACCACATTCTGTATGGAGCACGCATACCTAGAAAGAACCTGTTAACTCTGGATTTGAAGACACCCTTACAATATTAGGTTAAACGAGACAGACACAAGAGTGACTCAGGAGTCAATAATGAAACTGATAAACTTATAATAACTATGTACGTGCTATGGATTCTCTTGCGTGCTCCCAAAACATGAAAAAATAATACTAACCTTACCTCAAACCGTGAAAAAACAACTTCGACAAAATACCAACCGCTAAACGCAAGCTAACCTGAAAGACTGCCGATTCACCCTAATACTGGGTCAAAAAAAGCAGAATAAATCAATAATAGTCGTTACGGGTGAACTCGTAAAAGTTTGCACGATACCAAGGAAAATGAGTCGAAAGGAAAAATAAATGCTTTCAGAAATTTGCGAAAAAATGGGACGGTTCCGTAGGTATTATTATATTTTGTAGTGACGTTTTTGGGTTTTTTGATTTATGTTTTTAGATATCCAAAGTAGATCATTTACTTGCAGTGGAGTGCTGATAAGAATAATAATACGTTGGTTTTAAAAATGTGTAAGCCCGTAAAGGAGGTAGATTTAGAGTTGTATACGTAATTTAATTTATTTTAGAGAGTTAGCGGGAACGCAAAAATATCATGTTGCTGCAATGTATATCAGTAAGTATAAATATATACGTATTATCAATGACTGTTGTTGTCTTTAGTATTGCCCGTCTTCTGTTCGTTCACTCTTCGAACACTTTCCATCCTAAAGATGCTTGGAAGAGATTGCTTTTACCAGTTGTTACACTGTTTCTGAGTAAGATAGCAGTTTTTATATTTTTTTGGTGTGTGCAATAAAGAGGTAATAAAGAGGTATTTACTTTACAAGGGCTTGACCGTGACTTTCTTTGTGTGTCTTTCACTGAAATTTAATTGACTAAATTTCAGTTGACTCAATTGAAAATATTCAAATACTTGACTCTGGCAGTGTCCCTGTCTATGTTT
Source organism: Erannis defoliaria (assembly GCA_905404285.2). Lineage (NCBI taxonomy): Eukaryota > Metazoa > Arthropoda > Insecta > Lepidoptera > Geometridae > Erannis > Erannis defoliaria. The sequence goes on from FR990090.1 coordinate 6,150,452, forward strand.
ATATATTTATACGGGATTAATCACGTTTAATTATGTTGGATATGCCGACTACAGGTTTAATCGTCTCATCCGGTGACGTTTGTCAAGGAGTGAAAACAGAGCTCGACGCGAATGCGGCCGCGTTCTTCTTCGCACTGCAGGCTGCTGCGCGTCGCGCGCGTGATAACAAAGGTCTGTCCAAGTATAACTACGTCAATTTTCATAGTCTCTTGGCTTTTGATTTTTCTTTTAGAGTCTCTGTTACTCTACATCTTATTTTAGCAGAATTGCTCAGTGCTTTGCCTAATTCGAAACTACTTCTGGTTTTTTTTTACCTTCTCACTGAACCCTAATCTTGTTGAAAGGTTAAATCGATATCAGACGTGAGTCAATACTATTTGCCGATAGCCAAGAAAATAGCGTCAAAATAAATGGATCAGGCGATTGCTTTTGATTTTTATTTTGATTGGAGTAATCCGAAAGAACCGTTTAAGTCTCTGCTGATTTCTAGAATCTCGATAAGCTATAGCTTAATGGCTGGGACTAATCTGCTCCATCCACGAAATCTCGTAGTCTCTAGAAAACATAGATAGGAATGTTTTTAAGGCTGCTTGAAACTTAGTATTTTATTTTTATTATTAGATTTCATACCTGGGTTACCATTTTGACATAGCCACTAATTTAGAAAGAAAAAAAACTAACGAGCACATTCACCTTTCTAGATGTAGTCCTAACATTCATCTAGATAATCATAATTATCATTCATTAATAACAAATTGTTACAAGTCAATAGAATATTAATAAAATATATACCTACGTACGAGTACTAATAAGAGTACGAAGTACGAATGAATTACATATATTAATAATGTCAGTTAAAAACAATTATAAATATACAATGTGGTCGATTCTGACGGTTTTAGTTGACTGTTCTAAACTAATTAAAATATTGCTGTTACTTTTTTACTAGGCATGTTAGCTAAGGACAGCAATACTTTAGTTAGTTTAGTTCTGTCAACTTAATCGACCGAATCCGTCAGAATCGACCACCTGTCAACTAAAACCGTCAGAATCGACCACAATGTCAAAATAATTCAATATAATGTCTGATGCGGAAAAAGATAGTACTATCCTTGTACTATCCTTCGAAGTGAGTCTTAGTTAAGTAGGTATTTGTGTTTGTTTGCTTCATAAAACAATACGAAATTTCCAAATTCTCAGCAAACTCTCAGCTTATTCTATTCCTTTAGTAAACCCAAAAATCGTGTCAATACCTTAGGGGCATGTGTAAATCAACAATGGTGTCAGTTCCACAAATCAACGATCGACGTAACACTAGCGTACCGTTGAATTTATAGACGTTAGAATTGCTGGCATTGTGGCAGTGCGGATGTATTGATGGATATAAAATACGGTAAAAATCACGGAACAATAGCAACAACATCCATACATGTATTCGGTCAGATGAAGCATTTATTGCCAGTTGTTGCATAGACTTCGTTCGCTACACAACTGTTTTGGGCAATCGTGTATATCAGTTTTTTGAGCGGGCCAAAAACAATGATATTATATGTTTCACTAGATCTGAAGTTTCCGCTTCAAGCAGGCCTCGCCTGAAATAAGCTTGAGAACTAATTCGAACTTTGACGTCTATCATTCTCTATTGCCGATGAATTCGGTTAATATGTATAACATAAAAAAATATTAAAAATTAGTAAACGTGTCGTAAAATGCTGTGACTTGTGCTCCAAACTCACAAAAGATGCCATGGAATTTCTTTCCACATGTTAGTTTCAATTAATGTCCTCTATGGCCAAAAATGAATGTTTACAGGGTTCATGTATGTATTTATGTCTTATTTATACGGGAATACTAACGTTTAATAACGGATACTCCGACTATAGTTTCAATCACATCTGGTGACCTTTTTCATGGAGTGGAAGCAGATCCAGACGCGCGTGAAGCCGCGTCCCGCTTCGCACTGCAGGCCATCATTCTTGTATGTGAGTTTCTTTATTCCAGCATAACTTCTAAATGTCTGAACAGATATGGTTGTACGGGGCAGCGACTACTGATAAGATTAATGGACGGGAAATAAGCGCACGGATTTTGAAACTATATGTTGAGCGCCGGCTCTCCACTGGCTTCAGTCATACTATGCCTTTGCGACATGCGAGCCGTACGATAGGACAATACAAACTTCTAATACATGTACATCTGTTCTCTTTTTGTCATGCAGCAATTAGATTCGCTATCTCTATTTTCCGGCAAATGTAATATGCATACTTTTAGCTAGGTATGCTTGATCGTGTTGTCTTGTTAATTTTGATCAATTTGCAATCGCTGGGCCCGTCCATCCCATTATCACCGCCGCTGGTACGGGGTATCTTTACAATCCTTAGATCGTCCCGAGTGACATAGGCTGTAAATTTTATATAAAAAAAGTTTGAAGGCACTATATTTTAGTATTTTTTTTATTGTGGCTTGTTTCCTAAACAACGATCAGATGAAAAAACTGTGTCCTTGGTGTTTGTTCCGTAAAACCTATACATAGCTATATGCGCTGTACTTATGCTCAAATAACATATAAGCTTTTAACAAGCTTGTCGCGTGAATCGTAGTTGCCTATTGGAAGAAGACGCCTCGAAGTGGTGCGGTCGTGAATACGTGCCCGGGCCCGTTTTGAGTTTTCAACATTCCATTTACAGTAATATTTTAAAGGCACGAAGCTGAGTTCTGATACATTCTGTTTAAAGTAAAACGTGGGAGATCACTCGACTTGCAACCGTGAGGTCGCGGGTTCAAATGCCGGGCCCGAACCAATAAGCTCCTCGGACTTTATAACCAGATTTTATCCCAGTAGCTTATCAGTGAAGGAATACATCGTCAGGAAACCTGCATACGTCCGGAGAAGAAATTCAAAGGCATATGTGAATCCGTCAACACAAAACTGGCCTGCGTGGTGGATGTCCCAATCACTTTTCGAGGGTAGGTCTATGTCCATCAGTGGACTATTAAAGACCTTGATTTTATGCTTATACTGTTCATTATGCTTATGTAAGTAAGTAAGTTCGTATAGTCTGAGTGGCCAGCCCTAGTGTCAGAGTTTATGTGCCGCCAGGAAGCCTCTGACATGTCTGACGGTTGTTGGTATAGAAACTAGAACAAACAGCCGGGACCAACAATGTAACGTATCATCCGACCCACGGTAGCGCTTAGAAATAAATGCCACTCACGGTCACCCATCCGAAGACTGACCGGACCGTCCGTTGCTTAACATCGGTGATCGTTTAGAATCACCTAGACAAGCTACGCCACGAGCGCTACATGGTTATGGACCTGGGTATGTCTTAAAACTGCATCCAGAACCACCAGAGGACGGGAAGCACTACCTCCCTAGGGACGGGCGGGCAGCTACTGTTATAGGCAGGTGTGACGCTTACTACCAGGCGAATGTCTCAATACAATACAATACAATAGTTTATTGATAACACCAAAGTTACACGTCAAATTTCATTAAGTAATTCACAAAAAAAAACACCTAATAAAATGTAATAATTATTTTTTAAAATACTCGTGTCGTCACTAGATAGCATAAAAAAGCAGCATCCTCTCGGTTAACGGTGGTAAGCATTCTGCAATCCCCAAGCCGCCTGCCAAGCGTGAAGATTATGGCAAACTCTCCTTAATGAGGGGAGGCCTTCGTTCAGTTAGTTAGTCGGTTAGTTCAACAGCGCAATGTTGGGCAGTCTCTTACCATCACCAGAGTGCCTTATTTTCCTCATGCGTGTTGTCATGAAAAACTACGCCCCTACTTTATCTATAAACTAAAATAACGGAGCCACTGTCAGATTTTCTGAACAAAGCTTACAGCCCGTCATGAAAACTGCTAGTTCCTTCACCCGTCCACCTAAACCCAAGTTTGTGGCACTATACTTAGATTTAGAAGGTTCTAGTCACGTAACGGAACGGACAGAACCTATTACCGAGCACCGTGAGACTCAGATCGAATAGAAATCTTTCCTCCCGGCGAGATACAACGTTTGATTTTTAATTCTGAAATGCTACAAATGGAGGGTCATAAAAGTTGAAATTGCATTTCACATCAATAATAGAAGGAGCTCTATCTATTTATCGTTTTGTTTCTACGCCTATCCTTTTTTACGCTGTGAATAATGATGAAACCGTAGCCTTTTTTTTTACACAATCAAGTGACTAGACAAGCAAGACATTCACCTGGCGGTAAGCGTCACGCCTGCCACTAACAGTTAGCAGTGCCAGAATTGTGAACTTGCGAATACAATCCTGCGCCGCACTGCACTGCGCTCGTCACCCTGAGATATCAGATGTGGTGAGCATTCTGCGAGCCCCAAGCCGCGTGCCAAGCGTGGGGATTATGGCAGCACCCCTCTATAAAGGGGGAGGCCTTCGTCCAGCAGTGGACGTTATGTGGCTGACGACGATTGCCCTTCAAACCGGAACACAGTAATGCTTGCACACTACTGCTTGGCGGTTGAATAACTGGCAAAGGTGTGGTACTTCCCCAGGCGGAGTCTGCAGTAGAGTCCTACCACAACAACAAGCCTAATCGGGATACCGCTTGACTTGAAATCGTGAGGTAGTCGGTTCAAACCCAGGTCCGTATCAATAATAATAATAATCCTTGACACGGCACGTATTGTCAGGAGGTTCCTCACTCTGCAGCCCTAACCACCGGCAGCTTGAGCCCTGCCCCGCTGCCGGCGGCACTCTAGGTTTAGGTTTTTTATAATATTTATGTTTTTAAATTTATATTGTAAAAAACTTATATATAAGAAATTAAATAAAAAATGTGAATAATAATAATAATCAATAATCAATTTATTGGCAACATCTGTTACAGGTCAAATAATTAAGTAATATATAATTTTAACACAAATCCATTAATTGGTATTGTACAGTATTGTATCAATTACAATGACAATATAATCTCTGCACGTTACTATACTATTATAATAATAATAATTACATGTCAGGAGAAATTAATTAAGAGTGAAGTAACAATGAGCTCTTTAGAGTTTTTGTACTGATTGTCATACCAATAGTTTTTTCGTTGAAATAAAACATCGTGAGGAAACCTGAAAATATGCGTTGAAGAAATTGGATTGTGTATGTGAATCCACCAAGCCGCACCTGGTGGATATGGCTCTATTTCCCTTCTCGGATATGCCAAAATCCAGCAGTGGACAATTATAACACGATTTAAAAAAAAAACAACCGACTTAAATTTCGACTACCTGGCACGCGCCGAGGACTAATTAAAGTGATAAAGCTAGAATAAGGATACGTCTGTCTCGTTTTCACGGGGAAAAAGAGTGGATAGACGTTTATCACGGCTCGCGTGCTAGGCGGGCTGGCTGACATCTATTTTCCAGTTATTATTCCAGTAATTTTGATTTAAAAACCAAACTTCTCAACCGATTTCGATAAAAATTATATGGGACCACTTCTGACGTATCACCTACCAAACAAAAAAGTAATTATCAAAATCGATTCACAATTGAATAGCGAAATCGGAGAAAATAAATAAAAAAAAAAACAACAGTCGATCATAGAACCACCTCCTTTTTTGAAGTCGGTTTATAAGATTGATTATGATAAGCTATGTGTTTTAACTTTAATATGAACTTTAAAAGTGTGTTATGACTTTGAAAATTTGATTTGAATTTGAATTTATAATTATGATTTTTATGAGTTATAGTAATTTATAACGAAGCATCACCTAACCACAGAATAAATAATAGTACTCCGTACAGAAAGTTCACTCCGCAAAGGAATTGAAATAAATAAGGACTCTATCTACTAGGCAATAAAGTAGCAATTCAACTCGCACAGCGCTGAATACCGCTCGCTATATTCACCTAGATATACAGATATAGAGAGCGCTCTTTCTATCACGTATGCTATCACGTTACGTGCGACGATGCTAGCGTGCGGGCGGCGACTGACTTCTGCCTTGCATTTTCCACCCGGACGGAGCGCCGGCCGAACATACCTAAACTACGGAGTGACCCTGACCTAACACTAGTTTATTTATACGTACTTATTGAACAACACCTTTACTTTAATTATATTGGTTGGACCGTAATCGAGATATCGAACGAATCAATTATCTGAAGACAATTAATCACAATCGGTTGAGCATCGATTTATCACAACTCGTCTGTCCATCAGCCTAATCGATACTTCGGAAGATTAATACAATTAAAATCGGTGGATTTCGCCGGTTGCAACTTCCGTTTTGGCCGATAAATAAAGGATGATCTCGAAAGGATGAGAATCTGGAATGAATATTACTAACTAGATGACCCGCCCCGGCTTTGCACGGGGCTACTCGACTTTTTTCCCGACTTTTCTTTTCATAAAACCCTTCCTCGTTCTTCAAGGAATAATTAAAAATTATATTTGCTGAATTAGTCCAGCCGTTCTCGAGTTTTAAGCTTGCAACACATTTAGCGATTCATTTTTATTTATATAGATAGATAGATGATCGAATCGAATTCTTATTTCAAATTATATTTCTGAGGATTAAAATAGAGCGGTTTTCTAATATTGTTCACACCTTTCCACATCATTAATTGTAAACAATAGAGAAAGGAACTAATATAAGAAAACCAGAGAAATTACAAAACAAATTACAAAAATACCAGAGAAATTACTGGGTATGAAGAGATTTAACATTTAATATCTCAGGGTGACGAGCGCAGTGCAGTGCGGCGCAGGATTGTGTTCGCAAGTACACAATTTTACACTGCTACTGTTAGTGGCAGGCGTGACGCTTACCACCAGGCAAACGTCTTGCTCGTCTCCTCACATGATGTTATCAAAAACAAACAAAAAATTGGCGATGTTTAATTTGATTTAATCTTAGTTTCCAAGCAAAAGGTTAACCTAAAAATATTTTTACGTATTTTATTTAAATCTAATCTCATTCTGTGAACTTTTTCTAAAACACAGATAGCTTGTTATTTTTAAATTACGCTCTTGAGATTCGTTCTTGGAAGAAATCTAGATGAGTTTGAATTACTACGCCTACTCTTTTATTACCAAAATAAAACTCATCTAACATTGGGACATATTTGCCACAAGGGGCAACTTAGGCGTGTAAATGATGAAAGAAAAAAATAATGCAACCGATTAGTAAATAACAAATAACATATAAGTAAATCAACTACTTTAATACATTCAGTGTATGAATCATCAATTAAAATTATTAGTTTCTTATTTATTTCACCAATATCAAGATATCAGACATAAAAGATTGTCTGGATGCCTGGAAAAAACTCATAAATTTGCTACATCTATATACGTCTACGTCGCGTCGCGTAGACCTTCTACGTTACGTAGCAGGCTCTCCGAATGTCTACGAACCATATCTGCTACATAATTATAACACTGCAATGTATCACCACAGAATAAATAATAGTACTATGTATCTATGTACTGTCTATATCTATGTATGTATTTATTACTGGTATCACTGAAAACATCATCATCATCATAAGCTGCCCATCTTCCTTGTAGAGCTTTTATCAACATTTATCAATGTAAATTAATTCGCTAATACTACAAAATAAAGCTTATTACTCTGTGAAATGATTCTCTAACGACTACTTATGAAAGTAGCTGTAGTGTATCTAATTTATAGTATTAATCTATGACTTGTATTTTTTTATATTTATTAATAACTGGATCGAATGAACCATAAAAAATAAAAATATACACATTTTCATTTTCTTTGACTGGAAACAAGGAACATTATTTTTTATACTGAACTTAGTAGTTGTAGGACTCTACCGCAGAGTCCGCCTGGGGAAGTACCACACCTTTGCCAGTTATTCAATCGCCAAGCATTAGTGTGCAAGTGTACTGTATTCCGGTTTGAAGGGCAATGTTACCAGAGATTTTATTTGCTGTCTGTTCCTGCTACTGTTATGGGCTAGCGTGTCGCTTACCACCAGTCGAACGTCTTGCTAGACTCGTAAAAATAAAAGGTATAATATAGACCCTTAGAGTTACCAAGGAAATACCAAAGAGAAATCTGAAAAACAATCCTACACAAGAAAATTTTTCAAAAAAAAAACAACCGACATTAAATTCATAGCTTTCAAATTAAAAAAAAAATTAAAATCGGTCCACAATTGACGAACATACATTAATATAATAAAAACATACATACAGTCAAACATACGAACTTCTTCCTTTTTTGAATTCGGTTAAAAAGTAGACTCCTTCAAGTGCCGTTTAAATTCTAGAAGCGGCTAGGCCAGACACGAGCGTTTTAAGCCGGCTAATTTCCAATTACTACCAGTGCTACTCCAGCCGTATTTCAAGCCCAGTCTTTGGCCAGTATCCAATGTGAGAACTGTAGCTTATATTGCTGTCCAATTGTCTTCCAAGTAGAATGCCACCAATTTATCTGGAGCGTCGAATGAGCGAGCCACTACCGTTTCTTCTGAGAAATAATGACACGCGTTCGAAGAAAAAAAAATATTCTATCATGTGCCCAACTCTTTTTTAAAGATAAAGGTAAAGATAAAGATTCATTTATTTGCATCTAACACGAGTAGAAACATGCGTTTGTTGACATTAAAATAATTATATGACATTCATGTTATGCCTGAAGAGGCGTGCAAATGAGAGATGAGAGATGGCAATACACAATAAGAAAATATAATAGATTATGCATGTCAAATTAAAATTTAAAATTCACAATGTCAAAAAAAAGAAACCAAAGTCAAAAAATAAAATACTAACAATAATTATACAATTAAAATTTGTCAATCAAAAAGTCGTTAATAGTATAGTAGCATTTTTCAACAAGCAGTTTTTTCAGTTTTATCTTAAATAAATTAGATTTCAACGCTCTTACTGATTTAGGAATAGTATTGTAAATAATTGGTCCCATACACACTATACTTGTATTCATTAGAGTAGTCTTGGATAGAACATTACGCAGCCGGTTTTGGTTCCTACGATTTCTAATCACAGAGTCAGAGAGCGTTGGAAACAGTTCTCGATTATTTTTGACAAACACAGCCGTTTCTAGTATGTATAGGGACGGAAGTGTACGAAGTTTATGCTTAGCAAAGTAGGGTTGACAGCTGTCAGTACTTTGCAGTTTAAACATGGATCTGATACAGCGTTTTTGTTTTTTAAAAACAATCTCTTTGTCCGTTGAGTTACCCCAGAATATAATTCCGTATCTAAGGACGGATTCAATTAGACCATAATAGGCTGCAAGTAAACCATCTGTGTCATCAACGATAGCGGCAAGTTTGTGCATCACGTACGCCAAGCTAGAAATTTTCTTAGATAGACTATCTATTTGCTTTTTTCAATTTAATTGTCGGTCTATAATTAGGCCAAGAAATTTTGCATTATCTACTTCATTAATTGTTCTATTTCCATGAATTACTTTGCATGAATTAATTCTAGACTTTTCGGGCCCCCGTTGTCGGAAATGCATTATATTTGTTTTATCTACGTTAGTTTTTAAATTATTATTATCAAGCCATGAAATTACAGATGTCAATGAATTATTAATGTCAGTTTCGTATGAGTCAATTTTATTACGTGCTATTGTTACTGTACTGTCATCAGCAAAAAGTGTCATAGGTTGGGTTGTAGCATTAGGCAAATCATTAATATATATAATAAATAGAAGAGGGCCGAGGACGCTACCTTGAGGAACCCCATATATGACATTACGTATGCTTGATCTAAACACTTCTTCACGTTTGGTTTTAAAATTTACTCCAGTAATTTCAGTAATTTGTTTCCTATCAGATAAATATGATTTTATTAAATCCAAAATATTTCCCCTAATACCGTACGCCTCTAATTTATTCAATAAAATTTTATGATCGACGTAGTCAAAAGCTTGTGACATGTCGCAAAACAGTGAACATATTGGGGAGGTTTTGTCAACATTTAACAATACTTCTTTCATAAAATCATAAATAGCCATATTAATAGTTCTTAGATTAGTTAGATTAGATTTTTGTTGTTATGTTATGTATGTTATAATATAATCTATTAAAATGATGATTTATATATGGTTTTATTTTGTTTTATTTTTTATTACTGTGGCATAGAATATTTATAAATAAATAAAATTGCTAATATATGTTATTTCTTTATTTCACGTGGAAATTTTTATTTCATTTTCATTTTCAGCCATTGCCCCATTTATTTGCCCCAAAATAATTTTAAAAGGAAAAATCTCTGAAACAAAACATAAACACAAAATCCATTCCAGATTCCAGGTGATCATAATAACAAACCCCAAATATCTCACAAAAGAAAACCACTAAAAGATAACATTGAAAAAAGCATCCGCCACCTAAGAGTATGCAAAAACTGCGTTTTATCATACATGTAGATATTAGAGGCATCGGCATAACATCGAGAATGTCCTACATAAATATTTATTAGGGTCCTTCTATACGAGTGGACGGCACGATGATAGGGTGACCATTAAGCGCCCCCAAAAAAGTATATAAAAAATACATAAATGCAAAATGATTTTGTAAACATCGATGCTTGTTAGGTTTTATTAAAGACCCTGATGGTTTCTCGGTCGTTTACTTTTTACGATAAGTATGAGTTTTTAATATGTATAAGCAATCAGTGTTTTTCGAGCAATGATGATTATTCTGGCGGCATATTAACCCTGACACTACGGCTGGCCACTCAGCCTATACGAGCTTATTTTTAACCGACTTCAAAAAAGGAGGAGGTTCTGTGTTCGACGGTACCTATGTATGTTTTTTTTAATGTATGTTCACCGATTTCGCCGTCATTTGTGGACGATATTATTATTATTTTTATTTGAAAGGTTAAGCTCCCGAGATGGTCCCATAATAATTTGATGTCGGTTGTTTTTTTTTGAAATAGTTACTTGTTAGAACGATGATACGTTGTCGGAAGCCTTTGTAGCCTTTGCGAGACTGCTGGACTTGGGATCGTGAGGTTGTTGTATATCACCGTATCCATGAGTTATTTGAAGTTTAAGTACGAATATTTATACCACTAGCTTTCATCATCATCATCATCAGCCCGGAGACGTCTGAACGAAGGCCTCCCCCTTAGACCGCCACACTGTACGACAACCTGCCTTTTGCATCCACCGGTTGCCCGCGACTTTTACAATGTTGTTGGTCCACCTAGTGGGAGGCCTTCCTATACGCTGCGTTTTCCGGTTCGCGGTCGCCACTAGCTTTACGGTGAAGGAAAACATCGAGAGGAAACCTGCATATGTCCCGAGAAAAATTAAATGGCGTATGTGAAAATACCAACCCGCAACTGGGCCAGTGTGGAGGAGTCATGGAGAATAGGGAGTTGCGATGAGGAACTTACGGCCGTAGAACAAATTTGCGGACGGCGATTGTGACGTCACACTTATTTGGTCAGTCTGCGAGCGACCGCCTCACGTACCAGTCATTCAGGCTTTCGTAACAGATGTACGACTTTTAGTGTTTTTACACAGTAAAAGAGTAAAGAAAATGAGTGGCTGTGTTTATTCTTGCACATTATATCGAGGCAAACATTCCGATGATGAATGAAATGAGACGCCAATCACATGATTGGCGTTAGTTTAGGTTAAGACAATCAAGCTTGATTGTCCTAGCTTAAATTATATTCACCCTAGTTATACACTAGAGACGCGTAAAACTGAAGGGCCCGAATTGGCAGAGCCTATAGCTTCTAGTTTTCAGATCACATACTGCAGACCAATATTCGATGTAGGGTGATATTGACTGTACGTATGGTATTGACTAATAATTATGTACAGTGAATACAATTCTTTTTCGAATCTATGTTTTAGCAAAGATAATAAATAATACAATAGTTTTAGTGATTGGTTTATTTTAGAAACGTCTTCATTCTCCAGCTGATGACAATGGGACGCCATAATCGTATTGTTTAGACAAATACTTTACACATACAGAGAATCTCATTAAATAGTAGTACATACAATTGATCTGGAGCGATGTTCAGTTGTATTTCCAACACCACATAGGGAGGGTCTCTAGTACTACTGGTAGTACTATAGATACAAGGTTATATCATTTTGTACTACCAGTTGAACTACTCAGTAGTAATTTTGATCCGAAGGGTCACTAGTTCTACTAGTAGTATACTAGTAGTATATTTGTATTACCAGTTGTACTATTCAGTAGTACTACTGATCCAGAACGAATTTATCGACCGTTTTAAAAAAGGGGGTAAGAAATGAAGGTAGTCTCAAGCAAAAGATACACGAAGGTACAAATGTCAACGAGGGCACGGGACATTTTTTATAGACCACAGAACGTGACAAGAGACCGGGAAATAATTTATGTACTTCGAGCTTTAGCTTGAACGGTTGAACGGTGATACGAAAGTAATATAAGTAGCAATAGTAGTCGAGTGTCGCCACAAGTATGAGCAAACGCTCAATATATTACTTTTATATGCCTTCCCGGGCGAAGGTCTAAGGACGTCTAACTGCAAGATATGTCGACTATATCGGCACCAATGCGGTTTGTATCTGGACCAGCACTCTTATTCTAAGCCCGTTCGAATCATTTTCCAATTTTAATTACTTTTAATTTAAAAAAAACCTTCATCTCCGTCTTCGTCCGAGACAGATATAGTTTCATAGATTATTTGAAATAAAAAATGCTGGGAATGAAATTTTGTTTGTGAAGTTATTTGTTTTTGTATTTATAGTGCTGAAAATTAGTTTTTGGATAGACTTTTTAAAACAAAAATGAATAATGATCATGGGTCATCGGTTGTTTGTTCTAGTTTCTATACCCACAACCGTCAGCCATGTCAGAGGCCTTCGGGCGGCACATTAACTCTGACACTACAGCCACTCAAGTTCGTATAGGCCACTCAGCCTATACGAACTTACTTTTTATCGGTCAACCCAGCGAGCATTACGAGTATTTGGGAGCGGGGCGAATTTCTTCTGTACGCGGACGAAGTCACGGGCGACCTCTAGTCCATTATTATATTTGAAAAGACCATTAGCACGAACGCAGACTTGGCGTTATAATATTTTTCGGAAAATTGAAACAATCGAAATCACATTACAAATTGAATGTTCCTTCCAGTTAACTTGTATTATTCTGCTTTTCCTACTAGGGGTTTTGCAAAATGAGTGTGGCAATGACCGTAGTTACAAGGGTTTGTTTGGATGTAAGATTTATCGAAGGCGGTGTTTTAGATTCGTCTGATGTAAAAGACGGCGGTATGACTGAAGTAAGCACATCGATCTAGAATAAATCCATTCAGTCTAGCCTTGAAAATGCCCAGTTTCTAAAGCTACGGGTCTTTAAAAAAAAGTATTCTCGCAGTTACCTTACATTGCTTCATCGTCAGCGCGGAGACGTCCACTGCTGAACGAAGACCTCCCCCTTAGACCGCCACACTGTACGAAAACCTGCCATTTGCATCCACCGGTTGCCCGCGACTTTTACAATATCGTCAGTCCACCTAGTGCCTGCGTCTTCCAGTTCGCGGTCGCCACTCAAGAACCTTTCTTCCCCATCGGTTGTCAGTTCTTCGAGCGATGTGGCCTGCCCATTGCCACTTCAACTTGCATACCCTGCGAGCTATTTCAGTGAATTTTATTATTTGGCGAATAGCGTCGTTCCGGATTTTATCGCGCAAAGTAACTCCGAGCATAGCTCTCTCCATTGCCCGTTGCGTGACTCAGAGTTTATCCAAAAGGCCTGCAGTTAAAGACCACGTACACCTTACATTGCCTAGTATTTTTTGTTTTTTTTTATTGTGTCGTATTAGTGATCACTAGTAAACTTTCAACTGTCTTCGCTTTCGTAACCCTTACACTCGCTGTTAGTTAAGATAGAGACAGAGATGATAACGGATAGAGCTAACCACAGAAAAGCGAATGCCCTACTTCTTAGGTTAGAACGGCTGTCAAAACAATGTTCTAAAGCAATTGTATAGAAAACCACTGTCGCCAGTTTTACACTTATTTGTATGGAAACTACGACGAAAAAATGGCAATAATTGGTCGCGCATTTAAAGTAAAAGGCTCGAAATGCTATTTTGCAACAGATTAAAATTTATCTAATTACGATGCAATGTGGTTTGGTTTCCTACGCGTCTATTTAAATTGTTTTTTTTGAGTATTCTCAGTTTAAAAACGTGTATTGGCAGAATTGACATTAAGCGCATTTGCACCTAATGCAGGCTAGCGCGGCCCGTCACATTTCCGTTCTATTTACTTCTCTCTTCAGTGGAGCAAACTGAAAATGTCAGTTGCGGGTTGGTGGATTCACATACGCCATTGAATATCTTATCCGGAGCTATGCAGGTTTCTTCACGATGTTTTCTTTCCTTCACGGAAAAGCCAGTGGTATGTAAACCCGCACATAAACTGCAAAAAGCTCCAAAAACCAAAAAAGGGTTTAATCCGGTGACCACACGATTTCAAGTCAAGTGGATTGGGCGATTTTCTGACAGGCAATAAAAAAAGAAGCTCATTGTAGATGACTGACTTTGCGCAGACCAGACGTGCCTTTGTGTATTTTATTTCTTATGCCATCTGTCAAAAATAGTACGCTGTTTTTGACTGGCACGTTTAGGCTGGGCGCAAACAACGAGAAAAACCGTAAGAAAACCCGTCTGGTTTCGCCCGAAGGCGCTCCGTGCATACATTTTGTATTAGGTAAACACCGTAAGAAATTTCTCGAGACGCCCGTCTCGCTCGCACCAGTTAATTGGCTAGATGACTGATGTTTAAATCGTTGAAACCAATAGATTTGATGAAAAATTTAAGTAAATATAGTATGTTTATTGAAAAAATAATTTAAATCGGTTAATAATGTTCTGATATATAAGCGTTTAAAGTTTTTGGTAGAGCCAACTCTAACCCTTTCCCACAAAACAAAAAATGACGTCACGCCTTACTTGTCAGAATATAATTTATATGGCGTCCTGACAAGTGACGTCACGATTTGCTGTTTCGCCTCTCTGTCTAGCATGATATTAAAATGCTTATAAGTTGCTTATTTTTGATCTGATTTTAATATTTTTTTCATTAATCAGCTATATTTATGGGCCATATTTTAATAGGACAATAAAAAAAACCCGTCACTTAGCCTATTGTGCGCAGTGTGTTTCGGTCGTACGGCGCCGGACCGGTGCCTGACAGAAGCCGTGCCGAATGCGTGTGCGGCCAGGCTTAGTCTGCGCTATCTGTCGAGTTGAATGAAACTACTTATAACTTTTTTTAAATTCATGTTTGGTAAATCGTTCATTATGTCTTTTTTTTGGTCTTTTTAGATATAATTATTATCATAGATAAATTATTTATCTACGTATCATAGAGCAACATTTCAAAGACCGTGCAAGTTGCAAACTGCTACGTTATTAGCTGAGAAGGCAAACATCCACTGCTGCGGGCGTTATCGCTACTAATATCAGATAAACTACTAATATTGCAGTAGTTTTGAGAAGTAAGATCAGTTTTGTGATTAGAATACAGCCCTGCTTTTATACATAAATCTATGAATCTAATTTTCCTCAAAAGGTCTATTAAGGTATTTCTTGTGCAGGGTAACAAAGAACGGTGTTAGTACCAAGCTGAAAGGGTCGTACTCATCACTGTGAACTTACTTTTGTGGTCGTAGATGAATGTTTTTTTTAAAGATATAGTTTTTTTTCGTTATTTCAGGGTTGGCCCCATAGTTAAAGTTGTCAATTCGACTGTACCTACCACAGAAAAGCGAAGGCCCTACTCTTAGCTCTTTTCAGTGGTACCTATAGGTATACCTATGTTTTTTTTTGTGTGAATGTTACGCGATTACTCTGCCAATTATGAATTGATTTTCATCATTATTTTCGTTTGGGTGATACTTCAGAGGTGGTCCCATATAAATTTTATCGAAATCGGTTAAGTAGTTTGATTTTTAAATCAAAATTGCTGGAATAAATGAAAATAACTGGAAAATATGCAGATGGCTATGCAATTTTGTAGTGGTAGGACTCTACTGCAGAGTCCGCCTGGGAAGTACGACACCTTTGCCAGTTATTCAACCGCCAAGCAGTAGTGTGCAAGCATTACTGTGTTCCGGTTTGAAGGGCAATGTTACCAGAGAAATTACTGGGTATGAAAAGATTTAACATCTAATATCTCAGGTTGACGAGCGCAGTGCAGTGCGGCGCAGGATTGTGTTCGCAAGTTCACAATTCTGGCACTGCTACTGTTAGTGGCAGGTGTGACGCTTACCACCAGGCGAACGCCTTGCTCGTCTCGTCACTTGATTGTATATAAAAAAAAAAATGTCATCCAAATAGTCGAAATTGAAGTCGTTTTTTTTAAAGCGTATTCTATCTTCTATCTTTTTGGTATAATCATCCTAACAAAAATCAACTCTATGTTCCATACCTTCGTGAACCAAACATTCCCAAAACTCCCTGAAATAAAATAATAAATTCGCCCCGCGTCGCCTTGAATTATGCTTAATCTGATATAATTTATTCCACTCACACGAATAACACATTTTATCTCGGGATATTAAAAAGGATGGAATAATTGTTTTCTGAATTAAAATTTCATGGGATCACTTTAAATATTTACAAAGCATGTTTAAAATAATGTTTGGTGATTGTTTAATAATATTGTTTACTGAATTTCTGAATTGTGATATTACTTTACATATTTACATAGTATGATTAATATATATTTTTGTTAAAAATGACCATTAAAGTATATATTATGATTCGGTGGCCATTTCCTGATTGTGATTTCGAATATGCGACGTAAATAAAGTAAATCTTTACGTACTTATTACAATAATTACGCAAAAACATTTTACCTACCTATAACATATGCTAAACAAAACTAGAGTATACAAGGTACATAGGTAGTACAAGTACATACATACCTTTCAATGTGGTCACATCTCTCAGAAACACCTTGTGTAGTTATACTAATGTACATGTGTAATAAAAAGGTTCAACAATACGAAAGGGTATGTATATACTCATCATTATGAACAACTCCTACAAATACAAATAGTTTATTGATAACACCAAAGTTACAAGTCAAATTTAATTTCAAGTATGTCACAAAAAAAAACACTTACTAAAATGAAATAATAATTACAAAAGTACGTTAATAATCTCTTATTTTAAAATAAGCTTCAATGTCATAAAACAAATTATCTTGTAACCACGCTCTGAGCTTGGTTTTGAAGCACCCGGTGGAAGGAGTATCCCGAATGGAGGCTGGTATACGATTGTACTACTATGGGGCCTACACCGAAATCGCGAAAAAACAGCTGTTCCATACATTTTGTCCAAGGTCATCCTTTTGTATGGAACAGCTGTTTTTTTTTCGCGATTTAGGGTTGGTCCCATAGTAAAAGTTGTTCATAATGATGAGTATATACATACCCTTTCGTATTGTTGAAGCTTTTTGTTACACGTTGTATATAAACATAGAATGAAGCTGATACTATGTTAGAAAACCTACTCCTGTTTCTATTTCCTTCCTTAAACAAAGAAAAACCTAAAATTTCACCACAACGTATGGCCATGCCCAGTCGAATCTCTCAATTTGTCCGTATTTTCAACACAATACTAGCTAGAATAATCGAATTCTCCTGTTACTGTCCAAACTAGTCTTGCCTTTGTTTATCAATGCCTAGAGCTTTTACCGGAGAGTCTTTCTAGCGAGTTAGTACAGAGAAGTTTCGAGATAACTTACAGAGAGACAACTAAAAGATTTTGCATAGCATTAAAACTCAATGCATTTATGAGACCAGCGGAGGTGTTTTTTTTCTTAATGTTGGTAGCGCCGGTATCTTTAGCAACATGACACCAAACCGGCATACCTGACTTAAAAAAAAAATGTGTGGTATTATCACAAGTACCACGAGGCATTTGTAGACTAGTTGTTCTCTTTTAAATTTTTTACTATATTTACGGTTGTAATGAATGAAACGTTTAATAAACTTCGCAAATTATTTAATTTATATTATAACTTTTTTCTTGATTTTGTACGTAGCCTGTTTTTTTACGAACATACATAACAAATTGTAAAAAAAAAACATATTAAAGGGGCCCGATACATGCGTATACGAGTTAAGTGCTTAGGGCTCTCACTACGGTATACGGTAAACGCAATAGGTACATATCGTGTAGTGATACAGAACCCTCAGTCCGCGAGTCCAACTTCCAGTTGGCTGATTTTATTTTATATATAAATAAATTTATGTAATATTTTTTTACCATAATATTTATTATATATAATATATAAGTAAATGTTACACAATTATAATTATTTTTTTTCCATAAAATGATGGTGAGATGAAATAAAAGTTGGTGTGCATTTCATACAGCGCCATCTAGCGCCCAAATTAAGCAAAGCTTGTACTATGGGAACCAGATATCTGATAGAATACGTATAATAGGGAAAATGTATGTGTTTTTTTTATTGAGTCCTAAAAAAGCTGACTGACAACAAAACAAGTCATCGAAAGTAAAATTTTAATATGTGCACATATAACGTAGTTATAAACATTTTAGTTTCATGTTAGACAGAAGGTTTATGACGTCAAAGGTCACGATTCCAAATAAATTTAGCACGTGATTAGCTAGAAAGGGACAGATGACTCCCTCCCAAATACTTTTAATGCTTATATATCAGAACTTTACCAGTCGATTTCCATTTTTTTTCGACCTTAGCATCAGGTTCAGTTAAACTCTCCATTAATCCTATTGTTTTTAATAATTGAAACACATGCATAATACATTAGTTATATTTGGCCGCTCGCTATCCACTGCTACGTATTCATTAGCAGCCTTACCTAAAATAATATCGATTTTCTTAGTCACTACTTAAACTTCTCTGTCTTGTTCTTGCATGTTACACTTCACGTCAGAGAGAAGATGGCAGAGAATCTTAAGCAGTGACTAACGGTTGAGATTTTTTTTAAGTAAGGCCGTAGGTTTCAAATAGTGATTCAATCAATTAAAATGTATCTACTCTGTTTAAATAACAACAATTGCTATAATACGTTTTGAAAAAACAAAACCGACTACGGCTACCTGGGTGTCATCTTCATATTTCCAGTTATTTTTGATTTATACCATTAATTTTGATTTAAAAACCAAACTACAATCGATTTCGATAAAATTTATATGGCACCACCTCTGAAGTATGACCAACAAAAAAAAAGGAAGAATCATTAAAATTCGTTCATTTCGCGTAACATACATACAAAAAAAATAACATTCCATCGAATTGAGAAACTCCTTTTTCGAAATTGGTAGAAATTCAAAAACTTTTCGGATTTATTTAATGGAAGACTTGCGTAATCAGCCTGTTAGTTCACAGTTGGACATGGCCTAGCTTGAAGGTAATGGGTAATAGAGCTATACAGGGTTAGTTCTAATCAGTTAGCATCCTTTAAGGGCATATTTTGTACATCAAAACAACCAACTTTTACTATGGGGCCAACATTGAAATCGCGAAAAAAATATCAGCTGTTCCATACGTTTTGCCCAAGGTCGATGAACTTTTTGTATGGAATGTTCGAATTTCACAATTCTGGCACTGCTACTGTTAGTGGCAGGCGTGATGCTTACCATCAGGTGAAAGTCTTGCTCGTCTCGTCACTTGACTGTATAAAAAAAAACAAATCAACGCTTCTACAGCTTAAGTTTAAGAAATAAAACTAAAGTAAGTACAGACAATTTAAATTAATACATTTTGGTAAGTAAATAATGTCCTGTCCAGATTTTAGGTAAGTCCTATATTGTCCTGTCCAGTCCTCCTTAAATGCACACTTATGCACGATTTTACATACTGGGCTCACAAGTTTATGTAATAATGTTTCAACATCGAAACAGTATATTCATGCGAGCAAGAGAAATTTTGCTATGCATGAATATCGAGCACGTGCAAAATTTGAAGTATTGCATTTAAGATATTGACTAGAAAATCGCCAGATATGTTCTTTAGTTTCGAAGTAAAATATAGCTGTTTTCAAATTGTTTTTTAAACGGTCAAGTGTTGAGACGAGCAAGACTTTCAACTGGTGGTAAGCGTCACGCTTGCCACTAATAGTAGCAGTGCCAAAATTGCGAACTTGCGATACAATCCTGCGCCGCACTGCACTGCGCTCGTCACCCTGAGATATCAGATGTCAAATCTCTTCATACCCAGTAATTTCTCTGGTAACATTGCCCTTCAAATTGGAACACAGTAATGCTTGCATATTACTGCTTGGCGGTTGAATAACTGGCAAAGGTGTGGTACTTCCCCAGGCGGACTCTGCAGTAGGGTCCTTCCACTACAGACAGATATAATAAGGCTAAATTTCTAATAAAATCAGATATTTATTTTAGTAATTTATCTGGTAACATTGCCCTTCAAACCGAAATAGAGTAATACATGGACAACACTCCTGCTTGCCGGTTGAATAACAGACAAAGATGTGAAACTTCCTTATGCGGACACTGCTTTTAAGTCGGTCTATTACAAAAAAAGACCACGGATATCTTTGATCTTGGGTAGGTCCAAGGGAATACCTATGATTGTAAACGATAGGTATACTACTATAGGTACCTACTCCACATTCGTAACAATATACCTTACCATTATTATGTGACCTACATTTTTTAGGCAGTTATACAATTTAAAAAAGTAATATCTGTCAACCCTCACACACTAAATAAAATACAATAAATTAAAACGTCTGATCCCAAAACCTAACCCAAATTAAAGGCTAGAGGGCAATTCCAGAACTTTTTGCCTAAACTGCCGACTGTTTTTTCTGTCGAAGGCTTAGGCTATAATTCCTGGTGGAACTGTAATAACACTTTGGATATTACAATTTATTTTTGGACACAGTAGTGTAGGTTTAATTAAAATGTTTTATACGATTTATACATGAGTAGTTTGTTGAAATGTGACGTCTAACGCGATGGTCTTTTCAAACTTTACTATCTATCTACTACAAAGAAATATTCATCACACTTGCTCGTAAAGTAGATCTTATTACATCGCTTTTAGGCTCATAATCCAAGCTATTACACACGCGTGCTTTTTACTTTACATTACGGCACTTGTACTATAATAGGTATAACCCGGTAAAGTCAAGTTTGTACGTGACTGCAATTAGACGTAAGTATACGAAGCACTCTTAATATAGCCGGGTAATACTTACAGATTTTTTTGTAATACCAACAAAGAGTTCTTATGCCGCTGAAGTAAATGTCAACCTGCGCGCGCATTACTGATTTGGGCGCCATTTACCGCAAATGTTTGTTGACGTTTTCGCTGTGTGGTTGATTATTATCACAAAAAAAATGTTTTTTCCTCGCAAGTGTGACGAAAACAGTCGTATGGAACTCTTGTGCTATTAGTCATTACGCTCTCGGCTTCCTTATCACGCTCGCCTGCGGCTCGCGCGCATAATACCGCCTCTAGTGTAATGACCAACATAGCACACTCGTATCATAATGTACTATTATAGATCTACTATAAGAATCTCTGTCCCCACTGATACTGATAGACACGCACAGCGTAAACCGCTGGTCTTACAGATTTGAAAGAGGGTTTAGTCTTGATGCGTAGAGGTATACTAAAAAAATATTTTCCGAAATTCGACCCCTAAGGAGGTAAAAAAGGGGGAAACTTTTGTATGAAACTCCTTTGTTTTTAAATGTTTCAAATTTGTATTTAAGTAGTAAAAAGTAGCAGAAAATTAATTAGGCAAATTATCGCCATTAATAATTCCCATACAAATTTTCATCCTAATTGTGTATTCCATACCGTTTTAAATCCTAATACTCAGTCATCCTGATGGTAAATCTACATAACATTACTACACATACTATCACTGCTCCTAATATTCATTGGATGTAATATTTAAAAGCCATAAAATTTTAAATCCTAACAATATCTAATCCTACAGTTAATGAACTTAACAGCTACTCATCTTAATATAAAATATTCCAAAAAAATTAAAGTCGTGTCGTTTCTACTCCTCACCTAACCTATCCGAGTCGGATCTGTCAGAGTATAGCATGAATAGTGACGATTTCTGGGTTGAAATAACAAAAAGGCAAACGCGGGAAAAGGGCTTTCCAATATGTGTAATTAGACAGAGAGATAGAGAGAGAGAGAAAGAGAGAGAAAGACGGAAACCTCTCCCTGAAAGAGGGGGAGTGCGGTAACTTATAGTAATCGAGAAAACAATATAAATGAATTTTGAGGTAAAGTATGGAAAACAATTTTGAACTTTGATATAACTCGAATCAGGATGCTCCAAGTTGGATCTGTCACTTATTTCGAACCTAACCAAATCATTTTCGACTACGGGCGGGCTCCCGCCCCTGAGTGTCCCTTCGCCACCCTCGGCTTTCGCTTCGTTCCACTCGGCCTCGTATGGCTCGCTCCCCTCAGGACCTCCCTTGAGCTTCTGGCTCCCGCGCTTTTTATATACAATCTAGGGGTAGGGACCACAAGACTAGTCAACACTAGACGAGTCAGGATGCTCTGATGCGGATCTGTCACCCATTTCGAACCTAACTAACTCAAGTTGGGGTGCCCCATGGAGATGTAATTACGCTTTGATTTAATATAAATACAGTGTTTCACGAGTTAAAAAAAACCTTAGCTTCGCTCCCGCCTTAGCCTGACCTATCAGAGTCAGATCTGTCACTGGGCTTTAATATAGGTACATACAGTATGTTATATTTTCCATTACACCACTAAGTGAGGTAAGTAACAAAAAAAATTAAACCAAAAAGATAATAGCACTAATCATTCTTAGGAACAATAACTCTATGAACAAATAAATTAGTAATATTACTATTTATGACAGCTAATCTTAGGATGTATAACCATTATGTCACACTACTATTAGGATCAACAAACACAAGGACAACAAATAATTATGCCGGTAAAAAATTATGTGCATGTATCATTATGACTACAGTAGTTTATGACTAGATGTGTATGGCTAATGACAAAAGGACAAAAATCAGTACGACAATTCTTAGGACCCCTCGCCATTGACATCGTCAATAGGCTCATATCGGAAGGCGCTACAAATAATTGGTTAAAAAATATCCGATATTGCAGTCCTACTTATACGAAATCCTGCATTATGAATAATGAATAAAATTTATGAAATGAAACTATTTATTTATAAAATAAATACTAGGTACACAAATAAATAAATAAAATAACATTGTATATTATACGTATAAAAACTAAAAAATAAACAATGGGCTTGTGATGGGCTCTCAATATACATTGTACAATGTATGGGGCTGGAGTCCCATAGTCGTACCGCAGCCGACAGCGCGGCCGCCGCGCGCGCGTCTTGCACAATGGTGTATTTTTCCACAGCTCTACTGTGTAGAATCTGGTGCACCATATGATAAACAGTTGCGTCTTCACTGACTCACTGCATTGGAAGAACCACCTTGCTATGATATTGCCACACACTGCGATAGCTCGCTTCAGTCTCTCTATGTCGGCATGATCGGATAGGTCTGAGGAGATCTTGTGGCCGAGGTACTTGACCTCCTCTACTTGTTTCAGAGCAGCGGGCTAATCATGTAACTGTTAGGGATCGCGATTCGGATCATGAATTGACATAAATGTCACATGTCACTGTCCCGCCATAAGTCATTTTGACCCTGCAGGGCAGGATGAAAGGCCAAAAGACCGTCGGATTTGCCTATCTTAATTAGGAAATCAATGCATTCGTTCGATAACGATAGCGAGAGAAATCCCTCCGTGATACCGTGAAGCTGTGACAGTGACAAGTGACATTTATGACAAATCGCGATCCCGAACAGTTACATGATTAGCCTGCAGCTTTGTAGAGTGTGAGTGTGTCTTTAGTACGACCTAGTAAGTTTATTGTAAATAGGTAGCTGTATTTTTTTTACGTTTTTCTGAAGAGGGTATTCACATATTTATACGTCACCTACCGCCTACCTAACAAGCATTACCTACCCGTACCATATTATTTATTCTGTGCCCGTACGGAACGCAGGCCGGTAACATACGTAAGCACGGCTAGGGTTTCCGTAATTACAAATTAGTGCATGGAGTGCTTACTGCTTACCTATGTCATCAAAAGTGCAGCTAGGTGTGACGGTGAATGAATTAATGCGAGAGAGAAACAGGTATCTTAAATTAGAAGGTTTGTCATCGAAAAAATAAATTTTTTTTCGTTTTTGGGTTCGTACTTTGTGCATTCAGCCAGGGTCAAGTATTATGCATTTTCAAGTTTTTAAAGTATCAAGATATATTTATATGTGTCATCAAATCACAGTCAGTCCCACGAAATTAGTCACAGTCGAGTCTAAGTCATACCCTAGTAAATTTGTGGCGACTTTACTACGGGTGTTTACGGAGTTTTTAAAACAACACGAAAATACATGTTTAACCACATTATATCAGTTGCCCACACTCGTGCGTGTAATTCAACTCAATGAATAAAACACCACTATTTATAATCCCTAATTCGCGAAAAAACACAAGTATAAGAAAATAATAGAATACAGCGACATGATTTTATGACACGTCATAATTGAATTGCAAAAATAGTGGCACATTATAGACACTCAAACAAAACAGTAACTCTAAGCTAAGCGGATAAAACTACAAATTCAATGTAGGTAAGTGACTGGTTGTCAGGACTCAAACGACAGCTGAACGTCGCCGAATTGTATGCAAACTGGTGCAGCGGGCTTTCAGGTGTACCGCAGTCAAGCAGCTGGTGCTGAATCCTCTGATTCGTTGATCGTTGATGATGTATTGCAGTTGGTTTTATGCTCTGTTGATGACATTACCATCAGATAGAAGGCCTTCTTGCCATTTTGTCTCTCTGTTCCTATGTTTTATAAGAAACGCGGCCTGCGAGGAATTTGAAATGATAATGGCGTGCTTAAAGTCCTAAATATTGTGGAAAACAAATGATACCTCTAGAAACATTATCCGGGAAGAAAATAGAACAATATATTTATATGGAGAATCACTGGCCCTTTTTCCTCTTAAAAAAAAAGGAATAGTATAAATCCGAAGTTTTGGCGGGAATACAAAAAAATTGTGTCCCTTTCGAATTACGTAAATAAGTGTGGCAGAACCTTGATTTTTAACTAATGTTTTTGTATTGTTGTCCAAACTCTAGAAGCTGTTTTTTTACATCTGTCTTGGCATGCTTTTGACCACAGTCTTACCTGGCGGAAAGCGATGACGTGATCGAAGATGGAGCACGCTTGCCGAGGAAGACCTATTCACGTTTATATGAAATAAAATAATGTCTAGGCCCTATGTGCGGGTCACTTAAGGCGACTCACACAACTGAACAACTCACGAGCTGCGTCAGAGCCGGGTTCTGGACAGCAGTCTATTAAACCTCCCAACATCCAGTCTGTTCAGTTGGTACGCCACCTCAAGCGCCCGTCTCTCACGCTGGAGGCGGGTGCATTCCACCAGAAGGTGGTATACATCCTCCTCCACTCCGCACGTGTCGCAATTCGGTGAATCCGCCTTCCCCATCAAATACATAATTTTATTTAGAGGCATGTGACCAGTTCTTAATCTATTCGCTGTGACAATAAGGCTTTGAGATAGATTTACATTGCTGAACCACGGTATATGAGGAGGCGCACACACCAGAGTTTTATACCATACCCCTCTTTCAACCCTAACATAACTTGTGATAAGTATTTACTTGAAAACAAGCTTATTAGAGCGTGTTGCTTGTACCTACCTACCAACTTATATGAATAGGTTTATACGTTTTCACTTCGTGTTCACATTTTACTTTGCGAACGAAGTCTGAAAAAAAACATAAATCTCTCATTCCTGGCCCTTAATTATTTTCTTCCGCCAGGGTCCACCCAAATAATTTTCGGTAAAATAATTCCCACCGAAATAATTTCGGCAATTATTTTCAGTAAAATCGGTGAATTAATCAAAAGCCACTTCGTTTCTTGTACGGCGAGCGAAATGTTTTAATTAGGTTGTCCGAAGCGGCTGCGAACGACGTGTGAGGTTAGATCAACTTATGCAAAAGCGCACAATTACAAAAAAATAATTGCCATTAATTAGTAGCAGAATAGAAGTGATTCTAGCAACATAATAGATCTAAAAAGTGACTAACAAATACGTGACTGTAACAACTAATGACTAGATTACACGGGGCTTCATAGCAAATGCTTCGTACTGATGCTTAGTACGAATAACTTTCGTGTAAACGTACGAATTCGTGCTTAAGTGACAGTGCAAGTAAATAGAACCCGATGCTATTTAAGCGACAAGAGTCATTATTAATATAGCCCGATTAGTACGAATGAGAAGTACAAAGCCCGTGTAATCTATGCATAGGGGATTCGAAAAGCTTAATGATTTTTATAAATAATTGAGTGATTCTAATAGGTAGGTACATAAATTATTATAACTACTTAGCGATACGTGATTTCAACTATATTTTACTAAGTGATTTAGTGATTCTAATAATAGTAACAGTTCTTCTAACATGTCTAGTTCTATATTTCTTTTATTTCATTTTTTGTAGTGGTAGGACTCCGCTGCAGAGTCCGACTGGGGAAGTACCACACCATTGTCAGTTATTCAACCGCCAAGCAGTAGAGTGCAAGCATTACTTTGTTTTAAACTATCACGGTTGTTTACGGTAAATATCCCGTTAATAATAATATAACTTTAAGCATTACTTTGTTCCAGTTCGAAGGACAATGTTACCAGGAAATTACTGGGTATGATGAGATTTAACATCTAATATCTCAGGATGACGAGCGCAGTGGCACTGGCACTGCTACTGTTAGTGGCAGGCGTGACGGTTACTACCAGGCGAACGTCCTGTTCGTCTCGTCAATGGAATGTAAATAAAAATAATATATGTGCACAACTATGAGCCTAGAGTCTCGGCTAGAACACCCTAATGTCTAGACATTAGGGTGTTCTAGCCGAGGTTCTAGGGGTGTTGTCCTTCGAACTGGAACAAAGTAATGCTTAAAGTTATATTATTATTAACGGGATATTTACCGTAAACAACCGTGATAGTTTAAAACAAAGTAATGCTTGCACTCTACTGCTTGGCGGTTGAATAACTGACAATGGTGTGGTACTTCCCCAGTCGGACTCTGCAGCGGAGTCCTACCACTACAAAAAATGAAATAAAAGAAATATAGAACTAGACATGTTAGAAGAACTGTTACTATTATTAGAATCACTAAATCACTTAGTAAAATATAGTTGAAATCACGTATCGCTAAGTAGTTATAATAATTTATGTACCTACCTATTAGAATCACTCAATTATTTATAAAAATCATTAAGCTTTTCGAATCCCCTATGCATAGATTACACGGGCTTTGTACTTCTCATTCGTACTAATCGGGCTATATTAATAATGACTCTTGTCGCTTAAATAGCATCGGGTTCTATTTACTTGCACTGTCACTTAAGCACGAATTCGTACGTTTACACGAAAGTTATTCGTACTAAGCATCAGTACGAAGCATTTGCTATGAAGCCCCGTGTAATCTAGTCATTAGTTGTTACAGTCACGTATTTGTTAGTCACTTTTTAGATCTATTATGTTGCTAGAATCACTTCTATTCTGCTACTAATTAATGGCAATTATTTTTTTGTAATTGTGCGCTTTTGCATAAGTTGATCTAACCTCACACGTCGTTCGCAGCCGCTTCGGACAACCTAATTAAAACATTTCGCTCGCCGTACAAGAAACGAAGTGGCTTTTGATTAATTCACCGATTTTACTGAAAATAATTGCCGAAATTATTTCGGTGGGAATTATTTTACCGAAAATTATTTGGGTGGACCCTGGCGGAAGAAAATAATTAAGGGCCAGGAATGA
The DNA here is from genome assembly GCA_905404285.2 of Erannis defoliaria. NCBI lineage: Eukaryota > Metazoa > Arthropoda > Insecta > Lepidoptera > Geometridae > Erannis > Erannis defoliaria. The sequence continues at coordinate 6,178,372 of FR990090.1, forward strand.
GAGATTTATGTTTTTTTTCAGACTTCGTTCGCAAAGTAAAATGTGAACACGAAGTGAAAACGTATAAACCTATTCATATAAGTTGGTAGGTAGGTACAAGCAACACGCTCTAATAAGCTTGTTTTCAAGTAAATACTTATCACAAGTTATGTTAGGGTTGAAAGAGGGGTATGGTATAAAACTCTGGTGTGTGCGCCTCCTCATATACCGTGGTTCAGCAATGTAAATCTATCTCAAAGCCTTATTGTCACAGCGAATAGATTAAGAACTGGTCACATGCCTCTAAATAAAATTATGTATTTGATGGGGAAGGCGGATTCACCGAATTGCGACACGTGCGGAGTGGAGGAGGATGTATACCACCTTCTGGTGGAATGCACCCGCCTCCAGCGTGAGAGACGGGCGCTTGAGGTGGCGTACCAACTGAACAGACTGGATGTTGGGAGGTTTAATAGACTGCTGTCCAGAACCCGGCTCTGACGCAGCTCGTGAGTTGTTCAGTTGTGTGAGTCGCCTTAAGTGACCCGCACCGCCAATTTTTCCAGTAGATGTGTTTGTATTAGTTTTTAGCACTAGGTTAAGAAGATACGATGGGACTGACATGTACATGTACAAAAGTCCAAAAAAAAAAAAAAAAAAAAAAGTTATGTTACTCAAGTCACAACGAAGCAAGTGAGATTTCTGGTGGTAAAGAAAGAATGAAAAATATTTTTTTTTAATGGTAACTATAAACACGCCTGTTAATAACAGAATAGCAGTATCAGAGCACAGCGTAGACGGAAGACGCAGCGTAGGAAGGCGCACTAGGTGGATCGACGATATTGTAAAAGTCGCAGGCAACCGGTGGATACAAATGGCAGGTTGTCGTACAGTGTGGCGGTCTAAGGGCTCCCCCTTCGTTCAGCAGTGGACGTCTTCGGGATGATGATGATGATGAGTGTCAGAGCAGAACTCTGCACGGCGCTTATCACCCTGAGATATTAGATGTCAAATCTCATCATGCCCAGTATCTTAGAAAATTTAGTATATTTGACCTTTAAACCTAAACACATGTTGTTTTTTAGTTTTTTTCTTAATCATTGGCATCGAACTTTATGCATTCTGCCAGTTAGCTCACACCAAAGAAACATACACACACAAAGGATTGAATAATTTAAATACCTACTAGTATACAAACGGCGGCCTTATCGCTTTAATTTAAAAAAATAATTAATTATTTGTAACCTATACAATGCAAATGTAAAGACTGTATTCTGTTTTGTGTATCAAATAAATAAATAAATAAATTTAGTTACCGTTTACTTTAACTTAGTTTAAAGCTCTTTCATTTGGCTAACCTTTTACGGTTTTTGCATGTACACATATTTTGAAAAGCGATCCAGGTAATAACTCTTTATGCTGTTATCATATTTATTCATGATTGTAATTTGTAGTGTGCTTATAAAATAATATAAATAAATAAAATAAAAGCGTTTTTTTCCAGGCAACCTTATTAGGTAGGTACGGGACCCTAAAATTGTAGAATTTATCACCTTTTCTGTCGCGATCAATTAGTTACTTAAACAGTCGTATCTAAAACTTATACTATGGCAGCATAATCACAATTTCTAAGCTGATTACTCTGGTGTCTGATATCGGTAGCTATAATGAATTTCATGAATATTAATGTACGTATTAAGTTTGTAAACTTGTGAGGCGTTTAATATGGGAGAATGAATGTGACCCAGTTTGCGAGCGGTTTGTGTGACATAATACTCATTAATAAAATTAATCAAACAAACGTAGCACTTGTGGTGTTATTACTCTGACACTAGTTCAGGAAGCGTGTTACATTATAAGTAACAAACATTGAGCTAATATCTATAGAGTCACAACTGTGCACTAGGGCTCCAGGCCTTGCAAATAAAAATGGGGTATTTTCCGGCAATCTTAAAAAAAAGATGCTCATTTTAGATGGCGCTGACCAGAATTGTCTGTCGTTGACGCCTCGTCAAGTTTTTAAAACAAAAAAAAATGAGCCGAAGATTTATCGCTAAACATGTTTGGAAAATCACCCATTATACGCATTGCTTTCTTTACTTCTTAAAAATATTTTCCTCACACCAGGTGTGCTGTCAGCGTCTTTGTCACTCTAAACTCTTTACGGCCGCACTTCCAAAGTTTTTATTAAAAGTTTTACCATAAAATTATATGCACATCAATAAAAAACATTTAGGGCCCACGCTGTAGTATGCAGCTAACTTTGTGTCACTTAAAAGTTTGCTTTTACGAGGTTTGTTTTAACGAACCCTAAAACAAACGGCTAGCGGATAAACAGAAGGGAAGCTTCGGTTTCGTCGAAAAACAAGAATGGCGTTTTTCATAACATCGTTGATCTCATTTGGACCCGAGGTCTCAAGGATACTTTTCGAAAATTCTATCTTAGTGAATGCCTAGTGAATGTCTTATTATTCATATACTTGGTATGTGGTGTGTACACGTGCGTGACGTCACCTGCCGGCTCCAACGGAAGATCAGCGCCGGTTGTGACCAACCGGCACCATGCTGAGTGGGGGCCGTTTTGCGGCAAAAGACAAAAGATTACAATTTCTTATTTTTCCTAATTTCCTTTGTTTGTGTGCTATGTTTTTGTCGCAAATCAACTACTGTCTATTGTCTATTGACTACTTCATAAAGAATATATTCTCAGATTCTCATGGTGTTTCAGGCGAGGATAGCAGTAAAGGCAAAGGACATTTTGGACTAGTTGATACAAAGAGGTATGAGAATTTGTTACTACTAGACCACTTGCGTGTGGAAAATATTCTTTAGGGTGGTTTAGAGACCTATAGGGTGCTAATCTGCTCATCAAAGTGAAAACTTTTTGGAACAGATGTTGCTAAATCGAGAAAAAAAAGTTGTTACACAAATGACCAATCACGAATCCAGTTTTATGGGACACAATTAAATTGTAAATTAGAATACCGAATATATACTCGTATTATAAATAAAAAATATCGCTTATTAGAGGAAATAAATTTTCTTTTCTAAAATTTTCGATATTCTTCATCTAATGAGTTGTTTGTCGAGCTGTTTTGGAGAATTCAAAAATGTCGGATATTGTACTGAACCTTAAATTGTAAGGTTTTTGAGATCGTATTTTTGCCTCACCAATTATTTGAATATTTGAAAGCTTTGCTTGCTGCAGTAATGATATTTATTTAGTATTCTTTCTGCATAGTTTTAACTATGGCATAATGTATACGAAAGCTTGCACAATTAATGAAAATAAGTTTAAATTAATCCGTTTCAATGTTAATTTTAAATTGCAACAAAGTGCGAAAAGCAATTTTGATTTTGGATTAAGCTCTTACAAATTATTTAATTGCTACGGTACTGGTTAGTTAATTTGTAAATAAAAATTGTGTTTTCAAATAGTAGACACTAAGAGATTTACCTACAAGTAGTACACAATCATTATATCGATGCCGACAAGGTATTTAAAAAAAACTTCATAAATAACTGGAAAAAGATACCATCCAAGCATACACTTGCAAACACTTAATCGAGTTGCCGAGAAAATTGACATATTTGTGTGTTCAGTTAAGGAGTTTTATATGGCAGTGTTATACCATATATGTTATAATGCATCGTAGAATTTTATTGTGTACCTCCTTTGACTTTATACGTAGGTAAATGAATAAATAAATAATAATAATGTTTAAATGTTACTGAATACTTATAATTATTATTCGCTTTGACTTTATATGTAGGTAAATAATATGTGTTAATGAAATTTAATATTTACATAACTGTGTACTTTGACTTTACGTAGGTCGTTATAATTAATCTTAATAAATAATTATTTGATTTGCCTTTATATGTAGATGTAAAGTCTTATTATGATGTTATAGTACTATTATTATCTTTAAAATAATACAGTTGACTTACACTATTGAATTAGAGAATGCCTGTAATAATAGATGTAATTTGGATTAAATAAATAAATAAACCAAATTGCGTATTTTGCAATTTGGTTTATACTTGGATGGTATCTTTTTCCAGTTATTTTGATTTAAAATCCATACTACTGAACCGATTTTGGTGAAAATTCTATGGGAGCAATCAGAAAAATTGTACTTACTTAAAAAAAACAAATGGGATTATAAATGACGGATTTCTGAAGTAAAAACAATAATTTAAAAAAAACTTACAACTAAATTGACAACCTCCTCCTTTTTTTAAGACGGTTTAAAACAAATCATTCACAGCATTAAATTTCTCATACTAAGCAATCCAAAAAACTGGACCAGTTCAGGCGTAAAATCCAAGTGCTTTGTCGGACTAGTCCAGCCACAGAGCCAAAGCGTTGCTTGAGTCCTGACCACGGAACCGCTGGGCTATTGTGTAAGTGTACCCATTTGTCGCAGTATTAAGTCTAATTGACTGTTTTAAAGCACCGTTGAACTAGCTAGAACAGCCCTACAGCTCAAAGGAGAGTACAGAGAGCAGGTAGCAGCGAGCTCTAGGCATGGGCGTTTAAACAGCGTGGCGCTACGGTGCCGACATTAAATTAACACACGTGTAGTTAACATAAAAAGAAAGTAAAAAAAGGCGAAAAAAACATGTTACATACAAAAATTTCATCGACGTTGGACAAAAAGTATGGAAGATCTGTTTTTTTCTTCTCTCTCCTAAGTCTCCTCTACTCATAATAGAACATAATAGAACCCTCGGAACTTTAGAGTTTGATCTATAATAACCATTGAGCTAATATCTAAAGAGTCACAATCTCTAAGTGAATACAGTCAAAAAACGTCCGACTGCCGTACCCATACGTGCATTATATAGTTCACAATTGTTCAAATTTAGACTTTATGTCGCTTGTATAGTGCTTGAACGCTTGTGTCTTATCGTAGTTCAAGTCGGTCAAAAAGTCGGCGCACTTCATAGCGTGCGCCGATTTTGCCTCAGACATTTTTTTGCACGATTGTGACTCTATAGATATTAACTCAATACTTAATAACTTACTAATAATACTTACTAATACTTAATAATAACACTAAGTTTGATGTTGGTACGTATTGTCAATCCGTCTTATGACGCATTACTTTCAGCAATTAGTGCGACTGGTCGCAAATGAATTTTATCTAATAAGACTGCGGAACCGCAGCTTTATTTTAACGGTGCTAGTTAGCTGCAGCTGTTGTTTAAACAGGTAATTAGTACTTAACCATTGTTTTGTACTTTGGTAGTATTGTTTTGGAAGATGTTGGATTATAAATAACATTACGACGACAAAAACATTTATTTAACTGGAAAGGCAAAAGGTTGTTACAGGAAATAATTAAAAAAATCTTTCAGTCTGAAAGCTGTTATAGAACTGATTTTGACGAAACAAGGAGAAAAGGACAGTACAGCGCATAAGAGTGAATCAATTCTGAAAATTGAAAACGTCAAAATGCTAATTATCAGAAAGAGAAAAAGAAAGTACAGAATCCCTTCAGACAGTCTCGCAAACAATGATCTTAGTGCCCGCAAAGGTACACTTTAAGCGTGGCGTAAATTCCATGCTTTATATTATTAATATTTAACCAACTCACGTACCTATCTCTCTACCACAGAAAAGCGAAAGCCTTACTTCTTACTTCTCTCTACCACCTCTCTACTAACCAAACTATTAAAAAAATTCAAGAACCAGCCACAATATTAATGGATCTATCTCTCTCTCTCTCTCTCTCTCTCTCTCTCTCTCTCTCCACATTTGATTTGTCTCAAAGCACTGACCTCTATTGAGTATTATAGAGGTCAGTGCAGATAGGTCTTAAAGCACTGACCTCTATAAAAGCCTTGCATGCAGGATCTAGCTCTTTCTCTCTCTCAAACAAAAAAAAACTTATTTGCACCAAGAAGTCTCATTTGTTTGAGGTATGTCAAGGACCATACTCAATCAAAAAGTTTTATTTCTTGCTCACTTTGACAAGCGTCAAACTATTATCAAACAATCCAACATTCATTTAAGTTCATAAAAACATTTTATTTTTGTTAACACAAATGCCACACCATTAATGGATGATCAACAAACAGCAGCGAATGCAGAAGAGAAGATAGAATTAGTCGTCACAGAAGAAGATACCAATGCAACTGAAGTAGGTATCGACGTCACAGAAGAAAGAAGATTAGATGATGCAGGACCATCAAGAACTACAAACTTACCGGGAGCCATACAGAGCCCTAGGCCAAAACAACGCCAAAAAGCCGGCTTATCCAAATCGGACCACTGTATCAGACAAATTATTACAACCAAGGATGTTACAAACGCATTAAAATCGTTGAGCTTCGGAGCACCTAATCCAAAAATACCAACATTAGACAACCAAAGTGAAACTAAAGAAGCTTTAGATACAACTACTCTGATAGATTTGAAGAATTTTATGATCTCTTGTTTCAAGCTTAATAAGGAAACCCCTCTGGTAGTTGGCGAAACACCTTTAGAAGCTGTACATGCTGAAATTCCAAACGTTAGCTGCAATTTTGAAACTGTGCGCGTTCCGGTACCAAATTTGGGCAAAGATGTGTTAGTAACCAGTACTATAGAGCCGAAAATGTCGAAAACTGATAAAAAGAAAACTGGAACTTTATCTGAGAGGTCAGATTTGGCTGTAGCTCAGAGAGATTCACTGTCGAGCATTGGATCGAATGTGTGCAGGATTTGTATGACACGAGGTCGGGAAAGGTTAGAAAATTTTACTTTACAATACAGGTAACATTAACATGAGACTAATATATAATTCTTATAGTAAGTACATAATGATACAAGTTGTGTGCTATGTTGGTCTTTACACTAGAGGCGGTACTATATGTGCGCAAGCCGCAGCAGGTGAGCGTGATAAGGAAGCCGAGAGTGTAATGACCAATAGCACATACGTCCCATACGACTGTTTTCATCACACTTGCAAGGAAAAAACAAACTCTTTTTGATAATATAATCAACCACACAGCGAAAACGTCAACAAATATTTGCGGTAAATGGCGCTCAAGCCAGCGATGCGCGCGCAGGGGACATTTTCTTCAGCTGCATAAAAACTCATTGTTGGTATTACAAAAAAATCTGTAAGTATTGCCCGGCTATATTAAAAATGCTTCGTATACATTGCAGTGAGGTACAAACTTAACGTTACCGGGTTATACCTATTATACCACTAAATGTAAAGTAAAAATCACGCGTGTGTAATAGCTTGGATTATTTGCCTAAAACCGATATAATAAGATCCACTTTACGAGCAAGTGTGATGAAAAGATAGTTATGACTCGTTTTGTGGGATATAAAAAATATAAAGCGGTATCAATTGCAGCATCTAAACGAGACTGGTCGGAAAATAGAAACGCTCTTATCTGCTACACAACTTTCGCCGTGAATTTTCTTCTAATTCGGTGCTTTCTGCTTAAAATTACTGCCTGTAGATCTAATCGCATATGTTTTCCTTTGAGGAAAATTTTAGATCGTAAACTTAGTTGTTTTAGCACCAATTTAGTTAATAGTGCAGACTGGCGTGCAATGCTTGTCTTTCAGAAGATTTTACTGTTATGGTTAACTTAAATATCTCTACTTAGTACTGACTTAGTAATATAAAATTCTGTAATGCTTCGTAGTCAATAAAGTTTTAGATTGCATGCGTCTCGACATTACTATAGAAGTCAAAAAGTTTATTATTCTGCTGATATGGGAAGTAACATTAAGTATATTGCACAAATCTTTTTACTTTCCTTTGGTTTTTGGATAAGTACTTCACTAGGGCGTAAATCTGTGCATCGAAAAATCTACCTAAATCACTTATTCAATGTTTACGTTGGTAGTTTTGAGCCGAGTATCGATTTAGTTACTTAGATATAATTTAGATTGGATACGTGCTACGTTTCTATGGTGGTAGTAATGGCAATGGGCAGGCCACATCGCTCGAAGAACTTACAACCGCGGAAGAAAGGTTCTTGAGTGGCGACCGCGAACCGGAAGACGCCAGCGTAGGCGCGGCCTCCCACTAGGTGGACCGACGACATTGTAAAAGTCGCGGGCAACCGGTGGATGCAAATGGCAGGTTGTCGTACAGTGTGGCGGTCTAAGGGGGAGGCCTTCGTTCAGCAGTGGACGTCTCCGGGCTGATGATGAGTAATGCAGGGTATTTACGAGAGCAACTGTTTTCTTTATAAGAAGCTACCCCACTTAGGTCCAGTAGATTAAGTAACTTGTAGCACTAATGTGGTCAAATTTGGTAAAGTTTACTCCCTATTGCTTGCCAGTAGCCTACCTTTTTTTATTTAGTAATGAATTTACTTTTGAACTAGGTAACTTTCGGCGAAGATGATCTACAACCCTACATTTAGGTCACGCGTCCACTAAAATCCGGATCGTATCACTCTCAATCAATATAATAAAAGGCTCTGTCCTGACTGACTGACTAACTGACTGACTGACAGACAACGCACAGCCCAAACCGCTGGTCGTACAGACTTGAAATTTGGAGGGTGTATTCGTCTCGATGCGGAGGGGAGTACTAAGGATTTTTCGAAATTCGACCCGTAATTGAGTTTGTATGAAAGGTCATTTGTTTTTGTACTTTTAGTAACGAAAATTTGGATTTGGATAGTTAATTTAAAATTAAAAATGCAACATTAAAAAAAAAACGATTTAAGGGGGGGGGTTGGGGGGTAAAAAATGCTCGAGATGATTTAAAGTGGTGAATTTTGGGAGCGGGCTGAATTTATTCAGTATGCGGACGAAGTCGCGGGCGACCTCTAGTTTAATATATTTAAACTACTAACTTATAACCTATAGCAAAATATCGTAGCTTATAATAGTAGTAAGTATGAATCCAGTGCGATCTATTCCTTACGATACTTACAGATTAGAGATAGCCGAGATTATTTTCGTTGTTCCCAGGTTAATATCCCCGTGCAACTGCAAGGGGTCCCTCGCCAACGTCCACCTGAGCTGTCTCGAGCGTTGGCTCAACCAGGTCGGCAGAAACCATTGCGAACTGTGCGGATTCAGGTAAGAGCCACTAAAAGCTGGTCCCACAAATCATATTTATAGCCTGTTGATGGCTCGTGAACATAATTTCTCCTACAAACACAAGTCACCGTTGCGGGCAGGGGTCGAGGTAACGTCCTATGCTTGCGATTGGCCAATGACTGGGATGACGCAATCTTGAGTTATGAAATTCAATTAAATCCTGACGTACTTGCAGTGGTTAGCAGGTGTTTTTAAACTACTAATTTTCGAATGAGGGTAAGTCGGACGATTAGTCAACACGGTTTATAGTCTTTAGCCGGTCCCGATAAACAATCTCAATCCATTTATAATGTCGTATTTTTATTTTCCAAACTTGTAATCGACAGAATTTGAAGCTAGTTTTTAAGAAAAACGGTAGGTATCCAATTACCGTCCACAAAAAACATAAACCATACTATAAATACCTAACCATTTAAAATTTCATCAGAGTTCAGCCGCTTAGTCGTGGAAAATTTAACAAACGACAGACAGAGAGCCACAAAGAGACAGTAGGTAAAGTTACTTTCGCTATTATAATAATTAATTAGTAACTCAGCTGTCTCATTCTTACATTTGAAGTTTATAAATACAAATTGATTTATTTGACATACATAAATAATATAATATAATAAATATGGTTGCCTGGAAGAGATGTATGGTTGCCTGGAAGAGATTATGGTTGGCTGGAAGAGATTATGGTTGTCTAGAAGAGATTATGGTTGCCTGGAAGAGATTATGGTTGCCTGGAAGAGATCGGTTTTAGCGATAAGGCCGACTAGCTCATGGGTCTTGTAATTTTTTTCTATTGTATTTTTTCTTGTGCACAATAAAGAGTTTCTATCTATCTAAATAAATTGGTCGAAAAATTAGTTTTGAACCCAGTAGCTTTAAACTAGTAGGAATTCACTGTATTTCAGAGCCATTGGCATCTCCTATCACACACACACAGTACACTTCATGCCAATAAACAATTTATAAAAAATATACAAATGACAAAATTAACGTTTTAGATTTAGAAGTACTAGGAAAAAAACTATAATTATCAATCAATCAATCAATCAATTTATCTATTGACACAAAGTGGTAGGTACATAAATAAATATGAAGCCACTGGTTCCCGAACTAGTGTTACACTGTATTTCGGAGACCAGAGTCTTCTCCCATTTTTAGTGCAAAATAAATTGAGTCAGCAGGAATTAAATGAAAAAAAAATTTAAAAAAAAAAAAGAAAAAAAAGTGCAGCAAACTAGCCACATTTATCTATAATATCTTGAGTTTTAAGAAAAGTATTTAAACTGTATTGTGGGCAATCTCTGGAAAATAAAGTTATGATAGAATACATTCAAAAAGTAGGAAACTTATTAATAAAAATTACATAAATTTGGAACTACCTTGCAATTGACTACTATTAATTTATATTAGGTAAGTGTGTGTTTGAATGGTTGTAGGTATGAGTATGTATGTATATTGTAATAATGTCGTCCCCAATATATAAATTAATCTAATTAATAATATTATGGTAAAATATTTTTCATCACACTTGCTCGTAAAGTGGATCTTATTACATCGGTTTTAGGCCCATAATCCAAGCTATTACGCACGCGTGCTTTTTACGTTACATTACGGCACTAGTGCTATAATAGGTATAACCCGGTAAAATCAAGTTTGTACGTGACTGCAATTAAACTTATGTATACGCAGCACTCTTAATATAGCCGGGTAATACTTACAGTTTTTTTGTGATACCAACAAAGAGTTCTTATGCCGCTGAAGTAAATATCAACCTGCGCGCGCATTACTGATTTGGGCGCCATTTTCCGCAAATGTTTGTTGACGTTTTCGCTATGTGATTGATTATTATCAAAAAAAGTTTGTTTTTTCCTCGCAAGTGTGATGAAAACATTCGTATGAAACTCTTGTGCTATGTTAGTCATTACACTAGAGGCGGTATTATGCCGATAAGGAAGCCGAGAACATAGCACACTTGTATCATAAAGTAATGTACTAATGTACTTTCTTATTTCAATTATACTTACATAATAATATAGGTTTAAAATTTCGCTGCAATACTCTTCAAAGCGGACATTGCGTATTTGCACACTACTGCTTGAGACAACATTTCTGATAATACGCTGGTATACCAACCTAGACGATCTTCTATAAAGGCCATCAGATGCATGCTTATGAAATACCAAAATATCTATGAAAAAAAAATGTCGTTCCACTAATCAGTTCTTGTGGGAAAAAGGGACAAATAAATCAAGAAACGCTTCTTTGCATTGTAATATCAATATGGAAATGATAAAGGTTGTAATAAAACCGTAACTACGAGAACTGCAACAATGAAAGTTGTTCAATAGCGGGAAACATCGCAGCATTTAACCGCCGAGTTGGATACAATTGTAGGAACTTATTTAGCGGTCTGTTAAAGTTCGATTTATCGGTTACCGGACCGTTGCGGCGAAGATCTAGATTCCAGAAACAGAATCTTTATTCACAAATTCGACAAAACGGTCATTATATTTTACCAAAACTATCGAAATTTGTTCGAATCCGAATATTGAATCGAAGTTGATTGTTTTGTCATAAAGCTTTGATCTAGAATTATTCGAATTTATAACGCTTTTTATGCGGAGAAAGATCGCTTCGTTGCGCCTATTTTATGCGTAATTTTTTCATGGCATCGTTCAACCATCTAGAAATTAGGGTTTTCACTTTTTGGTCCATTATATTGCAAGGTACTCTAAGGTCCAATCGTATCGGGTCTATATATTTTTATAGCGTTCTTCCACAATCTCGATTAACTATCAGGTTCCTATTCAAACAGTACCTAGTAAATATATTTACCGACATTTTTGTACGATAAAGGAGCAAACTGGCTTCCCAATGGTAAGAGGTCACCGCCGCCTAATGGACAACTTCGACCAGAAGCGTTGCCAGTGCGTTGCGCGCTTTTCACGGGAAAGATTCTGTTATTGAAGATATCAGCCTTACACACTCCGAGCACATCATTCGACATGATAATGGTGATGATAATGGTTATTTTAATCAAAATGACCAAAAAAGTAGTTACGTTGGCAAGCATCTGAAAAGATGAATATTGTGTAATTTTACCCCAACTGCTCAAGATTGTAATGTCATTAAGTATGTTGCTGTGGGCGAAGCAAACCTGCGCCGCACTGCGCTCGTCACTCTGAAATATTAGATGTCATCGGTGGCAACCCAAACCCGACTGTCAAAAGGTAGAAATAGTCCCTGACCCTTGTGCATGTTGAGAGTGTTTTTTGTAACGTATGTTTATACGAACCGGAGTTAGTTTTGTCAGTGTTAATGTTTATTTGAAAGTGTGCCATCCATGTTCACTTCGTTGGTCGCCCCAAAATTTAACAGAAAATGATGCAGGCCTATTATCACCATTATCATGTCGAATGATGTGCTCGAAGTGTGTAAGGCTGATATCTTAAATTACAGAATCTTTCCCGTGAAAAGCACGCAACGCACTGGCAACGGTTCTGGTCGCAGTTGTCCATTAGGCGGCGGTGACCTCTTACCATTGGGAAGCCAGTTTGCTCCTTTATCTTATAAAAATGTCGGTAAATATATTTACTAAGTACTGTTTGGAACAATACAGTGTATACTTGAGTTTCGTTCTGATTGAATACAGCTAATTGAATCGATGGAACTGTAACTAGACTTTTACTTCAATTTAGGTACAGTAGTTTACAGTTTTAATAGTTGTTTTAAAAATGTTTTACTGTTTACTAGCAAGTGCCCTTATTAAATACAACTACAACAAATTAAATCCAGACTGATGTCAGTCTATAGATTATCCAAATGGTCAAGCCCACCGCTAATCGGCAACGTACCCAGCATGCAGCAGCTGGCGGCTTCGCCACGTTGAATGGCAATGCTTATGCGTTGGGCCAAATAAACGCCAGCATTTTGGTCACACACGCGTCACGTCGATCTTGAACCTGGGTATGTCATCCTGAACCACCGCAGGACGGGTAGCAGTGTGCTCTCGGTTAACGGTGGCATAGATTAAGTATACTAACAGTATACTAATACTGTTAGTATACTTAATCTAAGATTAAGTATAATCATAGATTAAGTATACTACTAGATTAAGTATACTAACAGTATACTAATACTGTTAGTATACTTAATCTATGACGGTGGTGAGCATTATGTGATCCCCAAGCCGCCTACCAAGCGTAGGGATTATGGCATCATTAATGTTTAAGGGCCTCCGTCCAGCAGTGGACGTCTTCTAGCTAATGCATTTAAGCAAAGCATGACAATGTAATTATTCTTAATATTATTTAGGCATTTTCCCATGTGTTGCACTTACCTCCGCAGGAAGTGGTCGGCTCCGGGAAACGGGTTTCCTTGTCCGGAGTCCGACGCATAATTTAATATATTGTTAATTATTATAATTATGAATAAATATATTATTATTATTAATTATGTGAGGCGACATACCTTTTTCGCGTACCCGCCAAAACTACTCCAATACAGGGGCCTTATTTTTGAATCGTGCGCAAAGTTGCGCATGAGAGCGAAGCCGACTTTTAAACGATATTGAACCTTATTCCAAACAATATCGTTCGAAGGTCGGTTCCTTTCGCATGCGCAACACTTGCGTACGATTCATAAATAAGGCCCCAGGTCTGTGTTTTTTTGTCCACATCCATCGGCCTACAAAACTGCGTTCACACTGTAATTTCCGTTCGCAGCTACCCAGCGATCCGGACACCTCGCTACACGGTCCTTCAGGCGCTGCGACTGTGGTTCGGCAATCCACGGAACAGGAGCCATTTGCAGGTGTGCCCATTGCTTTATAAAGTGCTTTATAGACTAGCCCTTTTTGACAGACTTTTTTTAATGCAATGGAGTGACGAGACGAGCAAGACATTTGCTTGGTGATAAGCATCACGCCTGCCCGTAACAGTAGCAGTGCCAGAATTGTGAGCTAGCGAACTAAATCCTGCGCGCATTACACTGCGCTTGGCACCCCGATATATAATATTAGATTTCAAATCTGTTCATGCCCAGTTTCTCTAGTAACATTGCCCTAGAAACCGAAACACAGTAATGCTTTCACAATATTTCTTGCCAGTTAAATAAAAGGTACAAGGTACTTCCCCAGGTGGACTCTACAATAGAGTCCTACCACAAGAAAACAATACAAAAACGAGTCATGGTCATAGCAGTCTATATTTATGTATATGTATGCAATTATGCATGTATGTAATTATGATTATCACCAGGACAAATTTTTTTTTTTCAATCGACTTCAAAAAAGGAGGTTCTCAATTCGACTATGTTTTTTTTTGTATGAATGTTACACGATTACTCCGCCAATTATGAACTGAATTAGATGATTAGTTTTTGTTTGGTAGGTAATACTTTAGAGATCCCAGACCTCTAATAATATAGAAATCGGTTCAGTAGTTTGCTTTTTAAATCAAAATTACTAGAAAATATTATGAAGATGTCATCCAGGTATTCGAAGTTGAAGTCGGTTGTATTTTTTTTTAAGCGTATTATACAGATATTTTTACTAACCTCGACGTTTCGCCCATGTTTCAATGGCCGTGGCCACGAGTTTGCAAGTTGAAGTGGCAATGGGCAGACCATATCGCTCGAAGAACTGACAACCGATGGGGAAGAAAAATTTTCTTGAGTGGCGACCGCGAACCGGAAGACGCAGCGTAGGAAGGCCTCCCATTAGGTGGACCGACGACATTATCAAAATCGCGGGCAACTGGTTGTTGTACAGTGCGGCGGTCTAAGGGGGAGGCCTTCATGCAGCAGTGGACGTCTCCGGGCTGGTGATGAAACAGAATACAAATTATAGCTCGCACTGAATATGACATGATTGTAGGATTGTAGGTATAACTTTACCTACATGTAGAAGCATTTTCTGTGTAAGTATATTACTATTACGTTTTCTGTGCACGGGTTTTGAGCGAATCATAAATAGTTATTTTGAGTGATGCGTATCTCCAAACTCCCAAGTACACCGTCTATCAATGTAGACCACCCCTAAGCCGGCCACCCCGTTTTACCCGCACCATTTACGCCTCACCGTCCGGCTATTCGTCTTCACATTTTTGTACGGTTCCGAATGTTTTGCTCTATTTCTCGGCCGATACAACAGCCTCCGGGCCTTTTAAAGGGCCATTTGCATCGTAAAAGTTAGTTTACGGCTTAGGCCGTGTTGCGCAGAAACAATGTCTCGAAACTGGGCGTTTGGTGACGGATTTTGTTAGTGTTACGGGTTTTGTTATTTGTTAGTACTTTGTTTATTTTCTCATTTAGGTTTCAGTGTTTCTTTAAACACACACTTTGGCGTAACTCATTAAGATTTTTGTTTTCTTATTCAAAGGATGATTACCTACATAATCCACAAGTTATTCAGTTTTGTCCAGCTTTTCTCTCCCGTTTCTTACTTTTGTAAAAAGTAAGTATTCGGTCAGGGGCGGGTTATTTGATTAGTTATTAGGTTATTTTTAAGGGTTTTATATTGACAATATTGACATGTGAAATATTTAATTCAATGATGTATATAATCAAATAAATCGGTTAATAATGTTCTGAAAAAAAATATGAAAATGTTAGTTACAAAGAATTCCCAAATTTGACTAGCACGTATACAATTGTAGACCACGAATCGGTAAACTTAGCATAACGCCCTGAGACTCGATGAAGTGATGATATACTAAGGATAGCTGGCAGTAATTGGGAGCGGAAAGCCGAAGATTAGCTAGCCTAGCCTAGCATGCGAGCCGCGATAAAAATCTATCCACTCTTTTTTGCCCTCGAAAACGAGACAGACGTATCCATATTCTATCTTTATCACGTTCCCACGCGAGGAAAGACCAATTAGTCCTCGGCGCGTGCTAGAGAAGGCTTTCTTTCACAGTATACTCACTTCTTGATCAATAGCTTAAAGGCTTTAATAGGATTAAAGAAAAAAATCTCTGTATTAATTTATTCGAAAGCAAAATAAATTGTGCCTGTGACTGTACCAAAAGTTATGTTTTGGTATTCGTTGGGAATAAGATTTTGTGTTTCAATTAAATATTTAAAATGTGGTATTCGTTGGGAATAGAAATTAATTACGATTATAAACTACCACGTGGTATTAGTTTTTGGTATTAGAAGGGAATAGATCCTTCGTTTCTTTACGAAACTCTCTCGTGTAAAAAGATAAAAAATTTAATCATACTGTATTCACATTAAGCAAAGTTCAAAAATCTGAAAGCTACGTGTAGATTAATTAAGGGTTAAATTAATTGGTCTCAGCTCTAGAGCCTACATTGATAGATTGCGTCTTTCAGGATCACAGTGTAAGTTCGAAGGAGAGGTGGCACATTCAAAGTCAATTAACATAACATTTATTCAAAAAATGTGAATATATCGTACAATGTCCTGTTTGCAAGAGGTCACGTTCTCAAAATGTCACCATGTCGAAAAATATCACGATCGCAAGATGTCTCGTTCTCAAAATGTCACCATGACGAACAAAGTCTTGCGAACAAGACGTTATGTTCTCAAAGTGAGAATGTAAAAAATTACTCTTTTGCTAGATGTCACGTTCACAAGATGACACGATCTCAAAATGTCACCATGTCGAAAAATATCACGTTCGCAGGATGTCACTTTCTCAAAATGTCACTATGACGAACAATGACTTGTTCGCAAGACGTCATGTTCTCAAAGTGACCGTGTCAAAAAATGTCTCTTTCGCTGGATGTCTCGTTCGCAAGATGTCACATTCTCAAAATGATCTCAGTTAGAATTAAGCTTCCAGCTCCTCACTATGTCTGCTCCGTGGTGAGACGAGTCAATACCGTGTCAGTTCTAATTACGTAGCACTATAAGGTCTAGTTTATGTTGATAAGGCTCAAATAACTCGATATCAAATATTTACGCTTGCAAGAATATATTTTCAGAAAGAGATTTATTGACCGAGCGAGCGATGCGAGCGAACTCATTGCAACAATTTAATTTTGTGTAATTGACTTTGATTTTACACTTATTCGACTTGATACTATAAAAACATGGAAAAAATGCATAATACTTGACACTGGCAGAATGAGAAAAAGAATGAACAAAAATTGTCAAAAAAAAAACAAAAACTAAAGTATTAAATTCGGCATCTAATTGGCAATTATTATAACCAATGATGTTATATGTTACTCTATGATTATAACTATCAGTTAAGTCTGGATTATTATAAAAGCGTATTGTACGCAAAACAAAAAAAATACATACAACTAGATTTTTTTCCAGGAAATGTAGTTTTAAACGCGATTACTCCGCCAATTATGAACTGATTTTGATGATATTTTTTTTGTTTGGTAGGTAATACTTAAGAGGTGGTACACACATTTTATCGAAATCGTTTCTGTAATTTTGTTTTTACATCAAAATTACTAGAAAATATGAAGATGTCATCCAGGTATTCGAAGTTGAAGTCGGTTGTATTTTTTTTAAAGCGTAAATTATGTTAAATAATCATCTTAACACTGTATGAAAATCTTCATAATCTTGACAAATCTTGATAAACTTAGATATGTTACTTGCTATTAATCATGTAAAATTAACTGCTATGTAGGGTGACACGGGCAAATTCAATATGAGGGGTTCGGAAGACAGGAATTAATAAGTGTGCGTGTCGCGTGACAGCTTGAAAAGTGGTTTGTTAATAACAGCGCCATCTTGCGGTCGAGAGAGTAAGTGATGAACTGTCTTGAGAAGAATGTGCCTCATTTCTACTCGCTCGTATTTGTGCTTAAAGGTTTAAAAGCCTTTTACCACAGGCTAACTAGGCGTGGTAATAACGTTTATGTAGGCTAGGTACTTCAAAATTGTACGATACTGTAAAACGTATGTCATCATCAACATAATCAGTCTATCACTCGTCCTTTTTTTATACTATCAAATGACGAGACGAGCAAAACGTTCGCCTGGTGGTAAGCGTCACGACTGCCACTAACAGTAGCAGTGCGAACACAATCCTGCGCCGCACTGCACTGCGCTCGTCACCTTGAGATATTAGATGTTAATGTCTTCATACCCAGTACATTATTTGGTAACATTTCCCTACAAACCGTAACACAGTAATGCTTGCACACTACATAAAGAAGAAAATACAAATCGTCGATAAATCGTCACCACGCGATGCGAAAGTACGTGACGAATATCAATATGCCAATGTCACGTCAGGACGTCGGCACGTCACCAAGTCGACACTTTTTATGAGATCACATCCCTAATATTGTTATTTTATTTGTCGCGCGTGACTGACTCAGTCTTTACTGCGTACAATTTTGTGGCCTGAATCGTTATATCCAGTAGATATTGGGTTAAAAAACTTCAGTAGGTTAAGTCGTTTCATCTTCTACATAATAATGGTAAGAACCAAGATCCAGGGGCTGGGGGTTCATGGTCCCGTCCATTCATCTTATCATTGTCGCTGAGTAAGAATAGATGCCCCAAGAGCCACGACTAACACTTACAGGCCTTCGCTAGACGATTGGGTCAGGAGTCAGATTCAAAAGGCAAAGATCGTTGAGACGCCACCAATTGTCAGGAGGTTCCTCACTCTGCAGCCCTATCAGGCAGCTTGAGCCCTGCCCTGTTTCTGGCAGCAATCTAGTTTTTAATTACCTTTTTATTACTATTTATATATTATATCATTTAAAAATGCCTCCAAAATATAACATTGATACTAATGACTATGTTTTTTTAAACACATTTTTTTTATTAATGTCTAAAAGTTTAAGGGTCATTGTACTCATCATTTTGAACAACTTTTCCTATGGGACCAACACTGTTATAGCGCAAAAAAAAACAGCTGCTCCATACATTTTGTCGAAGGTCAATGACATTTTGTATGAAACAGTTGATTATATATTTTTTGCGATTTCAGGGTTGGCCCCATAATAACAGTTGTTTATAATTATGAGTACAATGACCCCTTGAAGTTTTTGACAATCATAAAAAATAGTGGTGTATATTTTATGGTAAACAATTATAAATTAAATGAATTATTGGATACGGGATTGAGATACCTTTGCCATAGATTAAGATGCATTTGCGGATTTTTTGGGAACTAACGAAATTAACTACGATACTATAATAGCTTTGAGCAAATATAATCATATTATAGAACACTATACTTTTGGAATGGCAGGTTGTTGACAGTGTGGCGGTCTAAGAGGGAGGCCTTCGATCAGCAATGGACTTCTCCGGGCTGATGATGATGATGATGATGATGATACTTTTGGAGGTGCATGGTAAGCCTGATCGTAAGTACCTAGTGCTACCCATATGCCAAAAGATATAATATGGCTCAGAGAAAACATACAAGAATCGTGATACGAGTAACTAGGTACTTTACTTAAGTTTCTTTAGTGAAGTTTATGGCGACCACAAACTCTTTGTGTGTCATGCAATGATATTATATATATAAGGAGGGAGATATGTCTTATCGCGCCCTTAAATGGCCCCGTGAAAACGGCCCAAAGGACTGTCTCGCCTGTCTGGGCTCACTGAGCGAGACGCGCGCTATCCCTTTTGCTCTCATAAAAGTGTTATCTTCTTTCGCACATCACTCAGCTCAGCGCTCAGGGTAATTTTCATACGTTGTTTTATTACGCGATGGCGCATCTTTCGTAATCTTTGGTGTCATGTGAGTTTATTTTAGTGTGCGCTCTTACGAAAAGGAATTTATTTTATTAATGTGAAAGTTCTAGGCTCGAAGCTACGACTAGTGACTACCTACTTATAGTATTGCAATACAATAATCTCACAGCAACAAGGCTATAATTAAGTTTAATATTATTATCTACCCACTAATTACGTAACATCAAGCAGCCAACGCAAATAAATACACAACAGAATCAGATATTGTTCAAGCTTTGTGTTCAAATATTCAAAGCGTAATATCAAAGTAATCTTACTCTAGGGTTACCGCCTTGAAACGCGAAGAGTCCTGACAATAAGCAAGACATTAAAAAACATACATTAAAAATAGTCTAGTTGGTGCACCCTGATGGTACAGAAACAATCGATAACAAGATGACAAATAAAATAAAACTCGACTGCCCTGCCAAAAAATCTTATAACCAGTGTCACTCGAGATGATGTAAGGAATCTAACGATACCCCATGCATACATAATGTCCATATCTATTCTGGCATTTAGAAGTTGTGTGTGGAATAAAGTAACTCACATACATGAACCTTGCAAACATTAAACTCCTTTTTTTGGGCAATCGTCGTGTAAAAACATAGTAGGTACGTATTCGATAGAAATATGATTGTGTTACAACTGGGACAGCGGACGGACAACCTTAAGAGTAGACAAGTTGGTCACTTCTCCATAGAAACGCGGTAGTACTCGTATTACTACTCCACTACTACTATTACTACTATGTGTTTATTGTAATCAGGAAAACAGGTTGCCTTGATACAGGCTTTGCCTAGTAAGGCAACCATCAGATATATTGTTGTTTGTTAGATAAGTAACTTGTCAATAAAATTATTTTCATTTTTTCATATATTTTTTTCTACTATGTAATTTTGTAGGTCCAAGACTAAGTATTATATCGATTAATCTCTTCATTATCTAGGATTGTAAATTATTACGAAAGTAAAAAGTTAATAAACATGAAAGTTATGAGCCAGGAAACATCTTGTATTTTAGCTCAATTTTAACGCTACATTGGACGTAAATAAATAACATAAGGAATACGAAAACTCTAAAATAATTTATCAAGCGGCATAGTTTAGTCCATAAACATTTCAAATAACTTAAGTTGGAATAAATTAACTCCGAGTTTATTCAACCACATTATTGCAGCCAAAGGTCGACAAAAAAAATTTGCCCGCTCATTTATCTTTCTATCTCCCTTTCCCACAGTTTGTTTGATGAAGAGAGCATGCTTTTTAGCCGCGCCCACCGATGAGTTCGAGCCGTCAACTTGTCGATCCTTAAGATCAACTTTCGTACAACATAGCAATATTGATCTATGACTTATAAGTAATTTGTGACTAGAAAATAATCTGTTCCATATATTTTGCTGAAAATAAATTAAATCAATATTTACTATGGAAAAGCGGTTTTTTGTGTGGATAAAATGTATAAGTCAAAGCAAAAGTTTTTGTTATGCCGTACAGAAAGGTTTTAGTTGTCCAATCAATGAGTATAACTTTTTTTTTTGTATAAAGCAAATTGAGCTATCAGTGTTTGGTTTTCCTTGTGCTCATTTTTATGCAATGTTTTGTGAAAATTGCAAACACAATATAAATATATAATTTAATTTAATCATTTGTATATACACAAAAAACACACACACACACACATATACTACAAACTCCGATCTGTAAACACAGTAAAATTGCTCAATCATATATATACAAACACACATTCAAATATGTATTACAAACTCCGACAAACAAACATAATAAAATCACCGTATTTATTATTATTATTATACGCAAACAGATTCTCGCACACATACATATATCACGAACAAACAAACGCAAATACATATTCGCTTATATATCTCAAACACATACACTATAAGTATAAAAAAAATATTCATTCTACTCTCATTTAATATAATATACAACTTCACTTATTTTTGTAGAATAAAACTAATAATTAAAAACCTAAAAACTCTTGGACACTTTCTGCACACGGTTACTCTTCTTTATAATAACAATTATGGCTGATAGTTCGTTCATTGCTGAAGAAGTAGATAAATCGGAAAGGATAGAATGCCTTTCCATAGGTAACACTAATGAATGTGTAAAAACGCTAAATGTTGACATAAACAACAAAGATGTGTTTTATATTTTGAACATGAACATACGAAGCATACACTGTAATTTTGACTACTTTTTGGCATACGAGGGCGGCACTGAAAATTTCGGGAATCAAGGAAGTGACACAACATTACTATTTAAAAATATATTTATTGCTTTTCGAAGTATTCTCCGCGAAATTTGACACATTTTTCCATACGATGGAACCAATCATTGAAGCAACCATTCCATTCGGAAGTTGGGGTCTCCAAAATGGCCGTTTTGTAGGCGTCCACAGCTTCTTCAGGTGATGAAAATCTCTGTCCACGCAATTTATTCTTTATTTTAGGGAAAGTATAGAAATCATTAGGGCTTAGGTCGGGGCTGTACGGCGGATGGTCCAATAATTCTATGTTTTCTTGCTCTAAAAACTCTTTTGTTCTGTGCGCGGTGTGAGAACTCGCATTGTCGTGATGGAGGATGATGCGGCGGTTGCAGTTCTCTTTACGGAGTTCAGAAACGACCTGTGGCAAACAAATGCTAGCATACCATTCTGCATTAACCGTTCTTTGTCCCTCAAGAGGAATAGTCGTAACATGGCCGGTTTTGGAGACAAACGTGGCCACCATTTTTTTTGCAACACTCCGTGAACGAACAATTTTTGTTGGCTTTAACTCATTTTAGAACACCCAAACTCGTGACTGGTTTTTTGTTTCGGGTTCGTACGCGTATATCCAGGATTCGTCACCTGATACGATGTTGTATACAGCATTTGAGGATCTTGCGTGGAATCTTTCGAGAGTTCTGACGCACCAAGTAACGCGAGCCGCTTTTTGCTCTTCACAGAGCGAATGCGGTATCCATCGGGAAAACAACTTTTTTACACCTAATTTTTCATGCAAGATTATTTGTATTTGACTCATGCCAATGTCTAAAGTTGCCTGAATTTCGCGGTATGTCACATGTCGATCTTCCTCAATCAGCTTACGCACAGCATCAACGTTTTCTTGGGTGACTGCAGTTTTTGGACGACCTTGACGGGGATCATCACTGAGCTTGACACGTCCACGTTGAAATTCAGCAAACCAGCGATAAATTGTGGTTTTGGATGGGGCTTTATCACCAAATGCAGAAATCATCCGGTCAACACACTGTTTTTGTGTTAAACCACTTCGAAAGTCATAATAAATCATCGCTCTTGAATTTTCTCGAGTCAATTCCATTTTCTCAACGACTAAACAAGTTTGACAAAACCTTGTGACAAGACCGAGAATATTTTTTTAAATAAATAAATGGTATTCGATTTTTAAAACCAAGGAGTTTTCAATTAAAAAGATTTTAATATGACAGAAACAGTGGAAATATTCCATTCCCGATACTTTTAGTGTAGCCCTCGTATGTGGCTAGTCTAGACATATCAGTCGACATGTTTGTGTTGACGGAATGTTGGACTAGTTGCTTAAGACCACCACCAAGTATTAACATCTATAATATGTATTGGACTAAAAACACCCTGAACCAAAACGATGGCATTGTAGTATATGTCAAGCAAAAGATTGAAGCTTCTGTACATGAACCTACACTTACTGAAGGAAATTGTCTTGTTCTTACAATTTCACCTGAACAAACAGTCATATGTACTTATAGACCACCATGTTTTAACAATGCAAAACCTTATTTAGAGTCAATTGATAACATTCTAAATAGCATATCTACAAAAAACATGATACTCACCGGTGACATTAATCTTGATATTATGTCAGAAAATGAAACACACATCACAGAATATTACTTAAACATGATGGCTCTACATGGACTCAGGCAGGGCATTACACGTCCAACTAGGCTAAAATCCTGTCTTGATCACATTATGGTAAAAAGTGATTCTGTCTGGAAAATATTAGTCTTCGAACAATGCGTCACTGACCATCATCCGGTTCTGCTGTATATTAATAATGCAAAAATTTACAAGAATATAGCTTCGTTCCGCAGAAGGGTTATGATTGATTATGAAAAAATTGAAGAGGCACTGCTAAAAGAATCCTGGCAAGACATATTAGAAATTAAAACCGACGTTAACTCGGCAGCAGAACTCTTTACTACAAAACTTTTAAAATTGATTGATAACAATACACTTGTTAAAAATTTACCAAAAAAACAGCCCTTAAAACCGTGGATCACGAGAGGGGTAGTTAGATGTATAAGAAAACGAGATAGTTTACATAGTACATTTAGAAAGACGCCAGGTGATAAAGAAATTAGAGAGAGATACACTAAGTACAGAAATATATGCAATAGAATTATAAAAAATCTAAAAATACAATACTATAGCTACAAACTAGACACAAATAAAGGCAATTTAAAGGAAACATGGAATATAATTAAAGAGGTATGTAATTTTAATCAAACAAAACCTGTATCTAGTGATCTTCTCAATATAAAAAATAGACCAACTGAATCACTTAATAAAGTTAACTCGTACTTTACGTCTGTCGGTAAAACGCTTGCTGATGAAACCCTTAATAGGATGAACACTACCGAATCAAAGCTAGCATCAATGGCAAAGATACCAAACTCACCAGCAAAGTCCATGTCTCTGATTCCTACTGATCCCATGGAAGTTAGAAATGTAGTCATGAGTCTTAAAGCACATAGCGCTCCTGGCTGGGATAAGATAACAGCGAAATTAGTAAAAAATATATATAAATGTATTAGCTGATCCTATTGCACATATATGTAATCTGAGTTTTGAAACAGGTAAATTTCCGTCAATTTTTAAAAAAGCAATAGTCTGTCCTATTTTTAAAGCAGGTGATAAAACAAACCCAACAAATTATAGGCCTATTTCGCTTCTTTCGACTTTATCTAAGATTTTGGAAAAACTAATCATAGAACGGGTCACGAGGTACTCGTATTTAGAAAATAATAATTTATTAAGTACAAACCAATATGGGTTTAGGGAAGGACTGTCGACAGAAGACGCAGTACTTACGTTGACCAATAAAATTATGGCATATCTTGATAGCGGTAACAAGTGCATTGGGGTATTTTTAGATTTACAAAAAGCGTTTGATACCGTATCCATACCAATTCTACTAACGAAGTTAGAAAACGTTGGAATCAGAGGATTGGCATTGGATTGGTTTACGGATTACCTTTTTGATAGATCGCAAAGAGTACGGATCGAAAGCCATGAGAGTGATAGCGCAGGGTGTACGTATGGTGTTCCGCAAGGAAGCACACTAGGACCCATGCTATTCCTCATCTACATAAACGACCTCTGTAATACAACACTCATGGGGTTGGATTTGCTGATGTTTGCTGACGACACGGTATTGCTTCTACACGACAAAACTTGGCCAAAAGTCATAAATTTAGCAGAGGATTGCCTGGCCACAGTCACAAAATGGCTAGAAAATAATCTGTTGTCACTAAACACCGGCAAGACCAAGTTCATGTGCTACAGTATGCGGTCGCTCGGAAAGCATGGTCCTAGAATTGTCGTTAAAATACACACCTATCCTTGTAACCGTGGACCACGACCAACGCAGTGCTGTTGCGAAGAGCTATCACAGGTAGAATCTATAAAATATTTGGGGGTACATATAGATGACAAGCTTAACTGGAAGTTTCAAATAAATACACTCAAACTACGGATTAGAAAACTTATATTTATATTCAAAACATTGAGAGCAGTTGCTAAACCAAAACTAGTAATCCAGACGTATAGGGCATTGTGTGAATGCATACTTAGATATTGCATATGTATATGGGGCACTGCTGCTAAAACTCACCTCATTAGCGTTGAACGTGCACAGCGTGCAATTTTGAAAGTGCTTTTGTACCTTCCGTTTAGACATCCCACCACAGAAGTATACAAAATGGCAAATGTGCTAAGTGTAAGGAAAATATTTATATATGAATGCTTAAGAAGATATCATAAAAAAACTATACCATACCTACCCAAAACAGTTAAAAAAAGAGTTGAGCTGTTTCCAACCGCTATAACGAAAACCAGATTCGCTCAAAAAAAATACACCACCATAGCACCGCGGTTGTATACAATATTAAATAAAGAATATAACATGTATATAGGATCTAATGTATATAGGAGAAGCCACTGGTTCCCGACACACAGTCTTTGACTAGTTTGGGAGCCTATGGGTCATAAATTTGTGAAATGATTTGTGTCAAAATAAATAATTTTGTATTTTTTCATATTTTTTTTATTTTTATTGATGAGGTTAGTACCTTTAGTAACAAATACCTATAATCAAGAATAAGTACCTCTAGCAAAGAATATTAATAAAAATACTTTTATATACCTACTTGCGTAGATTTACAGTGTATACTTTACACACCATTTATCAGAGCTGACAAATAAGTTGGCAATGAGGTTCCATAGGCAAAAAACGCAGATGGCGCCAGCTGCGGTCCGGATGTGGCAAAATCAAGTACCTATTCTTGTTAATGTTGCGTATTATCTATATGCTCTTGATGAGGCCGTTGTCGATTATCTAGCCCAAGGAAAAATACTTGGTACTGTGCCTTGTTTAAGAATTTATGCAGCTGTTGACTGCCTCAAAATAGATTTGTAGGTTAGATAGTTGTTTACATTTTATGTTGGACAGAGCTTTAATTAGCAAGGCAAAGGATTCCTGTACAAACCAGTATATGTTATGCAGATTGTCCCGGGTAATCCGAGTCTAATACGAGTAAAACCATTAAATTCTAGAATAAAAACAACAAAATGTATTCATGATATTGGCAGTTGATTATGGCCGCATCGACGATGCGCCACCTAGCGGGAAAAATCGCAGTGTTAAAACATTTGTGTGCACATTACTGCACACACGTGCACATTCACACATACATCAACAGCCGGAAGACATCCACTGCTGGACGAAGGCCACTCCCTTAAAGGGAGGTGTTGCCATAATCCCCACGCTTGGCAGGCGGCTTGGGGATTGCAGAATGGTTACCACCGTTAACTGAGAGGACGCTGCTGCCCGTCCTCCGGTGGTTCTGGATGCAGTTTTAGGACATACCCAGGTCAACCCATCATACCCATCACGTGCACATTACTTAAGCCAAAAACGTATTTACGGCCTCTCAAATTAAAGGCATGACTGTGACATTTTGGTCTAGTTCATACAAGGAAGTTAGGTATGGGAATTTTGTACCACTAGACCATCTGCGTATAGGAAATATCCTAAGTTTTTTATTTATCTTTATGGTTCTTTATAAAATTGCGCCAAATTACAAAGCTGGATAAAGTTCGGTCAGAAGGCTTAAATTTCCGACACTATCCCGAGAAATCCCGGTATGTTGGTGACCCTATCTTACCTGTTATTACAAACTGCTTATGCAACTACGAAGAGATTCATCGTAATTAAATAGGTAAGCGTATTAATTAACAAAGTGTCGAGTCGGATGTTACTGTTACAGACAACGCGATTTGAAACGGATCTTGAAATAGTGATGTGTTCAGTAGGTATGTGATTTATGTACCTAGTAGGTGATTCGGAAATGCCTTCTTTTACTCTGTGGGAAATTCCGCATTTATTGATTTCATCATCATCAGCCCACCTTATTCCTCGTAGCTCCACATCATCATCATCATCAGCCAGGGGACGTCCACCTGAACGAAGGCCTCCCCCTTAGACCGCCACACTGTACGACAACCTGCCATTTGCATCCACCGGTTGCCCGCGAGTTTTACAATGTCGTCGGTCCACCTAGTGCGGCCTTCCTACGCTGCGTCTTCCGGTTCGCGGTCACCACTCAAGAACCTTTCTTCCCCATCGGTTATCAGTTCTTCGAACGATGTGTCATGCCCATTGCAACTTCAACTTGCAAACCCTGCGAGCTGTGTCTGTTACCTTGGTTCTTTGGCGAATATCCCTCGTTCCGAATTTTATCGCGCAAATCAAAGCTCGCAGCTCCTATTCTCTCTTAATCCACAGCTGCACGTAGGTTTAGTTATAGGCCACCCCAATGCACCCAGCCCGATAACACGTATAAGACACGTATTTAAAAAAAACAAAAGGCATTTGAACTTTTGGTAGTAGTTGGTTAGTAGGTATACATTTCCCATAGTTGAACCACTAGGCCACTTGCATAGGGAAATGCCCTAAGCCCTTAAAAAAGTTAACAAAGACATTTTGGCCTAGTAGGTAAGTATTAGTAAAAATGATTCTATGCGAAGGGTTAACATAGCCATAATTACATTTCATTTGGTTAGCATTGCAAAACAAAGCGTCGACCATTCCAGAAAATAATGTTGCATTCTTTTGCATTGCTAAGCGGCAGTTCGTTTACGACGAGCAACCCTATCTGCAAATTATACTTTTGTTTAATGCCACCTGCCGCAAACATAGGGTACTATTTGCAATCATCATACAGACGTAGCCTCAGATAAGAGTTATGGAATACTCTAAGGACGTAGCCATTTTGTTACGCTAGTTCGCAAAGTTGTCGCTAGATGGTGTCCTTTTTGTTTGGATTTTTATTTGTATTTGATTACGCGCGCCTAGTGAAAAGGGCAAGAAAAGGGTGAATAGTTGATCATCATTGAGCTAATATTTATAGTCACAAACGAGCAAAAAAAAAAATCCGCGTCGCCGACTTTTTTAACGACGTTTTTTTGGAACGACGCCCATTGAACACTAGATATAACGTCTCAATTCGAACAATTGTGAACTATGTATAATGCACGTATAGGTATGTACAACGGCACTCGAACGTTTTTTGGCTTTTATGTCCTCTGGTTGCCTTGACGTGTGACAAGATTTAGACATCTTACAACCAGCGACAATGAATTTTATTCCTTTAGTCTGAATATCCGCAACTCACTCCGACCACAAAACATCACCGAGAGTACTCCATCCAACTGTACGGAATAGAAATGCTCGCCCCTAGCCATAAATCCCTGACATAACTGTCAAAGATGATTATTGAATACTTTTTTTTTTATGGGTAGGAAATGTGTTTTGTTTACACTACTCTCCCAAGAGTTTGTTGTGAACAAATTGTGTCAAGCTCTCTCTAACCTGGTTAATATCAAACGTATCTAGGTAGTAGGTGTAGGTATCTACACCATCTACACCAGGGATGCACAGACCACGGCCCGCGGGCCGCATGCGGCCCGCCGGTCGAATGCTGGTGGCCCGCCGACAGCAAAAATAATACTCTCGTGCATTCGAAAAATATTGAATTCTATTCCAGAATAAAACCAAAAAAAATATGTTCGAAAAGTAATTTGAATCTCGCGCGCGCGCTCTTAAATTTCAGTTATGTAGAAAAGCTAGATATTTTGATTCAATCTTTTCAAGACAGATTTTCGGAGTTTAAAAAAGTAAAGCCTGTGTTGGACATATTCAGCAATCCTTTCACGATTTCAGTTGAAAATGCGACAGAGTCAATGCAGTTAGAAATTATCGACATTCAAAACGACCAAGATTTACGCAACAAATTCAACGAAGGAGACTTGCTGAACTTTTACCGCTGCATTAGTAAAAATACGTACAAAGAGTTGCGCATAAACGCTCTGAAATGTGCCAGCTTATTTGGTTCTACCTATATATGTGAACAAACCTTTTCAATTTTAAATAATAATAAAACAAAAAATCGATTCCGCCTTGCAAACGAAAGTTTGGAAGCAGTTTTACGTGTTGCTACAAGTAAATTTGAGCCAAATATAAAAAAGATTGTAAGCACTATGCAGTGCCACGCTTCAAATTAATAAATTCTTTTTCAATTTTAATACATTATTTTCAATTCTTTATTGTCTTTAATTACCTATACTTCTGGCGGCCCGCCATCAGTTCATAATTTGCCCGAGTGGCCCCTAGTCTTAATAAGTCTGTGCATCCCTGATCTACACCAATATAATAAAGAGGAAAGATTTGTATTTTTGTATGTTTGTAACGAATAAACTCAAAAAGTACAGGACCGATTTCAAAAATTATTTCATTAAGTATTAGAATGTTACATTATCCCTGAGTAACATAGGCTATATTTATTATATTGTATATAGAGACATAATACACCATTTTGAGAATGTTATCGACATTTCTGGAATTAAGCGCCTGCAAGATCCCCATCTTGCAGGCGAGCAAAAATCGATCATCACCTTTACTTATTCGCGAAATGTTTGTTCTAGTCTGACTGCCTGATTTTTTGGCTCCTCTCGACAGTGACTGCCGGCCTTCTGGCTGTGTGTATCGTCGGCACACAGTACTTTGTCATAGAAGGCAACAAATTCGGTAAGCCCGATGGTCCAGCTAGGAAGGAAGAAGGTGTGTTTTGTTTTTGCTTTTTTTTTTAGTTTTCTTTATATTGGAAAAGGAGGTTTTGCTTTTAGATTTTTATTTCGATTATGTTTTCAGTCTGCAATTTTAATGCATTACTTGCGCAAAAGCAAAATTACCTTTTCCTTCTATCCATAGATTAGCGATTTTCTGGCAGGCAATTAAGAAGCTCATTGTAGATAGAGAATTAGTTACTCCGTCTACGAGATGGGCTGACTAGGCGTGGCTGTCATTGTCAAGTATTTTATTTTATTTTAGTGCCACAGATCAAAAATATGATGCTGTTTTTCACTGGCACGTTTTGCTGGCACGTATAGTCAGCGCCGTCTATTCTCTGCTGGCACGTATAGTCAGCGCCGTCTATCGAGTTGAAGAGGACTACTTTTGTTTTTTATTGCCTGTCTGAAAATCACCCATAGTCTAGTTCATTGACATAGGAACTATTACTCTAAGGTCTAGTTGCAGTATACATTTTCGTTATGGTTATAGAGGTAAGGAGTAGGTACTCTCTACATGAAAAAGTGCTTGTCGAAATGCGATCTAAAGGGTGGCGCTTTGTTGCAGCAAAAGTAATTTGTGTGATAAATTCTATTGGAGTACCTACCTAAATAGTTAAGGTTTTATAAACTGTTTTTTTTTTTACTCTGAGTACTGGAATCTTTCTTTAACTGAAGATACATTCCATGCCCTTTAGCTATCTCCCATTCTGGAGGATTTTGGAACAGTTATTTTACTGCTTACAGGAGCTACTTAGACACTTACAGTCTTACTTAAAAAACTTCTCAACCGTTAGTCACTGCTTAAGATGCTCTTCCATCTTCTCTCTGACGTGAAGTGTAACATGCAAGAACAAGACAGAGAAGTTTAAGCAGTGACTAAGAGAATCGAGATTATTTTAGGTAAGGCTGTTAGTCATAAAAAAAAACGGCGGTGGTTTGACACCAACCAGAAAAACCACGTCCCGCGACGCGATCCCGAACAGTTACATGATTAGCCTGGTCCGAATTCTTCGTTATACAGACAAGGGCGGATCCAGCTTTTAAGTCGGGGGGAGTGGGGGGTCATATAGTCGAGTCGAGGTCTAGTTAGCAGTTAGGCTCCAATTCCATTACAACTAGAAAAGCTACTTATCAGTAGTCGACCTACACCCATATAAATTTTATCAAATCGGTTCAGTAGTTTGGTATTTAAATCAAAATATCTGGAAAATATGAAGATGTCATCCAGGCAGTCGAAATTGAAGTCAGTTGTATTTTTTTTAAAAAGCGTACCTATTACTGCAGAGCTGTTGTTAAATTGCTTGCACTTAGAATTTACGAACATTGGTTACAGCAACATAAAGAAAAAAACATCAACTGCTTCTTTCCAGGCATTTCTCACCGAATTACTGAAACTGCAATGGACTTCTTCATGGCAATCGTGCTCTGTGGCTACTCTGTTACTGTGTACCTGCTTTGGAAGGACCACTACGTAATGTGGAACCGTTGGCGACGCGCTAACGTCAACGTCAGGTGTTTACGGCCTTACTTAAAAAAACTTCTCAACCGTTAGTCACTGCTTAGATGCTCTGCCATCTTCTCTCTGGCGTGAAGTGTAACATGTAAGAACAAGACAGAGAAGTTTAAGCAGTGACTAAAAGAATCGAGATTATTTTAGGTAAGGCTGTTAGTCATAAAAAAACGGCGGTGGTTTGACACCAACCAGAAAAACCACGTCGGCATCAGCATAATCATGTAACTGTTCGGGATTGCGATTCGGATACGAGTTGTCAAAAATTGACACTTGTCACTGTCACAGCTTCACGGTATCACGGAGGGATTTCTCTCGATATCGTTATCGAACGAAAGCAAGCAAATCCGTCGGTCTTTTGGCGTTTCGTCCTGCCCTGCAGGGTCAAATGAGTTTTGGCGGGACAGTGACAAGTGTAAATTTTTGACAACTCTTATCCGAAACGCGATCCCGAACAGTTATATGATTAGCTGCTGGTCGGCACATTGTATTATTCAATTTGCAAAAATGTGGTAATTTTAGCCGACTTCAAAATAGGAGGAGTTTCTCAATTCGGTTGTAGGTTTTTTTTTTTTTATGTTAGTTACCTGATAACTCCGTCATATTTTTTTATTTGAAATGACTTTCAGATTGGGCCCATAGAAATTTCATCAAAATCAGTTCAGTACCTAGTTTGGTTTTAAAATCATAATACTATATAGCTGGAAAAAATCCATGTAATCGAAATCGAAATCGTTTTTTTTTTAAGTACCTTCCTAGGCAAGCATGCTCCGTTTTCGATCCCATCAAATGACACCATGATAAAAATCTAGAAGGCTTTCTTTGTCACTTTGCTGGGGCGTAACTTGAAATTGACCGTAGCTTTCTTCACTGGACGTCAGTCCCCCACCGGTCGGTGTAAGTCACCGTCAGGTAACTTGTTTGACTTTAAGTATAACTTTTTTTTCATCACACTTGCTCGTAAATTTGGATCTTATTGCATCGGTTTTAGGCTCGTAATCCACTTGTACTTGTGCTATAATAGGTATAACCCGGTAAAGTCAAGTTTGTACGTGACTGCAATTAGACGTATGTATACGAAGTACTCTTAATATAGCCGGGTAATACTTACAGTTTTTTTGTAATAACAACAAAGAGTTCTTATGCCGCTGAAGTAAATGTCAACCTGCGCGCGCATTGTTTGGGCGCCATTTTCCACAAATGTTTGTTGACGTTTTCTTTGTGTGGTTGATTATTATCAAAAAAAATATGTTTTTTCCTCGCAAGTGTGATGAAAACAGTCGTATGAAACACTTGTGCTATGTTTCAATAGACTCTAGGCTTCCTTATCGCGCTCGCCTGCGGCTCGCGCGCATAATACCGCCTCTAGTGTAATGACCAACATAGCACACTTATATCATAATGTACGAAAAAGCAATTGCATCATTTCCTTAAAACTCACTCAGAAGGAAAGAGTCAGAGCAAAAGATCCGTCGCTAAAGTGGTAAAGATGTATAATTAGCTTGCTCTGTGACCAAGTAGCTTTGATAAATGATATTATGTAATTTATCAAAGCAACTTCTTAGGGTTTCTTCAACTAATCAGGTAATTTCACCCTCGTAAACCAATAACCATCCATTTCCAGATTGCTGCTGGCTCCTGACACCAATCCTGTGCCGTTTTTACCAAGACCAGGATACAATGTTGTTTAATTATAATATTGTTCTTTTTATTGAATCTTGTTTTATTCCTTTTTTTATTAGTATCTGAATTATGAAAACTGACGTGGTTTTGACACATTTTGTTTCTTTGTGCAAAGCAGGACGCAGCCGCATGCGCGTCGCGTCGGGCTGTTTTCACTCTTTGAAAAATTGATATCTCACTCGCGCCTTGGTAAAACCTTTTGTATCTAGTCACCGGAGCTCTTCCATTGTTTCTCCGGCATAATAATTTATGCCGGAAAACTAACTAACTAATGAAACATGATGCATGATGCAATTGCGCCGAAGTATCGGGAGCTCATTTCACAACATAATCACGGTAAATATCCCGTGAATAATAATAGAACTTTATTTATACTGTCTTCTAATAAATAGTAAAATCATCTACTACCGGGAAATATTCATAAAATGGAATGCGTAAGCATTCCATTTTAGTACACGTTTTACTGCTTTTTTATCACCCATAACGTTATCTTATAGCGACTTTTAACTCCAAATATTTCGGGAACGTGACACGTTAGACTTTACAGTAGGTAATAATTTGTTACTTGACATTTTTGTTTGTATACCTAAGTGTCTCCTATCCATATTAGAGTGGACGCACATTGATTCGGCACGGCACCCGACAGGCGCCGGACCGACCGAAACACACTGCGCACAATTAACTGGTGCGAGCGAGACGGGCGTCTCGAGAAATTTCTTACGGTGTGCGGGACCTAGTACAAAATGTATGCACGGAGCGCCTTCGGGCGAAACCGGGCGGTTTTTCTTACGGTTTTTCTCGTCGTATGCGCCCGGCCTTATACTACTTCCACCGTGCGCGGGAACTTCGAAAAAAAAACAAAATGGCGGCCGGTCAATATGCCAGCTTCCATACTAAAATGTTTGAACCCCTTTTGATTGCAATCCAGTCTCGGAGGAACTAGCTGGCTGGGTGTATAATCAAAGGATCCAGTCTACCCCACAGAAAGCGAAAGCCCTAACTCTCTTCAGTGTTCTACCCAGTCCAGAGAATGCGATGCCATAAAAAAAGAAAATAAAAAAGAACCAGCACCCTTATCATGGACGTTCGTGATTCTGATTGCGAGCGTGCGCGAGCAGGAGGGCGCATGGCGCGAGTGGATTGGTACGAGCAGGATGGCATACTATCGCAATCGGAATCGCGAACGTCCATGATAAGGGTGCTGATGATAAGGGCACATCCTCTTAGACCCAGTAGCCTTATTAAGGATCTATAGCTTACTCTCTATATAATAACTAAAGTACATATACTATCATTGGCCTTATTTATGGCATATGGGCCTACGCCCATATGCCATAAATAAGGCAAGCTAAAGAGCAAGAGCTTGCCTTATTTATGGCATAAAAGAGGGGAGGCAATAATGTACGACACAGATAATGTACGGCATGATATTGTACAGCATAATAATGTACAGCATGATAATTGGTGTACATGTACATCAAATATCATGCTGTGCAATATCGTGCCGTGCAATATCATGCCGTACATTATTGGCTCGGCTCAATAATGCACACCCCGATTTTGTACAGACTGATATTTGATATTGATTTTATTTTGATATTTTTCCGGTGGATGCAAATGGTAGGTTGTTGTACAGTGTGGTGGTCTAAGGGGGAGGCTTTTGTTCAGCAGTGAAGGTCTCCGGGCTGATGATGATGATGATAATGATATTTGATGTACAAAAACACGAATTCCTTATTTGTATTCCTTTTTTTTAATGTCAATTTGAGAAATGTACTCGGATTATTGGCTGTACAATATAGGGCCGTACTTTATAGACACGAGCCGATAATGGACGGCTAGTATTGTACGACATGGAGTGTACAGCATGATATTCGATGTACATGTACACCAATTATCATGCTGTGCATTATTATGCCGTACATTATCGTGTCGGCAAATATCATGTTTGTACATTATAGACACCCAAAAAGAGAAACAAGGGCTTTCAAAAAAAAACATAGAGTAAGTAAATACTACGTAATACAACTCTGCTGCCATGAAATTGACACTATCAAACTCACTTTCATTTAAAAATATAATTTTAAATAACTATTTGGTAGTTATTAATAAACATATTATTTTATTGTCCTATTTTTATGAGTTGCATATTTTACTAGGAATTTAACCTGTGCGTCTTCCACTACACAACACCCAAGTGTCTTTGTTACCTACTCGTCTATTTATTGGTTTGGCCTTACCAAGTTTGATCCGTGCCTTTGGTAGCTCAAGAATCTCCTAAGAGTAGAGGTGTTTAGTAATATGTGTATGCTGAAAGTGGTCACCCTCAACGCCGCCGCCACCGCGCGCCGCTCCCTTAAAACCAGGTCATAGTTTAAAGTTTCAAACACCCTGCTAGCTCGTACAAGAACGATTCTACATTATTGAAACAATCCTACAATACAGAAGTAAACATGAAATGCCCTATATATTCACGAGCAAACCCGTAACCGCTGCCTTATCATGGATGGAGTTACGGATTGCGAGGGGCTCAATATGGGTTGTATTTTGACATTTGAAACCAATACGAAACGTCATTCGAGGGTTAGCGATCGCGATCCAAATCGAATGAACATTTTCTTGTACTTTGGCCTAAAACCTCAGTAATCGGTATCACAGAACTCCGATGACAGCTGCCTAGTTAAATGCTCAATGACAGCTGCGAGCTCGCTATCAATGCTGCGTTCCGTAATGCGCTAAAAGCGATAATATCGCGAATCCGACCAAATGTAATAGTCACAAAATACAAGGGCTTTGATTTGATTGAGTAATACTTCTGACTTTGGTCGGATTCGCAATATTATCACTTTTAGCGCATTACGGAACGCAGCACAAGTGTCAAACGATAGAGGTAGCACGTAGCAATATCAAAACATAACAATAACTTTCAAGAAACAAAAACAAAAGGCATGTGTAATTTTGCCCTAGTTCCTACAAGGAAATATGGGAAGTTTGTGTCACTAGGCCACCTGCTTATGGGAAATATCCTAAGCATTTTCTAGAAGCCATGCCATCTATAGTAAATTTTCTATGCGAGCCATGGCCGGAGCTATGTTGTTAGCTGCTGTGGATGGAGAACAAAGAATACTACATACCCGAGACTACCGCAATGGAGCGACGAATCTTAAGGGAGATAAGTCAGCATCTCACGATATCGACTATGGAGTTTACCGGCCACTACCGGCTGTGATGAGTTAATACCACTTTTGCTGGCAAGACAGCGCACAAGCGTTGTAAGGCCGGAGAAACGGTTGGGTTCCGATATTATAATGTACAGTACCTACTGTACTGCAGTGTTGCTCACCAAGAAGCTCGAATGAAGCGGTGGGTTCGTAGACGGTCTTCAGGTGGGTTTCATTTTGTTCCAACTGTCTTCAGGTGGGTTTCATTTTGTTCCATTGTGAGCTTATCATTTAGACAAAAGCATCATGGGTCAGCATGATTATAGTATAGAGAAATATAGGGTATCACCGCTTAATGATTTAATAATGTGAGCAACTTACAGTTAAGTATTCCAAGAACAAAAGTAATATAATACCTTATGTAGGTATTTAACGTATGAGTTAATTGTTACACAATTACAATGTAATTTTTATATTATTATATCATGCTTAGCCAATATTTTAAAGTATGACTTTGTTGCTGATAATTGTAAGAGCATAATTTTTTTGTTATTTGAATAGTATAGTATAAGTAATTAAAAACAGACAAAAACTTAAGGCATGCCAACAAGGGATGGAGAGAAGCATGTTGCACATTAAGCTGCAGGACAAGTGGAGACTGACCAAAATTAGGAAGGCCACAAGGCATGACATATGTCTCACGCAAGATCAAATTACTAAAATAGCACTGGATTGGACATGTGATTAGATCTCCGAAACAAAAGTGGACCAAAGAGGTCATTGGCACCCCAGAGATGGGAAGAGATCAAGGGGATGACCACAGAGAAGGTGGGAGGACGACCTACCAAAAGGGTGGCGGAGAATAGCCAGAGATAGAGAGGAGTGGAGACTTTTAGAGGAGGCCTATGTCCAGGGAGGACAACCTGATGGCGAAACTAGTGCTGGTGTTACAGATAAATAAAAGGAGTATTAAATAATGTATAATAGTAACTAGTACCATAGATTAAGTGTTAATTATTCTTAATCTATGCTAGTACCGAATACTTTAGTAGTTAGTAATAATGTCAGTGAATAAATGTTTTTTTTTTTTTTTTTGTATTAGGAATTAAATTTATGGTTGTACTGTGTAGGTTACCTGCTATCCCACAGGAACTGACCATATAATTTTCCTAGGTTTTCAAGAGTAATGTATGTGAGCCACCTTTGAAGTGCACACACTTCTCTTATTGTGCTATATTCTATAGGTCCTAATATTATAGTGACTTGTTAATCGCATAACTTGATTGTATAGTAGTTTCTAAATTCTTAAAATGTTGATATATTGTATGTAGTTTTTTCTGTATAGTGATGTCTTAAAAAATAATTGTAGTTTTAGTAAGATACCCAAGTTACTGAAGTAAAAAGTATTTTTTATAAAATATAATATAATATTTTTTTAGTTATTGTGATTAGTAATCTCATAAAATTGTTCTGCAGTATGATGTTAATATATTACTGACCTTCCTATCTATTGTTTGGTACTGTTTATTACTCCCCGGAAACTTAATCTACTTGGCCTACATTTCAGACTCGTTCACGGTATTAATAATTCAATAAATATCCCTTGATACCTAAGCTTGGCTTAGGTTTTTAATAGGTTTTAGGTAGCTACCCTGGGCATAACAATGCAGGCCTGAAAAAACTAGGGGAAAAAATAAGTTTTTTGTGCATATTATAAAGACTGTCAGTTGCACAAAAAAAACTTGCGGGGCAGAGATAGGTAATAAAAAGATGTATATTAAAATAGTTAAATCCTGATATTTTTATTTGACAAATACATGGCAGTGCTTTTGTAGAGCTAACCTGTGGAGTTAACAAACATGTTTATACAGTTACATATTAGATATTTACTTAACATGGACAGTTACTACGCTAGGTACTAAGAGGCTTCCGGATACAAGTCCCACATTTTATCATGTACATGTCCAGAGTGATAGTACAGTACACATTAGTGTCCAAGAGGTCTGTTTTTTTACTGCTGTTCATCGTTGAGCCGTGCTTAAGTGTACAATACTATCGTTCATAGGTAATTTGATGGACCGTACAGACTCCTCATATGGCATTCATTAGTTTATTTTAAGAGCATGGCTCTTGTCGGTGGACTGCCTTCCATCTTTCTCTATCTTCAGCCAGTTCTTTGATCTCTTTGTATGACATGACTTTGGCCCTCTCCTTGACTTAATCAACAAAGCATCTCTTCAGGGTCCTTGATTTGCTTCTATTTTCCCCTCTATGATGTTTTTCATAAATATGTCATGTCGCACAAGGTTGCCAAACATTTTTCCTCTTCTGAGCTCTATGCTTTCTATGATCCTTCTTTCCTCTCCTACAATGTCTAACACCTCCTGATTTGTTTTCTTTTTCCAGCTTATTCGCTCCATGCGCCTCAAGCACCACATTTCAAATGCTTCTAGCCTTTCTCGGTCTCTTATGGTCATTGTCCATGTCTCGTTTCCGTACAATGCAGTGTACCTTTAACTTTAATCAGTAGTTTTCTCAGGTACCTATACTTAAAGATGTTCTTTGGACATTGATATTCGGGCTATTATGTCTGAGGTGCAATAGGTATGAATCGTTACTGATGATACTGCCGTTAAGAATAAGGATGTCCTGTCCCATTTCAATGCGTTATATATTTGGTGCTCCATCAAAGACATTTTAAATTTTTGTTTTGAATGTATGTATGACCTTGATAACCTTAAATTCTAAAAGTTGGAGAATACTGTCTTTTGTAGCCGTTAAAACATAATCTTTCACTGATTAGGAAAGTGCAGCAACATTAAAACTTCTGAACTGCACAAATGCCTATGAGAAGTTAGAAGATTTCACAATTTCATTTCACACAAATTCACACGAAAACTTTCATAGAGTTTTGGCGGGAACACGGAAAAATCATGGCGATGCATTCTATTATTTTCTTAAACTTGTGTTATTTCGCGAATTAATGATTAAAAATGGTGGTGTTTTATTCAATGAGTGTTGAATTTGGGCATGACTTGGACTCGACTTTGACTAATTTCGTGTGACTAAATGTGATTTATGACATATTTGACTTGATTTTAATATAAAAACTTACAAATTCATCAACTTGACACTGGCAGAATGCACAACGTGCGATGCCAATAACTAAGGAAAAAAAAAACTTTCATATCAGACGCACGTCACGACATTGACATTGACTTGACTTGACCGCTTGATTGACCCTGCATTGTTTGTTGTTTTTAATCATCCTGGCCATGGATACAAGTCTTTCAGCCGCATACATATTTCTACATCGATCCTTCTTTCTTTTCAGTCAAACGTGTCCTAGGCACAAAGAGTAAGTCACGGTCAGGTTCTATTATGCCCTAGCTGTGGCAAATTTACTACAAGCTTCTTCGGAGTTTTGAAAGCAACACGAAATTACCATGTTTCACCATATTATATCACTTGGCCACACTCATGCACTTATATCGGCATTTAATATAAAACGCCACTATTTTTAATGCATTAAAAACTCGGAAAAATGTGCAAAATAATACAATGCTGCGACGTTTTTTTTCGCGTTCCCGCCAATACTCATTTGACCCTGAAGACAGGACGAAACGCCAAAAGACCGACGGATTTGCTTCACATAATTTCATTCGTTCAGGAAATCAATGCATTCGTTCGTTAACGATAGCGAGAGATATCACTACGTGATACCGATTAGCTTTGACAGTGACAAGTGACATTAATGACAAATCGCAATCCGAATCGCGATCCCGAACAGTTACATGATAAGGCAGCCGGTCTTACGTTACTACTTATTGTTTTTCAGTCCATGAAATGTACGCGCATTTATCATCAATTGACATTTTCAAATTTATAAAGGGTTTAGTCCAAATAAGATCGTTGGTTTAGTCTATCTAGTAACACGTGGAAACAACGTGTGGCATTGCAAATGTTGTTATTTGATTGTATTAGATTTTACAGTATTTTACAGTACAGTATTTCTATAATATTAATAATAGATGTTAGATTATCACAAACATGACTGACGCGTTAAAAAAGTTGACCTCCCAATGTTTGGTGTCAAAAAACAACTTCAAAATTCCCGTCTGCTGTGCTACAGTGGTCAAAACCAACCACACTTGGGGCAATGTGCAAATGGGACCACCTGACGTGATTTTGGGCATAACTGAAGCATACAAGAAAGACAATGATCCCAAGAAGGTCAACCTTGGTGTTGGAGCCTACAGAGATGATGCGGGAAAGCCATTTCTCCTTCCGAGTATCAGAATGGCTGAGGATATCATTTATAAAAAAGCTATGAATCACGAATATGCCCCAATTAGCGGTCCGGCTTCCTTCACAGCTGCTGCTGCGAAACTGGCGTTTGGAGAAGACAGTCCCATGCTGCAGAGAAAATCTAACTGCACAGTCCAATCACTGTCCGGTACGGGTGCTTTGCGTCTTGGCCTAGAGTTTATTTCGAGGCACTATGCCAAGGAGAAGACGGTCTGGCTCTCTAATCCTACATGGGGCAACCACCCACAAATCTGCAACATGCTTGGCTTGCCAACCAAGAAGTACCGTTATTTCAACCCCAAGTCAAACGGGTTCAATTTGAATGGAACTCTCGAAGACATTTGTAATATTCCTGAAGGTTCTATCATTCTGCTACACGCGTGCGCTCACAACCCTACAGGTGTGGACCCCAAGCCCAACGAGTGGGAACAAATCTCCCAGGCTGTTAAGCACAGGAAACTGTTCCCGTTCTTCGACATGGCATATCAGGGCTTTGCCACTGGTAACGTCGACAACGACGCGTCTGCCGTTCGGCTTTTCGTTAAGGATGGAAACTACGTTACGCTCGCTCAGAGTTTTGCCAAGAATATGGGGTTGTACGGCGAGCGCGTTGGCTCCTTAACTTTTGACTGTGGCGACGCGGAAACAGCTGCCAAGGTGATGTCGCAAGTGAAAATCATGATCCGCACCATGTATTCCAATCCCCCACTGTATGGTGCCCGCCTAGTGCAGGAGGTACTCAACAACCCAGAGCTCAAGAAGCAGTGGATGTGCGATGTAAAGCTCATGGCGGATCGCATCATCGCCATGCGGAAGCAACTACGCGCTAGCATCGAGGGTGCCGGCAACAAGGGCTCCTGGCGACACATCACTGATCAGATCGGTATGTTCTGCTTCACCGGACTTAAGCCTGATCAGGTGGAGCGCATGACTAAAGAGTTCCACATCTACCTGACAAAAGATGGGCGAATATCTGTCGCCGGCATCTCTTCAAAAAATTTCCAATACGTTGCTGAGGCAATACACAAAGTTACTTCTTAAGACATTTTGCTCGCTATAAACCCTTCATTGGTCAATACTTCGGAATACGTCGTAACCACTTGTGCCTATTATTGAATTAGTATAATACAATTAATTTATAAAGCACAGTTTATTATTACTGCAGTGTACCTACCAAGTTCTTTTGTTCCAGTAAATAGAGGCCAAAATAGGGGTTATCCTACAAAATGTCCAGTAGAAAAATTTTTTTTTGCTATTTTGTTTAAGTCGATGTCGAAAGACCAAGTTCTCATAAAATTTATTTACTCGTTTTTTTTACAAAGCACGTTAATTAAAATCACTTGGCGCTGCTTTATATAATATTTATTATATATTATAATATTTATTATGCTTTATATAATATTTATTATATATTATTAATATTTTTTATGCAATTAACACAGAATTATATGGATAATAATAGATTAACATATAATATTTCATATAATTATGATTTCACGACCTTGAAGATATAAATTACTGAATAAAGTTGTGAAATATCGCAGCCGGTGAAATTACTGAGAATAGCATTCAGCATCATCAGCCCGGAAACGTCTACTGCTGAACGGAAGCCTCCGCCTAAGGCCGGGCGCATACGACGAGAAAAACCGTAAGAAAAACCGTCCGGTTTCGCCCCAAGGCGTTCCGTGCATACATTTTGTACTAGGTCCCGCACACCGTAAGAAATTTGTCGAGACGCCCGTCTCGCTCGCACCAGTTAATTCTGCGCAGTGTGTTTCGGTCGGTCATTTTTAATAATTAATTCGCGAAAAAAAAACAAGCTTGAGAAATTAATAGAATGCAAGTTCAGTGTTGGCGGCAAGGAGTGCATTGAGATGGCGGCGGGCGCGAATTAAAGGCGACATAGAGCGATGTGTCCTGCCCATTGCCACTTCAACTTGCAAACCCTGCGAGCTATGTCGGTGACTTTGGTTCTTTGGCGACTATCCTCGTTCCGGATTTTATCGCGCAAAGCATAGCATTACTTGGATACACAGAACTAATACATCAATGTTACAAACACATCATTTACAAAAATATCATTTTCATTCAAACAAATTTTAATATCTAGACCTCGTAAGAGTATAATTGATCTGTGGTCTAGACTACCTATGCTTTAGTTTGGTAACTAGGTACCTATAAGTCACGCTAGCATCTTTAGTTTCCTTGATCTTTGGCCGCAACACATTGCATTACATAAACACTAACACTGGCAGCCTTTTAGACCCAACTGCATTTCGTCGCAGCTGACTAGCCTTAATACAGCTCTGTCACACTGGTGTGAAGGTTAGGAAGAACATTTCCTAACCTTCACACTGTTTGCATAGCGGTATGAAGGTTAAGAAAATTATTTCCTAACCTTAACACCAACTAATAAGTACAAAGTACCAGGAGATCAGAAATAATGAAGAAATATTCAAACGATACTGAACCTTATTCCGAAGCATATCGTTTGATAGTCAGCTCCGCTCGC
Organism: Erannis defoliaria; assembly: GCA_905404285.2. Taxonomy (NCBI): domain Eukaryota; kingdom Metazoa; phylum Arthropoda; class Insecta; order Lepidoptera; family Geometridae; genus Erannis; species Erannis defoliaria. The sequence continues at coordinate 6,221,709 of FR990090.1, forward strand.
ATGCGCAACTTTGCGTTCTTATGATTAATATATAAGGCCCCAGTATAGTTTTTCACATTTTGTATCCCTTGAACCCTTCATCATTATCAGCCAGAAGACGTCCACTACTGGACGGAGGCCTTTCTCTTAATAGGGAGGGGTTGCCATAATCCCCACGCTCGGCAGGCGGTAACCCTTGCCTTCTCTGTATTTCTGGTCTCCTGCGGGACTATTATGTAACTTTTCGGGAATTCTTAAACTTGACACTGGCAGAATGCACAACGTGCGATGCCAATAACTAAGAAAAAAAAAACGATAGCGAGAGAAATCCCTCCGTGATACTGTCGGCCTTACTTAAAAAAACTTTTCAACCGTTAGTCACTGCTTAAGATGCTCTGCCATCTTCTCTCTCTGACGTGAAGTTGCACGTGCTAGAAAAGGACAGAGAAGTTTAAGCAGTGACTAAGAGAATCGAGATTATTTTAGGTAAGGTCGATAGTGATTTACAAAAGGAGCTAAATCCTGCAAGCTTGAAACCAGAGAAATATACTACTTGAAACTGAAACCAGCATCCTTATCATAGACATTCGCGATTCCGATTGCGATAGCATGCCATCCTGCTCGTACCAATGCACTCGCGCCATGCGCCCTCCTGCTCACGCACGCTCGCAATCAGAATCACGAACGTCCATGATAAGGGTGCTGAGCTTGAAATAAACACATTTCTATTTGACACTGGCAGAATGCACGAAGTGCGATTCCAATAACAAAGAAAGAAAAAAGATCGTATATGCGGCTGAAGTCTTGTGTCCATGGCCAGGAATTATTAAGAACAAAAAACAAATTCTTCCGATAAACAGCGTTGCCAGTTTGTGGAGAATTCCCCGAATTGCAGGGAATCGTGACTCGATTGGGGATCAGTCTGGGGATTAGTTCTGTGCGGGGAATTGTGCGGAATTTCTGATTTAACATTTTTAGTTTTAAAACATCTGCAACGCTAGCGGTCAGAAGTAGGAAATCAGCACGGTACCACCCGTATAGAAGTACCCGTAGTAGATATCACTAAAATACGTACACAATGTTTTAGTTCCATATATTTTGTTTTTTTGTGTATTGCAAGATTCTGGAACTTTTACCTACTCTGCTGTTTTCTTAGAACTGTAACCTAAGTATCTCTAAGGCGAAAGTGAATATCTTCTAGATTAACGTGCTTCTTTCTCGACTACACTATCGTCACTTTACCATCAGGCGAGTTGGTGGCCAAACGTAAATCTATTTCCCATAAAAAAAACTCAATACTGGATTTTGCTCAACACGGGCTTGATACCAGTGATGGTACTGAATGCTACTGGTTAAAAGCGTTTAGTTGTTAAAAATGCCGCGGGACAAGATTCGTTTCGAAAATCTAAAAGTTGCGATCCGGTTACCAGTGGTTTTGAACCTACCGATTTTTCGGTATTTCTACTGATTTTTGGTATGTCCTACCGATATACCGAAATAGGACAAATTTCAACCAAATTTTTGATAAATCCAAAATAGGATAGATAGTACCGATTTTTTGGAAAGAGTACAAACCTGCCGATTTTAGAGGGCAAATCAACCGATTTTGCATTTTTTCATGCTTCCATACGCCAACGCATCCGTGGAGAGGAAGTTCAGTGACAAAAATAATATCAAACAGAAATAGAGACAAAGAGACACGATACATATTATAGTATCTTTAATGGTAATCTCTAATTCACACCAACTTAAAAATTTATGAATTTAAACGTATGGCCCAAAATCCTGACTAAAAAGCACTTAAAACTGCTTTGAATTTTAATATTTGTTTTTTTTTGTATGTGGGGAATTGGATTTTTTCTCTCCCCATATTGGGGAATTTCATCAAAATTTTCGGGGAAATGGGAAAACGGGCATTGGCAACGCTGCCGATAAATCCGATTTTGCCTGCCGATTCCAAAAGTCAAAATATAAAACATCACAATATGGCTATTGGTGTTGATACGTCAAAATGGAAACCTAGGCGTTTAAAGGGAACTCCTGCTGCTCAATTTCGTAATTATCTTGGTTTTGGAATAGTTAGCTTTGGTATAGTCAGCGGACTAATTTTCCAGTAAGTACATTTTCACTGTCTGGCAATATCTTACCATAGTTTGAGGTTAGGTTGGGGACTGTTTACTTACCGAATTTTACGATTCTTTTCAGTTTTGCTAAACGGACTCAAAATATTAGAAAAGCCAGTGAAGGTCTGTATGAAGATCCTATAGAAGAAGTTGAAAGGAGACTCATGATTGCCAGCGGTCTCCCAAATAGAACTGGTGACAGGATCAGAAAACTAATGGAAGAAGATAGTAGACTTGATTTACCATTTAAGTAAATAATGGACATAGATGCTGGGTACCTAATTTTATTTATTTCTGTTATGTAGTAGTTATAATAAAAATGTAACAAACTCAATCAATTTGTTTTATTTTGTCAGCAATGGATCGAGTTCATTCGCCGTGAAAAGTAAATATTTTACTAGTAAATCTGCTATGGATGAGAGCCTATCAGAATTTCAAGAGCCAAAGATAAATTGTGCCGGACCTAAAACCACTGTCAAGAAGAATAGCAAATCTAGAAAAGCTCCAAAGCGTCCACGAGGTCAGAAAGATATCCGAACAGCGTTGCGGTCCAAGAAAAACGAATTAGAATCATATTCCAAAGATTTTGATAAGGTATGTAAGAAAGCTGGCATAGATGTTGACCCTGAACAGTTACAACTGGCTATTGCTCTGTCAAGGTCACTTCAAGATACAGCATCAACTTCAAATGAGTCTCCTGAACATTCTCAGACAGTAAATACGCAAGATAGAATTGGAAAAATAAGGACTACACTTCAAGAGTATGGATTTAAAGTCCCTGAAGTAAAAATAGCTGGCAACAATCGTAAAACTCGAAAACATCGTACAAACTTCAAGTTAATACAGACTAGTGAGATTGAAAAGAAAGAAACTATTGCTAATAGATATTCCCAGATTTTGTTTCAAAACATCACACATTGTAGTTTGTATTATTCAGATATTGATGCCTCTGATACACCGATATATTCCCTAGCTTCAAATGTCACATATGATATATTAAGATTAACAGATACATTTTATGTTAATAGCTTAATAGAAAAATCAACAAGTACGGGGTATTTGTTGAAAGATTGGTCTGAAATACCAGGAAGACCAGAAAGCCCAAAGTTATTAGAGCCAACCAGAATGAATTTCAGTGAAATAGAATGTTCGCAAGATGAGCTGGATATTGTTTTGAGTGGTTCTCTAAAACACTGCAAAGATATTATTAATAAGAAAACGAAAGACTGGTTTAATAGTAATCAATGTAAATTAGGTATAAAAGATAAAGTTGGTTTGATAAATAATAAGAAAGCAGTTGATAATGTGAAAAATACTTTGACAGTAGAGCCAATTACAACTGGAAATAAATACAGAAGCTGTTCACCAGATATGTTTGATGAAGATGTGTCAGATATATTCGACAATAGTAAAAAATTTACTGTTCAAAAAGATAACTTCCCAGAAGTATGTAAAATCAATACTAACTTAGAAGTTGTGGATCTTACCGAACCTATAGCAGACGAATCTCAGTCTGAGCCAGATAAAACTAATAGAAGCTCTAATGACATGGAGTTGACAGAGTGCATTAAATTTAAATCACAGAATCAATGTGCAACAGTAGATCATCAAACAACATCACAGTATTCTCAAAAAAGTAATAGAACGGAAAGAAGATCAAATGATTTAATGGAATTAACTGAATGTGTTGCCAAATCCTCTCAGTCCATACAGAACAAAATTGATCTTACTCAAAGCCCTGAAATTATTGAGGAAAACAGTTTGAAAGATAATGACGCAGAAAATGTAATAAAAGGTATAAATTCAAAACACAGTGAAAATTATGATATAGATTTAACAAAAAGTCCAGAAAGTCAAGATAATAATGAAAAAGGAAACAATCCAGAAGAGGTAGATCCAGGCAAAGTTGTTGAAAGTATGGATTTGACTCAATCGTCAACTACTAGCGATGAATTACCATTTGTAAGCTTAACTGCTGCTAAAAATAAATCACTAGATGACACAGTAATTGTAAATATAGATGATTATGTCCATAATAATAATAGAATAAGTTCCCAGAAAGAGGTTGAAACTCATATTGATTTAACACAAAATATCCAAAAAGATGATGACGCCAGTATGAACAGTCAAAGTTTTTTTGATGAATATGATCATAATCATTCTGATAGTCCAAAAAAGTTACAAGAAAGTGCCTCTAGTTTCACAAAAAATGATGAAATTCTTGACAAAATTGACCTAACACAATGTACTGAAAGAAAAAGCTATAATATCAATAATTGCTTGGATGAACCAAGAGACAATATAGAAGAAAGTAACTCTCTCTCCCTTTCTCAACCCAGAAATGCTAAAGACTGTTCACAAATTATCATAGAATCTCCGGTTGAATGCCATCCCTTAAATTCTCCCAATAAAAACCACAGCAAGAGAAATCTCATACCAAGCCCAAATAGACAATTTGACGACAACCTGAGAGACAAGATAGATTTAACTCAAAAATCGGACACCTCTGAAGAATTATCTCAGACTTCTGAGCATCTTGCTGATCCAAAATTGAAACATAATGTTCTAGATGCAAGTAATAATGATCCTAAAGTAAATGACATACCTTGGGTGAGAAATTCACAAAGCTGCAGCAGTCTTAACAAAGATGATGTTTCAATAGATTATGATGAAATTATGAACAATGACAAAAACAACCTACTGGTATATTCTGAAAAACCTGAATCTATTATATATGAAAATCCCAATGAAAATATTGAATATATTTCAAAAAACAATAGTTTGTTATCAAACTGTAGCCAAAACTCAGAAATATTTGAAATATCAGATAAGGAACTAGATTATTCTTTACATAAATCAAAATTAGAAATACCAGCAAATGATTTTATATTTGGATGCATATCTGTTTTAGATGAACTATCTTATTTGGGAACTTCTAAGAAATCAACAGAGACTGATAGCAGTAATTCTATAGTAAATTATGAAGTTGAAACTGAAAATTACACTTTAGTCAACAGAAAACATAAGTGTAATGAAATAAGTCCAATAAAGCATAGAAGAATTACAGAAATATCTACACCTCAAAAAGCATCGAGTAGTAACATGCTAATAGCAATTACTCCAAAAAATAGTGAAATGATAATCAAAACGAATAATGTTACACCAATAAAAGACTATGAATCAATGTCTACACCAGATCTTCATAAGGAATTAGACGAATTTGGCATCAAACCATTTAAACGGAAAAGGGGTATGTTCCTTTTTTTGCTATTTCGTCTTCTATCTGTGATCAGCTGAGCCATGAGTAGAAGTAACTGGGTGTGTTGGAAAAGAGGGTTTTAAAAAAAAATGATATAGGCTTGTGTTGCCATCTCGTCTGATGATAAACGAAGATGCAGTCTACGATAGAGCACGCTTGCCTAGAAGGAACCGATTCACTCGCGACTTAAAGACACCCAGATTATAATTATCGGGAAACACCCACTCGGGCAGGGCATTCCACTGTTTAGCAGTTCGAACAAAGAAAGTGGAAATCATAAATGGAAGCGAAATAATTGTAGGTCGCAATAAACCTACAAAAAAAATACCTTTTTTTTTAATACAATCAAGTGACGGGACGAGCAAGACCAACAAGAGTCCGCCTGGTGGTAAGCGTCACGCCTGCCACTAACAATAGCAATGCTAGAATTGTGAACACAATCCTGCGCGCACTGAACTGCGTTTGCCACCTCGAGATATTAGATGTTAAATCTCTTTATACCCAGTAATTTCTCTGGTAACATTGCCCTTCAAACAGGAACACAATAATGCTTGCACACTACTGCTAATTGTTGAATAACTGGCAAAGGTGGGTACTTCCCCAGGCGGACTCTGCAGTAGAGTCGTACCACTACTAAAATTTCAAAGAGGGTAGGCTATATTCAGCAATGGGATGTCAAAGGCAGAATCAGTAGACAGTGGAATGGTACTCTTAACAAAGTTGGATTCACATAGTGATAACAGCTCAGTCTTATTTTTATTCAATATGGGGCGATAAGTCCTGCACTGACGTCCCGCTTGGGGTGTATTGTGCTTTTCCCCCGCCAGCGTCTACCCGAGCCAACCCAGCTCCTTGAAGTAAAGGAGCGAGGCTCTGGGTCGCTGGCATACTAGCTCCAGTGGGTTAGATGGAAGTGTATATGATTGTGATGATGTTGAAGGCAGTCAAGCCTTTGTGGAGATGACACAGTGGGACTGTACAGTACAAGCCAATATAATAAATCACTTTTGCTTACCAGGCAGGTGTGGTCAAACGTAAACCTATACAGAAAAAAATATGATACCTAATTCTTTGATATTTATATTTTTAATTATAGATTTTTGAATTTCACGGCTTTTTTGTATGGGCGAGTAAAAATTTGGTTACAGAAATGAATTTCTCGTCCACGAGCTATAAGAAAAAGAGCTATAAGGTGTCTATTAAGAAAAAGACACCAAACTCGATATAGTTGCTAGATGTACCTATGCAGATATGAAAATTTATTATTAAAAAAAATTATATAAATAAAAAATTTACATGATTATAAAATTTAAATTCAAATTCAATTTATTTAAGAATGTGGGCCTGGGTAACAGAGTTGGTATACATATATGAAACAGTCAGAATCTCCAGGTCCCGCCTTGAAAGCGTACATGCTAATACATTAATATAAATTAGTAAAGAAAATATTAACTAAATGTCAAATACAATATTACCTATTGATAATATTATAATTTTTATTTATTATTAATTTTTATTTTATATTCGTTCATATTATAAATATGTCCTTAAATGATATTACAGAGTCAAAATAGAAATAAAGCTGAACACCGCAGAGTTCATTGTCAATAATTTGATTAACTAAATTAAATAAAAATAACACTTTTTTTAAAACATTTGAATTAAAAAAAAAGAAGTTCTTATTACAAACTATTAAAACCTTAAATTATGAATGTCACGAATCATCTGATACTGTCAAATCGTATTGTCACTTATAAATTCGTCAATAGAATAATCGTAGTATTTACTTACTCTATGAGAATAATATGCTTTAGAGAGAAGAAAGTTGTTCAGGCGATTTTTGAAACTATTAATATCAGTCCAGTCACGTACAGATAACGGTAGTTTATTATATATAATTGGTGCCCTATAGAACACACTCTTCGACGTCATAGATGTAATATAATACAAAATAAATATTAAAAATACGAAGTCATGAGAACAAAATGAAGTACCTAGGTTATTTAAATTTCGTAGTCAATTTAAAACACAAACTATTTATTTCCTATCATACAAAGGCATACAGAGTATTTTTTCCTTATAAAATGGTAGATTTACTATTTGCTACCCTAAAAAGTAAAATATTAATGTTTCAGCCATACAACTGTTAACTCACATTTATAATGAAACCCATCCCATCATCGAAACCGCTGAGGATCTAGCATCTCCACCAAAAAGGCGCAAACTAAATGACGACCTACCCACGACCTCCAAGTTTATATCACCAAGGAAACTTCTTACGTCTCCAATAAAATGTTCAAAAGATACAGATAGCAATAAGAATTTCGCAAACGTAGACAAAGAAAATGATATAAGAAAAGAAAGAGATGGTAATACGAGAAAAGGAAAAGGCAAAGGAAAGAGTAGCCTCAAAAATAAGGATTTAGAGGTTTCTGAAAAAGTATGTAGTATAAATAATGAAAATAGGAGTAAGGAAATTGTTGTAAATGAAGCACCGGTTTTAAAAGAAATTGATTGCAGCCCTGATGATTGGGTCTTTCAGAAGAGAGAGAAAGCTAAGGTAGGGTTTCTTACCTTTATCAATAATAGGGAATATGCATGTATTTTGATTAATAAATATAATATGACAAGCGGAGAGTTTATCAGAAGCTGGTGATTAAATCGAAAAAATAAATGTAATTGGCTGGTAAAGTCCTGACGCGTTCAAAGTATTTAGGAGAGAGTCGTCTGTCCCTGTCTAGCAAAACAAGCGCTAGTATAGAAATTGTTTCGAATCGTGACCTTTGACGTCATTTGCTAGTATAGTGCCCTCCCTGTCTAACATGAAACTAAACTGTTTATAAGTTCGTTATTTGTGCACATATTAAAATTTTATTTTCGATGTGTTGTTTTGTTGCGAGTCAGCGCTTTTTTCTGCGTCATTAAAAAAAAACATCTTCGTCAGCCATAAAACGTCCACTGCTGGACGAAGGCTTCTTTTTTCATAAAAGGATTATGGCGTCGCATTTTGTGCACTTGCCGGAGTCAAGTATTTTAATATTTAAAGTCGTCGTCGGCCATAAAACGTTCACTGCTGGTCGAAGGCCTCCCCCTTTATAGAGGGGTGTTGCCATAATCCCCACGCTTGGCAGACAGCTTGGGGATCGCAGAATGGTCACCACCGTTAACCAAGAGGATGCTGCTGCCCGTCCTCCGGTGGGTCTGGTTGCAGTTTAAGGACATACTCAGGTCCATATTTAAAGTATCTCCAGTCAAATGAATCTTAATCATGCAAATTACTTAATACAAAGGAGTGTAGGCTGATTCAAACTTAATGGCGGCTGTGAACTTAGGCGCGGGACGCTGTTTAGTAGCTAAAATTAGGCGTGCGGTGTGCGTCTCGCTTGCAGCGCACTTCACAGCCGCCATTAAGTTTGAATCAGTTTGTACTTAGTTCCTTTTTACAATTCCAGGTCCATTCCTGCAGAGTACCTCTCCACATCGCCTTCTATAACTACGTGGTGTCGCGGCGCGACCTCCGCGAGGCGATACTCTGCTACGAGCCAGTGGAAATAGACCTTATACACAAGGACCTTGTCGGATATGGGCATCGGTACGATCCTAAGGTAAGGTGTACACTGGAACTGGTGTTTTATAATGAACTCGCGGTCTTGGTAGACGTCATCCTGCTCTGACAATAAAGTCCTGGAACTCGATTGCAGCGCCATCTACCGGGTCCAAATTAATCTAAACCGTCCAGGGACTAGAAAGCAAAATCATTTTTTTTATTAAAACCGGCCCAGCCGTTTAGGAAGAGTAAATAACACGTGTTTGTAATAGAACTTATAATTATACATGTCGGCGCAAGGACATGAGCTTACGCTATTTTCTATTTTTCAATCGATTTCTATGTTTACATCGGAGTTAATTTAATTCATTTATTAATAAACTAATAAAAAATAATATTAATCAAATATTTACATGTTTAATTTATTCTAATTAAAATTATTAAAAGCTTTAAAATTAATAAGTTAAAAGATTTACATCATTACTAGAAATAAAAATTAAACATCTACGTAAACAACTATTGACTAACACGACTTGTTTCGAGTTGAGTATAAATACGGGCGGCCGAACGGCGCGCAGCTCACTTCGTCGCCAGCGCTCGTAGCGAGCGGACGCCTCAAGGGAGCTTCGTGAAGAAATATCGACGAACAAGCGGTACGCGGCTCAGTCGGTCGTCGGCACTCGAGAAGCAAGGAACAAATTTGAAAGTCATCTTCTACCAAGATTATTCAATGACAATTGGTCATTGATGAGTGCTCATAACGAAGGTGGTGACGTCGGCAGTGCCGACGTCACGCTTTTTAAAAACATTGCTGGGGCTCACACCCCGACATCAGAAGTGGGATCGGTTCAAAATCCGATCCCACACGCCTCGTCTGCTCAGACACCTGAACATCCTAATGTTTCGACGAACGCATACACAAGCCAGCAGGTGCCATTCGGCGCAACAACTGCTGGTCATGGACATCCTAATGTTTCGATGTGCGATACACATATCGATCAACAGGTGTCGCCAGGTGCGCTAGCCGGTGCTGAAACCTTCAGCGCTACACCTGCTGATCAAATGGTGCTATCAGGTGCCGCACCTGTCAGTAATCCTAATGTTTCAATGAACACGCTACATACACCACAACAAACGATGCTGGACGCACCAACCGACCCTATGCTTTATACTAGGCATACGTCGTTTAACCCAGCTGTAGATGGGGTTGGACCTTCGCCTCAGTTCTACATGCAAATGATGGAGATGATGGGCAGAATGACGGAGCGTTTGCACGCTCCACCCGCTCCACCGAGGATATACATCAAAGATGTGTTCCTACCTTCGTTTGATCCAGATACTAACGTGGGTGTACGTGAATGGTGCCAACACATAGATGCAGCCATTTCAACCTATAAGCTCGCAGATTTCGACATACGAATGAAAGTGTGCAGCCTCCTGAAGGGTCGAGCCAAGATGTGGGTTGATGACTGGATGGTTTCTACATCAACATGGGCCGAGTTACGTGAGGTCCTGATTACAACATACGAACCAGAAAACAGATACTCCCGCGATATCTTGCAGTTTCGGGAGCATGTTTATGACTCTTCAAAGCACTCTATTGCAGAATTTCTGTCTCGTTCCTGGGTTCTTTGGAAACGAGTAACAAAAGACAAGCTGGATAATGGCCACGCGGTGGAGGCAGTTATCGGATGTGTCAACGACGAACGTCTACGCATTGAGTTGCTGAATGCTAAAGCAACTTCCGTTCCCGAACTCATCTCAGTTGCAGCATCAATCAGAAGGAAACGCCCTCACCCTGATACCGCTGCTTTAACATCTACCAAGAAACTGCGATATTCAGACGACACGAGACGGCAACCCGCTTGTCGCATCTGTAAGAAGCAGAATCATTCAAGTGACAACTGCAGATTCAAGTACTCTGGGCCTAGGTATGAACCTAACAAGGGTCTTGGACAAAAACCGGAGTCTGGCGGTTTGTCACAATCACCACTTGCACCAGAAACTAGCAAGGGCTTCAAACCAACAAGTGGTTCCATATGTGCATTCTGCAAAAGGCCCGGACACACTGAAGAAGTATGCTATAAAAAACAGCGGGCATTAACATCAAGCGTTAACTGTGTGGCAGGAACCAAACTTGCCCCAATTACTGTGCAAGTTGGCGGGAAAACAATACAGGCTGTTTTTGATAGTGGTGCCGAATGTTCTCTCATGCGAGAATCTGCTGCTGCATCAATTCCTGGAAAAAGAAGACCTGCCATTACGTACCTCAGGGGTATTGGGAATTTTCCAGTATTGTCTATGAACAAACTCATAACAGTTTGCGTCATAGATGCCATTAGCGTTGAACTTGAATTTCACGTTTTACCGGACTGTGAAATATCTACGGATATTTTGGTTGGTATGAACCTGATCAATAGTACAAACCTCAGCATGATCATCACATCGAATGGTACCAAGCTGATTCATCAACCAGCTATACATCATCTCGCTACGAACAACCCGATTTTCGAGTCTTTAGACTGTGATCTGACTAATGACGGTGAGATCGAACAGCTACGAAGACTCCTGAATAAGTACGAGCATTTATTTATTAGAGGATTTCCTAAAACACGGGTCAATACTGGAGAGTTAGAAATCAGGCTGAAGAATCCTGATAAGTACGTGGAACGAAGACCTTACCGCCTTAGTCCAGTTGAACGAGAAAAAGTACGCACCATCATCAGTGAGTTGCTGGAAAATAACATTGTACGCGAGAGTAACTCTCCATACTCAAGCCCAATAATACTGGTGAAAAAGAAGAACGGCGAGGATAGACTCTGTGTTGATTTCCGAGAACTCAATGCAAACACAGTACGTGATCATTATCCTCTGCCAATAATAGCTGACCAAATTGATCAGCTAGCAGATGGGTACTATTTTACGAGTCTCGACATGGCTGCAGGATTTCATCAGATACCTATCACTGAATCATCAATTGAGAAGACTGCATTCGTTACGCCTGACGGATTATATGAATATCTGACCATGCCATTTGGATTAAGTAACGCCTGCTCAGTCTATCAACGATGCATCAACAGAGCACTGTTTCCACTTCTAGGAACAGCTGCGCAAGTATACGTTGACGACGTGTTAAGCAAATGCTCAAACTTTGCTGAAGGCCTGTCAAAAATCGAACGTATTCTAGCAGCACTACAAGAAGCTGGCTTTTCTATAAATGCGGACAAGTGCAGTTTCTTCAAGCGATCGATTGAATATCTAGGCAACGTAGTTTCAAATGGAGAAGTGCGACCCAGCCCAAGAAAAGTCGATGCTTTGATTAGAGCACCAGTACCGAAAACAGTCAAGCAAGTGAGACAGTTTAACGGACTGGCTGGATATTTCAGAAAATATATTCCTGATTTTTCCCGCATAATGGTGCCATTGTATGAACTTACCAAACAAGGAGCAAGATGGGAATGGAACCAACGACACGAGGAAGCTCGAAGTAAGGTAATACAGTGCCTTACATCTGCTCCAGTGCTGATGTTGTTCCAAGAAGAAGCACCCATACTGCTGTATACTGATGCAAGCAGTCTTGGATTTGGCGCAGTACTCGTGCAAGTACTCAATGGACGACAACATGCAGTAGCTTTCATGAGTATGAGGACCACAGATGCTGAAAGCCGATATCACTCCTACGAATTGGAGACTCTAGCAGTGGTACGTGCTATAAAACATTTTCGGCAGTATCTATATGGACGCAAGTTTACAGTGATTACAGACTGCAACGCATTAAAAGCGTCCAAACATAAGAAGGATCTGCTGCCAAGAATTCATCGCTGGTGGGCGTTTCTACAAAATTATGAGTTCGAGGTGGAGTACCGCAAAGGAGAACGCCTTCAACACGCAGACTTTTTCAGCAGAAACCCCAGCGACTTAGCAGTCAACACCTTTACTAGAGACCTCGATTGGCTTAAGGTCGAGCAACGACGAGATGAAAAATTACGACCCCTAATGGACTCGCTGAAAGATGATAACCCAGTTGAAGGTTACTTATTGGAAGATGACATCTTGAAGAAGACAGTTGATGACCAATTGTTTGGACAGAGACTTTGCACAGTAGTACCCCAATCATTCCAATGGAGCATCATCAACTCTTTTCATACTGCGCTGAAGCATCCAGGATGGGAGAAAACGCTGCAGAAAATCAGAGAAACTTATTGGTTCGATGGAATAAGTTCTTCGGTACGCAAATTTGTGGACAATTGCGTCATATGCCGAACATCAAAAGGAACATCAGGTGCAGTGCAAGTACAAATGCACCCGATACACAAACCAACTGCGGCATTTCAGGTTATCCACATGGATATTACAGGAAAGTTAGGAACCCAGAGTGAACAACAGTACGTCGTTGTGACTATCGACTCCTTCACAAAGTACTTGCTGTTATACCACGCAACAGACAAAAGCCCGCATAGTACGCTGGCCGCTTTAAAGCGTACTGTACATCTTTTTGGAACACCAGTCCAAATCATAGTTGACGGAGGAAGAGAATTCTTAGGAGAATTCAAAACTTATTGCGACCGTCAAGGAATTGAAATTCACGCTATATCACCAGGAGTCAGCCGAGCGAACGGGCAAGTCGAACGCGCTATGGCAACACTCAAAAATGCTCTAGTTATCATCAAAAACTATGACGCTGAGATATGGCATACTACTTTGGATGAACTGCAATTGGCAATGAATTGCACACCTCACCGTGTTACAGGAGTTGCTCCACTCACCCTGATCACGCAACGGAGACACTGTGTTCCACCAGAATTACTAAAATTGGTGAATATCGACAACCAAACCATCGACATGGAGGCGCTAACGCAACATGTTCAACGGAAGATGACAGATACTGCAGAATATGACAGACGGCGTTTCAACATGCGAAAAGCCAAGATCCGTCATTTCCAGCGAGGTGACTACGTATTGATAAAAAACAACCCACGAAATCAAACATCGCTTGATCTCAAATTTAGCGAACCCTATGAAGTATGCAGAATACTAGATAACGACCGATATCTAGTCAAAAGAGTTGTCGGAACAGGGCGACCTCGAAAAGTAGCTCATGATCAACTTCGCCGAGCTCCACGTCCTGGAGATCAAATAACCGTGTCGGCGGAAGGGGAACCACCAGCAGATCAAGACAATGATACGGCACCAACTGAACCCGTGCCATCCACTTCACGAGCTGGGCCTCTTCACGCCCAACAAGCCGATGAAGAGACATCATCTGAATAACCATGTAAGAATGTTTACATTGTTAGTTACTGTCTACAGCCACAGACCCGCCGAGACCCTCCGAGATCCGCCGAGATCCGCCGAGACCCGCCGAGACCCGCCGAGACCCGCCGAGACCCGCCGAGACCCGCCGAGACCCGCCGAGACCCGCCAAGACCCTCCGAGACCCGCCGAGATACGCCGAAACTAGCAAAGAATTCTACAGAGTTCTTTCGAGACTGATAAGTACTAAGCATAAGAAAACAACGAGACCCATCGAGATGTATTTTCAGATTCTGTTAAAAATCTGTTACAAACTATTATCAAACCGCTGACATAGCAGTTTCATTCACGCAAAATAATAGCAGAGTTACGGACTCATAACTAACTATGATATTCTTACAGACTACGACGATCCAGGCTGGTGCAGAGCACGCACCGCCTGTCAGAATGGCCGTGTCGGCGCAAGGACATGAGCTTACGCTATTTTCTATTTTTCAATCGATTTCTATGTTTACATCGGAGTTAATTTAATTCATTTATTAATAAACTAATAAAAAATAATATTAATCAAATATTTACATGTTTAATTTATTCTAATTAAAATTATTAAAAGCTTTAAAATTAATAAGTTAAAAGATTTACATCATTACTAGAAATAAAAATTAAACATCTACGTAAACAACTATTGACTAACACGACTTGTTTCGAGTTGAGTATAAATACGGGCGGCCGAACGGCGCGCAGCTCACTTCGTCGCCAGCGCTCGTAGCGAGCGGACGCCTCAAGGGAGCTTCGTGAAGAAATATCGACGAACAAGCGGTACGCGGCTCAGTCGGTCGTCGGCACTCGAGAAGCAAGGAACAAATTTGAAAGTCATCTTCTACCAAGATTATTCAATGACAATTGGTCATTGATGAGTGCTCATAACGAAGGTGGTGACGTCGGCAGTGCCGACGTCACGCTTTTTAAAAACATTGCTGGGGCTCACACCCCGACATACATTATATTATTATATATAATTATTCTTCTGTGTCTTTGTGACTGAACTCGTCCTAAATAGCTCGTCCGGATTGTTTTTTTTTATTCGCCTCAATACTGTGGTGGTTACGGGCAATAGAGAGAGCTATACTCGCAGTTACTTTGCGCGATAAAATCCGGAACGAGGATATTCGCCAAAGAACCAAAGTTACCGACATAGCTCGCAAGGTTTGCAAGTTGAAGTGGCTGTGGGCAGGACACATCGCTCGAAGAACTGACAACCGATGGGAAAGAAAGGTTCTTGAGTGGCGACCGCGAACCGGAAGACGCAGCGTAGGTTCGGCATCCCGCTATATATATAGGTGGAGCGACGACATTGTACAAGTCGCGGGCAACCGATGGATGCAAATGGCAGGTTGTCATACAGTGTGGCGGTCTAAGGGGGAGGCCTTCGTTCAGCGGTGGACGTCTCCGGGCTGATGATGAAAAATATTGTGGTAGTACATCTAGGGAAAAGTACAAAACATTATTTCTTCAATTTTTCACTTAACTTTCCTTGTTTCAGGATCTACTTAAATTCCTTGATAAGAGATGCATAACTGTGAAAACAACTGATAACGACGCTAGATGCCAAAAGAGATGACCTAGACTACCTTTAAGGGATTTTAACAATGATGATGACAAAAAAGAACACTTACAGCCTTACTTAAAAAAACTTTTCAACCGTTAGTCACTGCTTAAGATGCTCTGCCATCTTCTCTCTGACGTGAAGTTGCACGTGCTAGAAAAGGACAGAGAAGTTTAAGCAGTGACTAAGAGAATCGAAATTATTTTAGGTAAGGCCGTTAGTATTTAAGTAGAAGGCAAACAAATGTTTTAACCGCATGAAAAGGTCACACTTAATTTATCAAAGTGCCAAACCGTGTCAAACAAGTGACAAGTGTCAAAAATTTGAACTAAAGATTGCCAAAGCGGCGGATCATAACCCTCTCGATTACATTATGGCTAGCCATGTTGTAGAACGCGAATCACGCATACAATGCGGCGGCCTTCCTTTCAGCTATAATACAATTTGGCTAAACCTTAATACGCCGCTTTATAAAAGGGCGCTGTTTTTTAAATGCCTAGCCGTTATGTAATAAGGCGTATTCTGCAATTTTGTGTGAAACTGGCGACAGCGGTTTTCCATACAATAGGGTAGGATGACTGATGTTTATATCGTTGAAACCAATAGCTTTGATGAATAATTTAAGTAAATATAGTATGTTTATCGAAAAAAATATCTAAATCGGTTAATAATGTTCTGTGCAACTTTTAAACTTTCGCGATTTGAACACATAATTATGTTTATAACCGGGACTTAATCGCGCTTGCCGATCGCCGGTTATAAACATAATTAACTGTTCTGTGCGTTTAAAGTTTTTGTTAGAGACAACTCTGTCCCTTTCACACAAAACAAAAAATGACGTCACGCCTTACTTGTCAGAATAGAATTTATATGGCGTACAGAGAAGTGACGTCACGATTTGCTGTTTCTTCTCTCTGTCTAGCATGATATTAAAATGCTTATTTTTGATCAGATTTTCATTTTCTTTTCATTAATCAGCTATATTTATGGGCCACATTTTAATAGGACAATAAAAAACCAGTCATCTAGCCTATTGCTTGACAACATTGTTTTGTCAGCCGTTCTACCTAAGAAGTAGGGCTTTCGCGTTTCTGTGGTGTTATCCACAGAAACTGTGCTATCCGTGCATTTGAAACGGCGGGTTGCGCTTGCGAAATGTTCTGTGGTGCGGTCGGTTTCATAATGCGCAAAGCGGCGGCGCCACGGCCGCTCTTTTTTGCGTCTGGGACGCGCGGCCGCGCCCCTGCGCTCCTGCATATGTTTAGGCCCTTAAATAAACTCACAAACTGCCAAAAGGTATACCTTGTATCACATCAAAGGTCAATACTATATTAGTACTTTAATTAATGCCAATTTTTGTCTCATGTCGATTCGTTGCCGGATGAAAGAGGAATTAAGAGAAACAAACTTTAGTGTCTCATTTTTAATATCAACAAGAGTAAACTTAAAAATATTGCATTGTATTGAAGAGAAGAAAGAATAAGATGACTTCGTGTATTGATCTATAATTTTTAATGTGTAGTTTATAAAATTATGTATTTTATATTGAATAGATATTATTTTTGCAAGAGTATTACTCGTTTTTATTGAATGTCAAAGTTACACAACCGACTTTACACACAAATAGCATTTATAATGGGAGGTTTTCTGACGAGCAATTTGCAAATAAAAATCCGTTAGATGGCGTTGACGAGACATGATTATAGTAGTAATTAGTATCGTTACCTAGTCTGTGGTTCTGAAGATTTTGAATGAATAAAGCGAGGTTATTTCATTCGGTCAAGCTTTTCTTGTTATTGTTTAGTCTAACAAAGTACTTGCCCATGGTGTTTCTTATGCTTTGTTCTTCCACAACACAAATTAGAAAGTGCGGATTATGAATTAGTAGTTTGAGTTTTCAACCGACTAAAAAAAAGGAGGTTCTTAATTCGACTGTATGTTTTTTTTTGTTTGAATGTTACGATTACTCCGCCAATTACGGACTGATTTTGATGATTGGTTTTTTGTTTGGTATAGGTAATACTTCAAAGGTGGCCCCATAACCCGTATAAATTTTATCGATATCAGTTGAGTAGTTTGGTAGTTGGGTTAAATCAAAATTACTAGAAAATATGAAGATGTCATCCAGGTATTCGAAGTTAAAGTTAGTTGTATTTTTTTTAAAAGCTTATTATCATTGATTAGAACCATGTCTCAGCAGCGCCGTCTATCCTTTGGCTGTAGAACTACGATCTGACAGCTGTCAGAAAACATCCCACTTTTTTATTGGTGGTTGCTACATAAATACAAAGGTAGCGTTATTTTAGCCTAGTTCATACAAGATCAAAGGCATGTGGCATTTTGGCCTAGTTTTTACAAGTATGGGAAGTTTGTATTACTATACTCTGTCTGTTATGTTAGTAGCTTTTTGACAGCTCAAAGAAAGTTGACGACATAACTTTGAAAGAGCGTCTATCAAATTATATCCCATACAAATAAATACGTTTTATCTAGCATTACATCAACGAGGTTACGTCGACGGTTGCCATAACCATGTAAAAAGGTAATGCTAGATCAAACGATTTTGTTTGTGGGGGATATAATTTGATAGCCAGTTTTAAAAGTTCGTCGATAAAATTACCTCTTTGCAAGGTTATGCAGTCGTAATTTCTTAAAGAGGTAATGCTAGATAAAAAGTATTTAACTGATATAATTTGTTACAAGCTTTATAATGTTTTATCTTCGACTTTCTATGAGCTGTCTAGTATAAGCGCCACCTACATAATGAGAAACCTTTAACACAACAGCACTCTCAAATCCCACGACAATTATTTTCTTGCACAAACTATACAAATTAAAAACTGATACGACAAGCTGTATCAACAACTTTACATTTTTTTAACGACAAATATATTCCTTATACAAGGTTACGCGGAAAGAAGTACTGAGCCGAAAGGATGTGTACGCATCATTGTAAACAACTTGTACTAAGAAGCTAACCCTGAAACCTGAAAAAAAAAGAGCTGTAATTTCAGGGTTGGCCCTATAGTATGTTGTGTACCACTGAAGAGAGAAATGAATAGAACGGAAATGTGACGGGCCGCGCTAGCCAGCAATAAGTCTATTTACACTTAATAACAATTGTATATTTTTGTATAAAATGATTCCACACTGCTTTGCCAATTAAGCTACAGAAGTCTATGCCTTAGATGCCAAATTTCCCAACCTGTTACAAGCTACCAACTAAAGCGTTGGTGGCGCCATCTGGAAATGCTTGTAACACATATATTTACCCAAGCCTACTTGGGATGGGACGGAAACCCATAGAGACTGCTCGTATGCAGGTTCGAGTCCTGCCGAAGGTCATAATTTTTCTTCCTGTTTAAGCTTTAAAAAACATATTAATAACAATTCTTCCAATATAGGTGTTTTTTAAACTGAGAATACTCAAAAAAGACAATTTAAATAGGACGCGTAGGAAACCAAACCACATTGCATCGTAATTAGATTAATTTTAATCTGTTGCAAACTGGCATTTCGAGCGTTTTACTCCAAATGCGCGACCAATTATTGGCATTTTTTCGTCGTAGTGTCTATGCAAGTTTGTGTGAAACTGGCGACAGCGGTTTTCTAAACAATTGCTTTACAACATTGTTCTGACAACCGAAGTAGGGCTTTCGCTTTTCTGTGTTGTGTACAATGGACCTCCCTCAGCGTAGTATTGCCGTTCAGCGTAACCACGTTTAGTAGTATATCACAATATTCAGATAATAATATAAAATTACAAAATTCATACAATTTTGTAATTGAGAATCAAATGACCTTTCCTGGTGCTAGTCGCCAAAACGTTAAAATTGACGACTGGGCGATACTACACCAAGCTGGCTCGATGCGGTTTGGCGAATTCATATACTTACACCATAGAATTATTTCTCCGGACATAATTATGCAGGATTCTTAACGATGTTTTTTTTACCGAGATGTTGTATGTATTTAATATCGCTACGTGAATTTCAAAGAACTCGCGGTAGTACCGCGTGATCGAACACACGACCTCACGATTCTGCCTTATAGCTCAGTTGCTGTAGGGCGTG
Organism: Erannis defoliaria; assembly: GCA_905404285.2. Classification (NCBI taxonomy): domain Eukaryota; kingdom Metazoa; phylum Arthropoda; class Insecta; order Lepidoptera; family Geometridae; genus Erannis; species Erannis defoliaria. Next base: position 6,241,549 of record FR990090.1, read on the forward strand.
GGTTCGATTTCCACCCAGGACAAACATTTATGTGACGAACAGCGATGTTTGTTGTGTCTGGTATGTGTACATGTAAAAAAAAGTATACAGGGTTAGGTCTAATCAGTTAGCATCTTTTTAAGGGCATATTCTGTACATCATAACAAACAACTTTTACTATGGGGCCAACATTGAAATCGTAAAAAAAAACAGCTGTTCCAAACATTTTGCCCAAGGATTATCTTTTTGTATGGAACAGCTGTTTTTTTTGTGATTTCAATGTTGGCCCCATAGTAAAAGTTGTTTGTTTTGATGTACAGAATATGCCTTTAAGGATGCTAACTGATTAGAACTAACCCGGTATAAGTATTCTATCAGCAATCTGGTTCCCATAGTTCAAACTTTGCTTAGTTTGGGGCTAGATGGCGCTGTGTGAAATGTCCACCGATATTTTTTTTTTAATTCAGAGGCAAGTAAATGGGCTATCACGACTTAGAGAGTGGAGTACGCCAATGACCCTTCAAGGGTAGGTAAGTATACCCACAAGTGGGGTGAAAAAAAATCAAAAACCTTCAATTAGGTTTTTCAATGTTTTTGAAGCTTCTCAGGGTGATTTAAGCATTTGAAGGTTTTACAGGATTAAAGTTAGAGGTAACTAACTAATGATCTATCAATAACTTAGAAAACTGTAAAAATATTAATATCCTGCCTTAACAAAAGAAAAACTCAATGCCTTTCATATTTGTTAAAGAAAAATTTCATGGAACTTGTCCACAAGACATTAAAAAAAAGAAACTATAGAAATGATTCTAGCGCCATCTTTTGGCAGCGCTGGATTGGACCATCCACCTTAATGGTACGACCATATAACACGAGCACGAGCATATAACTATGTCGGGTCGCATCGCAAAAATCCGCATCGCTTTCTATAAGAACACACATTTTATAAGAACTATAGCACACTGCCGGGCCGCAGCGGGTCGGATTGTTGCGCGACGGATATCCGCGAGTGCGATGCGGCCCCACCCCGGGGTAGTGTGCGATAGTTCATATAAAATATTAGTAACTCATCCAGAAGACGTCCACTGCCGGAGGGTTGCCATAATCCCCACGCTTGGCAGGCTTGGGGATCGCAGAGCCCACCACCGTTAGCCGAGAGGACGCTGCTGCCCGTCCTCCAGTAGTTCTGAATGCTGTTTTAGAACACACCCAGGTCCAAGTAAGTAAACTGAACTTGAAGTCCGTCAAACAGTCATTGCGCTGCGGCCCGGCAAGTTACTAATGTGCTAAGCAAGCATTTTGCGTTGCGATGCGGCCCGGCAGTGTGCGATAGTTCTTATAAAATGTATGAAAGCGATCTGCGCGGAGTTTTGCGATGCGACCCGTCTCGCTGCGGCCCGCCTTAATGTGCTCGCACCTAGAGAGGTTGTCGGCTAGTCACCAATAACCCTGTAAAGTAGACTAGAGCGCAGGCTAATGTCATTTCTTGAGCAGGCCGGCTTGCAGCAGTACTTGTCGCGTGGCATTGTTGATGTGCCGAAACCGGTCGGGACCCAGCTGTATGCCTCCGTACCTGAAACGTTGATAATTAAACATATTTTTTTTTTTTTAATACATTTAAGTTACGACCAAGACGTTCGCCTGGTGGTAAGCGTCACGCCTGCCACTAACAGTCGCAGTGCTAGAATTGTGAACTTGCGAACACAATCCTGCGCCGCACTGCACTGCGCTCGTCACCCTGAGATATTAGATGTTAAATCTCTTCATACCCAGTAATTTCTCTGGTAACATTGCCCTTCAAACCGGAACACAGTACTTGCACACTACTGCTTGGCGGTTGAATAACTGACAAAGGTGTGGTACTTCCCCAGTCGGACTCTGCAGTGGAGTCCTACCACTACAAAGTACTCTCTACTACTACGTACTACTCTTTTAAATGTCTCGCATTGCCGGTCATCGATATTTTTGTATAGATAGATAGATAGAAACACTTTATTGTGCACACCAAAAATAACAATTACAATAAAAGAAAGAACCTTATAGTGTATGTATAGTGATAAGCCACCACACACAATGAAGATGCTTTAATATACAGGGTTAGTTATAATCAGTTAGCATCCTTTTAAGGGCATATTCTGTACATCAAAACAAACTTTTACTAAAGGGCCAACACTGAAATCGCAAAAAAAACAACTGTTAGTTGTGCTGATCATTGTCTGCTGACTTTTTGTATTGAACAGCTGATAATTTATTTTCGATTTCAATGTTGTCCCCATAGCAAAAGTTTTTGTTTTGATGTACAGAATATGCCCTTAAAAGGACGCAAACTGATTAGAACTAACCCTGTATAATGTTATCTTAGCGATATATTTTAATATCGCTAATATATTATAATTATATCTTATAGTATTAGTGTGAATTGATCTCACCATCTAGATACAACAACGATCGCGTTCTTCTGGTCCAGTATTTGTAACAGATGCAGCATCCGCCCGCCCGCGTGAGCTTCGCCGTCGTCGTCACAGTCTTGAAGTATGCTCAGTCCTTTAGAGGTCTTACGTTCTATGCGGTAAGCATACATATTGTGCGTGGCATTTAAGATCTTCTTGTTTTGCTTTAGTTTAGCTAGGACGGCGCTGAAAAGGGCAAGTTTTAAAATGGTAAATATTGTATTATTTATAAAATATATACAGGGTGTCCAGTAATGGAACGATATCCCTGTAATGGCAGATAGCTCACATCGTGTCTAACTATTTGCCAAAATTTCGATTCTGTAAAAGTCCCTCCATTTTTGAGATATCGATATTTTTATATTTTTTTTCGGAAAATTCGATTTTGACCAATGATTTTTATGCCATTTCTACAAATGACGACTTTTTTTAACTCTGTTTTTTTTTATTTGTCAATGAATACTGTATTCATCTAATGCATTGTACTTTTCTGTTTTAAGATGTTAAGAAAATTAAAAGAAACACATTTTTGCAAAAAACATAACGCACATTTATTTAAATGACTGACTTTAATAGCCTGTGGTATAAAAAAAATGTACTGAGTAGATCGTGCCATTTGTTTTAAAAAGTTGCGTAGTTACTGCCGATTTCAAAATGGTACAATTGTTTAGCATTCCTTCAAAACTTTTTTTTTTATGGCACATAACGCAAGTTCACACCTGACATATTAGGGAAATTTCGTCTACGGGTTAGGTAGAGCATCCAACCATTAATGCAATTTGACGCTACTTTTGATAGTCGGAAGGTTGCACAATAAATAACTAATTTGAATGGGGTATCTATTGCAGAATAGTCGTTACTTTGAATTCCAATAACATAAGTACAATATTGAAGTGAAGTTACTATGCAAAATGTTGTCATTGTTTCAACAATGAATTTCTAGAAATCTGCCTGTCGCTGTTAAAGTGGCTACCTGAGCCAGCGCGTTATCCTAAAAAGAGATAGATTTTAAACATGTAGTACAAAAAATGATAATAATGATTTTAAAATGGCCTGGAGCTTATGCTATAGTGTGGGTAAAAAAAGACAGAATTTTACACAAATTACTTTTTTATTTCGTCAATTTACAAATTTTGTAAATTGACGAAATAAGGTAAGACATAGAAAAAAGAAGAAAGAAATAAGACAGGTAGCCACTTTAACAGCGACAGGCAGATTTCTACATATATATGTCGGAGCCTCCTTGATGTATCACGCTGGTATAGTATCACGCCACCTAGTTTAGTTTTGGTGGACTTGAGATGGAAGTGGCGCCATCTCCGCTGTAACGCTAGTAACGTGCGACGCTAAAAAATTGCTCGGGATGATTTAAAGTGGTAAATTTTGGGAGCGGGCCGAATTTCTTCCGTACGCGGACGAAGTCGCGGGCGACCTCTAGTAGTAAATATTAACTTTGCTAGCGAGAAAGATAGGCAGTTTTCTGCTCTCAAACTAGTTAAAAAGAAATATGTATAACAAGCTTACGTGACATCTTCAAGGCTGTGAACTTCAGCGGCATGTCCTTGGAAGGAGCTCTTCCTATCCATGATCACTTCTCCGTGAGTTATATCTGGACAGTTTATGTTTAACTGAAACAAGATTTATTGAATTACAAAAATAAGTGTAGGTAGTTTCTTGGATATTAAAAATCTATGGTACTAGCTAATTCCGTCGTAATTTTAAGACGTTAAAGTATTAAATATTTGTCCGTATGACTTCCATGTAACATCAGGCGAGTTGAGGTCAAACACAAAACAAACTGGTAGCAGCAGGCTACATATCATAGTGAGGCTTTTCTTTTAACCTTATATTCGCCACAGTATAATTGCATTCCCGTGCCTTGTACATTAAGGTACCATTTTTTGGTGCCTTAACCTTAACCTGATCAGATATTACAATGGAATCTGGCATGCAAAAAATTTTGTCCGACCACACATAATTTCTTCAAAATGTAATTTAAACTTTGTCTACTTCTTAACAAGGTATCTTTGCTCCTGGCATCTATTCTTTAGCACCCCTGACTTATCTTGACAAGTCACTAATACTTGTCAAAAAAAATGCAACTTTATTGCTATGCATCAAGTCGAGAGTCCCCATTTATCAAACTGCCATCTCAAAACGTGTTTAAAAGCTACATATGATGACGTCATTTGAATCTACACCTAGAAGGTGACGCTTAAAGGCGAGTAAAGAACTATTTCAACTGTAACGAATGGAGACTCTCATTCTGTGGCATAAAGTTAATTGTAGAGAGAACAGAGAAACCTTACTCTACTCTACCAGGTATTAAAATAGGAGGGGGCGCAGCACCCCCCGTTTAATTTTAGGGGGGGCATTTGGCCCCCTCTGCCACTTCCACGGCCGCTGTTTGAAATGTCATAAGTACAAAAGACTATTATATATTTTGTTGCTGGTGTACTACAGAGCCAGCTAGCACTTGTCAAATAAGTCTTAGTGACATTGGCGCTCAACACGTTAATTAAATGTCAGTATTACCAGTGCTAGATCTAAGGAGACTACAGCAGAGGGTTTGTCTTCTTCTATTTTCTTCGTGTCTGGAGGCTTCGTTGCTTGCAATATCTCTCGTATCCTCTCAACCCATTGGAATATCACAGTTTCACCCACATTGTCTCTGAAACACAACCATCAAAGATGTCAGGGTTGGGATGAAATGGTAAGCTCAAAACTATCCTGCCCTACCCAGTAATTTCTCAGGTAACATTGCCCTTCAAACCGGAACAGTAATGCTTGCACACTACTTGGCGGTTGAATAACAGGCAAGGGTGTGGTACTTCCCCAGGCGGACTCTGCAGTAGAGTCCTACCACTACAGGTTACGTACTGTAATTTGTAGTTAATTAATCATCATTATTCAAATCATCAAATGACATCAATATTGTAGACTATTCTGATAAGAGAACATAATTATGCAATAAACCATCTACAAAAAGATAATTTATATTTATACTATATAACTTCTATCTATTAAGTTAAAAGGTTAAGTCCTTGAACTTTTTATTATGTAATATCAGATTTTATGGGAATTAAATGATCTTTTCACTTGGGTTAATTTTTATTGGTTTTACTGGTGATACTTACTATTTTATATTTATTATATATATTTTATATTTACTTTTTTAATTGGTGATACAACAATGCTGTTTTCTTATATAAATTATATATTGGTACTTATATTGGCGGCTTGGCCTGCCAAGCATGGGGATTATTGCAAAAAAAACATACATTTTATGGACTTTAATATTACCAAGTCTGCACTGCAACACTGGGCTTGTTTCTAGCTGCACATCCGTCAGTAAATTGGAATTGGATAGTATGTTCACATTTTATGATATTACTTGTGATTAGGGTTGCCAACCGTACTATATTTTATAGTATTGTACTATATTTTGGGCCTGTGTACTATATACTGTTGAAGAAATATATAGTATTCAAAAATACTATATTTCTGGATCAATCTCTATTTTACATCACAAAAATCTAACAAACATATCCTCCATTTTTTTAACTTTCTACATGAAATCCAACTAAAACACACTGCCAAAAAATTTTTACCTGGGTCACTCAGGATGATGTAATTGTAAGGGTTCTAAGTTCTAATGATGGGGATACATACAAATCTGGGTCATTTAGAAGTTATGGAGGAATAAAGACTCTTATACCTAAATACATACCTCATACATACATGAGAACCCTAACGTTACACTTCTTTTTTGGGCAGTCGAGTAAAAATTTGAGTAGTGCAAAAAATATAGCTTTTCCTTTGCTCTTTCCTTAAACTACTATATTTTCTTGGTGTACTATATATTTTAAAGCTTATTTTGAAAAATACTATATTTCGCTGAAGAAATGTTGGCAACCCTACTTGTGATATGACCGCAGTATCGCATTAATTACTAAACTTAAGTATAAATATTTATTTAGTTACAAGAGCTAACTTTATCATATATAAATTGATAGATACCCACAAATATACATGATCCAATGCAATATGCAGTTGCTCCTTTGCCTTTCTGTCCATCCACGGGGCTGATAGCTCATACTTCGGGGGCGCTAAGCTAGGATAGTCTTCAGGTAGAGTTACATACAAAATTACTTCGTTTTTGCCCTTTTCTATCACGATGCTGTATGATCTAGATGCCTCGCCTTCTGTCTTCCAGTCATCAGCGTAGATAGCACTTAATGCTTCTACTTCTTCTGCCTATAGAATATAATAAAAGTAAAAAATAGCAAGCAAACATCAGGTTGTAATTTCATAAGTGATAGTCACCTGTTTCGTCAAATTATCCGTGTCCATATTGTGTAAACAATTTATATTACAGTTTTTTAATATTAATTATAATGATAGTGTATTTCTCAAGAAAGTTACATGGGAATTAATCTAGTAAATTTCTCTGGAACTCATTGTTATTTCTCTCTCCGCCCATCTGTGCCAGTGCCACAATCACTAACCAAAGAGATTTTAACACTACGTTATATATAACAATCACAATCAAATCAACACAATCCAATCCCTTCTAGTTAAATGCTCAATGGATTCATGAGACGGGACTTCCATACATCGAGTCAATATTTCATTTTTTTTAAAGAGTTTGTGTCGCATCTTGTAGCCAATATAACAAGTAAGTACTTCATTCGCACCACATGGGTACCAACCAAACAAACGAATAGGGTTGTAACAGTCTAGCTTTTATCGATTAAATGTACCGGCTAATGCAAAGACTAAAAAACCCTTTTTTATATTTTACCGGATAATCCATATTACTGTAACGTTGGATTTAGATGTAAGCAAAATGAAACGCAATTTTATATTCAAACTAAAAAAAACTATTTATCTAGGTAACATTAAAATACAAAATATAGTAGCCAGTCGCGCGTGTGAAATCCGAAGGCACGCACCCGCGCCATTTTGCGCCGCTTATACAATTTTTCAATACCAACACGCGACCATGCTAGCGCGATATCTTCAGCGTACGCCCTGAAAGAAACAAAAACAATACATATTATGGGGTGGTGATTGTTCTTTTTATACGATTGTGTTAAGGACGTGACGGCAGCCTCTCTAAAAAAATCCAAATAAAACTAAAATAATGTTTATTTTAATCAGTATATATATGTTGGCGTCTTCATCAGTCTTCGTTGAATTCGTTGCACAGTATTTCACTTGTGCTGGAGACGTTGATGTGAGGCGCAGGCTTTTCAATATAAATGTGTATTTTCTTTAGGTCGAATTGGGGCTAGGGGATAAATTATTATTTTCGGGGCTCAACAAGTCGAAAAAGAGCTAGATCTAGCCCGGAAGGGGCTGACTTGGCAACACTGTTTACGCACTTGAGTGTGGGCAAGTGATTAACTGTTAATGTTGTGTTACATGTAATTTCAATTTGTTTTCAAAAATCTGAAGAAGCTTCTAATAAATAATCCTCAAGCTTATGCTAACGAAAAATATGCTTAGGTAGAAATCTAGCTATAGTTATTATTATTGTTTGTTAATTATGTATGTTGTTGCTGTTGTCCCTATTTAATGATCATTTTTGGTGAACATTGAATTGAATGCCTACAATATAATTTATATAAGCAAAAAAAATAATTAAGTTTGGGCAATAGTAAAAATTCAGAACTTTTTTACTCTAATATCCGAGGTATAAATCTTTGCTGCTGGGCGCTGCAGCTGGATTCGATTCGGGCCATGTCTATTGACCGAATTGTTCATGGGGTTTTAACAGTTCACTTTCATGAAATGCAATGAAAAAAACACTATTTAGCACTATTACATTATTATTATTACTTTGAAAACGTGAGTAAGCCCGTATAAACAAAACAAAAATCATTTTCTATAAAAAGTATGCTTGCGTTTAACCATATATAATAATCACTAAATTATCGGTTTCTAAGTTATCGATAATTTTGGTACATCACTATCTTTGTTTACATTAAGTAAGCAATCTTTTTAGTTCTAATTTATATGTACGTTTACTGCCGTATGCGGCTACAAAATGTAATTTGATGCTTACCGGGCCTCATCCAAAGGAAACTTGGCCATAAAAATCCATTTTTTGTTTCCAATGCGGCAGATTCTAAACCCGCAAATTTCGCACGTAACACTCCGTGGTTTTGGCGGCATTTTACTCCAAGATCACCTACACTCTTAGTTCACAACATCAAGTTATTAGATAGTTCGGGTAACTATTAAAAATGTAATGAAATTCACAAGCAAAAAATAAAATAAACCAATGGACAAAGAACGGCGAATGACTGGGAATGAGCGAATGAACTGATGACCGACGACGGGCGGATGGATCTACCCCCGTCCCACCCCGCCTGCAGGCCGCCATTATTTGCGACACAAACTCCCTACAAAAGTTCAATTTGTTCGTAGTGTCGTCAGCCTGAATGGATCCCTCTGCACTCTGCCTGCTCAATGTGCTCAAGCACAATCCATTGAGCATTTATGGCACAATCCTTGAGTTTTTGGCAGTGTTTCCACTTTCAATTTTGGTTTTTCCCTAGTTTTGTTTTCAAAATATCCCTAAAATTCCCTAAACAAATATTTAAATTCCTTGGTTTTGGGAGAATGACCATAATCAAGAAAAAAAACCCCTAATTTGAAGCCGAAGCTCTACTTTTACAGTTTTTTTGCTGCATTTAACATTGGATAATTACAGAGGTAATATGTGGTAATCACCACTCTCACTCAGACAAATAATAGAATATTTTTTCGCTATTATTCTGCAGTGATGAAATGAATGAAAAAAAACCAACTGTTGGTATAATACGACTTAGGTCGCCTGTAACTACGGTCATAGCACAATTAATAGGTCAGTTAGAGACCAAAAAAACATAAACAAGGATTACAACAATAAGTTCGATTTTTCCCCAAAACTCCCTAAATCCCTATTGAAATGAAAATGTCCCTAAACCTTAAATAACATTGGTAATTTTTCCCTAAAAAAGGGAGAAATCCCTAAAAGTGGAAACACTGGTTTTTGGCGGGAACACAGAAAAATCATGTCGTTGCTTTCTATTATTTTCTTAAACTTGTATTTTTTCGCGAATTAATGATTAAAAAATGGTGGTGTTTTATTCATTGAGTATTGAATTACATGCACGGGCAAATGATATAATGTGGTGAAACATGTCTTTTCGTGTTGTTTTCAAAACTCCGTAGAAGCTCATAGTAAAGTCGCCACAACTTTACTAGGGCATGACTTGGACTCGAGTATGACTAATTTCGTGCTACTGACTGTGATTTCATGACATATTTGACTTGATTTTAATAAAAAAAAACTTGATAATTCATAAACAGAATAAACAACGTGCGATGCCAATAACTATGAAAAAAAACAAGAGCACGATTCGATTTTGTCATTTTGACTTTGACATATTTTGATTCGATTCGAGTGACATTGAAAGCTAGAACAATTTGTCAATGACAATTGACACTGACCTTTGACTTTTTTTTTTCATTTTTCCTCCTAAGATTATGCCACTTGGTGCATTTGCCAGTGTCAAGTATTTATTTGTATCAAGTTATTGATAATTTTCAAGTTGAAAGTTGAAAGTTGAATGAGTCGAAGTCACAGTCAAGTCCAGTCATGCCCTAGTAAAGTCGTGGCAACTTTAAGCTTCTTCGGAGTTTTGGAAACAACACGAAAAGACACGTTTCACTACATTATTTTTTATACCTTGCCGACACTCATGCGCGTAAATCAACACTTACGGCCTTACTTGTTTAAGCAGTGACTAAGAGAATCGAGATTATTTTAGGTAAGGCTGTTAATGAATAAAACGCCAGCATTTATAAACATTAATAATAAAAAAATACACAAGTTATGGAAAATAATACAATGCAGCAACATGTTTTTTTCGCGGTCCCGCCATTTTTATTTGTTGAAAATAACTGATTTATACAAATATGTTATTTGAACTCTAGCTTTTTTTAGTCCTTGGCATCAAAATATCTGCATTCTGCTAGCTAGTGGGAATTAAAATAAAGTTTTTTTTAATACAAAGTGACGAGACGAGCAAGACGTTCGCCTTGTGGTAAGCGTCACGCCTGCCACTAGCAGCAGTAGCAGTGCCAGAATTTTGAACTTGCGAACACAATCCTGCGCCACACTGCACTGCGCTCGTCACCCTGAGATATTAGATGTTAAATCTCTTCATACCCAGTAATATCATAATATACCGCATTCAAATGTCAAGTTCAAATTACTGTAGAATCCAAATCGTGCCCTAGTAATTAGATAATTACTTAGTTAATTTAGGTTTTAGGGAGTTTTCGGTACAACACGAAAAGGTATAATTTCATTTTTATGTATAACTACATTTTATATCACTTACTCAACCTCGTGCATATTTGCGAGAGAGAGCTAGGATCCTCCAAGATATTTATTTGCAAATCAAATCGGATTTAATTCGGAAACTACTCATAATGCTTTCACCGACTCCGTCTTCTGCATTAAGACAGTTAATGTAGTTTCCGAATCAATGATTTCCTATCTTTGATTATATACCCAGCCGAGAGCTAGATCCTCCAAGTTTCCTATGTATGTCTATTCCGAATTGAAAATTTTCCGATACAGGAGCAGATTTGAATGGGGGAATGAAATCAGTCTGTATTTTGCGTGTGTAATCGCTTAGACCGTATGCACTATGCAAATGCTATCGTACAGTTTTACCAAAACACTCGCTCAGTTAAGTGAGGACGCTAGCGGCGCATTTTCTGAACAAAAGTAACGGCCACTCGCAGAAAATGTTCAGTTTCTTCATTCACCCAATGCTACAAATAGGATGGTCAGTTTGTAATAGATATTTTATGGAAATGCGTCGTGGTAGCCGGAAACCTTATAATTTCATACATTCGCCTTGATACGGGAATAATATGTGGTATTACTCACATGACCGCCCCGTTCGCACGACATTTCTGTCGAACCGAGATGTAATAAATAGCCTTATACTTACTAATGTAGGATAATTTGTCTAGCCTAGGTGTGTGTTTATAAATTAAATTTATTGCTCGACAAAAAAGTCTTGGAATAGTTTTTTTTTCTCTTGCGGCCGTCTTCAACAGGATTGCTTGTGCATATTTATACTTAATCTATGCTTATGTCCAATTCACTTGATTCACGCGACTACCCGCAAAAGAGACTATAAGTCTCTTTTGCGGGTAGTCGCGCCTAGTATTACCACTGTATTTAGGGTTGCCACCTTTTTTTTAAGCAAATAGAGTATATTTAATTTTCTAGGCTAAAAAAAAAGTACAACATCTGAAAATAAAGTACTATTTATTTACCAGACTATTTCTCTTCCATACATATTTTTTGTTGCTTCTAGCAACATCCAACAAATATTTGTTACTCTTAAATATATTAACGGAATCTTTACAATCAATCCATTTTAAAAGCAGTCCGGTCCGCTCCGTTACACGTAATACAGGTAGTTTTCGTTATGCAGCGACTAAATGCTGGAACAATATTCCACCGCCAATAAAGAGCCTGCAAAGTATACATGGTTTTAAACTTAAGCTGAAAAATTTCATTTATGCACATCAGAAGGGGGAAGAACTCATGATAAATGACACCAGTGCTATATAAAAATGCGTAACGATATTGTTGTGGGTACTTACTTCTTAATATTACTGTTAGTTTTTTGTGTCGTAAATTTCTTATCTTCTCTTTTGGCTGTATAAATGCAATGTAATTATGTCTTTTAATATGCTGCTGGGAGCGTTGTGGTTGTCTACATGGTAGGTATAATAATTTTATTGGATCATGATTGCCCATTGCCATTAGATTCAATGCGAACTTGTTTTACTTTTCTCTGTTTTATAATAATATATATGTATATTTTTTCTTTTATTATGATTTTGTTTGGTGGTGTGGGCACTGACAGTGACAGCTTTAAATGTTCACTTCCTTATTATTTTTTCTTTATTATTGGCATTGCACGTTATGCATTCTGCCAGCGTGGTAAAGCTGTGGTGACTTTACTTTATCTCTTTTGTCATTTTGAAAAGAGCACGAAAAGACATGTTTCACCACGTTATGTCGCTTGCCCACACTCGTGCATGTAATTCGACAGTCAATGAATAAAACACCACCACTTTTAAGCATTAATTCGCGAAAAAACACAAGTTTAAGAAAATAATAGAATTTTAATTTCATTTCAAATTTTTAAATTTCAATAAGTGCTGCCAGTTAAGAGTCGTAGTGATGGGTTTTTATCCTTTTATTTGTTGAATTTCGTCGGATTGGATAATGATTTTTAAGTTTTTGTTGTAAGTATATTTTAAATTATCTGTTTTGTGTCGTGTACCTGGTTGTGTGATGTGATATTAGTTTTGTGTATGTAATTAATCTTTCATTTGCCTTGTATGTGTATCGTGATTTTCGCGTGCGTGACGTCACCTGCCGGGCCCAACGGAAGACCAGCGCCGGTTGCTCGCAACCGGCATCTTGCTGAGTTGGGGCCGGTTTGTGGCAAAAGGTAAACAATTTATTATTTATTTTTGTTTTACTTTTCCGTGTTCTGTGTAACTGATTTTTTGTTTATACTTTTGCCACGAATAAACTATTGTCTATTGTCTATTGTCTAATAAATAGAAGTCCATTTAAAAAAACTTCACAGGTAAATATAAAGTATTTTCACGTACTTTACTGCCCTCATTAAGTATAAAGTACGTTTGGCTAAAATAGAGTACAATACTTTATTATAAAGTACGGGTGGCAACCCTAACTGTATTAGACATGTATTACCACTGATTATATAAGGTGGTCACGGCACAAGGAATGTAAATTAATCGGCACTTAATTCTTATTTTTAAATAGGTACTGCCAAAAATTCGTTTATTTCCCTAGCTGACTTTGAAAGCCGCTTCGATATAAAACCTTAGATGTTATGTACCCATTTTTTTGGTATTCCTATACGAAAGGTTAGAATGGAACATGACAATTTTTAAAATAAGCTTCTGGCTTATTTTAAAAACGTTTTTGTTACTTTTAACTTCATGGATGCACCGCCCGACGGCTCGAACTCATCGGTGGGTGTGGCTAAAAAGCATACTCTCTTCATCAAACAAAGTGTGGGAAAGGGAGAAAGAAAGGGAAATGAGCGCGCAATTTTTTTCATGTCGACATTTCGCTGCAGGATTGTTATGAATAAACAACTGACCTAATTTATTCCAACTAAACTTATTTGAAAATTTGATGGATTAAACTATGCCGCTTGGTACATTATTTTAGAGTTTTCGTACTCCTTAAGTTATTTATTTACGTCCAAATAGGCGTTAAAATTGAGCTAAAATACAAGATGTTTCCTGGCACATAACTTATATGTTTATTAACTTTTTACTTTCTTATCAATTTACAATCCTAGATAATGAAGAGACTGATCGTTATAATACTTAGTCTTGGTCCTACAACATTACATAGTGGAGTAATATTACTTCCCCATTTCCATGGAGAAGTGACTGGCTTGTTTACTGATTCTCTTTGTTCGAAAGCTAAAGGCATACATGTGATATTTTGTCCTAGTTCAGACAGGGCAGGTTCGGAGATATGGGCAGTTTGTACCAGGCTACCTGCGTATGGGAAATGTCTTAAGCCTTAATAGGGTAGATGACTGATGTTTATATCGTTGAAATCAATAGCTTTGATGAATAATTTAAGTAAATATAGTATGTTTATTGAAAAAATAATTTAAATCGGTTAATAATGTTCTGATATATGAGCGTTTAAAGTTTTTATTAGAGACAACTCTGTCCCTTTCCCACAAAACAAAAAAATACGTCACGCCTTACTTGTCAGAATTTAATTTATATGGCGTACTGAGAAGTGACGTCACGATTTGCTGTTTCGTCTCTCTGTCTAGCATGATATTAAAATGCTTATAAGTGGCTTATTTTTGATCAGATTTTAATTTTTATTTCATTAATCTGCTATATTTATGGGCCACATTTTAATAGGACAATTAAAAAAAACCATTCATCTAGCCTATTACTTCCAGTTACTTTTTTAATTTTATGATTGTCTAGGAACATCACTATTTCACGAATCAAATTTTCTGAATTGATCCTAGAATAAAATAAAAATACCTCTATATTTTTAATTTGATTTATTTTTATGGTAATAAGACCTACTCGATTATGGCTTGGAGAGGGATTTCAATTTTGTTAACATTTACTTTGTTATTCTATCAGATCTATTCAGGTTATGATTTTCATTTCTTACTTTAATAATATTTCACTTACTTATAATGACATTTATCTATTACGTATGTAACTAAAATAATTACCTATTTACCTACTAACAGTGTAAAAATTAGTGTACTAAGGAAAAAACATTTTACTGGGTAACAACTTTTTATTCTAATTTTGGAATGATTTAAAAATAGGAATGCTTTATTTTTGAATATTTTTGTATGAAGTGATTCCACACTTATGGTATTTCTATGTTTTTTTTAAAGCTTAAACAGGAAGAAAAATTATGACCTCCGGCAGGACTCGAACCTGCATACGAGCAGTCGCTATGGGTTTCCGTCCCAACTGCTTTGCCAATTAAGCTACAGAAGTCTCTGCCTGAGCAGAGACTCTCGCACTCTCGCACTGGCTATACTATATAGTATAGCCAGTGCGACTTCTCTCGTCAGGCCTTGGAACCTGCAACGGTTTCGGCTTGGGTAAATATTTGTGTTACAAAAATTTACAGATGGCGCCACCAACGCTTAGTTGGTAGCTTATAACAGGTTCGGAAATTTGGCTTCTCAGGCAGAGACTTCTGTAGCTTAATTGGCAAAGCAGTTGGGACGGAAACCCATAGCGACTGCTCGTATGCAGGTTCGAGTCCTGCCGGAGGTCATAATTTTTCTTCCTGTTTAAGCTTTAAAAAAAACATAGGAATGCTTTAATCTTAACTTAGATTATTACTTGTACACAATTTACACTATTTAATGCACTTAAACTAGAAATATATTTAGGTTATTTTACACTCTTGTTAATGATTATTCAAATAAATAATTTCTTACTAGAATATCACAGAATTATAAATTATGACATGATAAGTACCTACCTATAATAAAATTGTTTATGCAATATTTTACATTGATCGATCATTCTTACAGAATCTATGTATTTTCTTAATTATGTAAGTATTTACACTGTATAATTATAGATACGACTAAATATATTTTTGTTTAAGGTAAAGATAAAAATCTATGCTATTTATGTTGATATGGGCTCAAAGCTGAACTAATTAATTTATGGCATCTCCTACGCTCTACATTTTCTTACCTACCTTATTACTTAGGCAAATAAACACATAGGGTCTTGCTTAAAAACACCACTTATAGTTAAACGGCGTTAGTTAGTCATTTTTGCATTGCACAGAAGTTAAATTACGTTTCTTAACTTATGCAGGGTTAATAAGTAAAATTATAGTATAATACATGTCTTGTGATCTTGTATTAAAAGAAGGGGGGGAGGTTACTGCTTATGAGGGGGGGGGGGGGTTGCTGCGTATGAGAAATGTCCTAAGCCTTTATCCAATGAGTACCTACGATACTAACTTTATGGGCTATGTATATTATACAGGGTTAGTTCAAATCAGTTAGCATCCTTTTAACATTCAGTATACTTACATCAAAACAAACAAGTTTCACTAAGGGGCCAGCAATGAAATCGCGAAAAAAAAATCAGCTGTTCCATACATTTTGCCCAAGGTCGATGAACTTTTTGTATGGAACGCTATTTCAATGTTGGCCCCATAGTAAAAGTTGTTTGTTTTGATTTACAGAATATGCCCTTAGAAGGATGCTAACTGATTAGAATTAACCCTGTACCTATATTATGGACAGCCATAGTTGTATCTAGATAGTTAGAATAAATGATGAATGCCACAGAATTCACCTTATTTTGTTAACTTACTAATTTGAAAAATTAATGGTTTGCAAATAAACCATAATTTTACGGGTTGTGGGTTCGTAACTGTTATCCTGGATATCCCCGCTACGCTAGAGAAAGCTAGATTAATTAATAGCAATGGGGATCCACACTGCGGGTTTTTCCGCTAGATGGCGCATCGTCGATGTGGTCATAGTCAACTGTCAATCTCATACATTTGGTTGCTTTTGTACTCTTATTAGACTCGGATTACCATGGAGAATCTGCATAAACTGGTTTGTATACAGCAATCCTTTGCCTTGTTAATTAAATCTCTGGCTAATATAAAATGTAAACAACAATCTAATCTACAAATCTATTATCAGGCCGTCAATAGGTGCCTAAATTCTTAAAACAAGGCACAGTACCCAGTATTTTTCCTTGGACTAGATTAACGACAATGCCCTCATCAAGAGCAAATAGATTTAAGCAACGATTAACAAGAAAACTTGATTTTGCCACATCCGGACCGCCGCTGGCGCCATTTGCGAAAAGTTTTGCTTGTGGAACTGGAACCTCATTAAAGAAGCATTTACGCTTTGAGCCAAAGTGTTTTGCCTCTAGCTTTTTCACATTTTTAGCTAACAGTCGTTATTTTAGAACTAATTAATTTCCTAATTTCCCGCCTTTATTTCGGGGCTGCTAGATTCAACAAAACAATCATTAGAAACGCTTTGCGTGGAACAGTAACTGGCTGGAGAACTTCTGTTGCTCAAATCCTTTTCTTGATATTGTATCATACTACCACTCGGTTGCCGGAGGAAATTTTGAAACGCAACCGGAGGCGCTATATTCGGCAATTTATCCGGCTTTTTTAATAACTCCTCGATGGAATAAGGATTTTTCTTCTTTTCCTTTTCCTTTTGTTCGTCGTCGTCTGGTCTGTCAGTGCTGTCATCGCTGGCTTCTACAGAAATATGTTCTGATTCCGATTTAACTTCATCCGGAGTGATTCTCAGGAAGTCGTTGCTGATATTTGCGTATGGGGTGAAGTTTTTAGCGTCAGTGTGATATGGCATCATGATTCTCTGCCAGGGTGATATCGGGTACGGCTTAAGGAGTCCTTGAGCTTGAACTTGGTTGGCCAGGAGCCAGGATGTGGCAAGTCTTCGGTCGTAGAGATGTGTGTCTGCCGTTGTTGGCGGGGGTACGCGGATTCCGGAGTGGACGAAGTAAGGGGGGTTTTGTGGGGGTGTGGGGGGAAGAGACGTCTTGAGAGACATGTAGTCTATGAGGTTCGGGAGCTCTGGCTGTGGATATGACTCTGCAAATAAAGAAAAAAATAATTATTAGTACGAATAACACTGACGAAACTCTGAGGACTAAAACTGAGTAGATTAAATGAGTCTTCAAACGACGAGTGAATAGGTATCTACTTGGCAAGCGTGCTCCACCAAGGTCGAAGGACCTTGTCTATCCAAGTACTTTTTTTTAAATATAACCGACTTCAATTTCTATAACCTGGAAGACATCTTTTTCCAGTTATTTTGATTTTAAACCCAAACTACTGAACCGATTTCGAAAAATTATAATATGAGGCCACCTCTGACAACGATCTTATCTGTTACACTATACGATCGTTGACCTCTGAAGTATGTCAAACAACAAAAAAAATCATCAAAATAAATTCATTAATGGCGGAGTAATCGCGTAACATACATATGGTAAAATTACCTCCTTTTTAGAAGTCGGATGAAAATAAAAGTTTTACAAACTGGTCGTGAGGAAAGTCAACCTTTGATAATAGTTCACTAATCAGGGCCCGGTGGACGTGGCCACTCTTCAGCATCATCAACAGCCGGAAGACGTCCACTGTTGGACGAAGGCCTCTTTGCCACAATCCTAGTGGCGGATTATCCGTAAGCCAAACTAGTCACGTGCCTAGGGGCGCGCGCGAAAGTTTCGTAACGAAAATCAATCATCTGCATCAATTGTTTATGATATTACCAATAACTATGGGCACATAAATAATGTCACGTTTGTTTCACTTGTAACAATTTGCAACACAATGTATGGTCGCCAGATCACAGAGGGGCGCTAATGATGTACTAGCCTACAGCGCTGTCGACATTTAATCCGCCTCTGCATAATCCCCACGCTTGGCAGGCGACTTGGGGATCGCAGAATGCTCACTAGGACGCTGCTGCCCGTCCTCCGATGGTTCTGGATGCAGTTTTAGGACATACCCAGGTCTCTTCACTCCATACTCTTCACCATACAGTCTCTTTATAACTGTTAGGGTTTGGCCTCTTGCCATAGACTAAAAAGTAGTTTTAAGAAAAAGTATAAAATTATGATTTACGATTAAAATAAATATCCGCCATGAAAGACAAATAAAACCTAGAAGCACTCGACCGCAGGGCGGACGAGTTATAACTTTAACAATAACATCACTTTCATTAAACCTCCGTGAATACGTGTAATTTAAGAGTGCGCCTAATGCCAGAAAAATATCAGATTTCACCCGCACGTCTTGCATTAGTTTAAAGTCGAATATCGCATGATATAATTGATGATGATAGTGACTTTGAGCAATTTAGGTGGGATTTTATTTAATTATTCAAAATATAAGCATAAAATAAACGCTTACTCTGCTAAAACATTAGCCTGGCTGTGTAATTCGTAAAAAATAATATGGTGTTGTCGCTAATAATTTAGAGCATTTGAATTAAAACAGTTTTTATTGTTAGTAATTTGTGATTTTCTTTTAAATTATCCAGATTATTTTCCAAAATTCTATTCGGTTACTCGGCTTCTATAGGGATTTCCTCTACATGTAATATTTTTTAAATTTGAATATTTACGTTCTTAATAATTAAACGATGTGTTTAAAAATACACCTTTTACTTACTTTTGGCATTCCCCTTAAGAGGCCTTTGTTGTTCAGTTAGATATTTATGGTACCCTATAATTTCATTAAATCAAGAAGTAGGTACAAACAAAATAGGAGATACGTATCTACAGTAGATAACAACATGCTTTCCTTTGAACAGGTGAGAGACCAACGTGGGACTTGTATACCGTCCGTCGTAAATAATCAATTAATTAATTACTATGTTTTTATTATTATAATAATTACCCTGCTTACTTTTAAATAGTAAGGTACAAATTAAATAATAAGGTACTTATTTTCGTTACAAAATAACCTTTGGGTTTGAAAATGTGCATAGTACTTAAGTACTACTTATGGCAGCTACTTACTATTACATATATAGGTTGATTGGTATTGGAGCAGGTGACGGAAATAGTTAGTAGTAGGTCGGTTTAAATTAATTAATGTTAAATCAAATGACACGTTTAGTTTAGGGACATTTTGTAATGTTCAAATTAGGGAAATTGAATTAGAAATAACAAATGATGATAACACCTTACACCTGCTCGATACCTTAGGAGTTGTTAGAAAGTAAACGGAATATAAGGATTCAGAGTTCCGTAATCGAACTGTGCTTAAAGATATAGTATACATAGCCGATAATACGATTAAAAAAAACAACCGATTTCAACTTGGAATACCTGGATGCCATCTTCATATTGTCTAGTAGTTTCGATTTAAAAACCAAACTACTGAACCGATTTAAATAAAAATTATATGGGACTACCTCTGAAGTATTACCTATCAAACAAAAAAGAATCATCGAAATCAGTTCATAATTAGCGGAGTAATCGCGTAACATAGATACAAAAAAAAGTATATATTTGAATTGAGAACCTCCTTTTTTGAAGTCGGTTGAAAAGAGGTCATTGTGCACGTCGCTGTAAACAAAATGTTGTTTAAAAGGCTAGACAACATTGAAAGCGCGAAAAAAACTAGCATTTAATAAAATAATTATATCAGGTTTGTGTTTGACCACGTCCTGCCTGATGATAAAGTAACGATGCGGTCTAGGATGGAGCACGCTTGCCTAGAAATAACCTGTTTACTCTGGATTTGAAGACACCCAGGAAATACAGACAGCTATTAAGCATTAAAAAAATCTATAGGATTTCAATATAAAAGTCATGTCCACTACTCACCATGTCCAATCCTGTCGTCGTCGCTCCACGCCAGTCCGCTGTTCCGTAGTATCCTGTTCACAGAAGACACCGAGGGTATGGAGTGGGGCTCGCACACCCTCGCGCTCAGCAGCCGCTCTCTGATCTCCCACGCGAACATGCCAGGGTTCTCTTGCTTAAGCCGGAGTATCTTCTTCACGACCGTTGGGGTTGCCACTTGCTGGAAAGGAGAAAGGAGAAGGTCAGATGATACATTGATCATCCAGCCTCGGTTTGCGGTTTTCTAGGGGTAGAACCGGGGGTTGGTACAAGCTTAATCCTATCTCTAGCACGTATACATAATATACAGTTACGTTACGATTAACTGCAAGTGGCAAAAGACGGTATGACACTTGTGCCTTGGAAGTTGGGACGGTCCCTTGTATGGGACGCAACTTGCGTCGATACTTTGGCACCGTCTCATCTTCCTGAGACACAGAGTAGGGCTGGTGCGACGGCAAATTCAGCGGAGCAGCACAAGCGGCGCAAATATGCTAACCTCGGCAGGGTTACATATTTGAGCTGTTTGGTGTTTGGTTTGGGTCCGTGGGGACCAGGAGCTAATCATCTTTTCAAAAATATATCTGTGCGACTGGTCGACACGACGCGTGATCAAAATGCTGCCGTTTATTTGTCCCAACGCATAAACATTGCCATTCAGCGGTAGTGACAGTGGTAGTGGTAGTGGGTTTAAGCCAGGGATGCACAGACTTATTAAGACTAGGGGCCACTCGGGCAAATTATGAACTGATGGCGGGCCGCCAGAAGTATAGGTAATTAAAGACAATAAAGAATTGATAATAATGTATTAAAATTGAAAAAGAATTTATTAATTTGAAGCGTGGCACTGCATAGTGCTTACAATCTTTTTTATATTTGGCTCAAATTTACTTGTAGCAACACGTAAAACTGCTTCCAAACTTTCGTTTGCAAGGCGGTTTCGATTTTAAGTTTTATTATTATTTAGTATTGAAAAGGTTTGTTCACATATATAGGTATATATGCGCAACTCTTTGTACGTATTTTTATTAATGCAGCGGTAAAAGTTCAGCAAGTCTCCTTCGTTGAATTTGTTGCGTAAATCTTGGTCGATTTGAATGTCGATAATTTCTAACTGCATTGACTCTGGCGCATTTTCAACTGAAATCGTGAAAGGATTGCTGAATATGTCCAACACAGGTTTCACTTTTTTTAACTCCGAAAATCTGTCTTGAAAAGATTGAATCAAAATATCTAGCTTTTCTACATAACTGAAATTTAAGAGCACGCGCGCGAGATTCAAATTACTTTTCGAACATATTTTTTTTGGTTTTATTCTGGAATAGAATTCAATATTTTTCGAATGTACGAGAGTATTATTTTTGCTGTCGGCGGGCCACCAGTATTCGACCGGCGGGCCGCATGCGGCCCGCGGGCCGTGGTCTGTGCATCCCTGGTTTAAGCATTTGGTTTGTCTCTAGACTTTCATCGGTTTCGGTCTGGATAAGTACAATCCTTTTGTTATTTTTTTGTGTAGTAGGCTAAGTAGTCTTTGTAGTTTACTGCAAGTCAACGTTGAAACTTGAAATGAAAGTGTGAACGTTTCACACCACCGCTGGCTAATGACGGTTTAATACTGTCCAGTGTCCATCGATAATACCGTTTTCTTACTGGGAATCGTATTGCCGTTGATGACGTGAAAGTCATATCACTCTACTAGCATTTTTTTTATTGTGCTTTTAAATATTATTGTTTTTGTTTTTGTTGGCAATTTTTTCAGGTTGCGAATGTCTAAATTCAAAATTACCACTTAATTTAGTTCTGTCAACAATTATCTTACACTGGTAAAAAATAATAATGCCTTGTAAATATATGGTTGCGAGTTCAGATGGTTCAGGAATACATTTATTTTCAGAAATCATGTTGTGTTTATGGTTCAAAAATGGTTTATTTTTAATTTTAATTACCCAACTCAGAAATCACATAATTTCGCTGAACTAATATTTATATCACCGATGACATTGTAAAAGTCGCGGGCAACCGGTGGATGCAAATGGCAGGTTGTCGTACAGTTTGGCGGTCTAACGGGGAGGTCTCGTTCAGCAGTAGACGTCTCCGGGCTGATGATGATGATGATGGATATTTATATCAATTAAAAGACAGTCTAGGATCTGCTTAAGTATGCCCTGAAAATAACTCGGAGAGCTAAGTTTTGCGTTTTGTTGTTTTTTAAGTTATTGAGTAAAATAGATATATAATAGATTCTATGTAGTTTTTTTAGAATTCTTGCATCACCCCACTTTTATCGATAAAAGAAACAACATCGATAAACATCTACCACAGTTTATTGAGCAAACATGACTTTATTAGTGTAGGAATTTTCAATACCACGTATCTTTACTGTGAAGTGTTGTGAAGCTAATAATAGTGTATCAAAGTGTAATAACAACGAAATGAAATTTCGTGCGAACGCTCAGCTGTGTAAAGTGCCTTATCTGTGGAGGGGGGAGCCAGCGTCGTATTTACAGAACACGACCGACAGCCTCTCATAGATTTTTTTAGTTTGCTCATTTGACCACTTAAAGAGACAGGTTTGGTCGTAAAGTAATGGCTTAGTGCCGCGGCTTTGCTCATTAGGTAGTCGATAGTTGAGTGTGTCTATCGATGTCAGATTCGAAACCGGGGCAGCACTATCTCGCTTTATCTACTGAGTACGGACTAGCAACGCCCCGCGGTTTCAACCCGCGGTACCTTCGCCTTTCTGTGATCAACATCACTGAAGAGAGAGGACCTTCGCTTTTCTGTGATCAACATTACTGAAGAGAGAGGACCTTCGCTTTTCTGTGATCATTATCACTGAAGAGAGAGGACCTTCGCTTTTCTGTGATCAACATCACTGAAGAGAGAGGACCTTCGCTTTTCTGTGATCAACATTACTGAAGAGAGAGGACCTTCGCTTTTCTGTGATCAACATCACTGAAGAGAGAGGACCTTCGCTTTTCTGTGATCAACATCACTGAAGAGAGAGGACCTTCGCTTTTCTGTGATCAACATCACTGAAGAGAGAGGACCTTCGCTTTTCTGTGATCAACATTACTGAAGAGAGAGGACCTTCGCTTTTCTGTGATCAACATCACTGAAGAGAGAGGACCTTCGCTTTTCTGTGATCAACATCACTGAAGAGAGAGGACCTTCGCTTTTCTGTGATCAACATTACTGAAGAGAGAGGACCTTCGCTTTTCTGTGATCATTATCACTGAAGAGAGAGGACCTTCGCTTTTCTGTGATCAACATCACTGAAGAGAGAGGACCTTCGCTTTTCTGTGATCATTATCACTGAAGAGAGAGGACCTTCGCTTTTCTGTGATCAACATCACTGAAGAGATAGGACCTTCGCTTTTCTGTGATCATTATCACTGAAGAGAGATGACCTTCGCTTTTCTGTGATCAACATCACTGAAGAGAGAGGACCTTCGCTTTTCTGTGATCAACATTCTGGTTCTAGTTTGGAACATACTAAAGGCATGTGACCTTTTGGCTTAGTTCATACAAGGAAGTATGGGAAACTATAGGCCACATGAGCATGGGAAATATCCTAAGCTTTTACTTCCAACTCTTATAAATGAATCTTTTCAAACGAAGAGCGAAAAGCTCGCTTTAAGCGAATAGGTATCTCAGGGCAATGAGTGTGCTTCACTTTAGCCCTTGTCTAATGCTTCAGTAAGGCAAACATAAACGCAAACCCATTCTATTTTTTTTTAAAGCATAAGCTTGAGTTGAGAGTCACAACCAAAAAGAATTAAAAATATTATGACAGCAGCAACTTTTGAACGCATCTTTAATAATTATAGGTCACACCCGTAAAACGAACGCGCCCTTCGATTTAATAAAAAAATAAGGAAAGGAACGCGCCAAAACTGTGCGTTCAATAGTATCGACCTAAAAAAAGAAAAAAGTATCGATTGAAATAAAATAAAAAAGTATCGACCGAGTTCTAATGTCGTAATTACATGGTTTCCCGGTAAAATTGACGCCTTGGCTGCGGGACGAACCAACACACCCCCGTATCGAAGCCTACTATTTACACATTAACTCTGACAGGCTACTTAAAACTCCTATAATTATTTTTTTACACTATGCATGAAAGGAAGTTGCGTTTTGGTTTTAGCTGCAAAAAGTCGATTGTAATGGATTTAGGTTTCGATAATTGCTTTAGCTATTGATTCGATCAAACAGATGCCACGAGATTCCGGAAATTAATATTATAGATACACGAAATGAATACACGTACGTTTTCCTTGAAATTTAGAGATAACTAATAAAAACACCAATTGAACAAGAAAAACAACTAAACAGGAATTGGGTACTTCGTCGTAGATAACGTAAGAAATAATTTTGAAAAATAAAACGCTGTTTACTCACTCACTTGACGTGTAACTTTGGTGTTATCAATAAACTATTTGTATTTGTATTTGTACATTTTCAGTGATGTATTTGTATATACTTATGTAAGTAACAGTCTAACAGAAGTAGATTTTTTTTTAGCTAAGTAGCTACTTACGTCTGTGCTTAGGTACGTGGACTATTTAGTGATAAAACGTTTCACATTGGCACTTGTACCCAAGTGGAAATATGTCTTACGCTCCTTTTCCTGTAAGTATGCTCATCGATATGAATTCGACCTGAGATTCGATTTGGCAATACGCAGGATGAACTTACCTTAACTTAAGTACTTGATTTTATTTATTTTTTGTTACTGTTTTATGCGTAGAGACAGGTTTCAAAACTTATACCATTGGCTTTTCAGTTTTTTGGCTTTAGCTCCAGATCTTGCATCCTGATCACTGTGACTCTTAAAAGTACCACTTTATTTACACATTTTGGTCTTTTATAAATTTGGGAACCGTTGTAATTTTACGCTATTTACATTGTGCGAACAATCCGTTTTGACCTGTCATTATTAGTAACTATAAAACATGCCATACCAATCTCATAATTATCATATTCATTATCATGTAACACGAGCTATCCAAATCACAGATTATAAACAATACTATGTTTAGTCCATTTCAAGCACTAGGTCTTTACCCGCGTAATACGATTGTGCCAAGCTCTGCGTCACGGCCCGTTCCGTTCACCGGTTTTTGCGCGCGCGCATCCATCATTCCTTGACACATCCAATATCAGTTTTTGCACTACAAAATGGCGACTAGTAACTGTTCGTGCGTGTGCGCGATTAACGTTTCTTATTACGGATTTCTATTAGACTTTCCACCTTCCTGATGGGGTGAAAGATGATCCATAATTCGAGGGCGTGAGAGAGAGACCGTTGCTTTAATGACGGATTGATTCGATATTAATAAGAGGACGACTGCAGGTGTATGGTCTAGCTGTGCTGACATGTTTTTTATGGGTCATAAGTATGGAAGCTCATTAAGATTGTCCTCTGAGGAAGTCGTTCGTAATTACACGTTGCGGGTAGGAAGCAAAATGTCTAGGACATTAGCGACGGAGTGGCGTGAGTTTGCATCTGCGGATTGGATTGATAGCCTTTGGTACGAGAATGCTGATAAATTTTGACCAAATAGTTGACAATGTAATAAGCATTTTAGAAATACCTTGGCATTTGGCAATTTAGATTTAGGCATCGTTTCCTAGGTGTTAGATTTTCTTTGCAGGAATTCGTCTAGGTAGGTACCACCACCGTATCAGTTAATCTGCCGTTAACCAGTTGGTAATGTGCTAACATTACTGTTTACGATTGAAGGATACCTAAGTACTGTAGCTAGCTAAATTAGAGGGCTATTGAGACTCGCTCTCGAATATCTTTAAAGTAAAACAACGTTTTATGACCTCTATACTTTTATTACCAAAAAATGGCAATCTAATATGGAGTGCGAGATTAACTCGGTATAGACAATCGATAATCCCCACCCTATCCACTCGTAACGATGATTGATCTCCGTTCACAGAATTCCAGTCAGTAATCCAGCCATCCCTGACTATAGTCTGTGGTAATCCAGTCCAAAGTTATCACCTCAATACCCGTAAATATCGCCTACGGATTGAGTTATCATGTCACAAGCACAACGAAGCTGCAAATCTTCTGATAAAACGTCCATATTGTCGACATATCCAATATGTTTTACGCGTGTTTTATATGCCAGCTTTACGGTATTAAAAGGCCAGTAATAATATTGACAGAGTAATCCAGGAATACACCATAAAGTGAGCGATATGGACGCAAATCCGACTTAAGTTGTGGAAATCCTGTGGCCGTTTTCGCTGGGCTAATAGTGGACAGGTTTTGCGTGTAATGGAGAATATAATACAATAAATAAATATTTGGAGCGGTAAATTGTTTATGAGTCGAATGGAGCTGTCTCAGGGACTAGAGTAGGGTTAGCAGATTTTTAGAGCCTGTAAATAATGTGTATTTATCTCAATTATTTCACCAAACGACTAACACTGTCGTTTGTGCTCTTTTACCTTTCAACCATCGATACCAAGTTTGATGCTTCAATGTATTGACGATTTTACATTAAGAAAAAATTCTGGGTACGGAGTGTTTAAAGAAAGAAAAGAAAGAAAGAAAGAAAGAAAAATGATTTATTTTGTAACATCATTAACGTAGGTACTAACATAACTAAATAAAGTTAATTACAAATAAAATAAAATTAAAAGTGACGTCACAAAAATGGCTTCAACTCAGCGTAATGCTGTTTATCAAACAGCGCTGATCTGCTGAGCTGTTTGGAGTATCTTATACAGTAGATGAAAAAGGGGTTACTTATTTGGTGATCTTAATATAGAAATGATGTACATTATATTAATATATTAGATATGTAATAAGAAAGGTCTAAGTATAAACGTAACGCAGTACTGTAGAGTAGCCGTAGTAAGCCGAATGGAGCTCTTTGAACTTGATAAGTAATAGTAACAATTGTTACAAACGAGAAAAAAAACAGCTGTTGTATATATCGTTGAGTGTGAATCACTTGTTTCTATGGAGCAACTGTTTTTTTTTTCTCGCTTTGATAATGAGTACAAAGAGCTCCTTTCGGCGTAGTACTACCGTATGGCATAGCCCCATATTAATCCATACCTACTTAACTAAGAACCCCCTTTACCTACTATACATTATTAACCTGCCATTCACCTACCAAATTAGTGCATGTAGATTACAAAGCACGCAAATTGCGATCGAAATGGACAACGCTCATCACACGAATAAAAACCACCCCACACGAATAAAAGCAATTAATACACCTACCATCCGTAGCAATAATCTTCAATGCACACCAAATACTTCTCTCAATAAACTCTATTCCATTGTAATAAAGCTCAAAATTATCGGCCAAAATTTTATTTTTTCAATGCAAGTACCAAAACATTTTGAGTAAAAAATTGCATTTATGTCAAAGTGCTTAGGTTCAAAATTACTTGTCATGTTTAAGGTGCATTTCCATTGATGTTTTGTTTGGTGTCCCCTAAATTGAAGGACAGTGGATAGCGCGACACCATTTATCGTAATAACATGTTAATACATCGACCTGTCCTTCGGGGGTTATTCTTTTTGTTTGCTTTTTTAGTAGCCTGTGAACGGTAATTTGTGGTATCTGAATTAGATCTGTCGGTTGGAAGGATAAAAATAATTTTAACGAATAGAACAATTTAGGACCTTACCGTCCCAAATCTAAACTAAGGATTCAAGTTTAGATTGGAGTGGATTAGAGTTAGTAAAGTCTTCGCAGAAAGATAACAACGGTAAAGAATAATCGATTATTCCCGTTGTCCACCACCCGCGTGTCCACTACTGGTGGACAATGACACTACTAACGCCGTTGCTTGTCGTGGCCAAAAGTTACTAATTTAACGTTTTTTTTTACAACTGTTCAGTTCAGATTCGTTATCTTTCGTTCTTCTTTCTAGCAAATTTCAAATTCAGCTTTTATGTTCAACCGTGCTTTGCTATTATACCGTGGCAACAAAGTATTGCCATTTAAAAAAAAAACAATTACAGCTACGCACTCAAATCTATATCTGCACGAAAACAAACTCTAGAATGCGCATAAAATTCTAGAGTTCGTCTTGAGCTCCTTGTTCAAGACTAATTTAGTACTAGAATTTTACGCGTTTGACCAAATAATTATGTAAGCCGATAAAACGCAGAGAGAAAGATAGGTGAAATTAATAATAATATACCAGAAAAAGACTACCATTATAATAGAGAATGAAATACTAATATAGAGATGGTATGGTATGGTATGGGTAGCATATTATATTTATAATTAATTTCACACAACTTTATTGAAATTCGTGATAACCATCTCATCAAATGACATGCTAGAGTGACATTAACAGCTTTGTCAAACCACATAACGTGGCAACATCAAATATTCAGCACTGGCCACACATTACCGACCTACTCGTGTTTTAATTGCAGGTAACACCGGAGCGCGGGAATCGAATTTTTAAACTACGTTCTGGCGATTTTAATGCGATTTCTATGGATCGATAGTGTAAATTAAGTTAATGGTTCCATGCATGCTATCATCGGGAACTGATCAAACATTTGACCATAGCGTTGTTAGAATCTAATTTCCATGTAGATACATAAGTTAACAGTACCTACGTACTTGCAAGTCTTTACGACACATTACGAAAGTTTTAGGTCGTGGTAGTTAATTGAAAAATTAAAAATGAAAGTCGAAAACGTGTCTCGTAATCATGATTTTGTGGTTTCTAGCCCGATACCAAACCAGGGTGTCACTCCGCAGTTTAGGTATGTTCGGCCGGCGCTCCGTCCGGGAGGACATTGCAAGGCTGAAGTCAGTGGCCGCCCGCACGCTAGCCTCGTCGCACGTAACTAAGCATACGTGATAGAAAGAGAGCGGTATATCTAGGTGAATATAGCGAGCGGTATCCAGCGCTGTGCGAGTTGAATTGCTACTTTATTGCCTAGTAGATAGAGTCCTTATTTATTTCAATTCTTTTGCGGAGTTAACTTTCTGTACGTAGTACTATTATTTATTCTGTGACCAAACTCATGAGTTCGGGACGATAAAAAATCCGCCTAAATGCATCCCATTAATTTCGGCCCATACATATAAGTACTTATAGGCTTAGGACATTGCCTATACGCAGTTAGCCTAGTAGTACAAATTTCCTATACTTACTTGTATGAACTAGGCCAAAATTTCACATGCCTTTACCTAAACTTTGTGCAGAAAGAAAACTGTCGCGGTTAAAAAGTGAACTAACGACCATTGACCTAACGACCTATTCTTTCTGGCAAATATCAAAATCAGCTGTTATGACAACATTACTCTACCTACACAAAAAAAGTGCACAGCAGCGAGCCCCAAAATTTCACAATAGCTCTCTTTCTAAAGTATAATAAATATGTTTTACACACTGAGTAATAAATAATATTACTGGTTATTACTCTGAGGTTTTACACAACTCTATATTAAACGATTCTCTGTATTTTTCCTCGTACAATATGAGTGGTAAAAAGTGCCATTTTAACTGTACCTACACAATTTTCAAACGCAGTTGCAAGGGTCATACTATTTCGCGAGAGAGCGCCAAGCTTCTAATTGGCCATAAAGGGTGGCTGTAACCATGTCGTATGGTACCTCGAGTGTCATTTGCCGTGGCGTGCGAACTGCCATAGCCATTTCAATTTTCAGACTGTAAATCGTAGGTATGAAATAAGTTAAGACTTAATTATACATGTAAAAAAGAACCAAACAAAGATTGTGTATTATAATCTAATATTTTACTGCGAAAACTGACGTGTTTTGACACATTGGATGCGATCGATACCACAGAAAAGCGAAACCCCTAATTCTTATCGAAACATATAACGGGGCGTCCATAAATCACGTGAGGTGTTTTATTAAATTTTCTGTCCCTCCCTCCCCCCTGGTGAGATTTCGTGAGATTTTATTCAACCCCCACCCCCATCCCCCAATCTCACGTGAGATTTTTCAAAATGTGGGTTTCTTACGTAAACGCGTTGGATTGTTATTGCAAAAAGAAAAAAAAAATGCCAAATTAGTTTATTTTTTTGTGTCAATCAGAAAAAAAAATGTGTGATATTTGCCGAGACCCCCCTCTGAGTGAGACGTGAGAGACATCTCACGTATTTTATGAACGCCCCCTAATTATTATAGTCGGTGTATCTGACTAAATTAAACGTTCTAGGGTATAAGCTATCTCCATACCAAATTTTCCTCAAATCTGCTGAGTCATTACTACCTATTACATTGTCACATAGATTAGTGAGATTTTATAAAGCCGTCCACAGCGTCTATATTTGCATGCTCTTCGGCTATCTCCTTTACAACACGTTTATGATGGATGGCCGTAGTGCCGTATTTACGGCCAAATTACCGTAATTAGGCGGCGGTTTTATAGCAGGACGGCCAACACTACTTTCACACTGAATTTTAGTTAGTGCTTCTTTATATTTGTTCTGGTGGGGATTTACACGTTATTAGAAGATTATTCGGTATGGATAATTAATATTCTTAATACGTGGTAATTGCCTAATCGTGGTTTATGATTAGTTTTATATGATTTTGATTTGATGGAAGTTGTTGTGAAGTTAATTGACAGGGGAAGTTTAAAAGTGATTTGGATTGAAATACGGGCGTAGCTATAGCTTTCTCATGTGGGGCGAGGGTCTAAAAATCTGTGTATCTGATAACTGTTTTCGCGGGGTTTGTAAACAATGTAAGGTGGTACGAAGACGATTTATATAAACTTTATTCTTGAATAGCATATAAAAAATTAGTCCGATTTAAAGGGGGGGTCCGGGTCCTCTACCTCTCCCCCCCCCTTATACGCCCATGGATTGATGCGATTAAAATAGGTCCCGGATACTACGGGCCTACGGTTATTTTAATCGGAGCAATTTACTGAGTTAGACGCGTTTTTTAAAAACAGAGAATACATATTTTTTTACTTATCTTAAGTATTAAAGCATTTTAATACCTTCTTATACCTAACTCAGTAATCTATGTTACACTAAGCACGTATCTATCTTGAAACGCATTCAATCCGTTTAGACTTTTGTTTAGACGCGTTTATATATATTTTTATTTTTATTTTTACATACGTTTATATATGTTTATATTTATATTTTTGTACCTATACTTACCTGTTTTTCTTTCACAATTAAACTAGAGGACACTCATACAACTTAATAAATTAGCTTCTTTTAATTACACTAATTGAGGCATCAAAATTGTTACCGGGACCATCAGCAATTCATTCCGATCGAGTATAATTGCCAGAGATCGTGTAAAATTGTTTGATTGGACAGTTCGGACCTCGGATTTTATAAGGTCAAAACCATAATTCTGAAGGCACCTCCAAATTACTTATATGATGCATATGAGATCGGGTGTACCAAATAAAAAAATATTGTGATTTTCCTTTAATCGTTGATTTTTAATTGAATCTTTGCTTTATTGTTTGTCGGACCTTGGTAAACAAAAGTACAGACTGATTCAAACTTAATGGCGGCTGTGAAGTGCGCTGCAAGCGAGACTTTGCGATTGTACGCACACCGCACGCCAATATTCTCCTACTGCGCAGCTTCGCGCGCCTAAGTTCACAGCCGCCATTAAGTTTAAATCAGCCTGTAAGTGAATTTAACCAAACGTTCTTAAATAAGCAACGAGATTTAAAAAATATTAAGCCAAAGAATTGCTTATTTTGTTTTCAACCGACTTCAAAAAAGGAGGTTCTCAATTCGACTGTATGATTTTTTATGTATGTTACGCGATTACTCCGCCAATTATGAACTAATTTTAATGATTTTTTTTTGTTTGGTAGGTAATACTTTAGTGGTGGTCCTGTATCAATTTTATCGAAATCGGTTCAGTAGTTTGGTTTTTAAATCAAAATAACTGGAAAATATGAAGATGTCATCCAGGGGCCGTACCGTGAACTGCTTATAGCGGGACCGAATACGCTCAGCTGCCGACGCTGCGCGACTGTGAATTTTATCGCCTCGCAATAAGGTTTGCGGTCGCGCAGTGTCGGCAGCTGAACCTATTCGGTCCCGCTATAAGCAGTTCACGTTACGGCCCCAGGTACTCGAAATTGAAGTTGGTTGTGTTTTTTTTTAAAGCATATTTATTATAATGAAACAAATAGGTCTGTACAACATTACGCTTGCTTGTCATAACTTAAAGTCACCTACGTAGCTAAGCGTATTTGAGCGTACCTAGAGACCTTGGAGGAACTGGCTCTCTCTCTCCTAGAGACTAATAGGTATACAACATCCTTGGAGCGTACTTATTTATAGTAAGCTGAAATAATGTCACTGCATGGGCTGGTCGTACATGTCAAGAACTGACTCCTATATTATCTCTAGATGGAATAACGATATACGTAGGTATATCGTAAGCGGACAGTCAAAGATCGAACTGAGTGGCATGCTTTGGGAATGACCTATGTCCAGAAATGGACTTTGGTAGGCTGATTATGATGATGTTGAACTTTTGAACATACATCATCAGCCCGGAGACGTCCACTGCTGAACCAAGGGCCTTAGTCCCTACGCCACACGCTACGACAACCTGCCATTTGTATCCACGTTTGCCCGCGAGTGTCACAATGTTTCCGGTCCACCTTAGGAGGCCTAACTACTGTGTCTTTCGGTTCGTGGTCGCCACTCCAATAGCAAACCAATAGCGTGTTTAAATCCTATAAAATACGAACTGTTACAGTTTACCATAAAACAATCGAATTCTCTGACAATAAAATCCTTCCGCGTATCGAAGCAAATATAAAGCGTTTCAGCCATTCCAGGCGTGTCTAAGTCAAATCCAAATCAAAACAAGTATGTGTGCAATGCGAGAATCTCACATGAAACCGAGACTAATCTATAGTGTGGGAAGCCACGATACCCTACGTTTTACCCGACAAATATTTACCGCTAGCTTCAAACAGTTCAAAGTTAACATTTTTGATGGTCACACATGAACATCAAGGGGACTGCAAACTTTATGAATGTGGAAGTTCTGTTCTTGGAAGATAGACAATTTCAATATGACGATAAAATTGCTTGTATCAGTTCAAGCGCCAAATTTAGAAAAAATTCAATTTCAAATTTCAATTCTTTTATCACAATAAATTATGACAACCAAAAAGAGAAACATAAGTTTTCTTTATCCAAAGAGTACTAGTAGAGTTACTAGTTTTTTATTGTTGTGTGAGTTTTTTTTGTGTTATTTTTACGTATTTATGTCTAACAGCAAGAAAGACAATCTATAAAAGTGTTAAGGAAATATATAAAATTGCGGAAATATCTTCCACATTATTCTCTTTCAAAACCAGACTTAAGCGAGAAATAATAAAACAAAGTATTTTTGACGTGATGAACAAAAAGTTTTCTTAACTTATGTTGCATAATTTAATTATTATAATCCTGTAATGTTTTGATAAATAAAGTCTTTAACACTTTGCTTCAGTAAGCATGCGCGATGGCGCGCCACTCATCGCTTTTGATACTATTGTGCAATGTTTCTACTTTCCTTATTATTAAACATGAAGTAACCTCGGAATAATTCATCCATTTTTTGTCTATTTACACCGACTGTGTCACAAATTTTAAAGAAAGAGGAAACAAAAGACGAATTTACAACTCCACGTATGTCTGCCTTAAGAGCTGTAGGATGTGGACTCGATTCCCAACCAAACATGCGCACCGCGAGAAATTTTTCTCGATTCTACAAAACAGGACAAGGCTACGAATCTGTATAAGTTTGTCTCGTTTTCGCACGACATAAAGACACGACAAAATTTTCTTGCGGTGCGCATGTTAGGCCTGCTGAACAAGCATTTTTATGACGAAGATAGATGTTTGGTCTGTGTCTGTAAAATATCAACCAATATTTATTTATTTTATTTATTAGTGAGGTAAACGTCAGACGCAGAAGCCGCGCAGGTTTATCCAGACGTTTTTTTTATAAAATAGCGAAAACAGTCCGATTTCATGCTCCCACCAATCAAAGTTATAAGATACGCTTTTCTAGAATAATCGGTGATCGCTACAGAAGCATTTATTTCGGATAATACGAGGTAATAACGATTCGGCTTCCATTTTACTGCAATTAAAGTTTAATGACTTATGGGGCTTTTAGTTGGTTAATTTAAGTTTCGAGGGAAAAGTTCGAATTGATTTTGATGTATAGGTATACTGTTCTTATTTTTGGAGTGACTTGGATTGAATTTCAGCAGAAATACTATACAAAAGTAGTATACGTACAAACTATGTACTTATAAGCAGTTTGTCTTTTCCTATATAATAAGTCAGGTACTATTATATAAGCTATTGTCAGTTGTCCATAATACATGGCAGTTTGTCTTTTCCTATATAATAAGTCAGGTACTATTATATAAGCTATTGTCAGTTGTCCATAATACATGGCAGTTTGTCTTTTCCTATATAATAAGTCAGGTACTATTATATAAGCTATTGTCAGTTGTCCATAATACATGTACTATTTATTTTGTTCATAACTATCGTGGAGAGGTGAGAAATTGAGAATAATTGTGTGCTAATTACATTTTTAACTGACTTCAAAAAAAGAGGAGGTTCCATCACTGTATGTATTTTTTTTAATTTATGTTCATCGATTTCTCAGTCAGTTGCAGACCGAATTTGATAATTTTTATTTTGTTTGAAAGGTTTTACATTAAAACACCTGGGTATGTCCTAAAACTGCATCCCGAACCACCGGAGGACGGGCAGCAGCGTCCTCTCGGTTAACGGTGGTGAGCTTTCTGCGATCCCCAAGCCGCCTGCCAAGCGTGGGGATTATGGCTAGAGTATATAGTATTCTTTGATTATGGCAGCCCCTCGCTATTAAGGGAGAGGCCAATTAATTTATGAAATTACTGTAACTAGTATGAAGAGATTTAACATCTAATATCTCAGGGGTGACGAGCGCAGTGCAGTGCAGCGCAGCAGGATTGTGTTCGCAAGGTCACAATTCTGGCACAGCTACTGTTAGTGGCAGGCGTGACGCTTACCACCAGGCGAAAGTCTTGCTCGTCTCGGGTCTCGGGTATCGGGTCTCTAAAATCAATGTAGGTAGGTAGTAAAATTTAACTAAATCTCACCAATCTATTGTACATAATATAATAGACCCAGATATAAAAAGAGTAGATGGTCGAAAATAATAGAAATTTATATATTCTCACAGATTGTTTCCACAGAAATATAACAAGATATTCATGTAAAGTACAAGAAAGTATAAATAAAGAGCGCAAAACTAGCAGTTAGGTAATATATTATTTTCACTTGACATTATAAAAAAAAAAGTCCATCGTCCAGCGCTGGACGTGTTCTGGCTGATGACGATATTAAAAGACCTGGGTATGTTATATCCTTAATACCCTTCATACCGCTTGCACTCTATTGCTTGGCTGTTGAATAACTGACAAAGGTGTGGTAC
Organism: Erannis defoliaria; assembly: GCA_905404285.2. Taxonomy (NCBI): domain Eukaryota; kingdom Metazoa; phylum Arthropoda; class Insecta; order Lepidoptera; family Geometridae; genus Erannis; species Erannis defoliaria. The sequence continues at coordinate 6,277,463 of FR990090.1, forward strand.
TTCCCCAGTCGGACTCTGCAATATAGCTCTACCATACATATTAACTAATAATAATAATAAATATCGGTGGTAATTTTTCACACAGCGCCCCATACCTACCTACCTACCTAGTACCTATTATTTATTCTGTGCCGTAACCAAAGATTACGAAAGATGCGCTATCGCGTAATAAAACAACGTTTGAAAATTACCCCCGTGCCGTCATGTTTTCGAGTTGCGCCGGAGTGTGAAAGTAGATAGCACTTTTATGAGAGCAAAAGGGATAGCGCGCGTCTCGCTTAGTGAGCGTACACAGGCGAGACAGTCCTTGGGGCCGTTTTCACGGGGCCATTTGTGGGCACGATATGACATATCTCCCTCCTTATTTATATAATATCATTGGCCGTAACTAAGCAAAGCTTGTAATATGGAAGGTAGTGCTGCGTTCCGTAATGCGCTAAAAGTGATAATATCGCGAATCCGACCAAAGTGACATGTATTATTCGATCAAATCGAAGCCCTTATATTTTGGGACTATTCAATTTGGTCGTATTCGCGATATTATCACTTTTAGCATAGATTAAGTATATTAATATACTTAATATTACTTATAATATTAATAATATATACTTTTAGCGTATTACGGAATACGGTACAGATAGCTTATAGAATACTTATATACTAATTTTTTTTGTAAATACATAGGTACTTATAATAAGTACATACCTACTCCACCCAGAGACAGGATAAACATCTATATTCGTCACATACATTTTTGTCCTGGGGGATCGAACCCACGCCCTACAGCTGAGGGCCGACATGCTACCAACTGAGCTATAAGGCAGTCAACCCAAAGGCAGGCAGTCAGTCAAATTATTTGATTGATTAAATTTTAGAACCTGTATACTGCGCTGAGTGCTCGCTAGGTCTACTGTTCGGAGAACTACTTGTAAAACCAGTTGATAGGTAATAGAATGATTGCATGGAACCAAATACTAATTTAAATCGATTCAATGAATTCGATTCAAATTACTTCTTCTAAGATGGTCGATAACATTCAGCTTTGTGCCCTTTCCCATGAAGTCGATAGCTGGTTTCCAATAAAAATGCTAATTAAATCGATTTAGTATTGAAGTTACTATTATTTTGAACACATTGGAATATCTTTTGACTATTTAAGTAGATATAGTGACTAGGTGTCTTCGAGAGAATAAGGAATAAATCACAATAATCATTAGCTGATTTAGTAAAAGAAAGCCAAAAGGGTCTGCTAGAATTGGAATCAGTTCCTGTAGTAGAATCCTAATCATAGACAAGTAACTTTAAAAAAAAGCAGCTGACTTCAAATTAATATGGGATCACCTCGGGAGTATATATCCTATAATTTTTTTTTTCATAATCGGTCCACGCATCATCAAATCAACAGCCGGAAGACGTCTGCTGGACATTACATACTACATTAAAGGGAGGTGTTGCCATAATGGTTACGACCGTTAACCGAGAGGACGCTACTGCGGTCCACAATTGACGGAGAAATCGGTGAACATATATAAAAAAAAAATCATACCGTCGAACATAGAACCTCCTCCTTTTTTGAAATCGGTTAAAAAGTTCACTTATATTTTGCTTGGTACCGGACACTGGAGCAACACCGCCTCAACTCGAGCCTTTTTGCGATTCTTTGCCGGCAATGCCTCGCCATGAGACAATAAAATAGGCAATGCCGATTAGTGTCGAGCTGATATGGTGTGCCACAACTCTTATGTCCAAAAAAATATAGACTATACAACATGTAACAAAAAGGTTCAACATTACTGACAGGTATGTATGTTATCATCATTATGAACAAAGTTTACTATGGGACCAACATAGAATTGGCGAAAAAAGAAACGGCTGTTCCATACAAAAAGTTCATTGACAAAATGGTCAAAATGTATGGAATAGCAGTTTTTTTTGCGATTTCAATGTTGGCCCGATAGTAAAAGTTGTTCATAATGATGAGTACATACATACCCTTCAGTATTGTTGAACCTTTTTGTTACAGATTGTCTAGATAAAGGAACACCAATCGATCGACCTTTGATCGATGCCGTTGATTGACGTCGACTGGTTCATTCTACCTTCGACCGATCTATTATTATATGGTAGCACTGACTGTTCACTTCTACTAAGTGTCGATTGATGATCAAGCGAGTGGTTTGGACTCTAAGTCGAACAGGGTCTTTGTCTGAAAGCTGTACTGCGCTTGCGCACAATACAGGGTTACGTGTAACGAGTAATACACGCCTGAAGGAGGTCATTGCGCTCAAGAAAACAACTTTTATTACGGGACAAAACCCTGAAACCGCGAAAGAAAGTCTATTACAAAGAAAATTGTAACTCGTCCTCGACAAAATGTATGGTGTCAGGGTTGATTTTCAGGGTTAGCCCCATAGTAAAAGTTGTTCACGATTATAAGTGCAATGACCTCCTTTCAGCTCAGTAATACCGATCCGCATCTATAGATCATATATACACATACAGCTTCAGCCCCGTCGGCCGTTTGAAGTGCACCTCACTCTAACGTTGATTAGTAGTCAATTAAGTGTTCCCATAACAGCACTAATAAAAGTTTTCGGTGATTTGGATGTATTTTGTTGTAATCAATTTCTGGCGGCGTCCGTCTGTGTAAGAACAAACGGTCGTTTTATTGGCGTACCGAATCCACTGAGGTCGATCTCGAATACGCTTACCGGACTTGACTTTGGGGTTCCGTGGGAGAAAGAGGAAATTGTTTTAAAAAAAACTATAAACTTAAGCCAGACAACATAATACATTAAAAATAATAACAAAAAAGAATTAAACAAATACATTAAATAATACATACACAATAAAATTAATAATAATAATTTACTTTAATACATTTCCTCAATATAAAAAACTTTTCGTCTGAAAAGAGGGTCAAGTGGAATCTATTTCCCGCGTACCACCTTAACAATCTCCGGAGCCTTAAGTCTTAAGAAAATGTCTCATAAAGCTCGGAGTCCCGAGTCTTCATTTAACACGCTTTTGACAGTGAAGACTACCCTGAAGAACTGAAGACTACCCTAACTCCGACTGAAGGACTAAGGGCAAAATTGATTTTGCTTCCGGATGATGGGACGTTGTATTGATGACCGCTGGTGTCCTAATCGTACGAGGTCTGCCGCTCCTTTAGAATTTTGTAGAAGCTTAAAAATATCTTTTGACGAGTAACCGCAGCGATGCAGCGCAATAACCTAGAATTTCTGATTGTCTTTCATCATAATCATCAGCCCGGAGACGTCCACTGATGAACGAAGGCCTCCCCCTTAGACCGCCGTTAATAATTCTAGGTCCTAAAAGTTTACAGCATTTCTAGACATAGTTCATACCACTTTCGACACCAAATATATCGAAACTTGGTCGATCTTATTCACACATCGATTTATCGTACTCGGATCAAGTTCGAATAGAGTTGTAGAAAACTTCGAGGTGTGGTGGGAAACTCTGTTTTAATATTGCTTACGTTTTCCTTAGGTGCATTAAACTTTTATCAGATTTAAGTATCTTATGTTAATGTTTGATGTACCTATTGGACTTGGATCTGGGTATGTTCTAAAACTGCATCCAGAACTATCGGAGGACGGGCAGTAGCGTCCTCTCGGTTAACGGTGGTCAGCATTCTGCTAACCCCAAGCTAGCTGCCACGTAGGATACGTAGGATAGCTGACAATGGTTCATCATCATCAGACCGCCACACTGTACGACAACCTGCCATTTGCATCCACCGGTTGCCCGCGACTTTTACAATGTCGTCGGTCCACCTAGTGCACGGTCCACCTTCCTACGCTGCGTCTTCCGGTTCGCGGTCGCCACTCAAGAACCTTTCTTCCCCATCGGTTGTTAGTTCTTCGAGCGATTTGGCCTGCCCGTTGTCACTTCAACTTGCAAACCTTGCGAGCTATGTCGGTAACTTTGGTTCTTTGGCGAATATCCTGGTTCCGGATTCTATCGCGCAAAGTAACTCCGAGCATAGCTCTCTCCACGCCTTATTAGGGAGGGGTTGCCATAATCCCCACGCATGGCAAACAGCTTGGGACACACACAGAAACCAACAAAAACAACACACAAATCACAGAACACTCTCCACAATACCTATTCTATTATTGTACGGAACCTTATCTCCTTCCCTCGATATCGACCCCATCGCCGCCGGCCATGTCGAAAGGCCATCTCAAGAAGCCGAAAGCCGCGCGTCGGTCGAAATTTTATAGTTTATAATTACTTCTGATTGCCGCCGTGACCCGACCGATTCGCTTTGAGAGTACGATCTCACTTCTAGATTGCATACTCGGGTACAATCTTTGTGTGGTTTTCCTCGTGCGTTTGTTTAGAAAAGGGTTTGGAATTTGGGGTATTTGGTGTCTTTTTTCCAACTTGCAGGTATACGTTGTGATGATGTGTGAATACTCTATGACGTTGACTACAACAAACTACAAAGACTACTTATCCTACTACACAAAAAAGAAACAAAAGGATTGTATCCAGACCGATGAAAGTCTAGAGACAATCCAAATGCTCAAACCCGCTACTAGTCGGCAGCGTACCCAGCATGCTGGCGGCATTGCCACGCTGGATGGCAATGCTTATGCGTTAGGCCAAATAAACGCCAGCATTTTTGATCACGTGTCGCGTCGACCAGGCGCTCGGATATATTTATATGTTGTTATAGTTATACTTAGTAGGTAGGTACTAGTATAGTTTTATTACATCTGTGGTTGTAATAAGAAACTCATGCTAAGTCTTAGAGGAGCTGATTGGTTACTAAAATAAAGTGCTAATGTCCATGAACTAACCCACCTCACAAGGACATATTTATATTAAAATTTTCGCATAGAGAACCAACTTCGCACAAGGGTAAATATAGTTTCACAGCATACGAACGCAGAACCCTAAGCGGTAATAGAATAAATCACAGCCGACTTAAAAAAAGAGGAGGTTCTGTATTCGATATGTTTGTATTCACCGATCGCTTAATTTAGAATTATTATAATTTTTGTTTGAAAGTGTATTATATTCTCGAGGTGGTCTCATAATTGTTAGAAGTCGATTAAATATATTGGTGAGAGGTAACCAGCTTGTAAAAAATATATTTATTTAGTGAACATACAAACCAGAATGTAATTACATTAGACTAAAATACCTACTATACTAAAATAATGAACCTAAAACTAAAAAACCTGTGTTTTTTAAATATAAATATATTTATATAAAATTTTTGTGGTTCTCGATTTTGTATTTATATGTACCATTTGTTTTATAACAGAAACATAACGCGGATATAATTATTAAGGCTAATTGGGGGAGGTAGTACAGCTTCCCCATCTCTTACCAATATTTAAGTAGCAAAGCAGGCGTACCTTAGTTTTGCTCCCGCCGATAGAGCCCGGTCTAATAGATCCCGTCTCGTAGAACCGCGTGAGGATCTTGGAGACGCAGCCGTGGGAGACGAGGAGCTGCCGGCTGATGTCGCACGGCCGGACGCCCATAATGGCGAGCTCCACGATCCGCTTCCGAACTCCGTCGGGCAACGGTCGGCCATTAACAAACACGCCGCCTAGCTGGTTCACGCCAGCTTGCCCTGCAAGATAAAAATCATCATCACTACTTTGACTGCCTTAAAGCTCAGTTGATAGCATGTCTGCCTTTAGACCGTAGCCTTTGTAGCGCGTGGGTTCGAGCCCCACCCAGAATAAGCATTTATGTGACGAACATAGATGTTTGTTCTGTGTCTGGGTGTAGTAAGTATTTATCTGGTTTCCATTTTATAAGCTTTGCTTAGTTTGGGGCTATATGGCGCTGTGTGAATTTTTTTTACAGATATTTATATTTTATTATTTTATATTATATTTTATTTATATTATCAACTGCCAGAAAACGTCCAGTGTTGGACGAAGGCCTCCCCCTTAATAGGGAGGGGCTGCGATAATCCTCACGCTTGGCAGGCGGCTTGGGGATCGCAGAATGCTCACCACAATAGCTGATCCTCCGCGCGTCTGTGGTCTCTGTCTAATTACATAGGTAAAAAAGAATAGCCGGCGTGCTTGCGCCAAGTTTCGTACAGTAATTTTGTTAGAAAATAATTAATTGCAATAAAGTAATTGCGGAAGAAAAAAAACTATCTCAATAGTAAGATAGATTAAAGTGTTACTCGTAACCTTTACTAATGTTGGTTCTGTGTCTTCATTCAAAAATACAAAGAAAAATTGACTTAGACATTTTTAGAGGTTATTTTAGCATTTAAAGTTTTTGTTAGAGACAACTCTGTCCCTTTCCCACAAAACAACGTCACGCTTTACTTGTCAGAATATAATTTATATGGCGTAAAGAGAAGTGACGTCACGATTTGCTGTTTCGCCTCTCTGTCTAGCATGATATTAAAATGCTTATAAGTTGCTTATTTTTGATCAAATTTTCATTTTCTTTTCATTAATCAGCTATATTGATGGGCCACATTTTAATAGGACAATAAAAAAAACAGTCATTAGCCTATTATAATTATGATTATGTACAAAATAAATAAAACTATCTTACATGTTAAGTAAGATATGTCAGTCACATATATTATATCTCACATATGTCTCGGTTCATTCTTGTCCTATTTTTTTTCAGTTATGTGTGTATCTTAGTTTTTAACCAACTTCAAAAAAAGAGGAGGTTCTATGTTCGATTGTATGTATATTTTTGTTTATTTGTTTTTTGTGTATGAGGATGACCTTGCATTGACTGCCACCTCGTCTAATGTTCTTCGAAGATGCGGTCTACGATGGAGCACGCTTGTCTATACCGGGTTACAGGTTAAGTCTACCTAGATCCTTTAGGGGGTTATAGTATACATCATTACTAAAGACAAAAAAAAATACCAACATTTAAAAACAAAAAAAAACATTTAAAATCCGTAGTAATTAATTAGTAGTAATGTATTCCTTGGTCTAGAATGCAAAATAAAACGACAAGGTTTTGATAGGGGGTCCCATAGTCAAATCAGTCAATAATGATGTATACTAAAACCCCCTAAAGGATCTAGATCGACTTAACCTGTAACCCTGTATAAGTAGTAGATACCGATCCACTCGCTAAGTACTTATATAGATTTGCAAATTTATATCTCAAACGCGAGTATCTTACTACCTCCTACAACGGCCCTTTTACGATACAATATGGATCGTAAAGCTGTTACTTCTGTAGACCCAAACCTTGAACCTAATGCTATTTGTAAAGGAAGATATCTTCTTTTACTTAAGGCCGCGCACATCCATGTTTCAAGCACATTTTTTACTGTGTTCAATCATTATTGAAAGCTGAATTAGATAGGGCCACATTTAGCGGAGTAAAAATATGGCAGTTACGCAGATTCGTGCGTGTCAAGATTCGATTTTCGTATTTATTTATTTTATATTTCGTGCGTTTTTTTTGTTACAAGCATGTATAAATATTGTATCTAAAAATAATTGCGTTATTTCGTGACAATCTATATTATTTACAAGTGATTTTCGGTCAAAATTTGTAAAAAAATTTTTTTTTTTTTTTTTTTTTCTTCTTTAAGATAATATAGAAAGATTACACAAGCGTTAGTTCACTTCTCACATCTTATAGATACAAATATATTTTTTGGGAAAACACAAACTTATAAAAACCGTCAATAAACTGCTAAGACTGCACGTTTTTAAAACAAGGCCCTTAATGGAACTCGTAAACGAAAGTCTCGTAGTAATAATCTGAAACTGGGATGATCTGGTTTTTTTACTGCTCAAACTTGTTACCCCAAAAAAGACGCGGTCCTTCGATAAAAATACACATATCATTTTAAACGAAAACAAAATAGCCCCTTAGCAAAATGTTCCTTCCTTAATGACTCACTACAAAAATAAATTATGTTTCAACGCTTACGTCTCAATTGACAAAGTCTTCCGAGTTTAAAGTATTGCGAGTCTGCACCTGCCTTTATTTAAGGCTAATACGTATTTGATTGCCAAATTCCATACAACCTCCCAAACCGCCATTTATATAAAAATACAAAAACATATTTAACTTTCTAATTAAAGATATAGATGCGTTATCTTTCTAGAAGCTCGTAAATATTTTACGAGGTAAAAACAGATCGACAAGTTAAGGGAATTTTATGTGCCTAAATATGGTTTTAATAGGTAAAAGAATATGAAATGGTAATCTAAACTAGAAGTCGATTACGTAGATTAATTTACAGTTTTTGGGCCTTTGACTAACTGAGAGAGAGGTGTTTCCTTGGTTTGAAGGAAGCACCGAAGCTTGATTAACTTACTGGCTCCTATTAAACTTTGCGATATATACTGTATAAAAAAAGTAAACTACTTGTAGTGGTAGGACTCTACTGCAGAGTCCGCCTGGGGAAGTACCACACCTTTGCCAGTTATTCAACCTCCAAGCAGTAGTGTGCAAGCATTACTGTGTTCCGGTTTGAAGAGCAATGTTACCAGAGAAATTGCTGGGTACGAAGAGATTTAACATCTAATATCTCAGGGTGTCGAGCGCAGTGCAGTGCGGCGCAGGATTGTATTCGCAAGTTCACAATTCTGAAATTGCGACTGTTAGTGGCAGGCGTGACGCTTACCACCAGGCGAACGTCTTGCTCGTCTCGCTAATTAATAGTATTTAAAAAAATTGAACTATTTAAAAATGTATCATAGGTTCGTACAGGCTGAGTGGTTAGTCTTATTGTCAGGGTTCTTAGACCTCTTTAATAGGCCTAAAATAGTTGTATTTGATTATCAGATAGAAAAACTTGTTTTCCGATTTCCGCTTAGTCTCTATTGCAGAGTCCGCCTGGGGAATTACCACACATTTGACAGTTATACAAAAGCCAAATACCGTGTAAGCATTAATGTGTTTCGGTTTCGGGTAATGTTACCAGATTAATTACTAAACATGAAGAGAATTGACATCTATAATATCTCAGGGTGACGAGCGCAGTGCAGTGCGGCGCAGGATTTCGTTCGCAAGTTTACAATCCAGCATTAGCGCGAGTACCGTTCTATGTCGCTAAATTTGACGTGTCGGTATAGCAGGTTTACTTAGACGAATTTACCGAATTATACCGATTTAAATGTCAAATATACGATTTAAATGTCAAATATACGATTTAAATGTCAAATATAGCAATCGTCAACGGTACTCGCTCTGCAGGGCAAGGGCCTTAATTTTGAATCGTACGCAAAGTTGCGCATGCGAAAGGAGCCGTCTTTTAAACGATATTGGACCTTAAAGTTCTATTATTATTAACGGGATAATTACCGTGATTATGTTTTAATAGAACTTTAGTAAACAACCGTGATAGTTTAAAACAGATTTTGAACCTTATTCCAAACAATATCGTTCGAAGGTCAGCTCCGCTCGCATGCGCAACTCTTACGTACGATTTACAAATAAGGCCCCTGGCACTGCTACTGTTATGTGGAGGTTTGATGCTTACCACTAGGCGAACGTCTCGATTGTTTCAACACTCCGTTGAATTAAAATAAAAACAGCCACATGCTTCCTTATTCCACTGTTGTATATAGTTCCATATGAGTTTTGGCGGGAACACGGAAAAATCATATCGTTGCTTTCTATTATTTTCTTAAGCTTGTGTTTTTTCGCGAATTAATGATTAAAAATGGTGGTGTTTTATTAATTGAGTGTTGAATTCGTTTGAAGACTATATGTTGAGCGCCGGCTCTCCTTCCGCGTCAGTCATTCTCTGTCTTTGCGACATGCGAGCCGTACGATACGACAATACAAACTTCTAATAATTGTACATGAGTTCTCTTTTTGCCATGCAGTAATTAGATTCGCTATCTCTATTTTCTGGCAAATGTAATATGCATACTTTTAGCTAGGTATGCTTGATTGTGTTGCAAGCGCTGGGCCCGTCCATTCCATTATCACTGTCGCTGCGTACGAGTAGAAGCTCATAGTAAAGTCGCCACCGCTTTACTAGGGCATGAATTGGACTGGACTATGACAAATTTCGTGTGACTGGCTGTGATTTCATGACATATTTGACGTGATTTTAATAAAAATCTTGAAAATTCATAAACTTGACACTGGCTGGTGCGATGCCAAGATCTAAAAAAAAATATAGTTCCATATCAATGACATAACAATTCAACTGTAGGTGGATACTTCGAATTAAATTAGATGTTACCTCTGGAACAAGAGCATCCTAAATCCGTGCCACAGATTGCCTGACAGTGCTTGCCTGCCGGCGCCGATGACCAGTGACCAATAAACTGTTCAAACTTCAATAATCAGTTCCACCAAACGCTCACACATCTCATTATACTTCTAGAAGGCTATCCGCTGGCACCTACGCATCGGCTACCGTTAAAGCCTGCATTATAAAACCATAAAACAATCGCCTGCCCAGCGATTTATTACCTTAATGTAATAAAATTAACGTTCTAATTTGTTTGGAGTAATCTGTATTTACGGCGTTTCTTTAAGAGCGATGCAGACGTGCTACTTTTTGTGGCAAATCGCGCGATATGTATTGTCCGCATTGCGTTATGAATAAGTCATGACGTAAAGTTTTGAAAGTTAATAAATACCTTATTTTATTTTAAAAGTGGTGTAAAAGAAGTACTCTTGCAATCAGTCAGTGATCTCTACGTGAATATTTTAACGAATGGAGGGAATAAGAAAGTGTTTTTCATTTAAAAAAAACACAATCAAATGATACAAATTTATTGTAAGTATGCATTTACAACAAAAAATAAGTATTTAAGTATTCTATGAGTTATCTGGTTCCCATAGTATCTACAAGCTTTGCTTAGTTTGGGGCAACATGTCGTTGTGTAAAAATTTCCTATCAATATTTATTTATTGAGACAGACCGACCATTGCCTCCCTAACTCACTTCACACGTATACCATTTCACAAATCCCATCACACGTTCCGTTTACTGTCAAACTTCGACACAATGAGGATCGTCGACAAAAAGTAGCTCGTCTGCCAAGGTGACACCCGCCTCACACCATTTCACGGTGTTGTCTCGCAAAACGAACCTCAGTCCGATGCAAATTACTTTCCTTGCTTTACGATTGCTCTTTCTTGACCACTCTTTAATGACTGAAGGACCGTCATTTAAAGCTCTACCATATTGACATCGGATAAGGTAGATTTTGTGTTGGGGTGGATATCAATAAAAGTATCAGAAAGGCCAGATCACATTAGTGTAGTGTTGTCTGGTAGCAATCGTTCCGCGAATCGGTAGAATCTAATCCCATAGGCTGATTCGATTACATTACATGTCGGCGATGCATTGATAGTTGCGAGTCCTGATTGGTCCAGTTGATGCTATTCTCATGTCGAAATGCTTTACGGTTTCAGGGAAAAGTTAGTTACGGTCTCAATTGATCAAAAATATAATGGCAATGTAATGTAGAGTTTACGCTGTCTGCGGCAGCAGAATGCCGCTTGCAAAAAGCGCTTTAGCGCCGCTTTAGAAATCAGTTACTGCTTTGTGCCTATCGCGGTGGAGACCATGGGCAGTTGGGGTGCTGATGCCAAGAGGTTAGTCCGCGAAATAGGGCGCAGAATTAAAGATGGCGGTGGTGACTCCCGCGCTGGCTTGTACCTGGTGCAAAGGTTGTCTATTGCCATCCAGCGTGGTAATGCAGCCAGCATAATGGGCACATTCAGATTCAGATTCAGATATTTATTGCTTCCACCAGCTTGCCTGGTGCATTTGCACCAGGTACAGTGAGGGGCGGGTTATTTTCTGACTGACTGATTGTTTTTTTTATTATATATTTTTTGACTATGTTGTTATGTTAACTAATGATTTAGACAATAAGATTAGATAATAACAATTAAAATTCACATTATAAAGTATTAAAATTCAATAGTAAATTAAAACTATATCAAACATCAATTTTGACAATCCCAACCCTTAAAGATAAAGATATTTTTATAAATAGGTATAAAAATATAAACACATTGGGTACCTATTATACCGAAACGAAAGCAAAAAATAATATTATTTAGTACTGCCGCTGAGATGAAATCTCATTTGGAAGGGATCGTAAACTTAAACCGAGACATACTGAAACGGTCTGGCTACCGATTGAGTGCCGAGCATTATATTTGCAGTGAAGGGAAGTACAGAGTGTTCCATTATACTCGTAATGTGAAATGTGCTATAAACCAGTGATATACAGTATGTCCCGTATATTACCTGAGCGTGTTCTTGGTTCCGTGAACCGCTATTTTTTTACTGGATTCAGAACGATCGTGATCTATACTTTATTGAAGGACTGGTGATCATAATTATGTGGTAATGGTAAGTATATACACTAACCGTATTATGCATAAAACAATAAAACAATGATTAAACCTTTTAACCTTTATTTTTAAGTTAAAGCGTGTTTTGTCTTCTTTTTTCAAACTCAATTCTTAATTCGAAAGATATGAACAAAAAACTTTTTTTTTAAATACTGTAAAGTTACGAGACGAGCAAGACGTTCGCCTGGTGTTAAGCGTCGCGTCTGCCACTAACAGTAGCAGTGCCAGAATTGTGAACTTGCGAACACAATCCTGCACCGCACTGCACTGCGCTCGTCACCCTGAGATTAGATGGTAAATCTCTTCATACCCAGTAATTTCTCTGGTAACATTGCCCTTTAAACTGTGTTCCGGACAGTAATGCTTGCACACTACTGCTTGGCGGTAGAATAACTGGCAAAGGTGTGGTACTTCCCCAGGTGGTTTATTCATTGTTTTAGTGTTTTAATGCAAATACCACGTAGGATCATGTAGCCAAATTATCGGTTATTAAGCATTAATTACGCTTCTGGCTTCGCTTTTATTATAATAGGTTACCTATGAAATTGCCGTTCTGCAGTACTTTGATTTGATCATGGTAGAGATCATTGCCTGGAAGAGGTCGCTGTTAGCGATAAGGACGCCACTTGTGGCACTAGTTCTTAAGGCTCTTGTTTCTATTGTTGTTTGATTTTTGGTGTGCACAATAAAGTGTTTCTATCTATCTAATATTAGAAAAAAAATATATAAAAAAATACTTACGTTAACTTAACTCATAAAAAACGGCAATTTCATAGGTAAAGACCTAATAATATTCTATTGTATGCCTACTGCTTCGATTTTGAACGGGTGCAATGTTCTAAGTAAGTTTCGTATAGGCTGAGCGATGAGTGGTCAGTCCTAATGACTGACGGTGTGCCGACTGAAGGCCTCTGACATGGATTGATGGTTGTTGTTACAGAAATTACAGAAATACAGGACATACAACCGGAACATACAAAATAATGGAATGCAGTGACATGATTTTTCCGTGTTCTCGACAAGTCTCCTTTTTTCGCCAAATTTTTCTGTGTATTTTTTAATTTTTTATTTATGACCTGGAAACAAGTCCTTCAGCCGCAAATGCGCAATAGGTTACCTACATAATGTTTCTGTGATTATTCACAGTATTACCAGGAGAGAATACAAAATCCGTTTCAAGAAGTTTTTTGCCGAGCTTTTTTTTCTTAGTTATTGGCGTTGCACGTTGTGCATTCTGCCAGTACAAGTTTAAGATATTGCAAGTTTTTTTAAATTAAAATCAAGTCAAACCTGTCACGAAATCACGGTCAGTCACACGAAATTAATCATAGTCGAGTCCAAGTCATGCGCTAGTAAAGTTATGGCGACTGTACTATGAGCTTCTACGGAGTTTTGAAAACAACACGAAAAGACATGTTCCACCACATTATATCACTTGCCCACACTCGTGCATGTAATTCAACACTCAATGAATAAAACACCACCATTTTTCATTAATTCGCGAATAAACACAAGTTTAAAAAAAAATTGAATGCAGAGACATGATGTTTCCTCTTGAGAATTGGCACAATGCACAAACGTGCTGTGGCCCCAGAACAAAGGAAAAAAAAAAAGTTGTTTCCGTGTTCCCGCCAAAACTCCCTTTGCCGAGCTTATTATCAAAACAAAAACGTTTAACTTTCATGTCGGTTTATAAAACTATGTTGCAAGATTAGCATACACTGAGGTACTTAATATAATGTATATTTCTATACTTTCAGCGTAACGAGATGACCAGGGCTGCAAGCGTAATAAAACTAGGATGTATTTGACACTAATCTTTACATCCTAGATTTTGTTGCCTTACTCATTAAACAGCTTACTACTTGTAGGTATACACTTTATGTCATAACTTCCAAGATTTGAAGTCTTGATCGTAAAATTACCCATAGGATCGAAAGAGAATGAAAATAAAGCCGTCTAGTGATAGTCGGACTCGCGCAACGAGGGTTCCGTACACAACACAGGTCATCATCAGCCAGAAGACGTTTTCTGCTGGATGATGGCCTCTTTTAATAGGGAGGGTTGCCATAATCCCCACGTGACTTCTGTGGTAAGACTACATAGGTGCATACAGCGACGTTGATAATGGAATGGACGGGCCCAGCGCTTGCAAATCGATCAAAATTAACAAGACAACACCATCAAGCATACCTAGCTAAAAGTATGCATATTACTTATGCCGGAAAATAGAGATAGCGAATCTAATTACTAAATGACAAAAAGAGACCACATGTACTTGTACATGTGTTAGAAGTTTGTATTGTCGTATCTTACGGCTCGCATGTCGCAAAGGCAGAGTTTGACTGAAGCGAGTGGAGAGCCGGCGCACAACATATAGTCTTCAAAATCCGTGCGCTTATTTCCCGTCCATTCATCTTATCATTGTCACTGGGTGCATATAGGTATCTAGTTTTCTATAAGAACATGTATGTACTATATTCAATCTAAGTGACAGGTTATTGATAGAACTATACCTTTAGGTATCCGTTTTCAGATCAGTTTGTTAGATTGATCTATGCCCATGGCCCCTGCCACTGTACAGTGCCCATAGCTACTATGTTTAGAGTCCCTGGATTAGATTGTATTAATCTAATCAGGGACACCACAGTCAAAAGGTATCCGTTGTTAGAGTGACCACGGCCGCTTTTGTGTCCTTCAACAGAGAACTTTACAGAACCATAGAACCAAGTCTTTTTCCAATCCCGATCGCATTTAACACTCGATCAGTAAATCCCTAATACGCTTCCAGTTTAACAATAGTCGTAAAAGCAAGCACAAGTGCGAGCTGCAGCGTAAAACTCGCCGCTATTTTTTGTATATTTTTTTTCCTTTGCGAATATATCGGCAATATATCGGAGGGTTATGACGGGGTTTACAACTTGTGACTGATTTTACAACGCCGACGATTGGAGACGATGTTCGGGTGATGCTTAGCTACCGATGTAGAGCTTAGCAAGTGTTAGTGTTGGGAATAATTTTATCCTGTTATTTTTTTCATCCGACTTCAAGAAAGCGATTACTCCGCCAATTATGAATTAATTTTACTTTATAGGTCATAACTTTAGAGGTGGTTCCATATACATTTACCTGATAGAAATCGATCCAGTAAGTTTGGTATTTAAAACAAAATAACTGGAATAAAGATATCATCTAGGAAATCGAGATTGAAATCGGTTCATATTTCTTAGACTGTATTAAATGGTGATGTTACTAAGCTCTTAGCATAATCAGTCTGTTAAACTGTCTACTGAACTTAGGCCTAATCTCGACGGGTGTTTAGGCCATATCAACCACTGCTCCGGTCCGATTCACATAGGAATCGAACCGGAATAAAAATATATCGAATTTCTTCCTATTCATAATCATAATCAATTTATTGGTGACATGTGTTACAGGTTAAGTAGGAAATATATATATACTTTACACAAATCTTTTTTTATTTATTTATGACATGAGCCTTTATTACTTATCTAAAACAAACTACAAAGACTACTTTAGCCTACTACAAAAAAAAAATTTTTTTGTTTTGTTTATTATAATGTATTTTTTTTGTTTTGTTGGTAGTATTAAAATGTATGAGCTTAGTGTTGCTTTGCTTGCTCTTTTGTCATGGCACCAATCAACAAAACGCGATTTGATACGTTACGTTGCTGGGCCATATACCTAGTATATTTGGAGAGACATATACTGAGAAACGTACTTTTATATGCAATTAGTTTTTTTTAGTATTAGTTTAGTTTTTTTTAAATTAGTTTTATGTACGATGTATGCAGGTTTCCTCAGGATATTTTCTTTCGCCGAAAAGCCTGATCTCCATAGAACTAATTGGCAAGGGTCCGGGTTTCAACCCACGACCTCAAGTCGAGTCTCTATGTGAGTCGAGTCTCCCGTTAGACTATTAGGGCTTACAAAACTCAAAAATACAACAAAAATATACGACCTGAAAAATATATTTAAATTACTAGCTTTTCGGCAAAGGAAAATTTCGTGAGAAAATCTGCAAAATCTGTGTCCGGAGAAGACACTCAATTGCCTAAGTGTCTCGCAACTGGGCCAACGTGGGTAAATGTCCCAATCGCCCTTCTAGGGTAGGACTATGTTTTTTTTTTTTTTTATTATGTACTTCCTTATCAAATCTTAAAAATCTAATTAAACAATATTTTAACCATGGTTTAACAACCTATATGTGCGGTAGTGGACTAATTAAAAGGCTGATTACTTTGATTATATATCCAGCCAGCTAGATCCTCCAAGGCTGATTATAATAGGCTCTGATAATAGAAAAGGCTAATGTATTTTTTTTCTTAGTTATTAGCATCGCACGTTGTGCATTCTGCCAGTGTCAAGTTTATGCAATTTTTTTTAATTAAAATCAAGTCAAATATGTCATGAAATCACAGTCAGTCGCACGAAATTAGTCTTAGTCGCGTCCAAGTTATGCCCTAGTAAAGTTATGGCGACTGTACTATTAGCTTCTACGGAGTTTTGAAAACAACACGAAAAGACATGTTTCACCACATTATATCACTTGCCTACACTCGTGCATGTAATTCAACACTCAATGAATAAAACACCACCATTTTAATCATTAATTCGCGAAAAAACACATGTTTAAGAAAATAATAGAAAACAGCGACATGATTTTTCCGTGTTCCCGCCTAAACTCCGGCTAATGTTTTGCAGTGGATTAAAATTGGCTACTAACAAGGTTTTTTTTTTTTTTTTTTTTTTTTTTTTTAACACTTATAAGTGTGCGTTTGACCACCAACTCGCCTGTTGGTAAGCGACGATGTGGTCGAGGATGAAGCACGCAGACTTAGAAGATACCTATTCACTCTGACCTTGTGTCAGAGGTTTCACTCATTGGCTAACTTGGAGGATTTAGCGCCTCGGTTGGGTTAATCACTGTTAGCTAATAACAAAGTTCCACAAGTATAGTGCTTCTTCGACGGAACAATAGCAAAAAAACTTAAAACTTATCGAATTAAACCTCATTGTGTCGAACTTTAAAGTTGCTTGTTGACATTGACATTGATATCAAACCTGTCTCTAAAACCAGCCCCGAATATCTAGTCTTGCTTTTATTTTAAAACGAATTTTAAACATTTCATATAAAAATAACAAAATAAAATGGATCGATGCCGTTGTCCGGATTACGAAGCCGCTGTGAAAAATCTAAGATTCTATACCATGGGCACTTATAGGTCTGACGTCATCGATAACTACGATAGTAAGTATTCTGTGTTAAAAAACAATTCAGGCTATTCTTATCCACTGAACGACCGAACATTAGAATACAAAGAACTACACAATCTCTGGGTAATGTTATAGGCGAGTTTTTTGGCGGGAACGCAAAAAAAACATGTTGCTGCATGAAAAAATAACAAAAAATCATGTTTTTTCGAGTGCTAATGCTTAAAAATAGTGGCGTTTTAACCATTAAGCGCTGATTTATGCGCAAGAGTGTGGGCAAGTGATATAATGTAGTGAAACGTGTCTTTTCGTGTTGTTTCCAAAACTCCGAAGAAGCTGTAAAGTTTCCACAACTTTACTAGGGCATGACTGGACTTGACTGTGACTTACTAAGTGTGACTTTGACTGTAACTTGACTAAAAACTAAGTAAGAAGCGAAAATACTTTACACTACCTAGCAAATGCACAAAGTGCGACGCCATAATCCTCCCATGAGAAAAGAAGAAAAAAAAATTATGGGCAGGCGTGATGCTTTCAACCAGGCGAGTCTCGCTCGTCTCGTCACTCTATTGCATAAAAAAGCTGGGTTTTCATTTTGACTGTCTATGTTTGGATAGATATAATAAACTCTTTATTCTGTATAAAATCAGCCTTCTAATATGACATTGTCTATTGCTGGACATATGCCAACCCTCAAAGAGGCGATAAGGCTACCTATCTGGCCCCTGGCCCAATAGGGTGGATGACTGAAGTTTATATATCGTTGAAACCAATAGCTTTGATGAAGAATTTAAGTAAATATAGTATGTTTATTGAAAAAATAATTTAAATCGGTTAATAATGTTCTGAAATATAAGCGTTTAAAGTATTTGAAACTTTTAAACTTTCGCGATTTGAACATATAATTATGTTTATACAGTCAGTCAGTCTGTCTACGGCCGCGAGCGGTAGCGAGCGCATGTATTGTTGATGACTCACCGCTTCACGATGACGACAAATTTTGTGAAGTGCTGTAGTTGCAATATAGTAATATGTGAAGTTCTTGCGTTTATACAAAACAAAATAGATGTTGTCAGTGAAGATAGCTTAGTGCGTATATGTACTACATCATTTTCTGCAGAAGAAATTACCAGCGCCAAGAAACTGTTATTTGAATCTGTATCGAATTCCAAGCGAAGAATAACTCGGAAGAAGGATGGCCGGTCACAACGAGATTTGTACGATGTTATTAGTCTTTTTAAAGAGACTGATCCGGAACTGACACCAACTTTTGTGGCCAGAGATTTGCAAAAATTACCACCAGTTCATTTCGACCATCTGGATCCGACAAAACTTCTGAAAGATATACTTGTGATCCAGAAAGAGCTACAAATCATAAAAGAAACATATGTATCTGAAGAAAAATTTAATGAGATTAAATACGAACTATCTAATTTGAAAAATGCATCCTTGGTAAATAATAACTTTGAATATCAGATAAATAGAAAGCGTGGCGGAGGAGTTATATCAAATAGTTGTTTTTTGGACAGCGGCCCTATCGGCCTACCTCACATTTCGCATGCGGAGCAAAATAAAACTCAAAGTCAGCCGGCTCACAGCGCGTCTACCTCGCAAGTGTGTGTGACAGCTGTGACGTCCCCCGCGCACATTGCCGCTCCCGTCGAGACCCAGCGCGCGCAAGCGCATCAGATTATTGAGAGTGCTGAGGCCCCCCGCAACTGCACTGTGGTTTCAAACACGGGCACTCCGCTTGCGCTAGCGCAGCAGGGTCTTCCTAATACGGAGCGCAGTTCGTGCATGTATCGACAGGTCACATCTACACCTACCGCGTCGATCGATAAAACATTGGCAAAAGTTTTATGTTCGGAAGGGGAATGGAAGAGTCAAAAGAAGAATGACCAATGGATCGTAGCGCAGCGAAAGAGACTGAGGAATAGATTTAATACATTGGAGGGCAAAGCGCGAAATAATATTGCAGAAAAGTTTAGAGCTGCCGAGATTAGAGTGCCTTTGTTTATAAATAATGTGGATGTAAACACATCGGAAAATGACATAGCCGACTACATTTTGGACAAAACACGAGTTCGTGTCACCTTGCAGCGGATAAAAACAAAGGTACAAAGGCAGTTTAATGCATACAAGATGTTCGTACCTAATGCAAAATTATCGCTGTTTTTAGAAGATGCTTTGTGGCCGGAAGGTATAACAGTTAGAAAGTTTATTGAATTTAAGAATAAAAACCATGGATGGCAAACCCCACAAAATAATAAACAAAACTAAGTTTGTAAGCTTTAACTGCCATTCAGTCAAGAACTCGATCGACTATGTGAGGACGCTGTGTAAGACGGCAGATTTTTTGGCTCTGCAAGAGACGTGGCTCCTGCCTGATGATATTCCATACCTTGGAGGCATTGATCCAGATTTTTCGTACATGGGAAAGTCATCAGTGGATACGTCGATATTGGTACAAGGCAGACCACACGGCGGACTTGCTATTTTGTGGCGTAAGGATGTGTTTCATTCGGTGTCGGTTGTCGACTGTGCTAATACGCGTATAGCGGCAGTCAAAGTTTCTCTCACTGATCGTGAATTCATGGTGATGTCGGTATATATGCCTACTGATAATTCCAAACACTTTGATACGTTTGTAGAGTGTCTCGGTGAAATAAGTGCTATAATAGAAACTTGTGGTATAGAGTCAGTCTACATATTAGGCGATTTTAATGCACATCCCGGTTCATTGTTTGGCGCGGAGCTTTTGAACTTTTGTGTCGACCAGAGATGGACATGTGTAGATATAGAATATTTAGGCTTGCATTCAAACTCGTATACTTTTCTAAGTGACGCTCATGGGACCACATCATGGTTAGACCACATAGTTACAACAGAAGTCGCTGGAAACACAGTTTTAGATGTTAAGATAAAATATGAAATGTCTTGGTCCGACCATTTCGCCGTTGAGTTGATATCCGATTTGAATATATTGGTGCCAAAAGTTGCACTCAGAAATTCCGTGCCGGAGTATGCAGTTTGGGGTGAAAGAAATGAGTCGCAGATTGACCAATATTGGCGTATATGTTCAGCTAAGTTGCGTGACATAGACTTTCCTAGAGTTTTTGAAAAATGTAGTGACGTAATGTGTAACAATTTAGATCATAGACAGACGATAGACAGAATGTATAGTAGTATAGTAGTTACTTTAAGAGATGCTGCATCATTGTGTAATAATTATAATAATTTAAAAACTATAAAAAATTGTAAGTCTGTTAAGAAAAAAGGATATGTTACAGGCTGGAATAAATATGTCAAAACAGTGCATGAGGAGGCTCGGCTACGGTTTCGTGATTGGATTTTAAATGGAAAACCTACATCTGGATTCGTGTATGATAGGATGCGTGACGCACGTAAAGCTTTTAAATCCAAACTGAAATGGTGTAAGAATAATGAAAATCAGATAAAAATGGACATCTTGGCTGAACAACATTCAGCTAAGAATTTCAGTAAGTTCTGGAAGGAAACCAATAAAATTAATCCGAAGCAGAGTGTTCCGGTGAGTGTAGAGGGTATTAGTGACCCCGTCCAGATAGCTAATATGTTTAGGGAACATTTTAAGGTACGTTCTACCTTGGGCCCTGTGGAGGCGGAGACTGAATCGGAAAAGGTGCATACGGGAAAGCCCAGTATCCGTATCACAGCGAAACAGATTGCGCGGGTGGTGAAAGACATGAAGCGAGGAAAATCCCCAGGGCATGATTCCCTAAGTATTGAACACCTACAACATGCAGGTTTTCATTTGCCAAGGGTGCTTGCCATGTTTTTCACCTTCTGTATCGCGCATTCATATCTACCCGAAGCTATGACTAAAACGTTAGTAGTGCCTATAGTCAAAAATAGAACTGGGGATGTATCAAGCCGAAGCAACTATAGGCCAATATCACTAGCTACCGTACTAGCAAAAGTGTTGGATGGTGTGATCGAGATTCAGTTAACAAAACATCTAAAACTACATGACGCTCAGTTCGGATTTAGATCTGGACTATCAACTGAAACGGCCATATTGAATCTCAAGCACACCGTCCAGTACTACACCAACAGAAACACACCTGTCTATGCCTGTTTTTTAGACTTATCGAAGGCTTTTGACCTAGTGTCATATGACAGGCTGTGGCAAAAGTTAGCTAGTGATACGGACCTTCCCAGTGAGCTTATTTCGATCTTGGAGTACTGGTACGGAAATCAGAGCAATTACGTAAGATGGACTGGGTCGCTATCGGACGTATACAGGTTGGAATGTGGGGTGCGGCAGGGCGGTTTAACATCGCCGACCCTCTTTAACTTGTATATTGACCGCTTGATTGGTGAGCTCAGCAATGCTGGTGTCGGCTGCTCGATTGACGGGGTGTTTGTGAATAACATTAGCTACGCTGATGACATGGTGTTGCTGAGCCCATCAATCAGTGCCCTCAGGAAGCTCATTGCGATCTGCGAGCGTTATGCGGATCTTCAGGGGCTTAGATACAATGCCATCAAAAGTGAACTTTTGGTTTTTAAGGCAGGTTCCAAAACTTATGACATTGTCCCGCCAGTCACAATAAATGGTAGTAGCCTTAAAAGAGTCGCGCAGTTTAAGTATCTGGGCCACTGGGTCACCGAGACGCTCGCAGACGATGTCGATATGGATAGGGAGCGCAGGGCGATGTCAGTAAGGGCCAATATGCTGGCCCGTAGGTTTGCACGATGCACTGTACAAGTTAAAGCTACTCTTTTTAGAGCTTATTGTCAGTCGTTTTACACGTGCAGCTTATGGGTCAAGCATACAAAGAAGTCCTATAATGCCCTGCGCATCCAGTATAATAACGCTTTCAGGATGCTGATGCGGCTGCCGCGACACTGCAGCGCATCGGGGATGTTTGCTGAAGCACATATTGATGGCTTTTCAGCGATTATGCGCAAGCGGGTCGCGTCCCTGATGCGTCGGGTGCGGGGCAGCCCCAACGGCTACTTGCAGCTGTTTGCTTGGAGGATGGATCTGGATTGCCCAATAATGCAGCATTGGACAAGGATGCACATTGAGCATTCCGGATCCAAGCCTAAATATAGAATAAGATAGGAATTTATTGATTTATTTTATGTTATTGTTGTGTATGTTGTACAATTGATATAAATGTTTAATGATGTAACTAATTAATTAATTAATTTCAATTGACATAGTTTTAATCGCAATTTATTTATTTTTCAATAATTTTATGTAATATGTAGACTGTATGTTCTTTATGGATCTTTTTATAGGATCTGAAATAAATGATTTGAATTTGAATAACCTCACATACATGGTCGAAACGTCGAGGTAAATAAAAATAAATTTATTTGTGCGCGATTAAGTCCCGGTTATAAACATAATTTAAAGTTTTTGTTAGAGACAACTCTGTCCCTTTCCCACAAAACAAAAAATGACATCACGCCTTACTTGTCAGAATAGAATTTATATGGCGTACAGAGAAGTGACGTCACGATTTGCTGTTTCGCCTCTCTGTCTAGTATGATATTAAAATTAAGTTGCTTATTTTTGATCTGATTTTCATTTTCTTTTCATTAATCAGTTATATTTATGGGCCACATTTTAATAGGACAATAAAAAAACCAGTCATCTAGCCTATTACGGGTTGTATGGTTGGCCATTGAATTTCTTCTCCGGACGTAAAACGAAGGTTTTCGTTACCTAAAAGCGTTATGAAAATACTTATGTACCAACTAAACTTAAACTCCAAAGAACTTATTTTTACGGCCCGGGATTTGAACCCTTGACCTCGCACTTCCGAGACTTGTAAGCTAAAATAAAACTGTTATTATTGCATAGACAGTATGAAAAATTAATTCGTCTGGCAGTACTTGAACCTGCATTACGAGCAATCTACCAGGACCAGACAGCTATAGAAGTCTCCCCGCCATAATTCTCAAAAGTCCCGGTGGATTGCTTGTATGCAGGTTTAAGTCCTGCCAGGCGTCTTAATTTTTCATTTTATGAGTGCATTAATAACATAAAAAATGTGGAAACTGGAAAAACACCATATCATAGTTTCTGTGTTTAAAACTGTCAAGGTACCGGGTACGCAGTCTCCTGGTTCAAGATGGGCATCTCCCACACCGACATGAAGTTCTTGAAACCTCGTGCGAGGAAGGTTCTGGAATGGCACGAGAGGCCAGAGAACAGGCTCACGGGGGAGGCCAAGAAGATCGAACAAATGTGGTGTCCTTTCATGTCACCTCATGTCGAAGTTATGCCAGTGGATAATAAGAATATGTACACTCCGAAGGGTTGAGAACTCATGGTAATTAGGCCATTAATTAGGCCTCTTCCGATTAATTGTTAATTAATTGTCAAAAACTCTGAACAGCGGAATAAATATTATATTTAACGGAGTTGATCTCATTACATCATCAGCCCAAAGACGAATAATACACATAATCCCCATACGCTTCACAGGCGGCTTGGGGATCGCAGAATGCTCACGCTGCTGCCCGCCCGCCCGCCGGTGGTTCTAGATGCAGTTTTAGGACCCAGGTCCAGGTTGAGCTCACATTATTCGGTACGGGGTCGTGGTCCCACTAGTTGGACCACGGGAATTCACTAGGGGCAGTGGTCCAACTATTAATAGTTGAACCACAGAACCATGTTAAAGTCCCGTAGTCCAATTATCGAAATATAATTATTGAGAAACCACGCCTTGTTTTTACTTTGTTAAAGCATTTTCGCATACCCTCCTGCCAGGGCGTAGGAGGGCTATGTTGAACTCGATGCCAGAGTGAGACCCCCCCCCCCCCCCCCCCCCACCGACTAAAACTGTGGCCGCTTTCGCGGCCCTACTTCGGGCACCTCTTCGCTTCACCGTGGTCCTCCGCCCACGGCTACTAAGCCCCCCCGCCCCGACAAGGCGGGTACCCCCGGGAGAACCACTAATAGCCTGGTGCAGGTTGGCGTAAGCGAATTTTCTTCTTCTCCAGTCATAATATGTAGTATGTAGGTTTGGCTCAATGCGTTTTTTCGCTTTTTTTTGGTTTGAAATACTGCATTTTAAATATTCGGATTACCAGGGCGAACCTGCAAATACTGGTTTGGACAGCAATGCTTTGGCTTCCTAATTAAAGCTCTGTCTAACATAAAATGTAAACAACTATCTAACTTACAAATCTCAGGCCGTCAACAGCTGCATAGCTTCTTAAGACAAGGCACAGTACCCAGTATTTTTCTTTGGACTAGATTATCGACAATAATACCTAACAATCTTGAAAACCTTCCCAAAGCTTCCTATATTTCCCACTGTAATAAAAATTACATAACCAAAACGTTACAAAATCTAACTTATCCTGTTTCCACCGTTTAAAAGTTTACGATATCCCTAAACTAGTTTTTTATTTAAATTGATTAACAATAATAAAAGGAAATAAAGTTTACGATATAAAATTGTAACATAGTTGTAAACATCCGAGTAGAAAATCGAATCTGATGTTTTAGATCCATTTGATATGGACCTGTCGTAGAAACCGTTACGACGATGCTTGTGTGGACATGGGTCAAGTTTGTAGGTACCTAGCTGCAAGTGTTTAATTTAACTTGTAATAACACACAGCCTTACCTAAAATGATCTCGATTCTCTTAGTCACTGCTTAAACTTATCTGTCCTTTTCTAGCACGTGCAACTTCACGTCAGAGAGAAGATGGCAGAGCATCTTAAGCAGTGACTAACGGTTGAGAAGTTTTTTTAAGTAAGGCCCATAATGTCCAACTATATGGGGAGGGCACTGACGCTGAAGCACAGGCTTTAAGCCTAGTTCAGCAGAAGTAACCAAAAATGTATCATGCGTTTGTATTTTATATGTCATATGCTACCAATTATGTACTCTTCGTGACTTTTTCATGGAATAAATTATTATTATATTATAAGTTATGAAGCGTTCTTAATAGAGCCGGGTAATGCTTACAGTATTTTTTTGTAATAAGTACCAAAAAATAGTTTTTACTTGACTTTTTTTCGCTGGCTTGCGCGCCATTTTCAGCAAATATTTGTTAACGTTTTCGCTGTGTGGTCGATTATTATCAAAACGAGTTTGTTTTCCTTGCAAGTGTGATGAAAACTGTTGAACGTGTGTGATTGTGAACTCTCGGCTTCCTTATCGCGCTCGCTTGCGTCTTGTACACGTAATACCGTCTCTAGTGTAATGACCAACATAGGACACGTACTATTACAGCTTACCTTGATTATGGAAAACTTCATTGAGGGCATATCTTACTGCATCAGCATGATTGACATGATGACTCAGCAAAGCAAATTTCTATTCTGATTTGATGCTCAGTGCTAGTCACGGACCCAATCTTGAAGAGCTATAAGGCGATGCGCCTCCATGCTGCCCTGTCCTGATTTATGTTAGCGGGTTGACATGATCCATCTAATTTCTTCTCCGTATGTAATATGCAGGTTTCATCACGACGTTTTTCTTTACCGAAAACGAAGTGGTATGATTTTTATGGCGGTATAGAGTAATATTCTATAATATGGTAAAATAGGGACGTATCCACATGATTCTAACCATGATGAGTGGACAGTGACCGCCCAAGCCCGCCGCTCAATACTCTAATTTGGCGTCAAAGCCGTCTCGGCGCTGGTTGATGTGTCGCCTAAAAACTGGTGCAGCTCCTTTTGTCGATCTGATGCCGCGATAGGCACACGCACAGGTGTGAGGCCGCCAAAAAGCAGTATTACAACCTTCTGAATGTGTCAGTAAACATATTATATAGGTAGAGCCGTAGAGCTGATTGTTGTAAGGAAACTTTGTATTTCAGCATACTCAGTTGTAGTCAAGTCGGCAGAGTTACTTTGACTTATTAATACTTGAGAACGATAGTCATTTGTTTCTATAGGTACCAGAGAATCGAGTCTATACTGGACTTCAGGGTTGTTTCACACGTACCACAACCACACCACGTGGTCGGGCGCATATTTTAGCTAGCTACCCGCTAGCCTGCCAATTACAAGAAAGCCATCATCATGCCATCATGCTATGATTTCCTTAGGATGTTTTCCTTCATCGGTAGCTCAAGCTCATTGCTGGGATTTGAACCCACACCTTTCGACGTGTGAACCACTGCGCTATCGTAGCTATAAAATTCATTCCCTTTAATACAGTAAAAAAAGTAAGTCACATAGGCTGACTGGCCATCCCGTCAGAGACCTCTGACATGGCTCAGGGGTTGGTTGACACGTTATATTCGGTCATTCCACTCCGACCAACTGAACAAACCAACTAGTTGTTCTGAATGGAACTCGATGAAACCTTTTGTTCCAATCAAATCAATTGGTTGGTCAGATACACAGAAAAGCGAAGGCCTTTAGATACTTATTTTGGTAACATTTTGTTCACAATGATCCCAAGCTTAGCTTAGTTTTGGCTAGATGGCGCTGTGTGAAAAATGTACACCGATATTTATTTATTTATTTTATTTAACCAACTGGATAAATGAGATCATCGACTTCCATTCTGCAAAACTAAATAGTTCTTTCAGTTGGTCGTAATGGAAGCACTTCGTTCCACTCCGACATCAAATGAACTGACCAACTAGTTGTTCAGAATGGAACTCAATGAAGGTGTTGTCGGTCTCGGTCTTGGAAGATTTAGCTCTTTCTCAACATTTTCCCTGGTCCCGGTTGTTTGTACCGTTTCTTCGTGGTCGTACTAGTGTATTTTAACAACCGACAATACAGTGCTAAGAGTAGATTACTCACCTAGGGAGCAAAAGTAAAGTATGCCCTAAACTTATGTAATTATATGGTACTTATATTGTCTCCAGAGGCGAAGCCGAGGGTGACAAGCATGAGATCTGAGGCTTCTTTACTTGCTCCCGTGGTGTGTATACGATTTTACGTGCTGCTGTGGGGAGGAAGTGGTTCCTTTCGCTCCGCGTAGCGCGGATAGCTAAAGTAGACACTTTAGCCCCGCAGGCACTTAAAAGATTTATAATTACCGTTATGGTTTTCAAACCATGATTATAATCGTCGAAAAAAACCTGTCGATCAAAATATTTGTTACACTATCGGAAAATCCTTTGATTTTACAATAAAAAATAAAACGCCAATAAACGCCTCTAAAATATTATCATAAGTATAATAACCAAATTAACAGAACCGGAAACATCGTGTGGGATCCCAAAGAAGCATTGGACATTCAATAATTCAAATTCGAGTTGAAATCACGGCTTTCGAAGAAGTTACGACTCGCGAGATGTATATCGATTTTAAAATGTTTTTGTTTGCTAATAATAAGTAGATTTTTTTTTCACCTTAGCGTGTTAGAAATAAGGTTTAATTTGGAGCTGGATTGCGTTAATTGTCGGTGTCAGTAGAAGTTAATAAGAAACGAATGTGAGTAAAGCATGTATAATGTATTAAAGAAGTGATGCTCAACTTTTTTTGCTGATGAGCCGCATACTGGATTTTTAAGACTATGAAGAAAACTTTGAGTAGTTACTAAACTACATGGTTCGGAATCTTAAGTGAACAAACAATGCATACATTAAATATTTGTGATAGGATTTAACATCTAAAAGTACTTACTAAAAAAAACCTCATATCAAGACTCGCAATGGAGAAGAACAAAACTCTACATCAAGTGCGAAGCAGGATACAGCCGCACGCGCGTCGGAATCTAATTTCACTCCTTGAAAATGGTCACCGGATGTAATCAATACTATATTCGAGGGACTATTTCGGAGGAGCATCCGACTTAATTAATCGTTAATAATCCCATTTACATAAAACAAAAACTCTACATAGCGTTCATTTATAATAATAAAGAATGAAAATAACTAAAGTATCAGAAATAATATTATGCGTCTATTTTCCAACGGAACGCATAATATCTCGACCGGGCCGGAGTTGGACAGGGCTGCGTTAGAGAACAGGTCGCGGAGACGCGGGTGGGCTACTCGATACGGATTCGATTTTATCTCGATATGAGATTTGGCTCTCGATTCTCTTAATTACCGTTAATGGGTCTGGGGACGGTAGTAATGCACCAGGGCTGTCGATAGAAAGTTTTTTCGATTTTTCCAGTCTGACATATGATACGGTGAAATATACCATAAGTAGTGAAAATGTTTTTTTTTCTTAGGTTACAATTACAAGTGAAGAAAAAGAAAAGTCAATGTTATAAGTTACGACTATATTTTGTCCAGAGTTAAAATGTGTCTTTTGACGCACTATTGTCAAAATCGGATTACTGTGTCAACGTTATGCATGACTAATCGATTAAATGTCAATTAAAATAACATTTAGATCACCACCAACAAAAACTACTCCTCACACTCACACACATCTCTAGATTTAGAATCAGATCTAAATTTCTTCTAGATAGTGGTGTCGATTCTGTTGCCGCTCACTAAACTAAACTAATCTAACAGGACTAAAATTATACGCGACTCATTTCATTTCAATATGTTAGAAAATAATGTCAACAGGTTTCATCCTGTCAAATTAAGAGAGCGGTGCACCAGAATCGACACTATTGTGGTCGATTTTGAAGGTTTTAGTTGACAGAACTAAACTAAAGTATTGGTGTCCTTATCTAACATGCCTAGTAAAAACATGACAGCAATATTTGGATTACTTTAGAACTGTCAACGCCTTCAAAATTAACCACATTGAATACCATTCTTGACCACACCAGCCAAGTAAGTTGCGAAATATAATTATGCTA
The DNA here is from genome assembly GCA_905404285.2 of Erannis defoliaria. Lineage (NCBI taxonomy): Eukaryota > Metazoa > Arthropoda > Insecta > Lepidoptera > Geometridae > Erannis > Erannis defoliaria. Next base: position 6,306,785 of record FR990090.1, read on the forward strand.
TTTGGTACCAGAGACATTATACATTTTAACTCTGTATTTGGTACCTACATAAAAGAAATTCAACCTGTAACGTTATCGGTTGTAACGAATACTTGCCTATAATATCTTACCAAATGAAAAATCAGGTTAATAACTAGTTTGACAACCCTAAATAAGGGTTCTTTGAAACGCTTATGATTTCAACGCATGAGGTAAAGTCCTGTTTGGCCGATAAGTGCGGGTTCGTCGGTATTTAACCTTAATGTCGACAGTTAAAGTTAATTAAGATCTGAGCTTTGCCTAATGGGACGCTACCGACTTGATTTTATTGTGCGATAGAGAGATGCAATGGAGATGACGAACTCTATTTTGAGTTTTTTATTAGTAAGTATTAAAGATATACACATGGTACTAGGAATAGGGAAAAAAACGATTCGCTTGGTAAATAATTATGAAGAAAACAAAAAGATTCAGTTGAAATTTCTTTGTCAATCAAATGTTTTTTTACTTTTTCTGAATCATCTTCGTTGATCTTATATTTCTCTGTATTCTCGTTTAAAATTATTTCAAAGTAGTATTAGTCAAGACGAGCACAAGTAAATGTTGTACTTACTATGGTTTCTTACGGTTTTCTTATCCTTCGCAGCATATTAAGCCCAGCATAAGGATTTTAATCCACAGCAGGATGTTTGATCACTTTAATTTGAGCTATCATCTCATGATATCAAAGTTATATTTACCTGTATGAGGCATTTTGAGGCAGTACCTGTAACAGACAAAGTATATGTTAGATTTTTATGTACTAATCTCGTGTGCTTACCATCTTCGACCGACCGTCACTGAAGATCAGGTGAGTTGTGGTTAAATAAGTAGCCTGTCAACCAGAAAACAAAGCTGTAAGTATATGATTTATAAATTAACATTGTGTATTCCAAAGATACAAAAAAACATGTGGCAGGACCACTTTCATTTTACTAGGTAATAATTACATAATAAAAATGTATACAAATTGTATATTTTTCTAGATTTATTTAAAAAAATTGTATATCGACAGTTTCCCAGAAAACATCGATTCAAAATGGTCCTGCTGGAGAGCATGCTCTCTGGCAGGACCACATTGTTTGGCGCTGAACTACTTATTTATACTACATAAAAAATATGCCATAAAAATGTATAAAAAAATATATATTTTGTAGACAATACAATATATCCCGGTACGAAGAAGGTAGTTCGTTTTATAACTGAAAAATATTTTTAACCAAATAATCCAGAAGTGAAAAGATATGAATCGCATTCCGTGATCGGCGCCAATTTCACAAACGAAATCATGCCTACGCGCACAATTTTAAAGCACGCTTTAAAAATAACAATAAAACTTTTTTTTAATTTATACGTACATAAAACTCGGCTTTCTCGTAAACCCGCTTATCTCGCTAAAAGATCTTAAAAAGGCTCCCGAAACACAAGAAATTCCACGTGACATCTTTATCGTACATTTCTCCGGCCCTTTTCCACGACAGTTTTCGTGTACAAAAAGCCACAATTCCACTGTGACATTATAGCATGAAAGCACCACGGTTATGATTACAACCGCCCATTAATACACGATAACACCCTTAAATCATAATTTATTCAAATTAAAAATACTTATCAAAATATGATGCGGTACTAAATCAGGAATTAAGTGAGTGGGTGCGTGCGGGCGATGCTATCGGCCGGTTGGTCACCGTGAAAATCCAGAAACGAGGAACTGGCCCGCACGCGAATATCAGTTTAAAATGCGTGCCTTGGATAAACTTCTACTTCTATAGATTTGTACCTATAACCACAAAACAGGTGTATATTTGTATATGTGATGTATATTTTTTAATTATGAAAACTGACGTGGTTTTGACACATTTTTTTATTTATTTATACGGGAATACTCACGTTTAATTAAATAGGATACTCCGACTATAGTTTCGATCACATCCGGTGACCTCTTTCAAAGAGTGTAAACAGAGCCAGACGCGCGTGCAGCTGCGTTCTGCTTAGCACTATCAGTACTAAGTGCAGTATCAGTGCTAAGCAGGACGCAGCTGCACGTGCGTCGGGCTCTATTTTCACTCTTTGAAAAAGGTAACCGGATGTGTTCGAAACTATAGTCGGAGTATCCTATTTAATTAAACGTGAGTATTCCTGTATAAATAAAACAGGTATGTATATCATACTATTCCACATAAACAACCGTAAGATGTCCACTGGTGGATGAAGGCCTCCCCTTAATAGGGAGGTGTTGCTATAATCCCCACGCTTGGCAGGCGGCTTGGGGATCGCAGAATGCTCACCACGTTAACTAAGAGGACGCTGCTGCTCGTCCTCCGGCGGTTCTGGGTGCAGTTTTAGGACATCCCCAGGTCCATACTATTTGCTATAGGATAATCTCTACAAGACAGACAAGATCAAGATCTCCTTTGCCAGTTAAGTTAACTCAAGCAGTACTGCGCAAGCATTACTGTGTTTCGGCTTGTACAGCAAAATTACCAGAGAAATTACTGGGTATAAAGAGCATCTATAATATCTCAGGGTGACAAGCGTATATAGAGCAGCGCGGTGCAGGATTTTGTTTGCAAGATCACAATTCTGACACTGCTAACTGGTATGGGCAGGCGTGACGCTTAGACCCTGTGAACGTCTTGCTCCTCTAGTCACTCAGTACCATAGAAAAAAAAACAGTTTCTGTGTTTTTGGATTGTGCTGTGTTAGGTACTATTTTTATCACCGTGCGAAAATGAGACATAAATAAATAATTTATTTACAATTGAGTTTCTGCATGTTCATATTTTGGACGCCTAATAGGCTTCTAGAATCGGAATTGTGAGGTTATGGATTCAAATCCCGGGCCCGTAACAATGCGCTCTTTGGAGGTTATAGGTATACGGATTTTCATACCATTGGCTTCTCGGTAAAGAAAAACATTGTGAGGGAACCTGCACACGCTTAGGCGTTTTAGAAAGCAGAACTTTCAATCATCGAAATTAGGTAACACGCTATCAAGTTGTCCAATTTTCAACTCTTTAATGTCTGCAACATAAGTAACTTACAATGGGCAAAAACATGTTAATACCAAACACCATTTCTCTATTCACGCAAAAGACTTCAGACATTTCCCATACGTAGGTGGCATCAAGGCCGTAGCCAGGAATTCATTTCGGGGGTCGAGCTCATTTCGGGGGGGGGGGGGGGGGGTCGAGCTCCAGGAGAATATGGACCAGAGACAATATAAACAACTGTAAGACGACGACGATCTATACGTAAGTAGGTATGTATAATACGGTGGGTTGGCGAAAGCATTTCGGGAGGGTTTGGACCCCCAAAGCCCCCCCCTGCCTACCCATACCAAGCCAAAGCGCCCGCCTGCAACATAAAAACAAATAATTTTCTAAAAACATTTTGTAGTAGTAGGACTCTACTGCAGAGTCCGCCTGGGGAAGTACCACACCTATGCCAGTTATTCAACCGCCAAGCAGTAGTGTGCAAGCTGTGTTCCGGTTTGAATGGCAATGTTACCAGAGAAATTACTGAGTATGAAGAGATTAAATATCTAATATCTCAGGGTGACGAACGCAGTGCAGTGCGGCGCAGGATTGTGTTCGCTAGTGAACGTCTTGCTCGTCATGTCACAATCATATTTAAAACAAACAATCGTAACAATTTGACGAATGATTTTACTGGCAATATTCCCTCAGTACAAAGAAGCAAAAAGTCCAAACGCAAACACAAAACAAATTAAAAAGCAACCGCGACCCGAGCACAACGGAAGTGAGGGCTACCGTATCAAAAATATTATAAAAACTATTACCATAATACGGTACGACAAAATGGTTGAATTATGACTAGGGTCATAAGGCGACACGCTATCGGGCCAAAATACAAGAGCACCGAATTACTGAAGTGCTAACGTACCAGCTCAGTATTGCTACGTGTTATGGTGTTAAAATGGCAGCAGCTTTGTATTAAAAGTGGACGTACTTTATGAAACGTTTTTTTTAAAGCCATAGATGGCAAATAATCGGACGGTTTCCCTAATCGTAAGCTATCATCATCGCCTGCAATACCAGAGACACCGCAGATACATTCAGTGGTCTCGAAATGACCGATTTTTCGGTATTTTTACTGATATTGGGCCTGTCCTACCAATACCGAAATGGACCGTAAATGTACCGATTCTTGAAAATGGCTAAATAGGGGAAAACCTATGGATTTTAAAAAGGACAAATATAACGATTTTAGAGGGCTAATCTGCTTATTTTGAATTTTTTCATTCGAGATAGCTTCCCACCCTGTCATCAGATCAAGGATGAGATTGGGGTTAGTGTATTTTTTTATAGGAATACCGATTTATTTTTTTGGAAAAATTGGCCGATTTTGCATTTTCTCGTGCGAGAACACTGGATACATTGGCGACATTTTAAGCTTTTGGTAACTTGCCTTTTGAAGAACCCCATGTTACAACCTTTGATAAATAAATAATTTATCAAAGGTTACAACTCAACGGGAAGACCAAGGCGGGAAGTTAATTCCATTCTTTTGAAGGTAGTATAAGGCAAAAAGGATCGCACACACTGACTGAATATTGTGTATAACTTATACTCTGGGCAAGCTGGACATACCCAGGTCAAACACACAGTAAAGTTCTTACTTAATAGGATTGTCTCTAGACTTTCATCAGTCTGGACCATCAATCCTTTGCATTGTAGTGTAGTAGATTAATTAGAGATTTTATCATTGAGATGTAGTAATATAGTTCAATGAATTTAATGTATTTTTGTTATAGCTATAAAAGGCACCTGTGTACCTAAACATCTAAGTATTTAAACTAAAACGAATAACCTTTTCACATATTATTACATATCACGAAGAATAAGTAATGCCGCCTTACAAATCCCTTACAAAATTAACGCTACCTAACCAAGGTGCGCTCACAAACTTAATAAAAACGTTAAACTATGCACAAATTAAATCTGACACGCACGTTTATTTTCACGCAAAATTCGAGCAGGCGTAGCGTTCCGTTACCTCCAGTCGTAGATTATAGAGTTTCTTATAGATAACCTTGTATATAATATTATATAAGTGCTCTGTGAAAATAACCTTGATTTTGATTGCTTTGGAACTCGTAGTGAATATCTAAGGGAAAATTGAAATGTAAAATGTTATACACACTGACAAAACGGGATATAACCAGCGATTGTGATAATGGAATGGACGGGCCCAGCGCTTGCAAATCGATCAAAATTAACAAGACAACACAATCAAGCATACCTAGCTAAAAGTATGCATATTACATTTGCCGCAAAATAGAAATAGCTAATCTAATTACTGCATGACAAAAGGAGAACACATGTACATGTATTAGACGTTTGTATTGTCGTATCGTACGGCTCGCATGTCGCAAAGGCAGAGTATGACTGAAGCAAGTGGAGACCCGGCGCTCAACACATACGGCCTTACTTAAAAAAACTTTTCAACCGTTAGTCACTGCTTAAGATGCTCTGCCATCTTCTCTCTGACGTGAAGTTGCACGTGCTAGAAAAGGACAGAGAAGTTTAAGCAGTGACTCGCAGACGACTTAAGCAGATTGAGAGAATCGAGATTATTTTTGGTAAGGCCGATAGTCTTCAAAATCCGAGTGTTTATTTCCCGTCCATTCATCTTATCATTATCGCTGGATATAACTCTATACGGGGTTAACGCGTGTCAGATCATTGTACTCATCATAGGGAAACGAGTGATTTTTCGCGATTCGAATTTCGAATTAATATTTTAAAATGGTGGTGTTTCTATCATTGAGTGTTGAATTACATGCACGAGTGTGGGCAAGTTATATAATGTGGTAGAACATGTCTTTTTGTGTTGTTTTCAAAACTCAGTAAAACCTTATAGTAAAGTCGCCACAACAACAAACTTTACTAGGGCATTACTAGACTCGACGAAAATTTATTTCATGCGACTAACTGTGATTTTATTACATATTATGTGACTTGATGATACTTTATAAACTTGAAAATGCAGTATTATCATTGATTAAGTACGAGAGAGAGGAGCTAAAACTTCCAAAACTATTATACTTGATACTGGCAGAGTGCATAAAGTGCGATGCCACAAACAAACAAAAAAGCCTGGTACGTTGATATTTCGAAAGGAATTAACCAAACGCCAAAAACCTACCCAGAACAAAATTACACCAAACAAACGAGACCGAAACGCAAATAATTGAACGCGCTACCGAAGGCGCCTAGGTATAAAATTCAGCATAAAATCCGGTGGATCGCGATAAGGGCCGGCGCACACTGCGCGAGAAGACAAGTGACTTAATTGAGAACTGACCTGCGGGAGGTCCGCGCGCGTTTATGCTAATCAATTCACCACTAGTTTGTTTTTTACCAGACGCGCCCGGAATCGAGGCCCTTTCCTCTTTTTGTTTGGGTTCCGTTTAAATTTACGGCACTAATCGAAAACATCCAAAACAATATCTTTGGTGTAGAATAATATAATTAGTAGTTTTCGTTATCGCAAAACATAACGAATAATAATAATAATTTACAAACCTCCTTCATCGTCGTCATCATTGGCTGTGAATCTTCTTTGACTTTGACTGCGACTGTGACTTGTTACTTAAAAATTACTATACTCCGCTTTTAAAAAAAATAAATATGCAACCGACTTCAACTTCGAATACCTGCAGGCCTAACATGCGCAACGCGAGAATTTTTTCTCGATTCTACAAAACAGGACAAGGCTACGAATCTGTATAAGTTTGTCTCGTTTTCGCACGACATAAAGACACGACAAAATTTTCTCGCGGTGCGCATGTTAGCCCTGCTGGATGACATCTTCATATTTTCTAGTAATTTGTATTAAAAATCAAACTACTGAACCGATTTCGATAAAAATTATATGGGACCACTTGTGTAGTATTACCTACCAAACAAAAACATAAGAATCATCAGTTCATAATTGGCGGAGTAATCGCGTAACATACACACAAAAACATACAGCCGAATTGAGAACCTCCTTTTTGAAGTCAGTTGAAAAATGGACACTGGCCAAGCATAAAAAAAAATACTTTCGTTATTTAACCGCCAAGCATTAGTGTGCAAGTATTACTGTTTTGATTTGGAGGGCAATGTTACCAGAAAAATTACTAGGCATGAAGAAATTTGACATGTAATATATAAAAGGGTGACGAGCGCAGTGCAGCGCAGGATTTTGTTAGCTAGTTCACAATTTGACTTTTATTGTTATGGGCAGGCGTGTTGCTTACCACCAGGCGAACGTCTGGCTCTTCTCGTCCGTCGCATAAAAAAAGTAAACGTTTTAATTAATAAGCTACGGATCCCGAGTTCTGTTTCGTTTTAAGGAGCGTATAATTTAGTCGGTAGCGTCGAGTTAAGATACAGTGCGGGTGTGGTCTGCACTATACTCGTCCATATTCTGAGAAAAGATATGACAATAGCTTAGTGTTTTGTCGCTAATTAGGAAGGATTATAACGGATATATTGGACCTGGGTATGTCCTTAAACTGCAACCAGGCCCACCGGAGGACGGGCAGCAGCGTCCTCTTGGTTAACGGTGGTGACCATTCTGCGATCCCCAAGCCGCCTGCCAAGCGTGAGGATTATGGCAACACCCCTCTATAAAGGGGAGCCTTCGTCCAGCAGTGGACGTTTTATGGCTGACGACGATATCGGATATATAGGATTCGGAATGTTGATTTTTATAATATAATTAATTAAACGTGAGTATTCCCGTATAAATAAAACAAAAATACATACATACCTTGGACCTGGGTATGTCCTTAAACTGCAACCAGACCCACAGGAGGACGGGCAGCAGCGTCCTCTAGGTTAACGGTGGTGAGCGTTCTGCGATCCCCAAGCCGCCTGCCAAGCGTGGGTATTATGGCAAAACCCCTCTATAAAAGGGAAGGCCTTCGTCCAGCAGTGGACGTTTTATGGCTGACGACGGCATACAAACCCTTCAATATTGTTGAACTTAATTTGTTACACATTGTATAAAAAATAATAAGTTCTGTAGGTGTGACCGTCACTGATTGATCTCCCTATCACTACGTAGAGTAAGGATGAATATATCTTCATTAACGCTAACTAGTCGATGGCGAGAGTCAGCACGTCAGGAATTGAGACCGGACATTGTTACACAGTAGCGTAACATCCATCTACAATCCACTTTAAAATAAATAAGATAAGAAAAGATAATTTATTTTTCAAACTTAGATAGTAAATACAACTCCTTGCCAGTAACAATATAATATTGATTTAAAAAAACTGTTCGTGTGCATTGGTTCCCACACTAGAGTGACCTGTGTCGTGGGCTCCAGACTATTTCTTTTGAAATATAAATACAAGCTTATAAGTGCTTCTAAGTACCTAACTATCCTTATTTAAAACAAAAAAAAAAACTTATTCAACTAACTACAAGTTTTACGATAGGTGCTCAAAAGATAAATTTAAATAAAAACATAGATGGTGTGACGTATGGTCTTATACAAAACCACAGAATAGCTAATACTAGCAACCTCGGTCTTTCATAATATATCCCAAACTGTGTTTCAAGATTAAAATGTAGTAATAAAAAACATTATCAGCTATGTATTAGTTTTTATGCGGGACGAATAAAATACTTTTAAATGACTTGGGCTGAAAACTCGGGACGAATATGGCATAAATCTTTGTATCTTTTTGTCCGTGGGCTTTCCAAAACTTCACGTACATAAAGCAACATCTTACGTGAAGAAGATTTAAAACACGTAATTTACAGACAGGTCCAAATCATTACATGTTGTAAGTAAGATGTGCGAGACCATGATGATGATGATGGTGATGGTGGTGATGGTGATGGAGTTGACTATGGCCGCATCGATGATGCGCCACCTAGCGGAACAAACAATGCGCATTACGGAACAGGAGAATTTTCACACAAATATTATAAATGCGTAAGTTTGTATGTTTTGTTTGTTACTCCTTGACGCCTGAACTGATTTCGATGAAATTCGATATAGAGATAGCTTGGAATAAAACATAGGCTACTTCCTGGAAATGGGGGTGAAATTGCGGGGCGAAGCTAGTACATGTCCTTCACGCCAGAATCCTTACATCAGAAAACTTCGTGAAAATCAGTTTTGACAATGCAAGCCTTTTAATTTTAATAGTTCGCTGTTGGACATAGGCTTACTCCGAAGGGAGATTGGGTGATTATCTGCCACGCTAGTCCAGTTGCCAAGATGGATTGTCGAAATGTTTTTTCTCCCAGCTGGTACAAAATAGCCCAATACTGTTAAATATAATTATTTACTCTGCTCTATCGGTAAGTACTAGTTACATTTAGGCACGCGGCTTTGTTCTTTTGGGAGACCTAGGCTGAAAATGTTAGGAATGTTAGGAATCTTCTTCTTTGGCAATTGATGACTGAGATAGTTCTAATTGAAAAATATGGAAGATTAATAATGTCCGATTATTCTGCACTATTTAAGTATACATGGTGTTAGTTTGAACACCGTTATTCTTCTAGGATATCATTGTACTCATCATTATGAACAACTTTTACTATGGGGCCAACCCTGAAATCACGAAAAAAAAAGCTGTTCCATACAAAAAGGTTAATCGATCTTGGACAAAATGTATGAACCCATACACTATACCCATATACAACTGGCCTCATAGTAAAAGTTGTTCATAATGATGAGTACAATGATATTCTAGAAAGATAACGGTGTTCAAACTAACACCCGGTATTATAAAGTATCTATATAATTATAATGTAATTATTTAAACTAACATACTCACATAGAACAATGCGAAATTATAAATTATTGAACAATAAAATATTTAACTATGCAGAAAAATATGTAACATGCATGAAAATAGCTTCAACATTAAAAGTAATAAACTATGACAACAACTTAATTTTCGTTATTTCGTTAGACTTTAGACTGTATTATAAATAAAACTAGGCTGCACTTTAAAACTACAAAATTTTAACATGTGAGCAAAGTATATTGTGCAACACGTAAAATATTACCCTACTTAAATTATGGTACTCGTTACCTTGCATAAAATATTTTTGTACTAATTCAAAATATTTGATTGCATGAAAAATAAAAACAAGTGTTATAGGCAAACACGTCACACATTTAAAGAGTATTAACTGTTGGACTGGAACTTAAATATTTTTATTTCTTATCGCTTATAGTTACGTAAATAATGCTCTATGCTATCTATAAAAAGCTCTGTCCTGACTGATTGACTGACTGACTGACAGACAACGCACAGCCCAAACCGCTGGTCGTACGTACAGACTTGAAATTTGGAGGGTGTATTCCTCTCGATGCGTACTAAGAAAAGATTTTTCGAAATTCGATCCCTATTCCCCTTTTCCCCGGTGGGGAAAGGCGGGGGGAAACGTTTGTATGAAAGTCCTTTTTTTTTTACTTTTGTTCACGAACTTGGATTTGGATAGTTCATTTAAAATATAAAATGCTGTTTTCAATATTTTTTTTGACAGGGACAATTTAAGGGGGGTGGGGTAAGGGGGGGGGGGGAAGAGGTGAAATGTTGTATGGAAAATTCGTTGTTTTTGATGTTATAGTGATGAAAATTGATATTTGGGTAGTTCATTCAAGGGGGGAGTGGGGGGGAGGTTTGGGGAGGGGGTAAAACGTGGTGAATTATGGGAGCGGGCCGAATTCTTCCGTACGCGGACGAAGTCGCGGGCGACCTCTAATCTAAAATATAGTAATTGCAGGAGTGCCCAATGGCTAAACGACTGTAAGGCTATAACAGTGTATAAGGAAAGGGTGGTGATTTTGTCAACTTATATTTTTTGTGTTAAGAATAAATATGTGTTAATTTTGTCTGTAAATTGTACGCAAGTAAAACTCAAAATGTAAAGAAATGCAAATAACAAAAGTAATTAAGTAATTTGATATTATATTTGCTACAAAAAGATAGATCTGGTAAGTATGCACATACGACTATCCCTCCACTACATACAGAAAAATTATACACCTTTTTGATTTAACATTGGATATTTTTTCGCGTGTTTTTTTACTTTATTTTTATGGTTACTGGTCATCCTACACGTCTGTTAATTGAATGTCGACACCGTAGCGCCACGCTGTATAAGATGTTTTTTTTTTGCTTCGCACGTTGTACATTCTACCAATGTCAGGTGATTTGCCTTGAAGGATTTACCTCTTTCTCTGTTTTGCATAAAGAGATTTGAGATCTAATATATCAGGGTGACGAGCGCAGTGCAGTGCGGCGTAGGATTTTGTTCACAAGTCCACAATTCTGGCACTGCTACTGTTATGCGCAGGCGTGACGCTTACCAACAAGTGAATGTCTCGCTCGTCTCGTCACACGATACAATAAAAAAAATACATACTTATTATTTTCTGTGCTATATCTTCTGACAGTACATGCATGCAAAGTGACTTATATAAAATCTTATCTACTGACAAACATATACAAGAAGCGTATTTCAATGTGACTCATATAAAATACGCTTTAAAAAAAACTGACTTCAATTTCGATTACCTGGATGACATTTTCATATTTTCCAGTTATTATTCCAGTAATTTTGATTTAAAAACCGAACAACTAAATCGATTTTGATAAAATATATTATATGAGACCACTTCTGACGTATCACCTACCAAATAAAAAGAACGATCGATAAAAACCGGTCTACAATTGACGGAGAAATCGGTGAACATAAATTTAAAAAAAAACATACTTACATACAATCGAACATAGAATACTCAATAATACAATACTCCTCCTTTTTTGATGTCTGTTAAAAAAGGGGAATCTTTGTAGTGGTTACAGGTCGGTGTGACTGTGGCCGCAGATAGAGATAGCGGCGCGAGCGCATTTGCATTCTCGCGCCACACACTGGGACCACCGCTGTGCCGGCGCTTTGTTTTATTTCTAGGGTTTAACACCTCTGTAGTTATAGGGCTTACTCGGGTAGGCGTTTTATGTGAAGCTTCATTTAAAAGGATAGATAATTGGAGTATCACCCGTGAACATCAATTTGTTGTTTTTTTTTGTTACCCTTCATTTTATCTCGGTTAATGTTAAGTCGTTTTGTTAACAAGTATACAAACTTAAACAATAATCAACCGTATTCAAACAGTTATGAGATCACTTCGAGAGAAAACATTAAAAAAACAAACAAACATAAAAAAATCGGTTCACAATTGAGGAACAAATCGGTACCCGTGGAACATCTAAGTGGACCACGTATGTGGACCACGGGTAAGAAACCATAAAAAATACACACAGTCGTACATAGAACCTTCCTTTATTGAAGTCGGCTAAAAATAGCAGCATGACTGAGGACTAGGAACTGGCTCTCAAACAAAGACTACAATGAATTCCATAACAGTAAATGAGACTGCCAGAATAAAGGTACTTAATAACAAAAAAATATATATAAATAAAAAATACTTAAAGCTTTTTGTTTACTTTGGAGGGCAGAGTCTCTATTAGACTGATTGGACTTAAAACCTATCCTTAGTCAACGACAAGCTAGAAAGCCGAGTAGCCGAGGTAATAATAAGTTCTCTGCCACTCTGAGCGCTACCGTAGGTCGGATGAAACGTTAAATGGTTATACCTGGCTGTTTGTACTAAACTTCCACAACAACTACCCTCAAGTATTGGTCATCAGGAAGCACATCTTCTCTGCCTTTAGGGCTCATAATATACGATCTGACCAGATCAGTGTGTTGCATAATATTTAAAAATGTTGCCTATCTATAAACATGATAACTTAAAAAACCCTGGATTGGTTTCCCTAAACGTACATAGCTACTAATGTGTAAGTGATATTAATAGTTACTTATGATACTAGTGCGGTAAGTTGGTTTTTACAAACCAGTAGACGAAGTCTCGGGCTTAGCATAGTCTGGAGTTTGTAAAAACCAATTCCGCACGTGTGCCATACAACGGTTTACAACACATTTGCGAGAAAACAGATAACAGAAGTACAACAGAGAATGAAAGAAAGTTTATTACTTTATTAATAAATATCGGTCGGAATGTCGCAACTAAATACTTGACACTGGCAAATGCACAAAGTGCGATGTCATAATCCTCGTAGGAGGAACGATGAAAAAAAAACTTCGTTCTAAAGTTCGTCTTCGTTAAAACGTTTCTAACATGAGTGTCTTTTCGTGTTGTTCCCAAAACTCCGAAGAAGCTTGTATTAAAGTTGCCACGACTTTATTAGGGTATGATTGGACTTGACTGTGACTTACTAAGTGTGACTTTAACTGTGACTAAGACTCATTCGACTTAAAAATTATCAAAAACTTGACACAAATAAATACTTGACACTGGCAAATGCACAAAGTGCGACGCCATAATTATAATTCTCCTCGTAGGAAAGATGAAATGGCGCGAATTAATAAAAGGCGCTACGTGCGCGTGGTGAAAATTAGAACTACATCTTTCATCTCATTTTCAATTAAGTACTAGCGGTCGCCCGCGACTTCGTCCGCGTACGGAAGAAATTCGGCCCGCTCCCAAAATTCACCACGTTTTAACCAAACCACCCCCGTCCCTCCGTCCCTCCGTCCCCCTTGAATGAATTACCCAAATATCAATTTTCATCACTATAACTTCAAAAACAACGAACTTTCCATACAACTCTCCCAAAACCCCAAATCGTCCCTGTCAAAAAAATATTGAAAACAGCATTTTTTATTTTAAATGAACTATCCAAATCCAAATTTTCGTGTCTAAAAATACAAAAACAAAGGACTTTCATACGTTTCATTTCATACATCGTAAATGCATTTTCCAAGCAAATGTGTTGTAAAAATATTGAGTCTATACTTTCTCTTTTTACTATTGTACTCGTACTTATAAGTTAAATAGCAGTGCTGTTATAATATCTGAACTACCCGTAAATTCCATTTAGGTGTCACTGAGTGTTAACCTCGGCGAGGAATGTCATTTAAATTCAACTTTAAAACTTGAGCGACCTTAAACTGATAATGAATCACGTTCGCTGAAAATTCCTAATTAACCTCATAACTAAACAGGACCGTAGTCAGGTAAAGGGTTGTTTGGCACTCTTTTTAAAAAGATATAGGTACGGTGAGCCGTAGTAGCCGTAGTAGAGCCGTAGTAAGTTAAAAAATAACAATAAAAACGATTTTATTGATTATTCAAATTTTAATTCAGACAATTAAAAGTCAAATTTTGTTAGGAAAAACAAACAAACAAAACAAAAAATTAAACAAAAATGTGCTGTACGGCTGTTTATAAGAATCAATGTCCTGAATGACTAACAGACAACGCACAGCCTAAACCGCTGGTCATACAGACTTAAAATTTGGTGGGTGCATTTGTCTTCATGCGTAGGGGTGGACCTGGGTATGTCCTAAAACTGCATCCAGAACCACCGGAGGACGGGCAGCAGCGTCCTCTTAGTTAACGGTGGTAGCACTCTGCGATCTCCAAGCCGCCTGCCAAGCGTGGGGATTATGGCAACCCCTCCCTATTAAGGGGGAGGCCTTCGTCCAGCAGTGGACGTCTTCTGGCTGACGAGTGTAGGGGTGTATTAAGCACGAATTTTTGGAAATTCAACACCTACGGTGTTTTTTTTTGTACTACTTTATTGTTTATTATTGTATTGGAAGCGGGGCGAATTTCTCCCATACGCGGACACAGACGCGGTCGCGGGCGATCTTTAGTTAAAAATAAACGTTTAAGGCTACTTAGAGTACCTACATAATTTATTCCTAACACCAAGTCCATTATTTTCTTAGCGAACATGGTGCCTGAATTTGGGTTATTATTTTCAATATTTTTGTAAACCAATATATTGATCCTAGTGACGGCCCTGACACCGCCTAATGCGAAAAACGACTCATTATTAACTCTGACATCGGAAAAATAAGCCCCGGCCGAATTAGCATTTTCGTGCGGCATGAAACTATGAAACTGTTTGCTACTTGCACGGTTTTAAAGCACAATTTTTTTAATGAATTCGCACAAAATTTACATGCTTGAATGCCAAAGATTTAAAAAGGTAGATACGGTACAAAAATGCCTTAGTTACTGATGTTTTTACCCGACTCTCCAAAAAATGACCATGTTTGTGAGTTTCTTTATTCCACCGTAACTTGTAAATGCATGTTCAGATTTCGGTGTGTCGAATCGTTAGAGTCCTTTCATCACTACCACTGCTGCCGATTCGTTTCCTTTTTTTTGACTGCCTTATAGCTCAGTTGGTAGCGTCTGCCTTCAGAGCTGTAGGGCGTGGGTTCTATCCCCACCCAGAGCAAACATTTATGTGACGATAGATGTTTGCTCCGTGAAACAGACTTTGGTTCTTTACCCTACCTTTAGTTCTTGGTTCTTTACCCTACCTCCGTGGAACAGACTTTGGTTTTTTACCCTTTACACTACCTCCTCATAAACAATTGCATTACCTTTCATTATCAGTCGAAAGACGTCCACTACTGGACGAAAGCCTCTCCCTTAATAGGGAGGGGTTGCCATAATACCCACGCTTGGCAGGCGGCTTGGGGATCGAGCATTACCTTTAGATAGACGAAATCTTAGAGACAATCCAAATGCGCACGCTAGAAATTTTGCAACGTTGTGATTGCGTTCAAAAGCAATGATTTTTTTGTAAGACACATCTAGACTCGTTTTAATTCTTGAAAGCCTTAAAATGTTTAGTGCTCCGTGCTCCAGTTTCGTAATTAAGTAATACGTAGGTGTTACGTGCTCTATGACGAGTTTGAGGCGGCTTCGTTCATTATAAAGGACAGACAACAAAATTAAAGTTATAGATGTGCTTATAACAAGTGAGTAAACAAGTAAGAAGTAGGGCTTTCCCTTTTTCTGTGGGGTAAACGATCCTATGTTGGTTTTGTGACGAGGAAGATACAATTTCAATGGAGTTTTTGCTTTCTATTTGTATGTATCGTCGTCATCCATAAAACGTCCACTGCTGGATGAAGGCCTCATACTTATACAACATCATACGGATACAACTATATTTTTTTATGGTATGGAGTGACGTGATTAGCGAGATGTTTGCCTGGTGGTAAGCGTCACGCCTTCCCATAGCAGTAGCAGTGCCAGAATTGTGAACTTGCGAACAAAAGTCTGCGCCGCACTGCACTGCGCTCGTCATCCTGAGATATTAGATGTCAAATCTCTTCATGTCCAGTAATTTCTTTGATAATGACCTACTTACTAATATCTTTGCTAATACTAACTAATGCTTAGGCTAACTAATACATTTTCGCGTAACCTTGTATACAAATTAATTGCGGGTTATTAGCTATATTTATTTTTACCTATAGGAACTGGGTATGTCCTTAAACTGCAACCAGACCCACCGGAGGACGGGCAGCAGCGTCCTCTTGGTTAACGGTGGTGAGCGTTCTGCGATGCCCAAGCCAGGCGGCTAGCGTGGAGATTATGGCAACACCCCTCTATTGGGAGGCCTTCGTCCAGCAGTGGGCGTCTTATGGCTGACAATGACCTATATTTTAGCTTGGCGTAGCTTGACTAGGCGTTTCTAAACGATCTCTTATGTTACGGAACGGACGGTCCGGACGGTTTTCGGATGGGATTTTAATGACATTGTTTTTAGCATACTGCAAAAATTTAACTGATCAATGGGACAGATGCAGGAAGACTGACTCCACTGACAATTTTGAGTTGTGAATTTCGAAGATTTTTAATACTATTGTTTTTATTTTCCCAATTATTTGTATTTTGACAAATTATGACATTTTAATTTCCATTCTATTTTATAATTTATTATTATTGTTTTTATTGCCTGCATGTATTTTGTATTTATTATAATTTTGTAATCTAGACATCTTATTAAATTATAAGTAAAATAATTATTTCGTGAGGTAAATATAATTGGACCTAGATTCGTTTTTATCCTCAATAAATAAATAAATGGCTGACCTTGAGTGGAATTTATTTCTGACTGCTATCGCAAGACCCTGCGCCGCACTGCACTGCCCTCCTCACCCTGAGACCTCACGATTCCTCACCATGATTTCCCCACGATGTTTTCCTTCACCGTCAGCTCAAGATCATTTGTCATCATCAGCTATCGTCAAGTGCGGAACGAAGGCACCCCTTAAAGGGGTTGCCATAATCCCCACGCTTCGAAGGCGGCTTGGGGATCGCAGAATACTCATTGCCGCGCCGTTAACCGATAGGACGCTGCTGCCCGTCCTCCGGAGGATCTGGATGCAATTTTAGGGGGGCATAGTCACACCATTTTGTCACACCAGTGTAGAACAAACAGAAACATTTTTTTCTCCGTATATCACTATCTGGTGTGACTGGCAGAACATACCCAGGCCCAAGCTCATTATTGGGATTTAAACCTTATGCTCTGTGGCGAGAGAACCTAACCCACTAACCACGGAACTGCCATCACCACAGTATAAATAATAGTACTTCGTACAGAAAGGCAAAGGAACTGAAATAGGTAAATAAGGACTCTATCTAAGGCAATAAAGTAGCAATTCAACTCGCACAGCGCTGGATACCGCTCGCTATATTCACCTAGATATACCGCTCTCTTTCTATCGCGTATGCTTAGTTACGTGCGACGAGGCTAGCGTGCGGGCGGCCACTGACTTCTGCCTTGCATTGTCCACCCGGACGGAGCGCCGGCCGAACATACCTAAACTGCGGAGTGACACCATCACTATGAAATCGGTAAAGGGCGTGTCAAAAATGTGATGTTTCAGACCCCTATTGCACTAAGTAGCAATACATAATATATTGCCAGAATAAGTATTAAAGTAAGTATATTCACAGAATTCAATCCTTGTTAGTACGAGTATACGTTCATGCTAATTACCAATACGACGTCAATTCTCTTAACATCCTTTTTTTTTGAAAATCGCCAGGCATTGTTTAATTCGTCACGAATTTCTGGAGACATGGCAAAAAAGCTTGCAAGTTAATATGAACTTTAAAACTTTGAAATAATGGTCAAATTAGTAGCCCCTTCGGCAGTAATATTGGTAGTCTACCTTGTTCAAAATTATTGGTAGACGTCATAGCCCAGAGCAGTCATTTTGGTACACCCGTGTAATCAGAAGTTAGGAACCTAAAATTACGCGACTTAATGCGATTTCTCGTTAATAAATCTTCTCTTTAAATTGGGCGAATCTTAATGATGTTAATTTATATTTGGACATAATTTATGTGTTAGGACAGTTTTGTGACACTTTAGGCGTAAGTAGGTGGAAACTATAAAATATAAGGGGTTATCCACGGGGTATTACTAACAGAAAGGTAATTATTGTACGTAACTTTTACTATGGGGCGCTCTCTAAAATCGCGAAATAAGAAAGAAAGTTCTCATTAGATCTGCAGATTTAAAAAATGTATCTTATGGGTAATACATATTTCACTAGATCCATCATAATTTAAAATAATATAAAAATAGATCTATCGGGAATTGCTGGCCTTTTGGAGAAACTTAGAGTGACGCAACGGGCAATGGAGAGAGCTATGCTCGGAGTTACTTTGCGCGATAGAATCCGGAACGAGGATATTCGCCAACGAACCAAAGTTACCGACATAGCTCGCAAGGTTTGCAAGTTGAAGTGGCAATGGGCAGGCCACATCGCTCGAAGAACTGACAACCGATGGGGAAGAAAGGTTCTTGAGTGGCGACCGCGAACCGGAAGACGCAGCGTAGAAAGGCCTCCCACTAGGTGGACCGACGACATTGTAAAAGGCGCGGGCAACCTGTGGATGCAAATGGCATGTGGTCGTACAGTGTGGCGGTCTAAGGGGGAGGCTTTCGTTCAGCAGTGGACGTCTCCGGGCTGATGATGATGATCGGGAACAAAAAATCTCATCAGATACATTTTGTATCACATCTTTGAAAATAGATCCAATGAGAAAATAAAATCTCACTAGATCCATCGTGGATCTGGCTCCTGTATCTACTGAGATTGATCCCATTAAATAGGTACATAAAAAGTGGCTTGGTAGTTGAATGGTTAACTTGTTAATAATATATAATATCATCCATGTGGTTTCGGCTACGGCGACCACTTCTGCGACTAAGCAGAAGCAGTCAGATGCGCGTGAAATATTATAATGTAAAAGTGGATGCGCTTACACAGATGCACTCTCTCGTCCTACCCCTCTGTATCCAATGGAACGGAGACCGCTACGACTGGAGAGAGACTAGATGCAGTGTGATGGCCGGCAGTAACTTCACGACTCCTACTGCCCTAAGCATTCACACGATGCTTTGCTGTCCCGCCAGTTCCGCCAACATCAGTCGCTTAGCAGCTGTCGAGTTGCCTTCACCACCGAGACAGACTTTATGCACATTACGGAGAGTAGCCGTACCAGACTTGCCTGAGACCGCAAGTCCCCCTATACCAGGTTTAGCCACGAGTCAACGTGTTTTCCGGGGTATGGCCGCTGCGTGCATAGCAGCTGGAGCCACTGGTGAGAGATTGTGAGTTATAACAGGTTTGGTTCTCTGTCTACATATTATAAAACGCCATGCATATCTAACATATCTCAGGCTGGTATAATTTTAATGAAAACTAACGTTTTAGGTAATTTAACACTGATCTTGCTCCTTTGCACTGATAGGCGTCCTAGGTGGACCGACAACATAAAAGTCGCAGGCATGGATGCAAATGGCAGGTTGTCGTACAGTGTTGTGGTCCAAGAGGGAGGCTTTCGTTCAGCAGTGGACGTCTCCGGGCTGATGATGATGATTGGTGCTAAGAACACCCGACTGTCTGAACAAGATATAATTTTCACATAATTATGCTGATGTTGACAATTCGCTTTAGGCAATCGGCAGGTGAGTGTTCCCTTGAGCTATACGGTGAATTTTGAAATCTTAAGTAAGACGGGACCACAGGACGGACGAAAAAAAAATAGAGGTAAGTTAGTGAGTTCGTATAGGCTGAGTGGCCAGCCCTAGTGTCAGAGTTAATGTGCCACCCGACGGCCACTGACATGGCTTGACGGTTGTTGTTTTAGAAACATAGAACAAACAACCGGAACCAACAATTTAACGTGTCATCCGTTCCAACGGTAGCGCTCAGAAATAAATGCCACTCGCGGTCACCCATCCGAAGACTGACCGTCTGTGCGTGACTGTCCGTTGCTGGTCGTTTAGAATCGCCTAGTCAAGCAATGAACTTGTAACCATAGATATGCGGAACGGTACTAGTAAGCCGAAAGGAGGTCATTGTCTAAGAAATTACTGGGCATGAGCCCAGACCCACACCTTTGCCAGTTATTCAATCGCCAAGCAATAGTGTGCAAGCATTACTGTGTTCCGGTTTGAAGGGCAATGTTACCATAGAAATTACTGGGTATGAAGAGATTCGACATCTAATATCTCAGGGTGGATTTTGTTCGCAACATTGCGTATGTCCAAAAAATAAGGCCCCATGCAGTGTTTTTTTTGTTTTTCTATACTTCATGTGACTGGACGAGCAAGACTTTCACCTGGTGGTAAGCGTCACGCCTGCCACTAACAGTAGCAGTGCCAGAATTACGAAAACAATTCTGCGCCGCACTGTACTGCGCTCGTCACCCTGAGATAGCAGATGTTAAATCTCTTCATACCCAGTAATTTCTCTGGTAACATTGCCAAACCGGAACACATTAATGCTTGCACACTACTGCTTGGCGGTTAAATAACTGGCAAAGGTGTGGTACTTCCCCAGGCGGACTCTGCAGTAGAGTCCTACCACTACCAGCAATTTAATTTATTACAAAGCATTTTCCGAAAAAACTACAAATTCACTCAACGAAAATGTCTGTTCTCCATTTACCCAACTTTACACATAAGTTGGTCGCTTTGCATGAATAATTTGAGGCCAATAATATGGTTAATACCTCATTGGAATCTAATTGCGCCGAATTACAGGGCGTCATATCCAAACTGAAAATTGAGTGTTGAAAAACTGCAAAAGTAGGGTGTTAAAGTGCAGATTGGGTGTTAAAAAGTCCAAGAAGGTTATTAAGGACTTGTTAGGTCCGCGCGAGATGCGCACGCGACTGTTTTTTTTACACTTTTGTAGCGTAACGTAGCTTTTTAACTCGCCAAATTAGAGTGGCAGCCATCGGTGCTAATGGAAGCCATTCATCATCAAGGCTTAATGGGAATGCCTTCAGCCGTGCCTTTAGGGGGATTTCGACAGTTTTCAAAAGTTAGGTGGTAATTTTTTTTTATGCTGTCGTATGATGTGACGAGCGAGTCGTTCACCTGGACCCTGTTTTATAAAGCTACAAGTATAAGCTTACAATTGTACTAGCTTCTTGTACCAGAAACTACAAGTTACCAGTTACAGGTAAGAGATGGTTTGTCTTTATCCTATAAACAAGTGCTTGTATTTGTAATTTGTTCACTGGTTGTCTTGTAATTTATCTTTTTTTTTTGCGGTGTTGTCAGTTTTTCACTACAAGTACAAGACTTGTAGCTTTATAAAACAGGGCCCTGGTCGTAAGCGTCACGCCTGCCTAACAGTAGCATTACTAGAATTGTGAACTTGCAAACACAATCCTGCGCCGCACTGTACTGCGCTCGTCATCCTGAGATTTTAGATGTTAAATCTCATCATACCCAGTAATTTCTCTGGTGACATTTCTCTTCAAACTGAAACACAATAATGCTTGCACACTACTGCTTGGCGATTGAATAACTGGCTGCGCTACTTCCTCAGGCGGACTCTGTAGTAGTGTCCTACCACTACAAATTACCAAGTATAGGTAGTTTATAACCAAACACAAGCATAATTTATTGCAAAAAACCCAAGATGCCATAAGTTGAAAGATATTCAGAAACATTGGGTTGATTGCATCTATTTGCCTTTATTTGTATACTAGGAGTGCTCCGCGGTTTCACCCGCTTTTCCTGGGGATCAAAAGTAGTCTATGTTTTGTTTTAAGATATACAATGTGTAACAAAAAGGTTCAACAATACGAAAGGGTATGAATATACTTATCATTATGAACAACTTTTACTATGGGTTCAACCCTGAAATCGCGAAACAAAAATCTGCTGTTCCATACATTTTGTCCAAGGTCAAGGAACTTTTTGTATGGAACAGCAGATTTTTTTCGCGATTTCAAGGTTGGCCCCATACTAAACTTGTTCATAATGATAAGTACATACATACCCTTCAGTATTGTTGAACCTTTTTGTTACACATTGTATAAGCTGCTACTATACCAGATTTCATCCAACCTCGTTCAGTGCAGCAGTTATTGCGTGATGTGAGTATCAAATATAAAACTTAGGCATTTATAATATTAGTAGGAAGTATTATGAAAACTGACGTGGTTAGAAGTGGGATGAAAACTGTCGTGGTTAGAAGTGGGATGAAAACTGTCGTGGTTAGAAGTGGGATGAAAACTGTCGTGGTTAGAAGTGGGATGAAAACTGTCGTGGTTGGGAGTGGGATGAAAACTGACGTGGTTAGAAGTGGGATGAAAACTGACGTGGTTAGAAGTGGGATTTTGCTACCAATAAAGCCATTCTGAAGGACCAACCAGATCCTATTGTGAGCCTACGTCGTCTCTTTAAATCATCAGCTCTTCCATACGTTTTGTCGAAAGTGAATGAGTTTTCTGTAAAACAGCTGATTTATTTTCATGGCTATATTCTTGGCCCCATTAAAAACTGAAGTGCGCTATACAAATACAAATACAAATACAAATCGTTTATTGATAACACCAAAGTTACACGTCAAATTTCATTAAGTATGTCACAATAAAATGAAATAATAATTATAAAAAATATGTTAATAATCTCTTATTTTAAAATAAGCTTCAATGTCATAAAACAAATTCTCTTGCAACCACGCTCTGAGCTTGGTTTTGAAGCACCCGGTGGAAGGAGCATCCCGAATGGAAGGTGGTATACGGTTGTAGATCGCGGGCCCCAAAATATACACTGACCTCTCCGACTTGACGAGACGGTGCGTCGGGGTTATCAGTTGGTCTTTCTTTCTATATTAACTGAGTAGGTAATTTAAATTAAAGCGTCATTTTTAAGTAAGACCGACACATCGTCCCTTACTAACCAGCGAGTTGGTAGTCTAACGCTAAAGGCATGTGAAATTTTGGCCTAGTTCATACAAAGAAGTATGGGAAATTTGTACCACTAGGCCCAAGGCCGTAGCCAGGAATTAATTTCAGGGGGGTCGTGCTCTGGACCAGAGACAATAAGTAACAACTTTAAGACGACGACGACCTATACGTAAGTAGGTATGTATAAAACGGTGGGTTGGCGAAGCCATTTCGGGGGGGGGGGGGGGGGGGGGGGTTGGACCCCCAAAACCCCTGCCTACGGCCTTGACTAGGCCACCTGTGTATGGGAAATGTCCTATGCCTTTATAAGTGTTAAAAAACCAGTGCGCAATTCCGCAAATTCACAAATCACGGATTCTTTAACACACATCCGTAATTTTTCAAACTTAGTAATCGCGTTCACACAATGCATTAAATTCCTCGGTAGCGCATTTCTTCCTTTCGTGATAAGCTTGCATTAACTGATAAACAAGTGAAACATAGTTTGCATTACAACGTGGTTAATAGCTAGGCGGCTAGACAAAAGTTTAGCATTACTTGAATATATTTCACACAAGGTATAAGAGACAGCGATTATAGTTGATTCAGTAATTATCATTAAAAAAAATGTTTACCTGAATGTTTTATTTTGACCTGGGTAATATGTCGTAAAACTGCAACCAGAACCACCAGAGGACGGGCAGCAGCGTCTGGTAAGCATTCTGCGATCCCCAAGCCGCCTGCCAAGCGTGGGAAATTATGGCAACACCTACCTAGGCGATGCCTTCGTCCAGCAGTGGACGACTTCTACCCGATGATGTGTTTGCCAGGATTTTTTTGCCAACTCACTACCGATGTATTTTCTAACATCCTTAATTTGATAACAAACAATTTTCATCGACTAAACAGGTGGGTGAAGGTCGTTGTTCATCGGATCTTAGACTAATACATTTAAAATTCTAAGCACCGCTCTATCCTATAACTTAACACATTCTATTCCAAAATACTTTCAAACAAAACCTTATACTCTTTTCTGTAGGGCCGCGTACACAACAAACCATTACAATTGTTTTTCTACCAGAAACTAGATAATTATAATTATTTATCTGTTGGATAATTACAATCCCACGATGCTCGTCGCGTGACGGATACGGTACTTGCTAACGTAAATAAAGTCTTATATAAAACGTTTAATATGTAACTTTATACATAATAATATAGTTATTTCTGATGTTTTATTTAAATGTAAGTGTATGTAAGCATGTTAATTAAGGTAATTGTTGTAAATTAGTAGATTTTTGTGTTGTAAGGTTGAACTAGATTTTGTTTGTGATTTGCCGACGTGATTATTTTTGTAGGTAATAATATACCATGACGTATTGTGTTTAAGATTTTTAAGTTTACATGTCTTTATTGTAATTAAAGTGCGTTGATTATTTTTTTTGCACCTGGGTATGTCCTAAAACTGCATCCAGAACCGCCGGAGGACGGGCAGCAGCGTCCTCTCAGTTAACGGTGGTAACCATTCTGCGATCCCCAAGCCGCCTGCCAAGCGTGGGGATTGTGGCAACACCTCTCTTTTAGGGAGAGGCCTTCGTCCAGCAGTGGACGTCTTCCGGCTGTTGATGATGATGATGATGATGATTAGTTTTTGTTTTGTTTGTTTATTCTACGTCATTGTACAGGTTATAATATAACTAGTTTCATCCCTCGGTTTCACCCGCGTGATGATAATGATAAAAGGTAGCCTATATATTAAACTATTATTAATAACTAATATTATCTCTATTCTGAGTTTCATCGAAATCCGTTCAGCCGTTTTTTGCCTGAAGAGATAGCAAACATACACACGCACACCGACAAACTAGCGCATTTATTATATTAGTGTGATTATATACTAATTATACTCAAGAGCCGGAGTAACCTATTGGCAGAAGAGGCGCCTTAGAATCGTGAGGTCGTAGATTTGATACCGGGCCCGCGCTAATGAATTCTTTGGAACTTACGAAGGACAAAAAATTATTAAGGCTTTTCAGTGAAATTAAACATCGTGAGGAAACCTCCATGTGTCCGGAGAAGAAATTCAACGGTTTCAGTGACCGCCAACCCGCTTATGTTATGTGTAACCAGTAGTTTATGAGTAGATGAGAATGACTAATGACAATAGGACTAAAATCAGTATGTCAATTCTTAGGACCCCATGTCAGACAGTATGCCAAAGGTATAGAGGACGGTGAAGTAATCTGCTTCATAAGTTCACAACTATAGGAAGGGACGTTTCATCATCATCATCAGCCCGGAGACGTCCACTGCTGAACGAAGACCTCCCCCTTACCGCCACACTGTACCACAACCAGCCATTTCCATCCACCGGCTTAACGGTAGGGACGTTTATTGAACTATCATCATCATCAGCCCGGAGACGTCCACTGCTGAACGAAGGCCTCCCCCTTAGACCGCCACACTATACGACAACCTGCCATATGCATCCACCGGTTGCCAGCGATTTTTACAATGTCGTCGGTCCACCTAGTGGGAGGCCTTCCTACGCTGCGTCTTCCGGTTCGCGGTCGCCACTCAAAAACCTTTCTTCTCCATCGGTTATCGGTTGTGGCCTGCCCATTGCCACTTCAACTTGCAAACATTGCGAGCTATGTCGGTGACTTTGGTTCTTTGGCGAATATCCTCGTTCCGGATTTTATCGCGCAAAGTAACTCTGAGCATAGCTCTCTCCATTGCCCGTTGTGCGACTTTGAGCCTCTCCAAAAGGCCAGCAGTTAAAGACCACGGTTCAGTTCCATATGTCATCTAGCAACACACACTGGTTGAAGACCTTTCCTTTCTTTTGTCTTCAGACACTGCGGGATTTTGGACGAGAAGATATTAAATTTCTCGAACGCTGCCCATCCGAGTTGGATTCTTCGGGCGACCTCTTTGTCGAAGTTGGACCTACCTAACTGAACCAAGGTAGTTGTAGTGGTCAACAACTTCGAGAGTATCGTTCCCAACAACAACCGGTACGGGTACAACATGGACATTGGACATTATCTTTGTCTTGTCCATGTTCATTTTAAGACCCACCTGTTGGGAAACTTTACTGAGGTCGCTGAGCATAGTATTGAGGTCCTTCAGCGACTCTGCCATTATGACTATATCATCGGCAAAGCGAAGGTGAGTGATGTATTCGCCATTAATATATAATATATATTGTATAATTTGGCGGAGCGCGTGGATGTGGTCTATGGTGCCAAAGCCTTTCCGGAAACCGGCTTGTGCGGGAGGCTGGAAGTCATCAAACCTGCGTTCGAGACGGTTTGTAATGACTCTCGAGAACAGCTTGTACACATGGCTCAGGAGTGAGATGGGCCTATAGTTCTTCAATAAGGTGTTATCTCCTTTCTTGTAGAACAGCACCACCACACTCCTGTGCCATGCTTCAGGCGTAGTGCCTTCGTGAATGACGGAATCGAATAACTTCTGGAGGACTAAAAGTACCGGTTTACCCGGTTTACCCGGTTTATTGAACTATAATTAAGATTAAACAAAGAATAGCGTAAAATAGTTAGGAGGCTGTTTATTAGCGTAACATTCGCACTAATATTCTATACTTAACATAATTAATTTTTAATCAACGTGAAGGAAACTATCTTAAAAAAAAGAAGTGAAGGAAAAATTACTTTAAAAAGAAGTGAAGGAAAAATTACTTTAAAAAGAAGTGAAGGAAAAATTACTTTAAAAAGAAGTGAAGGAAAAATTGCTTATAAGTATATATGAAGGAAAAATTACTTAAATAATAAAGGAAAATGTGTAATTTTACTTTTTAATATGTTACTCTTGAAAGTAAATCCTGAAGTACCTAGTAGTGTTTCTGCCATCATTGACAGTTAAGGATTTTACGAATTAATCAAATATACATGTATAATATTATAATATCACCAAAAGTACAAAGTATAATACATGATTATTATTATAATTATAATATCACCAAGCGTATATTTGTACTCATGTTTAATTCAAGTAAATTAATCGTTTAGTTTTTAGGCATAATATCTGGTTAATTCTTATATTATTATAATATAATAAAATGAATAACATCATATTAGAGATTATCTACAATTACATTATACATATTAAAACTTAAAATAGATATTTAAACTAACAAGTACCTACCATAAACTAAGTACTTAAATACAATAAATTCATGAAAAAAACCTTCTCTTTATCTTTAAACATGTGTAATGTAATTCCTGTAACCGTTTAAAAATAAAACGTATAGTAAGTAGTTACATAATTATAGTTATACATGTCAGTAAGCTTCAATATCAGTAAAATAATATAATAAGTAACCCGTTTCATAAAATTGTTCTTATTAATATTTAAGCACTGAACATTATATATATTTTTTGCAAAAGTTTGTTTTTATACTAACAAGTGACGAGACGAGCAAGACGTTCGCCTGGTGGTAAGCGTAACGCCTGCCACTAACAGTAGCAGTGCCAGAATTGAAAACTTGCGAACACAATCCTGCGCCGCACTGCACTGCACTCGTCACCCTGAGATATTAGACGTTAAATCTCTTCATACCCAGTAATTTATCTGGGTAACATTGCCTTTCGAACCAGAACACAGTACAGCACACTACTGCTTAGCGGTTGAATAACTGGCAAAGTTGTGGTACTTTCCCAAGCGAATTCTGCAGTAGAGTCCTACCACTACAAAATTATAGGCCTACTTTCAAAATTCCTCTTTTTATTTTCGTTAACATCTTATACCAATAATCACTGAAATTACTTAAACATGTCATATGCACAGAAGCTGAAAAGTTTAGTTTATAACTATAAACAATTTTTATAAATTAAACTTTTTGTATTTCTACACATAATTTGATACTTGCTACAGATTTATGTAGTTAAACTGAAGAAATAAAATATAACTGTATGCTGCTTAAAAAATACATTTTGGTAGAATATCTAGAGTTAATGTTTTTGTATGAACCACACTTATGGTATTTCTATGTTTTTAAAGTTTAAACAAGAAGAAAAATTATGACCTCCGGCAGGACTCGAACCTGCATACGACGCTTTAGTTGGTAGCTTGTAACAGGCTGGGAAATTTGGCATCTAAGGCAGAGACTTCTGTAGCTTAATTGGCAAAGCAGTTGGGACGGAAACCCATAGAGACTGCTCGTATGCAGGTTTGAGTCCTGCCGGAGGTCATAATTTTTCTTCCTGTTTAAGCTTTAAAGATCTAGAGTTAAGTTATCGATCAATAC
The DNA here is from genome assembly GCA_905404285.2 of Erannis defoliaria. Lineage (NCBI taxonomy): Eukaryota > Metazoa > Arthropoda > Insecta > Lepidoptera > Geometridae > Erannis > Erannis defoliaria. The sequence goes on from FR990090.1 coordinate 6,335,170, forward strand.
AAGATAGCCGCTGTGAGCCTCAAAACGAAGAGCGCCCGTTTATGTCTTTTCTTAGACACAAGTATCGTCACTTTTATCTAATGAAACTGTTTTATTTCATAAATTTTTGTTACACATAAAAATAAATCTTGCTTATATCTTTCTGTGTTATGGAGTTTATAATAAATATCATGGTTAAATATTTAAATATCAAAAGTAATGACTGCATCTACAAAGTATTAAATAATTTCCATGGTATATTTAAAATTCGCCCTTCCTACAATTTGAATTATAAAATAAAACACTAAACTACTACAAAAAACTATAAAATTATTATTACTATAAAATTATTATTAGATAAAAACTTACCCAAAACCCGGAACAACTTTTTCAAACTAGCATCAAAAAGAAAAAATGCATAACCGAATTACACTTGCCTACAAAAAAGTTCCAATCAGAAAAGTCCTTTAAAAATAGAACACCAAAATTAAAAGGAGCGAATAATGTGCGCGACGGACGTTCCAGATTTGATATGGGAACGCGTGCCGTTCCGTTGTACGCGAGCTCACTGCGCGAGTCGCGACCCGCTAGTCCCAACCGTGCCGGCCCCGCCTACCGCGGAACGGAACGGTGGGGACGATACACCTCTTAGCTTCTTCACACTTCCCTCATACCTACTAGAACGTCCAATGAAAACAGACCTGCGCGACCCCCCACTGCTTTCTCACCCGCTTTACTGACGACGCTTTTACAGAGGTCTTGCTTGACTGGTCTTTTTCCATCCTCACTTCTTATGCTGCGCCGTTCGATTGTCGGCGTTATTTCAGTGGAATAAAGTCGATTGTGATTGTAAATACAAGCTTGTGGTACAGTGTTTCTGGTATTTCGCGGGGCGGAGAGCTAAACGCTGTCAAATAGATAATTCGTATAGGTATGGGAGGTTCGTCGAGGGCTTTGTTAGTTGGATTAAGTTCTGTTAACAGTTTGTATTGTTACGTAGCCGTTTGGGAGATAAGTGGAATGGTTTTGGCTATTTCAATAATTGAATTTATCGCCCTTGATAAGTGATGCTTGGAATCTATTCGTGTGTGTAATTCTATTGGTAAAACTATTCGAACGATTACTTGCCTAATAGACAAATATGGAAAGAGGAAAGAGAGAGAGAAGCCTTTGCTCTTTTGGACAAGGCAAGATTGATTATTGCAGAAATTATTATCAAACTTTAGTAACTAAATTATTTTTTCCGATGCCCAAGCCTCCTGCCAAGCGTAGTGATTATAGCAACCCCGTTATTAAGGAGGAGGCCTTCATCCAGCAGTGGACTTCTTCTAGCTGATCATGTGAAACAAAAATTTGGGCTGACCAAATTGTATTTTCAGTTTTCTAACCTAAACTTATCTCGGTTTCGTCTAAAACAGGCTGTCATATCAGAAGCTTGGTCATTAGATGTAACCGCGAGCTTGTTAATGGGGCTGGCGCAGGCTACAGCGACGGCCACGGAGAAATAGGTGCGTAATGAGACCGGGGCAGCCACCGTGACCGCGGTCACCCTGCCCTGGGAATACGGGACACGTTATAGGAGAAAAGACGAAAAGTTTTTGTATTAACACTATATTGTATTTATACGAGATTACTCACCGTTAATTATGTCGGGTGCTCCGACTATAGTTTCGATCATAAAATATTTATTGAGTTCCGTTGTCCCCATTGAATGGGGATAGCGTCAATGGGGACAACGAGAATACACCAAAATATCTTGTTACCTTTTTCAAGGAGTGAAAATAGAGCCCAACGTGCGCCTCCTTCGCACTGTCCTGTTTTACGCTATAATAGGTACGAAAATACGTTATACAATACAATACGATTAACATTTGTTCAAGACAAAAACACAGATAGACACAAATAGTTATAGTAGGTAGGTATTATACACACGTCTATAAAAAAAAACCTAATGAAAGTAAGTATGGATGTTTGCTGATTTGCATATTTGCTAAAACGGCTAAACAGACTTAAATGAAATTTGTTGCAGAGGTATCTTACTCCTTGGAATATCAAATATACTACTTTTTATCCCAGTACTAGACTAGAGGTCGCCCGCGACTTCGTCCGCGTACGGGAGGAATTCGGCCCGCTCCCAAAATTCACACCCCTCCTCCTCCTCTCCATTTCCCTCCCAACCCCCCTACAGCCTTATTATTATGATTAATATTAATAAGTACTTAGTCGCTATCCACTTTCCTTTTGCGCCAAAATCAAACAGACAAACGGGCGTGTCGTCCGATGACTGTTGCACTCCGGTGCAATTAGAGCTTTACACTCGATAAAATATGTACGTTTCATGTCACCACGACATCGCAGGAAGACTGCGAGACAGCCGATAAGCTGATAACTACCCTATCATTATAAATAGCATGATTATTGTAGGCTATAATGCTGCACTCTATTGCAGAGTCCGCCGGGGAACTGCCAAGCAGTTGCAAGCATTACTGTATATTGGATTGAAGGGCAATGTTACCAGAGAAACTACTGGGCATAAAGAGATGTCACTTCTAATATCTCAGGATGACGAGCGCAGTGCAGTGCGGCGCTTCGCAATTCTAGCACTGCTACTGTAATGAGCAGGCGTGAATCTTACCATCAGACGAAACTCGCTCGTCTCGTCATTCGATAAAAATAAGCAACTTATACTTAAGCTGCTAGACAGAGAGACTGTAGTAGTTACTTATACTTACAATTGAGTGTGTATCAATCTCTTGCTGGAAAAATATTATCTATAATTTTACTTACTACTACTAAAATAATATCATAGGTTTAAAACACTACTACTAACACTGTATTTATGAATAATATGTCCGAAATAAAGAATTTTTATTTTATTTTATTTAATTTATTTATAGCTGATTAATGAACAGAAAATGAAAATCTGGTCAAAAATAAGCAACTTACGAGTATAATCATTTTAATATCATGCTAGACAGAGAGAATAAACAGCAAATCGTGACGTCTCTTCTTTGTACGCCATATAAATTATATTCTGACAAGAAAGGCGTGACGTCATTTTTTGTTTTGTGGGAAAGGGACAGAGTTGCCTCTAACAAAAACTGTAAACGCTCATATATCATAGCATTATTAACCGATTTAAAAGGTTTTTTTCAATAAACATACTATATTTACTTACTACTTTACTTTTTTATTTACGAACTTACTTACTTACTTACTTAAATTCTTCATCAAAGGTTTCAACGATATAAACATCAGTCATCTACCCTATTATCTAATAATTATTAAGTGCCGTTAAACATTTACCGTCATATGCATAAAACGCTAAAACGTATTTCAAACCTATTTTATTTAAAAAGTGTTTTGTTAAATTTCTTTCGAATTACGATTTAAGTTTGAAAAAGAAGACAAAACAATTTTAACAAAAATACGTTTGAAATACTTTTTTTGTGTTTTATGCATGCTTGTATGCACTGAAGAGAGAAGTAAATAGAACGGAAATGTGACGGGCAGCGTTAGCCTGCATTAAGTGCAAATGCGCTTAAAGACAATTCTACCAATATTCATGTTTTTAAACTGAGAATACTCAAAAAGACAATTTAAATAGACGCGTAGGAAACCAAACTACATTGCATCGTAATTAGATCAATTTTAAACTGTTCCAAAATGGCATTTCGAGCGTTTTACTTCAAATGCGCGACCAATTATTGGCATTTTTTCGTCGTAGTTTCTATACAAATAAGTGTGAAACTGGCGACAGCGGTTTTCCATACAGTTGCTTTAAAACATCGTTTTGACAGCCGTTCTAGCCTAAGAAGTAGGGCTTTCGCTTTTCTGTGCTTGTATGCATACGACGGCGACGGTTAAAGTGCTTCCAGTGGAAGTGGAGGTAGAAAAGGGATAACATATTGTGTAAAAAAGTAATTCTGTGAAATGCTACAGGGAAATCACGATTTATAACCTTGGAAAGATTGAAATCGTGTATAAGCCAGGAACTAATTTTTTTTCAAAGATTAATAAGAACATTTCGAAGTAGTTCATTTCATTGGTCTGAAATAATTAAGTTTGTTAATATTACATAAGTACATAAGTTAATAAACAGATTAATTTTCCTGACATAACTTAATATTTTTAAACCTGCACTATTTAAATTGTACCAAAAAGTAGCATCACTCGAAACGTGTGATGCTACTTTTGCACGTGGTCCGGCTAATTAACCAGAAAATTACTGGGTAAGAAGACATTTAACATCTAATAATCTCAGGGTGACGAGCGCAGTGCAGTGCGGCGCAGGATTGTGTTTGCAAGTTCACAAATCTGGCACTGCTAGTGTTAGCTACTGGTAGTACAGGCGTGACGCTTACCACCAGGTGAACGTCTTGCTCGTCTTATCACTAGATTGTATAAAAAAATATATAAATCCGACTATAGGTACGCCTAAATTCGACTATAGGTGTATATTCGACGTCGTGTCATTATTAGTGGTCGTACACTATTGCCTCCCTAGATTACGACCAACCAAATCACGTGTAATTTTGGTTATAAAATCGAAGCATACTTTAACGTGTCCAAGGCATTTGCAATAGGGTAGATGACTGATGTTTATATCGTTGAAACCAATAGCTTTGATGAAGAATTTAAGTAAATATAGTATGTTTATAGAAAAAATAATTTAAATCGGTTTATAATGTTCTGAGATATGAGCGTTTAAAGTTTTTGTTAGAGACAACTCTGTCCTTTTCCCACAAAACAAAAAATTACGTCACGCCTTACTTGTCAGAATAGAATTTATATGGCGTACAGAGAAGTGACGTCACGATTTGCTGTTTTTTCTCTCTGTCTAGCATGATATTAAAATGCTAATAAGTTGCTTATTTTTGATCAGATTTTCATTTTCTTTTCATTAATCAACTGTATTTATGGGACAAATTTTAAAAGGACAATTAAAAAAACCCAGTCATCTAGCCTATTGTCTCCATCCAGGTGTAAGTAATTAGTGGACGCACCAAAGTGTTTGCACTTTGTGTTTGCACCCGCGCCTTATCTGCCGATCGCGGGCACCCTCAAATTATAGGGAGGTGCGGGACATTGCGTAATGAGGCCTCAACAACTGTGGAGTTGGACAAAATGGGTGACATTTTTTGGGTTAGTATTTCTTGTAATTTTATAATAATGTGTTTATTAACTTTTTAATTCGAGGGCTTTATTTAATTTAACAAACTCATCTCTAGTTAAATAAACTACCTAATTAAAACTAAACTAATATTTAAAAAAATATTAATCAAATTAATAATAATCAAATAATTAGTTTAAAGTATCTATATATGTATTTTTGTAGTGGTAGGACTACTGCAGAGTCAGCCTGGGGAAGTACCACACCTTTGCCATTTATTCAACTGCCAAGCGGTAGTGTGCAAGCATTACTGTGTTCCGGCTTGAAGGGCAATGTTACCAGAGAAATTACTAGGTATGAAGAGATTTAACATCTAATATCTCAGGATGACGAGCGCAGTGCAGTGCGGCGCAGGATTGTGTTCGCAAGATTTTAATTCTGGCTTTTTTTTCTGATTTATTTTTTAACTGTTAGTGGCAGGCGTGACGCTTACCACCAGGTGGAAGTCTTGCTCGTCTCGTCACTTGACAGTATAAAAATATATATATATAGGTAGCAAACCTATAGCTAGCTTAAACTTTTTAATTATGTGCATAATTATGGGTATACCTTAACCTGAAATAAATAAATTTTGAATTTGAATGGCTAGATCGCAAAATGAGTTCATCTCACTTAGGCCACATCTGAAGATGTCCAATTCGCAAAATGACCGCAACTCTGCTAGTCAAAATCACAAAAAAGTACAAGTATCAAAATTCTTAAGTCGAAAAATGACTACGTCGTAAAAAGTCTGGACAGTTACAAACATTAAATATTATTTAAATATCTTTTATTTATTGCATTGCATGTAGTATAACTATACTCTATTTTTTTTTTTGTGCTCGTCGACATCTTTTTTACTTTAAAAAGCCTTGACACATTGAGAAAAAATAAATAAAAATTGGCTAAAATAAAAAAAACAGCAAAATAAACATCTTGTCATAAATAAAATAATCCTGATAAGAATTCTGATACTAGTAATTTTTGTGATGTTGACTAGCAGCGATGTGGTCATTTTGCGAATTGGACATTTAGAGATGTGGAATAGATGAGATAAAGTCAAATTGCAACTCGGATATTTTGAGATATGGCCTAAGTGAGATAAAGTCATTTTGCGATCTAGCCATTCTAATACTAATCCCCATTTTTTGTGTCCATTTTTCTCACGTCACATCATCAGCCACAAGTCGTCCACTGCTGGACGAAGGTCTTCCCTTAATAGGGAGGGGTTGCCATAATCCCCACGCTTGGCAGGCGGCTTGAGGGCCGTTTAGGTTTTCGGAAAGTTTTTTTATCTCATCAAATAATATCAAAAACCCCTCGGCTAGATGGCCGTGTTTGAAAAATGACCACCGATATTTATTACTAAATTATTTATTATTCTATTTAGTAGTGAATCCATCTAAGTAATTGTATGACTAAGTATCGTGAATGATTTGTCCATTAAAATTAAATTAAATTTGGATTAACTTCAAGATCTATGGTTTGATGAAAGTTTAATATCGATAGGACGACTATTTGGTTGAAAAGAAAGCGGAACAAATTCGAACATCAATAACTGGATTTGATTTCTTCACCCGTGATGGAAGTCATAAAACGTTACTTTTATTAGTAAAATCTGAGATTAAAATTCATAATTTCATTAATTGCTTTCATTCCAAGAAGCTATCTTACTATTTTAGGCCGTTTTGACTTATTGGAATCAGAAGTCGAAATTTGGTGAGCGATGAAATAGCACGTTGTTTTTCCAACAATATTGGTGGGAAAGAGTATTATTTGACAAACAAAACTTTTTTTTCTTAACTCTTTTTTACTTTGTGTCTTTTATGTGCTATGTTTTTTGCTTTGATTATATAAGAGAGCTAGATCCTCCAAGGTTTTTTGCTTCAAATCTTTGCTTCAAATAAACTAATTTTTTTATTATTTTTTCTTAGTTATTGGCATCGCACGTTGTGCATTCTCCCAGTGTCAAGTTTATGAATTTTCACATTTATTTGTTATCATCAAGTCAAATAAGTCATGAAGTCACAGTAAGTCACACGAAATTAGTCATAGTCGAGTCCAAGTCATACCCTAGTAAAGTTGTGGCGACTTTACTATGAGCTTCTATGGAGTTTCAAAACAACACGAAAAGACATGTTTCACCACATTATATCACTTGCCCACACTCGTGCATGTAATTCAACACTCAATGAATAAAACACCACCATTTTTAATCATTAATTCGCGTAAAAACACAAGTTTAAGAAAATAATAGAATGCAACGACATGATTTTTCCGTGTTCCCGCCATAACTCAAATAAACTATTGTCTATGGTCTATAGGTACTAAATTAGTCGTTGTAATAGAAACTTCAAGGACAAGAAATTTCTTTATTGTTTACAACAGAAATTACATTCGTTGTGCAAATAAACTTATATAATATAATATAATAATTCACAAGACCAGCTAGGATGTCCTAGCTTTTTTTTCTTTTTATTCTTTATTTAGAAATAAATTCCTGTTCGTATTATAGCATACTCACTCACATAAAGGGTATAAATTAAGTGTTATTGTATTGTATAAAAGGTAAAATTATAGTCACTGACTGACCATAGACTTTGACATAGGGGTACGCCCGAGCTTGCCACCTCCATTATATTATATGCTTGTAGTCTTACGTTGTATTGAATGAGGTTCCACAGGCAAAACTATTCGCAGATGGTGCCAGCGGCGGTCCGAATGTAGCAAAATTAAGTTTTCTTGTTAATCGTTGCTTGTATCGATCTGCTCTTGATGAAGGCGTTGTCGATAGTCTAATCCAATGGAAAATATTGGGTGCTGTGCCTTGTTTCAAGAATCTATGCAACTGTCGACGGCCTGTAAATAGATTTGTAGGTTAAATAGTTTACATTTTATGTTGGACAAAGCTTTAATTGGCAAATGAATTGATTGCTGTACAAGTAAACCAGCTTAAGCTGGTACTGGTAATCAGAGTCCTTAAAATTTTCTTTGCAAAAACAAAACAAATCACAACAAAATGTATGAGATTGACAGTTGACATCGACGATGCGCCACCTGATTTTTGGCGCCACCTGAGTTTTGGCGGGAACACGGAAAAATCATGTAGTTGCATTCTATTATTTTTTTAAACTAGTGTTTTTTGCAAATGAATGATTAAAAATGGTGGTGTTTTATTCATTGAGTGTTGAATTACATGAACGAGTGTGGGCAAGTGATATAATGTGGTGAAACATGTATTTTCGTGTTGTTTTCAAAACTCCGTACAAGCTCATAGTAAAGTCCCCACAACATGCACGACTTGCATGACTTGGACTCGACTATGACTAATTTCGTGTGACTCATGACATATTTGACTAGATTTTAATAAAAAAACTTGAAAATTATTAAACTTGACACTGGCAGAATGCACAACGTGCGATGCCAATAACTAAGAGAAAAAAAATATACGCCTCCTAGGGGAAAAAAACGCAGTGAGGATCCTGTTTGGTCAGTACTTTACTCTGTACCCACCTACCCACCCAAGTGTACATTTCATCAAGTCCCTAGCTTACATAAGTTTGCCAAAACATTTCTCGTGAAGTGAAGTCACACGCATCTGCCTTCCGTCCAAAACTACCAATTACAACCAAGAACAAGAAATATAACAATTTTAACAACTATCTGGGCTCATGTCGTGGAATTAACCTCCGATTTCCTCAATTAGTCATTGTTCGGAAGGCGTCGTGTGCCAAAATTTTTACGTTGGCAGTTTTACGTTGCTATAAAACCACACTTATGACGTCGTTATTCTATAAAATTTTACTTTACATGACAATTTCAGAGGGCTTGTTAGCGGTTTGATCTGGGTCATGCAGTTTTTAACACACTTCAAAAAAGAGAATGGCTCATCAACTCGATAGGTACATACGTAAGATTTTATTTTTAGTTTTTTGTACCCTAAAATAATTGCTTTAGGTCGATTTACATCCTTATATTATTATTTTCTTCTTTCCTCCTAGGAAGATTATGGCGTCACACTTTGTGCATTTGCCAGTAAGTATCAAGTATTTTTATATATAAAATAAATAAATTAGCATTTAAAGAATAAAACGCCACCACTTATATGCATTAACACTTAAAAAAAACACATGTTTAGGAAAATAATACAATGCAGCGACATGTTTTTTTGCGTTCCCGCCAAAACTCTTACAAGAAAATTTCTTGAAGTGTATCGGGCGTCTATTATTTATTTATTAAAAAAAAATACTTTAGTTCACTAGATTTTAGCCAGGCCAAAAATAATACCAATTAGCAATTATAAGTTTTGATGTTTTTTCTATTACTAAAAATAATAACAAGATTTCTGAGACGTCGATCTATGAATAGGAGATTCACTCCTTTACGCCTTTATTCGATTAACACTTCGAAATGACTGACAGAGACTTATAGCGCCATTTCCATACGCGTGAAAGGGACAGGCATGCTTTAATCGATACGACTTTGAAAGGAAGGCGTGTCTAAATAGATAACTGGGGATTCGCATTCAAACACGTTTTTTAAATCGTTTCGGTTCAATGGGAAAAGGTTGCTAATTAGACATGCGGGCTTTATTCGATTTAAATTGATTTAGAATATTCAAAAAGGTTGTACGATTTATTCGAGTTTTATGGGTCTTTTCCTAAATGAGAGGCTTACTGAAGTAGCGTAGTTATATTGTAACTTCTGGTAAAGCCTTCTGTTACTTTTTGGATAAAAACCCATTTTTTGTTGTTGTTATATATTGGTAAAACCGGGCAATTCCGCGTAAACCAATTTCCTGAAAAAATATACCTGAATTCTTAACTTCAGAGTAAAAGCACTTACAAACCTTTATTTATTTGATTGAAAACTACCCAAGAAAAGTTAAATGAACGGTTAAGAAACCCTATTTTTAAACAAAATTTATAGGAAGAGGCAATGATATTATATAGGTATATAAGGAGGGGGATATGTCATATCGCGCCCTCAAATGGCCCCGTGACAACGGCCCTAAGGATTGTCTCACCTGTCTGCGCTCACTAAGCGAGACACGCGCTATCCCGTTTGCTTTCATAAAAGTGCTTCGCACTCTGGCGCAACTCGTAAACATGACGGCACGGGGGTCATTTTCAAACGTTGTTTTATTACGCGATGGCGCATCTTTCGTAATCTTTGGGAAGAAGTCACCAATTCGCCTATTATTTTTTTCAGCGATGTCCTTATTATTAATAAAGAAAGAAAGAAAGAATATAATTTATTCTGTAATAAGGTTTTAGTAGATTTATACCTTATTATGGTAAGTATAACTACTAAAATAAGCTTCATCTTGATGACATACTTACTCAAATGGATTGGTAGATGACATTTATTGCTCCTTGGTTAGATTTACCGACCTGTGAAACGCACGTAAAGGCTTTTAGGATATTTCCCATACACAATCACATCAACAGCTGGAAGACTTCTACTACTGGACGAAGCCCTCCCCTTTAATAGGGAGGGGTTACCATAATCCCCACGCTAGGCAAGCGGCTTGGGGATCGCAGAATGCTAAGAGAGCGCTGTTGCACGTCCTCTGGCGGTTCCGGATGCAGTTTTAGGACATACCCAGACCCATACACAGTGCCATGATCTAATGGTGTACATTTTTGTAGTGGTAGGACTCTACTGCAGAGTCCGCCTGGGGAAATACAACACCTTTGTCAGTTATTCAATCGCCAAGCAGTTAGTGTACACGCATTACTGTGTTCCGTTTTGAAGGTCAATGTTACCAGAGAAATTGCTGGGTATGAAGAGATTTAACATCTAATATCTCAGTACGGCGCAGGATTGTGTTCGCGAGTTCACAATTCTGGCACTGCTACTACTGTTAGTGGCAGGCGTGACGCTTACCACCAGGCGAACGTCTTGCTCATCTCGTTACTTGAACGTATAAAAAAAACTCCCACAACAATATCTCCTTGTTTCAACTTGACCAAAATGTCATTTATACCTTGACTATACACAAAAAACTTGTATTCCGTATTACCCATAAAAAGAACCCTCGCATTAGTCATGTCCATAATATTTTTTCTCCTAGACTAGTCAACTTTTTTTGAGACACGTGCGACGTAAAAAATGTCCCATTAAACATGGTACACCTTTAACTAATGTACTAATTGATTATAAATTACATGGTTTCGTTTTGGTGGAAGTCAGTAGAGTATTTCGAGTATTAGAAACCGGTTCGATAGAATTTTGTTGTAAATTAATTATCAGCGTCAGATAACCTTTTGTAGTTTGATTTGTGCAGGCGTTAAATAATTTAAGAATCAATAGAATCCAGGGACCGCGGAAGATTGTACTAAAAACCTTTACCAGGTACTAAAATTGGAGAGGGCGCAGCCGTTTGATTTTAGGAGGGCATTTTGCCCCCTCTGCCCGCCACTTTCGCGGCCGCTGATAGAATCCTACATAATAATTAACAAGTTACTACCGGTTTTACCTACATTGAGTTAAGAAAACTGTATTTTCAGATAAATTAAAAAGATTACCAAATAAAAATACATAAACATTTATCTTACTTTCTATACCTATTACAGATATACCTATAGGATATATAGATTATTATTGTTAATATTTATTATTTATGTTTTACGGTCATTTAAGATTTTTAAATAAATCGATTGTTGGAATTTTTATTGTATTATACTTAAGTAAGTTTGTCATATTATTATCAAAAATACTATATTTACATTGTTGTTATTTTTTTATAAATTAATATTTAAAACTTAATCGAAGAACCCCATGGTAAAAGCGGTTAGAATGCTGAGGCATTGCCACTTTGGATGGAATGCAATTTGACACAACATGAACTAAAAAGGTTTAAGCTTCTATGTTACAAATATACGTGATAAAAAATACTATAATAATATCTGAATTCTCCCTATGGTTTAGTCACAACATTTTAAAACATTACAGTCACCAACAAGCTAATTTTCTCTTAATTTAAACCTCACCAAATTATACAGAACCCTTTTTGCATTGAGTTTAATCGGCATGCCTCATTATTTAGGAATCTGAAGCAAATCAATTTCAAGAGTAGCTCTCGCAAAAACAGCGCCATCTCTTAAGATCATCTGTCAACGAACTGTCACCTGTCAAATGAGATATTTTAATTTTAGTTTTTAGTGCTTCCTACTATGTATAAATGGTTTGATAGAAAGCGTTTAGCGTTTTTTTCCTTCGTCCGCCAGCTTTACTACTGAGTACCTATAATAAAGCCAGACTACCTACAATATTAATCATATTGTCTTCAAATACAGATTCCTTCCAGTAGGTACATTAGCCGCAAACAAGTTGTCAAATTGTCAGCATGTAAAAGGTGAGCCTACGCAGGTACGTCGTGTACACCACAGAAGAGGTAGAGCTTTCGCTTTTCTGTGGTGTACACTTCCGTGCAGTATATTTGGCAAGTTATCTTTTTTTTATTTCTGCGCATCCTCACTTTAGACAACTTGCGTGGCGATTACTGTAAGTTTACGCCTTTTTTATGCCAGCAATTCTCGCTTGACGTGCGTCCCAATTGTACCTACTGTAAAAACCATCAGTAGGTACCATGTTGATTGTTGACCCTTCATTTTCCTTTAATATTTGCCTTACACTTTTGTTTGAAAAATGTAGGCCTCTTCAAAAGTAATACCGCACCCTCATTAAACAGCCTACCTCTTGCTTCCAGGGTGATAATTCCCTAAAAATACATAAGCACGCATACTGACCTGGGTATGTCATAAAACTGCATCCAGAACTAACGGAGGACCGGCAGCAGCTTCCTTTCGGTTATTGCAAAAGATTATGACAAACCTCTTTATATATAACTAACTAATAGCTTTCGTTCAGCAGTGGACGTATTCTGGCTGTTCATGATGATGACATACGCACGCATTATGCACGAATCGTTACGTGTGCACTAGCGCTGCGCACACGAAAAACAAAATCTGCACGCATTTTGCGTTCTCTATGACAGAAGCCTGAAACATATACTTAACAAAGAAATACTGTAACCTTAAAAAACAAAAAACTAAATTATATGTAGGTACTATTTCTGTCTATGGACCTGGGTATGTCCTAAAACTGCATCCAGAACCACCGGAGGATGGGCAGCAGCGTCCTCTCCATTAACGGCGGAAGTATTCTGCGATCCCCAAGCCGCCTGCCAAGCGTGGGGATTAAGGCAAACCATTCGTCCAGCAGTGGACGACTTCTGGCTGATGATGATGATGATTTCTATCTATTCGTCTAAAATTTTACATGGTTTCATAATGTATTATCTTAGTTCTAGCTATAATTTAGTACTTATATACTTTGTTTTTTTATCGAGCCAAACATTCAAAATCGCATTTTCTAAAACACTAAAAGTTAAAATATATGACCAATTTCAATAAAAAAAAAAATATCGGGCATTTTGGATTTTTCCTACTTATAAAAAAAGTTCAAAATTGCTAAAGCCCGCCTCTGCGCTTTTCACGTATAAGGTACGTTCAAGTTACGTGTTTTTGTGAATCGTAGGGAATAGCTACCCATTATCGCTACCCGTTCGCACTGCAGCCACAACGTACCAAGTCGCAGTTTATGCTGGTATTCCTATTAAGGAGCGTTTAAGATATTTATTTTATTGCTAACATCCACGGTTAAAATTATAATTAGTAAAAATCAAGGACACCTGTGCAGATGCTCTTGAAGCGTGCGCGTTTTTGTCTGAATGTTTAGGTAATTTTATTATGTGAAATAACATTGATTATTTTATGTTATCGTTGCACACATTTTAGTAGTGACAGTAGCTTTGATACTTGACTATAATTTCCCTAAAAAATAGTGTCGCTAAGTATTTACCTTATAAAAGTAAAGGACGTCGAATACGAAGAAGATGCTATAATATTTAATGATATCTTACAACATATTTCAATATTGCATACACAAATGTCGAAGATTATAATGATTATAATAGGTTAGATGACTGGTTTTTTTACTGTCCTGTATGTGATTGATTCAGGCGTTACTTTGCGGAAGTCCATTGTTACCAAAATGTGTTGTTACACGAGTCGACAACCGAGTACTTCTAAAGGATTAAGGTTGATATAATTATTTTTGTTTTATTACTTATTGATCATATTATTTTTGTATGTTAATAATTATTATCAATTTACAGGTTGATCATCATTATTTTGTTTCAGGAAAATATTACATTGAAACAGCTTAAAATCATCGTGTCTCCCTTCATCCTATAAGTACTCGAAACGATATTACAGCGGAAAAACACTAGAAAAAAAAACGAATTTTGGTTACTGTCCTATTAAAATGTAGCTCATAAGTATTGAAAATAAAATTAAAATCTGGTCAAAAATAAGCAACTTATAGGTATTTTAATATCATGCTAGACAGAGAGGCAAAACAGCAAATCGTGACGTCACTTGTCTGTACGCCATGTACATTATATTCTGACAAGTAAGGCGTGACGTCATTTTTTCTTTTGTGGGAAAGGGACAGAGTTGTCTCTAACAAATACTTTAAACGCTTATATTTCAGAGCATTATTAACCGATTTAATTTATTTTTTCAATAAACATATTATATTTACTTAAATTTTTCATCAAAGCTATTGGTTTCAACGATATAAACATCAGTCATCTACCCTATTATATTTCAAAATTGTAATTATCTTATTATGAAATATTATAGCATCTTCGTCATATGTGACGGCTTTAAAGGCTACCGGAACATTATTATGTCGTCGTTGTCAGCCATAAAACGTCCACTGCTGGACGAAGGCCTCTCCCATAATAGAGGGGTGTTGCCATAATCCCCACGCTTGGCGCAGGCGGCTTGGGGATCGCAGAACGCTCACCACCGTTAACCAAGAGGACGCTGCTGCCCGTCCTCCGGTGGGTCTGGTTGCAGTTTAAGGACATACCCAGGTCCAACCAGGGACATATTATGTATAGTAACAAAATATGTCTCGCTCTCTGTAGCGATGATAGTTCAGTAGTTAGCGTGTTCGGTTTACACGTCACAGGGCGTGGGTTCAAATCCCCCAACATTGAGTTTTGATCTACTGGTGGAGGTCATGGTGAGGAAATCATAGCAAGGTTATAGGTTACTTTATAGTATTCGGCAGGCTATACAGGGCTAGTTCTAATCAGTTAGCATCCTTTTAAGAGCATATTATGTACATCAAAACAAGCAACTTTGGCACCGTCACATCTTACTGAGACACAGAGTAGGGCTGGTGCGGCGGCAAATTCGGTGGAGCAGCACAAGCAGCGCAAATATGCTAACCTCGGCAGAGGTTACATATTTGAGCCGTTTGGTGTTGAGACATTGGGTCCGTGGGGACCGGGAGCTCATTATCTTTTCAATAACATATCCGAGCGCCTGGTCGACGCGACGCGTGATCAAAATGCTGGCGTTTATTTGGTTCAACGCATAAGCATTGCCATCCAGCGTGGCAATGCCGCCAGCATGCTGGGTACGCTGCCGACTGGTAGTGGGTTTGAGCATTTGGATTGTCTCTAGACTTTCATCGGTCTGGATACAATCCTTTTGTTTTTTGTTGTGTAGTAGGCTAAGTAGTCTTTGTAGTTTGTTTTAGCAACTTTTAATATGAGGTCAACATAGAAATCACAAAAAAAAACCAGCTGTTCCATACATTTTTCCCAAGGCCGATGAACTTTTTGTATGAAACAGGTTTTTTTTTCGCGATTTCAATATTGGCCCCATAGTAAAAGTTGTTTGTTTTGATGTACAGAATATGCCCTTAAAAGGATGCTAACTGATAAGAACTAACCCTGTATAGCTACCATCGTCAAGTGAGTATCTGAAGTCAACCATCTAAGGCACACCCTTAGATGGTTGACTTCAGATACGCACGGATACTTGCGGCAGAACGACTTTCCCCATTCCAGGCTAAGTAGGTATGTTTACTATCTTCGGCTTCACCTCAAATGGGCGATTTTCTGCCAGCCAATAAAAAATAAAAAAAATAAAAAGTACTTAACCTTTTTTCATTTATATCAGATCTGTCATGCGTTTTTGTGTTTATCAAAGTACTTGCCCATAGTATTTCTTAAGCTTTCGTTATTCGACACAAATTAGTAAGTGCGCCTTGCCAATTAATTAATTAATTACTAATAAAAAAAATACAAAAAATAATAACAATAACGTATCGTAACAATAATAATTTTTGAATATCAACAAAATGATACAAAAAAACTTAGAAAGGCACTTCACGAATTCGAACTATGAAGGGAAGCAATGAAGGCGAGTGAACAGCTTATTCACAAGAAAAATGCGAAAAAAGTGATCCATATCTCGCCAGCGCCGTCTATCCTTTGGCTGTAGAACTACGTTTTGACAGCTGTTAGAAAACTTCCATTAACATCTAGTGAACTATGGTCAAAAACATATAGCCAGTCAGGATAAAAAAAAACATTGGCGCCAAAACTCCGAACTATGGCTGTAACCCAATCTCTTTTCATTTCAGTAATTATTTTTTTATGAACAAGCCGGTCAAAAATTCAAAAGAAATAAAAAAGCAGAGCTGACGAGCGGAGGCGGCGGCGCGCCAGGCGCGTGTCAGGCAGCGGGCGCTGCATGCGTGTGATCATCATTACGTAAATAAACGGCGATCGTATGCGCCTGCGACGCGTCCGTCGCCGCGCCGCGAGCTATCCGCCTGCCTGTCACGATTTAGGGTCAGTCAAAATGTGTATGCGAAGCGGAAAGGAAGTCGTTGTACACATCAGTATCCGTTATTTTACCCGAACTAAGGCCTCGCGAGCTTTATATTTTCGCAGCTCCTGGGCCCTGTTTTATTAAGCTACAAGTGCAAGCTTACAATTTTACTTGCTTCTTGTACCAGTAACTGCAAGTTACCAGTTACAGGTAGATGGTTTGTCTTGTCCTATAAACAAGTACTTGTACTTGTAGTTTATACACTGGTTGTCTTGTAGCTTTAGAAAACGCCGTACTCTATATTTTTTGCGGTGCTGCCAGTTTTTCACAACAAGTACAAGACTTGTAGCTTTATAAAACGGCCCTGGACCGAGTCTGTTCATAATATTCACACAACCAAGCGTTTCTTTCTTTTTTTCTAGCTAAGAATCTATATAAAATAAGTAATTAAACAATTGATAATTACTGAAAACTGGGACAACGCACTTGCCGTGTAGCTCAGCTTAAATAAAATACTACTGCTTTAGCTTTATATGTCCCACTGCTGAGACTAACCTGGAATTGGGTCGTAATACCACTAGACCATAGATTAAGTTGTTAGTATACTTAATCTATGACTAGACTAACCCGGTGCGGGCTGGCGATTTCACTTAAGCTATTAAATTTCGACTTATGCAGGTTTCTTAACGATGTTAGCCTTCACCGGAAAGCCAAATGGTATATATGAGATTTTTAAATCCTTAAAGTCAAAGTCTGAGTCTTTTATTGATAAATATAAATTTACAAGTCAACCAAAATAATAATTGTAATACATAATTCATACAGTAGATCTGTATACAATATACTAAATGTATACTTATAACAGTTCTTAAGTTCAGTGGTAAGGAACTGAGCTCGAACCAACTGCCTATCGATCTAGCGGCGCTTCTTATAACAATGAGCTATCGCGATTACAAAAATGCGGGGATTATCGTTCAAAATGAAAAACACAAAATTAAATAACTAATTAAATATTGGGTAGACATTTTTACACAGCGCCATCTAGTCCAAACTAAGCAAAGCTTGTACTATGGGCACAGAATAAATAATAGTACTACGAACAGAAAGTTAACTCCGCAAAGGAATTGAAATAAATAAGGACACTATATTCTAGGCAATAAAGTGGCAATTCAACTCGCACAGCGCTGGATACCGCTCGCTATATTCACCTAGATATACCGCTCTCTTTCTATCACGTATGCTTAGTTACGTGCGACGAGGCTAGCGTGCGGGCGGCGACTGACTTCTGCCTTGCATTGTCCATCCGGACGGAGCGCCGGCCGAACATACATAAACTGCGGAGTGACACTCCCCTGCTATGGGAACCAGATAGCTGATAGAATACTTATTTTTTTGTAAATACATACGTAAGTAAAAAAATATATTTATGTGACGTACATCGATGTTTGTTCTGTGTCTGGGTGTAGTATGTATTATAGGTATGTATTTACGAAAAAATATATATATAAGCATTCTATCAGCTATCTGCTTTCCATAATACAAGCTTTGCTTAGTATGGGGCTAGATGGCGCTGTGTGTAATAAATGTATTATTATATTATATTATTATTATATTAATTATATTAATATATAATACATGCAACACCCAGACACAGCACTAATAATATCTATGTTCGTCACAAAAGTGTTTGTCCTGGGTGGGAATCGAACCCACGCCCTACAGCTTGGAAGGCACACATACTACCAACTGCTAAGGCAGTCATTAGAGATCAACATTGTACAGCATCCAACTGGTTCCAAAATATTTACGAGTCCGGACAAAGTCAAATTATAGAATTGAACTCCACAATTAAGGTCCAAATTGCCAGTAACAATGTTTATTATTTTATTGGTAGCAACACCGATCTTCTTTTGGATGGCAGCACCGACTTTAAATTATTTTTGGTCCTCATTAGCTAATAAACGGAAGTGGTAGCTAATCCTCCCAGTGAAATTACAGGGCCTAAAGAAATTTTATTTCTTGAACTTAGTACTGTACTTTTCTTACAGGGATAACTTTTAGGGTTCCGTAACCGAAGTCCAACGAGCCATATTGATTAATTAATTAGGTAGTTTATTTATTTATTAGGCACCTAACACCTAACATGTTGAAAATACATTGCACGAATCGGAACGATCCCATGATCCAAAATAGCAAGCACTCGACGTTGCTAAAACAGTGGATTCGGATTGCAACTATTACTTAAAAATGTACACATCAAAATAATAAAAGTTGTTTGCTTAAGCTAGATCACTAAGGTTATGTGATAACTATCGTTGTTACTTACCTACCTAAACGCATATTACAAAACTTGTCCCGTACCTTTTTAAACGTTTATTGCCCGTGGTACACCAGTGGACAACCAGTCTTACTACAACTAGTACCACGGGAAAAAAAATACCCCGTAGTACTACCAAGCGATCCAGTAATACGCCGGGAAGTATTTATATGTCAGTCCAACATAATAATGAGCTGTTTTTTTTATAGTAAGTAGTTGCTAAATATTTTAAAAATCTTCCGTTTCTATGAAGGATTCTAATAACAAATTATATTATAATACAAGTTCTTTTAATAAAAAAATAAATTAACCGACTTCTTTTTCGATTAGCTGGATGACATCCTTTTTTCAGTTATTTAGATTTAAAAACGAAATCACTGAACCGATTTTGATGAAATGTCTGTGGGACCAATCTGAAACCTTTCAAATAAAAAAGTTTTTAATACCCTACTTCCTACTAATATTATAAATGCGAAAGTTTGTCAGTGTGTATGTATAAATGTTTGTTACTCCTTCACGATTAAATGACTAGACGGATTTGGATCAAATTTGGTATAGAGCTAGCTTATACCTTGGAATATAATACGATACAATACAATAAAACATAGGCTACTTATTATCCCAACAATCGCGACTCCAAAAATACCTGATTATACATTGTAAAGGTAAGTATATAAGTTTCAATAACTTCGTCGATTGTCCTTCAATGCTCTTTTCTTTGAAGTCATTATAATATTATTTTCTACTTTTTAGTTTAAGTTTGTTTATAATATAGGTATAGTCTAGAAATCGGTTTATGTTTTTTTCCTACAAAATAATTTTATGTATTTTTTTTTGTTGTGGACAGCAAAGAGTCAATTTATCTTTATAAGTATCTAGCTTGTGTGGAGCTACGGAACACTTAGTGCACGAGTCCGACTCCCACTTAATCGATTTTTAGAGACAGTAGTATTCTAGTCTCTCCATGCAGTAGTCTCCTTCTCTCTCCTTCTCTCAGGCTCTCTCTCCAACTTAGCATAATCAATACAGCCTTTGTAAATAGTTCATTGCTGGATTAAGGTCTATCTTTGGAGGGCGATTCTCCACGCTGGCCCACAGGCTGCAGCACAGAATAAATAATAGTACTACGTAGCTTTTTTTACTTCGTAGCTCCTGGTTCCAGGGGCGGATTCAGGTTTAATAATCATAATCATAATAATTTTATTGCTAACAGTTGGTTACAGGTCATTTAAATTTATAAAAATTTGCACATAGTTAAGGTGACAGGTCATACCTCACCAAAATACAAAAATTTATTATGATTTGGTCATAGATTTACCGTGTATTATTCTATGTATAAATTACATAACAATGCACTAATTTTAAAGAAATAAAAATAATAAAAATAGCTAAACGTCATAAAATAACAATTTATGTCAAAGGTACTAATTACATACATTATTATGTCAAATAAAATATATTATTATTACATCAAGGTAATCAATTCATTGTTTTCTCACAATATTTTCGTTCATTGAAAAGCCAGTGGTATGAAAATATTTACCCTGGGTTTGAACCCGCGACCTCACGATTTTAAGTTGAGCGGTCTTCCGATTCTAGGTTTTAGGGTCTATGCGGACCGACGGCATTGTAAAAGTCGCGGGCAAGCGGTGGATGCAAATGGCAGGTTGTCGTACAGTGTGGCGGTCTAAGGGGGAGGCCCTCGTTCAGCAGTGGAAGTCTCCGGGCTGATAATGATGATGATGGTCTCCTGATTAGGCTACCACAGCACTAACTACCTGCTTACTACCTGTCTATCAGTTTCGTCACCAATCGTTATCGATAATATCTCAGTCGTTAAAAACGGCCGCCCGGTGTCCAAGGCACGCGTTATCGAAATCGGTCCATCACTTGGACCCTAAGGTGGGACACTAGAATTATTAAAACAGTAGCTTAGCTTGGATCCCAGTACTTACTTACATATAGAAGAATTTAGAAACCAACAAGAAAAATCAATGTCATTCTCGTATTATAAATATATATATCGGAGCTAGATCAATTTTTTTGTCGAGTTATTCAGTCGATTTTTGTTTGTCTGTGGTCGGCAAGATATTATTTAGAGCGGGTAACACCGAATGGGGTTGTGAGTGTCATGGCGTCTTGTGGCGGACTCAGGGCGGACTTGACTGGGTTGTGGTGACAGCCGCGGAACGTTGTGCACACGTGCGAACTCATTGGCTCTAAAAATCAACTATTATTTAACCAATCCTTATTTAAATTGTGATTATTACTGTGTCATTAATCAAAGTGCCGTTTTATCGAACTAGTGCTGTTATTATTTCACTGCCACCGTAACTATGGATGACGGGCGTCGAGGGCCATCGAATCTGCCACCGGATATACCCTCCGTGATGTTAAAGACTCCGTCAATGTGTGACTAATATTGGACTTCACTATCGCATTACGCACGCCTGTAAAGATAGTTGTAATTTGATTAAATAAATAAATACTTAAATAATTATTGGATGAAAATTTTACACAGCGCCATCTTGCAAAGCTTGTACTATCGGAACCAAATAACTCATACAATAATTACGTTTTTTTTTAAATACATACTTATAATATTTACAGCACCCAGAAACAGAAGAAACATCTATGTTCGTCACAAAAATGCTTGTTGTGGGTGGGAATAGAGCCCACTCCTTACAGCTCTGAAGGCAAACCTACTACAACTGAGCTATAAGTGCTATAAGGCAGTAGCAGGCAGCAATTATACCTACTCTATACCATCATGATAAATAATGAATGGTGTGATCAATTATAAAGTGTTAACACATTCATTTGTACACCATCTTAATCGAGTACTTACTAGCTTATTATGGTTCGGAAGATAGGTCGGATGGACTGATGGATCTACGGACATACGGACAGACAGATAGGCGTACAGATAGGAGGACAGACGGACGGAGGTCGTACTCGTAAACTCAATAAACTCAAAAAAATGTAGAGCTGGTATGTGTTTCAGTTTGTTTAAAAAGCTAAGGTACTGAGATCGGCTCCCAAATTCCCACCTCCCCACGGCGCATGGGTGCCCAATTCCCACCACCAGCTGCGCACGCGCACAAGTTGACAAAACAACTGTAATTTGGAGTAATTTGCCGAGTGTACCGATAATACCCACATGTACTTCATGTTAAAAGGTTGATTAACCCAACCCAGCTTTTATAATCTGTCGCGGAGTAGAACCTACGTGGTATACAGGTACAGCTTGCGAAAAAAGAATAGAAATTCGCCACTATCGAAAATAGTTCTAATTACTAGCAACCCTGTACGTTTGAGGAGGGGGATCCATTTGGATCCACTGGTGGCCCACGACTTTCACAATGTCGTCGGAGCACCTAGTGGGAGGCCTACCTACGCTGCGTCTTCCGGTACGTGGTCGCCACTCAAGAACCTTTCTTCCCATCGGTTATCAAGGGGGCTGAAATGGTCGCATTTAGCAATTCTGCATGTGATCCTATGATTATTCATTTCGCATTTCGTAAAACGGTCACATAAGCACCAATTCATACTATGATTCTATTACGGAATTCATTAGTTTGACAGTTTTCTATAGAAAGTCGTAAAATGGTCGATGAAAGACGAATTGCAAAAAGTCAACTAGCAGATTCGTTAGAAGGTACTAACTTTTTACATTTCATTTTTAAATAAGTGGTTCGACTTTACTTCGAGCAATGTGGCCTGCCCTTGGCCTTTTGGTACTAAAACCTTTGACTTTGCCCTAAAATTTATTTGACTGAAATTCATGACAATGTTGAAATATAAAATAGTCGACTCTGGCAAACGCACAAAGTGGGACGCCATAAACCTCTTAGAAGGCAGGAAGAAAAGAAATATCTGTGCTTGAACACTTTTTAGGCCAGTGTTATTATATTTTTTTATTCCCTATGTGATTTTTTTGTCTTCATATTGCTTCAAGTTTGCGACACTCGAAAGTATAGCAATTTGTACGTACACATTATAATAGTGATTTAATTACGGTACTCAATCTGTGATTGCACTTGAAGTTAATTGGATTAATAACATATAGTTTGAAAGGTGTTTTTAATGTGCAACAGATGGCGTTTGAGGCGAGAGTGTTTATGTATATGTGTGTGTTTATATGATGTTTTATTTGCTAGTTACTTAGTTATATATATTGGAACACCAAAGTACTTAGTGGTGGGATGGCAACATTTTCTCGAAGGGAAAATAATTTTTCAGCGTATCTATTACCTTGTTATTTGATTCCAAGACTACTCTATTAAAAAAGGAGTCTGTGTACCTACTACTTATTTGATAATCCCTGCATAAAAAAATGTGTGATGAAAAATGTTTAATGGCTAAATAATAAAAAGCTATTTTCAACCAACTTCAAAAAAGGAGGTTCACAATTTGTTTTTTTTTCATGTTTGTTACGCGATTAATTAATTGAATTAATAGATTTTGATGATTCCTTTTTGTTTGGTAGTTCAAACTTCAGAGGTGGTCCTATATATATTTTATCGAAAACAGTTCAGTAGTTTGGTTTTTAAAACTAAATAACTGGAAAAAAGATGTTATCCAGGTGAGATTGAAGTTGTTTTTATTAAAGTATTATGGAAGAGTCAGCTCTATTTACGCTCTACACAAATCGAGCGCGATAAGGGCGTGAGTACACGCATTGGGTCGGAAAATCCGTACAACTTTCACACGTCGCGCGTCTGTCTGTCTGGCACGTGCAAGGGCGGGGCCACATGGATTACTGGATGCTACTCAAGTGGGTAATATTATCTTACAGTACTGATTCCTCGCAAAATAATTTTGTCTTTAAAATTGTGTGTAAGCCGCACTCAATTTCGTTGCTTACCCGAAGCTTTCACCATCATCATCATCAGCTATACGACACCTGCTGAACTAAGTCCTCCCCCTCAATAGGAGGGTGTTGGCAGGCCCCAAGCTTGGCAGGCGGCTTGGGGATCGCAGAATGCTCACCACCGTTAACTAAGAAGACAGCCCGTCTTTCGGTAGTTTTGGTAGAAGTTTTAGGACATACCCAAGTCCATGGCCAAGCTCGAAGCTTAACTTTCATAGACGAGCAAGAGTTTCGCCTAGTCGTAAGCGTCACGCCTGCCACTAACAGTACCAGTGCCAGAATAGTGAACTTGCGAACACAATCCTGCGCCGCACTGCACTGCGCTCGTCACCCAGAGATATTAGATGTTAAATCTCTTCATACCCAGTAATTTCTCTGGTAACATTTCCCTTCAAACCGAAACATAGTTATGCTTGCACACTACTGCTTGGCGGTTGAATAACTGCAAAGGTGTGGTACTTCCCCAGGCGGAATCTGCAGTAGAGTCCTACCACTACAAAACTTGTATGTTACAGAGATGACATTATATTATGTTATTGTAAATTCATACAATTCTTCTTTCGTATGGGGTGAAGTCACACGGGCAAGAACTAAGTTCACTTTTTAAAGTTGGACGTGTATGTCTTTACATAGCTAAGCTCGTGCTTAGCTTCATAAAATTTCGTCTTGCCCGAGCTTCTAGGATTTGAGACATGGTCATTATATTAGTCATTAACTATCACTGGCACAGAAAATCGAAAGCCTTACTTCTTAGATAGAACGGCTGTCAAACAATGTTGCAAAGCAATTTTAAGGAAAACCGCTGTCGCCAGTTTCACACAAAATTTTATAGTCACTACGAGGAAAAAATACCAATCATTGGTCGCGCATTTGAAGTAAAACGCTCGAAATGCCATTTTGCAACAGATTAAAATTGATCTAATTATCTACGATACAATGTGGTTTGGTTTCGCGTCTATTTAAATTGCCTTTTATTCTCAGTTTAAAAACATTTGTTTATTGGTAGACTAGAGGTCGCCCGCGACTTTGTCCGCGTACGGAAGAAATTCGGCCCGCTCCCAAAATGCACCACTTTAACCACTTTAAACGAACTAAACAAATATCAATTTTCATCACTATAACAAAAACCAAGAACTTTCCACCTTGTTGCGACATTCCACGCCTCCTGCCCCCCTTTAAATCATCCCTGTCAAAAAAATATTTAAACTGCATTTTGTTTTTAAATTTATTTTTGTGACTAAAAGTCCAAAAACAAAGGACTTTAATACAAACATTTCCTCCCAAACCCCTATGGGGTCGAATTTCGAAAAATCCTTTGTAGTACCCCCTACGCCTCGAGACGAATACACCCTCCAAATTTCATGTCTGTACGACCAGCGACTTGGGCTGTGCGTCTGTCAGTCGGTCAGTCAGTCAGTCAATCAGTCAGCCTTTTTGTATACATAGATTGTCATTAAGCGCATTTACATTAAGTCATTAAGTGCATTATAGCGCGGCCCGTCAAATTTCCGTTCTATTCACTTCTCTCTTCAGTGGTCACTTGTCACCTGGCTATTGTGACTGCAATTCACCAACAGCGGACGTTTGTTATGAAATTATGTCGTTAGCAGTCGAAACGCGCCTCCCGACATATTTGCAAGCTTTAACCCTAAATTTGAACCCTCATAAAAATTGATTGATTTATAAAATTAGACTGATTTGATTGCATATCTGAGGTACTTAAGTATTATTTGAGTAGGGATGTAACCAAAGCTTTTAAAGGTACCTACTTAAAAGCAATGAACGAAAATAAAATCAGGTACTCAACATAAGTACGTAGGTATAATTATAATAGCAACAGAATTTCGAAGCTCATTTTAATTTTTCTCTGAAATAATTCTTATCGGCCGTAGATCACCGAATGAAAGCGATTGCCATCGTGTAGCTGTAGACAGCTTTGGACATTCTATACATACGTGGCCAAGTAGTGAAAGTTACATTTATATACCTACGTTACGTGAAGCTAAAATGTCCTACGCTCTTTGACTCCCTAGCCAAAAATTTTTTTAAACAATCGCTTACTTTATACTCTGAGAAGATTTTTAATAAGAAAAATATGTTCGTCACCTAATAACACAACAGACCAAACGTGACCTACAGATGTTTTAGATATTTATATTGTCCCTGTATCATGTCTTAAAATTTGACTATCAATGCTTTAATAGGCGTGTGGCCTAATGTTTAATTTATGACAAATAACAGGCTTAGTGATTAATATAACCAAAAATACATTACACATACTGAAAAAAAAAAAAATTGGGTGATAAATCTCGTGAGATATGAGCGTTTAAAGTTTTAGTTGGGGATAGAGAGGGGATGCTCTATCCCTTTCTCGCAAAGCACGTGTTATTTTAGCATTTGTATGCCGCGCCTGAGGCTTGACGTCATAGCTCAGTATAGCGCGCTCTCTGTCTAGCTTGAAATTAAAATACTTAGAACTTATTTATTTTTGTATTATTTTAAATTTTGTTTTCGTTGATAGGCACTATTGATGATCAGCTTTTTAATGAGGTAATAAAAAAATAGTAGTCATCATGCCTATTGTCCGAACCACATAGACTCACTTATAGTATGTGTAACGAAAAGACGAAGTGGCGCCAGGCACCATCCATAAGCTTCACTACTGTAGGTAGCTAAAAACTTAAATGGCAGTCTATCTACAGTGTTATAAGCTTGAGTTGCATTAAGCCGAAACCTCATTCGGTTTAATCTTTTACTATGGAATTTCATATAGGTTTTAGTAAATTTTTTTGCTGAAAAATCTCCTGTCATGAGTCAATGAACATTTTCAATAAAACAGCAGTGTCTTTCGCTAATTAAGGTTGGCATTATAGTATAAGTTGTTCACAGTGACGAGTATAACGACTCCCTTTCGGCTAAGTACACCCCAAGCCTATAACCCTGTATATTGGTTACGAACAAAGTTTCGAACTTAACTACCAACTTGTAACATTCTAAACAAAAACGCAGACCGGTCTTCACTTTCACAATATTATTTATAAGAATAACGAATTTCCACATCGGAACATTATACGGTATGAAGTACAGGCCTCCAGGCCTTCACTCATTTATAATTTGTAAGAAAGTGGTCAAAAATTTGACATAATCGATTTTACGTCAATCAACTCGATCGGTGCGTCATTATGCCCCATCTTCATAACTAGATGTGATTTGTTTGACGCGTCTCTTACGATGTTTGCTCATTTGATCGATATTTTAATTTGTAATTTATTGAGATCCAATTTATGATAAGTTATTAATGGGTTAGGGATCAGGACGTGAGAGGAAAGTGAAGTATTTAGGTGTCTACGTTGTCGCGAATTTATGTAAGAATGGCGCAAAAAGTAGCACGCTCTCCGTTTAGAATATATGGGGTAGAGAAAAAAGTAATTGATTTTTTGGGATATAGGCAGATGTTTTGAATGATGCAGCTTCTGTCGCGTGGACTAGCCGCGGTCAGTATTTGGAGAAAATTATATCGTGATTGATTCAGGCGTTACTTTGCGGAAGTCCATTGTTACCAAAATTGTTTTAATTTCTAGTGTTTTTCCGCTGTAATATCGTTTCGAGACAGTTCGATCGTTGTTCGTTTACAGTAGATTTTAGTGTGTCCCTTCATACTATAAGTACTCGAAACGATATTACAGCGAAAAAACACTAGATATTAAATTATATATCATTATTGCGTCGAAAATATTTATCAAACATATTCATGGCTTATTTGTCTAAACCAAACGATAGATACAGTAGTTAAGGAGGAAGTAAGTAATTCAAATTTGATGTTTCTCGCCAAATAAAAGTCAGACTAAATACAATCAAAACTTAGCTTTTATTTGGTCTGAGCCTCCATCTTGGACACGCCGACTATGCGGCCCGCGATAAAGCACGCTTGCCTGGATAATATTAATTCAAACAGAAAACCCCAAACTGTGGAAACACTTCATACTAAAAAAAACTATAAAAAAATATTCAATATTAATTCAATCGTGATTTAAAGTCACTCAGATCATGGGTATAAAAAATTACCCACTCATTTAATATTTATGTTTCCAAATAAATAAAAACTTAAATTGTTTGTTTATACATAATATTAGTACATTATGATACGAGTGTGCTATGTTGGTCATTACACTAGAGGCGGTATTATGCGCGCGAGCCGCAGGCGAGCGCGATAAGAAAGCCGAGAGCGTAATGACTAATAGCACAAGAGTTCCATACGACTGTTTTCGTCACACTTGCGAGGAAAAAACCATTTTTTTTGATAATAATCAACCACACAGCGAAAACGTCAACAAACATTTGCGGAAAATGGCGCCCAAATCAGTAATGCGCGCGCAGGTTGACATTTACTTCAGCGGCATAAGAACTCTTTGTTGGTATTATAAAAAAACTGTAAGTATTACCCGGCTATATTAAGAGTGCTTCGTATACGTACGTCTAATTGCAGTCACGTACAAACTTGACTTTACCGGGTTATACCTATTATAGTACAAGTGCCGTAATGTAAAGTAAAAAGCACGCGTGTATAATAGCTTGGATTATGAGCCTAAAAGCGATGTAATAAGATCTACTTTACGAGCAAGTGTGATGAAAAAAATATTATTACCTACCTGGATCTTGTGAAAGTTATTTACAAATTGCTTTGAAATTTTTACACGGCATTACATTCAAATACTAGCCTGTTCGTAAGAGCGCGAGCGTCTCTTTTTTACTACAGCATCCGATGTCCGTGTTAAACTATTGTAGTACCTATATATTAGCATGGTTTAATAATATACTCCGCCAGGTATGCCATTTCGAGTGACAAAAGGTCACGTGGGTGACACAAGCCTACCTCATCGACGTGAAATGACCAGCAGCGTGAAATCATAACTCCCCGTCCTCCGTATATTACCTGTGGGAATCCCATAAAACTATGTGATTTTGGTTGAAACTATGTTAATTCATGCTTAACTTGAATCATTTTGCTTGAGCAGACACGAAATGACAATTAAAATGGTTTGTGTATTTGATAATTAATAAATTGTTTCAATAACTTTCAACTTAAAACCTTAGTCTGGCCTTTACAATTTGACTTGAATAATATTAAAATTGGTTCCCTCAGACCCAACTCAACACAAATGTATAGCTGTGTATAGCAAAATATTACTATTATTACATTAATTAGCACTAAGTTTATAATTCACGGTTCAATTTTCAATGAAATTTCAATTTTATTTCCCAATTTGACTGTGTACGTCACTTTTAATTTTAATCACAAATTGTAATTTCCTTTAGTGACTATTTAATTCCGATATTTTAATGCACCTAGACATACATAGTTTTGGAATGTGATACAGATCTGAAATATGTATATACAATTTTAATCTAATGTTATTACATTCTGTTTTGTATGTTTACCTAAATAAATAAATTGTTAACAGATTTGATTCCCAATTTTCCAATTTTGTTGCCATAAAGTGGCAACTGTAGTGACGTAAGCAAGTATAAAGCATTAGTATTTTTAATTGTATTACCTTAAAACTTAAAAATGAGAGTACTAGCTTACTTTTAAGTGGAATTAATCACTAATGTACTAAAATTTCCCATAACGACATATAAACTCTTTAGGGAAGTGCATTATGGCTACTTACATCAGGAAATTGCAGGAACAAAAGCGGTAACAAGCAATAAAGGCAAAATTATTGTAAAGAAGCAATTAACCCGCGTAAGAATCGGTTATGTTGGCCACCCTGTGTGATTAGCTGATAATTTCAGCACGTTGGCAGCATTTGACGCCCCGGGCAACTCACTGCGCACGCGACTCGCGCGCGCGCAATTACTGGCATGCGATTGGTCCACGGTACAGATTTGAAAATGAAACTTATTAATCTACCTTCTTTAAAGTAAGTTTGTTTCAGTATATATTTTATGTATTGAAGTTTAAGAGAACGACTTCTTTTGGGTGGGCTAACTTAGGTGGGGTCCATCGTTAAGAAGTGTATAATGCAAAATGTATTCTATTGTACTCGTTTTTGAGTTTCTGCTATCAGGAATATTAAATTGTAAGCTCATTTGAATGTGCTCACATGATTATACAATGTGTAACAAGAAGTAACAACAATACTGAAGGTTATGTATGTACTCATCTTTGTGAACAACTGTTACTATGGGGCCAACCCTGAAATCGCGAAAAAAGTAGTTGTTCCATACATTTTGTTCAAGCGATTTTACGCGATCATGTTTGGCCCCATAGTAAAAGTTATTCATAATGATGAGTGTAGTAGCGCTCGTGGCGTAGCTTGCCTAGGTGATTCTAAACGATCACCAATGTTAAGCAATGGCCGGTCCGGTCAGTCTTCGGATGGGTGACCGTGAGTGGCATTTATTTCTGAGCGCTACCGTGGGTCGGATGACACGTTAAATAGGCATGATGACTACAATTTTTTTATTACCTCATAAAAAAGCTGATCATCAATAGAGCCTATCAATGAAACCAAAATTTAAAATAATTCAAAAATAAATAAATTCTAAGGTTTTTAAGTTCAAGCTAGACAGCGAGCGCGCTATACTGAACTATGACGTCAAGCCTCAGGCGCGGCATACAAATGCTATACTAACACGTGCTTTGCGAGAAAGGGATAGAGCATCCCCTCTCTATCTCCACCTAAAACTTTAAACGCTCATATGTCAGAGATTTATCAGCCAATACAATTTATTTTTTCAGTATGTGTAATGTATATAGTTATATTCATCACTAAGTCTGTTATTTGTCATAAATTAAACATTAGGCCACACGCCTATTGTTGGTCCCGGTTGTTTGTTCTAGTTTCTATAACAACAACCGTCAGCCATGTCAGAGGCCTTCGGGCGGCACATTAACTCTGACACTAGGGCTGGCCACTCAGCCTATACGAACTTACTTTTAGTGTAGTAGTAAGTGTGTAATGATCATAGTGATATTTTTTGTTACACATTGTATAATTGAATTTTGAGGTAGCGTTATTTTTGAAATTTACCATAAACACTACTACTACTTTACGAGTATGATCAAAAGACTCAGCAAGGCAAAGCAGTTTTGGAGTTAGCATTATCGAGGTCTAGAGTTTGATGGAATAACAATGAAGATTGAAACGTTCGAACTAGCTTATTAAAGAATTAATCCAATTTTCACTTTGGTTAACAACATGATTGGATAACAATTTAGCAATCTCTCCATTTCATCAATAAGGTGTTAATTTTGGGATATCACGCGAAAGACTAAATTATCTCAACGAGATTATCTATGTTAAAATTAAAAACACAAAAATCGGGAATACAGGAAAATCCCAGGAATCAGCTAGTAAAATATTTTATATGTTTGAATTTGTTAAATCTTAGTATATATAGTAGTATATGGGTTAATATCCCAAAGACCCGATCCGACCACTCCAACAGGAAGTATTCCGTTTTTGGTATAGGCGCCGGTTACCAGAGGCACACAGACACGCACCGACCTCGCCGGCGAGGTCGAGGACTCCCCAGATCTGTCAGAAGATCGGTTAGATTCTCTCCAAATAGTCAACCAGATCAACCTACTAGGACCCCAGCATACCCCTTCTGGGGTGCCAGGGCAAGTCTGACCCCACTCCCGGCGACGGCCAAGCCGAGGTTCGTACCGTCTGAGGTGCCCTTGAGCTAGTCGCCTTTCCCCGAGCGCCGTTTGCGCTTGCCTAAAGTCCGGTGACGTTGTAGAGGACATCTGAGGCCAACAGCATCAGTCATTCATACAAAAATAAAAATATATCCCAAAGAAATTGAATCTATATGGACAACCAATGATCTTAGAAGTCAGGATATGCCATCCGAAAATGTATAATCCCGTATATACAGGGTGTGGCGTAATGAGTGGATAACCTTATACCTACAGTAGGTGGCATTGTTCTGGTTTAGAAAATTAAAAAATATATTTCATAAAAGTGACACAAATTTCGAGTTGAAACGAGTTGCTTTCTTAAACAAAAATTTTACTCGCTACACAAAAATGCCAGTGTACATTCGATTGCACATCCAACTACGACTACTAACCAAAAGTTTTGATTTTCTTAACCACCATGTTTCCAATCTGTTGGTACAAGGCTATCCATTCATTACGCCACATCCTGTATACAAAACAAAAGACACAATAAGGCTTTTTGTTTTATCTAAACGGGATTACTTCACGATAGTCGTCGATACTCCGGCTATAACTTTGGTCACATCCGGTGACCTTTTACAAGGAGTGAAAACAGAGCAAAATATCACGAATGTATCTAACCTACGTCATTTTTCATAGTAAAAATGTTGTGTATTATTATGACAATTACTTGAAAAAGTTTAGAGCTAGTTGTGTAGAAATATCCACTAATTACGTCGTAAAATTGATCAGTGTTCCCATATCTATCGACACGAAAACGACTACGAAATTCACTACGAAAACGAATTCTCTCACTACGAAATTGGCATCCATCTGAATACGCATCAGAAAAATAATACTTGTGCACGCAGATCTGTCCAGCCTGTACTTGGAGGATCTAGCTCTCTCTCGTATATAATCAAAGTGCCTGTACGAACGAAGATCAACAGGCCTGGCATGCGCTTCGTGATAAAGATTTTTCAACTCTTTTCCACATCAGAAATAAGATAGACATATACATATTTATAGCCTTGTCCTGTTTTCGCGCGACAAAAAGAGTAGAGAATATTTTTGTATGAAGTGATCCCACACTTATGGTATTTCTATGTTTTTAAAGCTTAAACATAATTTTTACATAATTTTTCTTCCTGTTTAAGCTTTAAAAACAAAGAGTAGAGAAGATTTTGCGGTATGGATGTTAGCTCTACATGACACCATTAAATTCTTACCATAATTCTATCATAGCAACAATTGGGCATTAAGACATTATGGCACGAGCGATTTGTACATTAAGACTGATTGTTACCCATTGATATCTTGACCAGGGGGGTGTCACTCCGCAGTTTAGGTATGTTCGGCCGGCGCTCCGAAATGAAATGAATGTTTTCAATGCAAGGCAGAAGTCAGTCGCCGCCCGCACGCTAGCCTCGTCGCACGTAACTAAGCATACGTGATCGAAAGAGAGCGGTATATCTAGGTATAGCGAGCGGTATCCAGCGCTGTGTAGTTGAATTGCTACTTTATTGCCTAGTAGATAGAGTCCTTATTTATTTCAATTCCTTTGCGGAGTTAACTTTCTGTACGTAGTACTATTATTTATTCTGTGTCTTGACCTCGAAACATTAGTGTCCCGCCCCGCCATTGAGAATCTTCCATTTGCCCTTTCCTTATAAACTGTATAAATCAATGCACAAGATTTTTTTGTTGTAGTTTAAAAGACGCTATTATTCCGTGGCTAAACTGAGACAAACGCTTGAAATGGTTTCCGACCACGGTTTCCGGCGTCCAGAAAACCACACCAAATTATCCGGTGTCCAGGTAAATACGTGAAATGAGCTCGTTCGCGTGCTGCCACCGGTCCAGTTCACACATGCTGCTTAAATGCCGCCGCCGGTTCGTGCCTGTCGTTTTAGATTATGACCATAAGTTAAGGATTTTGGCTTTTATAACTAACAGGGAAGGGAGGCATTTGTCCTGTAGTTGAACAACAATCATGGCTGGAATAATAATAATATAAGCCTTTTATTCGTATCAACTTAGTGTTCTATTACTAGAGGTCGCCCGCGACTTCGTCCGCGTACGGAAGAAATTCAGCCCGCTCCCAAAAATCACCACTTTAAATCATCCCGAACAATTTGTTTTTTGCTCCATTTGTCCTGTCCTATGGTTCTATCCCTTTTATTTTTTGTCTGTTTACGAGACTTTTGTAATTTCCCAGTTTTATTGAAATAATAAATTGAAATTGGCCGAATGCACCAAATGTGATGCCAAGAAAAAATAAGAAAACTAAAATTTGTAAAATTTTGTAAGATCCTGACACTAAGTCCCAAAGAGATGGTTACTATAGTGAAGAAGTTGAACTGCCCCTATGCTACTGGCAGCTACCGCAGGCGTGAGCCAAGACGGATACGCAGACTTGATATGAACGAAACTTTGAAGGGAGGACAAATAATAATCATTCGTTCCTACGGTGTGTTCCGGTAGCCTTATTTGAGAACAAATTTCCATTGCAAGCTAGGTGAGTTTACTAGTGCTTCCTCGTAGTCAAACTATTTAGTCCAACTGGTTTGACCACGAGAAAAGGTCTTTCCTCGTGGTCAAGCTTTATTGATATTGCACCTTTTCTGCACGCTGTGTGCATGTGGTTTACCATGTCAAAGCACTTTGTCACCTAAGTAACATCAGGTCAAGTTCTGGTAAAACATTTGGCACGTCAAGAATAAAGGGCATCTTGAGATTAAAATAAGGGGCTCTATTAAGAGCAGTTTTTTATTAATGTCATCTGCCTGATGACGAAAATATATTTTTAAAAGTGATGAAAAAACAAAAGACAATCGAAAATGTAGGAAGAAAAAGTTAGTGTATGAAGAGGGTTTATGCACTTACAAAATATACAACTTGTTTTTTCTTAGTTTTTGGCTTCGCTTTGTGCATTCAGCCAGTGTCAATTATTATGCATTTTCAAGTTTATAAAGTATCAAGTTAAATATCTAAGTCATCAAA
The DNA here is from genome assembly GCA_905404285.2 of Erannis defoliaria. Taxonomy (NCBI): domain Eukaryota; kingdom Metazoa; phylum Arthropoda; class Insecta; order Lepidoptera; family Geometridae; genus Erannis; species Erannis defoliaria. The sequence goes on from FR990090.1 coordinate 6,369,871, forward strand.
TCACAGTCAGTCACACGAAATTAGTCACAGTCGATTCTAAGTCATCTAAGTTATGGCGACTTTACTATGGGCGTTTACGGAGTTTTGAAAGCAACACGAAGAGACATGTTTCACCACATTATACCACTTGCCCACACTCGTGCATGTAATGGATAAAACACCACTATTTTTATTTCTATCATTAATTCGCAACAAAACACATATTTAAGAAAATAATAGCAGACATGATTTTTCCGTATTCCCGCCAAAACTCCTTTTCAATACTTACGTGGAGTGTAAGTACTTCAAAAGTAGTAAGTTTACCAGCCAGTTACTTAACATGTATAGCAACCATCCCATATACAATTTAAGATGCACATGTGTCATCCCGCATACCTGATGTCTTATTTAATACTGCCCTAATTAATATAGCGATATAATAGACAAAACACGTTCCTCGCATGGTTGTTGCAAATTTTCATCATTAACTTGGATACTTTTTATAGAACGTAATGAGCTATGTAGACTCATCATTTTGTAGTAAGAATGAACCAATCATAAAGGAATTCATACAGGATAGTTAAGACATAGATTTTGAGAGACACTTTCTATAGATTATTATCTATATCTATATATCTATAGGTGGCTTTGGTTGAATGTACATAGTTTACAATTAAAGTTTGTTCATTGTTATACATTTGCATAGGAGAGAGGAAGGGACCCCCGTTCGGGCTGGTTTTTGGCCCAACAGATTTCCATTGCTGTGCAGCGCGGCAATGCGGCAAGTGTGTTGGGTACGTTTGGACCGGGTGCCGCGCGCGGGAGTGACCCCTAGGGCTAATTTTATTATTTGACAAGAATTTATGATTCGCTTTTTTTTGATGTTGTTTATTTTTGTATGATAATAAATAATAATACATGAAAAAAATAAAAAAAATAAAAAATTAAAACGTATATAAATTCCAATACATTTGTTGTAAACAATAAGTTGTATAAACCGTACGTCATTGGGATTGACGGTTGACCTTGCATTATGCTATATATGGGTGAGCGCGCCGCATTCTACGCGCTCTATCTCAAAAACGATTAATCATATAAATGAATGATTTTAACCAAATTTGTAGAGAATTTTGTATTCTACAGCTTTCAAGAACATGCAAATATATAATTCATAGGAACCGAGATATTCATGAAATATCAGTTGTTGCGACCTTAGACCTTGAATAACTCAAGTTACAGACACGAGATACTATGATATTTTAGAGCCAACTTACAAAACTTCAAAACAAAGGTATATATACAAATTTTTGGCTTCTTGTCTTAACTATCCAAGATTTCCCCCTACTTTTAGACAATATGACTGGATTAGAAGTACTAGAATGATTAATTGACGATCAGACTCATTATTACATTACGTTAAATTATTACTGTCCACATTTCGCATATTACAAATGCGAAATGTAGACAATAACTAGGTATTAACGATGCTTATGCTTATGCTGCATATGGCCAACGCATAAGCATTGCCATTCAGCGTGGCAATGCCGCCAGCATGCTGGGTACGCTGCCGACTGGTAGTAGGTTTGAGCATTTGGATTGTCTCTAGACTTTCATCGGTCTGGATACAATCCTTTTTGTGTAGTAGGCTAAGTAGTATTTATAGTTTGTTGTAGGCTTATGCCAATAAATAAAAAGTAACGAAACTGCACGTAACTGTTCACAAATCAATTTGTAAATACCAGGTAAATACAGTCTATTCCCTTCTAATACCAAAAACTAATACCAGTGGTATTAGTTTATTATCGTAATTAATTTCTATTCCCAACGAATATTTATTACCTGTATATATAATACTATTTATTTGTTTAATGTTAAATTTACATTCCTGCATCACATCGATTATAATTCATTACATACGTCAAAATTAAAATAAATAATAAGTACTTACCGAAGAACCTTTATATATATATATATATATAGGCTATATAATAAAAATAGGCTATGTATAAAATAATAGAGTCAAATAGAAATAAAGCTCCTCGGAGCTGAACTCCGCAGAGTTCATTGTCAATAGGATGTATATGTATATATATATATACATATATGTAACTCTGCGGAGTTCAGCTCTGAGGAGCTTTATTTCTATTTGACTCTGTAATATCATTTAAGGACATATTTATAATATACTAATACAATAATAAATAATATACATTTAAGTATATATTTTGCACTCTGTTTGCAAAATAATAAAGATAATATCACTATACATCCTATTTCTTTCGTTTAATTTTTAAGTACCTATTTCAATTTACTTTTCATATTATTTCGGCCTTAAAATTTTAAGTCCATGTTCCGTTAAAATACGCATTTAACTATTTCATACTTAAGGTGACGCTATCACCGCAATTATGAAATAATAAATATTATTTTCTTTTCTATGTTATTATCTTTGCAATAACAAATCTTCCGTTCATAGTCATCCATCAGAGCGTCCGTAAGGATTACAAAAAGCACTTCACCTCGCTTAGTGTAAATCGTCATTTATAAGTTCCCGAGGACTTGACACCACGTTCCCTTCTCAATCGTGCAGCGTTCGAGTTTTTATAGTTTCGCTCACAATCGGTATTCTTATGGCAAAAACAACCGAATCAAAATTCTCCGATACCGCATCTTTTATTTATGCGAACCGTTTCGACTAACAGGCGTAATTTTTTCCGGTAAACAATCAGTTTTGCCAGAAAAATGCGAGACGGGAAGAAGACATAAAAAGGTCGCGGACGGAGTGTATTGTTGGCGAATTTTTTTGAGTTACTCTGGATTCTCGAACTCATAAATATCGCGTTATGATTGGTCATCGGCTCCCGGAGGAATGACCGTCGCGCGAGCGCTTCGAGCTGGCATTTTACTTACATGGTGTTTTTAGAAAAAGTTAACGATTGTCTTTTGTTTCGCCATAAACATCAGCCGCTATGGGAAAGGAGAGCGCGGCAAAAAGCACAATGGCAAACTGGAGGAATTTTGGAAGACGGACAATATTGAGTAGAAGGCATTTCGTGATCAGCCTGTTGATTCGGCTGGCAAGAAATAGACGCTGTAGGTATGGTCTGATTTCTAATACGAGTACATATTCATTCCATTACTGATACATATCAGACACACTAGATCACGTACACGTACGTACGTTTAGTACACGTGTACTAGAGATAAGGTAAGTAACTCTATGAGGTGATCTTCATCATCATCATCAGCCCGGAGACGTCCACTGCTGAACGAAGGCCTCCCACTTAGATCGCCACACTGTACGACAACCTGCCATTTGCATCCACCGGTTGCCCGCGACGTTTACAATGTCGTCGGTCCACCTAGTGGGAGACCTTCCTACGCTGCGTCTTCCGGTTCGCGGTCGCCACTCAAGAACCTTTCTTCCCCATCTGTTGTCAGTTGTTCGAGCGATGTGGCCTGCCCATTGCCACTTCAACTTGCAAACCTTGCAAGCTATGTCGGTAGCCTGGTTCTTTGGCGAATATCCTCGTTCCGGATTCTATAGCGCAAAGTAACTCCGAGCATAGCTCTCTCCATTGCTCGGTGCGTGACTCTAAGTTTCTCCAAAAGGCCAGCAGTTAAAGACCACATTTCAGTTCCATATGTCATCACTGGCAACACACACTGATCGTATACCGGGTGAGGTGAGCTTACTTCTATAATAACCGAGCGAGCGACGTCTTTGCAACAACTGGCAATACTGCCTTCATCTGTGCGGCTAGTAGTATGGATATTGCTACTCGCGTATTTTTAAATTGATCTTGATGAAACTTGGTATGTATAAAGGTTCTTCAATTTTTTGACGTTTTTGATGTCAAGGTATTTCCCGTAAAAGGGAGGAAAATTTCCTGCGACGCCATTTCATAATATTTGGCATAATTTGGTACTCAGTTTAGAATAAATATTTCGAAAATAAGCAAAATCGGTTCATGTCGTGGTCTCAGTTCGCGAGGTCTACTGTTCACAAAACTAGTAAGTACCTTATTAAACTCTCAGTACTCAGGGAAAACTGACTGTGTTTCATCTCTGTCTCTCAAAAATAGGAGCGATATGAGCTTCAAATCATCATAATCATCATCATCAGCCCGGAGACGTCCACTGCTGAACGATGGCCTCCCCCTTAGACCGCCACACTGTACGACAACCTGCCATTTGCATCCACCGGTTGCTCGCGACTTTTACAATGTCGTCGGTCACAACCTACATTGCGTCTTCCGATTCGCGGTCGCCACTCAAGAACCTTCCTTCCCCATCGGTGATCAGTTCGTCGAGGGATGTGGCCTGCCCATTGCCACTCATCACTAACTAAAATCATCACAACAAATCATCACACACTACTATTTAGGTAGACCATTACAAGTCTTGTGTCTTGTCCTCCAAAAAAGACCACACCGAAACTGACTCATTGCGTTCCTTCCTTTTCACGCCAAACTTTCCAACGCACCAGGCCAATCAAAATATACCATTCGATCGGCCACCGTGACCATAATCTAATATATTCTTATACCGGTCTCCACAAGAACAGCGTGGAATATTGTCGCATGCACTAATGACGGGATTTTCAAGCTTTAATTGCACTCAAACAAACTTACAAATATAACCCGGTCAACTTCAAAACCACATCATTCAAGCTCTCTCAAGCTACTAGGTTCAAATCTCTTTAAATTGCTAGCGTAGTTATCGTTGCTTGTCAACTTTTGCAGCATCCGTCGTGATGAAAAATGTATGAATTCTCATTTCAAAAAGCTGGTAAAAACTGCGTATTGAAGTCGATTTTGATCTGGTCTTCAAGGATATCATAACAGACGAGGTACTAGCCATACAGGCGCAGATAGAAATTCATCGATTATTAATTTTTTATCGATGATATCGATAACAGGGGTATTCAACTCGGCCTTTCATTAGGGCCAGTTGCTTCAAGTTTTTTAAGTAACTTGGCTAAATTTGATGCATAAGGGCACTCGTTTATTTGTCAATTTCGTAGCTTATTGGTGGTGTATTACGCCATTATACTTTAGTTCTGCGTGTTTGCTGTAGGCGTAATGTTTACTGTTATAAGGAAACAAAGTATGGAGAAAGCATTTACTTAAATTCCTAAAAAGCAGTTCAATCCTTACTGTAATTAATGCGAAAGTTTTTATTGTCTTGTTTATATTTCTTTAACGTAGTTAAACGGAACAACGATTGATGGGATGTTTAGCAATGATGAGCACGCTTACAGTGCCACCAACTTAGCTGTTCAGGTGAGCACAGTTGGAACTGCGGCTGCGTCAGCCGAATGGCAATAGAAAATTCTCCACTAGCGACGCTGTCAACTGAACAGATCAGATGGTGGCACTGGACCTAGAAGGAACTTTACTCTGGATTTCACACCCATATTTTGTTTAACGGGAAACGTAGTCTTCGGGAGGGTTCCTGCCGCTGTGCGTATATAAAAGTGCAATGAGAGCGATTGGTGGTAATGCGTATACATACAAGTGCCGGATTTATATTTTTTATGAGTGTAGGTCACTTTATTTCCGCCGCCCCATGTACCTATATATTACTTTAAATGGCTCTGTCCTGACTGACAGACAACGCACAGCCTAAACTGCTGGTCGTACAGACTTGAAATTTGGAGGGTGTATTCGTCTTGATGCGTAGGGGTGTACTAAGAAAGTATTTTTCGAAATTCAACACCTAAGAGGGGGACATTAGGGGGGAAACATTTGTATGAAAGTCCTTTGTTTTTTGAGTTTTAGTCATGAAAATTTGGATTTGGATAGTTCATTCAAAATAAAAAATGCTGTTTTGAATATTTTTTTGACAGAGATGTTTAAGGTGGGAAAAGGGGGTGGAATGATGTATGGAAAGTTTTATATTTTCGTTATAGTAAGTTATAGTGATGAACTTTGATATTTGGGTAGTACATTCAAGGGGGGGTAAAAAAAACGAATTTCTTCCGTACAATCCGGCATCCTTCTGGCAACCTGCGTATATGAAATGTCCTAAGCCTTTAGAATACAGTCTCTCTCCACAGTTCGGACCCTAAGCCTTCCCCCACACACGAAGCCCAAATAATGTCATACGAGCACACCGATACCAAATCACAGCTCTTACCAAATTAATTCACGAGTCCGAATTAATCAAGCGATCTCTTAGCTCGCCGACCATTCATCTCGCGGTAATTGGGCCGTCAGGTGTGGTTTGAAGTGTGGGGTAATGTGGGGTTTCGGGGTTGAGTGGTCGTTTAATTTATTATCGAGATTGATGACTTAAGTTTTTAAATCCAAATCGACGGGATTTGTAAGTTGTTCGTATGGTGGTAAGAGCCACTTAAGCTCATAACAGCATTGGCAGTTACCTGATGAAAATTGAAGTCACTAAGTAGATGATAGATCAATTGTCAAAAGTTACCAGACCAAAAAAATCGTTTGGGCGATCGCACTAACCCTAGGTAGAGCGGGTTGTTTAACCCCAAATATCCAAGTTTTAACTATTTCTGCCCAATTTTGAAAAGTTCCCTGTGTATATTTTGAAACTTATTGATTTTGGTTCAAAAGTCACCAGAAAACGCTAAAAATCAAGATTGCTAAACGACAGAAATAAATAGGTAAAAGGGATTAAAAGTCGCTAAATCTAGGAACAAAGTCGCTAATGTGGCAACACTACTCATAACCATTCAGTATACTTCTACCCAATTTGATGTAGACTTACAGAAAACCAAAGAAAAATAATACTGAATCTTGGCAGAAAACTTAATAAATTAGGAACCGCAAAAATACAAAAACATAACGCCTGAATCAATCACATACAAAAAGAAAGTTTATGAGAGATTCAAAGCTTGAGCTGGCAAAGTGAGCCGGCGCGGCGCGCGTTGGCTCTGCGTTCTATATAAATAAAATAAATATCGGTGGACATTTTTCACACAGCGCCATATAGCCCCAAGCTAAGCAAAGCTTGTAATATGGGAACCAAGTAGCTGATGGAATACTTATACCGACTTTTTTTTTGTAAATACATACTTATAATTTACACTACACCCAGACACAGAAAAAAATCTATTTTTGTCACATAAATGTCCGCCCTGGGTGGGGATCGAACCTACGCCCTACCGCTCTGAAGGCAGACATGCTATATACCAACTGAGCTATAAGGCGGTTTATACTTACTTACCACTTTTTTTTACCAGATAAATTACTGGGTAAGAAGAGATTTAACATCTAATATCTCAGAGTGACGAGTGCAGTGCAATGCGGCGCAGGATTGTGTTCGCAAGTTCACAAATCTGGCACTGCCACTGTTAGTGGCAGGCGTGACGCTTACCACCAGGTGAACGTCTTGATAGTGTCGTCGGAAGAACGTAAAAAAAAAACGCTATATTGGGGGGACATTTATGACACACAGCGCCATCTAGCCCCATACAAAGCAAACCTTGTATTATGGAAACCAGAAAGCTGATAGAATACTTATATACAATTTTTTTTTCGTATGTACATACTTATAATACAAACTACACCCAGGACAAACATCGATGTACGTCACAAACATTTTTGTCCTGGGTGGGGATCGAACCCACGCCCTACAGCTCTGAAGGCAGACATGCTACCAACTGAGCTATCAGGCTGTCAACCTACTACCAACTATAATCGAACATACTGTCTAAGCTCAGTCTTTCTAAGCATTTTTAAGTTATACACGTAATAAAATAAAGTATTACACAGCTTGTGTTACACAGCCGCTATATTTGGAGGAGTAATATGAGGCTGACAATGATCTGATCCTTCGCGCGTTTGTGGTCTCTGTCTAATTACATAAATAAAAAAGAGAAGCCGGCGTTTGCACAGTCATATTTTTGGAAAATAATTAATTGCAATAAAGTTATTACGTAAGAAAAAAAAACTAGTTCAATAGTAAGATAGATTAAAGTATTACTCGTAACCTTTACTCATTTTATTCATGTTCTTCATAGAAAAATGCATAGAAGAAATTCACATATAAATTCATTTTTAGATGTTATTTAACGCTTATCGAGAAAATTATTAGCAAAACGTGTTTTCGAATCAATAGCCAAAATAGAAAATATGATCTGGATTAACATTAAATTTTTGCACTGCTGTCGAATTTGTACATTTCGCAAAACATTAACCCGAAGCCAATTTGGGTGTACTCATCGCCCACTGCAATGTAGCCTATCATTTGGCTTGTCCGCCGCCCTTATTACGCTCGTAATGATCCCTAAAACCAAGTACTTGAATTAAAGGATGTTTTATCATTAACTAAATTAAACTGCTCACTGTATTTTTGAGAATCTAATATAATAAAAAGCTATGTCCTGACTGACTGACTGACAGACAACGCACAGCCCAAACCGCTGGTCATACAGACTTGAAATTTGGAGGGTGTATTCGTCTCGACGCGGAGGGGTGTACTAAGAAAGGATGAAAATTGATATTTGGGTAGTTCATTCAAAGGAAGGGAAGTTGGAGGTTGGGGGGCGGGGGGGGGGGGGGGGGGGGGGGGGGAGTCGGTAGAGTCGGTGCTCGGAATGATTTAAAGTGGAGAATTTTGGTAGCGGTCCGAATTTCTTCCGCAGGCAGACGAAGTCGCGGGGGACCTCTAGTTATACATATTTATAATAACTAAAAACTACACAACACTACCTATGATAGGCTCTCCATGTGCAATGAAGGAGGCTGGAGTAGCTCCATGTGCAATGAAGGACCTCTAGAATAAAAGAAGACCTCGATTACAATGAACTTGAACGTAAGCAGTACAGAGATTCAGTCCCATAAAAAAGGGGCTTAAAATCTAGATATACCTAATAATACCTATGACCACAGTAATGTCATATTCGGTGCAAGCTAATTCGTACTTTATTTTTATATGGCAGTGAGTCGATTTTCCACTGTAGCGCTTGCTCACTTGCTTGCGCATACGGATACATCAAAGTTGGAGAGCTAACTGGAAAGGCATAATAAGACATTATATGGCTGTATTTTGACCAAGTCATGATATAGATATGGGTAAATAATCGCCAATTATGAATTGTTTTTGGTGATTCTTTTTTTGATTGGTAGGTCATAATTTAAAGGTGGTCCCATATTAATTTTATCGAAATCAGTTCAGTAAAATAACTGGAAAAATAATGTCATCCAGATAATCGAAATTCACGCCGGTATTATATATTTTTTATTACTTGCCTATTATATCCTTTTCTATGGTTCCCAACACCAGGTAAACAAATATCTTTTAGACCAATAAAGCCAACTAATGCACTATTTCTAAAACACTTTGTTTTATAAATGCCATTTATTAAATAATCAATAAACAATTTATTACTATCTATTCCAATTAAAACCCTCTTTAAAATCTAAGCAAAAAATTAGAAGCGAACGCTATCATAACATTAAATCCAATAAACGCAATACCCTCAAGTCAACCTGTCATAGAGGGGTCCCCGGGACCCCGGCCCTCACTGCGGGGTCTGAGAGACCACCCTCGGGAATTATCTAATCCGAATTAAACTATTAAAAACGTTCACTAGTTAGCGAATGCACGGAGAGATAACGCTGTTTTTAGGGCTGCCACTTTAGAAAAATTAAGTTGAGGAGGAAAGTTTACTAGAGCAGTCATGTATTTCACAGAATGTATTTGAGTAAAAACATAGTCCTAAAATAAATACCTAAACTTTTTAATCACTTTTTACAGAATGAGAGAAATGAACTTGGGAGGTAGGGGCTTTCGCTTTTCTGTGGGTTACTCTTACAAGCTTAGACGTCGCTGTCTCTGGTGAGTTTCATCGGAGAACCCACCCACCAATACATCAATAAATTCAGTACATCAAACTACTAGGTAGGCCCGAGGGGCTATGGGTATTTATGAGTATGTTTGGAAATCCAACATTATAACAATGCTCTCCGAAAATTTCATCATAAGCATACAACTAACTGCGCCATAAAATTGTCTAGTTATCCTACACTCTACACATCAACAGCCGGAAGACATCCACTGCTGGACGAAGGCCTCTCCCTTAAAGGGAGGTGTTACCATAATCCCCACGCTTGGCAGGCGGCTTGGGGATCGCAGAATGGTGACCACCGTTAACTGAGAGGACGCTGCTCCACGTCCTCCGGTGGTTCTGGATGCAGTTTTAGGACATACCCAGATCCAGGTCCTACACTCTACAAAAGAAACAAAATATTCCATAAATGGCATTCGATTTTTATTATGGGCCTGAGTTTGACTCTCATCCCGTCTGATGTTAATCGAAGATGCAGTCTGCGATGGAGCACGCTTACCTAGAAGAATCCAAATCACTCGTGACTTGAAGATACCCAGATTGTAACTATCCCGAAACACCCACTAGGGCAGCACATTTCACTGTTTACCATTTTACATTTTAGTTGCATTGCAAACCGAAACAACTTTTTCAGCACACCCCTAAGCCCATCAATGATCGGGATTACACAAAGTTAATTCGGTCGCGTGGCGTCTTCACCCCACTTCACCCTGATCCCTAGCGTTTTGTCACAAAAAGGCCGTCAGTCAGAGCTCATCGTACCGTAAGGTAGATTTGTTGACGTCACAGAATGGGAGTGTAATAGACACTGATATTTCCCACTGGATTTGTGATAGCTTCGTGTGAATACTTTTTGGTTTATGAATAAGTTAGAGGCGTGTATATTCGATGGCATTATAGTCTTACCATCATCATCATTAACACTCTGATAGCAGCGTCACGGAAGAAAATTCCTAACTCCAAATATTATTTTTATCTAGGTCCGCAATTTATGGCACTTTAGGTTTCCTTCGCAGGAGATCGTTTGGGTAGGTGGCCCAATTTCAGGAGCATTGTAAAAATTTAATTATAATAATTTGTTGGCATACATTTAAAATGTTGACTTCTGTGTAAGTTTTCTGTTGATATTGATTATGTAACTGGCAATTTGCCGTTTTAATTAATTAAATGATTAATTAGTTAAATAATTCATTCTAAAAATAAAACGAAGGTAAAGGCTTTACCTCCAAATCGGCTACACCTTCGTTTTGGCGTAGAGAGGTAACAAACATTCACTCACTCATGATCATCAGCCAGAAGACGTACACTGCTGGACGAAGGCCTCCTCCTTAAGGCCGCGGCCGCACATTATTTCGGTTCGCTAATGACGATGTGTGAGCTGTGAGCATTGTGTAAGTGTGTGTTTGTTACCTCCGCCGGACCGTCACACACAAGCCAGCGAGACGGCCGTCGCGAAAAATTTCATACGACCTATTACAAAATATATGCAACGAGCGGAGTGCCTTCCGGCGCGACCTTCCGGGTTTTTATCAGGTTTTTGTCATAATGTGCGGCCGGCCTAATAGGGACCTGCCATAATCCTCACGCCTGGCAGGCGGCTTAGATATCTCAGGATGCGCACCAACACACTACACATACTTAACACTTACTTTTACTACTTACTAGACAAACTTTCCCATTTATATTATTAGTGTGATTTATCTACATATAATTATGAAACAGATGGACTTCTGATATCAAGAAATCAATACACACAACCACATAATTAAATGTTCAAGTGCATTACACGCACATTGCTAAAGTTATAAACAGATAAACAACATTAAATCACAATAAACAACACTAGTTGCTTGTCACCACATCTGTTTTGCATTAACACGCCGTTATATCCAGGCCTTAGAGGTCCATTTCAACGGAAGAAACTTGTGACGGAAAAGTAAAAATAAGAGGTCAAATAGCACTGGTGAATAGACAATGATGACACAAACCAGCGTAACTAGACCTTCGATTTCCTCTTGAAGGATTTGTATTTCAAAGGAAATTGTGAAGGCGATATAAAATCATGGGTCTAAATTATCTGGTGGGCAAGACTCTAGTGGTAAAATGACGTCACACATAAATAATCACGTAATTGGGATGCTCGAATCACAACTATTCGTTGGGTCATGCAGAAATAGTATGGATCAACCACAATTTACGATAATTATTTTACAACAATTAAAATAAAAACGTACCTATAACAAAATTAATGTGAATGATTCTGGCAATAATGATTATTACCGGGCTAAATCTTCCAAGTAATTACCAAATTAAACCAAATCATTCAAGTTATGTGGACCTGGGTATGTCCTAAAACTGCATCCAGAACCACCGGAGGACGGGCAGCAGCGTCCTCTTAGTTAACGATGGTAACACTCTGCGATCTCCAAGCCGCCTGCCAAGCGTGGGGATTATGGCAACCCCTCCTTATTAAGGGAGAGGCTTTTGTCCAGTTGTGGACGTTTTCTGGCTGATAATGAATAACTATCTGTGGTATAATAATTATAATCTATGACAACTTGTTAAGGGCAAAAAAATATCTAACCAAACTTTTTTGACAGTTTAAGTAATCATACTTTTGATAAATTATTCCTAGGATGTATTTAGATGTTTGTTGCTCAATCACCGAAAAACGGCTAATCAGCAGCGTACCTAGAGATAAATTTGACATTAAAAACGGTAAAATTCGTATTTTCTTAAATTCGTCAAATGAAGAAATTGGCTATACCGACACGTCAAATTAGCGACCTACAGAACTTGCGCTGCAGAAGCGCGAGTACCGTTCTTGACGATCGTTATATTTGACATTTAAATCGTATATTTGACATTTAAATCGGTAAAATTCGATAAAAATCGGTATATTCTCAAATTCGTCTAAATAAATCTGCTATGCCGATACGTCAAATTTAGCGACATAGATCGGTACTCGTGCTGCTGATTTGAATAAAATTAGGAATCATCAGCCTGGAGACGTCCACTGCTGAACGAAGGCCAAAATTTGGTATAAAGGTAGCTTATTATACCTCGGAATAACACAAACTTAAATAATTGGAATGTCCATACTTTTCTATCCTAGATGATTAGATTACAATAAACTTCGAAAACAACTAGGGTGGCGAATGGCAAGTGGCGGTAGGGTGGCACCATAATAGAACCATACTGTGAGGGCCATTATCGGCATTATCCGACGCGACGTGCGGTCACCCTAGTGTTGTGTGTTACACTTGCTGATTACATTGTAAACAAGTGTTGAACTCATAAACTACTATCGTCTGTTTTCTTTTGTGAAGAACTTTGATATTTTTTCTTTCCTTTTATGAGGATTATGACTTTGTACATTTGCCATTGCCAATGTCAAATATGTATATTTGTATAGGTATTTTAAGTTTTTGCGGAATTCTAGCTAAGTGACGAACCTTAGCCAGATCGAAGTCACACAACACACACACAAACACAGTCAAGTCCAATCATGACCCAATAAAGTCATAACAACTACCGTGGTTCGGGCCTACGATCGAACCCACAATCTCACGAATATGAGGCGGGTCTGCAATGTATGCAGCGTAAATTATAAATTATTTTCAAAAAGGAATATCCATATTTTTGCCATAAATCCCCCACTTGTGGCTATAGCTCATAAGTTTGTCATGAGTGGTTTTTGGCTTAATCTCTAACACCCATGGTCAATGCTGACTGACCATAGGCGTTATTATGTATTATAAGTATGTATTTACAAAAAAAATATGTATATAAGTATTCTATCAGCTATCTAGTTTCCATATTACAAGCTTTGCTTAGTTTGGGGCTAGATGGCGCTGTGTGAAAAAAATGTCCTCCGATATTTATTTATTTTTTTATTTATTTATTATACGAACTTTTAGCTATCCGAAAACCACCATATCACTAAAAACACCGTACCCGTCATAAATATCCCAAAAACTTTTTGTAAATTAAGGAATCGTTTAGACAAACCGTAGATTGAGAGATTAAGTTATATCGTGCGTCGGTAGCGTCCCCTGGCGCGAACTTGATTTCAACAAAAAGGTAGTTCCGCCGAGGCTCCCCGGGTTGAGCTCGTGGAGCTTTAAATTGTGTTTTAACATGTTATTTAACTTATTTTATTGGATGTCTTTATGTCTTATTGTCCCTGCCATAGTTTCGTCACATGGGCTATTAAACTTAAGACGCGGTTTAGCTATCTTAGTTCGCCAGTTTAAATATAATAATAAAAAACTATTGATTTAAAAAAAACTCATTTTGCTACGTTCAAGAAATTTTCAGAGCAAAACAGCATAAGTAGCCTTTTAAACAGTATTCCATCAGGCGTAATGGATTATCTTACTTTACTTCAACAATCTATATCACCTCTTTGATTTTAGGGGGGGCATTTGGCCCCCTCTGCTCCCACTTCCGCGGCCGCTGACCTCTTACGTCAGGTATACCAAGATACACACCTGGAAACGTTACCATTTCTCATCACCATTCCAGTAATTAATTATCGATAAATAATCATCTTTCCACCCGATTAAATGTTCATGGTCCAAATATTTCTCTATAAACGTAAACTTTAGAATTTGAGATAAGATCTGTTTAAATGATATGCCCGGAATGTCTTGGTTTTACTTTTTGGAGCTACCGTTTTTAAAGCAAGGTTAGATGCTTAGATTATACGTAGAATGGAACCGTGTGGTCGTTGGAAGTAACTACTTATTTTAAAAGTGAGGTAAAATGCTTGTGACGTAGCCTAACATGCCTACGATATAGAGTGCTTTGGTTTTGACTCTATCTTTTTTTTTGGAGGTGACTTGATCGTTCTTAGCTACAAATCAATAGAGTCGGGGATTTTAATATTTTTAATTTAATTTAATTTACCATAGAGCTTAAATCCCATAAACAAAAACCCATATAAAAAACACAGCACCATCTAGCCCCAAACTAAGCAAAGCTTGTACAATGGAAACCAGATAGCTGCGAGAATACTTATAATACATACTACACCCACACACAGAACAAACATCTGTGTTCGTCACATAAATGTTTGCCCTGGGTGGGAATTGAACCCACGCCCGGACAAGAAAGGCGACTGCAAGCATGCCAAGACCGCTTTCCCAATCCTGGACAGAAAGATCACTAACAATCTGTTGAAGTTGCAACGACAGGACCTTCGTCTTTTAGTAGGCCTTATAACCGGTCATTGCAACTTGAACAGCCACTTATACAAACTGGGTGCCACGGATAGTCCGTTATGCCGGGGCTGCATGCAGGACAATGAAACCGTAGAGCATGTGCTGTGGCAGTGCAAAGTCACAGAACCAACAAGAATTGCTACCGGATTGCATGAGGCAGCTTTATCTCCGCAACAGCTTGTACGCTTCTCATTATCATCATCATTATCATGCACACTTCCATCTAACCCACTGGAGTTACTATGCCAGCGGCCCAGAGCCTCGCTCCGTTATTTCAAGGAGCTGGGTTGGCTCGGGTAGACACTGGCGGGGGAAATGCACAATACACCCCTAGCGGGACGTCAGTGCAGGACTTATCGCCCCCACGTTGAATAAGAATAAGAACCCACGCCCTACAGCTCTGAAGGCAGACATGCTACCAACTGAGCTATAAGGCAGTCTGAGCTTAGGCATTTGGTTTATGCTGTTTTACTATAACCCTATAAATTTTTAGAAAGTTTAGTTTAGTGACCGGTGCAACAGAATCGACACCAATGTACCTCTAAAACGGTTATTGTTTTTTTGTTTTGTTTGAAAGGTGACTTAATGAAGATTGTGCTTACCTACCTACTTACTCAAGAGATTCGGGGTTTTTAACTTATTATGGTTCTGCATATATTACCTAAATACAACTTAGGCACGATTATAATGTTTTAACGTGTTTCACCTTATCTCACATGTTATGTTAGTAGCAACGGGTAGGTTTTTATTTTATGCTAACAAGTGCCTAGTGCTAGTCGAACGAGACGTTCTCATAATGCCTGTAGAAGACCAATGCAGTGGTTCCCAGAACTTTAAGTAACAATACAAGGTTCAGAGACGCTTACGGCATTATAATATTTTGAAATATTCAACGGTAAGATTGTTGGCAATTTTTTTTTAGCCCTGTAAATCTAGCTACAGCAGACTTCAAAGTGAAATGCTTACTGCTTGGCGTGAAAATAGCAGTCAGTGGTATTGCGTTGCTATCTGCTTAGGCGACTTCATGTGAAGGACATCTACCGTCTAGTATTCTGTTAAGTAAGTTAAGTGAAATCATTCGAGTTTTCTTGCGCGTACAAATACAACGCCGTATATTAAGGGTTATAATTCTAAAAACTAAGCTTAGGTTAGCGGTGATAAATCAACATCGTGAGCAAACTTTAGCTACTTATTTGGTCATGCAGCTGGTAATATTCCATTAAATAGTCTCTGATGGACATAGGCCTTCCCTCTGCATCTTCTGGATAGATGATATCTTAAAATTAAAATAATTGGCATCGTCGTCAACCATAAGACGTCCACTGCTGGACGAAGGGCTCCCAATAGAGGGGTGTCTGTGTTTCCACTGAAAAAGAGTTAATTATTATTCAGGACCCATTTATTTACCATATTCTTAAAGTAAGTAAAACAAAAGTACTCATTATTCTTATATCTACTGCTTTCATATTATCATAGTTTTATCACTGGTACCCATAGATCTAGTAAAAAAAAGGGAGGTCAGGGACGCGCGCTTTGACGTGGACCGCACAAATTAGGTCCACGGACCTAATTGACTTTGTCACAATCAAACGGGTGCTTGTGTATAACGTTAGGTTCAATTATTTATCGTAAATCTATCTAAATAAACAGAATTTTCAAAAGACGCACAAATAGTTTAAATACCAAAAACAAGTTCTACTGAATTATTTCTCACTCGGTAATACATTAAAAGTAAATTTTTCTTTAAAATTCTTCCGATTAATTTCATGGTAAATGTTTTATGTTTTGCTTGGCAGAGCGTACCTCATCTCCCTTTTTTACTAGACCTATGCTGGTACCTATATCATTTATCCGAGTTCATTTTTTACTGGGTACCGGAACTATTCAAAAGGCATTCTTGTGCGACCAACCTGTGTCCTTTATCGATATTTTTTGCGAAGTTAATAGTGTGTTAGCTTTTTTATAGTTAGTGAGGTATCAGTCGGCGCTTCAAAGTTTTAAGCAGCGATGACCCTATTTTGATAAGATTGGGAGACAAAAGTTTTTTGTGGCAATTTCCCTAGGTTACTTATTTTTATGGAACGCAGTGTCTATACATAGGTAATAAATGTACCATAACCATAGCCAAACGAAAAAAATATACATAGTCTATGGCTAGTACTTTTGTGTACATATTTAAGCAGCTGTAATTGTATTAGGTAGGTAAATATTTTTGTAGAAGAAATTGTGGTAAATTTAAGCTCTGGAACGAGCTTTTGCCGTTTACCTTGTGCCAGGCGTTACTACCGATAACTTGGTTGACTTGTATCTTTAGTTTGCTATAGAATATAAATAATATAAGTAGTTATAGTATGTAAAGAATCACAAAGTGTTACGCGTATCGGAATAACTAAACCAAAAGAAGGTCAACGTTGTACTTATCATTTTGAATAAGTTTTACACATCATCAACAACATCATCATCATCAGCCCGGAGACGTCCACTGCTGAACGAAGGCCTTAGGTCTAAGGGGGACCTTAGACCGCCACACTGTACGACAACCTGCCATATGCATCCACCGGTTGCCCGCGACTTTTACAATGTCGTCGGTCCACATAGCCTTCCTACGCTGCGTCTTCCGGTTCACGGTCGCCTACTCAAGAACCTTTCTTCCCCATCGGTTGTCAGTTCTTCGAGCGATGTGGCCTGCCCTGCGCCACTTCAACTTGCAAACCTTGCGAGCTATGTCGGTAAGTTTTACTATTGTAGCTAAAATTGAAATCGTGAATGTCATTTTTCGAAGGAAAATGTGTTTTTTGACTTCTTGTAGTTTTTTTGTGTTTGTGTTTTTTTTTACTTTTTATGTTGTAGCTCGCTGGTAAAAGTGGTTCATAATGACAAGTACAAAGACCTCCTCTCAGCTTAGTACTACCTATATGCGTATACCTGTATAAATATATTAAAAGTTTCCTCCCTGATGATTTAAACGGACCTACCATACCAAAGCTATCATAACACAATATTAAACAAAACCTTCGTTACAATTCACCTAACATTCAAATAAATCCTAAAAATGCCCAAACACGAGTCAAATAAATGTTTGGAATGGCAATCACCAATCTAACGTAGCTAATAATGACCTCACAATTAACATAACAAAGAGCCTGATGTCCCGACTTGTCGTCACATCCCCTAGCTACCCCCTGGGGAGCAAAAAATACAGCAGCCACCCGACTTGTGCAGGGAGGTCGACATATTTCGCGTTTTTTGGGTGCCAAAGCATGCTGTATAAATTTAATGTTCTGATGAGATAATGTCGATGCCTAATTTAAGAATGTTTACGATCACTGTTTTTCTTGTTGGTATTTATATCAAAATTAGGTAGGTAAAACATCAGACGATTTCTCCTAGGTCCTGCTAGGCGGCCAGATACTAAAGTGGCCTAACTATTAATGAACGCCATAAGACATAAAAAGGAAGCGGGGTGTACTACACGACCTAAAGCAACCAAAACAGCTGCAGTCCGCCTATTTATAACACCTTTTTAATCTATATAAATAATAATAATACGCTTTTAAAATAAAAAATACAACCTACTTCATCTTCGAATACCTGGATGACATCTTCATATTTTCTAGTAATTTTGATTTAAAAACGAAACCACTGAACCGATTTCGATGAAATGTATATGGGACCACCTCTGAAATATAACCTACCAAACAAAAAAAATGTCATCAAAATCAGTTCATAATTGGCGGAGTAATCGCGTAACATACATACAAAAAAAACAGCCTTCTTTTTTGTAGTCGGTTGAAAACTAAATAAAATGAAGTGCGAAAACGGCAACACAATTCGATGCTTATGTTCATCTTTTATGAATGCTGTTTAACAAGCAATAAGCTGCAAACCATTTGGAAAAACCTCTTTTAAAACCAGTCTTAGTCTTATCTAATACTAGAGGTCGCCCGCGACTTAGTCCGCGTACGGACATCTCGATCACCCCCAAACTCCCCCCTTGAATGGACTACCTTCGCGGGTAAAACCACGTGCTACTACTATATCTTCTGTCTTTTATCGGACAGCCACCTCGAAAAAGCGACATACGAAACGGTATCGCACCGAGTCCGGCGCGCACCGCAGCGCGCCAGCAATCCCCGGTGTTTCGTGCACAAAGGCACCTCAATAAGCTCCTTAACGAATTTCCTCAGACTGATGTCTTCGCCGACAGATGGGACATAATTATAAAAAGGAGCTTAATATTGTGAGCTTATTGAATAGAATTTATTAGAGAATATGTTAATTTATGTTTTCTTTTTCCTTTAAAATTATTTTATTATAACGTTAAGTTTTTTGTTTTTAGTTGTATGAAATATTTAGGTTCTTAGAATTAGCTAATTGGCAATTGTATATACTTAAGCTTAAGTGTTTAATTTTTATGAATGGATAGATATAATACCTTAGATTAGTCTGTAAAGTTATATCTGTCATGCTAATAAAGAATTTGAATTGAATTGAATTCTTTAACAGTGGAATACGCTGCCCGAGTGAGTTTTTCCCGTTAATTATAATCTGGGTGTCTTCAAGTCGCTAGTGAATTGGTTTCTTCTAAGCAAGCGTGCTCCATCGTAGGCTGCATCTTCGTTTAACATCAGACGAGATGGCAGTCAAACGCAAGCCAAAAAAAACTTAGAATGCATTACAGCTATACGTTACGTAAAACAATTTTTAAATTATCACAGAGTTTTGGCGGGAACACGGAAAAATCATGTCGTTTCATTCTATTATTTTCTTAAACTTGTGTTTTTTCGCGAATTAAATGTTAATCGTTTAGTTTTAATTCGTTGAATTAAAAATGGTGGTGTTTTATTCATTGAGTGTTGAATTACATGCACGAGTGTGGACAAGTGATATAATGTGGTGAAACATGTCTTTTCGTGTTGTTTTCAAAACTCCATAGAAGCTCATAGTAAAGTCGCCACAACTTTACTAGGGTATGACTTGGACTCGACTATGACTAATTTCGTGTGACTTACTGTGATTTCATGACTTATTTGACTTGATGATAACAAATAAATGTGAAAATTAATAAACTTGACACTGGCAGAATGCACAACGTGCGATGCCAATAACTAAGAAAAAATATAAAAATAAAAAAATTAATCACAGAATATGCAACAGTAACTAGGTAGTCTTATTAACCGATGATTTACAGTTAAATAACAACATAATTCTACCTTAATCGTTATTTTATCAGCAATGCAGTTAACAGGACCGAATTCTTAATAACCACCCTAAAGTAATAAACAGAACTTCATAAAATAACTAAATACTTAAAAACGTAACAAAATAGTTGAGTTCGGACATCGGTAGATCGTGATCGAGATATAGAACTAATTCCCTTGAAATACAGTTTGGACGAATGTAGTTTGTGACTCTACATAGAGCTCTAAATAAGACAGAGGTTCTTTAATATAGAGGCTTTTTGACCGAAGCGAAGCGAAGTTCTTTGTATCTAAGGGGGCAAGTCGACGTTTGTTGGTATGTTTATATGTTTACCGAAAAGGTGACACTTAGAGGTGTTATGTTAGGGTCGACTTTTAATGTTTCTGATATTTAATATAATGCTTTATGGATACAGGACATCCAAACCGTTACCCGGAACATACAAATAACATTAAAACGTTTGTAGTGGCAGAATTCCACTGCAAAGTCCACCTGGGTAAGTACCACACCTTTGCCAGTTATTCAACTGCCAAGCAGTAGTGTGCAAGCATTACTGTGTTCCGGTTTGAAGGGCAGTGTTACCAGAGAAATTACTGGGTATGAAGAGATTTGACATCTAATATCTCAAGGTGACGAGCGCAGTGCAGTGCGGCGCAGGATTGTGTTCTCAAGTTCACAATTCTGGCACTGCTACTGTTATGGGCAGGTAACGCTTACCACCAGGCGAATATCTCGCTAGTCTCGTCACTTGATTGTACAAAACAATCGGCTGTTTTCAAAACTGTTCTCTCTGTTCCTGTTCTCAGTGTTTTCGCGTAGCAGTGAGCGTATCCGCGAACGAGTTATTAACTAATACTTTGAGTAATATTAAGTAACATGATAATGGTCGTTATAACTAACATGTTACACTACACTACTGCTATGAAAAAAGGATAATGGATAGCATAGATATCAAAAGAAGAAAAGTACTTACGTTGTGCGTCATGACGCATGTATGAAACATTATAGAGGGGAAGATACTCCACCGACAAGAGCCGTGCTCTTAAATAAATTATCATTGTAAGTATTATTTTGTAATTATCATTGTAAGTATTATGATTTAACTATGACATTTTTATTTCATATCAAATTATTCGTTTTCTGCCTCGTCGTCAGCCATAAAACGTCCACTGCTGGACGAAGGCATCCCCCTTTATAGAGGGGTGTTGCCATAATCCCCACGCTTGGCAGGCGGCTTGGGGATCGCAGAATGGTCTCCACCGTTAACCAAGAGGACGCTGCTGTCCGTCCTCCGGTGGGTCTGGTTGCAGTTTAAGGACATACCCAGGTCCAGGTTTTCTGCCTACTTAATGAAAAAAAATGTGTATTGTATATTTATCTAATAATAATTCACTTGATATTGTAACTATTTTCTCGTGTCGTACTACTTGTTAACTATGTAATTTTTTTGTTGGTTTTAAGTGAAATTGTAATTTGACTTGCCTAGTGTAACATTTGTAGTTATAAGGCCAATAAAAATATTCTATTATAATCTCTCTTCTCTTGTAGTTTCTCCTCTAGTCTCTAGTGCCACTTCTAGATATTAGAACTGCAATGCTGGGAAAACACAGGTGCTATTTATCAGACGATCAAACTACAATGGAAATTGAAGCACCGACAAAATGAAAGACAACAAACTGATTGCTCTTTTTGAAATAATTACATTCAAGCGACATGAAAATAATATTAAAAGTACAATTACCCGATGTTGTCAACAATGTATCTGCTAAAAACCTGCCTACTTGCCTATCAAGTCGTCAGGGTTAATGCAAAGATAATTTTGATAAATTGGAAAATAAACTTTTAAGCTAGAACTGGATTCTTGACTTCATATGAACGAAGGATCTTATAAGCTTAAGTAGTGTCTTTGTTTGGATTATAAGTTAACAGGAAATTGTAAATAGGTAGGTGCAAATTGAGATAAATAAACATTTGTATTTGTACCATAAGCCTCTATGTAACTTATGTATTTGCCCTTGCTTAAAACCCAAGTTTTTTTTTTTGTTATGTTTAAATTGACATTTAGCATAGTTAACCTTTTAGTAGTCCAATTCTGGACATAACCATGGAAGGGCGATGGGTCATAACAACAACGCTGGTCCAGTTGCGGGTTGGTGGATTCACATACACCATTGAATTTCATCGTACGCAGATTTCCTCGCGGCGTTTTCCTTCACAGAAAAGCCATTTAAGATAAACACAAACTCCAAAGAGCTCAATTGGTACGGGCTCGGGATTTGAATCGACGACCTCGTGATTCTGAGTCAGGCTACCACGTATTTCATGAACCCCCAAAAGCTCTACCATTCTGGCCTCCGAGTAACAACGCCTACAAATAAAGAGTAGTGGTTAAACCAAAGTGTGTAGTCGAACGTTTTTTTGTAGGAGTCAAAAACTGCTATATTAATAATAAGAGCTTTATATTACTTTTATCCACAAGGAATTATGGGTAAAGACTGGGGACCAGGGGACCAGGGGTCTCCAAACTTTTTAGCTAAACTGACTGCTCCACAAAGCTTGAAGGGCCAAGATCTCGCTAGCTTATCAGATTAGCGGTCTGCATTGGTAGTGCTCGCGGGCCGTAGTTTAGAGACCCCTGTGCTAGACGGCGAACTTAGGTACTCTAGTGTTTTCACCGGGCGGTCAGGCTATCTCATTTCGTTTCCTTTACGAATTTCGTTTCCTTTAGATTTATAGATGAGGCGTTAGTTCGAAGCTCTCTTCTAAATGTTTTACGTTGTCTTTTGAAAGGTTTAGAGTCTATATGTATTTGCACCTGTAATGTATTTTTTTAAATAACTTTGCTTTTTAGTTGCAGTCAAAGGATGTAATGGATCCAAATTGGACAAATTAATCTTGCAATGCGATTAGAGCCCCAAAAACCCTCAAGCCACAACTTCTTACTTCCTAATCATGTCTTCATCCTTCACTATCGTTTTAGTCTCTTATTAATGTGAGAATGACATAATTATCTGAACCACTTCGTCCAGAAATTCAATACGAGTGTAATTTGTTTCCGGAATACAGGTGTCCATCCCTTATCGGCTTATAAGGAGGCAATAAAGGCAAAACCTTTTATTTGTTCAGTTCCCTTTCAAATTTCCGCCCTTAAGCGCATGTGTACCGTATAAATTGCAGCAGTAACTCAAATCCACTGTTCACATAGCGAGTTCGTAGGGGCTACACTACATTATTTATGCTATGGTTATGATGTTGATTTACTTCCTTTTTATTTTATTGATAACTTAACTATTCTATCTAAGCGTTATTAATTTATTATTACTAGTATTATTGACACAATTTATTAATAATTTATGACGAACCTCCTAAAATACCTCTATTTAATAGGCATCTTATTGTTAAATGAAGTCGTCCTCCTCTCTTCTAATATTGCTGCGCCCGACAGGGTCCATATGAAACTTATTTTTGACAATATCTGTGTACACTATGGAAGCAATAAATATCTGAATCTATTGCATTAAGGAACAACCTGTAATAATAGATGTACTGTGTAAATAAATAAATAAAAATAAAAACGGGAAAGCAGCATCGTCTTAATATTATATTATTGTCTAAAGGATAATTAATACATAGCTCAGTTTAAGCTTAAGTTTTTTAAGTTTCAGTTTAACATACTCTCATAATATTATACATTCTGTTTAGTATGTACGAGTATGTGTTAACTTATAGGTAAATAGGTCAATCACTGTACCGGAAAATGTTCGCCATTTAGGATCTCCTTGAAATGGAATTGCAGTTTACGAAGTAAAAACATAATTATCACTAGCACTAAGTCTCTACAAGAATTCTATTGGACCATCCGCCTTAAGTAAAGTCCTTATTTACCAACAACGCTTAGTTATAAGAGACTAGAATCTTGGAAACTTTGCTATATACAATATGTAACAAAATGGTTCAACAATACTGAAGGGTATGTATGTACTCATCATTATGAACAACTTTTACTATGGGGCCAACTCTGAAATCGCGAATAAAATATCAGCTGTTCCATTGATTTTATCCAAGTTCAATAGAATAGAATAGAATAGAATGCTTTATTGGCATTATAACAAAATTGTTACACTGGGCAAGTCACTTACAATGTTCACATAATGTTACACAGGATTCAATGAATTTTTTGTATGCAACATTTCATCCGAATGCGATGCGATTTCAGGGTTAGCCTCATAGTAAAAGTTGTTCATAATGATGAGTACATACATACCCTTCAGTATTGTTGAACCTTTTGTTACAGGTTGTACATGCGAGTTGAAAACGATCATCGGATTCTTGAATTGGTTTACTGCCACAACTTGTACACTACCCATTATATGCTTAAACGATCTTCACCCCATTTCAACCCCAATCTAATCCGCCTGATTAAATACCACTGATAAGTAATGTGGTGGATAAAAATGTTATTTCTAACGATTTATCGGAAGATAATTTTTCAATGACCCGGCCATCTTCAAATTGGATCAGATACCAATTTGTATCTGTTGTTGATTTTTGTTAGATTGCGTAATTGTATTCGGATATATGGAATGAAGCTTTTTAATTGCTTTGAAAGCTTTCTGTGCCTATAGTAATGTAAGTTTAACTCAAATACTTTAATATTCAAGCTTCGAAAACAAGTACTATTATGTAAAAAAATTAGACCAAATAGTGACGGCGAAAAAATTGCATTCCTCGTAACAAGGGCGTCACAAAAATACCCATTGTATGTTCAGCGATTTCTTATAGTATAGGTAGTTTAGGAGTTATGAATTGTTTTTTATTGTCCTTATGATTTTCCGCCTGTGCGGCATAAAAAATCTAAATCTTTTTGGGTCGCTTTTAAGATGTTTTTTTTCAGGTTATTTTCGATATCGGTGGTTCATTTGTACATAAAATATAGAATTTCCTAAACATTAATAAAATTCAGAATATGTGGACCGGAAGTAATAAATTACCTTCTGAACAAAGAGAATCTGAAATTTTAGATTGTAATACAAATCTCAAAAAACGCGATATCAAAGCTGCTGGCTTTTTTTCTAACTTTGCAAGAGCCTAGCTTTCGTAGAAATACAAAAAAACGGTACTTAACAGAACTTAGGTTGAGTTGAGATTGTATTAGCTCTAAGCGGGTTTCAAAGTCAGGGGCCGTACCGTGAACTGCTTATAGCGGGACCGAATACGCTCAGCTGCCGACGCTGCGGGACTGTGAATTTTATCGCCTCGCAATAAGGTTCGCGGTCGCGCAGTGTCGGCAGCTGAACCTATTCGTTCCGCTATAAGCAGTTCACGGTACGGCCCCTGGTAGGTAAAATTTCCAAACAAATTTTTGGTACTTGATAATAAGAAATACCTATTTTTTACATTCCTTGGGTTATTCACACCCGGAAAACATTACCTAATTAAGATCCCTAAAAAACACATATCATTGGTACGATAAGAAAAAAAACCATTATAAAATTAGAAACAAAAATTAAATTCAATTGAAATTAAAAACTAAAACAAAACCACGCATTTTGTACAAAGAATTAACAAGCGAGGAAAATGCTATTCATGGAGCGAACATTTCTCAGCTAATTGTTACAGCTCGAAGCGCGAATTAAGTACAATTCTACCTGAGAATGAGAACTGTACGGGCGATTTGTCACAATGGCGTTACTAACAAATGTACCTCGTAAAGGCCTATTCAAACCCACGCGGTATAGTTGCATTATTACCGCGACCATACCACGAAAGGTATTCCCCCGATTTCACCTACTGATCTACTTTAAAATACAAATAACTTCGTGGCTAGCGCATCAGAATCAAAAGCATTATAAAATAATGGAAGTTGAACCATTTCGATGTCTCCACTTCCAAGTCAAAAGCCGAGATAGAGCTGAATGGCGTGCCGGAGAGATGCCTATATAACTGACAGTAGGCTAGTAGAAATTTAATATAGAGCATAGAATGAAACTATTTCCTTTTTTATTAACTCTTACATTTATTGTAAAATATGTATAGTACGTACGTAAGTGGAGTGTGGGCACACTTTACGTGTTTTCGGCTGGTTTTCAGTTGCAATAACATTGAGACTGTATAAAAATCGCATTTTTTTTTAGATACTTACACTAAACAATCATCACCTTTACTATACAGAGTCATTGAAAACTAGCTAAGATTCTCACAAATGCAAGAAAACAAGTGGCTGCTCTATGCATTTTGCCGAGACGGCCGAGACTATCTAAATTAATATATTGAATAGAACAGCACTTTTTATATCGTTGCAAAGGGGTTTGGGTGAACGTGGCGTCGTTTCCAAAACTAGCGCCCACTAATGAATTTAGTGTTATTTAAAATAGCCACCAATAGTGAGCAGAAATTGTTCTACAGCTTCTCCCTAGCCAATATCGGAGCGGAGATAATTATTACATTTCAAAAATCACAAAATTAATGAAAATATAATTTTTTTTCAAGTACGTCATCTTTCTAGCAGTGTTTCGTGTATATTTCTTGCAATAAATGTGCGTAACAATCAATAGACCTCTTAAGGACTGTTCACACCACGCTATAATATTTCGCTGTTTATTAAAGCAGGACGAGAGCACGAAACCAATCCAATTGCAGAAAGGCGTGAAACAGGGACAGGTCATTACTCCGAAACTGTTCACGAACGCATTGGAGGACGTTTTCAAGCTCTTGGACTGGAACGTATTCAGCATCAACATTAATGACACTGACATCACCTTTCGCTTTGCCGATGATATAGTCATCATGGCACAGCCGCTGAAGGACCTCAATACTATACTTAACGACCTCGTTTCCCAACAACCAGCCCAACCAACCCATCAACAGGGTCTTAATTGTCCATGTCAGACACCAGACACCTGACACCAGACATCAGACACCAGACACCAGACACGACACACCAGACTCCAGATACAACACACCAGACACCAAACAACAAACACAAACACAACCAGATCTTCTACCTTTTAGCTCCAGTGAGGTGGGCGAAACGGTATCCTGCCATTTTACCGACAATCAGTTCACAAATTTTTACTTGACAACCAACATTTCGCAAAAACATGTATTGTTGAATCATTATTTTACAAATACATAAAAGTTATCGAACCAAAAGTTGATTTTATATACCAGAAGCTGATCTTAATAAGAAGTTGTTAGTAATGACCATCTATAGTTATTTTTTGCTGCCAAAATCGCAGCGGCATCGTGCAGGCATCTCGTCTATCTGAATAGGCCGTAATGCTAATGAGTGCTATTGCACAACCATATGTCTCGTAATACGTGGAAGTAGCGATTTTACTCAGCGCCTGAGCTGGCGTTATTAGACACTGCTGCTCGTACGGCGGCAGTACATTCACGTGGATACTTGTTGGGAGACATGCTTGGGGTTTATTGCATTCTACAGATCATTTTGTGCCATTGTGCATATTATTTTAGCAAGCGGCGTGCATTACATAAGGCGTATGTCCAGCAGTCAACTAAGGTGGGCTGATGATGATAATGAATCCCATGGATTTATTAAGGATATATCGATGAGTTACTTCAAAGATTTTTTGTTGATACGAGTGCGATCACATTTTTCGTCTTCTTGTTCCGGCCGTCTCATTTCAGTTCTCATTCCAGGCTAGGCGTGTTTACCATCTTCGATTGCGCCATCACAACCCAACCGTCCAATCAAAAAATAAAACTGGGAATAAAAAAAAACTGACCTAAAAATACTTAGTAAACGTTGTCTGATCCACTTTTGGGTCAATCCAGCCTAAGCCTAAAACCCAGTAGGTATACTTATTCAGTAGTTTTCTAAGATTACAACTTTACACCAAGTCAGTGTTTGAATAGCAGGCCTTAATCGAACGTAACTGAACATAGCTTCGAGTGATCCGTTAGCACACTTCCTAAAACATTTTACAATAATAATATTAGTGACATACAATTTGCTCATTTTAATGCAAATTTATGCTCAAAGTAATTTGTCTCTACAGTTTAAAATCTCGAAATAAAGTGAATAAATTGTCGCATAACATTTCTTGTTTCCACTTTGGTGCAATATTGAATGCAAAACTTAATTAACTTTAACGCAAAGAAAACATAATAAACGTAACTAAGTCTTAAATCTAAAATCTTAAAATCTTATTTAAATCCTGTTTAAAATTGATAATTTACGTAAGTAATAATAATTTATATTAATATAAAAATTAAGTAAGTATGTAACACTATTGACTTAATAATAAAAAAGCTAAAATTTAATGTTTACGACAAAAAAAGTTGAATACATTCGTTCTGGCGATTTGTTTTCTTTTTTCAAACTCAATTCGTAATTCGAATGAAATGCCCGCCTGCCAGGACGTAACTGACTATAATAATACTTACGCTTTCAAAAAAATACAACCGACTTAAATTTCGACTACCTGCATGGACGACATCTTCATATACTCCAGTTATTTTGATACATTCCAGAAATTTTGATTTAAACACCAAACTACTGAACCGATTTCAATAAAATTCAGATAGAACCACCTCTGAAGTATCCACCTACCAAACAAAAAAAGAATCATCTTTTTTGTTTGGTAGGTGGTTACCACCTGATTTACCACCTACCAAACAAAAAAAGAATCATCTTTTTTTGTTTGGTAGGTGGTAAATCAGTTCATAATTGGCGGGAGTAATCGCGTAAACACACAAAAAAAACTTCAGACGAATTGAGAACCTCCTTTTTTGAAGTCGTTTGAAAACATGGGTACCACGCGCGCGCTGCACTGATAGAAACGTAAAGAAAGGAATCAACTAACAATGGTGTAGCTTGAAGCGCTAATTATTAATCTAAGAAAACGTTAAAAACGTAAAAAAAACAATTATTTATAATGTAATTAATGTAAATAGTCATTAATTATAATGTAATGTGAATAAAATATGTCAGCCTCTAAATTAATATACCTCAATGCTTTAAAACTATCTGATGCGTATTATTTATTTTATGACGGTATTTATTTACACTAGACAGGCATTTTTCTGAAAAATCATGCATTTTGCAGCGACGGTGATAATAGAATGGACGGGCCCAGCGCTTGCAATCGATCAAAATTAACAAGGCAACACAATCAAGCATACCTAGCTAAAAGTATGTATATTACATTTGCCGGAAAATAGAGATAGCGAATCTAATTACTGCATGACAAAAAGAGAACACATGTACGTATTAGAAGTTTGTATTGTCGTATCTTACGGCTCGCATGTCGCAAAGGTAGAGTATGACTGAAGCGAGTGGAGAGCCGGCGCTCAACATATAGTCTACAAAATCCGTGCGCTTATTTCCCGTCCATTCATCTTATCATTGTCGCTGGCATTTTGTACGTCCTGGATCATCATCCCTTACACAGATGGTAACCCTAGGCACATTCGAATCGGCAGTATTTGTTTAAGGAATAACACACACCTACCTACTAGGTGTTCATTCGATTCAGCAGATTCGGCTTGTTTTTCCGAACGTAGGTATAATAAATATAATCGATTTTGTGCCTATTAATGCCCGCTTATGTGATAGCACGCCTAACTGCCAACACTCAAATGCATCGATCAAATCATCTAATTTCAATAAGAAAGCAGAACCAATATAAAATGTTACTTACCATATACACGACATCTAGGAAGTTGTTAATAAATATTTGGAATGCTACCGGCTACTACGGTCCATTTAATAGTAAACATTATAATTAACTGTAAACTGTGTAAGCGTTGAGTTACTTGAGTTACTCAATTCGGAGCGGTTACGCTTATCTTGTACTAAACCTACTTTCTATGTTTCCTTTTTGTAGAACAGTATATTTTTGCGCATAATATATTAAACATTATAATTTTATCACCAACGATCTTAACACAGCTCTGTATTAGGATTTAATTTATTAATATAATGACTAGGTATACATATTAATAGTTTTAGCGGGAAAGCGAAAAAATCATGTCTTCTCATTGCATTATTTTCTTAAAGCCGTGTTTTATCCAGTGTTAATGTACACCCAAAATAAAGTTGCCTCGATTTTACTAGGGCATGATTGACTGGAATCGTGACTTTATGTGTGTGAATTGTGAATTTTATCGCCCCGCAATACGGTTCGCGGTCGCGCGGCGTCAGCAGCTGAGCCTATTCGGTCTCGCAATAAAAGTTCTGGGCTGGCTAGCTGTTGGCTGGCACCCTCAGTTGAAAATCTGATCAATAGAATATAAATTCAATTCAATGATCTCAGCTTAAAATAAGAAGATATTTTTATTTAATTTAAGTTAAGGTAGATGTTTAATTGTAAGTATATCTAGTTTAGATTAAGCACCAGTAAATAAAGTGATGTACTACGTTAGATAAATAAAACTACCTAATCTAATAGCTAACGCGAATTAATTATTGCAACGCCCTAACAGGTCCTTTTTACCGTCCTCTAGTTTGAAACATGATGGAACGTTTGCATTTCCAACACAGATGTACCAGTTTTCTTAAAGGTAGTATTTAACATTGCAGTAACACTCAGCCTAAAATCCTTCAAACCTTCCAGCGCAAGGTCTCATAGACCAAGCCATACTAGTCACCAGTGCATGACTTTTTATCAGATCTTGTAATGCACCAATTACTGTTTTTAACTACTTACTCACCACTAGCCCTTGCGTAATTCTGGCCATTAATAACATTGAAAGGTTTGTTATAGTAAAAGGTTGTTAAGTATTATTGCGAAAGCTTCGTTAGCAACAGATAACTTTATTTGGCAAATCAAGGTTTTATTTCTTCGTGAAGTAATTTCCACGCCACGATCTCGTTTTTATAAGGCGTATGTAGAGCAATAATGGCTACTTTTATTTTTGTAGAAGGACTCTTTATATATTTACGCTGTGGATTTAGACATCATCATCATCATAATTTTCAGCCGTAATCACCCACTGCGGAGCATATGCCTCTCTTCTTCTACGCCACTCATCCCGATCCTGCGCCAAGCTTATCCAGGTTCGACCCGCGATCTTATCGTCAACAATATCGTCGACCCAACGACCTGGTGGACGTCCGACGCTTCTTTTACTGGTACGTAAAAGGCCGCCAATCCGTCAACGCTTTTTTTAGTCCACTTGCCATCATTCCGCCTGGCAACATGTCCCGCCAAACTCTATTTGAGTTTTGTGATTGTCGAGGCGATGTCACGCACCTTAGTGCGACGTCGGATCTCGACATTTCTCACTCGGTTTTGTAATTTGATGCCGACCATGGCGCGCTCCATGGCTCTCTGTGCTACTTGCATTCTATGCACAGCCTCATCAGTAAGCGTCCATGTCTCGGCACCATATGTCATGGTGGGCAGGACACACTGGTTATAAAAGCGAGTCTTCAGACATTGTGGAACGTCAACGGATTTGAGAATATCATCCAGCTTGTTAAATGCCGCCCATCCCAGCTGGATCCTCCTGGAGATCTCTGTTCCATTTTGGATTTAGACACCAGCTTCGAACTGGACTACTTAACTTTTTAGTTGCTGGCGTTGTCTGCTTGAAACGTAAATATTTATTTCAAAACAGTTCTGTATCAAAATAACCAAGTTATCCGACTATTATGGTTTCTCACCATTATTGTATGTCTCGGCCGTTATACAGGGTTAGTTCTAATCAGTTAGCATTCAAACAAAACAAACCTCTTTTACTATGGGGCCAACATTGAAATCGTCATAAAAACAGCTGTGCCATACATTTTGACCAAGGTCGATGAGCTTTTTGTATGGAACAACAGATATTTTTTTCGCGATATCAATTTTGGCCCCATAGTAAAAGTTGTTTGTTTTGATATACAGAATATGCCCTTAAAACGGCCTGGTTCACCTATCCTTACCAAGCTACCACAAAAATACATATATATACAAAACAATCCGAAAACAAATATTTCACTACAATCCCTACCAGCAGAGATACCTTGGTAGGGATAAGTGGAAAGGTTTTCCACTTATCCCTACCGGCTTAGCTTGGTAGGGATAGGTGTACCAGGCCCTTAAACGATGCTAACTGATTAGAACTAACCCTATATATTGTAAGTTTTGATATAATATTCTGTGCCTATAACTTATGGCATTAATACATTTTAATATGACGATTCGGTATTTTAAAATTATGGATTTTGAACGTGTTCATTCTAAACGTATATATTTTAAACATATATATATTTTGATTCGGACCCCTCTAAAACGACCACAGCGGCATAAGGTACTGTGGTCAAATTCCTAGTCTGTCAATCATAGAAAAAAAACAGACAGAAGAAGAAGAGTCTAGTTCTGGTACCGTTAGTTCAAAACCCTGGCCTATTCCAACGAGATCTTAGGAGGCAGATCTTAGGAGGCAGAAAGTACAGTAGTCGTCGTCGTCAGCCATAAAACGTTCACTGCTGGACGATAAAACGTTCACTGCTGCCTTTTAAAGAGGGGTGTTGCCATAATCCCCACGCTTGGCAGGCGGCTTGGGGGTCGCAGAATGCTCACCACCGTTAACCAAGAGGACACTGCTGCCCGTCCTCCGGTGGGTCTGGTTGCAGTTTAAGGACATACCCAGGTCTAGTACAGTAGTAGTAGTAGTATCTATAGTACAGATTTTCATACGACTGGCTGATGTGAAACCTTCAACCCGCAACTAGGTCAGCGTGGAGGTTTTTTTTTAACTCAATTTACCAAAATATTGTGGGTGTGGGGAATCTAAATAATATAATAATAATAATATCTGGGGAGTACCGTACTCCCCAGGCGGACTCTGCAGTAGAGTCCTACCACTGCAGTTCGGCACGCGGCACGCCATTGTTTAGATTCCCCACAATCATTTGGTCGTAGTACTCCGAGTACCACATCTTTGCTAGTTATTCAACCGCCAAGCAGCAGTGTGCAAGTATTAGTGTATTCCGATTTGAGGGGCAATTTTACCAGTGAAATTACTGGGTATAAAGAGATTTAACATCTAATATCTGAGGGTGACGAGCGCAGGTACACTGCGGCGCAGGACTGTATTCGCAAGTTCACAATTCTGGCACAGCTACTGTTATGTGCAGGCGTGACGCTTACCACCAGGCGAACATCTCGCTCGTCTCGTCACTTGACAGTACAAAAAACTAGGTCCTCCCGGTGTGACGACCCGATATGCGGCCACAGAGACACAAAGCCACAGTAGTAAACAAGAATAGCTACCGGATTGCAAGCGGCAGCCTGCAATTGATCGGACCTGGGTATATCCTATAACTGCATCCAGACCCACCGGAGGACGGGCAGCAGCGTCCTCTCAGTTAACGGTGGTGAGCATTCTGCGATCCCCAAGCCGCCTGCCAAGCGTAGGGATTATGTCAATCCCTCACTAATAAGGGGCCTCCCCCTTCCTTGGTCCAGCAGCGGACGTCTCCCGGCTGATGTGTGCATGTGGCAGCTTTATCTGCATCTATGTCACCAAAACAGCTTAACTGCTTCTCTTCATCATTCACACTTCCATCTAACTCGGGAACTACTATTCCATCAATTCAATCAATTACGATATTTCATGGAGCTTGATTGACTTGGATTGACAATACACCCCAAGCGAGACGTCAGGTCATCACTTATCACTCATGAATAGAGCCAGCAAAAGTTTTGCTTAAAATATTCCAAGTCCTCGATTCACGCGCGTGGCGCGTGTTTAGATTTATTTCAGTGAACACTTACAAGATAAAATGGTGTATTTCGGTCATGCATTAATTTTATTGTCTACGCTTTACGCTCGTGTCTCAAATACTCATGTGACATAATTTTTTGGCCTTGGGGTTTTAATTGCATTTATGCACACTTTCATTTGTTTTAAAAGGACGTCTATAACTTTTTTGGGTCAGTATAATTATTTTTATTTAGTATTTTTTCTAGTATTTCCAGTTTGGTATTTGTAATTTTGCCACATATTTTTTATTGTATTTTTGTGTAGCTGAGGGCAAAAGTCAATGTTCAGATGTGAGCCCTGGGAAGTCCAATGTACAGCAATACAATATGCAAACAAGCAGCAGCAGTTTTGCAGTAAGTATTGCAGTTTGCAGTATTGGTATTGGTATTGCAGTTGTTGTTATTGCAGTATGCAATATGTCAATATTAGCCTGATAATGATGATGATTGTTTCTTTGTATCTAAATTTGAGGCAAAACACATAATACTTGAAAAATAACAGGAGCTAATAAGAAGGGAAGATAGCAGGATAAGATGGATAAATATATATGGCTCCGATAAAGCAACAGATGGAAATGTTGGTGCCGGGACTCTATACCATAAGTTAGATAAAATCTCATAGTATGCTCCGTACTAAGATAGGTACTAAGAACCTAATTTAATAAAAATGAGAGAGTATCACATCGTAAAAAGCCTATTTGGGTTGTGACTGTTCTCGACCATTTTGTTTTAATCTACATAAATAAAAGCTCCCCAAACCGCCTGCCAAGCGGCATTATGGCAACCCTTCGTCCTGCAGTGGATGTCATCTGGCTGATGTATGTGTGTAAATAAAAGCTATTTCATCACACATCTAATGATCATTTGGTGGCATAACACCAAAATAAAACCATGAGATGTGTGCCACTCCAATTTACTTTCTTATTTGCCCTAACGATATTAAATTCGTGAAAGTAACGGTGCAAGTCCACGTATCTCTTTGTCTTTTCGTAATACCTAATGAGTAGTTATAATAATTGTGCAATTTTAGAATAATTAACTTTCGATCTTTTTTAACTTACCTACATTTAAAGTCAGAGTACTGCAATGAATTTGATTTGAATATTCTTATGATTGCTTAAAGCTTATGGTTGCTTTATTTTTATATCTTACAGCTATTGATCGCTGCATAATATCATTTAGATACATAATAGTAATAGCTTGTCTAAAATAGACGATTCTTACTATTGAAGTTTGGTAAATTGATATCTAAAATCTATATTGATCAAAAATAAGTTTGTATTTAGCAATAAATTTGAACCTTACTTATATAATTATACATTGTACGAATTCATACGATGTTGGAAGTTTGGAACCCAACAGGGTAAGGTTTTATAATATTATACGGAGTGGAGTACTCCACTTAAAACTAACTTACCTACTCATTTGGGCCAGCGTTGGTTTTTTTTTTCATTTATTTACAAGGGAAAGTACTTATATTATATGGCCCATACCCATCAAGCAATTGTGTAATCGGATTTGTACTTCTCTAGATTTTTGGTGATTTGACAGACCACATTTGCCTAGGTACCTACCTACTCACTGAATTTGTTGATCGAAAACCAACTGCAAGATATGATGAAATAAAATGTCAATCAAACAATTTTCACACTTTTAATCAGCCTCAACTCAAAGTACAGGTACTTTGACAAGTTATATACATTACAATAACAAAGCAAGTATAAGCTAAACAAATAATAACAATATTCTATAACCGGACAAACCGCGCACCTATCCCGGTGCTATGCGGCCGCCTTACATCCAATCACAACCTTACAGACGTGAGCGAAATTTTGCTGGTCGACACACTCTAAAATAAAATACTAATGATCACATTTTGGAACTTAGCCTACAAGGTACTGGTGTGACTAATAACTATCTACAATTTAATGCCATCCGTGGTGTTCTTGATGACCATGGTGCTCGATGTGACCATGGTGCTCAATGTGACCATGGTGCTCTTCCTCCTTCTTGATCACGAAAGGAACATGCACCTTCACGGGGTAGGGAACTTCTTTGACGAGGGGGAATGGCACTTCCTTGTAGACAGGGTAAGGCTTGTCGATCGGGACCTTGACTTCGTAAGGCACTTTCTTCTCGACGGTGTAGGGAACCTTCTTGTACACATCGTAGGGCTGGGGGACTGGAACCTTTACGTGAACGGGGTAAGGCTTCTCGACCTCGACCTTGTAAGGCTTGTCGACTGGAACCTTGACTTCGTAAGGCACGTGCTTGTGGACGGTCACCGGGTAAGGCTTCTCGACATGGACGGGGTAGGGCTTGGGTACGTATACGTTGTAAGGTTTGTCGACTGGCACTTTCACTTCATAGGGCACCTTCTTGATGACCTCGTAAGGCTGGGGTACTTTAACTTCGTATTTCACTGGGTAGGGGACTTTCTTCTCGACGGTGTAGGGCTGAGGATATGGGACCTTGACTTCGTAAGGGACCTTCTTTTCAACGGTGTAAGGAGTGGGCACTTTCACTTTGACTTCGTAAGGCTTGTCGACATGGACCTTCACTTCATAAGGTACCTTTTTCTCAACAGTGTAAGGCTCGGGGACGTACACGGGGTATTTGACATACTCTTTGACAGTGACAGGGACTTTCTTCTCGACGGTGTAAGGCTGAGGGTAGGGCACCTTGACTTCGTAAGGAACTTTCTTCTCAACGGTGTAGGGAACGTGTTTTTCGACGGTGTACGGGACGGGGACCTTCTTGATGACCTCAATGGTCTTGACATGCTCGTGGTGGTGATGTCCGTGGCCGTAGTCGCCTCCACTTTGGATGGGCTTCCACTCCCCACCGCCGCCGCTGGAGCCACCGAACTCATGGCCGCCATAGCTCACTTCTCCACCAAAATTGTGTCCATGGCCACCTTCTTGGCCTCCGAAGCTGTGGCTTTCATATCCTCCTTGTCCTCCGAAGTGGCCTTCGTCACCGCCGCCGAAACCTCCACCGTAGCCTCCGAGGTCGTGGATGCCGCGTTTGTCCTGTTTCTTCTCTTCGGTCGCGGCCTTTGGTGCGCCTTTCTCCTCCTTGGCAAAGGCCACCACGGCCAAAGCTGCCACTAAAACAACCTGTGGGCAAAAAATAACTGTCATTATCGCTGCGCTAACCAGGAACTTGGGCTAGCTTTTGAAAAAGCTTATTTTGAATGATGAAGTTTAAGACCGTTATCAAATCACAAATCAATTCACATTAGTACAGTGGATATCTGAAGACAAAAATGCCGATGATAATAATTGTTTAGACTCGATAAGAAGGAAACATTATAACGTTTCCGATTATTTAGGCTTGGGGGCTAAATTAAGCAAAATAAAAACATGATAATCTAATTGCCAAATCTATTTAACCAACCACACTAAAAAGTTTGATTGTATACCCAAAAACTGAGTTAGGATAGACCTAAAACTGAGTTAGGCTAGACCTGATATAATATGCTAAAATGTCTACATGGCAGCGTACTCAGCATTCTGTTGTGTATAGGTAGCTTAGTGATTACTTAATACCTAAATTAGAAATCACTATAGAGAGAAAATAATTATTAAATTATGAATAGAGTAAAATTAATTTGTAATTCTAAGTTTAATAAGTAAAAGAGAATTAAAAAGTAAATAAAATAGAGAGAGCAGGATGTGCTCTACTGTAATCCACAAATAATGCATCTAGTGAATGCACATAGAATATAGAGTTGAGAGAAGTAAAAGTGACGTGATCTAGTTTTGTAATCGCAGATTCAATTCTATGTACATAGAATACAAATATGTTTGACTTTCTAAATCTTTCTTGTGGTAATCTGCACAATTTGCCCGTAGCTATGGAAAGCTAAAACTTTTAAGTTGGTTGCTACATTATTGAAGTAGATTTCATATATTATTTAGTATTCCTAGTGATAGTATTAGATCCTCACTTGAAATGATTTTTTCATAAAGTACCTATTTTAGGAGTACACGGTACTCCTAAAATAGGTACTCGGTACAGTAAAGTACCGATTTTTTATATTTAGGAGATACTTTTCTTGTTATTTTTTATTTGTTTCATCACCAACCGGTCGCTGATTTTATATATTTATTACTTTTTAAGTTATCTATTTATCAGAAAGTAGTTTATCGAAAACTGCTTA
Source organism: Erannis defoliaria (assembly GCA_905404285.2). Taxonomy (NCBI): domain Eukaryota; kingdom Metazoa; phylum Arthropoda; class Insecta; order Lepidoptera; family Geometridae; genus Erannis; species Erannis defoliaria. The sequence continues at coordinate 6,407,983 of FR990090.1, forward strand.
TTCAGTTTCAAGTTTTAAAAGGTTTTCTATCCTGACAAGTTTAAATAAGTATTTTATTACTAAAGCAGTTTTTTTATAAGTTTTACGTGTTGAGGTAATATCTAAAGAGTCACAATCTCTAAGTGAAAACAGTCAAAAAACGACCGAGTGTCGTTGTTACCTTACCTTACCTTTACGTGCATTATATAGTTCAAAATTGTTCTAATTTAGACGTTGTGTCTTATCGTAGTTCAAGTCGTTCAAAAAATCGGCGCACTCCATAGCGCGCGCCGAGTTTTGGCACGGCTTTTTTTGCACGTTTGTGACTCTATAGATATTAATGGTTTTACGTAATTAAGACACATATTTAATAAACAAATCAATCTTATTGTATCTGTAAACCACTTCTAATCTTCCTAATCATACAACAAAAATAATTACGCGTAGGTATACCATTTACTTTATAGACCGTATTTTATAGGTTTTCGTAACTGACTGTGTAATTTTTCGTTGCGCAAGCAACTAATGGTTCCGATATAATCCGCGCACGAGTCATGCTTTGTGCTAGATACACGTTATCTTAAATAAAATTAGGTAACTGTTTATTATGATTGAGTATTCCAGTCAGTGCACTTCCTTAATGTCGATCTTAATCATACTGATCATTACTTACAAAATCATTAGCCGTAGAGGCGTAAATTGACTGGGCTTAAAATTGGCAAAATATCAAGCATTTGACGTTTTATGCAAGCATTTTCTAGATTATTCTTGCGTTGCAAAAGAGCTTTAGCTCTACGGTAATGATGTGTTAAGAAACATAATTATATAATGGAATAAATATTATGTAGGTGCTATACAAATGATTAACTTACTCTGTCTGTGGCTTGGCCAAATTCGGTATTTTTATAATATGGATGACGAAGTTAGAGATAGTATACTTTATATTAAAAGGGAGTAATCGCGGGACTGCAAAACACAAATCAAATTATATTCCTTATAAAGATTTGAAATGAAGCAAAATACTGTAAGGAATAATGTTCGTTAATTCCTTTAAAACTTACTGCATTGTGTACCTATATGTACATCTAATTATATTGATCATAGCTTACAAAATTCTAAATCAAGAGAGTTACGTTGGTGTCTACAATCTTGACAGTAATGGTCACCTTTACGCCCATTTTTGTCATGTTATATAACATAGCGTAAACAAAATAATAATATGCCTATGGAATACTTAGCATAATTACTGTTAACTATCATAATGCTAGAAATTTTAAAAACAGAATTCATTATGTAATTAATGCGTTGGCATGGTTATTGCGTAGATTTATATTTGTTTCGAAATGTTATTTTTTAGTGCGATAATGCTAGTTACTCATTTACCAAAGAGTGTTAAACTGACGTGTGAGCAATGTATACTTATTAGTACACTGCTGACATCGTTAAAAATCTTTCAAACATCATGCATGCTATGATGACCGACAAATAAACATATTTGGAAATGTGTTGCTGATGCCAATGTCTATTACGAAGACAGATACTCTAATCTGACAAGCTGCTGTTATATTTTAACATTAGAATCGTTATTTCTGACAGGAAAGCACAAAAATACTGTAGTAGTACTTTAGATACGTGTTAGAATTAGAAGAAGCAAATGTTGTTTTTTTTTTAGTAATCTTAATTTTTTTAAATCATGTAGCAATTGGCTCAGCAGAGGACCCAGACTATTGACCTACAAGATCTCATAGACTTATTCCAAGCAGTGGACTACTATAAGTTGAAAAAACAATGATATAAACTCGTTCAAATAACGGTCCCTCACGAAATAAATTTGTTAACAAGGACTTTTATGAACAAAGAATTGCCACATTTTATGCTCTATATGGTAGAAGTTACAAAAACAATGGCCATTTTATATTGGCATCGTAAATAACAACCCACCCACTTAATTAACCTACTTTGTCTCAATTTTAGTGCTCTGACTTACTAAAGCTTGATTTTGAACTCACGTAAGTGTAAAAAACTAGCTCTTCTCATTGTTGTCGAGATTTCTTAGCTAGTAGAAAAAAGTAATTTAAATAAGTCTTCATGAGCACTCGTGAAAAAAAACAATAAATGTATTTAATTTAAATTTGTTCAGTTATTAAGAAGCATAAACACTAAGATACAGTTAAGGAGCAATTTTAAAAATTAAAAAATCAGTTGTTAAACACTACGATATACTCGTATATCGCCAAGAATGTGTTCTGAATTTTCTCCCTCTCATATGAATTCGTGTAAATGTAATTATAATATCTTAACTTCGACTGGTGAAAGTAAAATGCGAATGACAATCAAGTTATCAATTCACAGCTTACGCGTTCGAACCTTATGCAATTAACAATTAACACATTGTAAACCAGCGCTTAACGTAACGAGATCAATAATTTGTTGGGTGAAAGACAAATTCACACGGTCATAAAATATGTTTTAGTAATTTGTGTCTGGGCCTTTAAGTTTACAGGTAAGTCGTAAAATTTTGATAGGTTTGACCGGCCGCTTAATAAGGATCGTTTTCGAATGTTAAGGTACAATAACTGATCAATCAGATATACCTAGTTTATTTTGGCATACCTGCTATATTGTAAAACAGGATAAACCACTGGCTCCCGACACACTAGATAGACTAGTTTGGGAGTCTATTGTTAGTCTATTGTATGTAGATGGATCAACAAGTTTTGAGAAAATATATTTTCTGTCAAAATAATTAAATTTGTTTTACATCTTCTTGCTCTTGTCGTTTTCCGAAAGAAAGTTAAAATTAATTGTTACTGACATATCTACAGAATAGGTAGTTAGGCTTTTCCACTCATTTAAGATCTTTAATGTGATCTTTTACTGATATTTTGACAGACGTCTGCTCTAAACTCTATTTAAAACTGCCGTCATTGTTTTTGAGGTCATATATCATTTGATAAGGAACGAAACAAAGTTATCCTTTTCCAAATGTTATTGAGGTCTTCTTTTGTATAAATGATTTAATTATTTCTTCAAATTTTTTATTAAAATTCACTTGTGCGATTTAAAGAAAGTAAAACTCTGATTTGCATAAATATCTTATTCAAATACTCCATCGCCACCGCGGCAGCTTGTTTCGCAGTTTTGCGACAAATAGCTTACACTCTAAGCTAAGTACAGGTAAGTATTCTATGCAGTTACAACCGGCTTAGAGTATTGACACTGGAAACATTTAGTTCGAGGAAGCTTGCAGATTTCTCTGGGAAGTAGACATAACCTGTTTTTTAATCGTTGGACTTGGCGTATAACGTAAACCAGCTAGGTTTACCGATAACTGGTATTTTTTGTTACGTTTAGATGAGAGCTATCGGATTTTGCAGTTTTTGTTTTTGTTTTTGCATTCATGCTGTGGATTATATCGAGTCAAAGATAAGGTCTCTGTCACGTGAATATTTCTCGTTTCATGTTTACTAATAAAAATATTTAAGGCTTAGGATGTTTTAGAAATTGACATCTTTTTCTTTGGCTGGACACTTGCTTTCATTGTCAGTCAGCGCACCGTAAGTACTAGAGTATTAGGACATCCATTAACTGTAGAAAGATAATTAACACGCACGCTGAAAAGCTGCTATAATTAGTGGCTCGAGTAATAGCATTTACCCAAATCGTTACGCAAGTTCGAACGAATGAATTTGTGAACTGTTATTAAATTGTGTAGCATTGTTTTCTACTCTATTGCGCAAATATACGTAACAAAAAACAAACTGGTATTCAAATCGTAAGCAGGGATCTTTGACCTAACCTTTCGCAGTGTTAAGCTTTCCGTTTTGACTTTTGTAAAAAGTAATAATGACTTAGGCCTTACTAAAAACGTCACTTTAAGTTAGATGACGTTAGTGAGATTGCGCACTACATGTTTGTATACAGAAGTTAAATGACTACTGAAAATGTTAAATGATTGAACGAATGATGAAATGTTACGTTAAATTAAATATTAAGTTAACTAACGTTAGATTCTAAGTGTTTTCATACGTGGTGCAAAACAAATTACCAAGTACTAAAAAAATTGATATAAAAGTAGTATCGTTTGGCTTTTCGACTCTCTGTTCCTAATATGCAAGCACACTCAATGCGTCGCTCTACTGTGCAATGATTCTGGGGCAAAATCTATGTACATAAGTAGCATTTATCACATGTCACAAGCCGCATAACACACAAAACGGTGTACTATTGCCATACTCATCGGTAATTGCTGTACTAACATGATTACGCAACATATTGATTGCATTTGATCTATCACGGCATCCGTCAAGCTCAATTGGTGATAGCGTAAGACTGCACCTAGACCGGTTTGACAACAAACTAGTTTGTTTCGATGAAATGCTATCCTAATCAAGATAATGACCTGTTGCGTCTATTACTGCAAGCTTATTAGTTATGGTGATGTTATGCATCAGTCTAGCGTTTGTGTCTGGTTTGGTTTAGTCTGGTCTGGTTTGGTTTAGTCTGGTTTAGTTTAGTTTATCAGTCTGGATTTTTCTAGTTTTGTTGAGTTTTGTGCCTAGTTTTGGTTCATTTATGAATAAGTGTTCCGAGAAAAGAAGTTTCTTTGATTATTTTAAGTATCTGCATACACAAAGTTTACCTACAATTTTACATCAAGTTTCTAGTAGACATTTTAATCCTATACGACTACACTATTTGCAACTCCTATTCTTTTTATTGGCTTTTAATTTTACGTTTTATTTCTCCACGGTTTTATATCTTTGTATATTTACTTAATAAAAATAACGGCTTAGTATTTAATCTTTAGTCATTTTCATCATCGCAATCCAACTATAATAGTATACTGCTAGACATATAGATCTCTTCCAAGACACGTTGTCAGCAGAAAGCGAGAAAGAGAAGACGTTAAATAAGTATATGACCATCAATAAGTGAGATACATTATTTCTTGTGACATTTAATAAAGATCTTTGAACCTAATCATTTTATGATTCGCTTAAAATATCATTTAGCTCTCCAAAATACTCATACTGTAATTATGTTTATAGATATTCAACGTAATTACTTTTGAGATAGTTATTACTAAGGGGGCAATTAAAGTCGTAAAGTTTGATCCAAGATACCGAAAACAATGTACAGAGTATATTCAAGCAATTTGAAAACGAAAGGAGAGCAATATCGGAACCTTGAGAAATATGGAGCAAAAGAGTTCAACGCGCGGACTACGAGTGTGTGGACCGCACGAAACTGAAATTCAAGTAAAACTGTCAATGTTATTTCTCTTTATAGCAGGTTAGCTAAGCAACTGGCCGTGGTGTTAGACGTTTAGGTCTATCGAATGCTTCCAACATCCACACAGTATTGTTTTATCGATATTTTTCGCATTCATTTTACTCTCAAATCCTAGATTAGCAATCACATCTACGAATCTCGGTGTAATTTTTCTTAATATATTTTCATTAGCTTTTTTATTTTGAATTTATTAAGACCTACTACAAAGTTTTGTTTTATTCAAATTGAGTTTTCCCATTGTAAATGAACATGCTAGAAAATACAATTTTATTAAAAAAAAAAATATGTTTCGGCCACAAATACATCGTAAACGTTAGGTAACAAAACAAATACGTATGTATTAGTGTGACGTACAGAAATTGCATGAAATTAAACTAAACACCGTACAATTTTCTCAGCTTTCTCTAAGAAAGCGAAAAGAAAATAACATTAGGTTCCAGATGAACGAGGAAACGGTGCAAATCATTAATTACCTAGTTGCATAAAGAATAAGTGCCTATTATTATTACCTACTGTCGTGAATAATGGAATCTGACAAGGTTTATCTAATTATGCAAAATTTTAGGAAAATTAGATAAAATGTGTCAGGATAAACTGGTATGATCCGAGGTAGTAGTTTATTTGGGAGAATGCTTGCTTACCAAACATGAGATGTGGGTTCGATTTATGGCCATACCAATGGGTTCTTCGGAATTTACTTAAGGTTTTCTCAAACCACTACTGGCTTTTCGGGTAACATCGTGAGAAAACCAGGATATGGCATGCGCGGGTATGAATTGAACGTTGCTAGGAGATGAATTCAATGACCTACGTAAATCCGGGCAGCGCGAAAGATTGTCCGGTCTGCCTTCGATGGTAGGTCTAACCCAGTAGTGGGACGTTAAAACCTAATGCAGTACCTAGTTTATATTTACAGGTTAACTTAGGAATAATGTACCATGCGAAACTTTATCGCGGACCACTTTTTAATCTGAATTTTTGGAAAATTAAAAAGCTTTCAGAAATTCTAAAGGACTTTACGACTTTCGTCAGGTTTTTTTGTATCAGCTTCTTTGGATAGGCTTGTATTTTAATACTTATGAGTGAAGCACTTCAAACAAAGATGATTTCAAATAAAAATTAAATATGTAGCGGAAACAAGCTATTGATTCAATCATCAGTATTTGTTTAGACTTCTTTAAAAGTACTTAAATTTGTATGCAACTGTAATAAAATTAAAATAGGAGCGAAAACTTTTCTGGACCTGAAGAGTTGGGTTTGTAATTTAGATACAGTTTAAGTAGAGCATCCCTAAATAAACACTTTCAATTAGTTTCAACATGTTTTAAAGAACTCTCCAACTGAATATTATAGTACTATAATCCGTAGATTCAGTATTTTAGTTTTTTTTTTCAAAGAATGTACTCTATATATATTTGTTTTGATTATTCTGCCAAAAAACATCGTAAACTCGAATCGAATCGATGGTACACTTTTGGTTTCACAATAACTTTTTAGGGATGCTCCACTTCGCACTTTCAAAACTAACAGCTGATTCGCACGATTCAAAAAATCGAATACACTTTTTCCGACACATCACTTTGCACTTCACGTTTTTGCTCGTACTCACCAAGAACTTCATGTTGCTCTGCGTCTTCGTCCGGCGCCGAAGACAGGTTGTGTGGCCTGAGAATGCCTCCATCACCATATATACCGTCCCTCCCACTTTCAACGAGATACAACTTACGCTCAAGAAGGGTAACGTAGGCTCGATAATGATTCGAATCGTAAAATTGTAACGTGCATTTGTTTTATGAATTTGGAACAAAAACTGAGCAATCAATTTGTCTTTTTTATTTTCGATTTTGGCATCGCATTTTGTACATTGTGCCTGTGACGAGAAGTTTAATTTTTTAAACTTTTGATAATAGCAGGCAATCTTGTTAATATTTTGGTAAACCAAAGCTGGTAAAAGCTACGAAACCTCGATCTTGGTCTTTGTCTCGAAAACTATTCGTATTGATGATTATTAATTAATCGATTTAGTAGTAGGCTTGATTGTTAGATTTAGATGAATCCCAATCAACGAGAAATAATATTGAGCCTGAAAGCAATAAAGCAAAAGACATGTCTATGATACCAAAAACTAGTCATAGGTGTATATGTTTAGGTTTAATTTCTTTAATATGTTGTGTTTAATTGTCTGAATTTCTTTTGTTTTTGCGTGTGTTATGTATTTTGTCACAAATAAAGTCTTTTCTATTTCTATTTTCAAATTGATTTCTAGCTCTATTTTGGCAGAACTTTCAGTTGGATCAGTTGCCTTGAGATGCGCTATTTCATTTATATCAAATAGTGTGCTATCTGGGTTTTCGGTTTTGCACAGGCACTTTTACGAGTAGCTTTGGGATTGTCTCCAGACCTTCATAGGTCTGGATACAACCCTTGTTTTTGTGTAGTAGGCTAAGTAGTTTAAGTAGTTAAATACTATGTAATTTGTTGTAGATAATAAAGGCTTATGTCGAGAGAGCTAAATCTTCTAACCTTATGATCGAAAAAAACAATTATTCCTGAGATTAATATTTTAATATTTATTGTCGACTAAAGAGTATTTTGTCATTTAATGGTGTGAAGCTTTTGAGGTGATCGGGACGTTCTTCTGATAGTAACAGCGCTTGCCCATAACTAAGAAGTAGGTAAGTTTGTATAGTTTGTATAGGCAGAGTGCCCAAGCACTCTGCCTATACAAACTTAACTAAACTTAACCTAACTTAGGTCTGGACCTAGTGTCAGAATTGTGCCACCCCTCCGGCTTCTTAACTTGCTTATCTTTTCCACAGTATAGCAAAAAGTAATCAAAAAACGTGCCAATTCTATTTAAAAAAACATTTTTCCATAGAAAAAATACCTTTACGAGCCTGCGGGTCTAAAGTGGCTACTTTTACCCCGCTACGCGGAGCGAAAGGAACCACGTCCTCCCGGCAGCGGCAAGTAAATTCGAATAGACACCACGGGAGCAAGTAAAGAAGCCCCAGATCTCATGTTTGTCACCCTCGGCGAGATCTGAGATTTTTTAACTTTTACTCCCTATGTGAGTAATGTACTAATATGGAACAGCTGATCTGACATCAGTTGAGTTATGGAACTTCGATTTCAAGGTTGTGCACATAGTAAGAGTTGTTCATAATGATGATTACATAAGTACCCTTCAGTATTGTTCAATCTTTTAAAGCTTTTTGTTACACATTGCTGATTATAGAGGCTATATAGGCTTATATAGGCTAGAGCACTTCCGCGCACACTCTCCTTAGTTTTAAAGCACGCCTTAAACGCTGGCTTATCGAGCAGACGTTCTATAGCTATGACGAATTTGTTGAAACAAAAAAAAAATGCTGTAATTACTGTATAGAAAACAGTACCTATTATTTGACATGAGTTATTGTAGCATTCTTAGTTCAATTTGTATTTTTAAAGTTATTATTTAATTTTTGTATTGTAATAATAATTGATACTATTTAGTTTTTGTGACTAATTTAAATTTTTAATGACTCTATACTTAGGTATGACATATAAATTGATTTATTTTAATAAATTCCTCCTGACATGTAATTATTATTATTATTTCTTTTATTGCATTTGAAACTCGGGTCTAAGCCCGGACCTTTAAGAGGCATTGGTGGGGCCGAAACCAACACCAAGAGGCCCTTTTGAATAGGAAAATAACATTATATAAAACTATTACATGGGTGTGAATGGAATATGATACACCATTTTAAACATGAAGGTATAAAATTGTAAAAAATAATTGTAATTATTATTATTATTATTATAATAGTATAGTAACGTGCAGAGATTATATTGTCATTGTAATTGATACAATACTGTACAATACCAATTAATGGATTTGTGTTAAAATTATATATTACTTAATTATTTGACCTGTAACAGATGTTGCCAATAAATTGATTATGATTATGATTATTATTATTATAGATACATAAACCGCACGTATACATCATAATATATTTATCTGTACAGGAAAAGATAATACTGATTAAAAATCATACCTGTCAAATTAGTCTGATCTATGAAGTAAAGCGTGCGAAGAATCAAATTCACACTCCCAAGGTATTAAAAAGTAGTTAAACATGGGTTGTACAACCGTTTATTCTGTGACATGGGTGCAGCTTTAACAGGTTTATTACATCCTCGCAGAAAGATTGTAAAGTGACAGGATTGCATTTAGAATGGTACATGCACTATTAAGGACCAGAAATTGGGGCGCTGGTGTAGCGGCGGCGGCGAGCATCAAGATGTCGCGCCGTCTCGCTTGCACAATGCAATATTTTCCAAAAGAAGGATTCCGTTTTCGAAATCGCTTCAGTAGTTTGGTATTTTAATCAAATAATTTTGGAAAAAACATTGTTTTAAACTATCGCGGTTGTTCACTAACAGTTCTGTTATTATTTACTGGGATATTTACCGTGATTATGTTGAAACGATATTTCGGCGCAGTTGCATGCACCATATATGTTTACGGGCAGACAAAAACATGGAAAACAGATGTAATCCAGGTAATCTAAATTGAAGACGGATGTTGAGTTTTGGCGGGAACGCGGAAAAATAATGTCACTGCATTGTATTATTTTCCAAAACTTGTGTTTTTTCTAGTGTTAATGCATAAAAATGGTGGCGTTTTATTCATTTAGTGCTGATTTACGCGCACGAGTGTGGGCAAGTGATATAATGTAAAACGTGTATTTTCGTGTTGTTTCCAAAACTCTGAAGAAGCTTGTAGTAAAGTTGCCACAGTAAAGTTGCCACAATTTAACTAGGGCATGACTGAACTTGAATGTGACTTGTTGTAGACTGTTACTAACTTGACTTGACTGAACTTCAAAAACTTAAGTTATATAAAGATACTTGACACTGGCAAATGCACAAAGTGCGACGCCCTAATACTCCGAACAGAAAATAAAAAATAAAAAAATTGGATGTTTTTTTTAAATTACTTAACATAGTAAAACTCTAAAGAGATCATCGGTGTGAACACGAGATTATTGAACCCGCGACTTCACGATTTCAAGTCGATCGGTCTGACTGTCTAACCACAGCCTTTATAATGCCTTTGTAATGCTGTTATAGAAACAAAACTTTTAAAACAACTTATTACTTTTGTGTAATGAAAAACCGTAATCGCAAAATTCTGGGTCTTAAAACTTCAGTAGTAACTATCACTTAATCTGTGCTTCAGTACTAAATAATCTAATAATTAATTAATTGTTCATTAATTAATTTTGCAAATGTGTTTCTGCTTTGTGATTTGCAACTTTTTAGTATTATGTGAAGCATCGTAACGTAATGGGTATTTAACTTACACACCACGTACTCATTCAATATCTTTTATGAATAACAAGAAACCAAAGAGCTAACTCCGCCAAGCAATAAACGAATCAACACGTATTTTTATCTATATTTATAAAAGAGAAGCGCGTACTTTTTGGATAAGAAATCTCAAAAACTACCAAAGCTACGATTCTTAAATTTTGCATGTGGTCTGTTGTTAGGACATGCTCACTAAGATCGGATTATGCGAAATTCCACTCTTAAGAGGGTGAAATGGAGGGTGCAAGTTTCTATGGGAAAAAAGGCTTTTTCTATGTTACCGCGATGAAATTTCGTGCAATGGGAAAAACGTCTCGGAGAGAACGTCTCTTGGCTGATGACGATAACTTCTAATTGTCACTCGAATTAATAACATTATGCACAACTTTATCATCTCTATTTACAGTCATCTATCTTTCAGTCTTCCAGTTCTCCCCCTTAATAAAGAGTTGTTGCCATAATCCCCACGCATGGCAGGCGGCTTGGGGACCAATAAAGCTTACTTACTTTCAATTACTTTGGATCAAAGTATAGGAAGCAGTCTGGCACACATTTCAGCAGTTAAAAGTATGACAAAACTTTTGTAAAATTAATATTTAAAGTTACGAAAGCAACATTGACTAATTTGTTTATACGTTTTTAGGGCTCCGTTGTTCAAGAAACCCTTGCAAGATAGTTATTTGTGTCCGTTCGTCCGTATGATCGTTTGTCTGTCTGTCTCAGTCACCAATATCATACCTGCTACTGTCATGAAAAATCTTAAAAGATAGGTACAATAATATTGTACCTACACATATTAACATATTAAGTATAACATATTATATCTAAATAATAACGTTTTTTGTACACATCAACATCAGCAGCCAGAGGGCGTCCACTGCCCACGAAAGCTTGTCTTGATAGAGAGGGGTTGCCATAATCCCCACGCTTGGCAGGCGGCTTGGGAATCGCGGGTGTTCACTACCAATAACCGAGAAGGCCCTGCTGCCTGTCCTGCGGTGGTTCTGAATGCAGTTTTAGGACATACCCAGGTCTATACCAAGTACATAGTCCAAGATTTTTTGTACACAATAAAATAAAATCGAATAAACGCTAAAATGTTAAAATTAAATGGGTCAAGTGCTAGATGAGCTTGCGTGCCAAAGGTACGTTAATACCATAAATCGTGTATTTTCACTATAAGGGTTGGTAACAAGGTCCCGCTTGATACGCTTCAGGTACGGAACCACGAAAATTTAGATTTAAAAAAACTACAGAACCCTGACATATGCGCATTTCGCCCCGCACTTGCCACTTGACAAATAATTTTAGTAACGCGATGAAATTACCAAAACCCAGATAAAATTACGAATTTGTGACAATAAATGTGAAATATTTTTACGTGTTGTAAATATTGTATGCAATAAAGTCGGTTTCAAATTTCAAATGGCCGGAAAAATGTTTGCTGGACAATGCCATTAGTCACAAGTTACCTATGCCTATATGTAGGTATAGTACACATATCTTACATAGACCTATATGTAGGTATAAGTATATGTAAGATATGTGTTTAATATTTATGTATAATTGTTAAGACATTTTATTACAAAGGTTTTTGACTATGAACCTAGTAATTAGCTAATTAGGAGCCTTATTATTTGATGGTAAAAAGATAACGGCCTATAGATCTGATGAATGTTTTATCTCAGTGCCTGTGTAATTGTTTTATCCATAAAATCCAAAATAAAGTATTTCCGTATTTTATAACCAAATTATGCAAAAAAAAAGTTATACGTTGTAGTTTGCATTCTACGTAACCTTTGGGTCATGTCAAATATGATTTCTAGACATTGAACTTTTATGCAGTCTAATATTAACTGCAATATTGTGTCGAAATACGTTTCAGAACCAGTTCTTTTGCCAGGAGATATGTAATAAACACTTTGTTAATTTATCACCGACATAGAAACTTTATTAATTGAAACTTTATTCATTTGTCAGAATAAAGCTGTGCATGCGGTTTCATTCGCTATTTTTCCATTTTACAATTTGTTATGGTATCTAGTAACGAGACGTACAAGACGTTCTTCAGATGGTAAATGATACCGCCTGCCCATAATGTATGTGCAGCGGTATCCAGAACTTCGAGTAACAAAAACCAACGACGGCACGACTGCGAGCCGTATAGCGGCATGACTGCGAGCCGCATAGCGGTGCGACCGCGAGCCATATAGCGGCACGACTGCGAGCCGTATAGCGGCACGACGGCGAGCCGTATAGCGGCATGACTGCGAGCCGTATAGTGGTGCGACCGCGAGCCATATAGCGGCACGACTGCGAGCCGTATAGCGGCACGACGGCGAGCCGTATAGCGGCATGACTGCGAGCCGTATAGCGGCACGACTGCGAGCCGTATAGCGGCGCAGTCGTGGGCCGCGGCCGTATAGCGGTGCGATAAAATCCACAGTTGCGTAGCTCCTAATTTGATTCCATGTTTACAGTGCAAACCGATAGACGTTAGAGTGCCCTGCTTGAATTGTTTCCCGATAGATCCAAACTGGATGTCTTCAAGTCGTAAGTTCAAATGGACACTATAAAACTAGAGTTACATCGTATGTCTGCCTGTTCGTGTTGATGTGTTGTTTTGCAATCGCAATGCATCATATCGATCTTGATCTTAGAGCTTTTGATATCTCCCTGTCTTGCAATCACATTTTCAAGATCACATACCGAGCGTTGCATTCCTTGATCAAGACGTTGCAGTTATTGAAGTGATTTATCGATTGCCGATTGAAAGGTTAGCAATAATCCTTCATGCCCAATAATTGCAAATGTAAAAGAGTACGTATTCTGTTTTGTGTATCAAATAAATAAATTGGGATCTGATAATTATGCTCTTAAATTTTTGTATTTGATCAAATTAATTACTTTTAGAGGGTTTTATACGTACGTATTTTTATTGTATGTAAATATTACTTATGTAGGTTTTAGTTTGATTATGTATTTATTTTAAGTTTATGTCTACGTAATAAATAAAAACCAATTGCGAAATGTATGACGGAGCGTCACTTGAGCACGGCTCGACCGATTTGGCTGACTTTGATTAATAGCTGGTTATGGAACAGTAAATAAAAGTCTTTTCACACATATCATGCAACATCAACGTAAAGTAAATCGTTATCTCTTAAGGGAAAAAAAGATGTATGAAACTCCCTAAGGAAAAAGTTATTGGAATTTGAAAGTCAAATTCGTGTGGAAACACGTGGAAAACTAAGCAAACAAATGCCCATTTGCTTGGAGGATGTAGCTTTCTATATAATCAAAGGCCCATTTGGCATTGTAAAGAGGTTAGTTCGAAAATTGAACTGGCCACCATAAACAGAACTCAAAAAAAAGGTGCGTTTACAAAAGATGGTTTTTGGTCCTGTGATTGTCAGTGAATTTTAATTTAAGGAGCCCAAAAAAAAAAAAAAAATTTGCCCAGCAGAAAATTTTGTCGTGTCTTTATGTCGTGCGAAAACGAGACAAACTTATACAGATTCGTAGCCTTGTCCTGTTTTTAAGAATCGAGAAAATTTTCTCGCGGTGCGCATGCTAGCCCTCGCTAGAAGAAGGTCTCGCAGAAGGTGTGAAAAGTAGAGTATGCTCCTCTGGAATAAAGTTTGTCTTCGTATTGGGCAGCTTGAACCCCTCGCTTCACTCAGGACTCTATAAAACTCTCTCGCCTACGCTCGGGAGTTAACTCTAGACTCGCTCGTTACGCTCAGGGTTCAATATGCCGCCCGCGACGTAAGACACTGCTTTATTCCCTTAGTGCATAATCTACTATTGTGCGCCGGTCAGGGTTATGAAAATGGAAGGATTCGTAATTATGAAAACGGAAAAAAGAGTCTTGTTTTGTAACTAGTTACAAAAACAGCTAAGAAAATTATTTTTTCGGTAGCTAGTTATGGAGTTTTAGTTACGAATGTGGATGAAGGGGACTTTTTTCATTGCATTTATTATAATTATCAGGACAAGATAAAAAGTAGTCAAACTCATATTAGTAGTCATTTAATATAATAATCATATAATAATATAATAATAATCACCGGTGTTGAGCTGGGGTGGTCGCTAGTTTTTATGTTTTTTTTTTATGCAGTCAAGTGACGAGACGATCAAGGCGTTCGCCACACTTGCCACCAACAGTAGCAGTGCCAGAATTGTGAACTTGCGAACACAATCCTCGCGGACAACCGGTGGATGCAAATGGCAGGTTGTCGTACAGTGTGGCGGTCTAAGGGGGACCTTCGTTCAGCAGTGGACGTCTCCGACTTGATGATGAACACAATCCTACGCTGCACTGCACTGCGCTCGCCACCTTGAGATATTAGATGTTAAATCTTTTCATACCCAGTAATTGCTCTGGTAGCATTGCCCTTCAAACCGGAACACAGTAATGCTTGCACACTAAGTACTGCTTGGCGGTTGAATAACTGGCAAAGGTGTGGTACTTATAAATATAAAGTCAAGAGTACTTTATTTTTTGTGAACTATTATAACATTCATACAACTATAATGGACACGTTTGGGCAGGGTGCATTACGGGGGGGAATTTTTGACGAATAATGTTTTCGCATTGAGATTTAATTTTAAATATCTAGTATTTTATAAGGAGTTTAATAATATAAATGATATGTACCATTTAAATTATGTTAAGAAATCTTATAACTCATTTATTGACTTCATTACTAAATATATAAATATATTATCAAATATAAGTATTTTTTTCAAAAATACCTACGCCCATCGAGTTATCGAGTTTGGGCTCGTTTCATTCGTCTTGACAGGACCTTTTTTTTTTTTTTTCTTTTTCTTCTTGGCATCGCTTTATTTGCATTCTGCCAGTTTCAATGTCATTAGTTGTTTTTTATTTACAAACGAATAAAAACATGTTTTTTTTTTCTTTTTTCTTTTTTTTTTCTTTGTTTAGACTTCTGTCGTTATCGTAAACATATCTATATATAAGCAAATGAGCTTCAAATTAAAAACTCATTGGAACACAACAATTGCCTCACATAGTTATTATGACGGCGATTTGATACACATACCAGCACAAATATTATACAACACATAAGTACTTGCATAACAATAATTAGGTGGGTAGGTGATAGGAAACCGCGATACTAAAAGAAAAAAAGTAAGAGCAAAAGTTGTTGTTACGTAAAATCGATCGTAAGGAGGTAAGTTTTAATTCTTTTTGGCTACCTACTAAACCAGAATTCAGGTTACCAATAATAATGTTGACACATAGGTGTCTTCCTTAAACGTTCTCAACGAATAGATATTATTCTATTTCTATGGTCGCTTTTAAGCGTTTTAAATTACATGTAACGAATATATATCAAAGCTCTTAAGTTTTGACGGGATCACGGAAAAATCATGTCGTTGCATTCTATTATTTTCTTAAACTTGTGTTTTTCGCGAAATAATGATTTAAAATGGTGGTGTTTTATTCATTGAGTGTTGAATTCCATGCACGAGTGTGGGCATGTGATATAATGTGGTGAAACATGTCTTTTCGTGTTGTTTTCAAAACTCTGTAGTAGCTCATAGTAAAGTCGCCACATCTTTACTAGGGCATGACTTAGACTCGACTATGACTAATTTCGTGTGGCTAACTGTGATTTCATGACATATTTGACTTGATTTTAATAAAAATAACTTGACACTGGCAGAATGCACAACGTGCGATGCCAATAACAAAGAAAAATATATATTTAAAAAATCAAAGTTCTTATTATGTCAGTGCAACTTATTTTTTTTTATAAATAGAAAAGATGAGAAAAATTACTTTAATATAAGAAAAGAAGAAGAAGGGTCCACCTACGTTGTATCTATTTAATTAAGTTGTGGATTTATATTCATATTTTATTTATATTTATTTATTTATTTGCAACCTAGTGTTTTACAACGATCTTATATGTTACACTATAAGATCGTTGGTGTTTTAGGTCTTAAATGACATATAGGTACACAATGATGTTATATGTTCTATGTAGGTACACATACTGTACTTTACTAGTAAAATTACTTTGGTAGTTTAGAATTTAGCCCTTTTCGGGCGTTGCACATAGATCCGAGAGCGCTAAGTTAAAAAATGAACATAAGAACGATAATAATAAAAAATACAAAAAGGTTACATAAGCACGAGAGATCGTCTTATTTTTTATTACTCCTTGGATACGCATCCGATATTTTGTCTCTACGTGCCTAATGTCTACATGCTTCATCCTCGACCGCATCTCATTCTTCTATCGGAAAAGCAGCCAAGATCTCGAAAAAGTGACACCATGTTATAGTCGATGTACTAAGAACTTAAATTAAACGGTTTGATTCCACTTTCTTTATTCGGGCTGCTAAACAGTGGAATGCGCTGCCCGAGTGGGTGTTTCCCTATTACAATCTGGTGTTACACAGGGTGTCTTCAAGTCGCGAGTGAATCGGTTTCTTCTAGGCAAGCGAGCTCCATCGTAGACTGCATCTTCGCTTAACATCAAAAAGGATCGTCGGTAATCAAACGTAAGCCTATAAATGTATCATCATCAGCCAGAAGCCGTCCGATGCTGGACGAAGGCCACCCCTGAAAAAAATGCTTCTGTTCCACAGTGTGACAAAATGGCGTGAGGATGAGTCTGCCCCTTAAAAAGGTTGCCATAATCCCTACGCTTGGCAGGCGGCTTTTTTTTAATGAATGACTGATGCTGTTGGCCTCAGATGGCCTCTACAGCGTCACCGGACTTTAGGCAAGCGCTAATGGCGCTCGGCCTAGTTTAGGGGCACCTCAGACGGTACGAACCTCGGCTTGGCCGTCGCCGGGAGTGGGGTCAGGCTTGCCCTGGCACCCCAGAAGGGGTATGCCCTGGGGCCCTAGTAGTTTGATCTGGTCGACTATTTGGAGAGAATCTAACCGATCTTCTGACAGATCTGGGGAGTGGCAGGCGGCTTGGGGGTCGAAGCTTATTAATAAATAAAACATTTTCTTGTTTTCGTAAATATGCTTTACCTATATAAAACATCAACAAATCTTTTCCTCAGCGCAGGTATATAATATTCACCGGATTAACAAGATCTGGTGAATGGTGTTTGCAATGTGGTATTGCATAGCAACTGCGCCGATACAGTTTGTCGAGACAAGAACCCACTGTATTTGGTTAAGGTAGGGACACCGTGATAGAGCTAGCGACAGTAAATACATTTTTTTTAATTCACAAATATAATGAAATATTTCGATACTATCGAGATATTCGGATGCGACAGCGGAATTTTTACAAAATCTTTAAATTATTTATTCCTCTGCTGCGTGAGTTTACAAACTTGTGACACTTGTGACAATAGTCAGACTTGCCAAGGATCTACATGACACTCGTTTTCTCCTGTATAAAATCGAACATACTATCTATTACCTAGACATCATGGGCGTCGCAGGGGGGTGCAGGTGGGGCAACTGCCCGCTCTAGAGATTCAAAAAAATGCTAAGCAACCGAAGTCCTAAGTCTACTCACATGACTTGCTTGTCCGATAGATATTTTTAACGTAGACATGCGTTTGACTGTCTTCTCGTCTGATGTTAAACAAAGATGCAGTCTTCGATGGAGAACACTTGCATAGACAAATCGATTCACTCGCGACTTGAAGACACCCAGATTGTGACTAACGAATGCAAATGCTCAAGTCAAACCCACTACCAGTCGGCAGATTATCCAGCATGCTGGTGGCGACGTCACGTGACGTTGTCACGTCAACATTTATGCGTTAGGCCAAATAAACGCCAGCATTTTGATCACACGTCGCGTCCGCCAGGCGCTCAGATAAGTTTATTTTGGTAAGGATTTGAGTTTTCAGTGCTGAAAGCTAATTATAACAAGCCTAGAACACTTTGATTTGAAGCTTAGGTACGCGTTCATTCCCACGCCGTCGCGTCGGCAGTGTGACGTCATTGAGTCTCACAGTTCAGTAGAATATCGCCGTACGATGCATAGTATAAAAAAGTAGAGTAAACTTGCACTAAGGTATTTCATTAAAAATGCGTTTTCTAAAGGAGTGATTCGCCTGTACGCAGTACTATAATTTGTCTTTGGTGAGCCAAAGAGAGAGTGAGTGAGCCTCTCGAGATCTAAATCGCTGTCGCTCATACTATCACAAAGTATCTACCCGAGTAACTTTACCACCAGTTACCTAACTTTCACACATACTTGATTTAACGATGATCCAACTTCATCCGCTCTCATCAAGAATGCATCGAGATCGTTGCCTTGACATACTGCTGATTTAAAAGTTGTATTGATTGTTTTGAACTTAGCACGTACCAACATCTCCTATAGTTATGACAACTTTTACATATAAAGCAACGAAGCAATGTAATGAAATCTACTTTTTCCGTTCATTTTACTATTGATTTGCACTATATAGTTCTCGTAAACTATATCAGAGAAAGTATGCTTCGCAATCGTGGGTTTGACTCCGGGCCCGTACCAATAAGTTCTTCGGAAATACATGCAGATTTTAAAAAATCTACCACTGGATATTCTGTGAAGGAAAACATCGTAAGCCGCATATTATAAAATTTATAAATTTCCATGCCTTGGGTATTAGGGCTTGGGCTTTCAGGATGCTGATGCAGCTGCCGCGACACTGCAGCGCATCGGGGATGTTTGCTGACGCACATATTGGTGGCTTTTCAGCGATTATGTGCAAGCGAGTCGTGTCCCTGATGCGCCGGGTGCGGGCCAGCCCTAACAGATACTTGCAGCTGTTTGCCTGGAGGATGGATCTGGGTTGCCCAATAATTCAGCATTGGACAAGGATGCACATTGAGCATTCCGGCCCCAAGCTTAACTATAGAAGATAATAAGTAAGATAGGAATTTATTGTTTTTTTTTGTTATTGTTGTGTATGTTGTACAATTGATATATTTTTTTTATAATGTAACTAATTAATAAATACAAAATCATTATCATCATCAGCCCGGAGACGTCCACTGCTGAACGAACGCCTCCCCCTTAGACCGCCACACTGTACGACAACTTGCCATTTGCATCCACCGGTTGCCCGCGACTTTTACAATGTCGTCGGTCCACCTAGTGGTAGGCCTTCCTACGCTGCGTCTTCCGGTTCGCGGTCGCCACTCAAGAACCTTTCTTCCCTATCGGTTGTCAGTTCTTCGAGCGATGTGGCCTGCCCTGCGCCATGCCACTTGGTTCTTTGTTCTTGGTAACTTTGGTTCTTTGGCGAATATCCTCGTTCCGGATTCTGCCGCGGACCTAATACAACATACACCGTTTTAATAATATATATTTTTTTATAATATAATGTAATATGACTGTATGTTTTCTATGGATCTTTTTATAGGATCTGAAAGAAATGATTTGAATTTGAATTATGATATTAATGTTAGGTACATTACTTGACCATATGTGGAGAAGTTATTCAATAGCGCAGCGTATTGGAATATGGGTGCGGTGCGGCGCCCTTCGAGGCCTCATTGGTACGTAAATCAAACCTGCACTAATAATCGGTATTTTTTATTGTCCAATGCTGGACATTGGCTTATCCTCAAAAGGCCGACTTCTCCGGACGTACCTTACCATGTTTTCCTTCACCGTAAAGCCATTTGTATAAAAATCCGCACATAAGCTCCAAAGAGTTCATTGGTCCAATACAATAACACTTTATTGACACCACTGAAGAGAGAAGTGAATAGAACGGAAATGTGACGGGCCGCGCTAGCCAGCATTAAGTGCAAATGAGCTTAATACCAATTGTACAAATAAACAAGTTATTAAACTGAGAATACTCAAAAAGACAATTTAAATAGACGCGTAGGAAACCAAACCACATTGCATCGTAATTAGATTAATTTTAATCTGTTGCAAAATGGCATTTCGAGCGTTTTACTTCAAATGCGCGACCAATTATTGGCATTTTTTCGACTTTCTATACAAATAAGTGTGACACTGGCGACAGCGGCCTTCCATACAATTGCTGTAGAACATTGTTTTGACAGCCGTTCTAACCTAAGAAGTAGGGCTTTCGCTTGTCTGTGATTGACACCATAGAACGGCGGTCTTATTGGAAACACCGATCTCTTCCAGACAACCCTCTGATGAGTAGAAAAAGTGGAATTGTGAAATAGGGACGCTGCGCTGGTAGTGCAGAAAAGAACAGTACGGGCATAACGACATAATCTAATAAGCTACCACGACTTCATTCAATCTCACACTTGACCGATTGCTTTGCTAAAACATAGCGTAGCGGTAGGCAGTATGTATGTTGGATTGTACACACATTGCGTTTCAATGTGTTGCACAGCAGCAATTAAAAAGGTACTTTTGTAATTGTTGCACGCATAGGTAGTATTCGTTTCAAAGGTTCTATCACTAAGTAAGAGGAATTTCAAGGACGAGTGGTAGTAACATTTCAGTTTCATAAGTGGTGAAAACCTCGTGCAAGATATTACATGTGCGTTAAGTTTAATAGGGTAGATGACTGATGTTTAAATCGTTGAAACCAATAGCTTTGATGAAGAATTTAAGTAAATATAATATGGTAATTGAAAACATTATTTAAATCGGTTAATAATGTTCTGATATATGAGCGCTTAAAGTTTTTGTTAGAGACAACTCTGTCCCTTTCCCACAAAACAAAAAATGACGTCACGCCTTACTTGTCAGAACAGAATTTATATGGCGTCCTGACAAGTGACGTCACGATTTGCTGTTTCGCCTCTCTGTCTAGCATGATATTAAAATGCTTATAAGATGCTTATTTATTATCAGATTTTAATTTTCTTTTCATTAATCAGCTATATGTAATAAATAATAGCCCATAAGGGCCACATTTGAATAGACAATTAAAAAAAACCAGTCATCTAGCCTATTGTAGACCTTTATGTGCTAAATCGTTTATACTGACTGGCCAGCCCTAGTGTCAGAGTTAATGCGCCGCTCTTCATATGGTTTCGTCATCAGCCAGAAGACGTTCACTGCTGGACGAAGGCCTCCCCCCTTAATAGGGAGGGGTTGCCATAATCCCCGCGCTTGGCAGACGGCTTCGGGATCGCTGAATGTTCACCACCGTTAACCGCGAGGACGCTGCTGCCCGTCCTCCGGTGGTTCTGGATGCAATTTTACGACTTACCCAGGTCCAAGTCCTGAAATGGTTTAATTCAGTGATACATTCTTATTGTACTTATGTTATATTATACCGCTTTGCATATTTTAATTGATAGTTTTGAAATTCATGTTTAGTTACCTAATTTGTATAAAGTTTGTACGTTTTATACCTACATGCATATACCATACCCTCAAAGGGGCGATTTGGCCATATCCACCACGCGTCCCAGTTGCCGGATAGTGGATTCACAATTATTTTTTTCTCCTGACGTGCGCAGGTTTCCTCGCGTTTTTCTTCACCGAGAATCCAGTGCAAAAACCTAATTAATAAAATGCATAAACTCCAAAAACATAATTGGTCTGGCCCCCAGGGTTCGAAATTGCCACGACGATTTCAAATCGAGCGATCTCCCAATTAAGCTACCTTAATTATACCTCCTTTAACTCAGCGGCAGAGGAATTACTGCGATAGTCAAACCCCTTATTCATTATACTTTTGTAGAGGTAGGACTCTACTGCAGAGTCCACCTGGGGAAGTACCACACCTTTGCCAGTTATACGACCGCCAAGCAGTAGTGGCAATCATTACTGTGTTCCGGTTTGAAGGGCAATGTTACCAGAGAAATTACTGGGTATGAAGAGATTTAACATCTGATATCTCAGGGTGACAAGCGCAGTGCAATGCGGTGCAGGATTGTGTTCGCAAGTTCACAGTTCTGGCACTGCTACTGTTAGTGACGGCTCGACGTTTACCACCATGCGAACGTCTTGCTCGTCTCGTCACTTGACTGTATAAAAAAACTACTTGTCTAGCTGAAATTAGTTTGGATTAATGCGCATAGACTCGGCTATTTCATAACACCGTTATTATAATTGGTTACGTGAGCTTAAACACGTTAATAAATGCTCAATTATTTGAACGTAACTGCCATTACTGCGGCATGCGCTAATCTGCATGCGCTGATGCTTCATGCGTTAGTCGGTCAGACCTATTATTTTGTAGCCCTATTTAAAAGCTATGACCTCGCGCACCGAGGGTTCCCACAAGTCCACTATCCCACAAGTGTCTACTATACTACTAAAATTACACATGATCAAACCACATATAACACCCACACAAACACACACCCCAACAGTCGCCACACGTATTTTTTGCCTGTAATTTTACCGAATCATCCGGCCGGCGCGGCGGAGGGTATTGTTACACCCACTGAAGAGAGAAGTGAATAGAACGGTAATGTGACGGGCCGTGCTAGCCAGCATTAGGTGCAAATGCGCTTAATAACAATTCTACCAATATACATGTTTTTAAACTGAGAATACTCAAAAAGACAATTTAAATAGACGCGTAGTATACCAAACCACATTGTATCGTAATTAGTTCAATTTTAATCTGTTGCAAACTGGCATTTCGAGCGTTTTACTACAAATGCGCGACCAATAATTGGCATTTTTTCGTCGTAGTTTCTATGCAAATATGTGTGAAACTGGCGACAGCGGTTTTCCATACAATTGCTTTAGAACATTGTTTTGACAGCCGTTCTACTAAGAAGTAGGGATTTCGCTTTCCTGTGGTTACACCTTAAGTTCATAACATAGGTTAGTTCCTAGCTTGGGTAACAATGCTTCTCATCCTGGACTGTTATTTAAGGAAGAAAATATTTGTTCAGTCTTAGTGATAGATAATGTTTGTAAAAGCAAAAATATATGTTTATTTCATTTCATACACAAAGAAACCTCGGTGCGCGAGTCCAACCCGCACTGCGCCGGTTCTTTGTCAGTTTTTTTTTTTGTCCTAACTACGTCCTAATCTTATCACTAAAAAACAGAATTCGTGGAACCATAGTAACAAAAATTTTTTGTTGTTGGAAAAAAAAACAATGTATGTATTTTCACGTGGCTACTTTAGCCGCGCTATGCGGAGCGAAAGAAACCATTTCCTCCCCGCAGCCGCACGTAAAATCGTATACATACCAAGGAACAAGTAAAGTAGCCTCAGATCTCATGTTTGTCACCCTCGGCTTCGCCTCGGGATACATGAGCTCTGAGACATTCTTTACTTTTGCTCCCTAGGTGATTAATCTAGTATTTTATTTTGAATCATTTGAAGAATTCGATTTAAATTTACGCAAATGCAATTTTTCTTCTTTTTTTGGTTATGCATGCAATCTTTTTAGATATCTAACTTATTTAATCAAAACAGCAGCTACTTTTTACTTTTACAGAAAGACAAATTTAAGCGAGCGTTCAACTTGAATTACAAGATCTAATTCCACATTCACTGGGCAGACACGCATTTTTAGAAATACTTTCATCTTTCTTACTTTACAAGGTTTTAGAAAACTTTCTACAAAAAGAAAACAGTGGATGATCATTACGCGTAATGATTTGTAATAAACATAATACTTATATATAGAAGTAGGCTTGCTTTGGTTAGTAAAAAAATCTTGCTGTTTAGGTGTGGTGGTAGGACTCTAAATTGCAGAGTCTGCCTGGGGAAGTATCACACCTTTGCCAGTTTCCAACCACCAAGCAGTACTATGCAAGCGTCACTGTGTTTGGTTTGAAGGGCAATGTCACCAGAGCAATTACTGGGTATGACCAGCAATTACTGGGGACATGAAGAGATTTGACAAATATCTCAGAGTGATGAGTGCAGTGCGGCGCAGGATTTTGTTCCTAAGATCACAATTTTTACACTGCTACTGTTACAAATACAAATAGTTTATTGATAACACCAAAGTTACACGCCAAATTTCATTAAGTACGTCACAAAAAATAATCACTTAATAAAATGGAATAATAATTATAAAAATACGTTAATATTCTCTTATTTTAAAATAAGCTTCAATGTCATAAAACAAATTCTCTTGTAACCACGCTCTGAGCTTGGTTTTGAAGCACCCGGTGGAAGGAGCATCCCGAATGGAAGGTGGTATACGGTTGTAGATCGCGGGCCCCAAAATATACACTGACCTCTCCGACTTGACGAGACGGTGCGTCGGGGTTATCAGTTGGTCTTTCTTATTATTGCTTCGTAAATCTAACTAAATCTAACCAGGGGCAGCACTTATGGGCAGGCGTGATGCTTGTCACCAGGGGAAAGTCTCGCTAGTCTCGTCACTCGATTGCATAAAAAAACTTGGTTTTGCTAGTAAAAAGGTCTTGCGATATGTTGGACCCTATTGCAGAGTCCGCCTGGGGAAGCCAGGGGACTCTGCAATAGAGTCCATATTACCAATTTACATATTTTTTTTAATTAAAAAAAATATATATGTATTTTAAAAAAAAAATGGTATGTTTTACCAATTAAATTTTTTTTCCAATACTTGGTATTTTTTAGAATACGACGTTGTCATTCCACCTACCATTGTTTAGGATTGGTTGTCTCAGGTAAATTGCACACAAGGGACTCAGTCCCAAGCGGGGGCCGCACGGCAGCGCGAGCCTGCCAGAGAAGGACAAACCAGAGTGAGGCAACCTAGACTCCGCGCCCCGAAGTCCTCGGCAATCGTCTTGACGATCCAGCCGAAGGGCGCGGAGGAGGGCCTTACTTATATAAAGGCATTGACGTTGGCTCGTCAGAGGGTGGACCTGACCTCGCTGGGGATATTGACGGCGCTTGGGTTCCGACAGGCGGTGACGGGGGCCCGAATGCTCGAGGTCTCTGACGAGGACAGTGGTCGGAAGGCGGACGCCTTGGCGGATAAGCTCCGGGAGCTTTTCGCTGAGGACGTTCTGCGGGTCACCAGGCCGGTGAAATGCGCGGAGCTGCGTGTAGCCGGCCTGGACGACTCGGTCACGGAGATGGAAGTGGCGGAGGCGATAGCCCGAGTCGGGGCATGCCGCCCCGATGAGGTGAAGGTCGCCTCAATCCGCCGCAACGCTGTGGGCCTGGGCGCAACCTTTGTGCGCTGTCCGGTGCCCGCAGCCAAGAAGGTGACGGCGAGCACACGGCTCATCATTGGATGGGTGTCGGCCCAAGTGAGGGCACTAACACCGAGGCCTTTGCGCTGTTTCCGGTGCCTCGAGGTGGGGCACGTCCGGGAACAGTGCAAGGGGGATGTGGACCGAAGCAGACTCTGCTTCCGGTGTGGCCAACCTGGGCATAAGGCGGGCGAGTGCTCGGCTGGGCCGCACTGCGCAGTTTGCGCAGCAGCGGGCAAACCGGCCGGGCACCGCATTGGTGGCAGCAGCTGCGCCCCGCCTTCCAAGAGGAAGGCCAGGGCCGCACCGCGGTCCGCAGCGACTCCACCTGCGCGCGCTAGTGTGGCGCAGGCGCGGATGGAGTCGTAGGTGTTGGTGTCGGCTGGGCACCGGCGACGACCACTCGTGGTCCTCTCCAGTCCCCAGCGGGCGGGAACTCTGGGCGCCGGGTTCGGGGGGACCCGACGCCCAGCTTAGAAGTTCCGTGGATGGGTGATGTGTCAGGTGTTCCGACACTTCGCCATCGAGAGGGGAGCGTAGGCTCCATGAGAGGGGGTCCGCCTGGACCATCGCTGCCGGGGCCGCGGTTGAATGCTAGCGCGACCCCGTAGCTCCGGCGCAAGGCGACCCGAGGAACACCGCAGGTTTTTAGTGGGTAGGCCGCCCTTCTGGCGGAGAGTCCCACATAACCACTTGCCCCCCCCGGGGCCGTGGTATGCATCAAGCATTTTCCTGCGAAAAAAAAAAAAAAAAAGAAAAAAAAAAGGTAAATTGCACACATCCCCCCCGGGGGTACCCGCCTTGTCGGGGCGGGGGGGCTTAGTAGCCGTGGGCAGGGGACCACGGTGAAGCGAAGAGGTACCCGAGGTGGGGCCGCGAAAGCGGCCACAGTGGTGGGGGCTAGGCCACTGCACGAGCCTGAGGGATGGAGACAGGCCAGAGGGGCCAGAGCTCTCCATTCCCAAGGGCCACGGTGGTGGCTGGGCCCTTACTGAGGGTCCGGACCTGGTCCGGACGTGAGGGCTCTCCGCGTGTCCCTCTGATCAGCAGAGGGCACAGTGGAGAGCGAGGAGGGACGGCCGGGTGGTGGCTTCATCAAGGGCTTTCCTTGAGGGGGCACCCACCGGGTGTGTCGTGGTGGGGCTGCGGGATGGGGACAGGCCAGAGGGGCCAGAGCTCCCCATTCCCAGCGGCCGAAGTGGCAGGCGGCGGGGCCACTCACCTGACCCGCCGCATGGAGGCCAGGGCGTTGGACGTGGGGCGGTCCGGCGCCCATCTTGCTGGCATGGCCTCCGAGGTGGATGCACGATGTGTCTGGTGTTCCGACACATCGTCATCGGTGCGGGAGGAGCTTCGGCTCCCCGTGGTGGGCCCGAAAGGGTAGCGCTGTCGAGGTCGCGGACGAATGCGAGAGCGTACCCGTGGCCTCGGCGCAAGGCGCAGTGATGGAACACCGTTGGGTTTTTAGTCGGTAGTGGTGCCACTCTGGTGCCGAGCCCGACATAACCCTCCTGCCGCTCCGGCGGGAAGGTATGCGTAAATGCATTTCCCAAGGTTAAAAAAAAAAAAAAAAAAAAAAAGGTAAATTGCACACATAACCCAACGTAATTAGTAATAATATCTTATTACCCAATGATCTAATGCAGAGTAACATACTCGTATGGTACGAGGTTTACTAGACTCAATCGCTCTATAATTTAATGCATAATCGGGGTATGAAGTCCGTTCGCGCGTGACTTCCAATTTGTTCTAAGTGATTAGTCAAAACAGTCAATAGTGATCGTTTTATCTTTAACAACTGATTGATTAACAAGATACGAAATAAAATAAAAAGACATGACTGCTAGTTTTTTTAGTTTAAAAAAAACATCACTTAACATTAAAAAACAAAATAAAAAGTAAATAATCTAACCGAATAAAATAAGGATGATTGTGAAGGAAATTTATTAAAACAACTTTTTGAAAGATGTACACTGTATACAATACAGCGCTATCTAGCGTACAAGTAACTTAAAAAAAAAAAGAACCAACTTGAAATAAAAAAAATATTTTCAAAATCGGTCCACAATTGACGGAAAACTCGATGAACAAAATTAAAAAACATATATAAAGCCATCATAGCCTACTCCATTTTGGAAGTCGGTTAAAAAATAAAGGACATTTGAAAATGGCACCATACAGCCGCCATTTTTGCATAAAAATATTGTAACGGGATGATGTAATAATTCTAACGATGCCCCATACAATATGTATGTATGTATAGTATACATCCAAATCTGTTTAGTCAATTAGAAGTTATGTGAATTTTTGTGTGGTATGGGACTCTCTAAATTCAGAGTAAACAGGTTCCTTCTAGGTAAGCGAGCTCCATCCTTATTTTTTGCTTGTGATTGTGTTTTGATGCATGGGTTATGGGATTGTACCCACTAATCCCAAGGGCGTCCGCCTTGGTGATTGGCGCATAAATCAGCTTTTCAGCCTGCTGGACCTGCCTAGGCTGAACAGGCAGGCAGGCAGGCTGGCTAGGTAGGCGAGGGTTCGGATCGAGGATTGGGCCAAATCCCTAGCCCTGTTGCGTGTTAGCTTTACGTTCACCATTAAATATTTATCTGGACGTACGCAGGTTACCTCTTGATATTTTGCTTATTTTTCTTCGCCGAAAGGCCAGTAAATCCGTACATTAACTCCAAAGAGTGGGCCGTGGCGTGGGCCTGGGATTTGAACCCATACGACACTACGATTCCGAGTCTTGGGCAAAGTTTCCAAGAAAATGTTTGAGACACTTTGTTATTATAAAGCCGCGAAAGTATGTTCCGAAATCAAGACCGAGGGCAAAAAAGTATCCCATTTGGTTTTCTCGTGACCTTATTTACTTACTTAAAGAAAAGCTTAAATATAGAAATAAACTTCATAAATTTAATAATAACCCTCTTGACAAGTTATCTTATGATTTGCTTAAGAAGCGCTCTGAGCGTCTCATGACTCATTGTTACAATACCTATATTGCCCGTCTTGAATCTAATGTGCGTTCGAACCCGAAGCTTTTTTGGTCTTTTATTAAGAGTAAGAAAAAAATACAAAGCCATTACCCAGCTCAAATGACCTTAGGCAACAAGCGTGCATCTAACGGAAAAGACATATGTAATCTCTTTGTCGATAATTTTTCTTCGGTATATAATCTCACCGCCTATAGCCAGATACCTTATGGCAATGATCATGTTCCCAAGTCGACTAATAATTATTTAACAACAATCCAATTCAAGGATGATCAAGTTTTAAAAGTGTTAAAAAGACTTGATATGAGTAAGGGAGCTGGATCAGATGGTATTCCGGCAGTCTTTGCAGCTAAATGTGCTCCAGCACTTGCGCGTCCTCTGTGCTTAATATTTAATAAATCAATGACTACTGGTGTTTTTCCTTCAGACTGGAAAGTAGCGCTGGTTGTACCCTTGCACAAAGACGGCCCTAAGGATCTTATTAATAATTATAGACCTATTTCTATACTACCTGTCTTTGCTAAGATCTTTGAGCAAATGATACATCCTATTTTAGCATGGCACTTTAAACGCATAATAAGTCCTCGCCAACACGGCTTTACGAAGGATAGGTCGACTGTAACTAACTTGGTGTCTTTTATTAACGCTATTTCTTTAGAGGTGGACAAAAATTTTACTGTTGATGCAATATACACAGACTTCAGCAAGGCTTTTGATCGCGTAAATCATCAGATATTACTTAATAAATTATCCGCAAATGGCGTTGCCGAACCCGTGTTGAGTTGGTGTGCTTCATATTTGTCTGCCAGGGAATCGGTAGTTGTGGCTAGTGGCCTTTCATCCGACTCTTTTCCGGTGCTTTCTGGGGTTCCTCAGGGTTCCCACTTGGGTCCGCTATTTTTTAACATTTTCATAAATGATATTGGGGATTGTTTTCATCATTGTGATTACTACTTGTTCGCGGACGACCTTAAATTGTTCAAAGCTGTTGACAGCGAATCCGACGCGGAACTTCTGCAGGCTGATCTTGACCGTCTCGCATCGTGGTGCCAATCTAATAGAATGGACTTAAATGCAACCAAGTGCTATTCAATTCATTTCTCCAGAAAAACAAAAGGTAGCTACCATAAATACAAAATTAATAACGTTGTGATAAACGAACCAGATCGCGTTAGAGATTTGGGGGTAATACTTGATAGTAAACTGAGACTAAATTCGCACATTGACAGTATATGCTCTAGGGCTTTCAGGTCCTTGGGTTTCGTACTCCGTAACTGTAGGGACTTCAAAAGCCCTAGTACTAAAATCGTTATTTACAACTCTCTGGTTCGCAGTTGCTTGGAGTACTGTAGTGTAGCGTGGAATCCTTTCTATGAAATTTATGTTAAAAGACTCGAAAGCGTCCAAAAACGGTTCTTGTGGCATTTAGCTTATTCATGTAATATAGCTAAGTCCGTCAGAAGCTATGAAAACAGGTTAAAATACTTTCATATGGACTCTCTCTCTAGTCGAAGACGTATGCATGATCTCCAGTTCCTATACAAACTTGCTAATGGGTTACTTGATACTCCTGACTTGTTAGGCCTTTTGAACTTCTCTGCACCATCTAGATCGATCAGAGCTTGTCGCTTTAAATTACTAAACTTTTCCAATTGGAAGACGAATCTCGGTATGAATGCTCCCATCAACAGACTAGTAAGGGAGTTTAACGTTTTCTCCAAGGACGACGTTGTCGACCTTTTCGCGGGTGGTGGGGACAAGTTCAAATCGTCAATCCGTTCCAATCTCTCTATTATTCCGAAAAAATAGCTTTTTATTTTATTTGGATTGCTGTATCTGCTTAATTAATTCTGCCATATAGTTGCAATTTATTCCACTTAGGAGACTTATCGGCAAAATGTTTGATAGGTTATATTAATTCGCTTAATTCACTATGTTAACTTCTTTCACTAACAATCTTACCTTGACTTGTTATTTTAATAAACCCATGTAGTCTGCACCTATAATTGTGGTGACGTTTAGCTAGTAACTAACATACCATGTATCAGATGTGGGAAATGACGTACATCATGTTGGTGTTCTTAATAAATAAATAAATATATTTGAGGATATTCGTCAAAGAACCGAGGTCACCGACATACTCTCAGGGTTCGCCAGATGATGTGGCAATTGGCAGGCCACATCGCTCGAAGAACTGATATCCGATGGGGAAGAAAGGTTCTTGAGTGGCGATCGTGAACTGGAAGACGCAGCGTAGGAAGGCCTCCCACTAGGTGGACCGACGACATTGTGAACGCAAATGGCAGGTTGTCGTACAGTGTGGCGGTTTAAGGGGGACCTTTGTTCAGCAGTGGACGTCTCCGGGCTGATGATGTTGAAGAACTTTTGTAACAACTGGAACGGAAGTGCAAGAAAATTACTTTATTATCTTCATAATACGCGGAACATCTGCCGTCTTCCGCTCCAGATTTACGCAAAGTGGAACTAACAGGGTGGCGTCACATCAACCTTGGTAACGGAAAATAAAAATGCACTCGCACAAACTTTATTGCTATTGAAATAAGGTTCATACATGAAAGAGTAAGTCTTGATGGTAAGTTGCGTAATGCATTCTTCGTCACACGAGCTGGTTGTAATAGGCAAGTACCTTATGAGGCTTACTTATTGTTGGACAGGGTTAATCAGAAAGGGTATGCTGAGTTGAAAGGAAATCATATTCCCAATAGGACCAACTCATCAGTTTGGGAAAAACGAAACAAGCATTTTTCGTAATCTTGGTAAATCCCTCGTTTCTACTTTAGGCTAGATATTTTAAGCATCTTCGACCGGCGGGGGCAAAGGTGTGGCCAGCCATAACTGTTAAGCAAGAAAGGTCTTACTTATAGCAGAACTTTTTTGGCAGACTAGGTGTTTGACCCTAAGCTTACCTGGTGTTAGTGATGGGGTGGTCGATAAAGTATACCTAGCCTGGAATTAGAACTGGCTCTCAAATGAGGCTAGCCGTACACGTGTAGGTACTAGAAAACCCCTATCACCGCATGCTAACCATGCGCCATGCGAGTTGTTAATTGTATTAGAAAAATATAACTAATTAGCAGACTTCAAAAAAGGAGGAGGATTTCAATTTGCTTGTATTTTTTTAATGTTTGTTACCTCAGAACTCCGTCTTTTATATACTTATTCAAAAAACTATTTTCTTTGAAAATATATACCTACATAGGTTCTTTCAAATTGGTCCCATGGAAATTTTACAAAAATCGGTTCAGTAGTTTGGTTTTAAAGTCAAAATAACCAGAAAAAATATTACATCCAAGTAAACAAAATTGTTAAAGTAGGTACTTGTCTAATAATGCTCTTATCCAAAATGATGAACGTATACCATATTATTATAAACCCCTTATTGTTACACCGGTCGCGTTCCGTCTAACTCTGCTTGCAGTCTGAATGGTCTAGAAATGCAAATTAATTGGTTTGACGTGACTGTCTGTGAGACGTGCTGCATAATTTCTATTAGCACTTTACTTACCTAAAATCTATCTATCTTCTAATATAATAAAAGGCTCTGTCCTGACTGACTGACTGACTTACAGACAACGCACAGCCCAAACCGCTGGTCGTACAGACTTGGAGGGTGTATTCGTCTCGATGCGGGGGGTGGAGTTTGTATGAAAGTCCTTCGTTTTTACACTTTTAGTCACGAAAATTTGGATTTGGATAGTACATTTAAAATAAAAAATGCTGTTTTCAAAAAAAATATGTCGGGGCCGATTTAAGGGGGGGAAAGGGGGGGTGGCATGTTGTACGGAAAGTTCTTCGTTTTTGAAGTTATAGCGATGAAAATTGATATTTGGATAGTTCATTCAAGGGTGAGGGGGGGGAAGGAGTTGGTAGAGTCGGTAGAGTTGGGGGAAATGGGCTAAAAAAATTGCTCGGGATGATTTAAAGTTGTGAATTTTGGGAGCGGGCCGAATTACTTCCGTACGCGGATGAAATCGCGGGCGACCTCTAGTGTTTAAATAAACGGCTCCGCATGAGACGGAGAAACAGGGTAAATGACGATGTCAGTTCTTTGCAAATTATTTTTCACCTTACTCTTTCAATATATGGACCTGGGTTTGCCCTAAAACTGCATCCAGAACCATCGGAGGACGGGCAGCAGCGTCACTCGCTATCTAACATATTTTTAAATGTCCGTTTAGAGGGCTTTAGAAAATATAATGGTGGTAAATAAACAATAGACAAGGTGCATGAAAAACAGAAGTGTCCATTTACTTCCGGTATCCTAGTTTTATAATTTTTTTGCTCGTATCTCGGATGACAAAAGAATTTCTAACATCATTTGCCTAGTAGTCCATCTATGTACATCCATCCGCATTCATCGTATAAACACATATAGCACACCCCTAACACCGAGCTCGGGAACAATGTCTTTGACGGGAGCGAGTGCCGCACCAATCAGAGCTCTCGAGAGCTAGGGGTGGCGGAACTTTGCGAGGAAATTCAATTAAACTTGAGCGCCCGCCTTTATCTGATCATGCCGTGGAGAGACCGGCTACGTAACGAGATGACGTAGGGTTGGCAAGATTCTTTATTCGTTAAAAAGAGTTTGCCTTGTAAGAAATTGAACCATTTGCTATTTATATTTTATTTATAACCAGTTGTCGTTTGGCGATATCGATTCGTTTCATGGAATCGAAAGAAGTTGACTTTGTCTAGCTAATTTATATTAACGTAAGACCACGTGACATTGCGATAGCTTATGCCAATCCCATACATTATTGGACTGTTCTATTAGCGTCATCGCTAATCGAATGCAACTTTGTCTATGTCTTCTGAGGCTACTTTACTTGCTGCCGTTGTGTTTATACGATTTTATGTACCGCTGCGGGGAGGAAGTGGTATATACCGTTTCTCCGCGTAGCGGGGCGAAAGTAATCACTTTCGTTCCGCAAGCATGTAAAAATAATAATAATAATGGTCATATAACTGATTCAGTACAGTTATTTGATATTTTAATGCATTATGAATAGACCAAGTAATACCTAAATTATGACCATAGAATGGGCCACATACTTTACTGAGTTACGTAGACCAAACAGTACCAGGTAACGTTGTACCTAGGAATGTCCTTAAACTGCATCCAGGACCACCCGAGGACGGGCAGAGGCGTAGGTTTTCGTCCAGCAGTGGACGTCTTCTAGCTATGGACGAGGATCCAAAGGCCCGACTCATAAGGTAAGGTCACAAATAAATCAACTGAGTATTTATTTGTTAATGCCGTAGTAGCCCTGTCTTAAGCCAATATTGGGTAAATCCCCATTCTGTGAAGCGTCGAGCGCGACTCGTAAGCCAACCTGTGACGTTATCTAACCTCGCTTACTACAATGTAACTTTCAAACAGTTAACAATCTTCAGCTCATGCAAAATAAAAAATAATTAATTAGTAAAATTCAACCTCTTGTATACATTAAAACCTATTTCAAAAAGCAAGAGCTTTAAACTTAATAGCGAGGATATGATTTGTTCGTGCTCCCGCCGAAACTCCTTGGGATTGATTAGTGTCAGCGCCCGGTGACGTTATGGTGTCATGGCGATTCAACCTTGGTTCAACCACGTACTCTGAAAGAGCTCTGAACCCAATCTGAAGGTTCGTGGTCAATAAATGGGATAAAATTCGGGGACTACCAAAAAACACCCGAAAGGAACCCCAAAATTACACTCTCTGTCTCGGTAATTCTGAATTTAGAAGAAGTAGAATTCGAGCCTAGCACCCATCAACCAGAAAAGGTCCACTGCTGGACGAAGGCCTCCCCTTTAATAAGAAGGTGTAGCCCTACGAGCCTAGTAGGATATCATAATGATGTGTCGAGCTTACTTACACTAAAAAGTAAAATCTTTCTGACCTCGTACACAGCATATTTACTAGCATCCCCGTCACTCTATATAGCGGCATGTCAGAGGCCAATTAACTTCTTTTTTTGCGATCGACCGCCCTTACGCCTGATGTTAAACGAAGATGCAGTCTACGATGGAGCACGCTTGGCCAGAATAAACCCATTCACTCGCTACCTGAAGATACCCTGATTATATATTACGGGACACATCCAATTCTCCAATTTTAATTAGTATGGATTTCTTTGACATTTGGTATTTTATTAATTAAGACATTGGTATTTTATTTTAATTTTGACATTATATTATTATTCTGTTAATTTTTAATTCATTTATATTAGGTTTTTTTAAAGATAATTATTTATTCTTCTTTTTGGCGAACATAGTGCCATCTATCTGACATTTGTACGCCTAATCGGCAGAACATGCTAGCTCTGTAAGACACTTTTATATTTGTAATTTTTTGTGCACAAATTGTATAAAACCAACCATGTTGTATGCAAATAAATGATCTTTATCTTTATCCGCTTCGGGCTTCAGCATTCAGACATAAACTCTGAGATAATAAATAAGGGCTGGCTACTCATCTTATACGTAATTGTTTGCTTATTTACTCAAAAAGTCTTCACTTCTTCAGTAACGTGACTTCAGTTTCTTTTTGAGCCACCAAAATATTTGCATCAACCTTATTCACTGTAATTTACTAAATTGTGAATTAGGGCATACCCTTGCATTGCAGACTGACCGACACAATTTAAACCTTAACTCTCTAGCTTAACGTAGATTTTACAAGTAACTGAAGCACAATAATCACTGGCTTTGCTGCTAGGAAACGATAACTTTCAGTGGAAAGCACTTCCTGAATCGCAAGGAAATTGTCACCCACATTTTGGTTCAGTCATTGGTGTTTCCGTTGACGAAAAAACCTCGCTAGAATTTTAGAAAAATTATTTTTTCCGATATTATCCTGACCTTGTTGTCTATCCTTGTTCTGTTCTTCATTGTCTAGTATTAAGATGTGTTTATATAAATAGTTATTGTAAGAATAATTTTAATTATCCTACTTCCTACCAATCTTATAAATGCGAAAGTTTGTCGGTGTGTGACTGTATAGGTATGGTTGTTACTCCTTCATGCTGAAACGGCCGAATGGATTTGGATGAAATTCGGTATAGAGGTAGTTTATACCTTGGAATAAAACATAGGCTTTTTTTACCCAAGAATCGCGGCTGAAACCGCGGGGTGCCGCTAGTTATTTAATAGTTATATACCTACGTTTACAAGTTACATTACTTGTTTTTGCAGTGCCATATGTTATTGTGTATTAATTATTTATATAGGTCTGTTCATTTATTGCTTACTATACATTTATACTAACTACTCTATACCACAGAATAAATAATAGTACTACTTACAGAAAGTTCACTCCGCTAAGGAATTGAAATAAATAAGGACTCTATCTACTAGGCAATAAAGTAGCAATTCAACTCGCACAGCGCTGGATACCGCGTGCTATATTCACCTAGATATACCGCTCTCTTTCTATCACGTATGCTTAGTTACGTGCGACGAGGCTAGCGTGCGGCCGGCCACTGACTTCTGCCTTGCATTGTCCTCCCGGACGGAGCGCCGGCCGAACATACCTAAACTGCGGAGTGACTCCCCCCTGTCTATACTAAGTATGGGCAAGTTCATAGGTCAAGGGCTAAGTATTACCTTTTACTACAAAGTAAAAACTACTCTTCAATAAATTCCGGAGCGATTTAATACACTGAGCGATGTCATGGAACTAAAGTTAACCTCAGTGGACCCGAGGAGTGGCACCGCCCGATAAGACGTCAACACTCCTTGTAAACCCTTGGGACTAGATAACCAAGTTCGCTATGACTAGGCGGATTGATATTTTATAGGCCATGGATAGTGTAGGTGTAGCCAGAAGTCCCGCACTCAGGACGCGTCCCGTCGGCGTCGGACCCCTGAGCGGGGTGCTCCAAGTCGCGCTTTTTGATTATAATAGTAAATTCAGCGCGATAGGTACTGGTTATATTAGATTAGTATTAGATTATTATTAATATTATTGATATTAGATAAGTGCCTTTAAAAATATGTTTGTTTTTTAATTAAGGTTTAATTGATCACTATTCTCAATGAAGTCTGTCGTCGTCAGCCATAAAACGTCCACTGCTGGACGAAGGCATCCCCCTTTATAGAGGGGTGTTGCCATAATCCCCACGCTTGGCAGGCGGCTTGGGGATCGCAGTGTTACCACCGTTAACCAAGAGGACGCTGCTGCTCGTCCTCCGGTGGGTCAGGTTGCAGTTTATGGACATACCCAGGTTCAATGAAGTCTGTAGTTTTTAAATAAAGGATTGTAAATATCCTTATGAATGTTCGATTTTTCGATCCCTCCCAGGCCCGCTTTTTTACGTTTACTTCCCGATACAACACAGCCAACACAGTAATGCTTGCACACTACTGCTTGGCGATTGAATAACTGGCATAACGTTGTTGTACTTCCCCAGCCGGGCACTGCAGTAGTCCTACCACTACAAAAAAGCGAGTGATAGCTTAAAATGTATAATAACGCGCTTAAAACAAATTTTGTACCTACTAGGCATTAAAAAATAGGGCAACGTGTCATAGTATTGTTCATATTTTTTTTC
The DNA here is from genome assembly GCA_905404285.2 of Erannis defoliaria. Taxonomy (NCBI): domain Eukaryota; kingdom Metazoa; phylum Arthropoda; class Insecta; order Lepidoptera; family Geometridae; genus Erannis; species Erannis defoliaria. The sequence continues at coordinate 6,445,231 of FR990090.1, forward strand.
GCAAATTCATACCTGGGTTACTTGCAACTAATTTTATAAGTAAAAAATACTTAAAAATGTTGCTAAGTGTGATATTCCTTGAAAATTTGCTGATTAATGGTGATGATTTTTCTTTCATTTTGCTGACTATCGCGTGATATGGCAAGATCATCTGATAACCTGCCGTGGGCCTTGCCAGAATGTGATATAACACTGTTTATTGTGAGTGTGGCTGGAGAGGACCTACGGGAGTAAGAAAAGGTTAGTAAAATAAGAATGGAAACCTTAAAAGAAGGCCGTTTGCTTGATGTAGGACGGAGACGCTGTGCCAGATTTGTTTCCCGTGCATAATAGGAACAATATGGGTGTCTTTAAATCCAGAATAAACAGGTTCCTTCTATTATGAAAACTGGCGTGGTTTTGACACATTTTGTTTTATTTATACGGGAATACTCACGTTTAATTAAATCGGATACTCCGACTATAGTTTCGATCACATCCGGTGACCTTTTTCAAAGAGTGAAATCAGAGCACGACGCGCGTGCGGCTGCGTCCTGCTTTTTTTTCCTTCTAGGTGAGCGTGGTCTAGGATCCGTTGTATGGTAGGATACGATAGGTACGTAATGTTTAACTTTCGAACGATGTATACAGGCTTCGTAAATGCACTTTTTGAGCAAGTGTGTTGTAATATAATAAAAAATTTATAGCTGCATGTCGCAGACTCGTTGAGTCGAAATCACCATCGCCGAATTTAAGGGACAACTGCCCGGGGCCTCCACAAAACAGGGGCATCCACATAAATAGTACTTTCCTATTAAAAAAAGTTTGGTAAATCCTAACAATTATGTTTGTTGAGAAGATTTGGTTTGTCTCGCAATAGATGATTGAAACACTTGCAAGAAATACTACCTACTTATTATTTATATCTGCCATAGCCAAGCGTGGAGACTATGGCAGCCTTATGGGGAAGGCCTTCATTCGGCAGTGCAATCTTCTGGCTGATGACGATAATGATGATGAATCCTTTGTTGTCCGAGGGTCTCCACACCTCTAAATCCGGCCCTGACTAAACGGTTGAATAAAGTGTCGGACTAATCCTGATATTCTCTACTAAAAGCAAACACAATAGAGTTGAACCAAACTTCATCCAACCAACGTATTATCAGCATTCACTTATCAGTTCATTACATTTAACCACAACTACTGTCTGTGCTGTTCCGATAAAATTAATAATACGTTAAAAGTTAACCGATATTAAACCCAGCCGTCAATTTCTACTGAAAACATTGCTGAAGAGGATTTCATTCGAAAAACCGCATTGCTAATCTAGACTCGAACACGAACAGTCGTAAGTATTATTTGGGCATTGCTTTCTTTGAACGCTTTGAGTTAAAATATAAAGTTCGGAATTGTATGTCGGGGAGGTTACGTAAGGCGTTTGAAGTAGAGGAACCAGGCAGAGGTGTGCGGGAAAAATTGGAAAATGGTGACAGACTGAGAGCCGTGATAGCGTTGAAAGCGTGGTGGGAAGAAAATTAGGGTTGCTGCTTTTCTGGATGGTATAAATAGGTACGGCTCGCCGCGTGTCTGTTGAGTTTGGGTTTTTTGGGAAGGAAAATATTATAAGGAAACTAAAACATGGAAACATGATGGTCCTCGGGTATAATTTTTGGACTGCCACCAAAAAATATACCGCCAAACGCCTACCTAATTTTTTACAGCAGGTCTCGCAAGTGCTCGTGTCGTCGTATCTTGGGAGTTATGGTTGGTTACGCTTAGATTATAAATACTTATTATATTAATCTAAGTGGTTACTTAACTGAAAACCAAAGATAATGATAAAAATAACTTTATTGCCAAAAAAATATGTAAATATATACGTAAATGCTAGACATAAAAGAGAACAATAATTAAGTATAACATTAATAATACTATACTAGTATTGAAAACATAATTATAGTAAGTACTACTTTAAGTTTTTGAGTAGATAGCAAGTTGGACAAGGCTCCAAATATAACTATGCTATAGGTATACTCGTAGTGTAGTCACCAAAAAGCTAAACCTTGCTAAACCTAAGTTTAATCCCTAGCGAGGCATTGTGACATGGTTTATTAATGGTTCAAAAAGACGTTTTTTACCACATAGGAATTAACTGACTTCAAAAAGTGGAAGTTACTCCATTCGACCTGTTTAGTGTATGTACAGACCTCCTTTTTGCTCTAGATTCCAACGGATGCGTAGGGATTTTGGCGGGAACGTAAACAATAAAATCGTTGTTCTTTATTCTCAAACACTTTAGTTTTTTTCAATATCAATGTGAAAAAGGGGTAGCATTTTACTAATTATTATTTGCTATTGCACATAAGTGTTAGCAAGCGATATGACCTGTGTGACGCGTCTTGCCCACAACGCTCCATAGGAGCTTCTTGTAAAGTAGCTTTATCTTGATAGTGTCGTCATGGCTTGAATATGACTGTGTATAATTATTTTGAGACATTATGATTATGATTTCGATTGTACTTTTTTCATTAAATTAAAACTTTCACTTGATATCATTTCTAAAACTAGTGCTAAAAATGTTTTTGTCGGTAAGTAGGTATATATATTTAAGAATAAAAAAAGTTCCGTGCATCCCTACCTCACTCCGGTTGAGTGGTAAAATTAAAAAGAGCCTCCACATTGCCCCCTCTGGTTCAATTAAGCCGGGATTGCGGCCGCAGTGACAGCCCGTTCATTTGGATTTATTCCCCATATTCGTTTTCACGCAACGGTAAATCAGTTATTGTAGAGAAATCGACTTAAATATCTTTTTTGTAGGTAAGTACTTACCTATCTACATAAACGGGCTTATGGCTATGCAAAAATCTCTTCTTGCCAGAATACTATGAATAATGTACAGAGCTCTAATCATCATCAGCCAGAAGACGTCCACTTCTGGACGAAGGCCTCCCCCTTAACAGGGAGCGGTTGCCATAATCCCCATGCTTGGCAGGCGGCTTGGATCGCAGAATGCTCACCACCGTTAACAGAGAGGACACTGCTGCCCGTCCTCCTCCGGACCCTCCGGTGGTTCTGGATGCAGTTTTAGGATATACCCAGGTCCAGAGCTCTAATATAGGCAAATAACTATGGAGTATGGATAATACGTTTTAGGTGAATTCATACCATAGATAACATTTAAATAAATTAAATGAATAAATATTCAATTTATTTGAGTTCATATGTACGTATTATCTTATTATTATTATCATCTTCCTCAGCCGTGCTACTCCAGGGTTGTTGTTTTTTTAAGTACCAACTTTTTTTTATCAACCGACTTCAAACTCCTACGGGACCACCTCGACGAATACATCGTTTCAGACAAAAACTATACAAAATCAAAAATTGGTCCACTATAATTGACGGAGAAGTCGGTGAACATGAGAGAGAGAGAGAGAAAGAGAGAGAGAGCTAAATCCTCCAAGGTGCATAGAAACATAAAAAACATACAGTCCATCCTACTTCTTCTTTTTTTAAGTCTGTTAAAAATGGCCAATGGTGGAGAGATGCACAGAATGTGACACGTTGTACAGACAGTGAAGAAAAATAACAAATTATATACAGTGGAAAATAAAGTAGGTAAACATAGGAGGAAAAAAATAATTATTGTACTTTTTTTTTATACTTTCTCAGAAAGTAGGGAATTAATTATTTTTAAACTTAATATTAACTTATGACTCCATCATTTACATGACATAAAAATATAATCAGCAGTAAGCAACCCTCGAAGGGTGATCGAGCCATCTCCATCACGCTGGGCCAGATGCGGGTTGATGGATTCAGACGCCATGGAATTTGTTCTTCGGATTTAAGCAGGTGTCCATGGACACTTGAATTTATATGACAAGACAGCGAAGCCAAAATTATGACAGAAAGCTTTTTGAAATATATGTCACTGTCAGATTTCACGCAAGACGAGACTTACCGCCAGTGCTGCCATGTGCACCGTAATTACGATAAATGCACCGTAATCAGCACTAAAGGCTTAGGACATTTCCCTTATGCAGGCGGCCTAGTGGTACAAATTTCCCATACCTCCTTGCATGAACTAGGCAAAAATGTCTCATGCGTTTACCATCTACCGTCGAAACATGACAACGGTGATGAAATCTACCGTAATTTGCAGAGGTGCGTTATATTTGTGAAAAAAACTTCATGAGTAACCCACTGAACAGTTTTTTACTACGTTTGTTTATTTATTTGAAAAAGAGAATCCTTATGTAGCTTAAAAACGATAATCAGTTAAAATTTACAATGACATCTTGGCAGCATCGTGTCATTGCTGCCTTTATTTATGAAATTTGTGAATTCATGCGGAATACGAGCGTAGATTTAGCAAGGTCAACGAAATTACCGGAATGTAATCGCGTAACTAAACAAACATACAAAAAACCTGACAGTCGAATGGAAAACCTCCTTTATTGAAGTCGGTTAATAAAATCAGAACATTAACAAAAATGAGGAGGTGCTTGTATCAGATTCAGACATTTTTTGTTTAGCTATATTTTTATTAATACCTATCTATGAAAATATTCTGAATAACAGTCATATTCTTATAGTAATATTGTAGTTATTCCAATAAAAAGTGACTTGTGCGATAAAATTGTTGTTATAACTAAAAATGAGTACACCGTATTTTCCCTAGGACAGAATTACCGTAATTTCTTAGAATCTACCGTTTTTTTTACTTAGAATAATCGTAAGCCTACATTTTGTCATGGCAGCACTGCACCACGCCTTTTTTTTTTTTTTGGAGTTTTGGCGGGAACGCGAGAAAATCTTGTCGCTGCATTGTATTATTTTCCAAAACTTGTGTTTTTTCGAGTGTTACGGCCTTACCTAAAAAAACTTTTCAACCGTTAGTCACTGCTTAAGATGTTCTGCCATCTTCTCTCTGACGTGAAGTTGCACGTGCTAGAAAAGGACAGAGAAGTTTAAGCAGTGACTAAGAGAATCGAGATTATTTTAGGTAAGGCCGTTAATGCATAAAAATTGGTGGCGTTTTATTCATTAAATGCTGATTTACGAGCAAGAGTGTGGGCAAGTGATATAATGTAGTGAAACGTGTCTTTTCGTGTTGTTTCCAAAACTCCGAAGAATCTTGTATTAAAGTTGCCATGACTTTACTAGGGCATGATTGGACTTGACTGTGACTTACTGTGTGTGACTTGGACTGTGACTACGACTCATTTAACTGGAGAAAGAAGGATCGATGAAGAAAAATGTATTCGGCTGAAGGACTAGTATCCATGGCCAGGAACTATTAAAAACCAACAAACCAAATCTTTTTGTTTTGGTTTCTAATTTTTATTTATTTATTTCGATTTGAGGACGAGGCATTTTTCGTTACATAGGTACCGAGGCTGTTCATATTCAGTGTAATTGCGTAAATAATTTCCGCAGAAGTGTTTCAAACACACTTTTTAGCCGCATTTGTTTAGAAAATCTATTTCAGTTGCAGAGTTGACCGGCAAGATGACGAACAAAAAATCCAAAGTCTCGTCGGCTAAAACAACCGGCCAAACAAAAAAAGAAAAGAAGCAAGGGGTATGTAAGCTATCATAAAAAAACAAATGATAGATTACTTAATATAGATAGATGTTATCTTTTCTGAAAACTCTCAAAAAAGCTATTAAAACTTTATCAGCCGGTTTTATAAACATAACATAACCTAGAACTAGTAATGAAAACTATAAAACGCGACCATATTTCAAAGGAGACAGGGAGTATATTCACGTAACTATGCTCTTGCGACAAGACTTCTTATGGTCACTACAGCTACAGGGAATATTCATGTTTTTTTATTTACTCACAAAAAAGCTGACTCGCACAAAAAAATACCATCGCAATTAAAATTTAAATATGTGTACAAATAACGAAGTTATAAACATTTTAGTTTCATGTTAGACAAGGAGGGCACTATAGTGGCTAATGACGTCAAAGTACATGATTCCGAATAAATTCAAAAGGGACAAATGACAGCCTCCCAAATACTTTAAACGCTTACCAATATTTCAGAACTTTACCAGCCGATGTCAATATTTTATTGTTTTTAACATCAGATTCAGTTAAACTCTCCACTTATCCTATTATTTTTAATCATTGAAACACCCTATTGCTTAAACTAAATATTATAAAAGTTTATTTTTCAAATGTTATTGGGTTTAAACCCGTGCTGAAAATTGCAATCGGTTCACATCTAGGCAATGTAGGGATGAGAAATATGAACCGGCTAGGCCAATGTATTTTTATCTAATACCCACTACGCTGGCCCAGTTGAGGGTTAGTGTATTCACACAATATACATTAACATGAATGCAAAAGAGATCATTTAGTTCAGGCCCGGGATTTGAACTCGCAACCTCACGATTTGAAGTCCAGCGGTCTCGAATTAGGCTACTTGGCTTATTAGGCTCTGTGGTCACAATGATGAATTACAAATCGTGACACCACTTGGTTGCGTGCGCGGGTCAATTGTCGCCACGGACCAACACAAATACCCCATCTACCCGACCTAGAATAGGTAACGATTATCTAGAAAATACAACATAAGACTACATTGAGCATTCCCTCATAATGAAGTATCTATCTTTCGAGAGGTCCCAGTGTAAGATGGTGCAAGATACAACATATTATTATGCACGAAGATATCGTTACAAATGATCAGCCGAATTTAAACCCTCTTAAACGTTACTTTGTTATTTAAGTTAAATAAAGTCATGCACATAAAACTATTAGGTCCACGCGAGCGAAGCCGCAGGTACAGCTAGTTGTATATAAGTATATTATACAAAACTGTCAATCTCTTTTCCAGGGTGGATTTGTGAGATTCATCTTATACTCTGCTGTAGCTCTCTTATTGGCTTATGCAGCAGCTTGCTACCTCACTAAAACCCCAGATTTGCCCCAACCAGATGTCAACCAGTTTTGGGGAACATATCCAATGGACCCAAACCCCGACACATCAATCAGACCATTCAAAATTGTGTTTTCCAATGAGGTATGTAGACCTTCAAAATTTGCTCCGTATCAGGACTATCAGGGTAAATGACGATGTTGGCAGTATGCCGGTATGTTAAAACGTTGTATAAAAAAAAACAACTAATTATTACTAGCCTTTTTTTTTCAGTCATGTGACGAGTCGAGCAGGACCTGGTGGTAAGCGTCACGCCTGCCACTAACAGTAGCAGTGCCAGAATTGTGAACTTTCAAACACAATCCTGCACTGCACTGCACTGCGCTCGTCACCCTGAGATAACTGATGTTAAATCTCTTCATATACCCAGTAATTTCTCTGGCCTTATGTGTATTGTCACTTCATCGAGTCTTAGAGCGACCTGTTTATATTAATTCATGGTCTCCGCACATGACTACCCCATATCTACCCGCATCAACTCGCTACTTGCCGCGCCCGACGCCAGGTATCTTTGTGACCAATAAATAAATATTGGTGGACATTTTTCACAAAGAAATATAAGATATAATATTATAACTAATAACACATCACATTTATAATTTGCAGATAGTTAACGACCTCAAAGACCGTCTCCTTCACCACCGCAAGCCACCTCTACCGCTAGAGAATGCGGGCTTCACATACGGCTTCAACTCCAACTTCCTAACACAAGTGGTTGACTACTGGCGCAATAAATACAACTTTAAAGACAGGGAAAACTTCCTCAACCAACATAACCACTTTAAAACTACAATACAAGGACTGGATATACATTTTATGAGGGTTCTGCCAGAAAATGTAGATGATCTTGAGGTAAGTGGAATTATTAGTTTTTAACTAAATCATATATTTTTAATGAAGAAGGCGTATTACACTGTTGACATGTTTTTAACAGACACAAATGTAAATTGACATTCGAATGCCTTCTATCTGATTCTTTATGACCATGCTTCTTATTTTTTTTATTTTATTGTATCCTCTTTCTATTAGATAGTTAAGGATTAGTATTAGATCAATAAGTCTGTAAACCCCTGCAGGGTAGAAGCTAGCGAACTAAATGTATTTAATTATAATGGATCTGTATATTACCTAGTGTTAAATAAATCATTCATTCATTCATTCATATAGGATAAGATCAACAACTTAGAATAGAACCCGTGTGTACAATAATAATGTTGTGAAGAAATATTGCAGAATTTTTTGACAATTAATAATGCAGACCTTTTTTCTATTAGTGTCAGACTGGTGACCTTGTGTGGCATTTATATGTGAGCGCTGTTATAGGTCGGATTGTATATTTCTATAACAGCAACCGTCGAGCCGCCCGAGCCCCCCAAGCCCAAGCCGTCGACGCAATGGCCTTCGCTTCGGTCAATAACTAAAAGCAATCTTTCGGGCAACCTATTAATCATCATCAGCAGAGAGACATCCACTGCTGTACGAAGGCCTCCCCTGTAGACCGCCACACTGTACGACAACCTGCCATTTGCATCCACCGGTTGCCTGCGACTTGTACAATGTCCCCGCCCACCTATATATATATATATAGTGGGAGGCCTACCTACGCTGCGTCTTCCGGTTCGCGGTCGCCACTCAAAAACCTTTCTTCCCCATCGGTTATCAGTTCTGCGAGCGATGACATTGCCTATTGTAAATACATAATAATCATGAAATTATATATTTGCAGGTGGTACCTCTCCTTTTGCTGCATGGATGGCCAGGCTCATTCCGTGAGTTCTATGAGATGATCCCCGATCTAACGAGAGCTCACGAAGGCAAGAGCTTCGTATTCGAAGTTATTGTGCCAAGTCTGCCTGGGTTTGGATATTCACAGGTATGTCTTTAATTTGTTGCATAAGTATAGTATTATATTACCTTTGGCACCACGGACTGCGGAGACCGGGCTTTTTATCAAAACATTTAATAAAACGCAATATATACACTATTATTATTTATATTATTGGAAAACAATTAAACAATTACTTAAAATGTTAATTACAAACATTCACATTAAATATTTATTTTGTCGAGTTTTTGTGCTAAGGGTACATGGTGGGGCATGTACCCTTAGCACAAATCCCCCGGCTTAGGGAGTGTCTGATATTACCTATTATAATTACCTATTATATTAATGTGATACAGCAAATATTTTTTAACCCTTACTTTTCTGATTACCTGATTGGGGGATATCCTGGAACACTTACAAAAAAAGTTCATTCTAGGTGGCACTGACCTTAAATATTTTTAAATGTTATCCTGTTTTTGACTGACAATTATAGTCACCGCCATCTATCGAGTTGATAAGAAGTACTTTTTTTAAACAATTTTGGAATATCTCAAACAAGTAGAAGTTATAAAGTATTTTATACACCTGTTCCAGGGTACAGCGCGGCCTGGTCTAGGCCCGATGGAGATGGCGGTTATAATGAACAATTTGATGCAACGCATCGGACTCCCCCGCTACTATGTGCAAGGTATTTTTACCGTATTTTTCAACCGCGCGATGTATAAAAAGAATAATAATGATGATGATAAAATAGCCTATGTTCTATTCCGGGAAATAAGTTATATCCTAATCCGTTCAGCTGGCGTGGAAAAAGTAACAAACACACACATACTCAAACTTTCGCATATAATATTAGTGTGATAGTGTGAACGCCAAGATCTAGGTGACGTAATGTAGTTTGTATAGTTACAGTTTGGTTCCACTTGCACGAACAGTTAAACAGTAGCAGGGGCCATTCTGAACGAATCAATAGGCTAGATGACTGTTTTTTTTATTTGTCCTATTAAAATGTGGCCCATAAATATATCTGAATAATGAAAAGAAAATGAAAATCTGATCAAAAATAAGCAACTTATAAGCATTTTAATATCATGCTAGACAGAGAGGCGAAACAGCAAATCGTGACGTCACTTCTCTGTACGCCATATAAATTCTATTCTGACAAGTAAGGCGTGACGTCATTTTTTGTTTTGTGGGAAAGGGACAGAGTTGTCTCTAACAAAAACTATAAACGCTCAATATCAGAACATTATTAACCGATTTAAATTATTTTTTCAATAAACATACTATATTTATTTAAATTCTTCATCAAAGCTATTGGTTTCAACGATATAAACATCAGTCATCTACCCAATTATAGAACATTTAATAAGCTTTCGACACCCTACAAGATATATTTTGTGAAATAGAACTCGATTTATTCAAAATCTACAAGGATGATGTCTCAAAGATGGCGGCCGACGCCATCTTTGTGACGTCATAACTACCCCCGTCCCGACTTCTGAGACTTACGACTGGCAGTTTCGTAATCTAGAGATAACAAGAAATACTTCCATACCGGTCGCATATAGGTATACAATCTGTAATAAAAAGGTTCAGCAATACTAAAGGGTATATGTACTCATCATTATGAACAACTTTTACTATGGGACCAACCTTGAAATCACGAAAAAAAACAGCTGTTCCATACAAAAGACATTGCATTTGCCTCCTTTAGTCCTGTCCATCCAAAGGTTGCCTGGAAGAAATCGCTTAAGGTGATAAGGCCGCCCCTTGTACTGCCAAATAATGTACCTACCCTGATTATTACTAAGTTGTTCTATATTTCTGGTGTGCAATAAAGATATACAGGGTTATAAGGAAAGGGTATGCTAAGCCGAAAACCCGTTAAAGTAGTCATCATTCTGAACAACTTTTGTTCAGGCAGTTTTCCGGAAAACCTAATCGTTTTTGAGATACAGCCTTTCAAAGATCTCGTGAAAAAACTACGTGTTCAACCCTAGCATCAGCTGATCTAAAGGTCAATGGTCACGAAACTCCTCAAAATGTAGAAACAATGCAGTGCAGTAACCCAACTTTGCTGTCGGAGCAGAGTAGGTACATGTCGCCGCGCCGCGCCGCCGCTGTCTCAACGATGACTGTATTTATTTCGCACGAGTCACTTAAATACCCCAAGACCCCTTTGATTCCAGGACTCACATAAACTCAGACTAAAAAAAATCCAAGATAAGATCAGATATCAATCGATAAGATTGAACGAGAAAAAATAAATAAAAAAAAGAGAAATAAAAAAAAGCAAAAGTAACAAGAGAACTCATGAACATTTTGAAGAAATGATAGCTCAGTTGGTTATGCGATCCACTTCCACTTGAGCTTTCGGTGAACGAAAACACCGTGAGGAAACCATAGCATCATGATAGGATACTTTCTACTACTGCTCGCCTGACTCAAGTTACTAATCTGTCACCAAGCACCTAACAGTGTTTGAGCAGCCTCACTTTAGAGCCAGTTCCCATTCCAGACTAGGCTTGCTACAAACTTCCGTTACTGTGTCGCTTACCTACTATCAGGCGATCCGATGTTCAAATGCCTAATCTGCCAGTCTGGCATAATAAAAACTAGTAATTAGTTTTTTTGTCGTAAGTTGGGCAACTGTTTCGCACTGTACTGGGACACTGAGATGAGCACACTTACATCTTTATTGTTATAAAACGCACACATATGGGCATACGCACGTGTGTGCAAAATCCCAATTAAAGAATAAAAGATGTACAGATAAGACAATGTTTGAGCTTTGCGCGTTGGAGTGATGCCATGACTTAGATAACATGTAAATGTAAATCTCGATTGCTTATTCTATCTATCAGAATCAGACAGTCTATCAGCTGACGTTAATGTAAGACGCGGTTGTTGTGGGTGTTTCATTAATCTAGGATGTATGCATAGATGGAGGCCCTTAGGTGGCCTCATGACTTGCCCTGATGGCGGGGGATTAGAATACGGCATCGGTATCCCCTGCCTTTAGAAAGTGCTTACTAAAAGGGGACTTCTGGGTTCGGGGCTAGCTAGCGGTGAGGTTCTAACCACCTGCATAAACGTGCCTGGGAAGGACGACAACGTCGAATGGCTGACGTTGTGGCAGGCGGAAGCGTCTCAGGACAGCTTGTAGCTGTCCCGAGAGGATCTGAAGCGCGGTGCTGAGGGCTCCGGTGCGTTCCCTTGGAGATCCCGGAGCCCTCGGTCAAGCACCAAGGCAGGCCACCGAGGGGTGGGGGGCTTTAGTGGGTATAATCCCACATAACCCGGCTGCACCCCAAAGCAGTCTGGTATCTTATGAAGATTTCCCCCTCGTAAAAAAATTAAAATTGGCCTTATGACACTAAGGCCATCCACTCCACTCTCAGGGAAGGAACGTTAGGTAATTACGTGGTTTAATACTTTGTGATTAATTTGTCACTTCTGTAATGTTTTTGATCACTACTTGGCGGTGCGCGTAAACACTTGTTTTAAAAAAGCCGCAAAAGAAAGCCGGTCTTTGGCGGGCGGGCGGCATTTTTTGGAAAGAAAGAGAGAAACTACCGGGAAAATCTACTCACCTGCTCATCAATTTTTATTTTGTTTAATTAGATTATTTAGGAATGCAGTCTGTTGCTGGCTACCGATTCGTGCGTATATCGACAGCTTTTGTTAACGGTTTTTTTTGCGATTACTTTTGTTATTTGTTAATTTCTTTTGTTACTTGTTAATTTATTTCGTTACTTTGTTTTGTTGTGTTTGTGATAGTTTTAGTTAAAAATGGTAGAATACTCCAACGCGGAGTATTACAATATGATGCTTTGCGTAGGAAAATGTGACGGTGTGCTGACAGCAGCACGGGTACTGTACGGAGAACGTTTTCCCAATCGTGCGTTACCCTCTTACCACTGCTTTCGTAATTTAACCCATCGGTTATTTAGTACGGGCTCTGTTCGAGCGCCGCATTCGGAAGGAAGACCTGTACCATCCAGTCAAACACGTACAGCACTGGAGGACTGTGTGCTCGAATACTTCCAGGAAGACCCAAGACGCAGCACTACCCGTGCCGGTCTTACCTTTGGCATTTCTCAGCCGGTCGCGTGGAAGATAATCCGTGGCGATGGCCAGCACCCGTACCACGTACAGCCCACGCAGGAGCTTCTTCAGCGAGATTACGCCCCTCGGGAAGATTTTTGTCGTTGGTATCTGGAGCAGCTAAATGACGATGAACTCGGTTTCGAGAACAGTTTTGTGGACGGACGAGTCCACATTCACGAGAGGCGGGATAGCAAACATCCACAATGAACATTTCTGGGCTCATCACAATCCCCACGTGTCGAAAGAGAATAGTTTCCAGCAAAGGTGGGCCATCAACGTATGGGCGGGGATAGTTGGCTCTCGCCTTATTGGTCCGGTATTTCTACCGAGTAGGCTTAGTGCCGAAAACTACATAAGATTTTTAAGGACGGAACTAGAAGATTCGCTGGAAGAGTTTCCTCTATCCGAGTATTACAGACTGATCTTCCAGCACGACGGCGCACCAGCTCATTATGCTCGCGACTGCAGGGCCATATCTGGATGAAAGATTCTCCACCTGGATCGGCCGCGGAGGACCGGTTCCCTGGCCACCTCGCTCTCCGGACCTCACTCCACTGGACTTTTTTTTATGGGGCCACGTGAAGTGCATGGTGTATGCGGATGAATGCAGCAGCGAGGACGACATGCGTGCACGAATTGTGTCCGCCTTTGAGAGCATACGGACTACTCCAGGGATGCTCTCAAAGGCAACAAAAGCAGTTCGTCGCCGCGCTGCCCTCTGCATCGAGATGCAAGGACGCCACTTCGAACCGTTCTTGTGAATGGACCAGGTAAGTAGTTAAGAGATTATTAAATCATTAAGCTTTAGGTACTTGTGGGTTTGGTTCCAAGTAGGCAATGGTGTGTGTTCAATTTTGTTTTCGGTCGCGGGACGCAGCGCGGGCGCTGGGGAGTTTCGGGGCGGGCGGGCGGCGCCCATCGCCCGTCTTGGGGATGTGTGCGTGTCGAACCGCGCGTGCTAGTGTGCGTGTACTGATAGACCGCGTGCTAGGGTTGTGCAATTTTAGAACAGTTTTTTTTTTGTTAGTTTTGTATGAAAATCAAAATATGCTCTTTTCCTTTTGAAACTTTCAGGATATAATGGTTACAATAGTTTTGTATGAAAATCAAAATATGCTCTTTTCCTTTTGAAACTTTCAGGATATAATGGTTACAATGTATACATTCAAGGGTTTTTGGCTTAGCATACCCTTTCCTTATAACCCTGTATTGTATTGTATTGTAAAATACATACATTGACCTTGGACAAAATGTACGGAACACGGTGTACAGCTGAGTTTTCTTGATTTCATAGTTGGCCTCATAACAAAAGTTGTTCATAATGATGAGTACATACATACCCTTCAGTATTGTTGAACCTTTTTGTTACACATTGTATAGAAGAGGGGGCTACAAAAATCGTGTTCAGATTCAGATATTTATTGTCATTCCGTACAGTACATGGTGTTTATAAAAGTATGTAATTTAGAAATAAAATTATAAGAGAGGAGAATATGAATTGATTGATTTGAATTTTTTTTAGTATAATATATTATGTGTTATTTGATTATACATGTTGATTAAAATAACAGATAAAACTATTAATTATTGTTATTAATTATTAAGTTAGATTTTATGAGTCAATTTTATTAATTTGGTGTTGAAGACTCTTTGAACATTTGCTAGGTATAGACAGACTATTTGCTTACTTATTCAAACTTTCACGTATTGAGCATGTACTATGTTTTTATCCAGGTGGAGACCTGGGTCACACGGTAGGCTCGATCATGGCGACCCTATACCCGGATAATGTGCTGGGATTCCACACCAACTTCCCGGCACTCGTGTTCAATCCACTCGCTCAGATGTGGATATCCCTCGGTAAGTTCACATTAATATTAGCAAGACAACGAATTCCCGTCCGAACCGATGTTTGAATAATGAATTTGAGTATTGGGTCAAAATCGTTATTGTAGGGTCATAGTCATTATCGTGGGGTCACAATCAATGATGATAATCATTTTGTAGGCATAGTCAATATTGTGGGGTCACAGTCGTCATTGTGGGGTCATAATCATTAATGTGGGGTCACAGTCATTGTTGTGCAGTTACAGTCACCATGGTTGGGTCATAGTCATTATTGTGGGGTTACATTCATCATTGATAGATAGATAGATTAACTCTTTATTGCTCACACCAAAGAAACATATATACAAATTATTGAATAAATTAAATACTAATGGTTTTTATGCAAAGAAAACAAACTGGACTATTACTAGGTACGGTAGACACTGACGGCCTTACTTAAAAAAACTTTTCAACCGTTAGTCACTGCTTAAGATGCTCTGCCATCTTCTCTCTGACGTGAAGTTGCACGTGCTAGAAAAGGACAGAGAAGTTTAAGCAGTGACTAAGAGAATCGAGATTATTTTAGGTAAGGCCGTTAGTTACTCCGTCTACGAGATGGGCTGACTAGGCGTGGCTGTTTATTTTAGTGCCACAGATCAAAAATATGATGCTGGTTTTCAAAAGTCAGTGTTTGTTGCAAAAATCACAGAAAAGATGCTTAATTACGCGCGACGAGGCTAGCGTGCGGGCGGCCACTGACCTCAGCCCTGCATTGTCCCCTCGGAGCGGAGCGCCGCCCGAACATACCTAAACTGCGGAGTGACACTCCCTGAATTCAGGTTGATTCAGTAGTGCTATCGACCGCCCCGCGAGTCCCGGCAGGATTGTTCGGAAAGTTAGTGTTTCGATGTTTATTTAACAGGATCGATTTGGCCGTCTTTTATGGAGATTCCAGAGTTGCAGGACCGGCTGTATCCGCTCGGCAATAAATTCGCAAATAACTTAGAGGAAACCGGATTCATGCATATTCAGGCCACGAAACCCGATACTGTTGGTAAGTAGTGAGTGCAAACTACCAACTTCCCTTTAAATAAATAAATATCGGTGGACATTTCACACAGCGGCATCTAGCCCCAAACTAAGCAATGCTTGTACTATAGAAACCAGATAGCTGATACAATACTTATATACTTTTTTTTGATGTCATCCAGGTATTCGAAGTTGAAGTCGGTTGTATATTTTTTTCAAAGTTTATTATCATTATGTGGACAGGACGTTGTCTGTGTCTATATTTGTTCGACGATAACTTGCGAACCGTTGGTTGGATCTTTATGCAATTTTGTAAGCAAGTAGTTCGTACAAATACAGTTATCAAGTTCGAATATGAGACAAATTGGAAGATGTGCTGGTCGCAAGGTCTCGGTTCGCAGCGAACTAAAGTACAACCTGGGGTCGTTTAAGAAAAACGTGAATAGGTATCTCCTAGGCAAGCATGTTCCAGCGTCGATCACATCGTCACTACCCATCAGGTGAGATTGCGTTAAAACGCATGCCTAGTAAGTTGTAAAAAAAAACAACTAGCTACCGCGATTATGTTGTGAAACAAGCTCCCGATATAAGAACGCACAAGTATCTTTAAAAAAAAACAACTTCAAAATATTAGCAAAATGTAACAAAAAAAAACTCATGGACTCGGTGGACGTGTTTAAAAAAACATGCATACAGTCGAACATGTAACCTCCTATTTTGAAGTCGCCAACAATGACGATAGATATCTCGTAAATAATCTGTTACCAAAAACCAAGTTCGTGCATCACCCAGGTTCAGCCCTCACCGACTCCCCCGCCGGCCTAGCCGCCTACATGCTTGAGAAGTTCTCGACGTGGACCGACCCCGAGTTCCGGAAGGCTTACGACGGGAACCTCCTGAAGAAGTTCTCCTTAACGCACCTCCTCGACAACGTGATGATATACTGGGCCACTAGCAGTGTGACGACCAGTATGCGAGTTTACGCTGAAACCTTTAACTCCAAGTCTTATTCTTTGGTCTTTGATCAGTAAGTATAACTTTTTTTTCTTTCAGTAAGTAAATGATTCTACCATAAGTATGTTTTAGAGCAGGGGTCTCCAAAGTACGGCCCGCGGGCCAAGACTGGCCCGCGAGCGCCACCAATCCGGCCAAGACCGGCCCGCGAGCGCCACCAATTCGGCCAAGACCGGCCCGCGAGCGCCACCAATTCGGCCAAGACCGGCCCGCGAGCGCCACCAATTCGGCCAAGACCGGCCCGCGAGCGCCACCAATCCGGCCAAGACCGGCCCGCGAGCGCCACCAATTCGGCCAAGACCGGCCCGCGAGCGCCACCAATTCGGCCAAGACCGGCCCGCGAACGCCACCAATCCGGCCAAGACCGGCCGGTGAGCGCCACCAATTCGGCCAAGACCGGCCCGCGAGCGCCACCAATCCGGCCAAGACCGGCCGGCGAGCGCCACCAATTCGACCAAGACCGGCCCGCGAGCGCCACCAATCCGGCCAAGACCGGCCCGCGAGCGCCACCAATCCGGCCCTTTTTTATTTATTTTTATAAATGAAATGAAACAAAGGCATCATACAAATTAATAATCAAATGTTTAAAACTGTAATGATTTATACGTTTTTAAAGCTTAAACAGGAAGAAAAATGATGACCTCCGACAGGACTCCGTCCTGCATACGAGCAGTCTCTATGGGTTTCCGTCCCAACTGCTTTGCCAATTAAGCTACAGAAGTCTCTGCCTTAGATGCCAAATTTCTCAAACCGTTACACCTTTACATACCACACCTTTGCCAGTTATTCAACCGCCAAGCAGTAGTGTGCAAGCATTACTGTGTTCCAGTTTGAAGGGCAATGTTACCAGAGAAATGACTGGGTATGAAGAGATTTAACATCTAATATCTCAGGGTGACGAGCGCAGTGCAGTGCGGCGCAGGATTGTGTTCGCAAGTTCACAATTCTGGCACTGCTACTGTTGGTGGCAGGTGTGACGCTTACCACCAGGTGAACGTCTTGCTCGTCTCGTCACATCACAGTATAAAAAAAAAACTTGCCAATAAAAAACTGCATAATATTTTTGATCTGTGGCACACAAAATGACAGACATGTCTGGTCAGCGCCATCTACGATGAGCTTTTATTTTGTCTGTCTGAAAATGGCCCATTGTTTGAAGTGGGTTGCTAAGTTTGTGTATTTAATTTTTTGTATTATTTGTCCAACAGAATCCCTACATCGGTGCCGACATGCGGCATCAAATTCAAATACGAGCTGGCTTACAATCCCGACCACATACTCAAGATGAAATACAACAACTACCTCCACAGCACAGTGGTGGACGACGGCGGTCATTTCGCGGCGTTAGAAAACCCAGAACTACTCGCGAATGACGTTTACAACGCTGTCAGTTTGTTTAGGAAGTTCCACAGACAAAAGTAAGTTATAAATGTAACGTAGAAATAAGTTACATGCAAGTTTAGATGGAGTCATGGTTTTGTGACATTAAGATTTGTTTGAATCATACATATCACGGAGTCAATAGCTGAACGAAGGTCTCCCCCTTAAAAAAATCAAAATTAATTTATTTCAGGTTCCCATAATTATACACATAATTAAAAAGATAATATAATAATTTTAAAAAATAACAATTTAATACGGGGGTTGCACGCTTTGCTTGAAAATCACGGAATGCTCACCACCATTAACCGAGAGGACGCTGCTGCGTCTTCCGATGGTTCTGAATGCAGCTTTAGGACATACCCAGGGTACTGAATCATACATAATATATGGAAAGAGTATTAAACCGAAAGGATAATGCTTATGTTTTTTAGTATGAAACCAACCCTGAAAACCAAGGAAAATCTGAATCGGCTCTATTGATTACACAATTCGTTCTTTGTAATTTTCTGCAGTTTTCACCTATTATCAATTTGCTAGATGACCCAGTGAACTTCGTACTACCACCTAAAGTTTTTTCCTAAACCGCCCCAATATAGAGACGACCAAAAAAAACTATTCAATCGAGCCACTTTCGACTTTTTGCGAGAGTAACGAACGGCAATTGATCATCTTAATATAAATCATATAATATAGGAGCCCGCCCCGCCTATATAA
This sequence comes from Erannis defoliaria, assembly GCA_905404285.2. Lineage (NCBI taxonomy): Eukaryota > Metazoa > Arthropoda > Insecta > Lepidoptera > Geometridae > Erannis > Erannis defoliaria. The sequence goes on from FR990090.1 coordinate 6,464,070, forward strand.
TCTATACAGGGTGACATTTAATACACGGGCATTATCTTAGAGGGTCATCCAAATCATCGTAATGAACAACTTTTACAATAAAATCAACCCGTAAATCGCGAAAAAAGTCGTAAAAGCATTTTTTGTATGGGACAGTCGGTTTTTTTAGTTTTCAGGGTTGGTTTCATGGTGCAAGTTGTTCATTGTGATGAGTTGAATGACCCTCTAAGATAATGCCCATAAATTCAATGTCACCCTGTACATGGGCTCAATCCTAAATGATATACTTAAAATTAAAAACCCTGCAAGTTAACTAACGTTCATTAACTTCTGCTCAATACCTAAAAAAATTTGCAATATTAACTAACATACTTTAAGCGGCGTTTTTAAGTAAGGCCTACAATTAATAGACTTAGCTAGGCATCTAATTATTATTCGTTGTTTCAGTAACCCTACAGCAGAACAAACCGTCTTTGACTTCATCGTAAACGACATACACGGTAACAAAATCAAACTAGACAAATACAAAGGCTACGTACTAATCATCGTCAACGTGGCTTCCCAATGCGGTCTAACAGAGACCAACTACAGTGAACTCAATAAACTACACGAAAAGTACTACAGCAAGGGTCTCCGTATACTGGCCTTCCCTTGCGACCAGTTCAACGGTCAAGAACCGGGCTCGTCCAAAGACATTTTAGGCTTTACAAAGCAAAAGGGAGTTTCGTTTGATTTGTTTGAGAAAGTAGACGTTAATGGGGAGAACGCGGATCCTTTGTGGAAGTTTTTGAAGGAAGCAAAGGGGGGTGCGTTGGGTGATTTTATAAAATGGAACTTTTCTAAGTTTATCGTTGATAGGAACGGGGTGCCCGTAGCGAGGCTCGGTCCTAATGTCAATCCGATGGATTTGGAACCTTATATCTTAGAACATTTGTAAAAGTCTAAGCTATAAGCATTGAGCTAATGTCTATAGAGTCACAATTGTGCAAAAAAAATGAGCGCGCCAAAACTCGGCGCACGCTATGCAGTGCGCTGACTTTTTTACCGACTTGAACTACGATAAGACACAAGCGCCCAAGCATACATTGAACACTATACAAGTGATATAACGTCTAAATTCGTGAACAATTGTGAACTATGTAATGCACGTATAGGTATGTACAACGGCATTCGGACGTTTTTTGATTGTTTTCACTTAGAGATTATGACTCTCTAGATATTAGCTCAATGGCTATAAGTAATTTTGTGTTGAATGAGGTCAATTGTAAAATAGTGCTTAAAAATATAATATGTCTTTAGTGTTAAGAGAAAAATACTTACTATGAAAACTGACGTGGTTTTGATATATTTTAATTTTATTTATACGCGGAGCAAGACGCGGCCGCACGCAGTTTAAGCTCTGTATTCACTCCTTGAAAAAGATCACCTGAGTTACTGAAACTATATTCGGAGTATCGGGCTTCATGAAACGTGAGTAATCTCGTATAAATAAAACAATTCGTGGTTGTAAAAACGCTAGCGTGTACACGTCACGCCACATTTAAACTGGGACCAATCCTTTTATAAAAACAGCAGTTATATGTGATTTGAATGTGAACATGGCTCATATTAATAGAAATGATCTATTAGATATAAATAAGTTGTATAGATTAAGTGGTGATAAAATAACGTATCTCTTAAAAGCGAAAGACTGAACAGCGTCGAAAAATATAATATAATAGGGGATCTGACTTTTACAATACAGCGCTATTCCAGTTTTAATACGTTTTTCAATCAAATACGTACTGCGCAGCGGCGGATTTATACATTTGCCGCCTACAGGCTATTCAAATTTTGCCGCCCCTCCGCGATTCATCGATGAGGGTGATATGAACTATTTTTTGTTAATGAAATTGTGCACTAAATTGCACAAGTAATACTTAATTACTATTAATCAAAAAATTTGTTCCATTTTTGCCGCCCCTAAAATCTGCCGCGTTAGGCTCTAGCCTACTCAGCCTGCTGGTAAATCCGCCACTGGTTCAACTTATTTTTCGATTGTTTCTGTGCTAGGGGCATTGATAGCTGTAGTTGTGTATGAAAAGATTACTAAGTATATCGGTTACAAAGTATACAAAATAAATAAATATCGCCACGTGCTCCTTCGTATTTGGAAAGTCAGCAAAAATTTTCTCCAGCTGTTACATCCCTTCTTATATTTTTTCGAACATAGATGTGTTTGTCTGTCTATATTTAAAGTATATTCGTATACTGGACGTTTCGGTAAATGACGGACATATTCTAGGATATCGTATAACATCATATTGGGAACAACTTATACTATGGACCTAACTCGGAAAATACAAAAATAAACAAGTTGTTCCAAAGAAAAATTTCATTCCCTCTCGACGAAATCTATGGAACAGCAGTCTTTTTCGCGATTTCAGATGCGATATCCTAGAATTTGTCCGTCGTTCACCGAAACACCCCGTATATTAACTCCCTAAAGGTGGCCGATGCATCTAAATGGACGCCGTCCAAATGGATTAATCCAAATTGATGCCTTCCATTTTTGTAGCCTACTACTTTCTACAATCGATCCATGGAAGACATCCTCGGTTACGAAGTAACTTTTATTTTATTGAATATGTGTCTGTAAGAATGACCGACTTAAAAAAAAGGATCAGTAATCAATGTACTTATGTTTGTATAATTATATCTCCGCAATTTTTTCAAAGACTAATAATAGATTTTAATGATTGTTTTTTTTTTACAATAATTGTTAATGATATACTTTTGTGGGGTCACTCAAGGGCTTTTGATTTTATTCCATATCATAATTTTCTATGTTTATAAATGGTGCTAAAACGTTATGGCAATTCAATAGGTAACCTACACAGGCCCAGATATAGCTTTCAACAAATGGGTTGTTGAAAGCTACAACAATAAAATAGAGTAAGTACTACAGGACGCGACGCGTCGACACGTCAGCTGCGCAACGCAGAATGAAATAAAAAAGGACGCAGTTTTGCACTTTCACGGAGCGTTTCGAGTGCATCCAAATGGCGTGGATTGCGTTTTTCGCATTCACGATCACTCCATGCCGATACATCCAAATGGCGTGGCGTGATTTGGAAATCCAATCTTGGACGCCGTTTTAAAAATGGATGCCGTTTTCAACATTCACGGACAGATTTTGGAATGCACCCACGCTTTTGGAAGGTTGTACGTATCGTCAGTGGCGGGATATTCCTAAATATCGTTAAATGTTTTTATGTCTCGATTGTACCTACAAAGTTTTGTAATGTTTTAAATTTCATACCTATTTTATGTAAATAAAAAATATATGATGAGTTAAACTTTTGTTTAATTCAACAAATGAGGTTCTAAAACGAAACTTTTGGGCTCGAGCCGCGTGCGTGGGCCAATGGATTAGGGCTCGTGCAGACTAGCGACTTTTACTTTTAAGACACCGACGATCGACGTTTTGCGACTGACTGCATCGATGCTGTATCGCGTTTTGGCGACTTGCTGCGTTCGATCACGGTACAGATACCAATACGAAAGCTAAACTGCTGCGTCTGGCGATCAGATGTGTAAAATCGCGATCAGTGGCTGCTTTGAGAGTCCCAAAAGTGACTTGATTGCTGTGTATGTACTTGTAGGTGTGGGATATGAAGCGTCTGTTTTTTATTTTAGCTCCTAGGAGCGTTCTGCCGCTAAAAGCTTCCGAAAGGGACTGAATCGCCAATCGCAGATGCTGAAAGTCGCTAGTCTGCCTGAGCCCTTATACAACGTGAAACAAAGGTTCAACAATACTGAAATATGTATGTACACATCATTATAAACAAATTTTACTATCGGCCCAACCTAGAAATCGCGACAAATATCAGCTGTTCCATACATTTTGTCCAAGGTCAATGAACTTTTTGTATGGATCAGCTGGTTTTTTTTTCCGTGATTTCTAGATTGGCTCCATAGTAAAAGTTGTTTATAATGATGAGTACTTTGATAAATTATATGTCTAGATAGACTGATGGATCCTAAACGCGTCGAAAAATATAGCGGTTAACCGTTAGCCTCTTATGCACGCACACTACAACAACGACATTGGTGCGACGCGAGTGTAAGACATGGCTGTCACGCACACTAGTATAATAATGTTGCCCTGTCATTTTTCGTTCATAAACAGTACGAGACTATCTAGACATATTATTTATCAAAGGATGAGTACACACATACGGCCTTACTTAAAAAAACTTCTCAACCGTTAGTCACTGCTTAAGATGCTCTGCCATCTTCTCTCTGACGTGAAGTTGCACGTGCTAGAAAAGGACAGAGAAGTTTAAGCAGTGACTAAGTGAATCGAGATTATTTTAGGTAAGGCCGATACTCTTCACTATTGTTGAACCTTTTTGTGACATGTTGTATATGTCGCGTCGGAGGGTGAAACGCTACAATATGCTACACGGTCTGCCTGCCTAGCCGGAGCTTGGACAGATCTTGTATAGTGTTCCGAGAGCTGGTCTCGCTGGCTTGCAACTCTGGCACCGCGGCTATCATCTGTGGGGACAAAAGGAGAATTCGTATGGGCTGAGTGGCTAGCCCTAGCGTCCTAGTTTTCAGGGACATAGATCATTATGGTACATACAACAAACTATAGTCATTGTCATACATCGTCGTCGTCAGCCATAAAAAGTCCACTGCTGGACAAAGGCCTCCCAATAGAGGGGTGTTGCCATAATCCCCACGCTTGGCAGGCGGCTTGGGGATCGCAGAATGCTCACCACCGTAAACCAAGAGGACGCTGCTGCCCGTCCTCCGGTGGGTCTGGAAATCCATTGTCATACATACTAATTGTTGAATAGTACAAAAAAAAAGTAAGTTCGTATAGGCTGAGTGGCTAGCCCAAGTGTCAGAGTTAATGTGCCGCCCGGAGGCCTCTGATATGGCTGACGGTTGTTGTTAAATAGTACTAAACTACCTACATATAGTTTTTTTTATTATAGCTGAGCATTACAGACTCCTGGGTCCATGGCTTTTGTCAAATCATACTTAACATGTTAGTAGTGGTAGGACCACACCTATGCCAGTTATTCAACCTCTAAGCAGTAGTGTGCAAGCATTACTTTGTTTCTGTTTGAAGGGCAATGTTACCAGAGAAATCACTGGGTAAGTAGAGATCTAAATCTCAGATGAGAGCGCAGTGCAGTGCGGCGCAGGATTATGTTCGCAAGTTCACAATTCTGGCACTGCTACTGTAATGGCCAGGCGCGATGCTTACCACCAGGCGAACGCCTCACTTGTCTCGTCAAACCATTGCACAAAAAAAAAGATCTATAAAAATATAAGGACATTACAATAGGCGCTCAAATTAAATAGCATTAGCCTTTTATTAGTGCACTAGATATAATTATGTCTGCCATTGTCTGCCTACCCTCGATGGGCAATTGGGCCATGTCCACCATGCTGGCCCAATTACGGCTTTATGGACTCGCATAGGTCAATGATCTTCTTCTCCAAGGCAGGTTTCCTAACGATTTTTTGCTTCACCAAAAAGACAGTGATATAAGTAATTTTAAAATCAAAATATGGAGGATTTACAATCACTAATACCATAGGATTATGCGAACACTAAACCCATAAATACGCACTAAAGTTGCCAAGAGATGGCGCCATTTCTCGGTAACTTTGGAATTGCACATCCGCACTTACGGTGTACAGTAACTGCAAATTGAGTTGCTATATTGTTGTAGCGCATAACGCCATCTCTTGGCAATGCTTAGTTCTACTGAGAAAGGAAACTACTTGGATACAAATATAGGATAAATTAAATACACAAGAAAAAGATACCATACTTTATTGAATGGACAATACTTACCGTAGATTCAACACAATCACTCTCTTTCAAAGTAATATTTCAACTAACTTGCGTAAAATGTTAAATATACATTTTTATACATAATATAAGTAATAGCCACCTCTTACATAACACTAAACCAGGAAAGTGTATTATGAAAAAGAGAATACACTAGAGCCGGCCAAGCGAGTTTAATACGAGTTTAAGATTTAATTTACCTTAACTTTTTTTTTTCTAAAATTATTACTTTTCAGAACTTTACTTTTCTAAAACAATACAGAATATGTTATCGAAATGTGGAATGAGACTACATGCAAATAATTCTGAATATAAAAATACAAGTTACTTACAAAAAATGCTATTTACCTTGATTTTTTACAATTTACTTCAAATATTACTCTAAATTACATTGCAAATACACTAAAATTGAGGACAGCATGAAACTAGTGGTGGATTTGTAGCTGTTTATAGTCATACGTCCGCCTTGCAAGACATTAAAACAGATAAAATTCACCACCCATCTCGATCTACCCTCAAAAATCAAATACGTTTGATAAAGCTAAACTTTGCTATCTCCTTTTCTGACACTTCCTACACTTCATGTTTTATTTACTGATAATATAAGAGTAGTAGTAAGTAGACGTGTGTAACTCAGCTCTGAACCGGTTCAAATATACAGATCACTAGAGAAGTTTGACTCGCCGAGTCACAGCTCAATCCAAAGCGCGGTTCACACGCAGCTCGCGGCTCAGCTGGTCGGATTCACGATATTATCACTTTTAGCGCATTACGGAACGCAGCAACAGAAGAGCGGTTGAACCGATTTTAGCCGAGCGACGAAGTGAGCGCGACGCGATGCCGAGTATGCACCGCCCGCGCCAATGTAAACCACTGGAGTCGGTTCGCCACAGATTGAATGAATCTTCTGAGGCATAACGAAGTATTTAGAGCGGAATGAGCTGATCTGTGAGTCGGTTCAAGAATTCAGCTCATTTGAATGAACCGTGATCTGAACCGCAGCTCACGAATATCTGTTGAGTTACCCATAGCTAGTAGTAAGAGTTTTTGATATAGCTAAAATATATGTTGTATAGTTTGATAAATAATATATCTAGATAGAGTCTCGTACTGTTTATGAACGAAAAATGACAGGCCAACATTATTATACTAGTGTGCGTGACAGCCATGTCTTACACTCGCGTTGCACCATTGTCGTTGTTATAGTGTGCGTGCATAAGAGGCTAACAGTTAACTGCTATTTTATTCCGACGCGTTTAGGATCCATCAGTCTATCTATAACACATAATTTATCAAAGGTTGTATAGTTTTCTGATATTGATAGAATTTGCTGTCATTCACTGATATAACTAAAACGTTGCCTTTTTATTGCGCAAAAACTCCCGTCACGTCAGCGAATTGGTTTTGCATAATAACCCCGTCGCGGACAAAGCAATTATAACTTTATGTTTCCTGACATAAAGTTTCTCATTCCTAAATAATAGCATAGATTAACTTATCAAACGTATCTGGGTAAAGATGCAGAATACTCAAGGTATATCCTTGATGACCTCGGCCAGCTCTTCCCTGGAGAACATGTGGAACATGGACCCTGGTGTCATGGTGACCACCTCCACGTTGCTCTCGGAGAGCTTCTCTTCCATCACCTGCTTGAGGATGGTCAGCGCTGACTTGATGGCTTCTTTCAGTGTCATCGACTTGTGGTACACTTCCTGTTATGTGATAAAAGGCTTGATAATACATTTTTATAAGTAATACATACTATGATGATAAGTAAGAAGGATAAGTTTTGGCGGGAACACGAAAAAATCATGTCGTTGCATTCTATTATTTTCTTAAACTTGTGTTTTTTCGCGAATTAATGATTAAAAATGGTGGTGTTTTATTCATTAAGTGTTGAATTACATGCACGAGTGTGGGCAAGTGATATAATGTGGTGAAACATGTCTTATCGTGTTGTTTTCAAAACTCCGTAGAAGCTCATAGTAAAGTAGCCACAACTTTACTAGGGCATGACTTGGACTCGACTATGATTAATTTCGTGTGACGAACTGTGATTTCATGACATATTTGACTTGATTTTAATTTAAAAAACTGGCAAATTCATAAACTTGACACTGGCAGAATGCACAACGTGCGATGCCAATAACTAAGAAAAAAAAAGATGAATATACATATTTACTGACAGAAAAACACACGTTAATAATAATAATAATTATAGAACTTTAGTAAACAACCATGATAGTTAAAACAGTGTTTTACTGACAGAAAGTTTCAAATAATCAATACAAAATCTTAATAAAATATATCAGCTTTTAGCTATGAGGCCACCACGTGTGGCACAAGTAATAGCTAGGTTCAAACCCAAGGACCGTACTAATGATTTTTTTAGCTGCGTACAGACGTTCCTGTGTTACGCGTAGTCTGAATACGCTGTCCACACGTACATTGGATACGCGTACAGCTCCTGTACGGACCGACACGAACCTGAACGAGAGGTCAATCGATCCATAGCGCTACGCGAACCCCGCCAGTCATCCACCATGACTATTTTCATTATTGAAACTCGATGAACACGCGTGTTTATTCATTTTGACGTCCAAATATAGCGTACTCGGACGGGCGCGTCCCCTTTGACGCGCGAGCTAGGTCGCGCGGCACGCGTACCCCATGAGTGTACGCGTAGCTAGTATGGCGTTCCAGGACACGCGTAACCGACTACGCGTAACATAGGACCGCGCAGTCCGTACGCAGCTTTTGAATTTTATGTACAGCTGCTGCCTGCTTTTGGGTAAAGGAAAACATTGTAAGGAAACCTCCATAAGTCCAGAGAAGACATTAATTGGCGTATATATATGAACCCCCACTACCGGCAAATGTTGGCACTAGCTTATAAGGTTCCGATTAGTACGTTTTTTTTAATGTACATAATAGCTCCTTTCCATCTGCCTGTCTATTGCCTGTTTTGATGCTTACATTTGTCTGAGCAAGACATAATTTTATTAATCTTGGCAAAAAAGTTTTGACACAAAACTTTTTCTACAACCAAAACTGTGAACTATCACAGCAGTGGGTAAATTTATGCAATGATCTGAATCCAATCTTAACATTATAGAACATGCCTCATCATTACCATCATCATCATAATCAGCCTATCATAGTCCACTCCTGGTCATGCCAAGGTAGACATGTTCGAGCTGAGTGCTCGATCATGTCTACCTTGGTTTAAACAACTGTTCCCTCCCCTTACGAAAATTAAATATTACCTTTAAACTTTGCTGAGCGCCTTCGCTGCCGGAGCCGATAGCTTTAGCGTCGTATTGCACGAACGTACCACTCGGGTCCATGTGGAATAACTGAGGACCCTTCTCGTCAATGCCTGAAAAACACCACATTCAGGATTACTAACATAAGCATGTTTGTGTAGGCTGAGTTTTAATGTTAGAGTTAATATGCCAAAGACTTCTGACATACACATTATAAGACAAATAAGTGGAACCAACAACTTAATGAGTCATTTGATCCAAAACGATACATTTAAAATACTTGTGCACTTGCACCACTTGACAAAAATGGTGGATGGAGTAAATGTTGTCTAGGAAATTACAGTTTTTTTGTGCCGATTTGAAGCGCCCTTTCAAGCACCTCCGGTACTAAAATTGTCATTTGTATCATTAATAGTATTAGGAAATATTAGTTACATAGACGCTCACACTGCTATCCGTTGGCTATCCGCGCCAAAATGGCGAAAATCAAATGGCTTCAATTTGTTATAGACAATATGATGTCCAGCGTACTTGTATAATAGAGGTCAGTGACTTGCCCCCATGCAAAGACTGACTGGATTGTCCACTATTTAACAATGTATCATTTACAATGTTCAATGTTTTACTATGTAACTTTGAGGATCAGGATTACTTACGTACAATTAGTTAAACTCAGTGTCAAGAATTCAATTAATGTTCTTATCAAATTGTTCTTCTTTAATCAAATTACTGCTGATTATTCGTAACAGGGGCCGTACTATGAGCGCCTATTCCGGGACCGAATACGCTCTGCTGCCGACGCTGCGCGACTGTGAATTTTATCGCCTCGCAATAAGGTTCGCTGTTACGCACTGTTGGCAGCTGAACCTATTCGGTCTCGCTATAAGCGGTTCACAGTACGGCCCCTGGTAATGTTACATGTTTATTGGTGGTTTTTTTTTCACACAGCAACATAGAACAAGCTTGTACTATGGAAACCAGATAACTGATAGAATACTTATATTTTTTAAGTTTCTTCTCTTATCTGCCATCGACTAGTAACAGTCATAATCAGATTTTCTGGCTTCCGAGATTAATGAAGCCAGGTTACTTATATGCAATTTTTTTTTGTAAATATATACTTTTATAATACATATTACATACTACACCCAGACACAGAACTAATATCTATGTTCATCACATAAGTTTTTGTCCTGGATGGGGATCCAACCCATGCCCTACAGCTCTAAAGGCAGATATGATACCAACTATATACAAAAAAAAGTATATAAGTATTCTATCAGCTATCTGGTTTCCATATTACAAGCTTTGCTTAGTTTGGGGCTAGATGGCACTGTGTGAAAAAAGTCCACCAATATATATTTTATTTTAATTTTTTACTGAGCTATAAATCAGTTATTGTAATAATGTATTTTGAGTTGGAAGGGCAGTCTTGTGGATATCCAGTTCACTAGATGTATAAATAAACATAATATCTTCTCTTCTCTCTCTTCTGGCTCTGGACTTAATGTATGCTAAAAGTTGGTGAAAAGCTGTTAATGTAATGCACCTGCAAACATAACAGCAACTCCGAAAGGCCTGGACATGGCGGTGCCACTGTCATCATCGCTGTCCCCGAACTGTATGGCCAGGTTGGAGACGGCCTGCGCACACGACTCCACGCTCATGCGCTCATTGTACACGAACCAGTGGTTCTGGCACTCTACACGGGCACGTTCCACCAGTGTCCTGTAAAATAGTTTGAATAATTCTTATTCTAGCTGAGAAGCCAAGGTTTGCAGACATGCTACAGAATGGTGAGACATTAATGAAATGTCTCACCATTATTCATATATAAACATTCACAGCTGTTCATCAATGGTGGATGATTCTCTGAACAAACCTGACAACACTTGATAAAACTCTTCCACTCTCTTTGAAACTTTCTTTATATTATTATGTGAGAAAAGTATGGAAACAGCTTTAGCAATGAAAAATATAGTTTAGAAAATAGTAAGTACACATCAGATTATCCTGTCATAGTGAGTTAAACAGCAAGATGCAGCTAGTTTTGCAACAAAACTATACAAACAAGTTATTAGGAATGGTCGCCATACCTCGAGTCAGCCATCAGGCCAGAAACAGCGCATGCAATATGCCTGTCCACCTCCACAATCTTTTCAATAGTAGTTGGCTCCATAAGAGGAGAGGTGATCCTCTTTTCCACAGATAATACTACTCCCTCAGATGTGCAGATTCCGATGGCAGTAGAACCCAGTTTTATAGCTTCTATGGCGTACTCCACTTGGAAGAGCCGTCCTTCTGGGCTGAAGGTGTTTACGCCGCGGTCATACTCAGAGCGGGTAAGAAACATCTGAGAACAAAATAACTTGGGGTCAACACCGGTCGCAAAGGTTAGGCACCATGACAAAGCGATTTGGATGATGTGAAATCTAAACGATTTTACATGGTATTCAAGTGAGATGTACCTTCGGTTACTAGGAGGTGATTAAACTACTAAAACAAAGTTTAAGTGTTGGGTAAAATAGAAATTCACTTTTATTTCTTCAACTTGGAAAGCATCAAGCAAAGCAACCAAACTCGAACTTTTCGAAGACGTCGAATCGAATTTCGAAAATGTCAGTCATGGAGCGTGGTTTGAAATACGGCAACAGTGGCCAAGATGCCAAGTGCACCAAAAGTAACCGACGCAATACGATAAAAAATTACTTGAACAGTGTTGGTTTTTGTAGGCGCTAATTGCGTTGCTGGCCGTATAATAATATTTCGGACTAAACATGCTGACATTTTAGGCCTACTGTCAATGAACTGTCAGAGTTGTTTTTTAAATTATGTGGCATATGCCGTCATTATTCAGCCGTTTTCAACCTTTAGCAGAAAATCAAAGTTTTTTATTTCATGGATGGGTGAAAAGATTTCACGCACTGCTGCTGCTGCTGCTCAACCATTTTCATTACAGAAATAAAATTTGAAAAATCATATTTTTATGATACAAACACAGACTATAAAATAGTAAGAAAAGACAAGCTGTCTGTCTTTCTAAAAAAAAACGTTTTGTTTACTATTGCGTGGCGTTCTGAACAAAGGTAAGTGAATACAACAGCTACAAACGCACACAAAGATTGATCTCTAATAAATTGTTGATCTACCAATTAAATAAAAAAGTATGGTTTTTCCTTTAGATTTTATTAGGTACTTATTTAGGGTTTTCACAAAATATACACCTCCTTTATTGGCTTCTAGGCTTTATAAACTTGCTAATGCTAATAAACTGTAAATACATAAAATTGTACGAGTCGTGTACCTACAAAATCCTTTGATTCCGACACAACCATTAACGCACATTGTGAAACCAATACAATAATCATAGAGGTATGAACTACTCTATGACAATAATGATGTGAATGTAGGCCGGCTTTCTTAAGTAAGTACATGGTATTTTACTCAAAGCCCATAAAAGAAGTGCGGAACACGTTTAGTTTAGGCACTCCTTGGAGTGGAATATCTTTGGAAAGGTTTTTATAGGTAAATACTTCTGTTACTTAGGCTTGGAGGATAATATCTAGCGCTCTCTCTATATATTCAAAGTACTTAGGTACTTCTATTACCTACATTTATTTTTTATCTCGTAAGAACTTATACGTAACGTTATTAACCTTTATAAATTAGTGAATTCGCGGGGCGCAGCTAGTATTACAACAAAATGTTTTTTTAATGGCTTTTTTGGAGCAAAATAAAATAATTAAGCTAAAGGCATGTAACATTTTGGCCTAGTTCATACAAGGAGATACTTATGGGAAAGCACCAACAGGCCACCTGCGTATGGGAAATGCGTCCTAAAGCCTTTAGTATATAAATAAATATAATATACAGGGTTACGCAGAACGGCGTACGACTTTTATTATGGCGCCAACCGTGATAATTATCTGCTATTCCGTTTTACCATGATAGTACCGTTATGCATTATCTCTTTTGTTTTTATCACGCGTCGAAAAAACACATTTTCTGAAAAATGATTGTTTACAACAAAAAAATACTTACTTTTCTACCTACTTAAAACTAAATAGGTAACCGATATTATGATAATGTTTAAAGTAGGTAGGTAGGTTCCTACCACAGATCATATAGCCTAGGATTTATAGTCTTTGGGTCCTACCTATCTATAAATAATAATAGGTATATAGGTACTTACATAGAGGTAGGAAATTGTTCCTACCTCTATGTTTTTTTTTAAACAACCGACTTCTGGATGACATATTTTTTTCAGTTAAGTATTTTTATTTAAAAACCAAACTACTAAACCGATTTCGATTAAATTTATGGGACCACCTCTGAAGTACAAACAAAAAAATAATGGCGGAGTGATAACACAAACAACAAAAAAAACAAACAGTCGATTTGAAAACCTCCTTTTTAGAAGTCGGCTGAAAAATGAGCCGGGCACACTGACTGATTGAATCTCTTTTTAAAATGATCGACTTACGAGTCTTATAAAATCATATAAAATAGTTGCACACAAAAATAAAAAAATAGTTGCAATAGTTGTACAAATACAGGGTTACACTTACGCGGAACTGTAGGTACTACTTAAGTCGATACATTCTTGTGTCAGGATCAGCCCCATACTAAAAGTTCGCAACTTTGATTATGAGAGAGAGAGCTAGTTCCTCCGAGTAATATGGGTGTCTTCAAGTCGCGAGTGAATCGGTTTCTTCTAGGCAAGCGTGCTCCATCGTAGACTGCATCTTCGTTTATCATCAGACGAAATGGCAGTCAAACGCAAGCCCATAAACATATTAAAAAAAACTTCCAACTTGGCTACTACTTCACTGCGGCGGTTTATTAAATCACCTGCAAACTAACGGCCTTACTTAAAAAAACTTTTCAACCGTAAGTCACTGCTTAAGATGCTCTGCCATCTTCTCTCTGACGTGAAGTTGCACGTGCTAGAAAAGGACAGAGAAGTTTAAGCAGTGACTAAGAGAATCGAGATTATTTTAGGTAAGGCCGTAAGTACTCACGCCACGCCCTAACACCTATGCTAACACACTGAGGTAATAATAACCCTTGTCTATTATAACATGTATTCCTACGTGTTCCTTTTGTCTTACCGTTATTTATTTATCTGTTATCTTGCTGTACGACTGGTGTACTTTGGTACCTACCTTACATACTTACATGCTCTTTGAAGCAGGCGCGAACCCAGGATTCCTTAAAGTACATATATATCGATGGTAAAATGAGCTTTTTTTGATGATCGACAAAAATCATTTATTTGTGTCTACCATTGAGCTAATAGATATTACCTCAATGGTATATTTTACCTACAGAGGAATACTAGATAGATAGATAGATAGATAGATAGATTAGTGTCAAAAATAATATTATGTAAATGTTAAAAGCCTAATGCATATAGGTACTATAAGATTTAGATAACAATAGTACATACATTATGATATTTATTTATTATCAACGATCTTATATGATGATACGCAAGTGTGATGTGTTCATCGTTACACACTCGGCAGTATTATGCGCGCGAGCCGAGATGCACACGCGTTTCATACGACGTTTATCAACACACTTGCGAGGAAAAAACAGACTATAATAGCCCACTTTTTTAAACCGCATAAAAATTATTTGTTTGTATTACAAAAAAACCTGCCACTGCTGGACGAAGGCCTCCCCCTTAATATAGGGGTGTTGCCATAATCCCCACGCTTGGCAGGCGGCTTGGGGATCGCAGAATGGTCACCTGTAGGTATATAAATACATTATAACTTGCAGTGAGGTACAAACTTAACCGGGATATATAGTAAAAACCAAGAGTGCCGCAACATAGCACACGTGTTAAATATATTGGATTATGAGCCTAAAACCAATGTAATAAGATCCAAGTAACGAGCAAGTGTTATGAAAAAATATTATATTATGTATACTCGAAACAGCTCATTTCAATGTAGGCCCTTAACTTATAGGCACAAGTCTCGCAATCAGCCCTACCCTTGATAAATATTTGATATATGTCGCGAATTTATAACAATACTATCTTATAAGTAGCTATATTCGTTCCGTCATATATTGTAAATAATGTTCTTTTGTCTGTAATGGGGACAACACGATAGCGAATAACGTATAAAATGAATGGATTCACTGATGGTTGAATCACTTTTGGCATTGTATCAGTTCTTCACACTTCATTAAAGTTCCGTGCTAGTACAAGGCACGGAGGCCAACGTAGTCATACACCGCAGTTAAATAGACAAGACAATTTATTTTGTGTTTTATACCTATAGCTTGTCAAAACAGTCTTGAAAAGGAAATTTTTATTATCCGGATAAGTCACGACAGTGTGAGAATTTCATCACAACATCTTCCTCAGACACACACACACACACACTACAAGTTTTCTAGTATGTAGAACTATTTGCGATAGTGGCGCACCAAATAATGTCAACTTTTTTTGCCAAGCTGTACCAACGTAACATTTTTGTTATTTTTCAGAGTTTACAACTGAAGAAAGATCGCCGTCGTCTGAAAATGCCTAAAAAAGACGATGACGTTAAAGTCCTAGGAGGAATCATCTCCTTTTTAAAAACAGATAAGGATTACACAATAGAGTATGAAGGCGGAGAAGAAGCTAAAGTAACAATTTTAAACAATCACGTGTTCAGGTATTACATGTCACCAACAAAGGAATTCCTTGAATATCCAACCCCTCGTAACCCAGCTGATGTCGCAAGAATAAATACCAAGGACGTTAAAGATTACGGCACAGAAGCATTCGACCACTCAAAGGTCATCTTTGATCGTGAGAGATACATTGTAGAGACAGAAGAAATAAAAATTTGCTTTAGTTTGATAAAAGGAACTTTCGTTGTCTACGACAAAAGAGTTGAGAAGCATGTGTTAAATGAACTAGAACCCATACGTTACAGTGACGAAAAGACGACCCAAAATCTGCTACATAATGATAAAGAATACTTCTTCGGAGGAGGAATGCAAAATGGTAGATTTACTCATAAAGGAGAAATCATACAAATCGAGAACACAAATAACTGGGTGGATGGAGGCGCAACTTCTCCAAATCCATTTTACTGGTCGTCTTATGGCTATGGTGTATTAAGAAATACTTGGCAGTCTGGATATTACGATTTTGGTTCGTCGAGTCCAGATTTAATTATGACAGTTCATAAAGAAAGTCATATTGATGCATTTTACTTCATAAGCCCAAAGCCGCGGCACATTTTGAATGATTACTACGAACTTACTGGTCAGCCAATTTTTATGCCAGAATATGCGTTTTATGAAGCTCATCTGAACACCTTCAACCGAGACTATTGGGTTCTAGTTAACCCTGATGTGAAAGGAGCTATACAGTTCGAAGATGGTAAATTCTACAAACGTTATCAACCAAAATATGTGGTGGACAAAAACGGTATTTTGGAATCGCTCAATGGAGAAAAGAACAATTATCAGTTTTCAGCTAGAGCGATGATCGATAGATACCACAGACACGACATGCCGTTGGGTTGGTTCATTCCAAATGATGGTTATGGGTCGGGATACGGACAAACGGACTCTTTAAAAGGTGACATAGAAAACTTGAAGGTATTCATTGAATATGCTAACAAACAAGGCGTTGAAGTAGCTTTATGGACTGAAAGCAATCTTGAACCGAAAGATCCAAAGCATCCCAAAAAAGGCGAAAGAGATTTAAGCCAGGAAGTAGGTATAGGTGCTGTAGCTTTGAAATGTGACGTCGCTTGGATAGGCGAAGGTTACTCCTTCGGACTCAACGCTGTGGAACATGCCACGAAAATATACGTAGACAGAGTAAAGAATCAAGTAAGACCTTTGATAATAATGGTCGACGGCTGGGCCGGCACTCAGCGATACTCGGGAATTTGGAGTGGGGACCAAACCGGCGGAACTTGGGAATACATTCGTTTCCACATACCGACGTACATCGGTGCTGGTCTCTCCGGGCTGCCAGTAGTAGGCTCCGATATGGATGGCATCTACGGTGGAAGCGATCGAGAGGTCAACGTTCGAGATTACCAATGGAAAACGTTTACACCACTTCAATTGAACATGGACGGATGGGGGAATATCCAGAAGACGCCTTTCAGCTTCGACCTGGAAATAACGACTATTAACAGAACCTATTTGAAATTGAAATCGATGATGCTTCCTTACAACTACACACTGGCTTACGAATCAATTTATGGATTGCCCATGGTAAGAGCTATGTTTTTGGAGTTTCCAAACGAAGAAACAGCTTACACGAAAGATTCCCAGTACCAATTCATGTGGGGGCCGAATTTATTGATTGCTCCGGTCTATAAGAAGACCGTATCGAAGGAAAATAAAATGGTTCGTCACGGCATTTATTTGCCTGATGGTAACCAGATTTGGATAGACTTATTTACTGGTATAAAATATCAGGGTGGAAAAATATACGACAATGTGGATGCTCCGCTTTGGAAAATACCGGTGTTTGTTAAGGAAGGTGCGATTATACCCTTTGTAAACGACAATAATAGCCCAAACGAAATCAAACGAGACTGCAGGATAATAAATATATATCCAAATGAAAAAACGGAGTTCGATATTTACGAAGATGATGGAAAATCAGCAGGTTATTTGGATAAACGATATGCCAAAACTAAAATCAACGTAATAACTAATGAAGATAACCTTTTTATCAACGTACACAAAACCAAAGGACATTACGACATAATCGTAAAAGAACGGACAACTTTGCTTAGAATCATGGCAGCAAACAATATTAAATCCGTAAAAGCAGCAATAAACGGGGAGTCAATAAACATAAGTAAAGCTGAAAATAAAGAAGCTTTTGACAATATTAAAAATGGCTATTACTACGATGAACGTTTCTTGATCAACCCGTATCTTAAAGATTTCGATGAGAATGGTGAGCTGTTTCAAAAGTTTTTACTGATCAAGATTGACAATACTGATGTAACGAGTAGTGAAATACAAATTAAAGTCGGTGGCTATAAGAATCATGATGAAGCTACAAAAATAATCGGTAATTACAGTCTTAATTCAAAGCTTCAGCCTCCCACCAACTTCGATGTTCAAGAAAATGGCGTAACATCAACTTCTGTAACTTTACAATGGCAAAAGTGCGATGTATCATTCTATGAGATTGAGAGAGATGGCGTCATATTCAGCAATATTAAAGGAGAAGCTTGCACGCTAGAAGGATTCAAGAGTGAATCTGAGCACATGTTTAGAATTCGATCTGGGAACGACGAAGGAGTGTCGCAGTGGAGCAATCACTTGAATGTTAAAATTGGACCAGATCCTTTTAAAAATACAATAAAGGGTGTTTCAGTGACTTCTAACATTCCATGTCAGCTAAATCAAGAGGTCTGCAAGTTGACAGAGAGTAACCTCAACTCCATTTGGCATACGGACTGGGGAATGCCCGGCCAAGCCGATTGTGGGAGCGGGAAGACCATCATTCTATCATTCAATTTGGAAGACGTTTACGACATTGAAAGAATCGAATACACTCCAAGAGAAGATGCAGGTAATGGCACGTTTTTGAAAATTCGCTACCGTTATTCGGCCGATGGAGAAAATTGGAGCAAAGTGTCTCCAGAAATTTCTTGGAGAGCAGACGAGAATACTAAAACGATAACATTGGAAAATGTAAGAATGAAATTCTTCGAGTTGAACGTTCTGGAGTCAGTGGGAGGATTTGGTTCAGGAAGAAATATGTTCTTCTTTAAAAAGGTTTGAAAGTATTATTACTTATTATCTATTTCTTGACGCCAAGCTGTGTAAGCAAAGCTTATAAGTTTTTTTGGCTCAGGAACAAAAACATATTTAGAATACTTTTAAAGTACTATTACAATTCAGTCCGTTTCTTTACACTTTTTGGACAACTATGTGAGAAATAGTAACTATTATTGACAGAAATGAAATCTCTGAATTTGTTCTCTATCCGTTCATTTATGATATAGGCTGTAAGTACTCAAGATAATATCCATAATTATATCCAAGGACGTTGTACCTATAGGTATTATAATACTACATATTAATAGAGGTAATCTCTGTCGCAGAATAACTAAAACCATATTACGTGAACTAACTATAACGTATTATGTCACGATATTTTTTATTTTATTTTATTGTATTAATAGTCGTAAGAACATTTATATTGTGATTACAGAGCATTATTTAACGAAAATATATATCATGTTAATTAAAACAATTTGTTTTTTACTCATGGTGGGGTCTGATGTTTTTGTATAGCTAAGCCCAGAGCATGATCTGCGGGGCTCTCTCGCCGGGATTACATTTTCCCAAACCGTTACATTCACATGTAATGTTACGGTTCAGATTCGAGCATTACATCATACAATGTGTAACACAAAGGTTCAACAATACGTATATATCTCGTATGTATTCATCATTATGAACTCTTACTATGGGGCCAACCTTGAAATCGCGTAAATATAATCAGCTCTTCCATACATTTCATCCTTCAACCTTTTTGTATGGAACAGCTGTTTTTTTTTCTTCCTGATATCAAGGTTGGCCCTATAGATAAAGTGGATCATAATGATGAGTACATACATACCCTTCAGTATTGATGAACCTTATTGTTACACATTGTATAGTGCGCAACCTGTATTGATACAATTTGTAACATTACAGCTGTGAGCTAGGATGACTCGCGAGAATACTCGTCTATCAGTGTCCAGTATTGTAACGTACCTAATGATCAAAATCGAATCTTTGATTGTGACATTACAAGCGAATGCTGAATGAATGATGAAATGAATGAAGCGAATGAATGGTTGTACTCCCTGTGCTGGATACCTTTAGAGAAGGAAGTCTAATAGTGATCGCACGCTATCTCGCTCGCTTCCCTGTACATACTGAAACATATTTGCGCGAACGGAATGTGATTGAGATTTGAGATTCATATGACAGCTTAGCTTATTCAAAATCAGTTTTAAAACACGGTTTAGTGCTAACGATAAAATTTATTGCGTGCCTCAAATAAATATACTTAAGCAAATAATTAGGCCACAATTAGGTCACTATCATATTACGATAAAAATAAATAGGGAATTGAGATTCACTCAAACATTGGTCCGAGATAAATATTTTAATGTTAGCCAAAAGCCAGTATGACTGCAATGTCCAGGGTTCCGAGAAGAACGTTGAAAAAGCAGCTCATTTTAACCATCATTATGTTTTATGTTTTTTTTAATGAATAACTTTGAAATCGGAAGAAAACAGCTGATTCATAGAAAGTGCAATTCACCTTCAAAGAAACGTATGGGTCAGACCAACAAGATCTTAGGGTTGGTTATACAGTGTGTAACAAAAAAGTTTTACAATACTGAAGGATATGAACGTACTCATCATTATAAACAACTTTTACTATGGCGCCGAACCTGAAATGGCAAAAAAAAAACAGCTGTTCCATACAAGTTCATAGACTTTCCTTATAATGTATGGAACAGCTGATTTTATTTTCATGATTTCATTTTGGCCCATAGTAAAAGTTGTTTATAATGATGAGTACATACATACCGTTTAGTATTGTTGAACCTTTTCGTTACACATTGAATATAAAAAATAAAAATAAAGTTGTTCATAATGATGAGTATAATAACCTTTTGACTTGCAACCACTGATACGCGTAACCTAGTCTGAAGAGCAGTACACATTATTTGACACCCTGTATAGACAGTTTCGGGGCGATATTATTATGTTATCTGTGCTGAAATTTCGGAACAGATAACATAATAGTACTGGGTATAGGTCAACTTATTCAAATATCTCTTTAACTTAAATATAAGGCCTAGAATAAAATTATCTTGTACATACAATAGTCCATTTGCTATCAGATGACCGATGCCAGGTCCAGTTAATATCAATAGGAATGAATGTATAATGAAAACAGAGTAGATGACTGATGTTTATATGGTTGAAACCAATAGCTTTGATGAAGAATTTAAGTAAATATAGTATGTTTATTGAAAAAAATAATTTAAATCGGTTATTAATATTCTGATATACAAGCGTTTAAAGTTTTTATTAGAGAAAACTCTGTCTCTTTCCCACAAAACAAAAAATGACGTCACGTCTTACTTGTCAGAATAGAATTTATATGGCGTACTGAGAAGTGACGTCACGTGACGTTACGCGATGGCGTAATAAAACGTTTGAAAATGACTCATGTGCCGTCATGTTTACGAGTTGCGCCAGAGTGCGAAAGAAGATAGCACTTTTATGAGAGCCAAAGGGATAGCGCGCGACTCGCTTAGTGAGCGCAGACAGGCGAGACAGTCCTTGGGGCCGTTTTCACGGGGCCATTTGAGGGCGCGATATGACATATCTCCCTCCTTGTATATATTATATCATTCTGTTTACGTATCAAGTTTTAAAAGATTATAAGCCAATAAAGAACAAGAGACGGCGGACCTAAGCTTAGTGTGTTTACTGTTGAACATTTTTCGAGTATAACCATTAAAATAAACAAAAAAGTTTTAGTTCAGCTATCAAAAACCATCCGACAGTGAACGGACTATGATTAAAGCTAATTAGTTTGCATTTCTTCTGCATTCCTTAAAGCCACGATAGTGCATACAGAAGAAGCAGCATCGAACACACAACTTATGGATAAATCTTCAAGTACACAGCTATATTCATGGTCTGGGTATCTTGTCTTTACGTATAGCGATCTGGGATCATCGGACAACAAACTTTCTAGGTTAGTCTTAAATGCTTGTGCCCTATCGCAATCACCGATTAAATCATTTAGTCTATTCAATGCGTCTTCTGTGAATCTAACTTCGAATGCTTGAGACGGTGGGTTAGAAATCCAAGAAGCGACTCGTATGCCATTGTTAATGTTGTTTACATGAGCATTTTGTGGTGGTGTGAAACGTTCTTGACCGTCAGGGGCACCTCTTTCTGTATCTGGTCGTCTTAATGGTGTCCTAGTGCGTAGTACGTTTTCGCTCAATGGTGATTCCGATGAAGGTGATATTGGGGTTAAAACGTTGGTGCCTGGTGATGGTACGTCTTCGAACGGAGATCTCGATGGGCTTGTGTCGATGCCAATTGGGTTTGTCACACGCGGATTTAAACTGAAACGAGAGAACTTATCCTTTAGGCTGTTTCTACCAGGGTGCTGCGTAGAGGTGTCGGAATCAACTGATCTCCTGAAATTCACATCTAGTCCCTGCTTCGCTTTGGTGGAAATAGTTACAAGTGGAGCCAATGAGAGTTTTATACATTTTTATAGCATGAGGAAGTGATGCGGAGAGGAGCTTCCCTGATCTACCATTATCCCATTCCAGCCTAGATGTGTTTACAATCTTGCCTGTAACACCTAGGCTGTCAAACATAAATAAATATAGCATATTACTGCAAACAACTTTAGATATACTCAATACTCAATATTTTTTATTGCAAACATTATGTAACTTATATAATACATGCAGATCTTATTTAGCACAATTTATGGAGGTAACGACATAATGACCCCATTGGGGTATAGCAATATTGTGCGGAGCGGCTCATTCTATTCCGTTGTTAATACATTTATCTGTAAAGAATTCGTCTAATGTATAGTAACATTTCTTCACTAGTATTTCTTTAAGCACTTTTACAAATTTAGTCTCATCTTCCATGTCTTTAATCTGAACAGGAAGTTTGTTAAATATTTTAATTGCCATCGGGCATGGCCCCGAGCTATGTATTTCAAGTTTTGAGGTTGGTACGATTAATTTGTGTTTATATGTGGATCTTATGGGATAATATCGCTTATCAGATAATTTTGTAAAAAATTTGGGGTATTTTTTTAAAAATTTGCAGGTTTCAAAAATGTACATCGATACAATATTGCCGATCCCCTAGGTAAGGGGTCTTTTGAAAGCCTACAGGGGATCAGAAAATGTAATAGGCGATTACAGTGTGGGATATAGAGCTTTATGATATTAGAAGAAGATAGAAACTCACCTTCTACCATCAGATCCACCGTCATCCACAGTCAAACCCCTAACAGCTTCAGGGGCATCACTGATCCCCTCGGTAGGGGGTCTGTTTAATGTTGACAAGGGGTCAGAGAATGTAGTCGGGCAATCATACTGGGGGATGTAGGGCTTTATGTCGAGGACCGGAGTACCGTTCACCATATCCACTCCAAGGAAGTTTATTCTATTCCCTGGAATAAATGAAATTATTTTCACTTCAAGCTCCAGTCGTATAATCGGAACATAAACAATTACCAATGTTTTTAAATCATTAAGTAGATGTGGCCAAATAATGCACTTCATTTGGAACTAAAAAAAAGTAAGTATGATTCATTGTACTATATCTAGTGCACATAATAAGTATAGATGAAAACAGATGGCTATCAACATCATCAGCCAGAAGATGTCCAATTCTGGACGAAGGCCTACCCATGCCAAGGGTTGCCATAATCCCCATGCTTGGCAGTGGGCTTGTGAATTGCAGATTGCTTAACACCGTTAACCGAGAGGGTGCTGCTACCCGTCCTCTGGTGGTTCTGGATGCAGTTTTAGGACATACCCAGGTGCAAGGTCAGATAGCCATCATCATCATCAGCCCGGACACGTCCACTGCTGAACGAACGCCTCCCTTTAGACCGCCCCACTGTACGACAACCATGGCATCCACCGGTTGCCCGCGACTTTTACAATGTCGTCGGTCCACCTAGTGGGAGGCCTTCCTACGCTGCGTCTTCCGGTTCGCGGTCGCCACTCAATAACCTTTCCAGATAGCCATATGTAGAGAGAAAGAGCGAGTAGTTATTATGTTACTCTTACATTATGTCTCTCCTTACATTACTCGTACAAATGCCGGTAAACGTACACCCCTGCGTCAACTAGTTGACACGTATAACTCTCGTTTCGTAAACGTAGATATATTTGGACTCTCTCTGCCACGATTTAGAGGAGCTGTTTTGGAATTGCTTTTGTAAGCTCTTTTAGTATATCCTTTAATATTTTGTTGGCTATGTGTGCAATTCGAATAGTAATTTTCATTATGCAAATTTCCCTTTTGTTTGTATACAACGAATGTTTAATGTTTCTTTATCTTTGTCAAAACGTAATCTTTATCTTTGTTACTGTGTTACCCCAGCAAAGAATAATTATCGTCTATTAGTATTTTGTGGATAATGCTGTGGGTAGTGTAGTTATCAAAGTTATTGTGTAACTATTACTACGCCACTGTTAATTGTCCCAAATAAATAAATAAATACTCTCTGTCAACCCAATGCCACTAATTAATCTTGTTTCATTCACAATATGGGCATTTTATGTTGGTTTTTTTTGTATTTTTTTTCGTTTTTCATGTACGAGACTGGCACAGGACTGAAAAATATTGTACGCTGAATGGGCTTAAACAAGTGGGTGGAAACTTGTTTTACTGCTCATTAGACGTTTTGTTTTGCAGTGTAGAACATATTACTACTTAGACCTTCTGATCAGGAGCCTTGTCTATGATGATAATGATAAAAGGGTGGATGACTGATGTTTATATCATTGAAACCAATAGCTTTGATGAAGAATTTAAGTAAATATAGTATGTTTATTGAAAAAATAATTTAATTCGGTTAATAATGTTCTGATATATGAGCGTTTAAAGTTTTTGTTAGAGACAACTCTGACCCTTTCCCACAAAACAAAAAATAACGTCACGCCTTACTTGTCAGAATAGAATTTATATGGCGTACAGAGAAGTGACGTCACGATTTGTTGTTTCGCCTCTCTGTCTAGCGGGATATTAAAATGCTTATTAGTTGCTTATTTTTGATCAGATTTTCAATTTCTTTTCATTTATCAGCTATATTTATGAGCCACATTTTAATAGGACAATAAAAAAAACCAGTCATCTAGCCTTATTATTCACAGTAACTTACTGTACCTTCAACACTCTGTATCTTGACCAGTGAAAGGCCGATGGGGCAAGGTCGGTGTGGAGACCGAGTAGAGAAGACGCCGCGCCGTTCGCCGCCAAGCCTAGGCGGCGCCACCTTAGCAGGAACATTACTGCTTTCAGTATTGTGGAAATGGAAAATGATCCTGTAATTTAATTTGAATAAATTAGCGCTTTTAAGTTTGACACTCCATTAAACCATTCAAGGACTACTTAACAATGTTGATCTTTTAGGTTTTTTTTTAAATTTATTTTTTCTTTGTATGTTTTTTTCTTTGGTGTGAGCAATAAAGAATTAATCTATCTATCTATAAGTGGTTAAACCTAATATTGATCGTAGCAATATTAGCCTTTTTTTATGCAATGATGTGACGAGACTGGCGAGACGTTCGCCTGGTGGTAACCGTCACGCCTTCCTATAACAGTAGTAGTTGCCAGAATGATGATCTTGCGAACAAAATCCTGCACCGCACTGCACTGCACTCGTCACCCTGAGATATTAGATGTCAAATTGTTTCATCCTAGTAATTTCTCTGGTAACATTGCCTTTCAAACCGAAACACAGTAATACTTGCTTGGCAGTTGAATAACTGGCAAAGGCGTGGTATTTCCCCAGGCCGACTCTGCAATAGAGTTATTTATTTATTTAATTTAATGATAGGCAAGCAGCATTATGCTGATGTGCCTATATCAAACAGTGTTGAAATTCAGTATTTGTCCGTTAAGTCTATCTTCTCCTTTTTTATACATTTATCCAGACTGTTCTAAATGCGTTTAAGGATTTGGATGAAATTATATCCTCAGGCAACCTGTCCTAATTATAAACGACATAGTTACCACTACAAACAAATGTATAATTTTCTATTTCTAGGTATGAAGATTTTTTTAATCAATATACTTTAGATGAATTCATGATGTTTTTTCCTCCCCCTCTATAAAGGGGGAGGCCTTCATCCAGCAGTGGACGTTTTATGGCTGACGACGACTCCCGAGGTGGTCGCATATTAATTTGAAGTTGTTTTTTTTTTTAAATTGTTACTTGTTCACAGCAGATTACAATAATGTTATTTTTCTTTTGACATCAATTCAATTTCATTGTTAATATTTGTAAGGCTACAAAGTGACAGTAACAATAGAACTTGAACAATAGCTAATTTAGCCTAATTACAAGCTTGGTAGCTCTTTTTAGGAGGGATGTGGTCAGGCTCAGACCACAGAGGGACACTGGTCAGAGGGATGGTTTGAATTACTCTGTTTCTTTGATCGAAGATTTTGTTTTTACATGCCTGCCAAAAATAAGAGTAATGTTTCAGTGTTGTGAGTGGTGTTGCGTGTTTGTGAGTTTGTTTGTTTGTTTGTGTGTGTTTTCAGGGTACATAATATATGCTATTATGCATTATGTATGTATTTCAGTTTCATTTTTCCACCATAACTTCTAAATTCCTGAACCGATTTGGATGTAATTCTTACATTTATCACGAGTGATACTGGCTACAAATTTTGTGAAAAACATCTATATAGCGACTGTATGGTGTCATTTTCAAATTAGTTCGTTTTTGGCAGGGCAGTCATGTTTTTGAATTTTCTTTATGAATTGCTTGTCATAGGAAAATGTTTCCCTTTACCATTATATTACCATATATGAGAAAACTCTTCCAAGCCTTCCAAAGCATGCTCCGGGTTATTAAACACAGCAGTATCAATAACTACGACTCCATGTGCATTGGCCATCACCGAAGGCTGCCGTGGCACTGCTCGTTTACTCTGGAATGAGCTTTCAATCACTCCTATCGGTCGAAAAGGATTGACATCTTCATTGGGTGATGTTAAAGGCTCACTTTGGGTAACATTTGCTAGTGTAGTTGCTGTAAATATTGATAATATTCTTTTAGAGTACACAAGTAACACAAGTTTCAGAATGTAAATCACTAATCGCTCTGTAACTAACAAAAATATTCATCAAATTCACCTGTGTCCCCGCAGCTAGCGCAACGTAATCCTCCAAGCGTAGATTTAATATGCCTAATCTCCTTTAAATGCTCATGTTTCAGTGCAGATATTTGCTGCCTGCAGAAAACAAATATAATGTAAGTAAATAACAAAATCTATGTTTTGCTTATGTGTTTTGGGCACATCAAAGAAGCACATACCTTAAGTTTTTTATTTCTGTTCTAGCTAGTGATATTTGGTTCACATATTGATTCAATTGTTCAGTCATCTTTTATTGATTCCGCTTCTGTGATAAATTACTAAGATAGTACAATTTAATTTGAAAAATATCTCGACGCAGAATTTGACATTATTTCTTTCTACGGTCAGAACGTTCCATGGTACGAAAACAAATTGTCATGATAAATAGCATTCCTAATTGCTATAGTCGCTGACAGCAGGATAGCACTATTTATATTTGAGCTTAAATAAGGACAGAAAGAGTTAATGCTTAACAACAAAGAAACAAAGATCCAATATCCAGTTTTTTTTATATGTTGGTACTTGTGTTTTAAAACCAGAAAAAAATATTTAATTCAAATAGACAAATTAACGTACTGTTTTTATTATGCTAGCATTTTGGGACTTCATTATTTTAAATCGAATGTTATATGTATTATCATACATTTTATTTACGTGGGTCAAATATTTCCATTAAGTACTCTCCAAAATTAGGTTATTGTTCAAAACCAACGAAAACATAGTCTTTTCTGTCACAAATGTTTTGAACGCAAAAATTTGCTGCGTTCCGTAATGCGCTAAAAGTGATAATATCGCGAATCCAACTAAATTCAATAGTCACAAAATCATATGAAAGCCCATATATTTTGTGACTATTATTCAATTTGGGCGGATTCGCGATATTATCACTTTTAGCGCATTACGGAACGCAGCAATACAGAATGTCGTAGCTGGTGTAGTGATGTGCAATTGTCGATGAGTCGATGTGTTCGATTCTTTTTATTCATTACGAAGTCAATATGACTTGTACTTTCACATTCAGTTTCGACCTTGTGTCTAATAATTGACCTAAACATGATTATCTCGTTAAACGACCGTTTCAGTTAAAATACAAATACAATCATGTATTAGCAGCATTAGCGCTGGCATTCAGTTTTAATTTTTTGAGCTATAACTAATGCAAGCATCTTTTTTTTGTGCACTTGACACAAATACAAGAATACGAAAATTGGAGATAAAAGCGCTTAAGTTGTGAAAGCCGTTAGAAGAGTTTAGTTTAGTTCACAATTTTTTGTCAACAGTTTACGGACTCTTTTCAGGGTGGCAAGTTGCGGTGGCTCAGATAATTTACAACGCAACAGCTGTGTGTGGTCCGCGAATAGTAATTTTATTCTTATTTTTTATACACAATAGAAACACATTCAATAACTACGATACTGGCAGTGAGATAGGGTAAAAGCTGCCGGTGCGAAAGAAGTAGGCTCGAAGTCAATTACTCCCTGCTGACCATGCGTGCCAGCAGGGGGTGAGTATATTACTCTTCTCTATGATGCGTGCCGTGGTAAGGATCGCTGCCTTTTATAAATGTAACTTTTGATCTAGCTGCGTCAAGTATGTTTTTTTTATGGGGTCAGTTTACGCTTTTATCTTTAGTGTGATAGATCGTGCGTGATGAGCGATGAATCAGCATCATACACAAAGCAGTTAATTTGTAAAACTGAAGTGGGTTAGTTTGTCAACTCTGGGTACAAAAATACTTGCATATTATTCTATTCTACTCATAAGTGCTTGTAACTACAAGCACTTATTTTAATTGTTGTTAAGCCACCGCAGTGACTTTACAATATTGATTATGTTGCACTGTGACCTAAAATTTGACGGGATCAATTCCGACACGGAAGGCCAATACCACAACAAATACCACAATCAAATTTCTCTTCAAATATATCGATCCATACGATAGATGTTATGTTTTTTCACAACACTATTGCGGTTTGCCATTTGCCGCACACGTGCTGAGATTTTGTGATATTTTTACTTCAATTTATTTTACTTCGCAACTCTCTGAAGGCATCACGAAGCGTCTTCTTTCCGCGATTATTGTTTATCAACATTTGATCATCATCAAGTTTTGGTGGTGAGTCTTATCAGCAAATTATTTTGACGTGCTGGGGTGGGGCAAAATGTCTGTAGGAAAAGACCGCCACGTGTCCTACATTTCAGATTTTTCTTCATTTCTGTTTATTTTATGGTTAACTCGGCATTTATATTATTCATCTAGTTAAATCTTAGATTCTTAGTCTTATTTTGGGCCTAACATCTATTATTTACATGGTTCTAGCAGTGCGTATTTTGGTTTCATAGGATCGATTATTTTTCTTGCCGGCCCGGTATATTTTAGTGACTGCAACGCTGCATTATCAATAATTATATTACATGATACTGTATATTGTGTTCTACTACAATCCTTTTACTGGACTCGGCGAATCACTGAGAGAACAGGCCTAAAGTTGTGAGTGACTCACATTCCAACCTCACTTCATTTATATACCCTCTATTTCTATTGACTAGCTCAAAAGTTACTACTTGCGAATAATTTTAGATCTTTAATAACTTCTACCAGTCTATATGTGTATCTAATTATCTAAAATACCATTTGGTCATATTTACGTTGCCTGTTACACCATAATTTTGCATTTTGTTTTAATTATCCAAAGTTGATTGACCCACTGGCTAAAAAAGAAGGTAGGGAGGGATGATGCAGTTTCTAAGAGCTGTATTGTTTACTCCACACATAAGGTAGTTATATAAGTAAATAAGCTAAATGCTTTTTAACTTGAATTGGATAGGTACTTGAAAATGGCTCCAACAAGTTTGTTTTGCAGTATTGTTATATTGTGGAGCAAAACAGGTAAGAGAGGGTGGAGACTTACACCTTGCAGTTGCTGAATAAGCTAGTAATAATGATACTGATGGGAATTGTGGTTGCACAGAAAATTTTATTTTCATTCCTAAAGGAACTTGTGTCCCTAGTGATAAACCCAGTAGCTTGCCCCTTCATAATATTTGCTCAGTTAGCTCACAATACAAAATGCAACAGCCATTATCTTGACTAGTGTAACATTATTCATGTGGTACAATGAGGGAAGTTCCTACTCATTGCATTTACATTATAGTAGGGGAAGCCCCACTTGACAAGAACATCTTAGCTATAACTGTTAATCAAGCTACACTAATCTAGGTACCTATATCATCCTTGGTGATTATTTTTATTTCAATATATATTTTTTTCCTATGATTTTTTTTATTATTATTTTTAACTGACTTCAAAAAAGGAGGAGGTTCTCAATTAGTATGTTATTTTTTGCACGTTTGTTACCTCAGAACTCCATCATTTATAATCCGTATTTTTTTATAAGTATATACTTTCGAATTGGTCCCACAGAAATTGGTTCAGTAGTTTGGTTTTAAATCAAAATAACTGGAAAAACGATGTTATAAAGGTAATCGAAATTTAAGTCTGTTGATTAAAAAAACTACATGTTATTTGTTTAATTATAACTTTTTTTTTAATACTTTTTGACTACAAAATGGCTCCATGGATCCTAATTAGTTTTGGAATGGCATTGTGTGGATAGAATGGTCTAGGTACACACATTACACATACATTTTGCCCTTACTGTTTTACCATGATTGTCAATTTTCCCTTAGCTATGAGATGAATTTAGGCAAGTTTCTAGATATAATTATCCTTGCTTATGACGGAATTGTTATTTTAAGAGTGTTCTTTATGTTACTAGAATGAACAATAATCGAACATTTATTTAGGTATCACTGAGTGCAGAATTATACTATAAAAGCGGCATTTGATGTGGCGTGGCTAGGAAGTATGCATCCTGTCCCCGCCACCTATTTTGTCAAATAACTTTCAATCTACATAATGTACATATTTTTCGAATGACGTACATAATCGAATATATTGCGAACAATTATTATGTAAAGGTCTGATCTAAAATTTCACCCGGGGGGTGGCCAGGAAGCATCACACAAACTATGCTAGGTTAACAATATCCATAAACTATGCTAGGTAAACAATATTCATAAACTATGCTAGGTAAACAATATTCGTGAACTATGCTAGGTAAACAATATTCGTGAACTATGCTAGGTAAACAATATTCACCGCTTAAGATAGGTTTGACAAATATTAAAAGATGTATTATATAGGAACTAGTACCTAATACCGTAATAGTTGTAATATGTAATGTCAGAGAATAAAGGCAATTTTTTTATTTTTTTTTAGATAGTTTTGAACTTGTAATAATAAATAATATAATAATAATATCGTCCAAAATCCTGCAGTGTCTGAAGACAAGGGTATACGATCAGTGTGTGTTGCCAGTGATGACATATGGAACTGAAACGTGGTCTTTAACTGCTGGCCTTTTGGAGAAACTTAGTCACGCAACGGGCAATGGAGAGAGCTATGCTCGGAGTTACTTAGCGCGATAGTAGGTTTTTTAGTCTAATGTTATTACATTCTGTTTTACTAGGCAAATAAATAATTTGAAATCCGTCAAGTAATGTACCTAACATTAATAACATAATTCAAATTCAAATCATTTCTTTCAGTTCCTATAAAAAGATCCATAGACAACATACAGTCATATAATTTCATTATGTTATAAGAAAATATATGATTAAAACTATGTATGTTGTATTAGATCCGCGATAGAATCCGGAACGAGGATATTCGCCAAAGAACCAAAGTTACCGACATAGCTCGCAAGGTTTGCAAGTTGAAGTGGCAATGGGCAGGCCACATCGCTCGAAGAACTGCGAACGACAACCGTTGGGTAGAAAAGTTCTTGAGTGGCGACCGTGAACCGGGAGACGCAGCATAGGAAGGCCTCCCTCTAGGTGGGCCGACGACATTGTAAAAGTCGCGGGCAACTGGTGGATGCAAATGGCAGGTTGTCGTACAGTGTGGCGGTCTAAGGGGGAGGCCTTCGTTCAGCAGTGGACGTCTCCGGGCTGATGATGATGTAATAATAATGCATAGGTAGGATGAAAAACCGGTTCTCTAAGTCTAGTCTACCAGAGAAATTACTGGGTATGAAGCGATTTAACATCTAATATCTCGGGGTGATGTAGCGCGGCGCGTATTCCCATATTCACAATACTGGCACTGCTACTGTTATGGGCGGGCGTGACGCTTACCACCAGGCAAACGTCTTGCTAGTATAAAAAAAGTCTCAACATACCTAGTTTGTTTGGCCTCTACCACTGGGCCCCAAACTTGGCCCTTATCGTGGTGGCCCAAGTCTCAAGCGACAGTGCAACTTAATTACGAAATTGTGATGTGATTGTGACATTTTTCAACCGACTTCGTAAAAGGAGGTTCTCATTTCGATGTTTTTTTTGGCTGTTACGCGATTACTCTGCCAATTATGAGTTGATTTTGATGTTTTTTTTTTGGTGATGCTTCAGAGGTGGTCCCATAAAATTTTTTGCGATATCGGTGCAGTAGTTTGGTTTTTAAATGAAAATAACTGAATCATAAAAATGAAGATGTCTTCCATGTAGTCGAAATTAAATTGAAATTGTTTTTTTTAAAGGTATTATATTTGTGATTTTTGTGAGCGCCTACATAATTGTGTGAAAAGTGACTTCCACAGCTAAAATAATTTTATTGTAGTTATATGTGACATCACCGTGTGTGCGCTTATCTCAACAGTAGGTAACATTTTATCTGTCATAACAATACAATAGCTTAGGCGCATGTTTTAATTAATTAATTAACTACTTTATTAATTAATAAATAAAAATAGCCTTTATTCTCTGACATTGTTACAACTATTACAGTATTAGGTACTAGTTCCTATAATACCTACATTATTAAATATTTGTTTTATTTTATTACTCTATAACACCAGCACTGGTTTCCCCATCAGGTTGTCCTCCCTGGACATAGGCCTCTCTATCTCTGGCTATTCTGAGCCACTCTTTTGGTATGTCATCTTCCCACCTTCTCTGTGGTTGTGCCCTTGATCTCTTCCCATCTCTGGGGTACCAAGATATGACCTCTTTGGTCCATTTTTGTTTTGAAGATCTAACCACGTCCAAGCCAGCGCCATTTTAGTTGTTTCAAACGACAAACCTACTTTATAGCAGGGACTAAATAAGGAAAAATTAGGAAATAAAGGCATTGAAGATTTGGAAAAGGTATCGAACACTCATGTAACCTGATTTTCAAAAGTCACAATATTCTACAAAAAGAACAGAAGAATTAAGGTAGTGGGGTGCAGATTTTGTCATTTAAAGGTGCCTCATGACACTACTTATATTTTGGTAGGGAAATCACGAGCATTAGACGAAACTTGACTTAGTTTAGATATTTATAAATTACTATGATATGTACTTTATTTATTCGAACTGCTGGAATGCGCTGCCCGAGTGGGGTTTTCCCGATAATTATAAACTGGGTGTCTTCAAGTTGTGACTGAATCGGTTTTTTCTAGGAACGTATGCTCCATCGTAGACTACATATTCGTGTAACAATAGACGAGATGGCAGTCAAATGCAAGACTATAAATAATCATAAAAATAAAAACTCAGGC
The DNA here is from genome assembly GCA_905404285.2 of Erannis defoliaria. Taxonomy (NCBI): domain Eukaryota; kingdom Metazoa; phylum Arthropoda; class Insecta; order Lepidoptera; family Geometridae; genus Erannis; species Erannis defoliaria. The sequence continues at coordinate 6,497,705 of FR990090.1, forward strand.
CACTCACATAGATCCCTATGTAAAAACCTTGCTTAAGTTAAATGTAATTTTACTTTTGCACAACAGAAAAATGAAGCCTACTAACTAGCTACCTCATTTAACATGAGCAGTGTTTTGTAAGGCCTATAAATCGTGCTATATATTTCTGAGATCTAAGGTATTCGACTGGGGAAGTACCACACCTTTGTCAGTTATTCAACCGCCAAGCAGTAGTGTGCAAGCATTACTGTGTTCCGGTTTGAAGGGCAAAGTTACCAGAGAAATTACTGGGTATGATGAGGTTTAACATATAATATCTGAGGGTGACGAGCGCAGTGCAGTGCAGGATTGTGTTTGCAAGTTCATAATTCAGTCACTGCTACTAGTGGCAGGCGTGCTGCTTACCACCAGGCGAACGTCTTCTTCGTCCCGTCACTTCAATGTATTAAAAAAATTATTAGAATCATGATGTTATTGACGAATTTTTGCCAATTACTTGGATGACAATTCAAATATGCACACAACTTAGTGCATAGTTGAATTCTCATGTCACCACAACACCTTGACCATTTCTTATCACTAGATGATGTTAAAATGGTTGTTGGTTAAATTCCCTTACACATTTATTGTAGTCTTTTCTGTGGCTATGCAAAGCCATAGCACATAATTATTATACTGTACAGCAATGCCAATAAAGCCTATTGAATGATGGTACCTGAACACTAACCGTCATATGCATAAAGGCATAAGGGAATGAATGTAATTCTGGCCAATGATAAGCAAAACTTGCCTCATCCCCTGGCCCAAGCCGCAAGATAAGGAGTGTTTGTTAAGTGAACTATAATTTTATAGTTGATTTGTTGATGTTTTTATAAATAGATAAATTTAGCAGTTTCGTTTGTTGTTTCAGTTAGTTATATTTGATGGCCATGGTTTCCGAGGCAAAGGTGAACGGTGGAGAGATGGAAACTCCGGAGCTGCCGCCAGCGCTCGCGGAGAAGCCCGCGGGCCTGCCCCCTGGCAAGTACTCCCTTGTCGGCTGGGACATGGACACCACTGGACGCAGGCTCATCGATGAGGTAAGCACAGTCGACCACAGAAACCCTGATCAGTCCCTGCTAAAATGATTCAGACATGACAATTTTATTGTCCATTTTTGATCATCTTAAAAGAACGTGCCAGCCTTAAGAATGCTCAGAAACCCTGCTATCCCTTGGTCGCAAAATACTGATAAGCACTAGACTGGTATGACAGGAAATCTTTACTATTCCACACTTTAAAAGAGTCCAGTAACCATCAAAGCAGGTTCGTCACAGTTTCTTATTGACAAACGCAGACAATCTCAAAGCTGTCCCATTTTTAAATCGTCCCATCCTCATGCCTTACGGTCATTACTCTTTCTTGCAGATATGTCAGATAGCAGCGTACACGCCGAAACAGACGTACTCTCAGTACATAATGCCGTACGGTGACTTAAACCCCGGTGCGCGTCGCCGGCACAACGTGCGCGTGGTCACCGTGGGACGTTACCGCATGCTTAAGGACACCAATACTCACAAGGTAGGCTACCTTAACCGCATACCAACCCATGCTCTCAGAATGTCACATTCTCAAAATAGGGTAGATGACTGATGTTTAAATCGTTGAAACCAATAGCTTTGATGAAGAATTTAAGTAAATATAGTATGTTTATTGAAAAAATAATTTAAATCTGTTAATAATGTTCTGATATATAAGCGTTTAAAGTTTTTGTTAGAGACAACTCTGTCCCTTTCCCACAAAACAAAAAATGACGTCACGCTTTACTTGTAAGAATAGAATTTATATGGTGTACTGAGAAGTGATGTCACGATTTGCTGTTTCCTCTCTCTGTCTAGCATGATATTAAAATGTTTATAAGTTGCTTATTTTTGAGCAGAATTTAATTTTTTTTCATCAATCCGCTATATTTATGGGCCACATTTTAATAGGACAATAAAATAAAAACAGTCATCTAGCCTATTACCTAATATCTAAATATCCCATCCTCAAAAGGTCCTATGTACACCACTACTGTAAATAAACTATACTGGTGTGCATGGGGCTATTTCAGAATTAACATACATTAAATATTATGATATCGCAAATGCAAATAAGTTCTTTTCCCATGCATTGTTATTTATTTTTACATTTTTATGTTATATTTTCTGAAATACTAGCACAGACCAGATCAACACTGCACACCATAGCCTCTGCAATAGAGTAATTTACAATAGGGAATACATGTGTTTCAATTATTAAAAATAATAGGATAAATGAATAGTTACTAGAATCTGATGCCTACGTCAAACAAAAAAAACGGCTGGTAAAGTTCTGAAATATATGTGTTCGAAGTATTTGGGAGGGAGACATCTATCCCTATCTAGCAAAACACATGCTAGTATAGAATTTGTTTGTAATCATGGACTTTGACTTAATAAACCTGATATAGTGCCCGCCTGTCTACCATGAAACTAAAATGTTTATAACTTCGTTATTTGTGAACATATTAAAATTTTACTTGCGATAATTTGTTTTGTTGCCAGCCAGCTTTTTTGTGCATCAATTTAAAAAAAAACACATGCATATTCCCTATTGAAACAGGTTGCTTGAGGATGTGGTGTCATTTAAATCCATAAATACTTTTTAGAACAATTTAGATAAGTGTATAAAGAAGGAGAAGATAGACTTAACAGACAACTACTAAATTTCAACACTGTGTGATATAGGTACATCAGCATAATGCTGCTCGCCTATAATTAAATAAATAATTATTTTACCTAATTACAAAAAAATATTGACAGATCTTGAAGACCAAGTCGGAGATCTCAGCGCTGTCTGACTTCCTGGACTGGCTGGAGAAGGAGAAGGGGGACGGCAGCGTGATTCTCATCTACCATGAGCCACGCCGCCTCAGCCCCACCATGCTGCTCGAAGCCCTCACCAAGTAAGCACTAACATTACAGGTAGACACGGGTGGACGGGAAACAGATTTTTTTGTGACACGACAAAATGCATCACCTCACCAACCTAAGTAGGACATCAGAACTTTTGCCCCCATCTCGAACAAGAATGTACACCGTTGCATTAACATTAACTCTATTCAGAAACTGGCATGTTGGGCTCGACACAAAACTATTTTAAAGTCTGAATATAATATTTCAACCAAATATGTTCTAGAGCTACCTTTGCTTGCCTTTTCTATGGTAAGAGTGCAGGCAAACATGATCGTACCTTAAGTTTTTGATCGGCATTGAGTTTATTAAAATTATGGCAAAATTCGATTCCTGCTATTTTCGTCCAGAGAAAGTTTGTCGTACATAAAAAAACTGCTTTCGTCCCACTTTGTATGCCGTTTTCGGGCCAACGTATATTTTAATTAAAAAAATCTCATTTCGTCCCACTTTACACCACAACACTTTTTTTTTTTTTTGTCTTTTCTCCACATTCAGCCCAAGTTTTTTTTTCTATAGGTAAATTATGATTATTTCAGTACAGTTGATGCAACAAGTTTCTTCACTTTCTATGTTTTTAATAAGATAGTCAATCTAGAATTCTTTTTTATTCTTTGACAGGTACAAGCTGTTAGACCGATTCAAGTCCATCGTGGCTGGGTTCGCGGATAGCTACGCGCTCGCAGCCGACAAATGCAAGTCGACAGTGAAGTCAGTGTCTCTGCGAGTGCTCGCGCGAGTGCTACTGGACGCCGACTCGCTGGCGGTGGACAGCGCGCTGGACAGAGCCACGGCCGCGTATCGCATCCTGGAACACCTCGCACAAGGTAAGTTGTGACTGCAAGTCGACAGTGAAGTCAGTGTCTCTGCGAGTGCTCGCGCGAGTGCTACTGGACGCCGACTCGCTGGCGGTGGACAGCGCGCTGGACAGAGCCACGGCCGCGTATCGCATCCTGGAACACCTCGCACAAGGTAAGTTGTGACTGCAAGTCGACAGTGAAGTCAGTGTCTCTGCGAGTGCTCGCGCGAGTGCTACTGGACGCCGACTCGCTGGCGGTGGACAGCGCGCTGGACAGAGCCACGGCCGCGTATCGCATCCTGGAACACCTCGCACAAGGTAAGTTGTGACTGCAAGTCGACAGTGAAGTCAGTCTGTGTGGGCTTGCTCGAGTTACTTGAGGCTGACTCATTAACACTTGGCTAAGGACCAAAGTCTACTTTTCTAAAAAAAAAAAAAAAAGCTGCAGCTACTGTTCAAAAGATATATCAGTTTCAAGGTGGAACATACTAATTTAGAAGTAAACATAAGATAAGATCCTGTTAGCACCTCTTGGGGTAAAATAAAAAATTCATGGATTTCATTCATGGTGCTAAAACACAACACATTACCTTTAATACATTAACTTTAATGTTTTAATGCCTTTAAACTAATGCACGGTGACCAATCTGATAGTAAGGATTTCCTTGGCCCATGGCTAAAACCAGACTTAGTAAAGCATTGTGACGCTTTCGACAAAGAGCGTCTAATTCGAGTTATAGTTAAATGTGTTGTATCTTGTACTTAATAAGGTGTACATTGGCAGGCGAGCAGCAGGAAGTGGGAGGCGGCGGCGAGGGAGCGACGCGCGACATGGTGGAGACTGCGCGGCAGTGGGCGCGCCCCGTCACCACCGAGCTCTCCGCACTCGACAACCTCAAGAAACTGCTTGAGAGGTATGTACCGACGTACACACACACATTATTTTTTATTGCCATAGGTGGCAAACAAGCAGAGAGGTTGCCTGATTGTAATCACCCCATCTAGAGACATCTCCAATACCACATTCCTCTGATATGGTCCTGGAACCATCCGTCGAGCACCGAGACAGGTCACTGGGAGGGGTTTAATTGGTGCATTCCCACATAACCAGACTTCACTCCAAGACAGCTGAGCTTTAGAAGATTTCCCCCTCGTCAACTAAATAAGTGGCACCACAAAAATTATGCCTAGCTTTTAAGACCCTTAATACGATTTTTAATGTCTGTCGAACACAATGTTCATCGTATCGCACAGCAGGAGTAAGACTAGCATGCAGCTTGCGATAAACTTTTGTCTTCTCTTTTTGTCTTGTTTTGTAACGTGGAAGACGTCTACATGTTCAAAGGCTTGTTCTGTTAGAGAAGTTTTAAAGCCGATGCATGGTAGGCTGGTCAGGCGTCCGATCATGCCGCCTCTCCGAGTGCTAGTTTCACTAACTGCGTTAATCGTCAAATCTTGACACAGAACTTACTGGGCATAATAAATTTGACATATAATATCTCAAGGCGACGAGCGCAGTATTTTGTTCGCAAGTTCACAATGACACTGCTACTGTTATGGGCAGGCGTGATGCTTCCCTCCAGAAGAACATCTTGCCCGTCTCATCACTTCATTGCATATAAAGAAACTAGATGGCGCTGCTCTTATTTCATGCAAATTGTAGTTAACGTTCGTTTCGCGCATTAGATACGTACGAAATTGGTTACTGTCGTACGTATTCTATGGGTAGGAAGTGGTACTTACGGGGTGTTTAGGTATGATCGGCCGGCGCTCTGTCTCGGGTGGAGAATGCAAGGCAAAAGTCAGTGGCCGCCCGCTACGCTCGTCGCACGTAACTAAGCATACGTGATAGAAAGAGAGCGGTATATCTAGGTGAATATAGCGAGCGGTATCCAGCGCTGTGCGAGTTGAATTGCTACTTTATTGCCTAGTAGATAAAGACCTTATTTATTACAATTCCTTTGCGGAGTTAACTTTCTGTACATAGTACTATTATTTATTCGGTTCCTCCCCGCAGTGGCAAGACAAATCGTATATACACCACAAGTAAAGAATCCTCAGATCACTCATGTTGGTCACCCCTGGCGATGAGATCTGAGACATTATTTAGTATTGCTCCCCAGGTGCGTGCAATCTACTATTAAAACACTGGCACTAGGCAGTCTGTGGAGGTTTTTACCAGTGTTTTAGGGATTTCTCCCTTTTTTAGAGAAAATTACCAATACTATGTAGGGTTTAGGGACATTTTCATTTAGTCTGGGATTTAGGGAGTTTTGGGGAAAAATTGAACTTAATGTGGTAATCCTTTTGTTTATGTTTTTTTGGTTTTTAACTGACCTATTAATTGTGCTATGACCGGAGTTACAGGCGACCTAAGTCGTATTATACCAACAGTTGGTTTTTTTTTCATTCTGCATTGCAGAACAATAGCGAAAAAATATTCTATTATTTGTCTGAGTAAGATTGGTGATTACCTATCCAATGTTAAGTGCAGCAAAAAACTGTAAAAGTAGAGCATCAGCTTCAAATTAGGGTTTTTTTCTTGATTATGGTCATTCTCCCTAAACCAAGGAATTTAAATATTTGTTTAGGGAATTTTAGGGATAATTTGAAAAGAACCTAGGGAGAAACCAAAATTGAAAGTGGAAACACTGGTTTTTACCCAGACATGTAAGTTTGTGTGTGGTTTGCAGACAAAACACGTTCCGGCCCGTGTTCGCGCCGCTGCTGCGCTCGGCGCGGCCGGAGCGCAAGCGCGTCACAGCACTGCGCCGCCTGCTCGCTGACGCGGGCTTGCTGTACGACCAGCTGCAGTCCGCCTGGCAGGACCAACAACTGCAAGGTAGACTACTACTCGGCTGTTTGCCTCTAGTTGTCTAAAGCTGTCCAAGTCAACCAGACTCTAGCGGAAAGCGAAGAGCATCGCGTTGAGTGCTTTGAGGAGACTGAAATACGAAATTATTTATTTTGTTTTGTTTATAAGTGATTGTGTCAAAATCACGTCAGTTTTCATAGTAAAATTATTTATTTTGTTGAAAAATATTTGTACCATCCACTTTCAAACTAGTCAAGGACTGTGTCGTGAACTAGTAGATTCTCCTGTTTAACAGTTAATTAGATTATCTAGACTAATGATAATAAAACTAAGCTACAAGTTATTGGCTGGGTATGTCCTAAAACTGCGTCCAGAACCACCGGAGGACGGACAGTTAACGGTGGTGAGCATTCTGCGATCCTCAAGCCGCCTGCCAAGCGTGGGGATTATGGCAACCCACCCCTATCAAGGGGGAGGCCCTCGTCCAGCAGTGGACGCCTTCTGGTTGAAGATGAAAAGTTATTATGAAAGCTTTGCGACATCGTAAATTAAACGCTGTAACATCGCCTAAGTGCTGAATTGGCTTTACTGTAATCCGGATAAAATCTAAGACATCGTAAATATTTATAAAATACAAGAAAGTAGTAGAAAGTTCATGTGATTATTTTTGTTTATTTATACGGGAATACTCACGTTTAATTAAATCGGATACTCCGACTAGTTTTGATCACATCCGGTGACCTTTTTCAAAGAGTGAAAACAGTCCTGCCAAGAAGGACGCAGCTGCACGCGCGTCGGGCTCTGGTTTCACTCTTTGAAAAAGGTCACCGAATGTGATCAAAACTATAGTCGGAGTATCTGATTTAATTGTGTCAATTTCATTTTCATTTCATTTATACATACTAAATTTTGTGGTTGATAGGAAATCTTAACACAAGTTTATTTTATTGTCAGGACTTGAAACGCAGCTAGCGTCGCTGTCAGTATCTGCCAAAGAAGAGGACATAAAGGAGCTAATAGAGATATTCGACTGTCACTTCGACCCCGCCAAAGAGCCGAAAGGACCGAAGCCGAGATTACCGAGGAATGCCGTTCGACAGAGGGTAAGATAAACCTGCACCTGTACTGTTCGTAGGTAGGACTATTGCAGACTCCGCCTGGAGAAGTAACACACCTTTGCCAGCAATAAGGTAGATGACTGATGTTTATATCGTTGAAACCAATAGCTTTGATGAAGAATTTAAGTAAATATAGTATGTTTATTGAAAAAAATCTATAAATCGGTTATTAATTTTCTGATATAAAAGCGCTTAAAGTTTTTGTTAGAGACAACTCTGTCCCTTTCCCACAAAACAAAAAATGATGTCCTAACGAATCTGCTAGTTGACTTTATGCAATTCATCTTTCATCGACCATTTTACGACTTTCTATAGAAAACTGTCAAACTAATGGATTACGTAATTGAATCATTTATTTATTTATTTGATACACAAAACAGAATACAGTCTTTACATTTGCATTGTATAGGTTACAAATAATTTGTTCTAGATTGCATTCCTTTATAGATGTGTACACAACATGAACAACATAGAAGCAGTAGGTACCTACATCTATAAGTCAATCAAACATTAAGTAGTATTGTAATTACACAATCAAACATAAGCAGTTATAATAACTCAATAAAAAAAAAAAATTATAAGAACATTTAAAGGATTACGGTCCATTACACGGATTATTACGGTCCGGTTGGTACATTTGCAAAATCATAGTATGAATTGGTGCTTAAGAGACTGTTTTACGATTTGCGAAATAAATCATCATAGGATCATATGCAGAATTGCTAAACGCAACCATTTTAGCCCCCCAGGAGTGTGCAGATTTTGTGTTGCGGTTTGGTGGGAAACCTTACCCGAGAAATTACTGGGCATGAAGAGATTTGACATCTGATATTTCAGGGTGCGAGTGCAGTGTGGTGCAGGATTTTGTTCGCAATTTCACAATGCTGGCACTGCTAATGTTATCGGCAGGCGTGATGCTTACCGCCAGTCTCGTCACTTCATAGCAAAAAAAGCCATACCGTCATAATTATGCATAAAAAGCTGCTAAAACTTATTTCTCTAAAACTCATTTTAGTTTAAAAGTCAAATTTCTGTAGAAATACGATTTGAGATTAAAAAAAGCAGACAAAACACTTTTTAACAAAAATAGATTTATTTATATTTTGTGTTTTATGGATAGACTATAACTTTCCTATAAATAGTACATTGTTATCTTAGAGGTGAAATTAACTTATTTAGTCCCGAGACGGGATTTGGGTTCGCTAATAGTTTTAGAGACTAAATAATTCTTTAACCCCTTGCTTTTCATTACGAATACAAGGAAACTAAAAGTAAACTGACACTGGGAAATGCACGAGAAGGGTGGGTCCATAATCCAATGAGGAGAAAAAAAAGTTGGAACATGGTTCAATACAAATTTATGTGAAAATAGAACTAGTTTTTTTTAAATAATTGTAGTGTCTGTCATTTGTCAAATGTCAATTGAAAGTGATTCTCCCTAGGGCTGAAATGTATTACTTTCAACCCGCTCCTCAGGCAACTTCAGACCTACTTTCCGAGTATGAGTAATGAAAAATGATGTATTGACATGAGTGTGATATTTTAACATTCGATGCAGTAGTCAAATTGGATTTATTCACGAACCGGAACGCGTTTGCCTTCAAATCTTGCGTAATTTTGACAATCTTTTATCTTCTGTTGTCTTATTTTGAGTCTATCCCGCCCCACCCCATCAGCCAGAAAATGTCCACTGCTAGACGAAGGCCTCCTCCTTAATAGGGAGGTGTTTTGAGTCTATATGTCTATCATATTCTGTCTATACAGGCTGTTAGTTTGAACACCGTTATCCTTCTAGGATTTCCTTGTACTCATCATTATGAACAACTTTTACTATGGGGCCAACCTTGAAATCGCGAAAAAATATATCTGCTGTTCCATACATTTTGTCCAAGATCGATGAACCATTTTGTATGAAACAGCTGTTTTATTTTTTTCGTGATTTCTGTGTTTGCCCCGTAGCAAAAGTTGTTCATAATGATGAGTACAATGATATCCTAGAAGGATAACGGCTTTCAAACTAACACCCCGTATTTATTTTGCCGAACAAAGGTTTGCTACTTACGTTTTTCGCCGAACCAGATCGATATGAGAAATTTTATGAAACTGAACCATCCGGACCATTTCGAGCACTCTAATTTAGATGCACATCTTTCAGGCGACGTCGTCAGCGGGCGAGACAGGCGAGGCAGAAGGTAGCACGAGCGAGTCTCAAAACAGTTCCCCGCATAACTCGCCCAACAAAACCAGTAATGGTATGTATCTCGCAAACTTACTAACTAAATGATGATAATGATGAACTCTGAATAGGGAATATGCATGTTTCAATTATTAAACATATTAGTATAAATGAAGAGATTAACTGAATCTGATGGTTACATCGAAAATAATATTGAAATCGGCTGGTAAAATTCTGAAATATATGCGTTCAAAGTTTTTGGGAGGGAGTCATCTATCTCTTTCTAGCAAAACACGTGCTAGTATAGAATTTGTTTGGAATCGTGAACTTACGTCATTAGCCACTAAGTGCCCAGGCATTTTGTCCTAGGTCAATGCCCAACTTTTTGTATGGGACAGGAGATACTTTTTTCGCGACTTCAAGGTTGGCCCCATTGTAATAGTTGTTCATAATGATGAGTAAACACATACCCTTCAGAATTATTGAACTTTTTTGTAACACACATTGTATATTTTAAAATTGTATGGCTACCGATATTTTTATCTTTTCATGAAATATTATAGCATCTTCGATGATGATTAATATAAAAAATATATTATAAATTAATTAATTAATAAAAATATATATAATACTTTGTGTTTTATTTATACAGGAATACTCACGTTTAATTAAATCGGATACTCCGACTATAGTTTCGATCACATCCGGTGACTATCCGGTGGTGGTGTTCAGTGCTAAGCAGGACGCAACTGCACCCGCGTCGGGCTCTGTTTTCACTCTTTGAAAACGGTCACCGGTTGTGATCGAAACTATAGTTGGAGTATCCGATTTAATTAAACGTGAGTATTCCCGTATAAATAAAATAAAAATGTGTCATAACCACGTCAGTTTTCATAATATTTTTTTTTATTTTTTATTATTTGATTTTTAACTATTTTATTAAATATTATTGATGGTTATTGATTATAATTAATAATATCATTTATTATGATTTATTATTATGAATGACTATTATTGATGTTAACTGTTATTGTTGTTTTAGAAGGCGAGGCAGCGCCAGTGGCGCCCGGCGACCCTAGTCAACCTGCGCCCGTGTCCGCGCCGGCGGCTGCGCAGTAGCCGCGCGACTCCACACGCTTAGACTTGTCTACCACATAACTTAGCTTAATAAACGCCATAGATAAATATATATACTTACATTTATTTGTATTACGCATTAGGTTAAGAATCCAACGGAATTGAATTTGTTTTTCGTACATCATCGGTAAACGAGATTACACATTTATTTTTTGTTTGTTTCGTATCATTTTCATGTGTCAGCCCATGTTATAATTTGCTTTACGCGTAAACGTTTTTCCTATATTATATATTAGGAGTGCCTTAGCAACTCGGTGTATTAAGATGAATTTGTATATCCATAGTGAAAAGAAATAACATTTAGTCGTTTTCATTGTCATAATTATATTGTGCCGTTTTTTCGGCCGATTAGAGACGTGCAATTATGTTATATCTTATATACGATATTATATAGATGTAACGCAATGTTGCAGATTTTGTACTATTTTTAATATAACAGCAGTTTTTACGGCTTGAAAGGTAGCGATATATTATTAAGTTTTAACTGGGGGGCTTTCGTTTAAAAATGTACAGTAATGTACACGATTTAATTTAAAAAATATGTATAAATTATTTATTGAAATAGAAGTGCAATGTTACGGAACGGATGGACTGATTTTTACATCCGGTACGCGGAATATGTTTAAATTTTTCTTATTTTTTTTTTTTTTAATATATTTATTCTGTGCTTGCTGTTTCATGCTAACTTTTCACAGATGTCAATTATTTTGTTTGCCATATGTAAAAGAAAATATTTTTAGTTTATTCTCCATCTTAAGGTAAGGTTCCTTTACCATCTATACGTTTAGGCTGCAAGTGTGTACCTATTAACTTCTAATTTTAGTTAGTTTTAACATAGACTGTACATATTAATTTAATTTCTTATTTTGTTCAGATCTCTAATAAATATGTAAGTCTACATACATTTGTGTTGTTTGAATTATCTAATGGAAATTCTACTTTTCCCCAGCGGAAAGATTTCTAATTTAAGTGTTCCATTTTATACTAAATGGCTGGACCTATCTTCATGTTTGAGCTAGGAGATGGTAAATATATATCACGAGAACAAACGAACAATGTTTTTGCTCGAAAATAATTTGAGTAGTCGATATGTACAAGAGTTAACACCAGGAACTGGGTCGCAACTCGCAACCCACAGATAAAGGAATGAAAATCAGGAACTTGGTTGCAATCCACAGATAAAATAATAGTTATTAAATTCCTAATAATATATTTTTAAAAGGGTTCTGTAGCATCCCGTGAAGAAACCGCGTTGTGGAGTTTTTGGCGGGAACACGGAAAAATCATGTCGCTGCATTCTATTATTTTCTTAAACTAGTGTTTTTTCGCGAATTAATGGTTAAAAATGGTGGTGTTTTATTCATTGAGTGAAACATGTGTTTTTGTGTTGTTTTCAAAACTTGTAAAAGCTCGTAGTAAAGTGGCCCCAACTTTACTATTTCGTGTGACCAACTGTTATTTCATGACATATTTGACTTGATATACTACTTGACTCTGGCAGAATGCACAACGTGCGAAGCCAATAACAAAAAACAACCCCATCGTGGCGCTCACTCATACATGCTGCGTTCCGTAATGCGCTAAAATTAAAGAGAGCTAGATCCTCCAAGGCTAAAAGTGATAATATCGCGAATCCGACCAAATTCAATAGCCACACAAAATATTTTGTGTGTATAAGGGCTTTCATATGATCGAGTAATAATTGTGACTAGACGGATTCGCGATATTATCACTTTTAGCGCATTCCAGAACGCACTAACAGTTTAACACTGGTACTGCTATAAAGTATGTTACGGTTGGAACGGGCTGGATTCAACCTTATTTCGATTACTTAGCTCTCGCATTCCTTTAACGACATGAAGCTACCTGTCTATGCGACTCACGTGATACACCGGCGTGCCGCAGCATCCCATGGAATTTAGCGACCTGTCGCTGGATCCGGGGAATGGCACGACATGCCGGGGCACATGAGACGTTTCGGTCTCATCAACAGCTATATGACAAGGAGGACGCTGCTGCCCGTCCTCCGGTGGTTCTGGATGCAGTTTTAGGACAAACCTAGGTCCATACGATTCGGTCTACTCATGTTGAAATATAAGAGAGTATTTAATTCATTGAAATCAGGTTGAAAATCATTTGTTCAAGAAAATAATACTTAATTTTAAAAAAACTACTTCAACATCGATTACTTGGATGACATATTTTTCCAGCTATTTTGATTTAAAAACCAAACCTAAATCGGTTAATTCAATAAAATGTATATAGAAAAAAACATTCAAAAAACAAAAACATCAAAATCAATTCATAATTGACTTGAGTAAATAGCGTAAATAGCGTCATGATCTAATTATTTGCCATAACCAAAATTAGATTTCCGCCAGGAGTACGCACACGTAAACACCTCTAAATACCTCTATTTAATAGGCATCTTATTGTTAAATGAAGTCGTCTTCCTCTCTTCTACTATTGCTGCGCCCGACATATGAAACTTCTTTTTGACAATATCTGTGTACACTATGGAAGCAATAAATATCTGAATATCTAAAAGCAGAGAAGTCTAGTAAAATTTCTCTGCGTAAAAGTTATAGTTTTTTATTTCATGATAATCGTTGCCTACATCTATCTGCTCTTGGTGAGGACGTTGTCTATAATCTAGTCCAATGAAAATACTGGGTACCGTACTTTGTTTTGATAGATTTGTAAGTTAGATAGTTGTTTACATTTTATTTTGGACAGAGCTTTATTTATCAAGGCAAAGGATTGCTGTACAAGCCAGTATAATGCAGATTCTTCCCGGTAATCCGAGTCTTTGAAATGTTCTCTGCAAAAATAAACCAAAATGTATGAGATTGACAGTCGACTATGGCCACATCGACGATATGCGCTACCTAGCGGGAAAAAACGCAGTGTGGATACCCATTGAGAACCTCCATTTTTTTAAGTATGTTGAAAAATCCTTGACTTCCCGTGACTCGCCGTCTGTGCGCCCTTATTCAAAAGCAAAAGATGGAAACTTGTATCATAGCTAGTTTATTTCATACAGTAACTACATCTTGTTTAGTCCAGCCTTGTGCCAAATGTTCTCTCACTGCTTTGTCCAACACTACCTGCAACAGAAAGGGAAAAGTCAGTTTCATAATGAACGCATGTAGTATTACATATTCTGTGTTAGTAGTAGTACGAAGCCACTGTACTCATTTCACTATGAAGCCAACACTGAAATAGCGAAAAAACACATCAGTCATCAACAAATCAGCAGGATAATCATGTAACTGTTCGGGATCGCTATTTGTCATAATTGACACTTGTCACTGTCACGCCAAAACTCATTTGACCCTGCAGGGGCAGCAAGAAACGCCAAAAGACCGACGGATTTGCTTTACATCATTAGGAAGTCAATGCTTTCGTTCGTTAACGATAGCGAGAGAAATCCCTTCGTGATACCGTGAAGCCGTGACAGTGACTAGTGACAATTATGACAAATCGCGATCCCGAACAGTTACATGATTAGCCTGCAGTTGTTCCAGAGTAGTAGTATAGATTAATTAGTTCCTTCGACAAAATAGTTTTTTTTTTTTAGTTTTTTTATTTAAGAACACTAACATTATATACGTCATTGCAATAGCGAGTCAAAGTATCATTGCTAGTTAATTAAGTTACAATTTAACATGACAATAATTTAGATTATGGCTATCTTAGTGAATTAAATTGCATATAAGCAGGTAAGGCGTAAAGAAAAGGGTTACCACTAAAAACACTAGACGACACGAGAGTTGGCCCCATAGTAAAAGTTGATCACTTAGTACAATAAACCCCTTACGGCTTAGCAGTGCCATTAAGCGTCATATTATTGCATAATGGTTTAAGAGTGCGATTAATGCCAGAAAAATAACAGATTTCACCCGCGCGTCTTGCATTAGTTTAGAGTCGAAAATCGCATGATACAATTGATGATGATGATGGCTTTGAGTAATTTAGGTGGGGTTTTATTTAATTATTCAAAATGTAGGCATGAAATAAAAAAAATAAACGGCTACTCTGCTAAAACATTAGTTTGGCTATGTAATTCGTAAAAAATAATGTGGTGCTGTCGCTGATAATTTAGAGCATTTGAATTAAAACAGTTTTTTTTTTGTAGGTAATTTGTATTTTTTTAAATAAACCTGATTATTTTCTAAAATTCTATTCGGTTACTCGGTTTCTTTACGTTTTTCCCCTACCTGTAGTATTTTTTTAATGTGAATATTTACGTTCTTTACCATTAAATTAAATTTTAATTAAATTAAATTTACAATGTGTTTAAAAATACACCTTTTACTTACTTTTGGCATTAGTCGCCCCCTTAAAGTGACTAACCTCAATATCTCTGCATCCCTGCATCGCTCTGCTTAACACAACGTCAAAATAGTCCATGTGCAGTCTATGAGACATCTCCATCAGTGCTATACTGCCTGTAAAAAATATTATAGGTAATTATTGCCAATATACATCTTTGTCTTGAGCTATATTGAATTTGATCAGCTCTTTACTTCATAGCCTTAAACTAGTTCTTCTGTACAGTTGCTCCACTATGTCACATCAATCTTTAGTGAGAATTGGTAATGAAGACTCCCATCGCTTTGTATATCGGCTGCGCGCTATTGTATCTGATATGTTACGTACGATACACACAGATAGAAAGTCCAGCTAGCTCGCTTAGAATGCAAGACATCATAAAGACAACTACCGCTATTTAACTGACTTCATAAACGGAGAAGGTTCTCAATTAGGTTGTATGTTTTTTTGTATGTGTGTTTTCAGAAAAAGAATAAAAATATAATATATATAGCAAATATAATAATAGTTATAGTAGTAATAGTAAATATGTATAATAATATGAAGATAAAAAAAATTTTTTTTTTTAATTATATATATAGTAATAAAATAATAGTAATCTTTTGAGATAACAGTTTTTAGTTTAAAACTATTTGAAAAATTCGTAATAGGAAGTTGGATGAAGATGTGGCGCATGAGACGAGTGATGGGTTCGATGCGGACCCGTACCATTAAATTTTTGTGATTTGTCTTTGACTGGCTTTGTGTTCATCACATCCATACCGCCAATAAAGAGTACCTTTTAGGAACAAGTTCACAACAAGAACACGGCTTAAAAGATGAGTACTGTACTGTACTCATTACAAATTTAAGCAACAAAAAAAATTTATATGAAAAATGATATCTATTGTTACCAACGCTACTTAACATGGCAACATAATATACGTTAAGTAAACAACAAATAACTTTGTAATCAGGTGTTGCCAACTAACACTTGGAAATGTTGCTCCACAAAAAGTAACAGCAATGTGGGTACACCACTCTTATTCAAAGTCGGGGGCGATAAGTCCTGCGCTGAGTTCCTGCTTGGGGTGTATTGTGCATTTCCCGCCAGCGTCTAACCGAGACAATAGGCTAGGTGACTGGTTTTTTTTATTGTCCTATTAAAATGTGGCCCATAAATATAGCTGATTAATGAAAAGAAAATTAAAATCTGATCAAAAATAAGCAACTTATAAGCATTTTAATATCATGCTAGACAGAGAGAAGAAACAGGAAATAGTGACGTCGCCTCTCAGTGCGCCATATAAATTCTATTCTGACAAGTAAGGCGTGACGTCATTTTTTGTTTTGTGGGAAAGGGACAGAGTTGGCTCTACCAAAAACTTTAAACGCTTATATATCAGAAAATTAATAACCGAAATAAATCATTTTTTCAATAAACATACTATATTTATTTTAATTGTTCATCAAAGCTATTGGTTTTAACGATTTAAACATCAGTAATCTACCCTACTCTTGGAGTAACAGGCCGAATCTGCCGTTGTATTTTTTTTGTAATTTTTACACAGCGCCATCTAGCTCCAAACTAAGCAAAGCTTGTACTATGGGAACCCGATAGCTAAATAGCTAATAGGATACTTAATATACTTTTGTTTAAATAAATACATACTTATTTACTGACACAGAACAAACACTTAAATATGTTCGTCACATAAATGCTTGCCCTGGTTCGGAATCGAACCCACGCCCTACAGCTCAGAAGGCAGACATACTACCAACTGAGCTATAAGGCAGTCAGTAGCTCACCAGTGCTGGGCAGACTGGCCACGGTGAGGCACACGCCCCCCGCGGCCTCCTCCACGTGTCCCACGTCGAGCAGGGGCTCCGCGTCGCCTCCGCGCCAGGACATGGAAGCGCTGCACGCACACGCGTACGCTCGCAGAGGGATGCCCGCGTCGATCAGCGCGAGGGTCGCTGCGTTCACGCATACACAGTAGCAGCTGCCGTCTGCCTGCACACAATGTTAGTCGCTGGCCACACAGAAATAGCATCGGGCACGGACATGGCACGGGCTCCATTCAGATTTCATACTAAATACATTGCAATAAGGCACAATTTAGAACACCGAACGGCATTCACCGGGCGTGCATCGGGCGCGTCCGCGCCCGATGCATGACGTCATTCATGGGAGTGACGTGTGTGCTTTATTTCAATGAGTTTAGTATGAAATTTGAATGCAGCGGCAAGCCACCCGTGTCATGTCCTCGCCCGACGTCATTCTATGTGGCTTGCGCCGGATTCTAACTAGAGTTTCATTCCCGGATTCCTGTTGCCAAGAAAGCTATCAATTTCGGAAATTTTCAGTTCCCGACTTTTATTAAAATATATATTTTGATCTTTCTTTTGCTTAGTTACATTTGAATAGCAGAGAAATTTATTTACCTGTAATATTTCAACATATACATCAATCTGTGAACGAGGATACAGTTCAGTTTTGATGGCTGCTGTGAGAGCCTGTCTCAGGTGTAGGGACATTTCTGTTGATTTGCGGTCACCGCGAGGACGGTTCTTCCTTTCACCTAAAATGTGATTTCAAACTGTAATTTGTTGTGTTGTGGTTGATATGCTTGTTTTTAAGTATTGCATTGTGTCAACTATTGCGATAAGCTTGGCTTGGTGTCGATCATTGGCTAGGTGTCGATCATTGAAATTTTAATATAATTCATTTTTAATTTTATTTAATTTTTATTTTGACATTTTAATCTTCAATTTTCAACTGTATTTATTGTTTTATTATTTTGAACAAGTGTACTTATTTTTCACTATGGATTTTAATTAGGCCTTCGTCAAGCAGTGGACGTTTTATGGCTGGCGACGAAATGACTTATTATTATTATTGGTTTGGTGTCAACTACTGGCTTGGTGTCAACAACTGGTTTGGTGTCAACCACTGGCTTGCTGCTGATCATTAGCTTGGTGTAACCATTGGCTGGGTATCAACCTTTGGCTTGCAATCATTAGCTAGTGTGGATTGGTAGTTGACAGCTCACCGATTTTAAGTGCCGGAGTGCTTCAAAAGTTATGCTGCTAGAACGCATATACGCTTCGAACTTCTATTAAATTGTAAAAATATATATTTCAAATAAAATGAATTTAGTCCACTAAAAATGGAGTACAAATATGATTATACTGATAGGTATAATACAATCTATTTTACCATTCATTGGCATGTGGGAATGCCAAAGCATAAGCTAAGTCGAAGAAAACAAGCAATAAAAAAAAAATACAGGACCCAGTGAACTTCTTCACTGTACATATGATGATCTAATTCGTCGTAGCGCCCGTGACGAAAACAAAGACAGTGATGATCTGGATTTATTTGGACTCAGTTTTGGTCGTTTTCGAAACAACATCAATAACATAATTCATTCATTCATTGACAGTATAATTTTAGGATAATCTATTATACATATGTGTATATATATATATATATATTAATGGCGGCCGTGCCCTCGACACTGGAACCGAGCGGAATGTCAAGGGATGATGGTAAGCGACCGGACGGTGCTACGCTGGTACCGTGGTGTCTCGGCCGAGCTTTGGTTTGGGACGCCACTTGCGTAGATACCCCTGGCAGCGTCCCATGTCGGCAGCTCCGCTCGCAGTGTCGGGGCCGCGGCCGAACAGGCCCAACTACTCGAACATCGAAAGTATTCACAGCTAAGCTTACATTATGACTTTGTGGCGCTGGCTGTGGAAACTTTGGCCCCGTGGTCGGCCGACACTAAAAAATGTTGTAAAGATTTGGCCAAGAGATTGGTCCTTGCCTCGGGGGACCTCAGAGCTGGCGCATACTTTGCCCAGAGGCTAAGTATTGCCATTCAACGGGGTAATGCAGCCAGCATCCTGGGAACCCTACCGCATGGTGGCGATCTAGACGGCGTTTTTGTTTTATAGGTACTAGGGTATTTTTTTAAATATATTTATATATATTTTTTATTGTAAATAAGTAGTTTTTAGTAAATAGTTTAAATATTTATTTAAGTTTGTACATATGTAAATATTATAGATGTTTATATTAATGACTCATTTATCTATTTGTAGTTTAAATAATAGTATTAAATAATTAAATGATACAAACGAAACCAACGATATTTATAACATTACATCATTGGTCTAGCTCACAATGTTTGTTATTATTGTTTTGATATATTTTTTTTTTTTGAGTGTCTAAATTATGTAATATCTGCAATTCAAATCCACTATTTTAGCCATGTCGAGCGCTTGCTATTTTGGATCATGGGATTGTTCTGTATTTTTCAACATGTTACTGTATTATGCAATTTCTATGATCACTTACAACAGCACTTACAACAAGTGCCTAATAGATAAATAAATAAATAAACATATGGAGGTTCCCTCACAAAGAGTTCATTGGTACAAGCCCAGGGTTTAAAACAACAAACCTCAAGATTTCAAATCTCCCTCCAGGCTAGCACGGCTTCTGACTAGAATAGAAACTTAACATACCTGTAGAAAATGTGGCCATGCTGTATTGGCAGTTGACTACAACTCCCTCATTTGACATTTTAGACTTTGGTGCCTGCAACGTAATACAACTGTGTTAATGATATTATAACATATATATAAGGAAGGAGATGTCTTATTCCGCCCTAAAATGGTCCCAGGCCCTGGTACAGGCCCCAGGGACTGTATCACCTGTCTGCGGTCACTGAGCGAGACGCGCGCTATCCCTCTTGCTCTCATCTCATAATCTTCTTTCGCACTCCGGCGCAACTCGTAAACATGACGGCATGGGAGTAATTTTCAAACATTGTTTTATGACACGATATCGCGCATCTTTCATAATCTTTGAACTGTGTGTATTTATGACGCGAGTGTATGTTCTTCGCATGCCAAAAGTATCAGTGAAAAAGTAAAGCTATAGTGCAATGCACTCCCTTTGACTCTATTTTATTTAGTCAGTGCTCTTCTTCGTTTGTTGCCCGTGGTA
Source organism: Erannis defoliaria (assembly GCA_905404285.2). Taxonomy (NCBI): domain Eukaryota; kingdom Metazoa; phylum Arthropoda; class Insecta; order Lepidoptera; family Geometridae; genus Erannis; species Erannis defoliaria. Next base: position 6,518,032 of record FR990090.1, read on the forward strand.
CTACCAGCATTACTATCAGTAGTACAAGGCGTAAAAAACTTACCCGTACTCCACAAAAAGGTTGGCTGAATTAAGGGAAATGTTTCTTTTCAGCGGTAAGTAGAAAAAAAGTGGATTGCTTGGTTTCCATACTACAGTAAGGACAATTTCAATCAATATGGACGTACACACACGTCCATATTACTCCATATTACCTACAGTAACTTTAACCAGCTCCATTATAAAATATATTGCCCTTAGCTCTTAACTATTTCAATAATCAGCTCCTACTCAAAGTACACCAATAACAAAATTATAACCTCTATGTTTCGTAATTAAATTTAAAAAGAACTTATATACTATGAGAGTAGTACATACCTGATGAGGACCATAAACAGCAGCCAAAACTTTGGTATTTCCTTGCTCTAAATAAGCGCTGCCATCAGGTTGTGTAAAAACACCAAGTTTGCACCGAATTCGTCTCAGTTCGTTTGGTCTTCGGCCATCTAGACGTAACCCTTGACTTGATAATAGCTCCGGACCTGGCATTTTAGTATCAAAACGCAGAAATAAGCTTCCTTCGGATTATTTGAGGTCAAAATTAATGGAAAATTAGAAACTATAATTCAATTTATTTTTGTAAACATTCGCACGATACACCATCGATACACATTGTGTAATTTTTTTTTTTTAGTGTTGTCGTTTGACTTCGCATTTTTTTTTGTTTTTTATTTTTTCTGGCCATGGATGGATGGTCTTTCAGCCGAATACATATTTCTTCATCGATCCTTCTTTCTGCAGTTAAATGAGTCGTAGTCACAGTCCAAGTCACACACAGTAAGTCACAGTCAAGTCCAATCATGCCCTAGTAAAGTCGTGGCAACTTTACTACAAGCTTCTTCGGAGTTTTGGAAACAACATAATAATAATCATTTATATATTTTTTTATAATAATAATCATTTACCTACCTACATAAAAGTTAAAGCACATAAAAATTTAAGTATTAAGTTCCATTGTAACTTATTATTTATTATCTCACTTATTTGAAGTCAAAGCGAATAATAGTAATGCAAGTTGATACCTGAGGTGGAAAAATGTCTGTGTATATGACATTTAGAAAACGAAAATTATCAAAATAAATTACAGCCATGCTTGCAAGCCATGCAGCTTGGACATATCCAAGCCAAGCTCCTTCTTTATTACACTAAACAATAGTGCCAATCAAAGAAATTTATAGGCGCATGTCCAGCAAGCGACATTCATTCATTCATTCATTCAATTTGCTGTACGTCAAGACTATTCACTGTCGTTTTGCATCGTGCATCGTGACGTTGATCGTATGACCTTGGCGGGCTGTACAGCAAGCACGATGGTGCGTAGAGTGCTTCACGCTCCCACGAAATTAGTCACAGTCGACTTTAAGTCATGCCCTAGTAAAGTTGTGGTGACTTTAATAGGGGCTTTTACGGAGTTTTGAAAACAACACGAAAAGACATGGTTCACCCATAGATCTAGTAAAATGGTTTCACCACATTATATCACTAGCACACACAAAAAACTTTTTTCAAGTGTTAATGCATAAAAATGGTGGGTGGTAAAACATATCTTTTCATGTTGTTTCCAAAACTCCGAAGAAGCCTGTAGTAAAGTTGCCACGACTAGATCATGCACGGACTTGGCTGTGACTTTGACTCGTTCTTGACCTGAAATTCATCAAAAACGTAATAATATCAAGTTTATATTAAACACTGACAAATGCACAGAGTGCGACCAGAGAAGAAAAAGATCACGTCACCCTCACCGGTGCATTGACATAGTTTAAAGCTACTATCAGTAGGCTACTCTAGTAAATTTATCTGCTACTATCAGATAAATTTATAGCTACTATGCACCGGGGACGCGATCTTTTTTTCTTCGTTTTTCGCAGCGCACTTTGTGCATTCTAAACCTAGGATGATATCGCGAACCCGACCAAAGTTACTCGATCAAATCAAAGCCTTTATATTTTGTGACGATTAAATTTGGTCGGGTTCGCGATATGTATGTATATATAATTTTACTTAATGTGCTTTTGGGTTTTTGTGTACTTCTTAGCTAAAAAACAAGCAGGTGTGTGTATATATACATATATATAGTTTATGTATACATATGTATTTCTGTTTTTGTATATACACACATATATATGTTTGTACTTTGTGTGTGTTTTTTATTTTTCATTTTTGTATACTTGTTGCATGTTAGCTCCATTATTTCTATTAGTTAGTGGTAACCTTTGTTGGCCTATTTGTTCTCATTATACTGTTTTTACCTTCTCCATATGAAGGCTGTTGGTAGTCCAAATAAAATAAAATAAAAATAAAAATTATCACTTTTAGACAGAGAAATGATAAAAGATTTTTGAATAGTATTTACTCAAATAAACTTTATTATAATTTTCAATGCCCACAAATTCATGAACTTGACACTGGCAGAATGCCCAACGTGCGATGCCAATATCTAAGAAAAAAAAATGACCATTAGTAAGTCTGGAAGAGTACTCCCACCACTACGTCGCTTTTAGGGGAGGCAATAATCTACGACACAGATAATGTACGGCATAATAATGTACAGCATGATAATTGGTGTACATTTGTACATGTACACCAGTGCCCTTATCATGGACGTTCGTGATTCAGATTGCGAGCGTGCGCGAGCAGGAGGGCGCATGGCGCGAGTGGGTTGGTACGAGCAGGATGGCATGCTATCGCAATCGGAATCGCGAACGTCCATGATAAGGGTGCTGGTGGGTGTCTATAATGTACAACATGATATTTCCCGATACGATAATGTACGACATAATAATGCACAGCAAGATAATTGGTGTATATGTACATCGAATATCATGCTGTACAATCCATGTCGTACAGTACTGTCCGTCCATTATCGGCTCGTGTCCATAAAGTACGGCCCTATATTGTACAGCCAATAATCCGAGTACATGTCTCAAATTGACATTAAAAAAAAATACCTGAACCTAACTGCTATACAAATAAGGAATTCGTGTACTTGTACATCAAATATCAGTCTAAACAAAATCGGGATGTGCATTATTGAGCCGAGCCGATAATGTACGGCATGATATTGCACGGCACGATATTGCACAGCATGATATTCGATGTACATGTACACCAATTATCATGCTGTGCATTATTATGCCGTACAATATCATGCCGTACATTATCTGTGTCGTACATTATTGCCTCCCCACCTGCAGGCTAATCATGTAACTGTTCAGCGGAGCTATCATGTAACTTTTCGGGATCGCGATTCGGATACAAGTTGTCAAAAATAGACACTTGTCACTGTCACTGCCAAAACTCATTTGACCCTGCAGGGCAGGATGAAACGCCAAAAGACCGACGGATTTGCTTAACTTAATTAAGGAAATCAATGCATTTGTTCGATAACGATAGCGAGAGAAATCCCTCCGTGATACTGTGAAGCTGTGACAGTGACATTAATGACAAATCGCGATCCGAATCGCGATCCCGAACAGATACATAATTAGCCTGCAGGATCGCGATTCGGATAGCGATTTGTCATAAATGTCACTTGTCACTGTCACAGCTTCACGGTATCACGGAATCAAATATCATGCTGTGAAATATCGTGCCGTGCAATATCATGCCGTACATTATCGGCTCGGCTCAATAATGCACACCCCGATTTTGTACAGACTGATATTTGATGTACAAGTACATGAATTCCTTATTTGTATAGGATTTAGGTTCAGGTTATTTTATTTAATGTCAGTTTCAGAAATGTACTCGGATTATTGGCTGTACAATATCGGCCTTACCTAAAATAATCTCGATTCTCTTAGTCACTGCTTAAACTTATCTGTCCTTTTCTAGCACGTGCAACTTCACGTCAGAGAGAAGATGGCAGAGCATCTTAAGCAGTGACTAACGGTTGAAAAGTTTTTTTAAGCAAGGCCGTACTAGTAAGTACGTGTCTATAAAGACACGAGCCGATAATAGGCGGCCATTATTGTACGACATGGATTGTACAGCATGATATTCGATGTACATGTACACAAATTATCATGCTGTGCATTATTATGCCGTACATTATCGTGTTGGCAAATATCATGTTGTACATTATAGACACCCGCTTTTAGCTCAAGATCTTTGCTGGCACTTTTTATTTGAAACTACTCACTATATTGTACAGCCAATAATCCTTGTACCTTTCTCACCCACCGTCTTAACTGATAGGTAATCTACTATGATAAGGCATATTTTGTATTAATTTTAAACGGGCTACCTACTACTGTTCACAAGATAATAGTTTAGGTTCGACAGATCGACAGCAAACATAGGCTTAGTAATAGTTTTTAGACAAAGAGTACAGAAATCTAAAAACGATTAATGGATATTTTTAATCGTTATCACCCAGCAAAAACGGCGATAATGGCATTAAACCGATTTAATACCTAATTCACCCTGTTTTAACCCAAATGGGTGGAATGGGTTGTTCCCACTACCCATCTCTGCATGCACGACGTTGCCAAAATGTCCTCTATAATAAGAGGCAATAATGCACGGTCAATAATAGACAGCTAAGCTAAGACAACATTAAGGCTTGGAAAATGAAAGTAGAACGCAGACAGACGGAGAAACTAACTTTGTTTTTCTCTTAGACGTATCAATATGATGGCACATGGCACCCAGGAACGTAGGCGGACTAGGAATCATTGACTTCTACTATTTTTTGCCGAGTTGCCAAGCTATAGTTCTGAAACGGGCTGTGAAATATTCTGGAAGATTTGTTTTGTGCGTGCGTGCTGTGCTGTGCTGTGTATTATTGTTATTGCAATGCAATGGTTTTGTTTGCCGCGCGGGTTATAAGTTTGCTTAATCTTAATCTAATACAAACCCATATTGTTTTGTTGAGCAATAAAACTGATTAATTGTTTTCACAACCCAAAAGTTATGATAAACACTTAGTTATTCAGGTATGATTAGGCATTTTATCGGCTATTGCTATACGTACGAACACACCAGAGGAATACAATACACATTGTCCATTGTTTTCTATCAATGTCTTGTCAAATTGTCACCCCATCGGCTAAGCGTGCGTGTGCATGAAATTAATTAAAAAATCGATGGAGCTCATCTATCTCTCTCATCTCAAATAAATTCCAAATATTTGCTAATCCTACCCGATTAGGATTTCACAGCAAGTTAAAACAGTTTATTGTATTGATTGAGCTTTGCATTTTTATTATGTTGGACGTAAATAGTTAGGTAGGTTTAGATTGGTTTTATTAATTCTTCAGGTAAATCCAGTGGAAGTGAACAATGGACGTCGACGATTCGGCGGTAGATCTCAGCGTGAGGTAATGAGCGGTTCCCACAAAAATATTATATTGTTTGTTAGATTGTAATATTCACCAGTTTTCTATGGGACAGGTCATTACCTCCAGAGTTGAGTGAGCTTAGGGCTCTCACAGCCAGTGGATTAACAATAACTCCAGCCCAGCCTCCCCCACATGTAAGTATTTAATAAAATTATTACATATGTTGAAAGTTACCATGTATTCAATAATTGGTGTCACTGAAAATTTAAAAAGCTTAAAGAATAATGTTGATAACATTTTCTGACTTCTCTTTCTGTTTTGATGTCAGCATCTATGAATCCCCTTATAACTTATTTAGCTACAAGAGGCGAAGCAATCTGAGTTGAGAGCAGTTAATTATGGAGTTTACTATTTTACAGGCACCATTTTCTAAATTCTAAACATTTAAATACTCCACCATTATAATGATTAAATGAGAATAAACACAAACTTTCATATTTATAATAATAATGTGATCATTATGTTAAATAAATATTCAAGGTTATCAAACAAGATTGTTGGTTGTTAGGTATAACAGGAAAATCATACAATTATTTCCATTGTAATATCTGATCCATACAATACAATGATAATAACTTCACGTAATTATAAATAGGTATACTTTTTAACAGCATCAATTCTTGTGTTATTGTTATTACATTCTATTCTTATATAATAATTTTGTTTTCACATGCCTATCCATGGAAGATTGATAGAGTAAGTATTCAAGGTCACTGACCTCTCAAGTATGCTGGACTAAATATTGTCTAGGAACTGACAGTTTTTTTTGTGCTGATTTGAAGCGCCCCTCCGAGCATCTCCGGTACTAAAATTGACATAATAGTATTACAAACTCCGAACGAAATTAGTTGACTCCCTACAGTGATGAGCTACTAGAATTGTTGAAGATCCCAAGCTTGCCAACAAGCTGGACCCACTCAGCCTCCATAGGGACGTGGGTTCCCTCTGCATCTTCTACCGCTTGTTTTTTGGGGAATGCTCTGACAAGCTCTTTGACCTTATTCCCGCATTGGAGTTCCAGTACCGCACATCCCACCATCGTCTAAAGGCTCACCCCCACATTGTGCAAATCTGGAAATCCCACACCGTTCGTTTCTGGCGATCATTTCTTCCACGCACTTGTAAAATGTGGAATGTCCTCCCGTGGAGGTCTTTCCGAGGAATTACAATATGGAGCGTTTAAAAAAAGGCATCTTCTCACATCTCTCTGGGTTGGCAACGCATCAACAACATTTCTAATGTTGCAGTAGAGGTGGTCGGTGCAAACCGTAAACAGTTTCAATACCCAGTTATCAATGCAATACCCAATACCGGGTACTCGGAGTTTCGATAACTGGGTGTTGTGAGAAACTAGGTATTGGCGAAAACGCGAACCGTCTCAACGTCATCGTAACGAGCGGGAACCAATACCTGCGCGTGCCGAGTACCGACGGGTGACGGACAACACCGATCGTCGCTTCACAGCCGACGTGATGCGCCCGAGTTTATCCGTAAAATTCCGAACGTAATCGTACTCTCCAAGGTCGAGAGATGACTAGAGCGCCTAAAGTAAAACGAAAAATGACAATTATTAAAACACTTATTACTGAAACATAAAATGCGTTTTATGAAAAAGTCAAGGGTTTGAATCTGAATATCATTCAAAAGTACAAGATTATATCACACTTTGTTCACTTAATCAGTGCACTTTCCAACAAATTTAATTCCATTTCATTTATCCCAATTAACTAGTAGATTATTTATTTATTTAAGATTATTTAGAGCAAATACATTATTATTATAAAAAGTTTAAACGGAATCATCAAAAAGACATCAACAATAAATTACCAAAACCAATCGGTATTTGTACCTTCTTGTGCAACTCAGTTATTTTTGTAAAGCGTTTTTTTAATAACAACTGAAACCAAATACCTCTGCTGAAACTCAAAAACTACGTTATTAAAGAAACGGCCAATACCTAGTTATTAAAATAAACAGTTTCAGAACACGGTATTGCCATTCAATACCAATACCCGTTTCGGTACTGTAATATACCATACCGACCCACCGCTATGTTGCAGGTGTCGATAGGCGGCGGTGAGCTTACCATCAATCATCAATGTATATAAGTATTCTATCAGCTATCTGGTTTCCATAATACAAGCTTTGCTTAGTATGGGGCTAGATGGCGCTGTGTGTAAAATGTTCCCCAATATGTATGTATGTATGTATCAGACAAGCCGCTTACTTGTTTGCCACTCTATTACATAAAAAAAATAAAAAATTGTTCCATGGATGCTCCCACTGATCCGTTGGCTATCCGCGCCAAAATGGCTTCAATTTGCTATAGACAATATGAAGTCCAGCGTACTTGTATTATAGAGGTGTATTACAGTGATTCGAGGTAAAATAAAATACTTGTATGACTAAGGGTTTGGTAGTTTTAGCACAGTAAAATATTAATAGTATAATAATGCTGCTGCTCGCCTATCATTAAATAAATAAATAATAGTATAGTACTATACTGACATGCGACATGCGACAGGCTCGCAAGGTTTGCAAGTTGAAGTGACAATGGGCAGGCCACATCTCTCGAAGAACTGACAACCGGTGGGGAAGAAAGGTTCTTGAGTGGCGACCGCGAACCGGAAGACGCAGTGTAGGAAGGCCTCCCACTAACTAAGTGGACCGACGACATTGTAAAAGTTGCGGGCAACCAGTGGATGCAAATGGCAGGTTGTCGTACAGTGTGGTGGTCTAAGGGGGAGCCCTTCGTTCAGCAGTGGACGTCTCCGGGCTGATGATGATGAAGTACTATAAACCACTCTTCTAACATTCTGGTAACATTTTGTGCTAGTGGTATTTTACCTTCTCCAACATTACAGGATCTGGTTTTTGTAAATTTATTTTTTTGATCCGCCTGCCAAGCATAGGGATTATGGCAAGCCCCCTCCCCCATCAAGGGAGAAGCCCTAATGTCCAACAGTGGATGTCTTCTGGCTGATGTAGTGTACGAATGTCTTCAGGGAGCCAGTGGCAAGCGGGTGCTTCGCCCCCGTTCGGAGCAGCGCAGCTACGCTGAGAGCCCCGACATAGTGTTGCTTCCGGCCGCGCCACCTCACCGGAAACAATCCATCCCCACTTCCGCCCCTTTTTCTGGTAAGAACAATAGTAAGTTTAACCAGTTATAATAATCCTGGTACAAACGGGTCGACTCTATTAAGTATTGGACCAACCAGTCAGACTTTGAATGGGTGACAGGCATTTTAAATTAATCACTTGCCTTGGGTGAAATTACTTATTAATTCGTTATTATTATTATATTAGCCTATACCGTCCCACCGCAACTCGCACAGCGCTGGATACCGCTCGCTATATTCACCTAGATGTATATCTATCGCTCTCTTTCGAGCTCTGGACCAGAGACAATAAGTAACAACTTTAAGACGAAACAGGCCACGCGCAACAGCTACAAAATGCCTTCATGTCATCTGCTTTGGAGCTAGATGCCGCTTTAAAAAAATGTACATTACAAAATGCACATGCGGACCAAGCATCTCTTACTGGAGAGTACTTACATAATTATGTACGATAAATACACTAATATTTGTAATGGTTATGGAAGAGTGAGGTCTACTGTCACAACTTCACAAGTATTTCTATACTCTAAAGAAGGCCTCCACAATTCTTGTTTAAAACATGTATTCTAATGTAATAAACATTTTTCATTTTCATTTTCAATAGCCATATTTATCCAGTTTCTAGAGCCAGTCGTGTTGATAATAGTGATTTCACACACAGATGTGACCAGCAAGCTAAACTCTAGCGGAGTGAATGTATCGATCACGGCACACGCGCCCGAGTCTCCGCGCGAGCCGCGCGAGGACGAGGAGGAAGTCGACGAGAATGAGCCCCCGCTGCCGGAACCGGTGCCGCCACACAGGGTAAGTGTCATATTGTACCATTGTTCCACCTGTACAGTCGTATGTGGAACGGCATTACTATCACAGAAAACGTAATAGTACTAACTACGTACAGAAGATTAAATTCCATAGAAAACGAGACTAAACATGGGCTGTACGTGTACGTGTACATATTCTAGGACTTGGGTATGTCCTAAAACTGTATCCAGAAATACCGGAGGACGGGCAACAGCGTTTTCTCGGTAAACAGTGGTGAGCATTCTGCGATCCTCAAGCCGTCTGCCAAGCGTGGGCATGATGTTATTGTTGTGTCTGTTGTACAATTGATATAAATGTTTAATAATGTAACTAATTAATTCATTTCAATTGACATAGTTTCATTCGTATTTTTTTTATAATATAATGTAATATGACTGTATGTTCTCTATGGATCTTTTTATAGGATCTGAAATAAATGATTTTAATTGAAATGAATTATGCCAATCCGTCCCTATTAAGGTAGAGGCCTTCGTCCAGAAGTGGACGTCTTCTGGCTGATGATGACAATGTTCTAGGGTGTTATTTTATTATTCATTATAAACATCTTTTAGAATGGAGCCCACCCCGAAAACCCAAAAAAATACCGCTCATTGATGAAATGTATGGAAATCTGTATTTTTTTGGCGATTTTCGGGTTGGTCCCATTGTAAAAGTTGTTCTTATTGATGAGTACAGTGTACATATCCTAGAATATGTATATTATATACATAGATTTATTATACATTATATAGATATACACCCCGTATATCTATATCTTGTCCTATGTTCTACATATTACCTATAACCAAAATCATGTCATATTCAGTGCAAACTAATTTGTACTCTATTAATATGTGTGTGAGATAAAGAGATAGAGTGTACTTCCGTGTGCAGAACTTCTTTGCAGAGCAGATTCATTTACACAAACAACTTCAAAAAGGAGGTTCTCAATTCGAATGTATGTTTTTTTTTTATTTTACTCCGTCAATTATGTATTGATTTTGAAGGTATTTTTTTTTGTTTTTGGGACCTACCCACACAAAAAACACTCCAGGTTCTTTTTTATTGGATTCAGAGGTGGTCCCATATAAATTTTATCGAAGTCGGTTGAGTTTGGTTTTTAAATCAAAATAACTGTAAAAAAGCTGTCATCAATAGAAATTAAAGTCGGTTGCTATTTTTAAAGTACTTGTTTTTTGTTGTTGGCGAGAGCTATGCTCGGAGTTACTTTGCGCGATAAAATCCGAAACGAGGATATTCACCAAAGAACCAAAGTCACCAACATAGCTCGCAAGGTTTGCAAGATGAAGTGGCAATGGGCAGGCCACATCGCTCGAAGAACTGACAACCGATGGAGAAGAAAGGTTCTTGAGTGGCGACACCAACCGGAAGACGCAGCGTAGGCGCGGCCTGCCAATATATATAGGTGGACCGACGACATTGTAAAAGTGAAGGCAACCGGTGGATGCAAATGGCAGGTTGTCGTACAGTGTGGCGGTCTAAGGGGGAGGCCTTCGTTCAGCGGTGGACGTCTCCGGGCTGATGATGATGACGACTTGTTTTTCCTCAGGAGTTGTCGAGCGAGGAAGTGTGGGAGCGCGAGCGGCGACTCCGTGACTTGAGGGAGAAGCTGCGGGCAGAGGAGACTCGACTAGTGCTGCTCAGGAAGATACGACAGTCGCAGCAAGCCACCGGACTACCACCTGCCAAGGTAAAATACAACAAAAAAAAACCGATAAAAGGTCATTTAAAAAAAATACATTTAATAAATCTTAAAACTCTGTTAAAACAAAATTATATATATTGTCTAAAAACCTACTTCAGGTTTGTCTAGACAACAAGTTCTCGACAATCGTATAAAAAGTTTCATTTAACATGTTTAACAACTTATCAAACAATAATCAATCAGTAATTTTTACTACGAATGCGCACGAACACAAAACAGCTACAGTAGGCAGGGTACAGTGTAACTGGTTCTGTCTTAACTATTGTACCTGTGACAGCGTAGCCCAGCTATTGGAGTGAGCGCCCGTTTCGTTCTCAATAGAGGATGCCCATGGCTTTGATGTACCTGGGTATGTCCTGCCTGTATGAACTGCATCCAGACCCACCGGAGGACGGATAGCAGCGTCCTCTTGGTGGTGAGCATTCTGCAATCCCCAATCTGCCAAGCGTGGGAATTATGGCAACCCCTGCGTATTAAGGGAGAGGCCTTCGTCCAGCAGTGGACGTCTTCTGGTCTGGCTGATCATCATAATCATTTTATTGGTAACAGGTGGTTACAGATCATTTACATATATAAAAATTTGCATAGTAAGTAAGTAAGTTCGTATAGGCTGAGTGCAGCCCTAGTGTCAGAGTTAATGTGCCGCCCGGAGGCCTCTGACATGGCTGACGGTTGTTGTTATAGATACTAGAACAAACAACCGGGACCAACAATTTAACGTGTCATCCGATCCACGGTAGCGCTCAGAAATAAATGCCACTCGCGGTCACCCATCCGAAGACTGACCGGACCGTCCGTTGCTTAACATTGGTGATCGTTTAGAATCACCTAGACAAGCTACGCCACGAGCGCTACGCATAGCGCATTTGCATAGTCAAGGTGGCAGGTCATATGTCACCAAAACACAAAATAAGGATTATGATACATTTATAGATTTATATATAACAATTTTTCAATTGGTCACAAAATTTTGAAAGACAAAAAATTGTTAAATTCAAAATTTATAAGATGACTGGGATCCAGGGGTAGTAGGGAAGTATTTTTTAAACCTTTGTTAGTAACAAAGGTTTAAAAAATACTTACAAAACGATTTTGTTAGGATAAAGATAAATTAAAAAGAAAATAAAAGATATGCCCCTGTGCAGAGGCACTCCGCCAGGACGAAGCCAGAATAACATAGAGATCTTATCTGATCATCACTCCGACGAAAAGCCTTAGCACAGGCGCACGCAGGTCTTCAGCAGCAAAAAAAAAATATCGCAAAAAAAAAAAAAAAAAAAATACGGCATATTGCCAGTTACATTAATCAATATCAACATAAAACTTACACAGACTGAAGTCAATATTTTAAGTCAAAGATACTAATAATGATGATGATGATGATAATAATTGCTTGCAGGACCCGAGTACCGGTACAGCGTTGGCTGGAAGCGGATGTGTGGTACCGCCCGGGGTAACTGTCACGCCCGCGCCGCCGCCGGCGCATCAAAATAAGGTACCTACTTACTCAAACATGTTACATATAAAAGGTACATTATGTGCAACGCTACTACTTAGCCGATCGTATAAGCTAGAGGACGTGAACTGTGAAGATTTAGAAAAAAATGCGTTTTTTTTAGCTCAAAACAAATGTGTATAGCTAAATACTTCTGCTAGTGAGCCTATCATTAACATGGATTATTATTTATCATCCGAACCACAGAAAAAAGTCAAATAAAAGTCGCAAGCAACCGGTGGATGCAAATGGCAGGTTGTCGTACAGTGTGGCGGTCTAAGGGGGAGGCCTTCGTTCAGCAGTGGACGTCTCCGGGCTGATGATGATGAACCACAGAAAAGCGAAAGCCCTACTTCTTAGGTAGAACGGCTGTCAAAACAATGTTGTAAAGCAATTGTATGGAAAGCCGCTGTCGCCAGTTTCACACATAATTGTATAGAAACTACGACGAAATAATGCCAATCATTGGTCGTGCATTTGAAGTAAAACGCTCGAAATGTCATTTTGCAACAGATTAAATTTGATCTAATTACGATGCAATGTGGTTTGGTTTCCTACGCGTCTATTTAAATTGTCTTTTGCATTATTCTCAGTTTAAAAACATGTATATTGGTAGAATTGTCATTAAGCGCATTTACACTTAACGCCGGCTAGCGCGGCCCGTCACATTACCGTTCTATTCACTTCTCTCTTCAGTGATCCGAACAGTTAATCCATGCATTGTCTTTATCCATCCACAGAGTAACTTTGACAGAAAGAAAATACATAAAGATGGATTAACTGTTCCGGCTCACTTTTTTTTCTGTCTTAATTTTTGGCATCTAACGTTGTGCATTCTGCCAGTGTCAAGTTTATGAATTTGCAAGTATTTTTAACTAAACTCAAGTCAAATTATGTCATAAAATCACAGTCAGTCACTCGAAATTAGTCATAGTCGAGTCCAAGTCATGCCCTAGTAAAGTTGTGGCGACTTTACTATGAGATTCTACGGAGTTTTGAAAACAACACGAAAATACATGTTTCATCACATATATCACTTGCCCACACTCGTGCATGTAATTCAACACTCAATTAATAAAACACCACCATTTTTAATCATTAATTCGCGAAAAAACACAAGTTTAAGTAAATAATAGAATGCAACAACATGATTTTTCCGCGTTCCCGCCAAAACTCCGGCTCACTTGATTTGTTTAGACTAATATGATTTGACTGATTTGTTTTTCTTTTTTGTTTCTTTTGTTTTAGAGGGAGATTCTAAACTCGGTGTATGTTTTTTTTTCTTTCTCGTTTGTTACCTCGGAACTCCGTCATTCATAGATTGAATTTAGAAATACCTTTTTATTCGAAAGGATAATTCAGATTAGTATCATGGAAGTTTTCATCGAAATCGGTTCAGTAGTTTTGTTTTTGAAGCATAATAATTGTAAAAAAGGCGTCATCCAGGTCAAGATTAAGTCGGTTGAATACTAATTTTAAATGTTATACTTAATTATTGTTCTCTTTTATGACTAGCATTTACGTATATATATATATATATATATATTTTAAGGCTATAAAGTTCTTTTTATCTTTATCTTTAATTCTATTAAATACACTAGCGTTTTTGAATTATTATTAATTACGTAACTCGCTTGTCGTTTTTGTTTTATTTATACGGGAATGTTTATAGTCGGAGTATCCGGTTTAATTAAACGTGAGTATGGGACCTGGGTATGGTCCTTAAACTGCAACCAGACCCACCGGAGGAAGGACAGCAGCGTCCTCTTGGTTAACGGTGGTGACCGTTCTGCGATCCCCAAGCCGCCTGCCGAGCGTGGGGATTATGGCAACACCCCTCTATAAAGGGGGAGGCCTTCGTCCAGCAGTGGACGTTTTATGGCTGACGACGAGTATTCCCGTATAAATAAAACAAACACGTGTCCAAACCACGTCAGTTTTCATAATAACATCGATTGTCGTTGTTCAGCGCATGACGTCGGGTGCTTCGACGAGCATCGTCCCGGGCGGCAGCTCCTCCCGGCGCATGTCCAGCTTGCCCGGGGGAGCCACGCTCACCCCCGGGCCTTACCGCACGCAAGTAAGTTAAACTTTTATGCTACAAACACCAACTAGATAGATAGATTGCACCATTTGCCGCCATTTGTGCAGTTTTTAAGCCCTTGTATGTATGTTTCTTTGGCGTGAGCAATAAAGAGTTTATCTATCTATCTATAAATACATTTTGAGTACTTTAGTCACCGCGTTACCAACTGAGTCGTGATAGACATAGTGCGAGCGTGCGAGCGTGCCCACAAGTGTGAGCGAGATAGACATAGTGTGAGCGTGGTCACAAGTGCGAGCGAGATAGACATAGTGTGTGCGTGCCCACAAGTGCGAGCGAGATAGACATAGTGCGAGCGTGCGAGCGTGCCCACAAGTGTGAGCGAGATAGACATAGTGTGAGCGTGGTCACAAGTGCGAGCGAGATAGACATAGTGTGTGCGTGCCCACAAGTGCGAGCGAGATAGACATAGTGCGAGCGTGCGAGCGTGCCCACAAGAGCGAGCGAGATAGACATAGTGCGAGCGTGCCCACAAGTGCGAGCGAGATAGACATGGTGCGAGCGTGCGAGCGAGATAGACATAGTGAAATGATTTATGGCCGCACGACTCGGTTGGTAACGTTGGTTGGTGACTATAGCCGAAAAAGGATCTATAAGGAACAAAGGCGCAACTATTATTTTCTGTTTTTACTTAATGAAATTTTACGTGTAACTTTGGTGTTATCAATAAACTATTTGTATTTGTAATGGAGAAAGTGTATCTCTGGCGAATAAATCGTTAACTATTTACTGTAGGCACAAAAAAAAAACATACAAAGGATCATGATCACTTTAGGCGCTATCTCCACAAGCGATTGCGTCACGGCGATATTATTGTCCTGCCACTACATTCTATAACGACTCTGTGGCTGTTTCTTCGCACGGCGATTATAACGCGGCAATTCGACAGTGATATTGACGACCAAAATAATTAGATTACCCGAAGACGGCATGGCGGACTCGTGGCGATACGCTCGCTCGTGGAGTCAGATAATAAATTAATAGTACTACATAAGTACAGAAGTTGCGCGTCCACTGGGATGGAATCAGAGCGTACCCAGCGCTAGTGACATTTACGAAACAATAGGCTAGATGACTGGTTTTTTTTATTGTCCTATTTAAATGTGGCTCATTAATATAGCTGATTAATGAAAAGAAAACGAAAATCTGATTAAAAATAAGCAACTTACAAGCATTTTAATATCATGCTAGACAGAGAGGCGAAATAGCAAATCGTGACGTCACTTCTCTGTACGCCATATAAATTATATTCTGACAAGTAAGGCGTGCCACTAGGTGGACCGACGACATTGTAAAAGTCGCGGGCAACCGGCGGGATGCAAATGGCAGGTTGTCGTACAGTCTAAAGGGGAGGCCTTCGTTCAGCAGTAGACGTCTCCGGGCTGATGATGAAGTAAGGCGTGAAGTCACGTGAAGGCGGGACAGAGTTGTCTCTAACAAAAACTTTAAACGCTCATATATCAGAACATTATTAACCGATTTAAATTATTTTTTCAATAAACATACTATATTTACTTAAATTCTTCATCAAAGCTATTGGTTTCAACGATATAAACATCAGTCATCTACCCTATTGGCAACTGCGATGAAATATAGCGTAGATCACCGATCGCCGCTCGAAAACGGCACCGTCATAACAAGGCATAAATAACGTAATATGCCTTGATTTGGTCTCAGTCGCGTGTGCGTGTGACCGCGCCAATCATGACGTGCTACGATGCCGAATGTTATACACACTCGCAAATGTTTTACAACTATTACAAGGTGTTAAGGATCATTATTAAAATTAAACATTATCCGCTTGTGAACTTTTTTTGTATTAGATGGAGAGGTATGATATCTGTATGAGTAAACATTGGCGCGGGGACACTTTTGAGGTTTGATTTTCATAGAGAATGTGTATCTATATTGTATAGTATATTTGATGTAAGGATTGGCAACGCTTTATTGGACCATCTGCAGGTGGTAACACTCGCTTTAATTTCCAGTCGTCTACGAGTGGTGGCGCTAGTATCACTCCGTCGGTGACCATCACGCCGGCGCCACCGCCGGCCTCCCAGCATGCATCTGCCAAGGTAAACATATAAACCTAACATCTGGCTTTACATTCCGAGCTCGAGTAACTCGTGACCATATCGCCACGGCCACAGAGTAATAGAAGCAGAGATGTGATCAAAGGATTTTTCCTTAGAAAGACGCGTGACTGTGCGGGGAGGGGTAGGTTCGCGGGAGGTGTGGTAAATTGTACTGCCATCTAGCGGTTTTCAGGAAAAGCTTCTGAGAATCGAACTAGTGAACTAACACTTAGCTGAATTAACACTTAATTTCTTAATATCACGCTAGATGTCGCGTTTTTAAATTTTATAGAACGGATCAGTAATTATAGAAATAAAATTACTTACGAATGAAATTAGATGCCAATCATGTCATCTGAAATTTTCCCTCGGACATTTTTACATAAAGAAACAGAGCAACTTATTTCATTTTTACTGTTACTGGGTAAAAACATAAAAAAATCGTACGTCTAATATGTAAGTTAGAATGACCGTTACGCTGGCGGACGTTAGCAGACTGAGCAAATAAGTATGACGTCACACACTCTGTCCGCAAAATAGGAAGTCGCTCATCGCAACTCCTTATCCTCCATGGGGTGAATAGTGAATAGATGAAGGACTTGTTCAGTGCAATGATAAGTTCAATAAAGCATTTTATTCTGTTCTATTCTAAACTATAGAATTATAGATATATCAACTGCCTTCTAGTCCAATCGGTTATATGTCTTAAATGGGTGATATGTCTGGACAAACATTTATATGACAGACATTGATGTTTGTTGTATGTATTATAATATGTGTCTGGACGTTGTTTATATTAAAAGTATGTATACACAAAAAAGTATGTAAATATTCTATCAGTTATCTGGTTCCCATAATAGCTTAGCTTAGTTTGGAGCTAGATGGCGGTGAATGAAATGTCAAAAAAAAACTTCGTCGGGTGTATTTCGTTAATTCTCTTTAGTACAGATGTCTCATTACTGACTCTGGCAGTAATAAGGCGTCTGTGTCCCCCGAATAGAACAGTGTGGTTATCTACTGTCTTCAAACCTAGAGTAGAAATGTTCCTTCTATCTCTGACCGCAGCATTGCATTACATAATAGGCTAAATGACTGTTTTTTTTATTGTCCTATTAAAATGTGGCCCATAAAATATAGCTGATTAATGAAAAGAAAATGAAAATCTGATCAAAAATAAGCAACTGATAAGCATTTTAATGTCATGCTGGACAGAGAGGCGAAACAGCAAATCGTGACGTCACTTCTCAGTACGCCATATAAATTCTATTCTGACAAGTAAGGCGTGACGTCATTTTTTGTTTTGTTGGAAAGGGACAGAGTTGTCTCTAACAAAAACTTTAAACGCTCTTGTATCAGAACCTTATTAACCGATTTAAATGATTTTTTCAATAAACATACTATATTTACTTAAATTCTTCATCAAATCTATTAGTTTCAACGATATAAACATCAGTCATCAACCCTATTCAGGATGTGGTCAAACGCTATCTATTTAATAAATTATTTCTATTAAAACATGCTAAAATGAGTTTCAAGCTTGTTAGTCATTTATCTGTTTAAAGAATACATGTTTAATCAAAGAATGTAAAATATCACACATAAATGTTCGTCATGTCAATAAAATGTACCTGGAGCAAAGGTGTACCTCACACTAGCCGCATTGCCACACTGAATGGTCATGGCTAACCTTACCATCAGGCACGAGCCGGAGCGGGAGTCGCTAGACTTTTCCATTAACCTACGTTCATTTTCTTTGGACAGCCTTATAGATCAGTTGGTAGCATGTCTGCCTTCAGAGCTGTAGGTCGTGGGTTCGATCCCCACCCAGGGCAAACATTTATGTGACGAACATAGATGTTTGTTCTGTGTCTGGGTGTAGTATGTATCTTATGTATGTATTTGAAAAAATAGTATTTGATTATTCTATCAGCTATCTGGTTTCCATGTTACAAGCTTTGCTTAGTTTGGGGCTAGATGGCGCTGTGTGAATTGTCCATCGATATTTATTTATTTCTCACTGGATTTTAGTATCAGACCTCCCAACTTTTTTTTTTCTAATTGATAAAATTTATTGAAATTCTTGCAAATAAATAAAAATGCTAATATATCATTGCAAGCCTGCTCAGGATAATTCTTCGGTCACTAGCAGCACCAGTGATGCAGTGAGTATGGGAATATAGTTTCAATTAATTACATATTCTTTAATAAAAAAAACTACACACAAATACGTAAAAGCCTCAGCCAATGTGTTTGTGTGCATGTTGTTCGCGAATAACAATCAAACTTGTAGCACTAAGGAGGTTTTACTTTGCGCAACATTTCATCCATGTTTGCTTCCAAGGTTTTGGAAATAAGTTTACCAGCTCTTTGAGAAGGTCATTTTGTATTTTAAAAAACCCTGGTTAGCAGAATTACGGGGGCTAAAATGGTCGCGTTTAGCAATTCTGCATATGATCCTATGATGATTCATTTCGCAAATCGTAAAACGGTCACTTAAGCGCCAATTCATACTATGATTTTGCAAATGATTCTATTACGGAATTCATTAGTTTGACAGTTTTCTATAGAGAGTCGTAAAATTGTCGATGAAAGATGAATTGCATAAAGTCAACTAGCAGATTCGTTAGAAGTTACTCGAGAACAACTTCTTACAATTCACTCTGCTAAGAATTCATAAGATGAACTGCTTTTAGGGGAATTGCTTAATGCCGCCATTTGAGACCCCAGACCTTCCAATTAGGCTACCGTGGCTTTTATAATTATATGTTATTGCATTTGTTCTGGTGCAGACAAGCACCCGCAGCTCGGAGGACACACAGACGCCGGCGCAGCGGCAGGCGGCCGCCAAGCTGGCGCTGCGGAAACAGCTCGAGAAGACTCTACTGCAGGTCAGGACATTCACTTGGGGGCTCCACACGCACCCCTTCTGCTCTCTATCTCTCACTTACTTATATATTCAAGCCAATATTTAACATTTCACTCAGCCAGCCTTGTAGCTCAGTTGGTAGCATGTCTGCCTTCAGAGCTGTAGGGCGTGGGTTCGATCCCCCACCCAGGGCAAACATTTATGTGACTAACATAGATGTTTGCTCATCGTGCCCATGCATCATTTCTAAGGCCCTTAAGGCTCGTAGTAAATAGTAATGAATATGAGAGTCGATGTCTGCCTACAAACTGCTATGCAGTTTGGCAGAGTTATAAAATTGAGCTATGTAATTAATTCCCTAAGACAAAATAAACAAAAAAAAACATTGAAGGCTTAGTTACATGGTCATGCTCCTATACATTTTTGTACTTTTCAATATATTGGCCCAAAAAATGCGCACCCGACTACGACAACGACTACGTGGGCTACATAAAGCACGGATGGTCAAAACCCCTACCCTACCTGATCCTTTATTAATTAGATTTAGAAGAATTCATTGGTACGGGCCTCACACACGGGCGGATCCAGGGGTTCATGGGGGTCATGACCCCCATGGGATGGTTGTAGGTCGACTACTTATAGCCTTTGTTGTTGTAATGGAATTGGAGCCTGACTGCTAACTAGACCTCAACTCGACTATATGAACCCCCCCCCCCCCCCCCTGACTTAAAAGCTGGATCCGCCCTTGGCCTCACAACCTTTTCCCTACTGTACTTGCACAGTACAGCTATTCTGCAATGAGAGTGAAACAATTGTTTCTCCACAACAGATCCCGCCACCCAAGCCCCCGC
Source organism: Erannis defoliaria (assembly GCA_905404285.2). Lineage (NCBI taxonomy): Eukaryota > Metazoa > Arthropoda > Insecta > Lepidoptera > Geometridae > Erannis > Erannis defoliaria. The sequence goes on from FR990090.1 coordinate 6,538,450, forward strand.
CGCCAGAGATGAACTTCATCCCGTCTCCGTCTAACACGGACTTCGTGTACCTGGTCGGGCTGGAGCACGTGGTCGACTATCTCACCAACGAGGACCGGTGAGTACTGGAAACATTTTTGGCTACATGGTTGACTTTTATGGTCGACTACACGGATAATTATAAAGTTTACTGGATGGTTGACTAACATGTTTGAATAGGTATACAGTTGCCTTACAATCCTAACATGGTTGACGTACGTGTTTAATTATACGATCGACTTACATGGTTGACTTACGTCTTACATGTTTGATTGTATGGCAACACGGTTGATTATTATGGCTGACTATACGTTTGACAATACGGGATAATATTATGGTTGACTTATCATGTTTGACTACACGGTTGAATATTATGGTTGACTTACATATTTGACTACACTGTTGAATATTATGGTTGACTTACACGGTTGACCACATGACTGATTATTATGGTTACTTACATGTTTATACTACATGATTGACTGACTTATATGATCGACTATATGTTTTACTACATGGTTGACTTATATGATCGCTGTGACGCCTTCTATAGTTATTTCTAAAAAATATAATAAGAATTGTTAAATCTAACATCTCTTCGCAATACAAATGCAAAAAATGTGACCACATCTCGCATCATTCTGATGAGACAGAATAGGCCACCACCAATAGACCACAATGGATCCAGATAGCGCAAGACAGAGAAAGATGGCAAACCTTGGAGGAGGCCTTCACCTGAGAGGACTTCCTGATTATATAATTCTATCATTATAACAAAAATAAAAGTAAAAAATATTTATATATACATAAAAGTACACAAAAGTTAGCTAAAGTTAGTATATAATAAGTTTGATATAATATATTAGCATAAATGTAAAAGTGGAAATGGGAAATAAAAGGCTTTATTATTTTATTATTATTTAGATGGACTAGGGCCAATGATGATGATCGTGTCGTTTGCAGCATGCCCCGCAGCAGCGTGCCGGCGGTGTGCGCGCAGTGCGGGTGCGACTTCACGCCGGTGTGGCGCTGGGAGCGCGCGCCGGCCCGCCGCCTCGACGCCACGTTCACGCCGCCGCACGCCGCCGCCGCCGCCGCCGCCGCCGCGCGCCGCCTCTGCGAGCTCTGCGTCTCCGGGAACGTGAAGCGGGCGCTCAAGGTAAGCTGCAGGTACAGTACCCCGCCAGGTACGGCTCCCGAGCGGGGAGGGTCACGTGGGTGACACGAGCCTACGTCGTCGACGTTAAATTACCGGTAGCGTGAAATCATAACTCCCCGTTCTCCTTATATTACCTGTGGGAATCCCATAAAACTATGTGTATCCCGTAAAATCATTTCGCTTGAGTGGACACGAAATGACAATTGAAATGATTTGTGTATTTTATAAGTAATAAATTATTAACAGATTTGATTCCCAATTTTCCAATTTTGTTGCCTTAAAGTGGCGACTGGAGTGACGTAGGCAAGTGTCACTCCCGGAGTAGCAGACCTTGTTTTATTGGATCATGGGTAAGCTTTCCTAGCGTCGTGCGGCCGGTATGCGCCTCACTTCACTCCGGTGTAAGGGAACCGACGTGACGCTATCTTCACTGCGGTGACATTGAGCTACATTAAAAACTCCGGCGTCCGCAGACTTAATCGAGTAATAATGCGGATATACTGAAAGTTCTGATATACAGGCTGACTGGTCGGATACTAACTAATGTTCCCTTCTGACCAGTGAAAAAATATTATTAAATTTCTCCAACATCAGTTCTTTGTAAACATTGAGCTAATATCTAAAGAGTCACAATCTCTAAGTGAAAATAGTCAAAAAACGTCCGAGTGCCTTTGTACATACCTATACGTGCATTATATAATTCACAATTGTTCGAATTAAGACGTTATGTCGCTTTTATAGTGTTCTATGTATGCTTGGGCGCTTGTGTCTTATCGTAGTTCAAGTCGTACAAAAAGAAGCGCAATGCGTAGCGTGCGCAGACATTTTTTTTGCACGTTTGTGACTATAGATATTAGCTCGATGTTTGTAAAAGACGAATTTCAAAAATCTGCCTCATATTTTTCATGAATTTTGCAGTTTCTGCAGATATATTCACATTATCACCAAAGGATTGGAATTTTCCACCTTATGTTTAGAATTTTTTAAACCTGCAATTAAACTTGGTTTTTGTAAAATCTAACTCTTAACTTGTGAAGACATAATAATTAAATGGTAAAAAAAATAAAAATAAAAACCTTTCTAACAAACAAAACTTGCGTAAATACAATGTGTCAAAACTGACAGTATGGACTAAGCTTGAGAACGCTCTAGCGCTGGCGAGCCACGTGACTGCTAACCTGCTCGTCAGTTTGAAAACTCTGATACAACGCGCACGACGCGCGTGTTCAGACATTTTTTGTTCATTAGTTAATTACGTCAAATGTGAAGGACCTACTTTTATTTTAGAACCGAGCACTCTATACTCAATAAATCAATTGTTTATTGCATAATATAACATAATATGTACATTTTGCAGTTACATGCAGATAAGTTACATATTATGTTCATCATAATTCTAGTGATACATAAGACCCTCTATCAATATGTACAGTGTTCACTGTTCAATCAGTCAGCCTGTAGAACTGACAGGATTCTTAGCGTATTATGCATAACCCACTAAAACCAATTTTAAACCTATTTTCGTTAAATAGTCTTTTGTCAATTTCTTTTTTCGAATTGAGTTTGAGTGACTTGTTGCCACTGTAAAAAATATATATTATATGGGACCACCTCGGGAGTATTCAACCCTTTCAAATAAAAAAGGAATTTTCAAAATCGGTCCACAATTGACGGAGAAATCGGTATACATACATTAAAAAAAAACACACCGTCGAACATAGAACCTCCTCCTTTTTTGAAGTCGGTTAAAAAGAAGACAAAACACTTTTTATTTAATATAGGTTAAAATGCATTCTAGTGTTTTATGCATAAGACTGTAACAGGCTTACTTAAAAAAACTTCTCAACCGTTAGTCACTGCTTAAGATGCTCTGCCATCTTCTCTCTGACGTGAAGTTGCACGTGCTAGAAAAGGACAGAGAAGTTTAAGCAGTGACTAAGAGAATCGAGATTATTTTAGGTAAGGCCGTTTGTTATTTAAGTTATTAGTCAACTGAATATGTTAGTGCTAACAAACAATTTAGTTCGTAAGTCGGCCAGTTAGTAAACTTAAGCACTATGTCGATACAAATATTATACATCAATGATTGTACCAAGCATGATAGTATCTATCTCAATACAGTTTTTAATCGTGACTTAAACTTAATAAGTAGTAAATTAACGATATTAAGGACTTTTTTTGCTTACGTTAAAATAATGAGCAAGTTTTCCATAGTTACACAGGCAATTCCTTTTTCGCAGCCTCCTGACATCTCGCTTACACCCGACATAATGAACAAAGTTAGTTCTCAGTTTTTACTTTCTAACTAAAATACTGCCACGTTTTGTTTGCATTTTGAATCTTAAGAACTGATAGTTATGGTTGTTTGCTTGAATAGAATATTAGCGTACTGAAAAGAAGAATAATTATTTATTCGTTACTTTTCTACAAATAAATTATAACCCACATATAAAGTAAATGTAAGAAAATCGTGTCATTCCTGTCTGTCCCCTCGCCCTATCGCTATGATAATTCGGGGGCAAACAGGAATAAAAATTCTGGACGGACACCGATTTCGAATTCGGGTACAGACAAGAATAATTATTTCCTGACTGTCCCCGAATTTTAAGTTAGGTGACGAATCAAACTGACCACGAGGAAGAACCAAACTAAACCGAAGTTAGATTATCATAAGTATTATTTCCTTTTATCAAATCGCAAAGTCATTTGGTAACAAAATTAATGCACGAAGATTTAGCTATTTGTGAATTTTTGAGGCTTACCACGATATAAAATAAACTTATTTTCATCTTTCATTGAATTGCTTCCTTTCAAATGCTCAGTCAACGAAAGTTTCAATTTAACAAGGTCAATGCAAAAAAGTACCATTAAAAATTAGGACTGGGTGGGTATGTCCTAAAACTGCATCTAGAACCACCGAAAGACGGGCAGCAGCGTCGTCTCGGTTAACGGTGGTGAGCTCTGCGATCCCCAAGCCGCCTGCCAAGCGTGGGGATTATGGCAAACCCTATTAAGGGGGAGGCCTTCGTCCAACAATGGACGTCTTCTGGCTGATGATGATGAATGCCCAAAAATTCATCTGTTTACAGTAAAATACTATTAAAAATTAAATGAACTCACATTAATACAAACTCGTTGGGCCTTGTGCAACCTCCAACGGTGTATACTCGAAAAGGACGATATAGCTTTGCAAAAAAAACGAAACTTGAATTTCTTTTTAGTGGCAATACTGTGGGTAATCACGTCGTTGGTTAAATCATTTACCCCTTACGAAGTATGGGGTTGCTAGTATTAACTATTTGCGATATTGGCGCCCCCACTAGTTTCTACTCATTTTCGCTAAGCTCGAATCAAGTACGACTCGAAAATCTATCTACAATACGCACGTTCTTATGCTGCGTTCCGTAATGCGCTAAAAGTGATAATATCGCGAATCCGAGAAAAGTGACAAGTATTACTCGATAAAGTCAAAGCCCATATATTTTGTGACTACTATATTTGGTCGGATTCGCGATATTATCACTTTTAGCGCATTACGGAACGCAGAAGTAGCTGGCCGGACTGAACGGACTGAAGTTAGTGCAAATAGCGTCACAGTGAACATAATTTGGTACTACGTGTTTTTTTCTTTGTATATTCCGCCATTGCTCAAGTATTTATGAATTATCAGTATAGTATCATCAAGTCAAATATGTCATGAAATCACAGTTAGTCACACGAAACCATTCATAGTCGAGTCCAAGTCATGCCCTCGTTAAGTTGTGGCAACTTTACTATGTACTTTTACGGAGTTTTGAAAACAACACGAAAAGACATGTTTCACCACATTATATCACTTGCCCACACTCGTGCATGTAATTCAACACTCAATGATTAAAAGACCACCATTTTAAATCATTAATTCGCGAAAAAACACAAGTATAAGAAAGTAATAGAATGCAGCGTCATGATTTTTCCGTGTTCCCGGCGAAACTCGACTAAATGGTTGCGACCGCCCCGCAGAACAAACTTCAGTCCGGCCAACTAAGAGCTCTCGTATTTTATTGTAGTGATGTAGTGAGCTAGTGATGCTCACGTCCACACCGCAGCGTTGAATAACGACCGTTTTACCAGGCGGAGCACACGGCGCGGCTGAAGACCGCCTTCGTGAGGGCGTTGCAGCAGGAACAAGAGATCGAGCGCCGCCTGGCTGCGCCCCTGCCCTCCGCCTCGCCCCCGCCCGCGCCCCCGCCGGCGCACTCCGTCAGCCACCGCCCCACTGTGGTACGTGACCATTGAGCTAATATCTATAGACTCACAAACGTGCAAAAAAAATGCCCGCGCCAAAACTCGGCGCACGCAATGCAGTGCGCCGAGTTTTTGAACGACTTGAACTACGATAAAACACTAGCGCTCAAGCATACATTGAACACTATGCAAGCGACAAAACGTCTAATGGTAGGTATAATAGCTCAATGAGTTTTTTCAAATTGATGAGATAAGAGATCAAACTCATTGTCGATAATCGATATTTTATTCATCAATTTATCGATACTTTAGAAACTATTATGATAGACTGAAATTTTAATTTATCATATATTAATACAAAAAAATATTTAACCATCGATTGAAAAGCCTTCAATAGTCGACACAAATTTATCAAATTATATATTATTTATTATTAATATAAATATATTTAGATATTACTCAGCTATCGATTCAAACATTGTTTGTACGGCATTTTATTTATTTAAACTATATTTATATTTTAGACTAAAATCAAGATAAAGCAAAAGATTGAGAATAATAGTAAATATAATAGATAGTCGATAATCTTCAGTTGACTATCGATGGCTTTTGTATCGACGGCCCAGATTTTTTTAATTGATTATGTAGCGCGTTTGAATCGATAGTTTTATGCCTAAGATAAATATTGTAGCACATCCCATTTATAAAGATATGCAAGTGTGTAAAAGCTTTTTTCCCATTGATTCTAACGTTGTAATTGTGTCGCAATTTTAGAAGCCGCGGAAGCCAATCGAAATAGAGACTAAGTTACCGGCCACCGGGCGCCATTCGCCGGGGATACATGTGGTGAGCAACGGCGATGTTATTACGGCGATTCCAGGGGTGCATTGGGTAATATTATACTAGTAGTGGACCTGCGCCTGGACCTGGACCTGGTATGTCCTACAACTGCATCCAGACCCACCGGAGGACGGGCAGCAGCGTCCTCTCGGTTAACGGTGGTGAGCTCTGCGATCCCCAAGCCGCCTGCCAAGCGTGGGGATTATGGCAACCCCTCCCTATTATGGGAGAGGCCTTCGTCCAGTAATGGACGTCTTCTGGTTGATGAGTGAGTGGACCTGGGTATGTCCTAAAACTACATACAGAACCACCGGTAGCGCTCGTGGCGTAGCTTGTCTCGGTGAATCTAAACGATCACCGATGTTCAGCAACGGACGGTCCGGTCAGTCTTCGGATGGGTGACCGCGAGTGGCATTTATTTCGGAGCGTTACCGTGGGTCGGATGACACGTTACATTTTTGGTCCCGGTTGTTTGTTCTAGTTTCTATAACAACAACCGTCAGCCATGTCGGAGGCCTTCGGGCGGCATATTAACTCTGACACTAGGGCTGGCCACTCAGCCTATACGACCTTACTTACTTACCGGAGGACGGAGTTGGTCCTAGTAGATAGAGTCCTTATTTATTTCAATTCCTTTGCGGAGTTAACTTTCTGTACGTAGTACTATTATTTATTCTGTGCCCTGTGGCCTTATTTTTGAATCGTACGTAAAGTCGCGCATGCGAGCGGTGCTGACCTTCGAAATTGTTTGGAATAAGGTTCAATGTCGTTTGAAACACGGCTCAAAAATACGATTCAAAAATAAGGCCCCTTGACCTTAAATGTGGATATGATCGTGATAGGCGTTGTTGAGTGTGATGTTGTGTGCAGTCCATGTCGTCTGTGGCGCGCGGCTCCCGCGGCGCAGCCCCGAGCCCCGCCCCGCCCGCGCCGCCCTCCCCCGCGCCTCCCAAGCAGCACCCGCCGGCGCCCAGGTAACATCATCATGTCCAGCCAGTAATCGCCCACTGTCAAACATGCATCTCTATTTATACGTCGGTCACTGCTGTGCTAATTTTATCTATGTTAGGCCTGCGATTTTTACAATATCGTCGATCCAACGATCTGGGGGGCTAAAATGGTCGCGTTTAGCAATTCTGCATATGATCCTATGATGATTCATTTCGCAAATCGTCAAACGGCCACTTAAGCTCCAATTCATACTATGATTTTATTACGGAATTCATTCGTTTGACAGTTTTCTATAAAGAAAGGCGTAAAATGGTCGATGAAAGATGAATTGCATAGCCAACGAGAAAATTCGTTAGAAGTTACTCGAGAGCAACTTTTGACAAATCATTTTGATAAGAATTCATAAGATGAAATGCTTGTAGAGGAATTGCTCAATGCGGCCATTTTAGACCCCCTGGACGCAACCAATTCACATATTCAACAATTTATTTACCGGTATGCAGCCAGGGGCCGTACTGTAATGGTAAAAAAACTATTCTCTCTAGGTTTAGCCGCCGACGCTGAGCGACCACTAACCGTATTGCAGGGTGATAAAATTGCAAGTCGCGCAGCCTAAAAATCAGTTTTAGATGTCACGCTACCCGGCCTGCAGGGCTAACATGCGCATCGCGAGAAAATTTTGTCGTGTCTTTATGTCGTGCGAAAACGAGACAAACTTATACAGATTCGTAGCCTTGTCCTGTTTTTAAGAATCGAGAAATTTTTCTCGCGGTGCGCATGTTAGCCCTGCTGGCGTGCTCTGAAGTTTAGATACCTACCTTGGTCGCGGCCGGCCGTGCCCGCGCCTCGGTGGCTTGCGCGCCGCCGGCCGCGTGACGTCTACAAGGGAAGCGGTACAGTGGAATATGAATCCACTGATACACAAATAGAGTAAACAATATTTTGCACTGAATATGACTTACGATTGTGATTATACGTGCGTTGTGGTTCCATTTGTTTATGACGCATTTTCTTTGGGAGTGAACATGTCTGAAATTAAATGTTATGTAAAGCAAGCCCATGCCGTCAAGTGAAATTACAGGACTAATGAGACACGTCCGAATATCTAATATTAATGATGCACTGTTATTGCAATGATGCCATAGACTTCCTCTTCTTCATCTATCTCAGAATTTTTTGTTATATTTGAAGTTTTTTATTACCTGTGAAATTTTTAATTGGGCTTCTATTCATATTTATATTTAACTAATAAAATTATGTACCTAGCTGCAGGATTTTCTAAGAAAAAGAAAACTTTTTACCTATAAATTCAGGAAACTAGAAAAAAATAATTTTATTCAAAATGTATGTTGTGTAATGTGTAACATGAGTGGTTTATGTGTGTTGCAGGCCCATGTCGTCTTCAGAGTCTCTCCGCAGCCACCACTCGGAGCGCACCCGCGGCGACGCCAACGAAGTGCCGGCTAAGAAAGGAAAAGGTACGACAAATCCGTATACTCTCCCTACGTCGTATTGGTACTCGAAACGACAACAGTAGAAATATCACGGAGTAATAGATGCAGAGATGTGATCAAAGGATTTTTTCCTTAGGAAGACGCGTGACTGTGCGGGGAGGGGTAGGTTCGCGGGAGGTGTGGCTAATTGTACTGCCATCTAGCGGTATTTAGGAAAAGTTTTTGAGAATTGACCTAGTGAACTAACACTAGCTGAATTAACACTTAATTTCTTAATTTCAGGCTAGATGTCGAGTTTATAAATTTTATAGTACAGATAACTAAATATACAAATAAAATTACGAATGAAATGCTAATCCTCGGTAATTTTTACATAAAGGAACAAAGCAACTCATTTAATTTTTACTTTTACTGGGTTAAACATAAAAAATCGTACGTCTAATATGTAAGTTAGAATGACCGTTACGCTGGCGGACGTTAGCAGACTGAGCAAATAAGTATGACGTCACACACTCCGTCCGCAAAATAGGAAGTCGCTCATCGCAACTCCTTATCCTCCATGACTAGAAATAAATAGTTTATAGCAATATGGGTCAAAATGGACTTCGAAGTAACGAAGTACTGCGAAGTAACGCCCGAATCAATCACAAGTTTCATCAGTGGACTTTCAACTGGTGGTGCCGGACCAATGAGGTTCCACAGGCAAAACTTTTCGCAGATGGCGCCAGCAGCGGCCCGTATGTGGCAAAATCAAGTTTTCCTGTTAATCGTTTCTTATATCTGCTCTTGATGAGGGCTTTGTCGATAATCTAGTCCAAGGAAAAATACTGGGTACTGTGTCTTGTTTTAACAATCTATGCAGCTGTTAGATAGTTGTTTACATTTTATGTTGGACAGAGCTTTAATCAACAAGGCAAAGGATTGCTGTACAAACCAGTATATGAAGATTCTCCCTGTAACTACGAGTCTAATGAGAGTAAAACCATTAAATAGTAGAATTAAACCAACAAAATGTTAGAACATCGACGCCACGTAGCGGAAAAAGTCGCAGTGTAGATCCCCATTAAAAAGTAAGTAAGTTCGTATAGGCTGAGTGGCCAGCCCTAGTGTCAGAGTTAATGTGCCTCCTGAAGGCTTCTGACATGGCTGACGGTTGTTGTTATAGAAACTAGAATAAACAACCGGGACCAACAATTTAACGTGTCATCCGACCCACGGTAGCGCTCAGAAATAAATGCCTCTCACGGTCACCCATCCGAAGACTGACCGGACCGTCCGTTGCTTAACATTGGTGATCGTTTAGAATCACCGAGACAAGCTACGCCACGAGCGCTACTATACTACTATAGTTGATGACCTTGTTTCAGCATCCTCCTCGAGCACCACTAGCCAGGGAAGCAGCAGCAAACAGCACCAGGTAATGTCCTTTTTCCACCTCGCTTTATTAAAACTAGTAATTCCACACTAACTCGCGATGTTCAGTTTTTACAGCATTATGTTTGGCCATTGGTGGTTAAACAAAATTGTACTCGGCCAATTAAGGTCAGAATTAAAAAATAAATGGGCATCAATTAACTTACAGCATAGGTAGGTCTCCCACTAGGTGGACCGACGATATTGTAAAAGTCGCGGGCAACCGGTGGATGCAAATGGCAGTTTGTCGTACAGTGTGGCGGTCTAAGGAGGAGGCTTTCGTTCAGCGGTGGACGTCTCTGGGCTGATCTAAAGATATTATTAGTAAAGTTTCACGAACAAATGATATTTTATATAATTTATTCCTCCACAGAAAAGCCAAGCCTCTTCATTTTGAAAATATGAAATTATAACGGACTAAATGGGGGGGTCTGGCCCCTGGGCTGCGATGGCCAATGGAGCCGAGTCGATGCCTTTTTTAGTTAATATAACTAGCGTAGAATTTTGAATCGGTTGTTGGATATAGCAAGAATCAATCTGTATGAAGTAATGCTCTCTCATTCATATGTTTTATTTACAATTATTAACAAGATACCTTTGTTCTTAAGGTCTTGGTTTCGTGAGCTTATAAAGCTAGTAGTTGCCCTATGGTGTCCCTGCGACCCGGTACAGTAGAGAACACTCACACCTCTCCTGCTATTAATTCGAGTTAATAAACGAGTATATTATGAAATCGTTAATGCGTCTTTCATTGGCTTCCATACATAACTCTAATATCGGTAACCCACATCAGATGAGGTGGGCACGGACCCCTCCCCCCCTTATATACGCCCATTCGTCAGTGTAATAGAAAAGTAAAGTGTATTTTGTTTTGCAGCTGGCGGCGGCGGCGGCGGCGCAGATGGCGTTCGAACAACACAGCGCGGCCGCCATGCAAGCTCTGCAGCACCAGATACTCAGAGGTATGCTCGTGAGGGCCTGCAGGTACTTTATACTCTTTTCATAGGTCCATAGGATTCCAAGAAGGTCATCAACATCAGCCAGAAGACGTCTACCGCTGAACGAAGGCCTCGTTGATTCCAATGTCACTAAGATGCTAATGTTACATCAATAGGGATATGCATTTTATTGACTCACAAAAAAGTTGACTGGCAACAAAACAACACATTGAAAATAAAAATTAACTAAATATGTGCACAAAAAACGAAGTTATAAACATTTTAGTTTCATGTTAGACAGGAACACTATACTAGCAAATGACGTCAAAGTCCACGATTCCAAACAAATTCTATACTAGCACGTGTTTTGCTAGAAAGGGACAGATGACTCCCTCCCAAATACTTTGCACCCTTTTGTGGCAAAACAAATTAATATGTTGTGTTTAGTTGTCTGAATTTCTTTTGTTTTTAAGTATGTTATGTTATTTTCACAAATAATAGTACATTATGATACAAGTGTGTTATGTTGGTCATTACACTAGAGGCGGTATTATGCTTACTATGCGATAAGGAAGCCGAGAGTGTATTGAAACATAGCACAAGAATTTCATACGACTGTCTTGTCTACTTGTGTACTGTCTTTTCGTCACACTTGCGAGGAAAAAACAATATTTTTTTGATAATAATCAACCACACAGCGAAAACGTCAACAAACATTTGCGGAAAATGGCGCCCAAATCAGTAATGCGCGCGCAGGTTGACATTTACCTCAGCGGCATAAGAACTCTCATGTTGGTATTACAAAAATACTGTGAGTATTACCCGGCTATATTAAGAGTGCTTCGTATACGCACGTCTAATTGCAGTCACGTAAAAACTTGACTTTACCGGGTTATACCTATTATAGCACCATGTGCCGTAATGTAAAGTAAAAAGCACGCGTGCGTAATAGCTTGGATTATGAGCCTAAAACCGATGCAATAAGATCCACTTTACGAGAAAGTGTGAGTATGTCAATGATATCACTAATGTGGTTAAGCACTGTGCCGTGTATCAGTTTGCAGACGATACCTGTTTAGTAGCAGCCGACAGAGATGTTACAAAGGCACAAAAACAGATTCAAGATGATTTTACAGCTATTTGTGGATGGTCTCATGACTCGGGGCTGGTCTTAAACGCCGAAAAAACAAAATTTCTACACATCCGTTCAAGCCAGAATGTATGTCCAAAAACTGTTAGTGTAGTAGCTCATTCACACGACTGCTTACATAAATCTATGTTGAACAAAGCTAATATATGTGCCAATAATTGTCACGAACTACAACGAGTGACTGAGCAAACATACCTAGGTTTAGTCATAGACGATAGGTTCAAATGGTCAAAGCATGTGGATAGGGTGTGTGATAGAATTCGGGCGATAATGGCAAAATTTCATGTCATTAGATCTCGTGTTCCTTTTGCTGTCTTGCTTACTATGTACAAAGCACTAGTGGATAGCAGAGTGTCATACGGGTTGAGCAGTTACGGCCGTACCTTTAAAACTTACCTTGAACACATATATAAATTACAATATAGAATCCTCAAATTAATTGTTCCTCGTAAAAGAAAAGAAAAGTATAAAGATAACCCTAGTGGGCTATTTAAATATTGTGAGGTATTGCCAATACAGAATCAAATCGAATACAACTTGCTATGTGAACAATTCTTTAGGAAAGACATACAGCACAAAATAGAACATTCTATGACGACTCGAAGTATTGCAAACAATAAACTCGCTGTGCCCAAATTCAATAACTTATACGGCAAACGCACCTCACAATATTTAATATCTAATTTAATCAACAACTTACCGAAAGAAATTTGTGATAAATTAACACCAATCAATATCAAACGAATTTTAAGAAAATATTTCCTGGACCAAACTTAATACGGAGCAGCCTTTATGTGAACTGAGCGATCGGCCGAACGCTCGGTTGTGCGTCGGGCGTCGTCGGGTCGGGTTTTGTACCTGGCTTGGAAGTAGGTACGAGCGATAAGCTAGGTGAGCGCCAGTGGACGGCCGCGCGCTCACTTCATATTAACATATTCATTGTAATCATGCTTATAATTATAATTGTATTGTGTTTACTTATATTATATGCTTTTTGTTTACTAGCAGAGGGCCTAGCCCTAAGACAAACCTCTGCGAGGTTTATTAGGTGCTAGTTACCGAAATATTCATTGTAATGTAACTGAGAATATAAAAAAAAAAAAACAAAAAAAAAAAAGAAGTTTTTTCTATTCTATTCTATTTATATTATCAGAACTTTACGCGCCGATTTCAATAATTTTTTCGATGTAAGCATCAGATTCAGTCTCCACTTATTCTATTATTTATTAATAATCAAAACATGCATATTGGGACAGTGAAATGCGCTGCTCGAGTGAGTCTTTTCCCATCAAATAGAATCTGAGTGTCTTCAAGTCGCGAGTGAATCCGTTTCTTTTATGTAATCGTGCTCCATCCTAGACTGCATCTTCGTTTAACGTCAGGTAAGTTAGGCGGTCAAACGCAAGCCTATATTTTGCCTGTATATAAGGGAAACGGGACCTTTTGTCGTTTTTATGTTGTATTTAATCACTAGTTGCGGCCCGCGGTTTTACCCGCGATTTTTGGGATAAAAAGTAGCCTATTTTCAACTGACTTCAAAAAAGGAGGTTCTCAACTAGACTGTTTTTTATGTATGTAACGCGATTACTCCGCCAATTATGAACTGATTTTGAAGATTTTTTTTTGTTTGGTAGGCAATACTTCAGAGGTGGTCCCATATAAATTTTATCGAAATCGGTTCAGTAGTTTGGTTTTTAAATCAAAATTACTAGAAAATATGTAGATGTCATCCAGGTATTCGAAGTTGAAGTCGGTTGTGTTTTTTAAATCGTCTTATTATTTCAAGGTACAAGCTAAATCTGTTCAGCCGTTTCAGCGTAAAGGAGTAACAAACACATTAGAGTCCTTACATAATCCCGAGTGGCATTATGGCTATAATTTTTTGGTCTGTTCCCACTAGTTGTACTGGTTGTTCCGTTGATAGAACTTGTTGGACTTGTCCAGGTAGTTCCATTATTTTATTTTTTCTGAAGAATGGAACTAACGAGACCATTTCGTGCAAATTAGTTCTATTGCAGAATATGTGCTTAACAAGTATGTATGTTCCAGTACTAGAATTCTTGAATTCCAAATGATATGTTAAACATAACTTCATCAACCTATATATTAAACAATTGACGCAAAAACGATTAATGAACTAAAATAAGAACTTTTAAAACCAAAAACGAAGAGAACTCAACGAACTTAGCGAACTCGTATTTCATAGTGGGAATAGACCAATTTTTTTATTTTAAATTATATTTCTTGTTTAGCTGTGTGATTGTGTGTTGTAGGCCTGGGCGGGGGCGGGGGCGGCGCGGGAGGCGCGGGCATGTCCGCCGCGGCCGCGGCCGCCATGATGCAGTTCTCCCCGCTGCTCTACACGTACCAGCTCGCCATGGCGCAAGCCTCGGCGCTAGGTAAGCGCTGTACGTACCGACACCTTACTTACTACCGCCATGATGCAGTTCTCCCCGCTGCTCTACACGTACCAGCTCGCCATGGCGCAAGCCTCGGCGCTAGGTAAGCGCTGTACGTACCGACACCTTACTTACTACCGCCATGATGCAGTTCTCCCCGCTGCTCTACACGTACCAGCTCGCCATGGCGCAAGCCTCGGCGCTAGGTAAGCGCTGTACGTACCGACACCTTACTTACTACCGCCATGATGCAGTTCTCCCCGCTGCTCTACACGTACCAGCTCGCCATGGCGCAAGCCTCGGCGCTAGGTAAGCGCTGTACGTACCGACACCTTACTTACTACCGCCATGATGCAGTTCTCCCCGCTGCTCTACACGTACCAGCTCGCCATGGCGCAAGCCTCGGCGCTAGGTAAGCGCTGTACGTACCGACACCTTACTTACTACCGCCATGATGCAGTTCTCCCCGCTGCTCTACACGTACCAGCTCGCCATGGCGCAAGCCTCGGCGCTAGGTAAGCGCTGTACGTACCGACACCTTACTTACTACCGCCATGATGCAGTTCTCCCCGCTGCTCTACACGTACCAGCTCGCCATGGCGCAAGCCTCGGCGCTAGGTAAGCGCTGTACGTACCGACACCTTACTTACTACCGCCATGATGCAGTTCTCCCCGCTGCTCTACACGTACCAGCTCGCCATGGCGCAAGCCTCGGCGCTAGGTAAGCGCTGTACGTACCGACACCTTACTTACTACCGCCATGATGCAGTTCTCCCCGCTGCTCTACACGTACCAGCTCGCCATGGCGCAAGCCTCGGCGCTAGGTAAGCGCTGTACGTACCGACACCTTACTTACTACCGCCATGATGCAGTTCTCCCCGCTGCTCTACACGTACCAGCTCGCCATGGCGCAAGCCTCGGCGCTAGGTAAGCGCTGTACGTACCGACACCTTACTTACTACCGCCATGATGCAGTTCTCCCCGCTGCTCTACACGTACCAGCTCGCCATGGCGCAAGCCTCGGCGCTAGGTAAGCGCTGTACGTACCGACACCTTACTTACTACCGCCATGATGCAGTTCTCCCCGCTGCTCTACACGTACCAGCTCGCCATGGCGCAAGCCTCGGCGCTAGGTAAGCGCTGTACGTACCGACACCTTACTTACTACCGCCATGATGCAGTTCTCCCCGCTGCTCTACACGTACCAGCTCGCCATGGCGCAAGCCTCGGCGCTAGGTAAGCGCTGTACGTACCGACACCTTACTTACTACCGCCATGATGCAGTTCTCCCCGCTGCTCTACACGTACCAGCTCGCCATGGCGCAAGCCTCGGCGCTAGGTAAGCGCTGTACGTACCGACACCTTACTTACTACCGCCATGATGCAGTTCTCCCCGCTGCTCTACACGTACCAGCTCGCCATGGCGCAAGCCTCGGCGCTAGGTAAGCGCTGTACGTACCGACACCTTACTTACTACCGCCATGATGCAGTTCTCCCCGCTGCTCTACACGTACCAGCTCGCCATGGCGCAAGCCTCGGCGCTAGGTAAGCGCTGTAAGTACCGACACCTTACTACCACCTTACCTCCATCATTACCCCAAACAAATATGGCTTTTATATCTTGGCAAATAAGTCTTGAAACGGCATCTTTTTCTCTCCTGATCAGGGCTTGATAACGTTACTTATTCACATAAAATTTACCGGTAAATAACGTTATTTTCGTAAAGATACCTGTCTTAACGGTATGATTTGGTAGAGATACTTATTAACATAACATAAATATAACGTTAAAAATATCGTTAACATATAACGTTATTTTTTAAGTTAAGCACATACCGTTAGCAATTTAACGTTATTTTTAACGATATGTCATGCATGCATGCCGTTCTACGGTGAAGCGGCCTGCGCTGCGGCACAGTAGCGGCGCGCGCGCGACCGCCCGCCCATGCCGAGGCGCACGCTATCATCGTCAATGCAGTCTGACAATCTTAGCGATTGGACGAGCGAGTGGGTTGGCTACAAAACTTACTCATAACGGTAAAAGTATCTGTAACACCGATGTTAACGTTAAGTATATTTCACTAGAAAATGTTCCGCAAATAACGTTATAATTGATAACGGTACCTTTTTAACTAACGTTATCTGAATATGGCCGCTGGTAACGATACTATTTTTTACCGGTATTTCAAGCCCTGATCCTGATACGTCATTGGTTGAATTCATTCATCCAATCGTGTTTCTCTGAAGTACTACAGGTTTGCTAGTAATCTGAACTGTTTGCAATAGTTGACTGCCATACGCGAAAGATGACTGCCAGCTGCTTAGTTGGTAGTATCTCTGCTTTCAAAACTGTTGGGCGAGAGTTCGATTCCCACCCAGGACAAACATGAGACGAACATAGATGTTTGTGTCTGTGTATTGTATTATAAGCATCTATTAAGCTCTGATTCCCACAGTACAAGCTTTGCTCAGTTTGGGGCAAGATGGCACTGTGTGAAATATGCACCAATATTTGTTTATTTACAATGACTATTGATTTCTACTAATTAATGACACGTTATACACTCGATCCCGTAAAGGCGGCACCACACATTGGCTATATTTGCCGAATAAAAAGGGACGCATCTATGTAGCCTGCGTACGTGAATGTCGTGCATCCCTTTTTATTCGACAAAATAGCCAATGTACCACACTTTAAGCTTACCATCATAGAGTCTACTTTATCCCCTCGCATACCTTCCAGCGGGTAAGGGCAGCTCGAGCGGGAGCAACGCCGCCATGGCGGCCGAGATGCAGCGCATGGCGGAGGCGCAGAGACAATACCTGCTGGACATGATACCCGGACAACACGGACGCAACCCCTGGAGCAAGAACTAGCGGACTAGCTGACCAGTGGTGAGTGGACTTCTTCAGGCAAGGGCGTCGCGTAATAGAAAATACAAAATCAGTATAGATTTGCCCTCTTAATTCGGGAGATTTACTATTCCAATTTAAGTGAAGTGGACTAGGAATTAGTTGCTTTGTGTTTTTTTTGGATCTCTGGGGGGCAGCTGTCCCTCCCTGTCCCCCTTTGCCCCCATTGTCTTGAGCAAAGCATATGAAAGCAAAAAATATTTAAAGTTTTGCAGCAATGCGTGAAGGGCGAGGCGGAAATAAATGCTTATGTTACGTAACAAACTGTGGAGACCAAAAAGTAAGATTTTTTTAAATAGCATAATAACATATTTTCCTTGTTTCGTTGGGTATCCCAACACCAAGCCACCCTGTATTGCTACCTAACTGAAACACCTTGTGACCCTGTGTGATTAAACCACACACACACATCAGCCAGAAAACGTCTACTGGAGGCTTTCCTCTTTTGCCATATCCCCACGCTTGGCACGCGGCTTGAGGATCGGTTAAACCACAGAAAAGCGAAAGCCCTACTTCTTAGGTAGAACGGCTGTCAAAACAATGTTGTAAAGCAATTGTATGAAAAAACGCTGTCGCCAGTTTCAAACAAAATTTTATAGAAACTACGACGAAAAAATTAAAATCATTGGTCGCGCATTCGAAGTCAAATGCTCGATATGCTATTTTGCAACAGATTAAAATTAATCTAATTACGATGCAATGTGGTTTGGTTTCCTACGCGTCAATTTAAATTATCTTTTTAAGTATTCTCAGTTTAAAACATGTATATTGGTAGAATTGACATTAAGCGCATTTACACTTAATGTCGGCTAGCGTGGCCCGTCACATTACTGTTCTATTCACTTATCTCTTCAGTGGGTTAAACCATGTACTGATAAAGCGACCTAACGAACTAAAAGTTACACTAGGCCTTTTATTCAACTGTGATAGAGAGATTGTGATATCGCATTATTTTGTCCTCAGATGCAGTGGATTCACATAAATAAAATTGAAATATTTTAGACTATTTTAGTATATAATATAATAATAATTTTAAACAACCCAATAGTACTTTGTAAATGGTTTTGCACAACTTTTAAAATACGTAATATAATTATGTCTAGTACATATGCGAGCATAGTTTTAAAGTTAAGAATGCAAGGCAAGATGTTCGTAAAGTCGATTGCTAGTTTTTGGGTAAATTTTAAGATAAACATTGTCGTATGTGTGTGGAATTACAGTAAGGGACAATTTGTTCATTTTATAAGGATTTAGATCAATAAAACGGCTATTATTATGGTTATAAGTGATTTATTATTTTCCCATAAAAGTAATATAAGTATTTTTATTCTTTTAACATGATGGCTGAAGTTACGAGTTCCTGAAACAAGAAAAAATATATATTATATGCTACCAACTGAGCTATAAGGCAGTCAAAATATTACAAGTATGCATTAACAAAAAATATAGTATATTAGTATTAAGTATTCTATCAACTGGTTTCCGTACAAGGTTTGCTTAGTTTGGGGCTAGATGGCGCGGTGTGAAAAGTGTCAACCGTTACTTTATTATTTCATCGTCTAACCTGGTGTGCGTCCAAATAAGCGAGGTCAGTATCAGCGGCGAGTATCTGGACGGCGTCGATGATTACTTGCGCCGCTTTCTTCACGTTTTTGGAGAACATTGCCAGTACTTCGTTTACAGACACCTGTTGGATAAATAAAGGTTAAGCCACGACGCGGGAGAGAGGGAAGCCGGACGGGACGAATTGTTTGCATTATTATGCTGGGGCTTCACCTGCGTGACGCGTTACGTCCAATTATCGAAATAATTAACGTGCAATAAATGATGCGTTAAACAATGTGCTAGATGGGTGGCCACACTATTATTTGACTTTCGACTATCGCCTAACGTCTAACGACGTTAATATAGCCGATAGCATATTAACGCGCTAACACCCGGCCATATCTGCTAAATAATGGCAGTACCTACACCCAGGTGAAGCCCTAGCATTAGAGATTATATGCAACATGACACACAGCGGGTGCGATCCTCGCTTTCTCTATGTCCCTTCCCTTCCCGCGCCGCTCTCCCACGTCCATATGGCTTGAATTTTATGTTTCAATCTATCTCGACATGCTGAGACATTGTGGACATGGTGGAAATCAGTAATAGTGAAATACTTTCTAGTAATCATCTGGCTCTGGACCTGGGTATGTCCTTAAACTGCAACCAGACCCACCGGAGGACGGGCAGCAGCGTCCTCTTGGCTAACGGTGGTGACTATTCTGCGATCCCCAAGCCACCTGCCAAACGTGGGGATTATGGCAACACCCCAATAATAAAGGGGGAGGCCTTCGTCCAGCAGTGGACGTTTTATGGCTGACGACGAATCATCTGGCCAAACGGTAGCAAACGCGATCTTGTCCGCTATAAATAAATAAAGAAACACTTTGTCTCGAAAAAGCGAGACAGTCTTAAATTCATATTCTAGCGTTTCCGCACGGGAAAAGACAATTTATCCCAGCGCTTGTTAAAGGTGGAGTACTAATTGACCAAGCGAAGCGAAGCTCCCCGAGTCTACTGGGGCAGATTGGCGTTTGTATGTAGTGTAAGTATATTCGATAGACCGGTTTTTGTGCAATTAGTTCGTGCAAATACGATTATCAAGTTCGAATATGAGCCAAATTGGTCAAAGGACTGAAGTTATGAGGGTCGCGAGGTCTCGGTTCGCTGCGTACTACTAGTCATAGTTTACCGAAGTCTCATTTTCTCTCCAGCAATCGTAATCGGTGACCAGCGCGACCGCCGCGTAGCTCAACCCCGCTTCTTTCGCCAACACTACCTGATGATAAAACAAACAAACAATTAATAGATTTATTTACATAAATAAGTAGGTACAAAATTAGATAGAAAACCGTTATCATATAGACGTACGTAATATTCTGTGGCTGTTTTTTTGTATGTTATGCGATCACTTAATTGTATGTAATTGCCCAACATTGGGACAACTCAGGCTCGTAATAATAATAATAATAATTGCTCGTCGACGTCACCATCCCACATGACGAGAATCTCGTAAAGGCCGAGAAGGACAAACTCAGCAAGTACCTTGACTTGGCCTTCGAGATAACCGCCATGTGGGATGTTGACTCGACGATCATTGTCCCGATAGTCGTTTCGGTCTCATAGCGAAGAGCCTCGACCAATACCTCAAGAGGCTCTCGCTAGACGGTTGGGTCAAGGGTCAGATACAAAAGGCAGTGGTCCTTGACACGGCACGCATTGTCAGGAGGTTCCTCACTCTGCAGCCCTAACCACCGGCAGCTTGAGCCCTGCCCCGCTGCTGGCGGCACGCTAGTTTTTAAGTTTTTTATAATTTGTATTTTTGTATTCTTATATTTATTGTAAAAAACTTAAATAACTAAGAAATGAAATAAATACGTGAATAATAATAATAATAATGCGATCACTCCGCGAATTATCAATTGATTTTGACGATTTTGTTTTTGGTAGTTCATACTTCAGCGGTAGTCCCGTATTTTTATCGAAATCGGTTCAGTAGTTTGGTTTTTAAATCAATACTACTGGAATAAACCACAATAACTGGAAAATATGAAGATGATCCAGGTAGTTGAAATTGAAGTTGTATTTTTTTTTAAAAGCTTATTATGGGCAGTTGAAAACAAAACAGTATTTTTTCGGCGTTAAATAAAATTGCTCTAAGAACTGATAACCGATGGGGAAGAAAGGTTCTCTCGTGGCGACCGCGAACCGTCCTACGCAGCGTAGGCGCGGCCTCCCACTATGTATACAGGGTTAGTTCTAATCAGTTAGTATCCTTTTAAGGGCATATTCTGTACATCAAAACAAACAACTATTACTATGGGCCAACATTGAAATCGCGAAAAAAATATCAGCTGTTCCATACATTTGCCCAAGGTCGATGAACTTTTTGTATGGAACAGCTGATATTTTTCACGATTTCAATGGTGGCCCCATAGTAAAAGTTGTTTGTTTTGATGTCCAGTATATGCCCTTAAAAGGGTGCTAACTGATTAGAACTAACCCTGTATATATATAGGTAGGCGGGAGACATTGTACAAGTCGCGGGCAACCGGTGGATGCAAATGGTTGTCGTACAGTGTGGCGGTCTAAGGGAGAGGCCTTCGTTCAGCAGTGGACGTCTCCGGGCTGATGATGATGATGAGATAAAATGGTTGAACTAACTTCTGGCACAGTAGTCATGTTGACAAGATGGCCGCCCCATTGTTTGTGCATCAAACTCTCAGCGCGGCTCGAGAATCTGCAAATTAATGTTGATGATACATTATATTTATTTATATTTACATTATATTTTTTAAAGCTACATAAAATATTAAGGTGGATGATTCAAAGCAGCACTGCCGAGAGATGGCGCTGGAAGTGCAAAAAGATCCATCAATGGATCTTTACAGTGGATTTTAGTGGACCGCCGAGGGCTTGGATCATGTTTATTGAAAATATATTTTTTATGATTCAATTTGATTTGATCCATTCATCGTCTCAGTGATTGTGAAACAGTCATATTTTTTATTGTATATATTATATACAATCTATATACAGAGTTAGATGTAATCAGTTAACATCCTTTTAAGGGCATATTCTGTACATCAAAACAAACAATTTTTACTATGGGACCAACATTTAAATCGCGAAAAAATATCAGCTGTTCCATACAAAAAGTTCATCGACCTTGGGCAAAATGTACGGAACAGCTGTTTTTTTGGCGATCTCGATGTTGGCTCCATAGTAAAAGTTGTTCATAATGATGAATACATACATATTTCAGTATTGTTGAACCTTTTTGTTACACATTGTATATATATAAATGTATATTAGTAATTATTGTATAACGAAAATATTGACTATGTGTATGTACTTTTATCAATAGAATGATCATACTGAACCCAGCGCAGGCAGTATAACGAATATGAGCAAAAAACATTGATTGTTCATTAGATAAAGTGACACACGGCACACGCCGCGTAGCCCGCGAGCCGTGCGCTTGTAGAATGACGATATTACCTAGGCCCCTGTATGACGACGGCGGTGCCAGTCTCGTGGCACCTGTGCCCCCTGGCGCGAGCAGCCGCGACCAACGCACGGCGCGCGCGGTCGCAGTACGCGGGCCGCATGGGCAGGTGGCACACGCCGCGCGGCCCGCCTTCAGTTCTGTCGTAGAATGTACACGCGCGGCCCCATGTTCTGCAAATGTTGGGATAGATTATTCATTTTTGACCTCTGAGCTTACAACATTGGGGATGCCAGTGGCGATAATCAATCTGCCTTCACTTTTCTGCCACGTTTTGCGGGGGACGAGGTAAACACGCATGGCTTTCATGCAAATGTTCTATTAAAACTAAATCCTGTTTGTATGAACGCACACTAAAACAAACTCACAACACATAACTATACCTTTGGCAGAGGGGTACGCTTTTGCTTGTCACTTCCTGGTAAATGCTCCAGGCAATATGCATGTTCTGCAAATATTGGATAGTTTATTTATTTTCGACCTTCGAGCATATAACATTGGATACGCCAGTGGCGACAATCAGTTAAAGTTACTCCAAGAAAGGATGGCCAAGTCTGACCTATCGATGAAGTCGTCGAGCACCACGAGATCTCCGGGCGCGTACTCCTCCACCAGCGAGCCGGTGGCGGTGGTCGCCAGCACGTGCGAGCACCCCGCCTGCTTCAGCGCCCAGATATTGGCGCGGTAGTTCACGTCGCTGCAAATACAATTATTACAAATACAAATAGTTTATTGATAACACCAAAGTTACACGTCAAATTTCATTAAGTATGTCACAATAAATAATCTCTTAATAAAATGAAATAATAATTTAAAATAAAATACGTTAATAATCTCTTATTTTAAAATAAGCTTCAATGTCATAAAACAAATTCTCTTGCAACCACGCTCTGAGCTTGGTTTTGAAGCACCCAGTGGAAGGAGCACCCCGAATGGAAGCTGGTATACGGTTGTAGATCGCGGGCCCCAAAATATCAGTGTATATCTCTCCGACTTGAAGAGACGCGACGGTGCGTCGGGGTTATCAGTTGGTCTTTCTTTTTATTGCTTCGTAAAGCTAGCGTGCTATGAACGCCCCCTACGTTGGAACGTTTCTAGGTGGGTTGTTACGTGGGTGAATAGGGCTATCTGGGAAATAAACACGGCAAGGGCATTATTTGACAGCCTTATAGCTAAGTTGTATAGTTGAGCCCTGGGTACGTCCTAAAACTGCATCCAGAACCACCGGAGGACGGGCAGCAGCGTCCTCTCGGCTAACATATTATAATATTTGGCGATTCTGCGATCCCGAAGCCGCCTGCCAAGCGTGGAGATTAAGGCAAAACCCCCTACTAAGGGGGAGGCCTTTGTTCAACAGTGGACGTTTTCTGACTGTTGATGATGATGGTGATGATAGCTCGGTTGTAGGTACGTCCGCCTATATAATGTCAGTGTGGAGGTCTAAGGGGAGGCCTCTTTTCGTTCGGCAGTGGACATCTCCGGGCTGATGTTGATGATGATGTCTGCTTTGAGAGCTTTAGTAGTGCGAGCTTTCGATTCCCACCTATGCCAATATTTATGTGACGAACATAGATAAATAAATTAATATTGGTTGACATTTTGAAACAGCGCCCTGAACTAACCAGAGCTTGTACAATGAATTATTAGTCTATTAGTTTCCAATGTCTTTTAGGTACAGTAATTATTTATTTGATTAGAAAGCCGTGGTATCCTGGGGACACCAAGTAATCAGAAGTGCACCCGAAACGAAGACGCTAAGGGCGCTGCAGGCACCTAGGGTAATTAGCCGCCAAGGGTCGGGGGCGGGGGCTTTGGTGCTCCCTGATTCTTGGCGCCAGGAACGGCCGCTCTGTTTGCCTTGTTGACGGTCCGGCCTTGACTATAGATAACTGATAGAATTCTTATAGAAGTGTTTCTTTTTTCTATATTCGTCACATAAATGTTTGTCCTGGGTGGGAATGGAACCCATGCCCTACAGCTCTCAAGGCAGAGATACTACCAACTGAACTATAAGGCAGTTATAGATGTTTGTTCTGTGTCTGGGTGTTCTATGTACTACGAGTAGGTATTTATTTACAGAACTGGTTCCCATAGTACAAGCTTTGCTTAGTTTGCCGGTGTGTGAAATGTCCACGGTACCATACTTATCGTAAAATTAAAATATAATATGTTGGGCCAAACACATAACAAAGGCATACAAAGTGGGACGAAAGACACATTCAAAAATGTTTTTGAATGTGGGACGAACTTTCTCGGGCCGAAAATGGCATAAATCTATCTCTCGCTATCGGCCTGCCTTTGCGTCAGAGACGTCAGTCACAATATCAACATACCTAGGCTGATACTGGTGCTTCCGTCCATGCCTGGCTAGGAGCACGCAGCTGACGCCTCCAATCTGTCCCTCGATGAGCACGTCTGACGGCTTGCCGAACGGAGTGGTAACTTCCTTCTCCACTTGGTTCTCGAACAACGTCGGGTCGTCGAACCCTGACCCGCCTATGATGCCGATCTGAGATTTAGAGAGACAGTTTAAAGCACAGACACTCCTCGTGTAGCGTAACTAGGTGGTTCTAAGTGATCACCGATGCGATTAGGCCAGTCTTGGATGGGTGACCGTGAGAGGCAATTACATCTGAGTTCTACCGATGGTCCGCCCCTGGACATGGGTATGTGCTAAAACTGTATCCAGACCCACCGGAGGACGGGCAGCTGTGTCCTCTCGGTTAACGGTGGTGAGCATTCTTAGATCCCCTAGCCGCCTGCCAAGCGCGGGGATTATGGCAACCCCTCCCTATTAAGGGGGAGGCCTTCGCCCAACAGTGAACGGCTTCTGGTTGATGATGCTACCGTGGGTCGGATGACAGGTTAAATTGTCGGACCCGGTTCTTTGTTCTATATTTCTATAACAACTGTAAGTAAAGCCATGTCAGAGGCCTTCGGGAAGCACATTAAGTTTGATACTAGGGCTGGCCACTCAGCCTGTACGAACTACTTACACTTACTACTACCTAGTATGGTATTATTATTATTTGTGCTACTACTAAAGCACAGACTCAAGGTGACAATGGTTACCTATGCATTGTCCATTGCAATTGATTGTTTACAAGGCCAATAGGGCATATGAACATAAAATATAATAATATTAAAAATAATAGGATAAATGGAGAGTTTAACTGAATCCGATGGTTTCGTCGAAAAAATAATTGAATTCGGCTGGTAAAGTTTAGAAATATAAGCGTTCAAACTATTTGTGAGGGAGTCATCTGTCCCTTTCTAGCAAAACACGTGCTAGTTTAAAATTTGTTTGGAATCGTGAACTTTAATGTCATAAACCTAGTATAGTGCCCGCTCGGTCTAACATGAAACTAAAATGTTTATAACTTCGTTATTTGTGCACAGTCATATAAAATTTTACTTACAATGATTTGTCCCCCATAACAACGGTGAAGTATATCCGGAACGAGGATATTCGCCAAAGAACCAAAGTTACCGACATAGCTCGCAAGGTTTGCAAGATGAAGTGGCAATGGGCAGGCCACATCGCTCGAAGAACTGACAACCGATGGGGAAGAAAGGTTCTTGAGTGGCGACCGCGAACCGGAAGACGCAGCGTAGGAAGGCCTCCCACTAGGTGGACCGACGACATTGTAAAAGTCGCGGGCAACCGGTGGATGCAAATGGCAGGTTGTCGTACAGTGTGGCGGTCTAAGGGGGAGGCCTTCGTTCAGCAGTGGACGTCTCCGGGCTGATGATGATGATGAATGATTTGTTTTGTTGCCAGTCAGCTTTTTTGTGAGTCAATAAAAAAACACATGCATAATCCCTATTGAAGCCATTGTCAATCTTCGAGTATTGAACTATTGGAGGGGGCTAGCCAAGACCTATCCTTCTGCCAAAAGGTTGTCAGTGACCATAATATGATATGTCTTAGTTTGCGTTCATGAAAATCCAGTGAAAATCAGTTGATTTTACAATGCCATACTTGACTTGTGGCTCTTAAACAAGATGACAGACATGGATGAACAAAAACCATTTAGGAGTGCAGAAAAACTACAACATTTGGTTAACAATAATTTATTTTGTACATAATTTTACTATCTACACATTCACCTAGCAAGTTTCAATTCACTTAACAAGCTTTCTACGAATTATAAAATACAGAGTAAATATTAAATAACGGTATTCCTAAGCCAAAAGGAGCTACCATACTCATCACTGTGAACAGTTGTTACTACATACTTACATGTTTTTTTTATGTAATGTTTTTACATGGTTTTTTTTAATGTTAGTTGACATTCCACACAGCGCCATCTAGTCTCTAACTAAGCAAAGCTTGTGTACAGGCTGGCGGCTGTGAACTAAGGCGCGAGACGGTGCGCAGTAGCAATAATTAGTCGTGCGGTGTGCGCACAATCGCAAAGTCTCGCTTGCAGCGCACTTCACAGCCGCCATTAAGTTTGAATCAGTCTGTACATGGGAACCAGAAAACTGATAAAAAACTTTTTTTTGTACATACTTAAATTTACTTGTTTTATAATGCAACACCCAGACACAGAATGAACATCTCATCATCATGTTCATCACAGAAATGTCAATCCTAGGTGGGAATCGAACCCAAGCCACACCCTACTGCTCTGACTGAAGGCAGACATAATGCGAACTGAGCTACAAGGCAGTAAAATATACTGTCATAGCTTTATTACATTGATTGCCTTATAACTTTTAAAGGAAATTTGAATACAAATAATAGAATAATCATAATCAGGAGTCTCAATTTATCAAAGAGTAATGGTAGAACTTTTTTTTTAGTACAATTTTGTGACGAGACGAGCAAGACGTTCGCCTGGTGGTAAGCGTCACGCCTGCAACTAACAGTAGCAGTGCCAGAATTGCGAACTTGCGAACACAATCCTTCGCCGCACCGCACTACGCTCGTCACCCTGAGATATTAGATGTTAAATTTCTTCATACACAGTAATTTCTCTGGTAACATTACCCTTCAAACCGGAACACAGTAATGCTTGCACACTACTGCTTGGCGG
Source organism: Erannis defoliaria (assembly GCA_905404285.2). Lineage (NCBI taxonomy): Eukaryota > Metazoa > Arthropoda > Insecta > Lepidoptera > Geometridae > Erannis > Erannis defoliaria. The sequence goes on from FR990090.1 coordinate 6,566,007, forward strand.
TTGAATAACTGGCAAAGGTGTGGTACTTCCCCAGGCGGAATCTGCAGTAGAGTCCTACCACTACTCAAGCAGAGAACTTTTGCAGAAACCTCTTGAGGAAGATTGCAACAAAATGTAAGCAGTTGAGTGCATTACTGTGCTCGGGCTTGTAGGGTGATGTTTCCAGTTAAATTATTAGACATAAAGTTATTCTTATAACTCGAAATCCTTAAATTGTGGCCTCTCTCTCTGGATCCCTAAGCGTCCAAGCCCCATAAAGTAAGTAAGTAAGTTCGTATAGGCTGAGTAGCCAGCCCTAGTGTCAGAGTTAATGTGCCACCCGAAGGCCTCTGACATGGCTGACGATTGTTGTTATAGAAACTAGAACAAACAACCGGGACCAACAATTTAACGTGTCATCCGACCCACGGCAGCGCTCAGAAATAAATGCCACTCACGATCACCCATCCGAAGACTGACCGGACCGTCCGTTGCTTAACATCGGTGATCGATTAGAATCACCTAGACAAGCTACGCCACGAGCGCTACAACACACTTACAACAACACACAAGCCCCATAACACTTTAAACAACCACTGAGAGGAAAATGCTATCTTTACTTAAAATACTGCTGTATTATATTGATTGTCTTGACCACAGGTTTTAAAAAAAATATGTTTCTCGATTAACAGCGTTTTCCCGTGGCTTTAAACAACTATAAAAATTAATGCTCTGAGACTAAGACAAATATAAATGCAGTGTTTCAAATTGCCATCAATTAATCTTTCAATCCTTGTTGGAATTTCACTTCTTTTGTCGTTTCATGGGCCTTTTGTATAGTTTGCGCAATATCAAAGAACTTCTTCGCCTCTTCTGGATTCTTTTCACAGCCTTCACCTTTTTTGTACATCATACTGACATTTGCACATGCATACATATTCCCTAACTCGCAGGCTCTCTTGGCGAACTGAAACGCTTGTTTCATGTCTGATTTGATGAGATATTCTATATCTTTGTTCTTCTCTGGATTGTGTGGGTTGAATTCTGATACGGTCTTGGGTACGCCAGATATGTACATCCCGGAGAGGTAGTGGCATGCCATGTCGTCTTTGCCATCGCAGCTTTTCTTTAAGTAATTGTAACCTGTAAAAATGCTTGCACTAGAGTGTTGTTTATATATATTGTGTGATCATTAATTATGCAGTTCTATTATTATTTACGGGATATTTTCTTTGATTACTCGCCTAGCCTGGATTGGGACTGACTAACAAACAAGAGTGCCAGCCTGCCTATTACACTACAGGTCAACTTAAGAGGTAGTCAATGGAATAGTACAAAGATTCAACGACTATTTGAGCCGAATGCAAGGCACAGGCGAGGAAAAGTATGTTTAAAAAAATCTTTATGAATCTCTAAACAAACACAGAAACAGTCTAACAAGGGATTTAAAAGGTTATCATTGTACATGTTGGCAGTATGATATACTGTTAAATGTAAATAGTGTGAGGCAGATATTTTTGTCCATGATTGAAATAAGGGGGATATTATGTTTACCTTTAGGAACATCTCTTTTGATTGTAACGCCGGGTCCTGTGGCCGTGAGCAGCATGCCAGCGTGAAGGCAAGCGCCAGGCTCACCGTATTCACATCCTTTTTCGAAGTAGGTTAGCGCTTCCGCGGCATCACTTTTATCCTTCCCCCGCCCTACTAAAGTGTAGTTGCCGATCTTCAGGCATGACTTCCCGAATTTGTAGTCCAGGCAGTTGCTTTTGAAAACTTTCCCAGCCTTATCGAAGTCTTTCTTTATAGCCTCCAAATAGTCACCAAGAAGATGACATACTTCAGGCTTCTTTTCTTTGTAACAGCCAAACCTGTATTCGATGCCGAGGTTCTCGATGTATTCCTTCACCTCGTCTTCTTTTTTTAAGTCATAAGCCATTGTTATTTCGTAATAAATTGGTTTATCGTGTACATGCACTCGGAGGTTAGATAATAATTTGAGAAATGTCAAGAGATAACGTTATCAAAATGTAAACAATGTCGTTCACTTACTTTTATTAACATAATTGTATCAAGTAAGGTATAAATGCGACGAACTTAATAATCATTAATCGTAGAAAATTTTATCATTTTATTCAAATAGTGGATTAGAGCATTAAACAATACAAATCTGTATATTTACCTTGATTTTCGTCGAATCGCCCATCGCCAGTGTTTGTGTTGAAGTTTCAAGTAAAGTAGCCCGTTTGTCACCAAGAACAATACAGCGTACAAAGTAATAAAGGAAACGACAGAACACGTCTATTCTTTATTGGTAAATTGCCCTTAATTCACAATAACTGGAGCAAAACAATAATAATTTATCAGCGAAAATTCAGTGCAAGCACGATAGACGGAAACGGAACCATAGCTAACGTAACTACCTTTAGCAGAAACAAAACGTTTTCAGCAATCTTTACTTATTATCTTCATTGAAACCTTTAATTGAAACTATGTTCTACGCGTCTACATAATAATTATTGAATCGGTTAGGTTATTATCCTTATAATCCAGTTTTATTATGAACAGTTATAAGTTTTTTGTTGTTTGATAAAAAAGGAATGGCATTACACGATGATAATTTTCTTGATAGCTAATACAAAACGCAAATACCCGCCAATGTCAAAAATTAATTTCAGTGCTGCGTTCCGTAATGCGCTAAAAGTGATAATATCGCGAATCCGACCAAAGTGACAAGTATAACTCGATCGAACCAAAACCCTTATATTTTGTGACTATTCAATTTGGTTGGATTAGCAATATTATCACTTTTAGCGCATTACGGAACGCAGCACAATGTACCACCACGATGTCAAAATGATGTCAAACTTGTGTCAAACAGGCAAACTAAACAGCTGATTCATTTTCAGGTTTTTCAGCTGTCTGTTTTAAAAGACCAAGAAAGAAATAAATAAATACACAAAAAAATATGTCTGAAAACATGGAAACCTTTTCCTCACGTATGCGCAAAGCGACGAGAAAAATCCACAACATTAGTGACGCCTTGGTCAATGCGAAATTTGCGATTTGTAAGTATACCTACGCTACTCTTTTTTCTTTATTTCCTCTCCAGATTCCTATTCCCAAAACTCATACAAGGCACTTGTTGTTTAAGCTTTGAGAGACGAAAAAGTTTGGGGCGGAGGACTGTTCATTTTCTATCACATATTTGCATATCTTGAAGATGCTAAAGAGAGGTTGCACAATGCCGATTTGGATAAGCTGTTTGTACACAAAAGTTTGTACCGGTAAGTGAATAAGTATTAAAAAAAATAGGTGCATAGCGATAATAACTGATGTGATGTGCATACCATTTCGTTTGTTTAAGACCAACCAGATTTTTTTGTGAGCAGTGTCGTAACTAGCATTTCATGCCCGGTGCGAGCTTATATATTTGTATAACTGCGCCCATGCATGACCCAAAACTTGGTCCTGGTCTGGTCATTTCTGTGCCCTTCCAAGGTCTGCGCCCTGTTCCTGGGCACAGCTGGCAATGCCCAATAAGGCGGTGCCAGCCACACCAGCAGCGATCTGCTTGTGTGAGGAGATAGTTACTCTTACTTACCCAGCTAATCTTGATTAATGCACAAATATGCTATATATTCTCATTAAGTTCATTGACCATCAATGAAGGTGTCTTATGAATTTGCTATTCTCAATGTGTCAGTGGAAATGTTAGCTCGCTTCATTATGTACTGTAATGTTTAAATTGTTTGACAAAAACCATGTATGTACATAGAGAGCTTGCAAGATGAATCAGTGATTTAATTCCAGTAAAAAGGCATTTGAAGAGGATTTAGCTCACTACCTAGGGGATGACTGGCAAGCAATCCCTAAAGCCCCTGCTTTGGAGAACTATCTCCAACACCTGCAAGACCTGGAGCAGGACAATCCAATGCTGCTCATGGCATATGTATACCATCTGTACCTGGGATTGCTGAGCGGAGGACAGATACTTTCTAAGAAGAGGCAGATGTTTGGAGGCAGTAAGTATTCCTATTTGCTTCTTGACTTAAATATAAATCTCAAATCATAAAAATCACATCTTTAGCAGTATCAATTATTTGTGAATATAACATACAACACATTTTTGCTGTGGCAAGTATGCTACTGGAGGCTACTGGTATAATGAAGTTTTTCAGAATACCTTCAAAAATCATAAAGTTTTTGTTTAAATTAAATGAGGTTTATCGATTAAAAAGAGCTTTAAAAAAATAAATAAATTCATTATTGCACACATAAACGCATTAATGTACAAAAGGAGGACTTTTTGCTCAAAGCATTTTCTACAGTCATCCCTGCGGTTAAAGAGATGGGGGTGTAGGATGTATTATATGATTGTTGTTTCCGATTCCATGCAGTGGTCCAACTACTCTATCCAACCAGTTGGAATATGGGCCTTTGATAGGAGCGTTTGTCCAACCATTATTATAAGTTAGACAATGGCCCCATAACTTGACCTGTGGTCCAACTGATTTATTATAATTGTAATTGGACAGTATACCGACGGCCCATAGTCCAACTGGTTGGATAGAGTAGTTGGACCACTGCCCGGAACGGTTTTTTCAGCCTGCATTTTATACAAAGGTTGCCCAAGTTTTGGAACACAGTATAGGGGTATCACATATTGACTGCCATATAGCTCAGCGGTAGCGTGTCTGCCTTCAGAGCTGTAGGGCGTGGGTTCGATCCCCACCAAGGGCAAACATTTATGTGACGAACATAAATGTTTGTTCTGTGTCTGGGTGTAGTATGTATTATAAGTATGTATTTACAAAAAAAATATGTATATAAGTATTCTATCAGCTATCTAGTTTCCATATTACAAGCTTTGCTTAGTTTGGGGCTAGATGGCGCTGTGTGAAAAAAAATGTCCTGCGATATTTATTTATTTTATTTATTTATTTATCTAATTTTCCCCAAGGCCAATGCCTAATCCAGCATTGCTCATAAAGTATATGTTCCCAAAAATAGTTTATTAATAAAATCATAATCCTCTGGAGTAACATAGTAACACTGTAGCATAAAAACCTCATGTAATATTTCTTTGCTTTCAGAAAACGCAAAAGAAGTCATATACAAAGACAAAGTGACAGACTTCAGTGACGTTGACATTCCGAAACTGAAGACAGACTTCCGCACAGCCATGAATGAGATAGCAGAACACCTCACGGATGTTGAGAAGGATGCCCTGATCGGCGAGAGCAACCAAGTGTTCATCATGAATAACCTGATAGTTAATTCAGTTGGAGGACAGAACCAAGTGTTATACAACCTTCTGTATAAGGTGTCGGCAGTTGCATTGCTTGTTGGTACAGTCGTCTTTGCTTATAAGTTACATAAAGCAGTGTAGTTTTAAGAATATGGGAAATAAGTGAAAAGGTAAATTAGGTGAGATATACTATTATAGGCTTTGCAAAGGTTATGTAGAGTTTAGTTTTGAAGTCAACCAAATATGGGCTGTTTGAATTATCCCCTTAAATGCATTGACCTAATATCTTTAGTCACAAACGTACAAAAAAAATGTACTCGCCAAAACTCAGCGCACGTTATGCAGTGGGCGGACTTTTTGAACGATTTGAACTACAATAAGACAAGCGCTCAACCATACATTGAATACTATACAAGCAACATAACATCTAAATTCGAACAATTGTGAACTATATAATGCATGTATAGGTATGCACAACGGCACTCAGACGTTTTTTGACTGTTTTCACTTAGAGATTGTGACTCTTTAGATATTAGCTCAATGCTTGAATGCCAAAATTTGATCATAGGAAGTTTAGCTCAATTGTTTTTTGCCAAGAAATCTTTTAAATTGTATACTGGATCATACTGTTGCTAGGCACCACATTCCCCGGGGTCTATTCTCATAACAAAAATATTTGCCAACTAATACTCAACAAAAGACAAATGTTGGCATTAAAATATAAATGTTAGATACATAGTTATAGAATTTGATTATCATAGAAATATAGGTCTGCAATTACCAATGGCTGTCATTAAGTCATTACATTATCAAAATAATAAAATGATTACTTATGTAGAGATAATATCAAGTTATGTTATTAAAGACTGATTGTTTTCAATTCTGTTTCAATATTATAATTATCAGTTAGCTATGTAGCATTTACAACTGAGTGCTACCCCAAGGGAGCCAGGTAGGGTAGTTGGGTATCCTACCCAAGTAGGATGACAAGTTAAGTTGTCGTTCCCGGTTTATCCTAAACTATGACAGAGGTCTTTGGTTGGTATAGATCTCTTATAGCCTGTTGATGGCTCGTGAACATAATTTCTCCTATACAAACACGAGTCACCGTTGCGGGCAGGGGGCGAGGTAACGTTCTATGCTTGCGATTGTCCAATCACTGGGATGACGCAATCAGAGTTATGAAATACAATGAGATTCTGACGTACTCGCAGTGGTTTTTAAACAACTAATTTTCGTCTAAGGGGAACTCGGACGATCAGTCAACAGGATTTGTAGTCTGTGGTTGGTAGATATAGTAATTCTGACGTTACGACTGGCTACTAAACGAATTTACTTACGTTATTTTTATTTATATCATTCCTGTTATAGTTTGTGCAGAAAAATAACTATCGTGGTCAAAAAGGGAACAGACGTTACGATTTATTTATTTATATTTACGAATAGCAACCCACTGCTCCCTTCTGGAAAATATCAAAACTGGTTAGAAAACTCTGTTCAATCTACCTTGCTTTGCAGTGTTGCTAGCAATGATTTATAATTTTCTATGACTAGATACGCCTGAGTTAAGAAATCGCAAGTCTAATTGCTCTTTGACAATAGGACAACGCCATCTCTCCGATTTCGCGGTCACTACGTGCAGCGCCAGTAAGGCGTGGTAGAAGAAGCGAAAACTGTACGAAACTAGAAACGACTTATCTATTACCTAAAAATAAAAGTTTTTGTGTAAAACCATGTTTAAAGAAACGCCACCTTGTGTTTACTTGAAACTACACTTTATACTTTGAAATGTAATACGTACAGCCCTTCACCACACAGTTTGGCATTTTGCTCTCAAGTAATCACGTCGGACGTGCGTCGCAGACTGTGCCAGCATCGGTGTCAATGCGTTTCTTTGACACCGACGAATGCGGGACATTTCAAAATGGCGTCCAACCGGTCCCTACTATGTATGTCTGTGGTTGCTAGCTGAAGAATTTGATGATTTACCATAGAAGCACTCGAATGGCAGTTTCATGTCTTTCTACGACCTAATAGCATTCTATTTGTCTTCCATTATTTTGGTAGTATTCATAGTTAAATAAAAAAAAACGTATCTTTTATAATTCGAAAAATCTTATCAGATAAATATTTTATGCTTATAACTGTCCAAAGAACGCAAGCTTACTTAAAATAAAACACGGAAGATAATTGCTAAAACTATTTTACTTACGTAAGTAGAATTTTAATCTCAAATACCTTATCATACAAAATGTAAATTTCCGAAAATAATCAAATACATAATTGTGAAAATTTGGATAAAATTACATTAATTTCAAGTTATTTTTTACACATTTTTGCTTACGAAAATATTTGACAACACCTAACGTGTACTAGTATATTTACAAAAATAGGTGCCTAAAAAACGATCATTAGCTATGTATGAATAATTGGAATTATCTAAAGGAGGGTAGAGTCGGAGGGTCCATCGCCATATCGATCAGATCATCGATGTCGTCCGAATTAAAGAAGGACATCTCCAACTGAAAACGGAAACAAACATTTTCTTCATCACACTTGCTCGTAAACTGGATCTTATTACACCAGTTTTAGGCTCATAATCCAAGATATTACACACGGGGTTTTTACTTTACAGCCTATGTAAAGTCTAGAATCGCTGAAGATATACAATGCTGTAGTGGTAGGACTCTACTGCACAGTCCGCCTGGGGAAGTACCACACCTTTGCCAGTTATTCTACCGCCAAGCAGTAGTGTTACTGTATACAAGCATTACTGTGTTCCGGTTTGAAGGGCAATGTTACCAAAGAAATTACTGGGTATGAAGAGATTTAACATCTAATATCTCAGGGTGACGAGCGCAGTGCAGTGCCGCGCAGGATTGTGTTCGCAAGTTCACAATTCTGGCACTGCTACTGTTAGTGGCAGGCGTGACGCTTACCTTAAGGTGAAAGTCTTGCACGTCTCGTCACTAGAACGTATTTAAAAAAAATGTGTAACAAAAAAAATTGTCCAAGGATATTGAAGTTTTTGTATGGAACAGCTGATTTTATTTTCTTGATTTCAGGGTTGGCTCCATAGTAAAAGTTGTTTATAATGATAAGTACATACATACCCTTTCGTATTGTTGAACCTTTTTGTTACACGCTGTATACGAGTAAATCTGCCCCCGTATTTAGAAAACTTATTCGGAATGGTTTCGATTCGAAATATGAAAGGTCTCGATTAGTTTAAAAATAAAACTCAAGTTGATTTACGTCTGGCTAGCAACACCACATGGTACAGGCTGATTCATACTTAATGGCGGCTGTGAAGTTAGGCGGGAGACGCTGCGCAGTAGCAAAAATGAGGAGTGCTGTGTGCGTACAATCGCAAAGTCCCGCTTGCAGCGCACTTCACAGCCGCCATTAAGTTTGAATTAGTCTGTAAGCGACGGTGTGGCCGAGGTTGGAACACGCCGATCTAGATTTAAGAAACAAGGAAGACGGCAGCGAGTTCGTGTGAAGTACGAATCAAGTTTTCGATGGTTACGATAATAAATAAATAAATAGATAATATGAGGGCAGATCATAATCAGAAAACGAATAAAAATATATTACAGTACGAACACTTTTTGGAACAATCAAAAATAAATCATACAAAGTAGCAGTAGGGCATAAGTCACTTTTTAGTCAAAAAGTTTTATCTGTTACTACCTATGTACGCTTTACTGTACATTTATTCTTAAGTATTTGTGTAAACAATAACTAGGGTTTGATAAGTATAATGAGTAGATATAAATGCGATGATCAAACGTGATGATAGTGGAACGGACGTTAGGTAGTGCGTACCATTTTCTGCGGACGCCCTGGGGCCTTATTATTGAATCGTACGCAAGAATAGTGCATGCGAAAGGAGCCGACCTTCGAAAGATATTGTTTGGAATAAGGTTGAATATCGTTCGTAACTCGACTCCTTTCGCATGCGCTACTTTGCGTACGATTGAAGAAGTGAAAGCGGCCCTAGCGACACTTGCCGCGACTCTCCGCGCGCCCCACCTCCGAAGATAAACCGGCGCGCCGTGGGACGGTCCTGCATGAACCATCCTGCGTATTGTCCACTAGACAGTGTACGTACCATCCTCTGCGTGTCGGCGCAGGGCCTGCAGTGCAGGCGGCCCTCGCGACACTCGCAGCGCGGCGGCGCGGCGCACGGCTGCGCGGAGAGCGCCGCGCGCCCGCCCGCCGTGGGACGGTCCTGCATGAACCATCCTGCGTATTGTCCACTAGACAGTGTACGTACCATCCTCTGCGTGTCGGCGCAGGGCCTGCAGTGCAGGCGGCCCTCGCGACACTCGCAGCGCGGCGGCGCGGCGCACGGCTGCGCGGAGAGCGCCGCGCGCCCGCCCGCCACCGACGAGAACCGGCGCGCCGTGGGACGGTCCGCCTGCAGCTTGGCGCCCGCCCATATCGTGCCTGCACCACACATAACATAACACTATAGTTGTACTGTTTAAACGAGACGTCGCCGCGGCAGACATGCGCGGAGGTCATACAATGTCAAAGGGCATTGAGAAACAGGCGCAGATTGAGCTCTCAAAAAAGGTTGTGGTCTCGGCCACAGGGGGTGGTAGGGGATTGACTCGACTTTGACTTCGATTGACTGGAAATTCTGAATTCGGAATGCATCTCAGGGTTCAGCCCCCAAAGAGATTTCTTCAAAGGAACTCGTTCACTTACTAGATAATGTGTTTGTGTGCGTCCCAAAATTCGGACGACTCATTAATTTTTTATGTATGTAACAATTAGCATCATCATCAACTGCCAGAAGACGTCCACTACTGGACGAAGGCCTCCCCCTTAAAACGTGGGTTGCCATAATCCCCATGCTTAGCAGTTGGGTTGGGGATCGCAGAGCTCACCAGCGTTAAACGAGAGGATGCTGCTGCCCGTCCTGCGGTGGTTCTGGATGCAGTTTTAGGACAAACCCAGGTTCACAAATATGATGTCCGGGTAACAATTAGCATATCTACCCCAATTAAGGTTATGAGCATGCCAGACGTGCCCATTACGGTGGATCCGCGCCTGTTGAGAGAAGCGAGTGGTAGACAGTACGATAAGAACAATATAGTTACCATTGGTCTCCATAGCGAGCGAAGTGCAGAGTCCCAGCTTGTCTTTGGGCAGCTTCACCTGTTTCCGGAGGCCGGAGTCGCCCACTAGCCGCTCGTAGTCTTTATTCGTGTACGCCAAGGAACTGTCCACGCCTGAATAGACACGGGAAAACATTAAATTAACAATTTTAAAATCCTCCGACTTTCTTAAACCATAGCTACGAACTAACTCGATCCCGTCCTCTTTCAAACTAAATCAGAATCGGTTCATTCATTTGGGTAGCTACGTTGCCTTAAACAAACACAGATGGACACGTTAAACTTTCAAGGTTTGAAGATGCGCTTACGCTTTAAATACCCATTCAATGTTAATAATCTATCGGCAGCCGCCATATAGATTATGATACAAGTGTGCTATGTTGGTCATTAAACTAGAGGCGGTATTATGCGCGCGAGCCGCGGGCGAGCGCGATAAGGAAGCCAAGAGCGTAATGACTAACATAGCACAAGAGTTCCATACGACTGTTTTCATCACACTTGCGAGGAAAAAACAAACTTTTTTTGATAATACAATAATCCACCATTTTGATAATCAACCACACAGCGAAAACGTCAACAAACATATGCGGAAAATGGCGCCCAAACCAGCAAGGCGCGCGCAGGTTGACTTTTACTTCAGCGGCATAAGAACTCTTTGTTGGTATTACAAAAAAAAACTGTAAGTATTACCCGGCTATATTAAGCTTCGTATACATACGTCTAATTGCAGTCACGTACAAACTTGACTTTACCGGGTTATACCTATTATAGCACAAGTGCCGTAATGTAAAGTAAAAAGCACGCGTGCGTAATAGCTTGGATTATGAGCCTAAAACCGATGTAATAAGAACCACTTTACGAGCAAGTGTGATAAAAAAAATAAAAAAATATAGCCAGTGTCACTCAGGAGGATGTAAGGATTCTAACGATACCACAAAATATATTTAAACCTGTTCTATGGCATTTAGAAGTTATAGTGTAATAAAGAAACTCACGAGAATCCTGAAAACATTACTACACTCCTTTTTTTTGGGCGTGTAATAAAAATGAGGTACGAATGTTTGAGGTACGAATTTCGATTAAAAAATCTACCATATATGACACTTGAAGTGATTCAACGAGTTAGCACTTAGTAGACACCTGCTATGTCACAAAAAGCATGATTAGTAGCAAAATTTATGAATAGCTTAGCAAAAAAGGGTAGAAATTAATAGACACATATCTCTAAATACTAGCAACTCTATAGTACGACTGCGGAAGATGATTGGATGGCTTCGCGCACAGACGCGAATTGTTTTTAATATTTCCTGGCCCTGGATACTAGTCCTTCAGCCGAATACATATTTCTTCATCGCTCCTTCTTTCTGCAGTTAAATGAGTCGTAGTCACAGTCCAAGTCACACACAGTAAATCACAGTCAAGTCCAATCATGCCCTAGTAAAGTCGTGGCAACTTTACTACAAGCTTCTTCGGAGTTTTGGAAACAACACGAAAAGACACGTTTCACTACATTATATCACTTGCCCACACTCTTGCTCGTAAATCAGCACCTAATGAATAAAACGCCACCATTTTTATGCATTAACACTCGAAAAACACAAGTTATTGAAAATAATACAATGCAGCGACATGATTTTCTCGCGTTCCCGCCAAAACTCCCGCACAGGCGTGATTAACCACAGTATTGCCAGGAAAAAAAAGGTTTCCGTGTCAAAACTTTTTTGTCAAGCAACACAAAGACAGCTAAAACGATAGCCTCTTTTTCATTCGTTGTGTAATTTATTTTTATTTATTTATTTATTGCTTTAGTGTGACGAGACGATCAAGACCGATCGGTCCGGGACCGGTCTTGATCGTCTCGTCATTACCGTCACCTGGACCTACGTCTACCGTTACCACATTACCTGGTGGTAAGCGTCACGCCTGCCTCTAACAGTAGCAGTGCTAGAACTGTGAACTTGCGAATACAATCCTGCGTCGCACTGTACTGCGCTCGTCACCCTTAGATATTAGACGTTAAATCTCTTCATACACAGTTAAGTTCAATCATACATGGTTTTTTAGCCCACTAATATCATTGCATAAACGAAATACATATATAATGGTTTATTACTCCTTCTTTAGTACAGCAACAAAACGGCGCAAAGATCTTGTTGAGGTCGTTTTTTGACTTGATATCCCAACTTACCGAAGAGGTATTTCGCGACGCGTTTCTTGGATAGCATGAAGTCGTCGTCCATCAGTATGTGGAGCGTCACAGAGTTCTCCATCAGGTTGTGGTAGATCGTAGAATAGTCCAGCTAAAACAAAACAACAAAGTTTCATCGGAACTGGGGGTCTAAAATGGCCACATTAAGCAATTCCCCTAAAGGCAGTTCATCTTATGAATTCTTAGCAGAATTAATTGTAAAAAGTTGCTCTCGTGTGAATTCTAACGAATCTGCTAGTTGACTTTATGCAATTCATCTTTCATCGATTTTACAAATTTCGATAGAAAACTGTCAAACTAATGAATTCCGTAATATAATCATTTGCAAAATCATAGTATGAATAATTTTATGATTTGCGAAATGAATCATCATAGGATCATATGCAGAATTGCTAAACGCGCCCCATTTTAGCCCCTGGTCTAGTAATCGTTTCAGTCATTTATCCACTCGTCAGACACAATTGTTGATATAAAACAAATAGTGGTGGACGTTTAACACAGGGTTTCATCTAGCCTCAATCAAGCAAAGCTTTTGCTATGGGAACCACAGAAAAGCGAAAGTCCTACTTCTATGGGAACAGATATACATACTTACAATTTACTATTACTACTACTAATTACTATTAACAATTTCAATCAAAACTATACAAAGAATGTTGACTTATATGTGTGATGAGGCATAATACTTAAAAAATTTTTTTTACCAAACTAATACAAAAAATATGATAATTAACAAGCGTAAAAATAAGAGGCGTTGAGAATTTTGAGGTTTTTATCTAAATACATTAATTTATTGATAGTTATGTATGGCTGCTATAGTTATATTGTAGGCAATATAATAAATGATTAAAATATATGTATGTGTATATATATGTATGTATGCATGTGTGTTTGTGCGTGTGTGTGTGTATATATGTGCAATATATTTGTTGTAGCGTACTGTGTAAACTCTTAAAATGTCTATGTTCATGATGATTTATTTAGAACTTGAGCTAAATCCTTTAAAATGTACAACGAGGCTTAATATATTTATGAAATTAGTCAGTTATCAACCGGTTCTTTAACCAAGTTGTCAATTCAATGAATAAATTATCATCATATATATATATATATATATATATATGATATACTAAATAATATAATAAATATATATACATATACATAAATAAATATTGATGTATGTATTATTTAGTTTATATATGATTGTGCTTTTGTGTTTCTTCTTCGTCATATTAATTGCATTTACTTCTACTACATTTACCTACTTTATTTTCCTTTTGTGTGTGTGTGTCGCATGTAGCGTAAGCATCACTGTCTATTAGTGATAACCTTTATTGGCCTATATGTGCTCATTATAATGTTTATTCTTTCCCCGTAAGAAGGCTGTTGGATGTCCAAATAAAATAAAATACTTGTAAAACATACTTTTTAAGAATGTGTAATATGTACAATGTTCATTGTTGGCGTATCTCAATAAATAAATAAATAACACAGACACAGATCAAACATCTGTTTATTGCCTGTGGTCCTACTAGTAGGTCCTCGGGCAGTTTCTGACATCTATGTTATCACATAAATCGGGGTTCTGTGCCCGAACCAATGAGCTCTTTAGTATAGAGTAATGTCAGAATTTTCACACCAAAGCTCTTCGGTTAAGGAAACTTAGGGTAGGATAATCGCTGAAGAACCGAAGTCATCGACCTCAGGGTATGCAAGGTGATGTGATATGCGTGTATAAGTGATAGCGAATGCGGCTGTTAAGAACTGATAACCGACTGGAAAGAAAGGTTCTGAACTGGACTCCCTCTAGGTGGACCGACGAAAATGTGAAAGTCACGGGCAACGGGTGGATGCAAATGGCAGGTTTTTTGTACAGTTTGGCGGCCTAAGAGGGAGGCCCACAGATCATAATAGCCTGTTGATGGCTTGTGAACATAATTTCTCGTACAAACACGACTCACCGTTGCGAGCAGGGGGCGGGGTAACGTTCTATGTTTGAGATAGGCAAATCACTGGCCGCAAATCGCTGATCGCACTGACGCAATCAGAGTTAAGAAATTAAATGAAATTCCGACGTATATACTCGTAGTGGCTTGCAGTGGGTTTTAAACTACAAATTTTCGTATGAAAGAAGTCGGACGCTCAGTCAACAGGATTTATAGTCTTTGGGGAAGCCTTTGTTCAGCAGTGGAAGTCTCCAGGCTGCTGATGATAGTCGAAAGATTTATGTTTGCACGCTACTATTTGGCTTAGAGACCTGGGTATGTCCTAAAACTGCATCCAGAACCACCGGAGGACGGGCAGCAGCGTCCTCTTAGTTAACGGTGGTAACACTCTGCGATCCCTAAGCCGCCTACTCGGCGTGGGGATTACGGCAACCCCTCCCTATTAAGGGAGAGGCCTTCGTCCAGTGGTGGACGTCTTCTGGCTGATAATGATGATGATGATTTGGCTTAGCCGACCTGCAAACGAATTCTACCGCGTAGCCTTCTACTTGCCTTCATGAAGTCGTGATCGCACTTGGTGCAGGGCATCAGTATGAAGGTGCGTGGCACGGCGGCGCGGTACGGCAGGCGGGTCGCGAAGCTCAGAGCCGAGAACATGTCCGCGCGCGCGGACCGGTTGCCGCGGACGATGTCGGCCTTCTCTGGAATTTGAAAACATCATTATTTTTCGAACTGTTGAAGACAGACTATACTTATTGAGTATTGCAAACTACTGCTTCTAGAGAGTTTTGAAAACAACACGAAAGAAGGTGTTAAACCCCTTTTTTTTATTAGGTTCTCAATACTTGACATTTACATTGAATTATTACATAATACAATTTAAGTCTTAGTAACTACATGCGCAAATGTTTACGCCCTACTTGTTGTGAAAACAGCATGCTCAAAGAAATTTGTTATGTTATTATACTTAGGTACAAATTGAAAGTAATTTAATCTGGAATTGAAAGCAAAAGTCTCTTAAAAGAAGAGACAGAGGAGTTAAATATATCCACATCATTACTAATACTATTGTATGAAGAACACAAACGACATAAAGACGAGTGCTGACCATAATTTGTACGAATATATGGCAGTTTAAACGTTTTTCTTTTCACGAGACGGCTAGATGGACGAGGGAATACAACATTTATTTTTTTCGAGCAAAGTGGAACTGTCTCCAGGACTGTCTCGCCGGATGAAGGACTTACGCGGGCCGCATGGTGGCCCGGGGGCCGTATGTTGGACGGGCCTGGCCTAGATGTACTCATTATACTGTTTATTCTTTCACCGTTCTTTCGTTATTGTCCAAATAAATGAAAAAGGGAATGGTACCGCACTGACCTATAGTGAAGCTGTCAAAGTGATGCAAGATGTCGATGACGTTAGTGAACACGTTGTTGTTGACGTAGAGAGCTCGCGGCCGCCGGAACACGCCGCGCCCGCCGAAACCTACTATCGCGTATCTGTACCGGAAACAATCAATATTAGTAAACAGATTAAATAATACGAAACTAGTGTCAAACACACAATACACATCACATACATACATACATACATTGTGTACCTGGGTATGTCCTAAAACTGCATCCAGAACCACCGGAGGACGGGCAGCAGCGTCCTCTGTTAACGGTGGTAACACTCTGCGATCCCCAAGCCGCCTGCCAAGCGTGGGGATTATGGCAACCCCTCCCTATTAAGGGGGAGGCCTTCGGCCAGTAGTGGATGTCTTCCGGCTGGTGAGTACATTGTGTACATCTAATATCTCTGGGTGACCAGCGTAGTGCAGTGCGGCGTAGGATTGTGTTCGCAAGTTCACAATTCTAGCACTACTCCTGTTTTTTTTTGTTATTGGCATCGCACATTGTGCATTCTGCCAGTGTCAAGTTTATGAATATTCAAGATTTTTTAATAAAATCAAGTCAAATATGTCATGAAATCACAGTTTAGTCACACGAAATTAGTCATAGTCGAGTCCAAGTCATGCCCTAGTAAAGTTGTGGCGACTTTACTATGAGCTTCTACGGAGTTTTGAAAACAACACGAAAATACATGCTCCACCACATTATATCACTTGCCCACACTCGTGCATGTAATTCAACACTCAATGAATAAAACACCACTATTTTTAATCATTAATTCGCGAAAAAACGAAAAAAAGTTTAAGAAAATAATAGAATGCAACGACATGATTTTTCCGTGTTCCCGCCAAAACAAAACACTGCTACTGTTATGGGCAGGCGTGACGCCACAAAAGAGATAGGTACAGAAGGCAATCTACATAGAAAGTGCGCTCGAGCAACCGCTCTCTGACCCCCCTGGCGACGCCCATGCCATGTATGTATATAAAGAGCAAGAATAATAATCAGTGATTTAATTCTACTAACAAAGCTTTTGAAGAGGACTTAGCTCACTACCTAGGGGATGACTGGCAAGCAATCCCTAAAGCACCTGCTTGACGTAACTTAGGATTTCGGTTGCTTTGCATTTATTTAATCTCTAGGTGGGGGGCAGCTGCCCCTGCCTGCACCCCCTGGCAATGCCCATGTAAGGGAGTGCGCCTGCCCTGGTAGTACCTAAACTCCACAGCAACCAGGCCTTATAAGATCAAGGTACAGAATATACGTCAACAGTAAACGTACCTGTTATCGGAAAGTCCGCTCGCCTGTAGTTTAGTGTCGAACGCTTCTACAAACAGATCCATGTTTTTGTTCTTGCGTATGTTCTTGTTGCAATATTGCGCCTCGATAATGAACACTACGTCCGTGGATTTGGGCACATATTGCAGTGCGTGGAATTCGCCCTCTTCGATTATGTCGCCTTGTGGCGTGACGCATCTAGGAAAATAAAGAACAAGTGAGAAAGAGTAAATTGTTTAAATGTATGCTTTATAAACGTACTAGTTGCGCCCCGCGGTTTCACCCGCATGATGATGATAAAAAGTAGATATGTTATTTCGGGAAATAAGCTACCTTAATTCCGAGTTTCATCCAAATCCATTCGGCCGTTTTGGCGTGAAGAGTTAACAGTTACACACACACACACACACACATCACATACCGAAAAACTTTCGCATTTAGATTTATGCACGTGTACCATTGAGCCAATATCTAAAGAGTAAGATCTAAGTTAAAACAGTCAAAAAACGTCCGAGTGTCGTTGTGCATACCTATACATGCATTATATAGTTCACAATTGTTCGAATTTAGATGTTATGTTGCTTGTATAGTGTTCAATGTATGCTTGAGCGCTTGTCTTATCGTAGTTCAAGTCGTTCAAAAAGTCGGCGAGTTTTGGCGCGGACCTTTTTTTTTGCACGTTTCTGACTATAGATATTAGCTCAAAGACGTGAACACGTGCTTGCGTACCTAGGTATAATTATTAAGTGTAAATATGTATTTACGTATGCCATCGCGCTATACAGGGTCATTGGTAACTAGCTAATGACCTTTTAGGAACGCATTCTTTTCACCATAACAAACAAAATTTGTTCGGCTTATAACTAACTTAAAAAAAATGCCTGAGAAAACTACAACAAGTACTGTTTAAGAAAAATATCAACTTACTTTAATTTCGATTACCTGGATGACATCTTTTTTCCAGTTAAGTTTATTTAAAACCTACGCCGCGTTCCAAATTGAGTTAAAATCGCTGTTGGCGCTGTGAGCGCGATAAAAACCTATTCCGAATTGGCGTTAGCGCGTCTACGATAGCAGTCTCGACGTCATGGATGACGTCATTACTGGCGCCATCTTGCGTTCACATTGACATTGCTTCCCGGCGTTAGCACTGTGAGCGCTGTCAAATCTGACGTTTAAATAGTACCAGATAAGTATATGGAAAGTAAAATGCGAGTTGTATGCGAGAAATAATGTTGGTCGTGATTAATGATGAGACTGCTGTGGTTATCAGTTCCAGTTCAGTATCCAGTTATATTTCTGTGCAGACCAGTTCGAAAGAGGTTAGTTTATTAGTTTCCCATGTTCAGCCATTCCGAAATGATATCGCGCTGATAGCGTTGTCAGCCCAATAATCAAAACGGAACGACATTTATCGCTCACAGCGCCAACAGCGATTTTGACTCAATTCGGAACGCGGCGCTAGTTATTATTGGACCTGGGTATGTCCTAAAACTGCACCTAGACCCGCCGGAGGACGGGCAGCAGCGCCCTCTTAGTTAACGGTGGTGAGCATTCTGCGATCCCCAAGCCGCCTGCCAAGCGTGGGGATTATGGCAACACCCCTCCCTGTCAAGGGGTAGGCCTTCGTCCAGCAGTGAACGTCTTCGGGCTGATAAGTGCCATCTTGATTTAAAAACCAACCTACTGGACCGATTTCAATAAAATGTATAAGGGACCACCTTTGAAGTATGACCTACCAAACAATAGAATATTAAAATCAACTCATAATTGAAGGAGTAATCGCGTAACAAACATTAAAAAAAACATACAGTTGAAAACAGAACCAAATTTTTTGAAATTGGTTAAAATAATATGGAACAGCGTAATAAATAAAAGTTGTTTGATTAGTGTTGCTTACTGCTGGCAGTTGTCGGGGACATGCGTGGGCACGTGTTGCTGGTTGCACACCTGAAGGTAAGCGCTGGCCAGCGCGCACGCTGACACCCCTGACTGGCATTGCTCGAAGAAAGGCTTCGCGTCGATCTGTGTGATAAATACAATGGAAGAATTGGGTTACAATACAGTAGATGACTGATGTTTAAATCGTTGAAACCAATAGCTTTAATGAAGAATTTAAGTAAAAATAGTATGTTTATTGAAAAAATAATTTAAATCGGTTATTAATGTCCTGATATATAAGCGTTTAAAGTTTTTGGTAGAGCCAACTCTGTCCCTTTCCCACAAAACAAAAAATGACGTCACGCCTTACTTGTCAGAATATAATTTATATGGCGTACTGAGAAGTGACGTCACGATTTGCTGTTTCGCCTCTCTGTCTAGCATGATATTAAAATGCTTATTGTTGATCAGATTTTCATTTTCTTTTCAATAATCAGCTATATTTATGGGCCACATTTTAATAGGACAATTAAAAAAAACCAGTCATCTAGCCTATTATCTGAGTTACAACTCCATTCTTTTGATACCAATCACAAAATTAACAAACTTATTTAATTGTTTTTTATTATCGTCTCGGCTATGTTGTTAACCGTTGGTGCGGTTCATGGGCGTCGCCAGAGGTGCAGGGAGGGGTAGCTGCCCCCCCCCCCCCAAAATGCAAAGCAACCGAAGTCCTAAGGGCCGGTTTTTTGATCCGTGGTCAAAATCGACATAACCATTTGTTAAACTGACTATAGGTAACTAGCTAACCATTAGTACAATTTTTGCCCACTGGTCATGCTAACTATGAATACAAAAACCGAATTGTTGGGATTTTAACAATTTGTTACCGTTTTTAACTATTAGTTGGCTTAACTAAAAAAAAACCGGCGCTTAGTCACTTGACTTCCTTGACCGATAGTTCCCGCACTTCGAAACATGAGTGCATTCCCTAATTCCATAGCAAGTTTAGTATTTCGCGCTGCTAGTAGTTTAATGTTCTTTCGTACATGCAGACTTTTCCCATCCTCCGTAAATCACCCCCCAAGAAACATGGAAGTCTCATTTAGGCTAGGAACTCCAAGAAAGAGCATAATTGGAAGCATTATATTTTTACCAAATATTGTTTTGTTTCATTAGTGTACAATACGGCTAAACGTGTGTCAACGTATTGTAGAACTTAAATAATATCTCAATGAAAACCTGGCTAAACGTTGATCCGCCTTCGTACTAAACAGCTCCGTTATGTTCAAATAGCTCTTACTAATCCGGCGAATTCTACGATTCCGCTGACATATTGCAAACAGAACTCACACAAGAGAAGCAAGGATGCAGCGGGGACAGCTTGTTAGCGAAAAACTTGTCGCACTGCGTGTCGTTGTTCTGCTCCATGTTGTCCAGCACACGTCCGCTCGGCGCGAGGTTCCAGCTGCGAGTGGCGAGCGGCGGCGCCTCGGTGATGGTGTTGTTGGCGAGGAGGAGGTCGTCGTACTGTTCGTTGTTGAACGTGCCGAGCAGCCCGCCCAGCGTCGCGTAGTACCAGCCTGGGAGGGACCGATACAATGCACTGTACTTGTGTAAGGAACACCCAACGTAGACGAATCACGTTGTTACACTGAGTTGATATGTGTAAGAATACAATTATATATATATAAGAATACAATTAATACAGACAGCTTTATAGCTCAGTTAGTAGCATATCTGCTTTAAGAGCTGTAGGGCGTGGGTTTGACCCAGGGCATACATTTATGTGGCGAACATAGATGTTTGTTCTGTGTCTGGGTGTAGTATGTATTTACAAAACAAAAAGTATAATAAGTATTCTATCAGCTATCTAGTATCCATATTACTAAGCTTAGCTTAGTTTGGGGCTAGATGGCGCTGTGTGAAATGAATGTCCAACGATATTTAATTATTAACAGTTTGGCGGACAGGCTGCTGCTGGGGGCAACGTATCGACGATGGGTGACAATTGCTAGTAAAAAATATTCTTATAATTTAATTTTAAATTAATTAATTATAATTAGATTGAAATTCTATGGATCTTTGGGTTCTCTCTCCTGGGTATGTCCTTAAACTACAACCAGAACCACCGGAGGACGGGCAGCAGCGTTCTCTTGGCTAACGGTGGTGAGCCTTCTGCGATCCCCAAGCCGCCTGCCAAGCGCGGGGATTATGGCAACACCCCTCTATTAAGAGGGAGGACTTCGTCCAGCAGTGGACGTTTTAAGGCTGACGTCGACTATGGATCTTTGAGGCCGAAATAAAGATATATTATTATTGCATTAATCGTGTGAGTGTCCGCGGAAACGCACGCGTTCGTGCGAGTGTATAATCAGACTTTTAATAATCCACTACTAGATATAGGCCTACCTTTGAATGTGACAATTGGCAATTGGGACATCCACCACGTTACCCTACTTGTTGAATTTATTTTCCGGAGTACGCAGGTTTCCTCACGGCGTTGTGTTACCTGTAACCTCCACCGGGTTTCAGGTATGAAAATCCGTACATAATAAAAAAAAAAAAATTGATTCTAGATTCTCAAACATAATATTCAAAGAGATTGTTAGGATTAAATCGACTTCGAGTCGATAGATCTCCCACGGGACTACGACGGACAAATAATGAGCAGTAAATCCACTCACCAGAGACCTCCAGCTTGCATGTTTTGAAGAGGAAGTTGCACTGCACGTCAAGACCGTTGCTTCCCTGTACGGAGAGCGTGTCCATCTGTCTGTCCACTATTAGTCCGTCGACTAACGTTGGCAGGCTCAGTACCACGTTCTCTATCGATACTTGCTGTGAAAATAGATTTACAATCTTTATTACTCTATAAAAGTGGGTAAATTGGGCAATCTACCTTGACTAGTTATGTTATACGACGCAAGTTTGAAACAAAACGAGGCCGCGCGTGTGATTTGACGTTTTCACTGCTTGAGGAATGTCACCAATATTGTTCTGATGTTGAGCAAAGGCTCTTTTCTACTATTTCTTTCTAGTCGGGCTGACCACAGAAAAGCGAAAGCCCTACTTCTTAGACAATAGACAATATTTTATTTGTAGAAAAAAACACATTTTGTACACAAGACAAGACAATAGAAACGCATAACAAATTTAAACAGTACAATATAGTTTTTCGCCACAAACCGGTTCCAACTCAGCATAATGATGGCTGCGAACAGCCAGCGCTGGTCTTCCGTTGGAACCGTTGGTGACGTCCCCCACGCATACCACACGGCAGGGTACGCTTAAACAAACAAATACAACCAGAAACAAACAAAAACAATACAAGGTAACAACAAATACAAACAAAACCAACTTTTTACAAGCTGTCTTTATCTTTTTTAATAAGTGCCAAGTATCTCTACGATCCCCGATACTTAACATAGATTATGGATAAAGTTCAACAAAATGTTATAAGTGCCCTCATAGATGACCTTTCAATTTCAAAAGCTGTTACATGTCCACCAGAATCATGTAATTTATACGTAGGTAGAACGGCTGTCAAAACAATTTTGTTAAGCAATTGTATGGAAAACCGCTGTCGCCAGTTTCACACATAATTGTATAGTCACTATGACGAAAAAAAATGCCAATCGCGCATTTGAAGTAAAACGCTCAAAATGCCATTTTGCAACAGATTCAAATTCATCTAATTATGATGCAATGTGGTTTGATGTCCTACGCGTTTATTTAAATTGTCTTTTTGATTCTCAGTTTAAAAACATGTATATTGGTAGAATTGTCATTAAGTGCATTTACACTTAATGCCGGCTAGCGCGGCCCGTCACATTTCCGTTCTATTCACTTCTCTTTTCAGTGGGGCTGACAGCCGTTTAACCTTCCCAGTTAGCGGTGATTTAAACATTTGAGTCATACGCTAAAACTATGCCAGTTTCTTTACGAAAATAGAATGTCTCTCACCTCCTTATACAAATCAATGTGTATCAATTTCCTTGCTGTCAAGATAACCAAGTTGTATCTGCCGCGATCATTGCTCTCCATTAGGACGGTAAAGTTATCCAGTCTGTAATCTTTGCTAAGCAAGAATGTGCCTTCTTCCGATACCGTGAAGACCCGCTTGTCGAAAGTCACTAGTGTGCCTTGCCCGGTCATCATGGCCATGCCTGGAAGAACAGATTGTGTTTCAGTTTTTACGCAACAGTGTAAAGTGCGTTCTTAGTGCGTAGACTGCGGGCTTGCTCGAACGCCGTCCTGACAATGATTGCTGCTAAACTATTAAACGGTAAGGTAAACTATATTACCCTTTAATATCGTCATCATCAACAGCCCGAGGACGTCCACTGCTGAACGAAGGCCTCCCTCTTAGATCACCACATACGACAACCTGCCATTTGCATCCACCGGTTGCCCGCGACTTTTACAATGTCTACCCGCGATTTTTACAGGCCTACCTACGCTGCGTCTTCCGGTTCGTGGTCGCCACTTAAGAACCTTACTTCCCCATCGATAATCAGTTCTTCGAGCGATGTGGCCTGCCCATTGCCACTTCAACTTGCAAACCCTGCGTCGTGAGCTATGTCGGTGACTTTGGTTCTTTGGCGAATATCCTCGTTCCGGATTTTATCGCGCAAAGTAACGCTGACATCTCTCTCCATTGCTCGTTGTGTGACTCTGAGTTTCTCCAAAAGGCCAGCAGTTAAAGTTCATGTGTCAGTTACATAGGTCGTCAGCTACACGATCCGAGATGTACATACGCAAAGTAACGCCTAATTCCATCACTGATTTAAGAATAAACCAATGCAGGACATCCTCCGATTTTTCAATAAAAACAAATGCAATTTGTCTTACCATCGAACGGAGGCAGGAGATTATTAAAATCCATATACGGCCTGATCTCGTAGTAATACGACCAGATGCTCTTGTTGGTAGTCAGCCATTCTTCCATGAAGTCCCTGACCGCTCGGTACTCCGATATCTCAGTGTAGTCGGGAGTTCTGTTGAAGGCGTGCCAGGAAAACGGCAGCTTTTGTTCTAGAAGAATCTCTCCTATTCGCGGATCGAAGATGAAGTTTGTCTTTGGAGTACGATGTCTGGGGGAAAATGGAAAATATTTCGAGACATACCAGACTCAATTTGTTCTAAAGGCTGACTATTGCATTTGACATATCGATAAGATATTCAAAGAACGCGATTCTGGTCCCAAATAAGAAAAAAAAATGCTTTAAAAGTCTAATCCTAATCCTAAGTCCTAATTGTCCACTGGACCGAGCTCGCCAGATCACACGGAACAGTCGCACAGATAAACCAATAGTTGCTCCGTAACAAGAGCGCTAGCGTCGGTCGCGCAGTGTGGTTTCCACGCTTTTCAAGTTTTAGCACATCTCTCTATTATGTTAATCGTTTCTTGACAGCTCATACAAAGTTGACGACATAAAAGCGTCGAGCAAACTATATCCCATACAAATAAATCCGAATTAAATAAGCATTAATTACCTCTTTACAAGGTTACGTCGACTTGACGTAACCTTGTAAATAGGTAATACTTATTTATATATGGAATATATTTTGCTTGACGCTTTACAAAGATATGTCGTCAACTTGGTATGATTTAACATAATGGACAGATAAAGTTTTCTTAATTAGTTTTTTAAGATTTTTGAAATTTTGCTTTTTTGACAGTTATGTCTAGATGACTGGTATTTTTTTATTGTCTTATTAAAATGTGGCCCATAAATATAGCTGACTAATGAAAATAAAAGGAAACTTTGATCAAAAATAAGCTACTTATAAGCATTTTAATATCATGCTTGACAGAGAGGCGAAACAACAAATCGTGACGTCACTTCTCTGTACGCCATATAAATTTATTCAGACAAGTAAGGCGTGACGTTATTTTTTGTTTTGTGGGAAAGGGACAGAGTGGTCTCTACCAAAAACTTTAAACGCTTATATATCAGAACATAAATACCCGATTTAAATTATGTTTTCAATAAACATACTATATTTACTTAAAATTCTTCATCGAAGCTATTGGTTTCAACGATTTAAACATCAGTCATCTACCCTATTATGTGACCATCAATTATTATGTCTTCGAGTATGTCAAGTGTTCCACCTGCCACCCTGTATAATGCTTAGTGATTAGTCTACTTACATCTCTTCATACTGAAGCGCAGTCTTGGCTAAGTCCGTTAGTTTCGCGTACAGTATCTCACCGACCGTCTGCAAAGCCTCGCCTATAAGGAAGTAGTCGTACCACCACCTCAAACGCATGTACGCCTCTTCGTACTGAAAATAAAACATCGATTATGTATTTAGTTATTTATGTAAGCCTAGTACAGTCGCAGAAAATATGATAGTTCAGAAGATAGTTGACTCCACAGAAAAGCGAAATCCCTACTTCTTAGTATTTAGAACGGCTGTCAAAACAATGTTCTAAAGCAATTGCATGGAAAACCGATGTCGCCAGTTTCACACTTATTTGCATAGAAACTACGACGTAAAAATGCCAATAATTGGTCGCGCATTTGTAGTAAAACGCTCGAAATGCCAAATTGCAACAGATTAAAGTTGATCTAATTACGATACAATGTGGTTTGGTTTCCTACGCGTCTATTTAAATTGTCTTTTTGAGTATTCTCAGTTTAAAATATTAGTAAAATATATTGGTAGAATTGTCATTATTGTCATTGTTGTCACCTAATGCTTCCTAGCACGGCCCATCACATTTCCGCTCTATTTACTTCTCTTTTCAGTGGTTGACTCCCACAGAACGCGTCTATGACATAGTTGAACCACAACATACATAATATTATAACAGCAATCATGTCAAATAATTCAGTGCAAGCTAATTTGTACTCTATTTATAAAGTACAGTGTATCGATATTCTAGTGTAGTGCTGCGCAGGCGCAATCTTCCGGCAGTAGCGTGACGTCAACGAGCCAAGCACTACAGTGGAATATCGACACACTGTTTTATAAGAATAGAGTATAGGTGTATAGACAGAAAGGTAGAAAATATGCGCGCCGAAATAGTGAATAAACTTTTTTCACACACCATTTCAACCACCAACTCACTGACCTGCAGGCGAATTGGATAAATAAGGCATATTCGAAATTAATAAAATACTCTAGAAATTAAATAAACGTAAAATATTTACCTTTTCCCTCACATAAACAACATGCTGAGTCTTCAGGAAGTTCTGCCAAGCGTTTCTGAACTCTGCGTACAGTTGGCTGAATTCATCTTTGAATGGAATGTATTTTTCTACCTTGCTCCAGAGTGTGTTCCAAATCTTTTTGCTGTATTTCTTTATGTTGGTTATAAGGTCATTGTTTACTAGGTCTTTGTAGATTCTGAAAATATGGAGATTTTTATTTTAACCCTAATATTGTGGTCGATTTTGAAGGTTTTAGTTGACAGTCCTAAACTAACTAAAGTATTGCTGTCCTTAGCTAACATTTCTTATAAAAAAGTGACAGGGATAAAAAAAAAAAAAAAGGATTGTGTTTTTTAGGTCCTTCAAAATTTACCATATTAATTCGCTAAACACACATTCAATGCTAACCTACTCGATCTGGCTACGCGTTTTGAGGACGCAATCAATTATTTTAGTACGCAGGTATATTTTCCCGAACTTTATGTATATTTTATCGACTTCAAAAGTGAAGAGGTTTTCAATTCGGTTGTCTTTTTTAATGTTCAGTAGCTCAGAATTCCGTCACATATACACCGATTTGATTTTTTACTTATTTATTCGATAGGATATAGTTTCATATTGGTCCCATAGAAATGACATCAAAGTCGTTTTAGCAGTTTGGTTTTTAAATCAAAATAACCGGGAAATAGTGTTTTGGAGATGTTTTAGGCAAAAAAAATATATACGTAAGTTCGTGCAAACATATATGTTTTGCGTTCATAAATACTAACGTAAGATAGTAAGAAAGTCTTCAAAAATTTAAAGAAAATATGGGGAAATTTATACAACATGTAACAAAAAGGTTCAACAATACTGGAGGGTATGTATGGTCTCATCATTATGAACAACTTTTACTTTGGGGCCAACCTTGAAATCGCGAAAAAAAATATCTGCTGTTCCATTTTGACATTTTGTCCAAGGTCAATGAATTTTTGTATGGAACAGCTGATATTTTTTCGCGATTTTAAAATGATGAGTACATTACCCTTCTGTATTGTTGAAACTTTTTGTTACACGTTGTATAGGTAGCTTACTTGTCCATCTCATGACCGAATGTAGACACATAGTTGAAATAAGGTGAATCGGTCAGTTCCTGTGTTCTGTTATAGAAGAAATCCATGACGCCCTTGCCAATTGCGAATACGAAGGACTCAGTGTAATGAAGAATCTTAAAGAACAGCGGTTCTATAGACTTCAATAGCTGCTGCCAATATATCGCTAGTCTATTCGTAGCGTTCACCCAGGTTACCTGAGAAAATTGAACTCTATTTAGTGTCGATATGGTTTTATTTCGATCTTGTAAGCATTTGGTAACTTCGTGTTATCAATAAACAATTGTATTGTACTTTTATTTACATAGACATAGACATGAGTTTTTATTTATATATATTTTTTATTTTATACAAGTTTAAGGAAATGCATAATTAATACGATAGGTACAAAGGTATGCGCTGGCGCATTTAATGAATATTAAAAGTAATATACAGTAGTGCTGCGCACGATTTTCAATTCAAATCTTTCATTGACAATCATTTTGATCATGTAGATGTAATATGTAGATTATATTTATATTTTAATAATTTAAAAGTGTTTGTAGCATCTCCCGTCTTTATTCATGTGTATATTCTTCCTTATGGTTGCCTGGAAGAGATCGCTTTTAGCGATAAGGCCGCCAATTGTGGCACTAGCTCCTAAGGTTCTTGTATATTTTTCTATTGTATTTTTTTGGTGTGCACAATAAAGAGTTTCTATCTATCTATCATGTCTATGAAATAAATCTAACTTTTCAAGGTTCTTCATACGAAAGGAAATATTCTACGGAACTGACAATAGCAGATATTTGAAAATGTTTGGCTCACAAGCTGCTAAATCACTCTTATAGGGACAGTATAGCTTTTATTTTTTTCACCACTGTACTAATGAAGCTAAGAGTACTACCTACTACCAAAAAACCTACTTCCAAAAAATAATCTAGCCAATAAAGCTTCCGTGCCATTTAAGCACGAAATACGAAACCGAGAAAAAACTTACCTCCCAGTACTCCAGAAATTTAATATGCAAGTCCCTGATAAAGTTATCATACTGCAGTATCATCGCTTCAAGCCTTTCCGATACCAGTTCCATAAAATCCGCGTCCAACGCCTTATTCACAGATTGTAGGAAGTTCGAATACGCAGTCTTTATCGTATCCACTACGTATGTCAAACTGTCTTTTATAGATCTACTGGTGTTACCCATCATGCCCCACATATCATTAACTATCCCGGGCAGACTTTCCAAATGATTACTTATAGCCATTTCGTCTAAAATCCCGTAAGTGAATACAACAATATCTTTGACGTAGAAGTCGTTGTTATTGTAAGATTGGTTCAGGTATGTTTCGAATTCGTCTAGATCGTCTTTAATAACATGTAGATCGTTCAAATCGTCCAGCAAATCTCTGACTCTTGGTTTTGCATCTACCCATATATTCTTTAAAGCTAAATGAGCTTCCATTGGAGCTTCTTTGATTATGACGAGAGTGTCATTTATTTGGCTGTATAGCATTTTTAGGGAGTACACGGCAGCTGATTTAACTTCGCTGAAGATTTCGGGTCTCCAAGCGATCTTGCTGGTTAGAAGGCGGGAGTGGTTAAGGCGGATGTAGGATGCTAGATCGACGGTAGTGACGTCGTCGAAGTCGCGCCAAGCGTCGATTTTGGCTGAACGAGTGTCCACTATACGGCCTATCATGTGGTAAGAGATATCTGTGAATAAAAAAAGCGTGGTTCAGAAAATCATAGCGTGTAAATTAAATGAGTTTTTTTTAGATTGTATTTGTATTGTGTTTTGACGACTTTTTGTGGAAAAGCGGTAAATACCGAGGCCAATGACAATAAAACCAATCGACTGATGGTACATACCCCTTTACGCCGCCAAAATCAAGCATTTATATTATTGTATTATAACCCCGTAATCTATAGCTAACACATTGTTATACTTAAGGAAGTTGTATACTACAGTAACAGCCCACCCTGGCAATCAAACTTCTTAAATAATAATAAAATATGTATCATTATCAGAATCAGGTGAGGTCAGGTACTACCAGTACCATTGCAACAATAAATAAAGACAATAAATATAGAAAATATAAACAATATACATATATAGTTGTAGGACTATATTGCAGTCCGCCGGGGAAGTACCACACTTTTGATAGTTATTCAAGCGCCAAGCAGTAGTGAGCAAGTTGTAGTGTTTCGGTTTAAAAGAAAATGCTTCCAGAGAAATTACTCGGCATGAAGAGATTTGTAATATAATATCTCAGAGTGAAGAGCGCAGTGCAGTGCACACGATTGTGTGACAGTGCGCAAGTTTTTTTTCGCAAGTTCACCTTTCTGGTGCGAAATACAAATATCAAATTCAAATAGGAGACAGATTGGTCGGGGATTGGAAATAGGGGTCGCGAGGTCTGAGTTCGCTGCGAAGTACTAGTTTATTTAGATCTTACCGTCCGTGCTGTTGTAGTGCGATGTGAGTGAGTAATCCTTCATAGAGAGCGTGGCGAATCCCGTGTCGTTCCCAGTCGGGCGTCTCACGGAAGACTTGATATTGTACTCGGGGTAGGTTAGATCCCAAGTACTGTTCACTTTGTAGAAATACGTTTCGTTGGCTCGCTGGAAATATTTATTAAAAACTAGAATAATTGTTTATGTCTCCTATGCATTGAGCTAATATGTAAAGAGTCACAATCTCTAAGTGAAAACAGTCAAAAAAACGTCCGAGTGCCGTTGTACAAACCTATACGTGCATTATATAGGTCACAATTGTTCGAATTTAGACGTTATGTCGCTCTTATGGTGTTCAATGTATGCTTGAGAACTTGTGTCTTATCGTAGTTCAAGTCGTTGAAAAAGTCAGCACACTGCATAGCGTGCGCCGAGCTTTAGCGCGGACATTTTTTTTGCATGTTTGTCAATAGACAATAGACAGTAGTTTATTTGCGACAAAAAACATAGCACACAAACAAAGGAAATCAGGAAAAACTAGAAATTGTAATTGTTGTTTGTTTGTGACTCTATACTATAGATATTAGCTCAATGCTCCTATGTTATAAAATATGAGCCGGACATGTCTGCCGCATGTCAGACGATCTGTGGGCAAATCTCAAAACACAGTGGGTTCCACAGACCGGTATAGACGAACCGGCCGCCCCAGGGGGAGATGGCGGGATGAACAGCAGGCCAATTGAACTAACCAAAGCTGAACCGCTGCCCATGCATTTCCGCTACTATTTCTGTCTGACAGCGGCCGACTAACGATCGTGGTCCGGCCAAGCGAACCTAAACTTCATCGAAACCATAGACAAAGGTATATACATAACTTTAGGTATGCTTGGCCGAACCACGACTGTTAGTCGGTTGCTGTCAGAGAGGACGAGTAGCGGAAACGCATGGGAAGTGGTCTAGCTTTGATTAGCTGAATTGGGCACTGGACTCCTTTTGCAACAACTGGGCTCATGAGCTTTGAACCGAGAAAGAGGATAGAGAGGCCTTTGCCCCACACACATCACATCAACAGCCGGAAGACGTCCACCACTGGACGAAGGCCTCCCCATAATAGGGAGGGGTTGCCATAATCCCCACGCTTGGCAGGCGGCTTGGGGATCGCAGAGTGTTACCGCCGTTAACTAAGAGGACGCTGCTGCCCATCCTCCGGCGGTTCTGGATGCAGTTTTAGGACATACCCAGGTCCCCACAGTGCGATGTAATTTGCTGATAATGTTATAATAAATTATATGTTACTAGAATGAACTAGAATAGCTTATTCGATTAGCCAACATTTTAAAGTGTGACATCACTGTCTTTCACAATGTCCAGATTTTTTGGGGTGTGCGGCGATGCGACACTGATTGGCAAGCTCAAAGCCAGTATTTTCGAATCATCGCATACGCCTACGCTATCATGCTTATGTGTTGTCTGATAATGTTCGCTCAATGCAAAAAACACCCCAAGCAGGACGACAGAAAAAAGTCTTACATCCTCACTTAGAAATTAATTTAGCGTTTCTCAAACTCAACGAGGCTGGAAAATATTGGAATGAGATTATTTTAAGAATAAGCGCCGAAAAAAACACCAGATACCTTTATTCAATATCACAGATAATTAAACTCTAGTGGTTATTCTATTCGAGTCTCTTTTCATGCAACTAAGATCCTAATTCAAGCACTAACCTCCCACTGAACAAAACTGTTCGACATATCAATCAACAGCTTATTATTCCTCAGTTTCTCGTAGAACAAGTTCTTCTGGAATCTATACAGGTTATTGAAGTAGTACCACCGACTGTGTATGTTGACGTCTGATTTCATGTCTAGATCCAAGTTGGTCGACGGGTGTGTACAAGTGAGGGCAAAGGAATAGTCTCTGATTGGTCCGTTTGAATTGTCCGTCAGGATCGACTTTAGTTTGAGGTATTCCTTTTCGTAGTCAGAGTATTGAAGCTCTAGAGACACGTTTGACATCACAGCGGGCGTGCTTATGTATTGGCCTTTGAGATTCACATCCTAAAAAATAAAATAAAAGATAATTATCGCTGACTTTCGCGGCTATCATCATCAGCCCGGAGACGTTCACTGCTGAACGAAGGCCTCCCCTTTAGACCGCCACACTATTCGACAACCTGCCATTTGCATCCACCGGTTGCCCGCGACTTTTACAATGTCGTCGGTCCACCTAGGGGGAGGCCGCGCCTACGCTCGTCTTCCGGTTGGTGTCGCCACTCGAGAACCTTTCTTCCCCATCGGTTGTCAGTTCTTCGAGCGATGTGTTCTGCCCTGCGCCACTTCAACTTGCAAACCTTGCGAGCTATGTCGGTAACTTCGCGGCTATACACGCGTGGTAAAGAGAAGTAGCCTCTATCTCTTTCCGACCTTTAGGCCTTAATAAAACACGTTGATACGAGTGTCGAGTGCGAGTTTCACCAATCGCATCGATGTATTCGATATACGCTTTCTACTGTATTCGCCAAGTCGATCGAAATTAGCATCAGACGACTTCCGATTGTGGTCTGTCTTTGCATCCGGGTCAACTCTTCGCGAGGTTACATGAGTGTGTACAGACACAGTAACCGAGTGAGAACGTGAATGAGAGTGTGGGTGTGTAGATGTTTGTGTGTTTGTGTGCACATAGAACTGCGATAATCTCCAAGGAGGACTTCGTTAAGGCTACTTCCAATTCTTTAACATCATCTAGTACGCTTGTAACAGCCTATTTATTCGACTTACCTTTCTAAACGAAGGATGCGAGATTTCCAAATCAATCTTATGCAAAGTGCCCTCCTTATACGGCGGGTTTTCCCACACCCCTCTCAATTCTGCCGTCTTATTATCTTCCTTAACATTCCAGTTCAATGTAGCTTTGCCGTCCAGCAACGTGTCTTGCAGGTGGTATAATGCGACCAAATTAAAAGTACGTAGAGGCCATAGCACGTTCATTACTAACTGTTGGGACTCTGTTTCCGGCTGAAAAGGGAAAGCATTTAGAATAAGGCGTGCATTTATAGTTTTGAATAATGAATACACTACATAATTATTAGTTCTATTAAGCTAAACTCGCCCTTATATTTAGGCAATTAAGATAAACAACGAATGTGTCTCGTTGGCCTAGGTGTATTTTTAAGAAAATTTTGTATCCATGACCACACAAAGGTGAGAATAATTTAGCTACATTTAGCAATTCTGGTCGCGTTTAGCAATTCTGCATATGATCCTATGATGATTCATTTCGCAAATCTTAAAACGGTCACTTAAGCGCCAATTCATACTATGATTTTGCAAATTAATCTACTACGGAATTCATTAGTTTGACAGTTTTCTATAGAAAGTCGTAAAATGGTCGATGAAAGATGAATTGAATGAAGTCAACTTGCAGATTCGTTAAGTTACTCGAGAGCAACTTTTGACAAATAATTCTGCAGAGAATTCATAAGATGAACTGCTTTTAGGGGAATTGCTTATGCGGCCATTTTAGACATCTCACATTTCACATTTTGTACGTCTCGTCACTCCAGTACATAAAAACAATGTTTCACAGATGTACCGGATATCATTCCACTGTTGGACTGGCATTCTGGCGACTGTGCTTACCATCACGTAGCCACCTGTATGTCAAAGACTTCACCATAATCATGTAGCGCTCGTGGCGTAGCTTGTCTAGGTGATTCTAATCGATCACCGATGTTAAGCAACGGACGGTCCGGTCAGTCTTCGGATGGGTGACCGTGAGTGGCATTTATTTCTGAGCGCTACCGTGGGTCGGATGACACGTTAAATTGTTGGTCCCGGTTGTTTGTTCTAGTTTCTATAACAACAATCGTCAGCCATGTCAGAGGCCTTCGGGCGGCACATTAACTCTGACACTAAGGCTGGCCACTCAGCCTATACGAACTTACTTACTTACCATAATCATCATCAGTTCGGAGGCGTTCTATGCTGAACAAAGGTCCCCTTGGACCGCCACACTGTACGACAACCAGTCATTTGCATCCATCGTTTGCTCGCGACTTTCACAATGTCATCGGTTCAACAAAAGACTGTCAGTCAAAAATGATGTCAAAATGGTTTTTGACCACCTACGTGGTTCACCTAGGTGTTCCGCAGATACCTTTTTGTACCCGTGGTCCATCCACGTGTACTATGGTAATTCAATGTACTCGTGGAACACCCAGGTTCTACTATGGATAATTCAACGTACTCATGAAACACCCAGGCGTACTATGGGTAATTCAATGAGAGATCTTGCAACAAAAAACGGTGAAGAAGGGCTTAAACTGTAGTAATATGGAAATCCAAGCAATGGAAGTGAAGAGACATCTACATGTATGGCGATTGGCAGTGAGCACGTCGATGGAAAGTTTGACTGCACATATCAAAAAAGTATGTGGCGCAGAGATAGCGGTAAGGGTTAGCAAGATCAGGCACAAGACGGAACGGGATTATGCCTCTTTTGTTATAACTGTGCCGCCCAGAGAATATGAGATACTATGCCGACCGGAAGTCTGGCCAGTAAATTCTGAGTTTGGGGAGTGGTTTTGGTTTCGGAGACAGGCAAATAGACCGATCGAAGAAAAGTAGTACATTAGAGATATACTATCAGAATGCGAGAGGTTTACGGACAAAGTTAGATCAAATTTACAACAACATAGAATCCTCAGGCGCAGACTTATTTGCAATCACAGAGACGGGTTGTATAGATTCCATACACGACGCAGAGATCTTACCTCCAGGATACCAAATCTTAAGATGTGACCGAGCTGATGGGCGGAAGCAGGGGGGCGCGTTCCTAGCCGCGTCGCACCGGCTTCAGTTAAGGCGAGTGAAGATCCCGGATGGCATTAATATTGACGCCTGTGCCTTCGAATTGGTGGGTGCAGCAGTGTATTTAAAAGACAAGTTTTTATTTTTTTGTTGTGTGATATATATTCCACCTGATAGTACAGAGAATGATTATATGATTTTATTTCGAATTATTGAAAAATTATGCATAAATTATAAGTCCAGTATAGTTTTAGGAGATTTTAATTTATATTCTTGTAATGACAACGTTATTAATTATTTTGAATATTTTGTAGCCTTTTGCGAATTCGCGCAGAAGAACGAGGTGAGAAATTGCAATGACAGGATGCTGGATTTGGTGTTAGTATCTTTAGGCATGAATGAAGTGCAAGTATGCGGGGCCGACGAGGCGCTGGTGAATATAGATAAACAGCACCCGCCGCTCGCGGTGTCGGTGAGTAGCGCCGGTAGCACCGAGTCTGGCCCGGAGCTGCCGCCGTCACTGCCGCCGGACACGCTACCTAAATGGAATTTTTCTAAAGCGAATTTTCTCGCATTGTACTCGTCACTCGCGGCGGTTGATTGGAGTGGTCTATATCGAGCCCAAGACCCTGAAGAGGCATTAGATTGTTTCTATAATACAATTAATGATATTTTAAATGAGTGTGTACCTAAAAAGAAACGGGCAGTGAAGGGAAACTCGAGATATAACTATCCAAGATGGTACACGGTAGACATCATTCGGGTAATCGAACGTAAGGCAAAGCTGCACAAATTGTACAAGATGACGAGGTCAAAAGAAGACTACCAGGCTTTTTCAGAATGCAGAGCAACGATCAAGGAAATGATTCTCATAGCGCATGATCATCACCTAGAGCGGGTACAGAGCCGGCTGGCGGAGGACCCGAAGTCATTCTGGGATTACCTTAAAACAAAACGAGGTGCAGTTAACCGAAAGAAAATCACCAAAGATGGAAATACTCTTTCTGATCCAGAATGCGCAGAGGAGTTTGCCAAGTATTTTCATTCGGTGTACGGCACAACGAGGGCGTCCCTAAACGTATGCGAGGCAGAGGCAGCGAGCCACGTTGGCGGCACGCGCGTCCATGTACCGCAGCTCACGGAGGCCGAAGTACGGGCGGCACTCACAAGGCTCAAGCCAAAACAATCTGCAGGCCCGGACGGCATTCCAGTGTTTGTGATGAGAGATTGTCGGCAAGTCTTATCTGGGCCTCTCGGACACATATTTAACTTATGTCTGGATGGGTCATATTTCCCCAAACGTTGGAAAGTTACCCGGGTGATCCCAATACCTAAAGGTGACGCCGGCTCAGAGATAAGCGGATTCAGACCCGTAGCGATACTGTCGACACCTGCAAAGGTGTTCGAGTCAGCTGTGCAGCGCAGCATGCAGCAGCAGATCTCAGCTCATCTCTCGGACGCTCAGCACGGGTTCCGGCCGGCTCGCAGCACGACCAGCAACCTCCTAAACTCCATGGCTTACATGCTCCCAAGCGTCGACGCAGGGGTTCAAGTTGACGTCGCCTACTTTGACTTTAAAAAAGCATTTGACATGGTGGATAATGACATTCTGTTGACAAAGTTGGCGACGATCGGCTGCACAACAAGACTGCTGCAGTTTTTCGCGAGCTACATGGAGGATAGGCGCCAATATGTCGAGTATGCAGGATGTAAATCTAAGATGTATTTTACGAGGACAGGAGTAAGCCAAGGGAGTAATTTGGGGCCGATGGAGTTCACCGTGATGATCAACGACCTGCCTGAAGTTGTCACTGAGGCTAGATGTCTTTTATTCGCGGACGACCTCAAGTTGATCTTACAGATCAAAGAAGAAGAAGACTGCAGGCGTCTGCAACGAGACGTAGATAAGGTAGTGGGGTGGTGTCAGAGGAACAAATTGCAATTTAACGTGGACAAATGTTCCATTATAACATTCAGTAGAGCAACTGCACCACTCAAATACAACTACACGGTAGAGGAAACGCAACTGAAGCGAGTGGAAACGGTGAGAGATCTTGGGGTTCGTCTTGATACAGAGTTGAGATTTAGGGGACATGTTGTTAATGTATGTAAAAAGGCGTACAGAATGCTAGGATTCATTTTACGCCGAGCGAATGGCTTTACAAACATCAAGGCCCTAACAGCAATGTATGATGCACTAGTCAGAAGCCAGATGGAGAACGCGTCTTCAGTATGGGCTCCTCATGAAGCTAAATATAGTCTAATGATGGAGCGCATACAGAATAAGTTCACGCGGTACCTATACTGGAAGAGGTATGGTGTCTACCCTTTCTATCCCTTGATGTATCCAACTTTGTTCGTTTTGGGCATGGTTGGTTACAACAAGTTGGAAATTAGGAGGGGGCTGGCGCTTGCGGTGTATGTGGTTAAGGTATTCCGGGGGATCATGACCAATCCGACAATCTTGGAGATGATGAAGCTGTGCGTGCCAGACGAGTACTTGGGGCGGCGCAGACAGCCGCCTCTGTTTGCGGTCCCTCGAGGAAGGACTAACCTGTTGAACAAGGCGCCATTGACGAGTACTATACGAGCACTAAATCGGGTGGCGGCGAACATTGACGTATTCCACTGTTCACATAGCGAGTTCGTAGGGGCTACACTATATTATTTATGCTATGGTAATGATGGTGATTAACTTTCTTCTTTCTTTTAATTTTTATCGATGACTTAACTACTCTATTGCATTAGGAAACAACCTGTAATAATAGATGTAATGTGTAAATAAATAAATAAATAAATAAAATAAATAAATAAATAAATAAATAAAATGTACCCATGGAACACCCCTGTTCTACTATGGATAATTCAACGTACTCATAGAACACCCAGTCGTACTATGGGTAATTCAATGTATCCATGGATCACCCAGGTTCTAGTATGGATAATTCAATGTACTCATGGAACACCCAGGTTCTACTATGGATAATTTAATGTACTCATGGAACTCCCCGGTTCTACTATGGATAATTCAACGTACTCATGGAACACCCAGTCGTACTATGGGTAATTGAATGTACTCATGGAACACCCAGGTTCTGCTATGGATAATTCAATGTAATCATGGAACACCCAGGTTCTACTATGGATAACTCAACGTACTCATGGAACACCCAGGCGTACTATGGGTAACTCAATGTACCCATGGATCACCCAAGTATATTATGCATATTTCAATCATGACACACTAAAAAAGACTCACTAAAATCTAATTAAAAATCCCCTTACCGAAGTCATATTCGTCACGTGTATATCATACTGTATCCAGACATCCTCAGCCCACTTGACTTTGCTCCCCTGCTTCAGTTCCTTGTCCACGGTCTCGTACTGGTTATCGAAGGTCCAGGTTCGGTTCCCGTGGATGACCATCAGTTTTGCTTTCTTGCCTATGTCGTATGTGAATACGTCTAGTTTGCCGGTCACGTTGAATTTAGTGGGGTCGTAGAGGTGGAAGACAGTCGCTTGTTTGACGTCCTGAAAATTTTCATGCGGTTATAAGTTTTTTTTAATATACAATCAAGCTCGTCTCGTCGAGCAAGACGTTCGCCTGGTGGTAAGCGTAACGCCGGCCACTAACAGTAGCAGTGCCAGAATTGTGAACTTGCGAACACAATCCTGCGCCGCACTGCACTGCGCTCGTCACCCTGAGATATTAGATGTCAAATCTCTTCATACCCCGTCACTTCTCTGGTAACATTGCCCTTCAAGCCGGAACACAGTAATGCTTGCACACTACTGCTTGGCGCTTGCAACTGGCAAAACCGATAGGATGGTGAAAGTATTTGTGTAAACAAATATTTAGCCACTCGGCTATAAGTAAGACGTAAGACTGGGTATCTCTTATACGTCACATTCAGTAGTACGTCCCTTTGTTAATCTGTCAAATCAATTTCTTTAACTCGTTTTATGCTAAAATATCGACTTTTGTTCAATGCAGAAAATATAGATGAAACTCATTTTGACCCATTTATAAAGTTCATACAAAAGATTTCATAAAATGAAGTTGGTATCGTCTTATGGTCAAGGTAAGTCGGGAGAAACACATTTATAGATCAAAAGTCAAGATCAAACTTTTGGATTATAAGGTCTCTTTTTTTTATTCCTTAATTTTTGGCTTCGCACTTTTTGCATTCAGCCAGTGTCAAGTATCATGCATTTTCAAGTTTACAAAGTATCAAGTCAAATATAGTCATAAAATCATAGTTAGTCACACGAAATTAGTCACAGTCGAGTCTAAGTCTCTAAGTCATGCCCTAGTAAAGTTGTGGCGACTTTACTATGTGCTTTTACGGAGTTTTGAAAACAGCACGAAGAGACATGTTTTACCACATTATATGACATGCCCAATAGGCAAGATGACTACAATTTTTTTATTACCTCATAAAAAAGCTGATCATCAATAGAACCTATCAACGAAAGCAAAATTTAAAATAACTCTAAAATAAATAAGTTCTAAGTATTTTAATTTGTAGCTAGACAGAGAGCGCGCTATACTGAGCTATGACGTCAAGCCTCAGGCGCGCCATACAAATGCTATACTAACACGTGCTTTGCGAGAAAGGGATAGAGCATCCCCTCTCTATCCCCACCAAAAACTTTAAACGCTCATATCTCAGATATTTATCAGCCAATACAATTTATTTTTACAGTATGTGTAATGTATTTAGTTATATTCATCACTAAGCCTGTTATTTGTCATAAATTAAACATTAGGCCACACGCCTATTGCCCAGTGCCCACACTCGTGCATGTAATTCAACACTCAATTAATAAAGCACCACTATTTTTAATCATTAATTCGCGAAAAATACACAAGTTTTAGAAAATAATATAATGCAGCGATATGATTTTCCGTGTTCCCACCAAAACTCCTTTTAAGGTCTTCTATTTTAGGAATCTATTTTTATATTAATTCCTATAGGATTTATGTTGTATGATGAATACTTACAACATTCCCGGTCCCATCATACTCATGCATATACTTCACGCCGACGGGAGTGTGTGCGTTTTCAACTTCTATGTCTGTAGTAGAAATGTCCAGATTCCTTTGGCTTTTCTCTAACAGTTGATTGAAGGAACCTTTCACAAATCGCTCGCCGTCGAAATCAATCGTCGCGTTACCATTGCTTGTTTTATCTCCTGGAAACCATTATACTACATGATTGATTGATTGATTGATTAACTCTTTATTGTTCACACCAAGAATTACACAGAAATAATGTAATAAACTTAAATATTGGAACAAGTGGCGGCCTTATTGCTAAAAGCAATCTCTTCCAGGCAACCTTTGGATGGAGAGGATTTCTAGAATGCATAGAAGACGAGGTGTGCAAGAAAAGAAAAGTGTGTGAAATCATAAACATGTACCATAATATTATTCTAACATAATATATAA
Organism: Erannis defoliaria; assembly: GCA_905404285.2. Lineage (NCBI taxonomy): Eukaryota > Metazoa > Arthropoda > Insecta > Lepidoptera > Geometridae > Erannis > Erannis defoliaria. The sequence goes on from FR990090.1 coordinate 6,606,030, forward strand.
ATATATGTAATAGTAAAAATACATACTAATACTTAAAATACCTACAATATTTATAATATACTAATATATAAAACATAAATATATATATGTACAATGATAATTATACCTGTCTATAAAATCAAAGTATATGTATGACAACACATTAGAGATATAATTATGAGAAATTTCTAGCATCAACGAGGAGGCACTTGCAATAAATATAATTGCTTAATTTGCTCCTTAAAAACAAAACCACACATGACACAACAAACCGTACATGAAATAGTTTGCAAAGAAAAATAACTGTATTTAAGTTTGAAGGGCAATACTATCAGATAAATTACTGGGCATGAAGAGACTTTGACATCTAATATCTCAGGGTGACGAGCACAGTGCAGTGCTGCGCAGGATTTTGTCCGCTAATTCACAATTCTGGCACTGCTACAGTTATAGGCAGGCGTAATGCTTACCACTAGGCGACTGTCTAGCTCGTCTAGTCACTCCGTTGCATAAAAAACTGCCGTCGTATTAAAAAAACTGTAGCATCCTTTTAATACGACTACTTTGGTTTTAAAGGTCGACCGCTTTTAGTGACGTAAGTAGCAAGGACAAATGTGGTTTTCATATTTCATACAATCAAGTGACGAGACGAGCAAGACGTTCGCCTGGTGGTAAGCGTCACGCCTGCCACTAACAATAGCAGTGCCAGAATTGTGAACTTACGAACACAATCCTGCGCCGCACAGCACTGCGCTCGTCACCCTGAGATATTAGACGTTAAATCTCTTTATACCCAGTAATTTCTCTGGTAACATTGCCCTTCAAACCAGAACACAGTAACTTGCCCACTACTGCTTGGCGGGCGAATAACTGGCAAAGGTGTGGTACTTCCCCAGGCGGACTCTGCAGTAGAGTCCTACCACTACAAACATATATCTGTCTGTTTTTTGACGTCATTCTGTATGACGTAATATCTGCGTTCCTTTGACGGTCACACTATCCGGAGTCAAGCAACGATGTCTTATATACTGACCTTGTACGTAATAATACTGAGTGTTGACCAAATGCTGCGAGTTAAGCGGTATAGACAGCGAGATCTCCCCGGTTTGCTTAAAGCCGCCATCTTGTTTCGAGTAGTAGTGCGTAGAATTGACTGATGCAGATTTGTTGGGCCAGAACAGATCCACTTTATTGATCGAGTGCTCTTCTAAATTGTTAATCTGCGGGAACACAATCGATGTTTTGTAAGCGTTTTAAAGAAAGAAAAAAACATTTTATTAACCCGGATAGATATAGGATAGGATAGATATGTATGAGTAAGAAGTATCCGGACCTGTGTACGTCCTTAAACTGCAACCAGACCCACCGGAGGACGGACAGCAGCGTCCTCTTGGTTAACGGTGGTGACCATTCTGCGATCCCCAAGCCGCCTGCCAAGCGTGGGGATTATGGCAACACCTCTTTATTGGGAGGCTTTCGTCTAGCAGTGGACGTCTTATTGCTGACGACGATCCAGATGACGTCCGCTGCTGCCTTAATAGGGGCGTTGCCAAAATCCCCACGCTTCGCAGACCACGCTTCTATGCTTGACATATCAGCGGAGTTTGACATTTAATTTTGCCAGAAGAAAGGACTGGGTTGCTATTAAAAAAATCGTAACGTTAGTTGGCTTTCAACCGACTACAAAAAAGGAGGTTCTCAATTCGATTGTATGTTTTTTGGTATGTATGTTGCGCGATTATTCCGCCAATTATGAATTGATTTTGATGTTTTTTTTGTTTGGTATGTGATACTTTAGGTCCCACATAAGTTTTCTCGAAATCGGTTCAGTACTTTGGGTTTTAAATCAAAATTACTGGTTTAAATTAAAATAAGTGGAAAATATGAAGATGTCGTCCAGTTAGTAGAAATTATAGTCGGTTGTTTTAAAAAAAAAACTTATTATTGAACACATCAATTCTCTTTCTGCACAAAGTATACATAATATAGTTATGCAAAGTACTCACATCGAATATAGACTTGAGCCAGGGTAGTTTCTGGAACGGCGTGGTTAAATTGAAGTGTCCGTCTGTATGTTTGATACCTCCGTACCGCACGTCTACCTCGCCGATCTGAGTGCGTGCCGGATGATAAATCGAGCCTCTACAGAGAAACAATATATATAAAAAAAGGTATTTATAGGTTGGCTACCCTATAGATACTTTAAACGGTCTCTTAAATAAGATTTTTTTAATATTAGTTTATTTAATTAGAGATAGTGATGGGCAAAGGTCTCTACGGATTGGGTGCCCCTGCACAGTCGACCCCGAGGTCGCTCTCCGACACGATGGCGCGACGAACTCGGGAAGTTTAAAAAAGATTGGACGGCGCTGGCACAAGATCGAGACAGCTGGAAGAAATTGGGGGAGACCTTTGCCCAGCAGTGGGACAACACAGATTAAATTTTTATTTTTATTAGAGGTGAGTTTGTGATTAATATTTTAAAAAGATAAAAAAAGAAGAAAAAAAAGTTGAATAAGTATTAATATCATTCTATTTTTAAAATTAGTTCAGTATTTTGGCCCAATACAACTTTTGACAAGCCAAAAGAATATTTCGAACTTGATAACTTTTTATTTGTGTACCATGTCAATCTGATACACACCTTTGAATGAAGGTCAAGTTGGTCAGCGTAAAGCGGCAAATACACTTAGCGCTTGGCTTTATTATTGCCTCATTTCTGTTAGAACTGGCTTTGTATGCCATGTACTTACTTGAGTACCTTCTAACCGTATACCATGTCAATTTGATACGCTCCTTTGACATAAAGCGTTAATTTGTCGGCCTAAAGCGGTAGACGAAGTGTATTAGATATGATTGGATCTGACACACCACTCTGACATGAAAGTTTTTTTTTCTCATTTGTTAAAAAAGCTGCTTTTGCCTGACATGCACTTACTTGACAACCTTGTGTCCGTGTACCATGTCAATGTAATACACTCAATTATTATGAAGCGTTGCTTTGTTAACGAAAGGGACGACGACCGAGCAATCGTTGCAGATAGATCTATTATAATCCCATTTGTAAAAGAATTTTGCATGAAATGCACTGAATTAATAATCTTGTATTTGTGTATCATGTCAATCTGATACATCCCTTTCACATGAAGTATTGGGTCTTCGACACAACGGGGCAAATAAAGGTTTAGTCTTATTTGTTGCTCACGACTTGTGTAACAACTGGTTTTGTATAATATGTATTATGAACTTACTTGACAACCTTGTATCCGTGTACCATGTCAATCTGATACTCTCCTTAGACATTAAGTATTGGTTCGTCTACGTAACGCGGAAAATACAGCGCATGACTCTAATACTTTCCTGCTTTTGTAGGAGTAATAATTGCTGGTTTTATATAACATGTATTATTTACTTACTTGACAATCTTGTATCCGTGTACCATGTCAATCTGATACTCTCCTTTGACATGAAGTATTGGTTCGTCTACGTAACGCGGAAAATACAGCGCTTGACTCTAATACTTTCCTGCTATTGTAGGAGTAATAATTGCTGGTTTTAAATAACATGTACTTACTTGACAATCTTGTATCCGTGCACCATGTCAATCAGATACGCTCCTTTGACATGAAGCGTTGGTTCTTCGACGTAAAGCGGGGAAGACAACGTGTAATCAATGTGATTGGATCCATTAGTGTCCCACTTGTATAGGAACTGGTTTGTTATATGTTGGTACAGAGATGCAGATGTCCATGTGATTGTGGAGTTGGTGTCGACACTTTCTGGCAACATCAGGATCTAAAGAGATTTATTTTGTTGTGAAAAGTTCGTAAAAAGTTGTGAAATTAAATATTCTATCAAAAGTTTTTCTTTCGTTGTTTATTTCTCTTACATATTCTAATAAAAACGTACCCTGCTGCTACACTAGCGCCACCCTAACTTAACATATTTCGACGGTCATAATTCATGTTAGAGACACGACACTACTCCATCTACTGTACCTTCCATAAAGACGATTTTGCCAATCTAGAGCAAACTGCTTTGAAAGTAGCCGTGTGTCGTTCTTGAGCTTGGATATAAAATGAAGCAATCATAGTGAGCGCACTGTTTTCGTTCCTAAACGTATCTTCTTAGTAGTTAGGTATCGAATGGCGAAATCATTTCAAATGAGCAATTGGACTAGTGAACTAGATGAGTGAAGTACTTCTAAAGTGAAAAGTTACGTATATATCTTTTCATTTTAGTGACACATTCTGCGCAAGCCTAAGACACGACACTACTCTACCTTCCATAAAGACGACTTTGCCAATCTAGGCAAATTGCTTTCAAAGTACAGCTAGCTGATACGACTGTAATACTGTATGTATGGTAAGGAATAATCATGCACCCGTTGGCACACCACCATTCCATGCAAAAACATTTATAGCATCGCTGATGCTATGAGCGAGCGTAGCGAGGACGAGAAGAGCACACAAATTCTGGCCCTTTATGTGCCCACGACAAACGTTTGCGTGTGTTAAGTGACTACTAGCACCATCTACAATTTTTTTGTCGTATCAAAAAAATACGCATTGTTCAAGCTAAAATTATATTCATTGTAACGAATTGAGGAGTAACAGGTATTTATTTATGATCTGGGTGTGTCCTAAAACTGCATCACCGGAGGACGGGCAGCAGAGTCCTCTCGGTTGACGGTAGTGAACTTTCTGCGATCCCCAAGCCGCCTGCCAAGCGAGGGAATAATACCAACCCCCGTCTATTTAACGTCTTCTGGCAAATGATGATTTATTTACGAAAAATATAATAATACTTTGGGCCGCGGTATTCTTCAGGTAACGCTATTTTAAACAAGCTTTTATAAGCTTAACTTTATTTTTTATTACTTTATAGGCGTTAAACGTTTGACTGCCATCTCGTCTGATGTTAAACGAAGATGCAGTCTACGATGGAGCACACTTGCCTAGAAGAAACCGATTTACTCGCGAGTTGAAGACACCCAGATTATAATTAACGGGAAAGACCCACTCGGGCAGTGCATTCCACTGTTTAGCAGTTCGAATGAGGAAAGTGGAATCAAACGGTTTCGTACGAGTTTTCGGTATATCAACCATGAAACGGTGTCGCTTTTTCGAGGTCCTGGCCGTCCGATAGAAGAATGGGCTGGGGGGAATAAGATCATGCAAATCCGAAGCACACTCTCCGAAATATATCCGATAAAATCCCGATAGGCTAGCTACTTTTCGTCGATGATGAAGGCTTTGAAGCTTGGACCGAACCAGACATTTAATGAACTTCCGTAAAGTAACGCCTGAACACAGATAACATAAGTACTACGTACAGATGACTCACTCCCACAGAGCACACGTCTAAACGTAGTTGACCCACAATATATCTATAACTACAACCATGTAATTTTCAGTGCAAGCTAATTTGTATACAACAGAGTTGATATTCCGCTGTAGAGCTGCGCACGCGCGCAGCCGACGGGTGTCCCAACGAGCCAAGTTCCACAGTGAAAAACCGGCCACTGTCTAATACAAATAAAGTATAAATTACCTTGGACTGAATTTAGGTCAGTATCAGTATTGGTCAGTATACTGCGACCCCCAAGCCGTCTCTGCCAAACGAGGGGATTATGAAAACCCCCTCAAGGGAGAGTGCTTCGTCCAGCAGTGGACGTCTATTGGCCGACATTGTTGTAAGTAGTTATATCTACGTTGAGACGCTTTTAATTTTTTTCCTGCCCAGGGGCTGTACCGTGAACTGCTTATAGCGGGACCGAATACGCTCAGCTGCCGACGCTGCGCGACTGTGAATTTTATCGCCTCGCAATAAGGTTTGCGGTCGCGCAGTGTCGGCAGCTGAATTTATTCGGTCCCGCTATAAGCAGTTCACGGTACGGCCCTTGGTCTGAAACAAACTACTAGCTTACCTTCCCTTTGATTCCGTTGATGATTTTCGTAACATCAGTCCTGTATTCAGCTTCCAATGTTTTCGTGGGGTCGGCATCTCCCATATATCCGTCTATGTACAACGTATGTACGTCCACGTTTGGCTTCGGCAGGATAACGTTTAGCAGTAGATTCACTCGTTCGCTCATTATCATGCCGAATGATGCGTTTGCGCCGATTCTGTGAAGGAATTCGAAACGTGTTATCAAAAAACTAAATTAAATACGAATCTCAAACATTAAATGCTAGGAGTGCCTCAGGGTTTCACCAGTGCCAGAATTGTGAAATTGCGAACACAATCCTGCGCCGCACCGCACTGCGCTCGTCACTCAGATATATTAGATGTTAAATCTCTTAATACCCAGTAATTTCACTGGTGACATTGCCCTTAAAACTTGAACACAGTATTGCTTGCACACTACTGCTAGGCGGTTGAATTACTGACAAAGGTTTGGTATTTCCCCAGGCGGACTCTACAGTAGAGTCCTACCACAACAGAAATCAATGGCGTCCACTCACTGCCAGATATGGTCGAGGTCCATCCGGAAGCCAGCATCCGTCTTCTGCAGCTTGTCGGGAGAGGTGCTGTTCCCGAAGTAGATATCCAGGTCTACGCTCTTCTGGAGGTCTTTCACCAGCTGGTGACCTAACGCCTGGTACAGACAAACATATTATATTGTTATACACCGAGCGAGCTAAGCGTACGAAGTCTGGAAGACCGGAATACGGATGTTGGAACAAGTCTTGACGAAAATTGATACAGAAGTTCTACAAGTCTATAGTTTTTTTATTGGAGGGATATTTTCTCCCAAAAGGGGAGAAGTTCGCTGCTGCGTCATTCACGGGCCGATTTGGATAATTTTTGGAAGAAAAAATTCTCACGTACTCAATTCTAAACAAGGGGTTGTCAATATAAGTTCTTGGGGTCTTAGTTCGCGAGGAGGTATATTTTTGATGACATATGGAACTGAAACGTGGACTGTAACTGCTGGATTTTTGGAGAAACTCAGAGTCACGCAACGGGCAAAGGAGAGAGTACGGGCAAAGTAACTCCGAGCATAGGCTCGGAGTTACTTTGGGCGATAAAATCCGGAACGAGGATATCCGCCAAAGAACGAAAGTCACCGACATAGCTCGCAGGGTTTGCAAGTTGAAGTGGCTGTGGGCAGGACACATCGCTCGAAGAACTGACAACCGATGGGGAAGAAAGGTTCTTGAGTGACGACCGCGAACCAGATGACGCAGCGTAGGTAGGCCTGCCATGCAAATGGCGGGTTGTCGTACAGTGTAGCAGTTTAAGGGGGAGGTGTTCGTTCAGCAGTGGACATCTTCGGCCTGATGATGATGATATTATATTGTTGTAATGTTAGTTTTGTTTTTTGGTGTACCTTTATGAACAAGTCCCCGATAAGGAAGCTCCATTTCAGATCGCCTTCACCTTTCATATCTGGTAGCTCGTACTTGCACATAAGATATCCAGTTTTAGGGCCAAACCTGTAAACCACATTCGGAACTTAAGTTTTTTTAGTTCAGACCGATAGTAAGAGAATAATGTTCACTAGAGGAGTGACTAATATAACATGACGGTTGTGGAGCGGTGTCAGGTGACGTAACAGAACTGCCTGTCCAAATAACGCGTGTTGTAGACAGAGATATTGACGCCCGCCTGAACTGAAGTCACGCGTTTTTAGACGTAACGAAAACACGTCCCACGCCGCTACACTACCGCAGGAGCCTACTCAGTTAAGCGCTATGCCTGTAGTGTTTAGGTCGTATTTTCTAACCAATCTTGAGAAGCTTGGTGTACAGGTGGTTCTCCGTACTGTTTCTTGGCGGCTCGCAACCGCGCGCCGCCACCCCGCGTCCGCCTGTTACAGGCTCTCATTCGTCATCAACTCGTCATTTATTTAAAGTGGACCACTTTAAATGCTTTCAGGGACCAGTGGTCCGTGGACCGCATGTTAACAACCACTGGTATACAGGTGCAACAAAACAATTTCATAGAATTGTTATCGTTCGCGATTTTTGATCTGAGGGGTAATTTCCCCAAATGGGGAATGTTGGTTGTGGCGCCGCGCGCCGTTTATCGGCCGAATTTGATAATGTTTGGCAGAGGCATTCGATACTAAACAAGAATTTCGTATATGAACAAAATCGGCCAATTTCGTGGTCTAATTGTTCGCAGAGTTAATAGTAATAATAAATTATCAACTTACACAAAGTCAGTGTCTCCCTTAATGAAGCTGAGCCTCTGCAAAGGCGTGGCTGCCTGTACCGATACAACTTTTCGTAGTTCAGGGTAGTTTTCCACACGCGATTTGAAATATATGTTGTCTGTGTATTTTGAGTCAGGGATGTCCACCTGAAAATATTTGGAAAATATTAAATACAAGGGCCCCCGCGAATTCGTCCGCGTGCGGAAGAAATTCTGACCACTCCCGAAATTCTCCAATTTAAATCATTCCGAGCAAACTCTATCAATTCTACCGACTCTACCGACTCCCCCCACCCTCCCCCCTTATGTGTGTTTGTAAACTCGCGGTCTTAAATAACATAGTGAAAAATTAGATAGAACACAAAATAGTACAATGACATTATGATACAAGTGTGCTATGTTGGTCATTACACTAGAGACGGTATTATGAGCGCGAGCCGCAGGCGAGCGTGATAAGAAAGCCGAGAGATTAATGACTAACATAGTACAAGAGTTTCATACGACTGTGCGCAGGTTGACATTTACTTCAGCGGCATAAGAACTCTTTGTTGGTATTACAAAAAAACTGTAAGTATTACCCGGCTATATTAAGAGTGCTTCGTATACGTACGTCTAATTGCAGTCACGTACAAACTTGACTTTACCGGGTTATACCTATTATATCACAAGTGCCGTAATGTAAAGTAAAAAGCATGCGTGCGTAATAGCTTGAATTATGAGCCTAAAACCGATGTACTAAGATCCACTTTACGAGTAAGTGTGATGAAAAAACATTAAGAGTTTCCACTTTTAGAAATATTATAAAAAACAAGACGCTATAAACAGTTGGATAGTTAGAGTAGAAATAAACGAATGTAGAACAAAATATAAAGAGCAATAAACACTTGAAGTATACAATCAAAAGATTATTAAATAATAATATATCATTAATCTGCACTCACCTAGAAGATAGAGAAAAAAAAAGAAAAAGTACTGAGCTTTTTTTCAATTTATTCTAATGAAAACAAAAGTTATGTAGGCAGATCATCGCCGATGGGTTCTCCATTTGAAGTACCTCCATGGTCAGGGGCTTGGAAAATAAATAGGTCACGATGTCAGAGTTCGATGAGCACTACTAGTTTTTTTTTAATAATTATTTATTCGCTCCACGGACTGCGGGTCCGTATGAAAGAAGTGAAAGGCCGAGTCGTTGCTTTTCAATTGACGTTTATTCTCTTTCTATTTTACACCTATTTACAATTCTTATTAACTATCTCACTCATACCTTTCCTTTTGTGCTGTCTCTTTCATACCTATATTCTTCCACATATATCCATCTCTTTCAAACATCTGATGCAATCGATATAGGTAGTTACCTAAATCGCTTACACGTGCCTTTTGTAAACTTTGCTTTTTTTTATAAACTAGATTTTACACTTAAAACTTAAAAGCTGAACGCTTTACAAAAAGAATATACCAAAAGAACCTCACTAAGTATTACTAATTATTGCTAGAATTGCGTTTATACTACTAGTTTAAATAATATTGTTATAAGTTTATTATTGTCGGCTTTTACTCACCTTGAAGTTGATATCACTGAATTTGTCTTCCATCTCCGCTTTAGCGTGCACGGTGGCGGTTACCTTACCGGTGACGTGCGCCGACAGCTGGTACGACTTAGCGTATTGCTCGTACTTTATATTGATGTTTATTGTGTCTCCCTGCCCTTTCGGAATTAGTGTTGCAGACATCTGGAGAGAGGGCAAAACAAATTAATGTAGATTTTTTGTGTTCCTTATTTTTGTATTATTATTCTGTAGAGATAGAGGGATCTATTTAAGAGTGCCACACCTGCCGGCCTGAGGCAGTACCACGAATTTGCCAGTTATACAATCGCCAAGTAGTAGTGTGCAAGAATTACTGTGTTTGGCACAGAAGAAATAACAGATGAGAGGGGGAGAGAAAATACAAAGACAGAGAGAGAGAGAGAGAAAGAGAGGGAGTTTTTTTATAAAAGTGATGCAGGTTAGTCTTACCGTCAGTGGTTGTCGATTCAATACTTTCCCGGTTATACTGTATTCAGTAGCGTCCGTCACGAGAGAACCTCTTATGTCGTCGCCTTCGAACTGAGTTATTATCTTCATTGCTCTGAAAGCACACGAAACGACTAATTAACTGGGGCCTTATTTTTTTAATCGAGCGGAGGCGATATTGAACCTTATTCCAAACAATATCGTTCGAAAGTCGGGTCCGATCGCATGCGCAACTTTGCGTACGATTCAAAAATAAGGCCCCTGCGCAGCCATCTGCATCAGCATTTAAAATATGGACAGGGACAAAACAATTTTACAAGTGGTTTCACAGTATCTTTAAAAAAACCTTTATTTTTTGTTGACAACATTGTATGTCGTTCCCTATTTGGCCGCCCAAGGCCAAGGCCTAGTCGGCCTTAGGGCCTCTGTGAAAAGGGAATATGCAAGGGTTTTGATTATTAAAAATAATAGGATAAGTGGAGAGTTTAACTGAATCTGATGCTTAGATCGAAAAAATAATTGATATCGGCTGGTAAAATCTTGAAATATAAGCGTTCAAAGTATTTGGGAGGGAGTCATCTGTCCCTTTCTAGCAAAACACGTGCTTGTATAGAATTTGTTTGGAATCGTGGCCTTTGACGTCATTTACTAGTATAGTGCCCCTGTCTAACATGAAATTAAAAAGTTTATAACTTCGTTATTTGTGCACATATTTAAATTTTATTTTCAATGTGTTGTTTTGTTGCGATTCATCTGTTTTGTGAGTCAATAAAAAACATATTATTGTATAGCATGGTATAGCTTACCTATACCCCTCATGAGGTGAACTCAGTGCCACGCTAATCGAGTCAGCCCTTCTATCTGCCTTGATCGAATAGTAGAATTCTTCCGCGTTGAAATCGGCAGTAAGACTCTTCTGGTTGTCTTCTTCGCTGTACTGGAAGGCGAGGGTCGAGGATGGCAGCACGGGGGACAATGAGCCGCGGGAGTTAAACCGGATGTAGTGAGAGGGGGGAGGACGCCATGTCACATCTGCAAATAGCTGAAAAAAATAATAAAGTTAAAAGGTCGATTATCGATACAATCGATATTTATTCGTGGCAGCAAAAAAGTGGCTCTTGACTGTGGTTGCCATACTAATAATTGGACTTTTTATTTGTTTATTTTTATCCAATCAAGTGCCGAGACGAGCAAGACTTTCACCTGATAGTAAGCGTCACGCCTGCCACTATCAGTGCTAGAATTGTGAACTTGCGAACACAACTGCACTGGCTCTAAAAAGTAAGTTAAACAATAGAAAATATAGCTATATAATAGATATAGCAGCAAGAACACAGTAAATGAATAAAAACACAGTAAAAGGAAAATATAGTACTTCTAGAGACAATACTACTCTAAGGTCATTTTGGGACTTTTGTTGAACTGTCTTTCTGTGTCTGTATGTGTGAGAGAGAAAGAGAGAAGAAAAGAGAGACAAGTGTGATAACCAAAAATAGAGATAGGAAGAAGTTTCACATCACATCAACAGCCGGAAGACTTCCACTGCTGGACGAAGGCCTCCCCCTTAATAGGAAGGGGTTGTCATAATCCCCACGCTTGGCAGACGGCTTGGGGATAGCAGAATGCTCACCAACATTAACAAAGAGGACGTTTTTTAAAAAAAAAAAAAAATTATAGTCTGGCGTTTGACTGCTGTTGCTTGTCCGGCGGTTATGGATGCAGTTTTAGGATATACCCAGGTCCAGGTAGAAGATAAGTATATTCTAAGTCTGCTTGCGACCACATCGTCGATTACCAGCAGACGCGTTGGTGGTCAAACGCGAACAAATACGTGTTAAAAAAAGAAGGGGGAGGGGTTGAAAAACTAAGAGCTCTCTAAAAACTTACATAGTTGTTCTGGTTGCCTTGTTGTATCTGGATGCCTCCACCGATCGAGTTTTCAAAGTCGGAGAAGTCTTTCTTAAACTCCATCTTGACGTAATAATCTTCCAGGTATGATGACGTCATGTTCAAACTTCCAGACGTTTCTACGAACGGATCGTCTAGCTGTGGATGAAAATAGACACTGTTGTATTTACACGGCCCGTACGTGACATCTTAATACCATGATCGTTATTCGAATCGTCGAATTTGAATTTTATCGCACCGCGATACGGTTCGCGGTTGCGCAGCTTTAGCGGCTGTAGCTAAAGTGAAATGGTTTTTAGATGTCACAGTACGACCTAGGTTGTCCAGAAAATGAAGGATATCCTTGTAACTGGGGATAGATCACATCATGTCCTGCTATATGCCAAAATTGTATAAACCTATGCCACTCTCCAACCTTTAATCTATACCTGACAGAGGCATTCGGGCGGCACATTAACTCTGACCACTAGGGCTGGCCACTGAGCCTATACGAACTTACTTACTTACTTAATCTATAACTATGCCAAAAATCATATCGATCCGTTGTTCCGCCGCTGCGTAGAAAAATAACAAACAAACACACTTTTGCATCTATATTTTTTGTAAGGATAAGGATGAATAAGTAACAATGTTCGAACATGAAAATGAGACAGAAAACCGAGATAGCTTAATAAATTAGAAGACCGCCATTCCAATGATCTCTTTGGAGTTTATGTACGGATTTTCGTACCACGAGCTTTTCGGTGTAGGAAAACGCGTGGCAAATCTTGCGTATGGGGTGGAGGACATGACTCAATCGTCATTCGAGGGTAGGCCTATATCAGCAAAAGACTATTAAATTAAGATTATGCTGTTCATTATTTATTTATTTATTGAGACTAAAACGGACATGTCCAATAACATTTATCTCACACATTCTACGAAAGAAACATTTCCTAATACAAATTGGTAGAAGAAAAAAATATACAAAAAAATATCAATGCAATAAATCACAAATAAAACCTAAAGCTGTTAGTGGCGTGGCAATACCAATACATCACACGCACGACGACGTCATCGCCATCACATGAGTAGCTTAATACATGGGAATTATTACCTCGAGACTGGCTAGAGCAGTGATAGTAAACGCCGGCATTCCAATATCGGCGGACATTTTCCAGAGCGCGTCTTCCAGACGCGCCGACACCCTCGCCTCTAATGCCGGCAGCACTGCCAGAGGCGTGGCAATGCCAACACTTCCCACATACGACTGGTACGTGTCATCTTCTCCTGCGTCATATTCGTAGTAGATCTTCGATGATATCTGCAAATGCGAGTTTTTTTATATGTTTTAAAAAAATCCAATGTAGTGACGAGACGAGCGATATGTTAGCCTGGTGATAAACATCACGCCTGCCAATAGCAGTAGCAGTGCCGGAATTGTGAACTGGCGAACATAATCCTGCGCGGCACTGCACTGCGCTCGTCACCCTGACATATTAGATGTCAAAGTATCTTCATGGTCAGTAATTTCTGTTGTAACATTACCCTTCAAACTTAAACACTTAACTTATTTTTTGTTTGCAAACTATTTAATTACTACAATGGTTTCCAGGGCCCTGTTTTGTAAAGCTACAAGTAAAAGCTTACAGTCGTACTAGCTTCTTGTACCAGTAACTACAAGTGATCATTTACAGGTAGATAGTTTGTCTTTAATTTATATACAAGTACTTATACTTGTAGTTTGTACACTGGTTGTCTTGTAGCTTTAGAAAACGCCGTACTCAATATTTTTTTGCGGTGATGCCAGTTATTCACTACAAGTACAATACTTGTAGCTTTATAAAACAGGGCCCAGGAGATAAAACAATGTATGCAATGTGTGCACTGGTCACCCTGAAAATGATTCATTTTATTCATTATCAAATCTCTTCATGCCCAGTTACTTAATGTTTAGGAATATTCCTTTCCAATCTGCGGTTACCCAGTTTGCAAATATTTGACACTGGAAATAGTATAATGGCCCGTATAACAATCAAGGTATAGCAATACTATACTGTCTCTTTTGACAACCGAGTTTTAGCGGGAACGCGAGAAAATCATGTCGCTGCATTGTATTATTTTCTAAAACTTGTGTTTTTTCGAGTGTTAATGCATAAAAATGGTGGCATTTTGTTCGATAAGTGCTGATTTACGAGCAAGAGTGTGGGCAAGTGATAAAATGTAGTGAAACGTGTCTTTTCGTGTTGTTTCCAAAACTCCGAAGAAGCTTGTAGTAAAGTTGCCACGACTTTACTAGGGCATGATTGGACTTGACTGTGACTTACTGTGTGTGACTTGGACTGTGACTACGACTCATTTAACGGCAGAAAGAAGAATCGATGAAGAAATATGTATTCGGCTGAAGAACTAGTATCCATGGCCAGGAACTATTAAAAACAAAACAAAATCTTTTGACAACCCATACAAAGACCGTGCGCGAGCGGGAGGGCGCGTGGCGCGAGTAAGTTGGTACGAGCGGGATAGCATGCTATTGCGAACGTCGAAATCGCGAACGTCGATGATAAGGGTGCTGGTCCAGTTTCGACCCGCAATGGTGACGAAATCGTCGACCCATCTCGCAGCTGTACGACCATCGATCCGCGTACGTTGCCTAGGCTACCGCTCTGTCGGTCACCACACACCACTCAATTCATTCAGATGTTAACAATATCTTAAAACTAAATGCAACCTTACCTCATGCCAGTAAGTCCCATTATACAGCAGCACTAGAAGGGTCACGTTGAACGACTGTCCTATAACTAGGTCGACCGTGTACACAGATTTGAGTTCCCTCAGAGCCGGGAATGGAGTCACTAGGTTCAGCGTATTCCGCATCACTGTGTACGTCTGAAAAATGTAAGAAAATTACGACCTTATCATATGATATCACACTAAGGCACAAGCCTCATAGGTTTTTGCTGTTTCAAATGGGACTTTATTTCCGTGTGTTTTGTACGAAATTTGAATGAAATGGAAAGGTGTCCGTGCCGGCTCCAGATCCAATGTGGCTTGCGCGCTGTAAAATTAGCGGGTCCATCTACGATAGCGAGTAAAATTGAATGGTCGCATTTGCTTCGCTCTAAGTATATTTTTAGCATGGACATGGACTTGGACAGCCCATAAAATATTAAACATATAATTGAATCTTTATTTTAAGGAAGCCATTTCCTATGTTTTTTTACATTTACATGATATAATTTACGAATATTTCACAAAATTTAAGTTTCCGCTTATGTATAGTGCAAATAGTTTGGGACTAATTTCTTACCTCTAGGATGAAAACATCGGTCAACACAATGGGCGGTTTATCTGGCAAGTGTAAAGTTGCGTTTGCTTCTATAATATCTTCTTCGTAAGGTCCAATAAACTAAAAAATAATTATAAGTTTCATTATAATTATAAAACCTACACAAGTGTTTATAACAGTGTTGACATTCCACTATAGTACTGAGGCACGTGCAGCCGGCGAGAGTCACGCCACATCAACGAATCAAGCGCTACAGTGGAAAAACGACACACTGTTTCATACAAATAAAAGAAAAAAATTGTATGCACAGAATATGATAGTTGTAGTTAAACCTATATCTGCGTTTAGAACCGTTTTCTATTTTCTATAGGAATGAATCTGCCCTTTTTTATAAATAGTAAAATGAGGTTTCATAATATATACAGGGTTACTGGTAACTCGACGTATTCCCGGCGAGATCAAATAGGGAGGCTAACATGCATCAAAATTAAGCCCCCCAATGTAGTGCCAAAAGTTAATAGTTTTCAAGATATTTCTAAAAAATAGATATTTTTGGAAAAATTCGATATTGGGGGTTTATTTCAAAATAAAAATAAATTGGACAATAAAATGTTGTACAGTTATTTTATTTGTATGGAAGTTAGTGATAAAGCTTAAAAACTTTTAATAATAAATAATTACCTTCATAAGTCTCGCATCGAATGCTATAGTTGGGTAGTAGAGCGTGTCTATGACGATTTTAGCACTCGTGTCGAAATTATCCAAGATCATGTCATGTGTGTTGGGGATCGAGTGATTGAACATGTCGTTGACAACGTCTAGGAGGCCTTTGCCGTTGTCTACGAGGAGGATGGCGATACCGAACTGTAAAAGACAAACTTGTAAGAAATCACACGATATTTTTTCTATTTTTTATAAGTATTCTATATATATTTTTTTTAAGGAAAACTGACGTGGTTTTGACACATTTATGTTTTATTTATACGGGAATACTCACGTTTAATTAAATCGGATACTCCGACTATAGTTTCGATCACATCCGGTGACCTTTTTCAAAGAGTGAAAACAGAGCCCGACGCGTGTGCAGCTGCGTCCTGCTTAGCATATAAAGCTGAGAGCTGAGAGTGCTAAGCAGGACGCAGCTGCACGCGCGTCGGGCTCTGATTTCAATCTTTGGAAAGGTCACCGGATGTGATTGAAACTATAGTCGGAGTGTCCGATTTAATTAAACGTGAGTATTCCCGTATAAATAAAACAAAAAAGTATTCTATCAGCTATCTGGTTTCCATAACACAAGTTTTGCTTAGTATGGGGCTAGATGGCGCTGTTTGTATAATGCCCCCCAATATGTCAACATTGCTTTGTAACTTAGCACTTTAGCGCCTCCAAATCTAACCACATGTCTCGTTGACAGAAACTATGATTACTTTATAAAATATCACATTATCACATCATATTAACATTATATTACCTCTTCACCACAAACTCGGAATGGATGACTATCATCATCTTCATCACCGTTTTTCATCATCACGCGGGTAAGGCCGCGGGGTGCAAATAGAAAATATATATACAGGGTTAGTTCTAATCAGGCCCCATAGTAAAAGTTGTTTGTCTTGATGTACAGAATATCCCCTTAAAATGATGCTAACTGATTAGAACGGACCCTATATATATCTATGATTACCTTATGTTTAGACAGGCGTATAGAGAGCTCCGTGTCAAGTCCATTTCCATACACATTCTTCAATACTAAACCATTTTCCTCGAATCCTTCCAACGGCGTATATAACTTGTAGAGGTATACGAAGTTGATGGGTGACCGCCACTGCCAGATGCCGGTGAAACCAAAGTCCATGATACCCCAGCCAACGCGGAAGTCGAGCTACAAAAACAAATACTTTAGGCTTACTATCAAATTATATTTTCATTTCTAAATTATATCTGACTTCTTGTCTAGCAAATCACGATCTGAGGGGCCGACAGCTATCTCATTATCAGCCAGAAGACGTCCACTCGTGCCCATCCTCCGGTGGTTCTGGATGCAGTTTTAGGACATACCCAGTCAGATACCCAGGTCAGGCTAGATTATATCTCTCAGAAAATAAGGAAGCCGGCAGTTAGTCCATTACCTTGCCGTACGGATTCATGAATCATAACGTTTGGTACGTAGCCGGGGAAAATCCACAAGGTATGGGTGGTAGTGGGCCGTCTTTCTACTTAGTTATCAGCCAGAAGACGTCCACTGCTGGACGGAGGTCTCTTCCTTAATAGCCTTATGGCTTAGCGGGGTTGCCATAAACCCCACGCTTGGCAGGCAGCTTGGGGATCGCAAAATGCTCACCACTGTCAACCCCTCTTGCACCCAGAACCACCCCGCAATGGGGTGCTGGCAATTGCGGGGTGGTTCTGGGTGCAAGAGGGGTATGCAGTTTTAGGACATACCCTTGTCCTGTAGTAAAAGGGAGATGGTAATAGTATAGATGGTAATAGGTCGTGTAGGGTCTAATGCACATTATCCGTAATTAACACTGTTATAGATATTCTGAGTATTGATAAACTGTAAAGGTTATAAATAGGCATGTGCTAATATTTACCTCTTCCGTGCCTCGTTTGGCAGTCAACAGCGCTCGGTTCAAATACTGTACGGGCAAAGCCACGTGACCGAAAATGTGGAAGTCTTGCATGGAAGTCAACTTGAGCAGAATTTCAATACCTGAAACATAATACCTTTAGTTCAATTTCATCGCTCTATTAAAGTAGCTACTCTTCAAAAATTGATAGTGCCACGCCATTCAACTTTAAGCGGCGTTTTTAAATAAAGCCAAAATATTCCGGTCTTAACCTTATTTAATTGCCCAAGAAGTCTAATCTTAACCTTAAATTCCATAATACCTTCTTCAATCTTATACTTCTTTCGAATCCACATAACGTTTGAAAATGTGTTTTTATTCCTTTTCTTGATCCCACCTTACGTTTTTGTAAAGTACTCACCAGTGGTAGTGTTAGGAGTGACCACCATTGCTACGAGATGTTTGTCTACTTCGATGAATCCAAATCTTGCGCTCGTGTGCGACAGAGATGCGTCGGGACTGGTCACGTTCACAACTAACATGCAGTTGGTCATACGACGCATATAACCTGACGAAAGAAACACAAACACATTAAGTTTGGTTAGGAAAACTAGTAGGTTTTTGCAGTGGCAAGACTCTATCGCAGAGTCCGCTTGGGGAAGTACCACACCTTTGCTAGTTATTCAACCGCCAAGCAATAGTGTGCAAGCAGTACTGTGTTTTGGTTTGATAGATAGATAGATAGATTATTCTTTATTGCTCACACTAAAGATTACATAAATCAAATACTAGTGCACAAATGGCGGCATTATCGCTAAAAGCGATATCTTCCAGGCAACCTTAGGATGTACAAAAAATATAATTAGGTTTAAAGGGCAATCTTACCAAAGAAATTACTGGGCTTGAAGCGATTTGACATCTTATATCTCATTGTCACGAGCGCAGTGCAGTAGGCACAGGATTTTATTAGCAAGTTCTAAATTCTGGCACTACTACTGTTAAGGGTAGGCGTGACGGTTACCATCAGGTGAACGTCTCGCTCGTCTCTTCACTTAATTCAATAAAAAAAAAAAGGACAACCTTAATGTCATAGTTAAAATGACGCCTTTGGATAGAAAGATACTGTTACCCAGAGTTTTCTGGGTAGTTTAAAAATATGCAACAATAGGCTGTTTTATCTTCGAAAGCTATATTATAATTTCTTTAAATCAGAGAAACAAGATTTGAGGTCAATTTTCAAGTTGTCTGTGGCAGTGGATGCACCCATATGTAAGAGTTTTGCCATACAGCGTCAGCAATTTTTTTTTCTTAGGTATTGACATCGCACGTTGTGCATTCTGCCAGTGTCAAGTTTATGAATTTTCAAGTTTCTTTTAATAAAATCAAGTCAAATATGTCATAAAATCACAGTCAGTCATAGTCGAGTCCAAGTCATGCCCTAGTAAAGTTGTGGCGACTTTACTATGAGCTTCTACGGAGTTTTGAAAACAACACGAAAATACATGTTTCACCACATTTTATCACTTGCCCACACTCGTGCACGTAATTCAACACTCAATGAATAAAACACCACCATTTTTAATCATTAATTCGGGAAAAAACACAAGTTTAAGAAAATAATAGATTGCAACGACATTATTTTTCCGTGTTCCCGCCAAAACTCCCCAGCCATATTTATATGTTTTAGCAAAGTACGTTATGTCAAAGACAGTAAACAAGAGGTGCAGTTTACGCTTTTTTTTTTTAATTTTTTTTAATGTTAAGTGCCGCAGGTCGCGTGATCTTGTTTCACGTCCGGTACCATAGACAATCTTTAATAATACTAGATAATATTGTATACGCACCGTCCACGTCAATTTTAAACATTTTCTGCTCCAAATCCAAGAAAATTACGCCTTTTATGTCTTTTTTGTCGCTTAGGATGAATTCGGTTCTGAGGAAACCTTTCCTGTAACCCTGGAAACATTTATTTAAGACAATAAAATGGTTATATTCAAAGTTGTTTATAGTGTATAGCTGACCCGACGGGCATTAAAATTAAAGTTTTACAATATTTTTCCTAAAATCCTTAGGAAATAAATTGGACATTTAGAAACAATTTAAAACATAAATAGCCTTATTGGTCCAGCCATTCTCAAGTGATGAATAATGATTATTATACCCTTTTTTTTTAAATACAATCGACTTCAACTTCGAATACCTGGATGACATCTTCATATTTTCTAGTAATTTTGATTTAAAAACCAAACTACTAAACCGATTTTGATAAATGTATATTAGGCTAGATAAGATGAGATGAGATAATGTATATTAGGCTAGATAAGATGAGATGTCTAGCCTATTAGGCTAGATACCGATACCGATTTTGACGATTCTTCTTTTGTTTGGTAAGTCATACTTCAGAGGTGATCCCATATAAATTTTATCGAAATGGTTCAGTAGTTTGGTTTGTAAATCAAAATTACTGGAACAAATCAAACTATCTGGAAAATATGAAGATGTCACCGAGGTAGTCAACATTGTCAAAGTCAAAGTTTATTAAAAAGCGTATATTATCTTAAAGCTAGAAGTAGAAGCGTATATATATATTAAAATTAGTAGGTAACGCCGAAATGATTAAGATGGTAGTGTTAGCACCCGAACAAGAAAATTCTGTATCTCGGGAGCTAACTTCTTCCTGCGGGTGGGTTATGTAACCTATAAGCACAAAAACAGGCGCTATAGGTGAGGAGTGAGGTAGGTATAGGTAAAGGATATATTTTAAGCGAAAAATGTCTTACTTTGAATGGAGTAAGCAGAGTAACTTTGCCAGTGATGTTATTTCCATGTTGTCTTTTTTCCAAGTACCACGAAGAGTTGATCATTAGCAGGCCATCATCGTTGTACTGTAATGAAAAACTCTCACAACTTTTCAATTTGAAAAAATAATAATAACATAATTTATCGAAACGCCATCTATACATTTGTCATCATCATCATCAACAGCCGGAAGACGTCCACTACTGAACGAAGGCCTCTCCCTTAAAGGGAGGAGTTGCCATAATCCCCACGCTTGGCAGGCGGCTTGGGGATCGCAGAAAGGTTACCACCGTTAACTGAGAGGACGCTGCTGCCCGTCCTCCGGTGGTTCTGGATGCAGTTTTAGGACATACCCAGGTACATACCATTTGTCAGATAACTTTAATAAACCGAACTAAAGTTATAGTTATGTGTAGTGGTAGGACTATCCTGCAGAGTCCGCCTGGGGAAGTACCACACCTTTGCCAGTTATTCAACCGCCAAGCAGTTCGTCACTTGATTGATTAACAACAAAAAAAACTTTATACGGTCTCCTGGTCTGTGGACGGTTGGCTGGTCTCCACGTTAGGAAGGTTGAAAATAGGGCAAACAATATAGACGCTAGGAGTAAATACAAAACGGAATTTGTCTATACCAGGAAATTTTTACTAAATAATTCAAACCTTATATCGTCCTGACGATGATTATTTTAACCTACTACACATGAAGCCTCACTTAATGAACGAATGAAAGAATGAGTGAAAGTGGGTGAGGAAAACTTCTGCGCAACCCATAATTTTTTCATATCTATGCTGTTAACCAATATGAATCTCATCATCATCATAATCAGCCTAACATAGGCCTCTCCCAAGGCACGCCACTCAGCCCGATCTTCAGCTGTCCGCTTCCAACCACTGCCAGCTGTCCTACGTATATCGTCACTCCATCGAGTCGCAGGGCATCCTACACTACGTTTGCCGATTCGTGGTCTCCACTCTAGAACACGTCTACCCCAGCGGTTATCAGTTCTGCGACAGATGTGACCAGCCCACTGCCACTTCAGCTTACTAATATATGCTTAGCAATATGAATCTGTTATATCAATATTAGAATTAGCGACAAACCTATATAAAACCTATGTTGTCACCATAAAAACTAAATTTAGCTGGCAAACTTATAGTCTAAACAATTCCACAGATTCAACAGTTCCTCTGGTTGCAGCCTCCTTTTGGTCCGGCCCTTCGGAGTTACCCGTATTTCAGCTCTAATCAGACATTTATTGTGTTAATGGCAGCTGTGTTGTCAACCACAGACAAAACTTACTTGGAATTTAAGCAGCGTATCAGCACTCTTCTTCCAAATCGATCTATGCCTGGCCACGGCTGCCGCGCGTGGCAGGGTCGGTATAGTCGAGTTAACTAAAGCGCTGATCTCTCCGTAGAACTCGTTCGGTTGGAAGAGATAGTCCGCTAAGAGCGAGAAGGCGAGGTAGTCTTCTTGCCAGCTCATGCTGCCGTTTAGTGCTTGGAGGTTGTCATGATAACGCCACCTGGTGGTTAAAAACTCAAGATTAGTTAATGCTGATTCTTTGCATCGTTCAAAGGAACTGAGGATATCGTTTTAGATCAATGCGGAAATAGGGGGGTGTTTTAGGCTCAAAGAAATGGCAACTCTAGGCCAAGAGGATAAAGATAAATATGCAAAGTAAGTGACTGTTCGTCACAACCCGACCAGCAGTCGAACGAGGCCGAATGGCATGCAAACTGCTGCAAGTACGCGTTTTGGCAGGATTTTTGAACTTTTGCTATTTCTTATTCTGTGGCTATACTCACATAACGTTGAAGCTGGTGTCCCGAAGGTGAGCAAATGGCGTGTCCAGTTTGGAAAGCAAGGCGTACACAGTTTCGTTCTTCGCTTCGGAATACATCTTCACTTTCCACAGTATATTCGCTTCATGAGACCAGCCCATTCGTAACATCCATTCGCAGAACCAGTCTGAAAAGAAAAATATATTATGATATGGATTCAATTTCAAATAAGGTTCAATTTCGCTTGCTTGGTGTAAATGTGATGCAATGATGCCAACAACTTTGAACTTTACTTACTTTCCCATAAGAACTCAAACTGCCCATTTATCATCCGCCCTGGGTAATATAAAGACGCGGACCCGATGTGATGCCACATGCCCTTGTTATCCAGTTGTATGTCAACGCTGACTTTTTGCGAAGGGTCGCGATTCGCGTCCCAATTGATTGCGGCGCTTAACCGTTTCTGTTGAGCGCTCAGCCAGCGGTGGAACGATATATGGACGTCGCGTAGTCTGAAATGTTAATGTTTGCAAAGGATTTCATTATTACTAAATATAATATAACACTATACTATTTTACTTTATTACATTAGGATTCGATAATAATAAGTTTCAAAATCCGAAACCGCGTGCACCGCGTCTAGCGAGCGAGCGCTAATCGCAATAGCATGGCGCACGGTTATATTGCCGTTTAAGCTAGGATTTCACGTAATCCCTAAATTTGTGCACATGGTCACGTGTCATGTCATAGGCCCAGGGCCCGATCCAGCTATTTAGCCGCTCCGGGCAAAAATCATATTCTCCGCCTATTAAACAAACACCAAATAAGACGCTAGAGGTCACCCTGTGGCTCCGTTTGCGTAGGGAAGAAATTCGCCACGATCCTAAGTATCGTCCATACCGCTGGGTTGTACAATGATTTTCTTCCCTCTATTTTCACACCTTTAGATCAACCCTGACAAAAATGCTATTGTTTTTGCCGCCCCTAATTTTTGCCGCTCTAGGCATTTGCCCGGCCTGTCCCTTAGATGCGGCCCTGTATAGGCCTCTTCTAATTTGCACCCACACCAGTCCTCCACCAACTATATCCGGGTTCTTTCAAGTAATCGCAAGGAAGTGATTTTAGTCTAGATGATAGACAAAACGTTATTTAGAAAACCCTTACTATGATCATAGGCAGGCATCATCTCTTATCATCACAAGAATTATCTCGACTCATTATATCTTACCATAAAAAATACATTAAAATACTCACTGATCAAAATGTATATCAACATTGACGTTAGTGTTGTTGTTTAAGTCTGCGCTTAAACTGATACTGTACGCTTTGTCGCTCACATCAATTTCAGCGTACGTCGTGAAATTCTGCTCAGACAACAGCACGTACCGAATCAGCGTACGGTACTTATCTTCGTTGTATTCACCCTGAAATATACGGAGCCAAGTAAAGCTAATGAAGGATTTGAATGGTTTCATTCATTGAATGAACTGTATTTTACATTCATTAAATGAACTGATTTTTTCATTCATTGAATGAACTGTCTAATTCATTACTTGCATGAACGAATTTGCATCTCATTTGAAGGAAGCGATGATTGGCTTGATGATAGCATGCTTGCATAGAAGATATCCCTTAGTTTTTCTATTAGTTTATTTGTCTCCCTTAATAATTTTCCTTTTAACTCCTTGATCGGTACGGTATAAATGCATCTCCATGCATTGGCACCAAGCCACCAAATGATGTTTGAAAAACCATATTTCTTGTATTGACGTCGTTAATGCACAGGGCCCGCTATTTCTTGTCAAGTATAAGCAACTGTGTCGGTCATTGATGGGTTAAAATATTTAAAGTGCCGGCAATTTTGCAATCCCAGAACCTCGATATCCTAAGCACAGCCGTTCTCGCGTGGAGTGACGCATTTGTAAAGTATGTGTGGCTGTTTATCATGAAGATTAATGGTTTAATTGTGCTCGGACAGCCAGCCGACGCGAGTCAACCAAAACAACAAAGGACCCAAAGGACCTTATTAGTTAGCGTTACTAACATTGAAATTGGCGACTCAACATTAGGTTCTGGGTCGGAACGGGTAACATCGCCGAAGCTGTTCCATAATTTATTTTATCGCGTTCCAATGACCTTTTTGTTAGGAACCGCTGAATTTTTGCATATTACCAACAAGTTTTCCGTTAAGCTGTAAACCAGCAGGCGTTTCCGCAGGTTTCCGTTCGGATCCACATTAACAGTCCCATTCCTCTACATTTAGGATGACAGAGACGGAGAATGTGGATCGAAACGGAAACCTTTCCGATTGAGTTGTGAATAGCCCTGCAGATGTCCTTAAAATGTACCTCTCCAATGAACGTAATCTGCCTGTTGTCCTGTGTAAACCGGCCGTCGATGGCTATGTTCTTGAATTGGCTGCTGTTTATCAGCACCTTCAGATGGTGAGACGCCAGGTTGGTCTTAGACAGGTCTTGGTATAACGCGTCTATGTTGAAATCTGTGCCCGTGAACCACACGCCGTTTGCGTTGACCTGTGGATAATAGTAAATTATGATACAAGTGTGCTATGTTGGTCATTACACTCGAGGCACAGTTACGGTTACATTGTTTTTACGACAGGCACACGCGTTTCATACGACGTTTTTCATCACACTCACGAGGAAAAAACAAACTTGTATTGTTAATACCTTTTTAATAATAATCAACTACACAGCCAAAACGTCAACAAATATTTGCAGAGAAGCGAATCCAAGCGAAGCGATGACCACTCAGCCTGAAGACAAGTCGGCGTTTGTATGTATGTTTGTACGTATATTTGTTTGATAATAACTTGCGAACCGGTGATCCGATCTTTATGAAATTTCGTAAGCAAGTAGTTCAGCAAAAACAATTAATAAGTTTAAATATGAGACGAATTGGTTAAGGGGCTTGGAAGATATGGGGGTCGCGAGGTCTCAGTTCGTAGCGAACTACTGGTATCTTCATAATTTATTTGAGAGCCCGACTGTTGTTGGTGTAGTAACTTCCATCTTTCTCTATTAGTTTATATCTTACCTGAAACTCGTTCTGTTGCTTCTCATGCACCTTGGCCCGAATAGTAGCGGGATGCAGCGTCGGCAACGTCATGTTGAGTTCAGAGTCGATGAAGAGTTGCGTTCCGGTCGGGTAGAACAGAGAGCCAGATACCACGATGGAACGGGATTTGGGGTTGAAGTTCAGAAGCGCTAGAGCCGTGTATTTTGCCCCGATCTGATGGAGAAAGAACACAAGGACACCGAGATGATAATTTGAATGGAACTCCATTAAACTATCACCTAGGTGATTATATTAACAAGTGATCAAAGGATACTAAAGTAGCGCCTTTTATCACACAGGTAATTAAAGAACATTAAAGCCTATGATCGCCCAAGTGATTGAAGGACACCAATGATCAATCTGGTGCTCAAAGGACATCAAAGTTCACGTAGGTGATCAAAGAATGCCATATCCATTGAAGCGGCTTGCGGCAGCAGCTTTATTGGTATTTTGCGAATTGGGCCGCTATCACCGATCGTGATAATATCAGTTATGTCTTTGGCACTGCACTTTTTGCTACCGCGCCTGCGGCAGGAACAGCCGGCTGTATTTTTTGCGCTGGCCGCGTGTCTGGGGCAGGCTTAAATAAAACCATGTTTAGAAATTTTACACCAAACGAACCAAGCTCATGTATAAACATGCCGGCTACATTCGCAAGCGAGGCTTGAGAAAAGCATGGATACCCTGCCTCTGAATCTCCTACTCGAAACAAGCTTGATTCAGATTAAATTGTCCGTCTTGACCCAGATGGATGCTGAGCTTAAAATGTTAGCCCTAATCGTATTTTACAATCGTGCTTTAGTACCTAAATTGCGCGTGACCTTGTACACAAATTTGTTCGCTCTTACGCAAAATTAAATAAATAAATACGGAATCTGGCGCATCCGCTTCCTAACTACGGTGCAGCCCTAATGCTGTAAACGTTCTGTCTAAGATAAGAGTGAGTGATTTGTGAACAAGATCACGTGCAGCTTCGGTACTACCTAGCTATTGATTATTGGCTATACTAATAGTTTCAGAAAAAGTGTTACCCCGTATAATTTCAATATCAGGATCCATCTGGGCTCAGGCATGGGTGTATGGTCAGTTTTACACAGGGTAGTGTACCAGCAAGTTTAGCTACTCACCCCTTCAAACTCGAAGTTCATATCGATAAGCCTGGGTCGGCTGAGTGTGAGCCGAGTATTCAATTTCACTCCGTTCAGTTTGTCGAAACGGACGAATGTGTAAGAGAAGGATGGATCGAGTTTCGTCTCACGAGAACCGCTCACGTTGAAGCTTACATCGATGTGGCTTTGCGTTTTCTGAAAATATTTCGTTACAAACATTTATACTACTACTAGCTGCGCCCACCGGCTTTACCCGTAACTGTTGGGATAAAAAGTAGCGTATGTTTTATTCCACGGCATAAGCTACCGCTATACCTAAATTTCATCCAAACCTGTTTAGACGTTTTAGCGTAAAGCAACAAACGTACACGAACACACCGACAAACATTCGCATTTAATGTTATTCCGAGAAATAAGCTATCTACATTCCCAGTTTCAACCAAATCCAATACAAGGTTACGTCGAAAGTTGACATAGCCTTGCGAAGAGAAAATGCTAGATCAAACGATTTTATTTGTATGGGATATAATTTGTTAGACGCTTTTACAAAGTTACGTCGTCGTATTTTCCATAAAAATACTTACGATATTCTTCAAAACCGCATAGAAGTCGTATACTGGGTACGCTGTAAACTGCATAGCTAGTTCCCCATACATGTCATGTCGATATGACGTTGACTTTTCGCTGTAAATGCCTTCTATATTGATAGTTTGTTTAGGGTTTTTATAGAACTGGTAGTCCAGATGAAGTTTTGTGCCGTGGGTGGGACCGTTAACAGTGTAGAACCCTATGAGATGGCTGGCCAGTTGCTTTGTTTGGAAGTCGGCTTGTAGGTCACATTGTGTGATACCGCCTTTTGCTTTCACTTTGATTACACCTGTAAAAATAATTTGAAGTTTTGTTTTGTGCAAAGTGACTATACGAGCGAGACGTTCGCATGGTGGACACGCCTGCCCATAACAATAGCAGAGCCAGAATAGGCTAGATGACTGGTTTTTTTAATTGTCCTATTAAAATGTCCTATAAATACCCATAAATATGATTTTATAAATAGAGGGGTGTTGCCATAATCTCCACGCTTGGCAGGCGGCTTGGGGATCACAGAACGCTCACCACCGTTAACCAAGAGGACGCGGCTGCCCGTCCGCCGGTCGGTCTGGTTGCAGTTTAAGGACATACCTAGGTCCAAAAAATTAATGTATCTTATCTTAATTTTTAAATTAATATTATCTTTGCCATAAAGTAAAAGCACAATCAGTTGTTTGTTTTATTTAATGTTTTTTATTCTCAAATACACAATAACGTTTTTGGTAACTAGCACATACTAAACCTCGTTGAGGTTTGTCTTAGGGCTAAGCCCTCTACTAGAAAACAGTATATTTATAGTGCACTGCTGGACTTAGTCCTACCCTCGAAGAACGATTGGGTCATATCCACCACGCTGGCCCAAACACGGGTTGGTGAATTCACTGGCGCCATTGACATTGTAAAAGTCGCATGCAACCGGTGGATGCAAATGGCAGGTTGTCGTACAGTGTGGCGGTCTAAGCGGGAGGCCTTCGTTCAGCGGTGGACTTCTCCGGGCTGATGATGATGACGATGATGATTGAATTTCTTCTCCGGACGTATGCACGTTTCTTCATGATGTTTTCCTTCACCGAAAAGCCAGTGATATGAAAGTCCGTACATAAACTCCAAAGAGCTCATTGATAAGGGCTTTGGTTTCAACCTTCTACCACGATTTCAAGTCCAGCGATCTCCCGATTAAGCTACCACGGCTTTGGTGCCCAAATCTGACTAGTTACAAAAATACAGCTTCTAGAATGTTCTACAAACTCACCAGACAATTCTGCGACGCGGTCGTTATCGACGACCCAGTAGGCGTGCGGGATCCAAACATACCCATGCTTTATGTCGTGCCGCTTTATAGACATCACGCTGTCGAACTGCTTGTTACCGTCCACATCCAAGCTCGCCTCGAGCGACTTGTCGTATGGCAGGTTTTGGTACTTGGCTTTAGCTTTGATCGTGCTTTTCGACGATTGGAAGGTGATGGATGCGTCGGAAGACGTGTTCGATAGGCTTAGTAGAGCGTTGAATGTGCGTTTTTCCTGAAAAGCAAAGTTGTCATTTAGCCGACTTCAAAAAAGGAGGACGTTTTATGTTCGACTGTACGTATTTTTTATGATAATTGTATAAATATATAACAATGACACGATTTAATTTGAATTTTTGTACAATTATTATTATTTTATTGCTCTAATTATTATTTAGTATTTCAATTCGTTTTTTTTAATTAATTTATAAAATTATTTCGTAATTTTAATTTATATTTTTTATGAAATAAGTTGTGATTCAGTGCATGCTCTGACAGTTTTTGTACATGTAATTTGTATTACATTGCGATTTTTATAATTATACATATTCTAGATTGACATGTAACTAATTGTTATATATAAATACTATGAACTATGGCCCATACATTAACCATTGTTGCGGCCTGCACACTGCACACTGCATACTGTAGAAGCTCAAATGTAGTGGAGGTAGGTAATATTAATTTTAATTATAATTTTAATTTTATTAATATGTTTATTGCGTTGACACCATACAATTGAATTGTCATTTTTATAATTTGATTATTTTAAGTTCATAATTTTAATTTCAAATTCAATTTTCAATTCAAACTCAATTTTAATTTTTAATTTCAAATTTAATTTCAATTTCAATTGTGTGTATGGTACTTATTAATGTGACTGCTAAATTGATGATTTATAATATGAGTCTATGATACTTGAAATAAATGATTATTTAATTTAATTTATGGGGTTCCGTCCCAACTGCTTTTCCAAGCCACAGAAGTCTCTACCTTAGATGCCAAATTTCCCAAACTGATTCAAGCTACCAACTAAAGCTCCTACTCCTTTTTTGTCAGCGGCCACACTCACATTACTATTAGGTGTAGCAAAGGAGAATCCAATGACGTTGTTAGTGTCGTTCTTGTCCCAGCTGTATTGGAAAGCGTACGTCTTCGCCGATGGATCCGCTTTCTCCAGAGACAGGATGTATTTGGCCGGACCGCTAAATAGGAAGTACGGCGCGTTGCGCAAATTTGTCATGTTGGGGAACTGGAAAAGAAAAGTTTAGTGTTAAAGCAGGATACACAGAGCCATGAGCCAGAGCAGTGGACCTGGGTATGTCCTTAAACTGCAACCAGACTCACCGGAGGACGGGCAGCAGCGTCCTCTTGGCTAACGGTGGTGACCGTTCTGCGATCCCCAAGCCACCTGCCAAGCGTGGGGATTTTGGCAACACCCCTCTGTAAAGGGCCTTCGTCTAGCAGTGGACGTTTTATGGCTGACGACGACGACGACGACACAGAGCCATTAACCCCGACTTCTTCGGGTATAGCCAGGCTTTCAGGTATCATCATCAGCAAGACGTCCAATGTTGGACGAAAGCCTCCCCCTTAATAGGGAGGGGTTGCCATCCCCACGCTTGGCAGGCGGCTTGGGGATCGCAGAATGACCACCACCGATAACCGAGAGGACGCTGCTGCTCATCCTACGGTGGTTCTGGATGCAGTTTCAGAACATACCAGGTCCAGCTTTCAGCTACAGTGTTAT
Organism: Erannis defoliaria; assembly: GCA_905404285.2. Taxonomy (NCBI): domain Eukaryota; kingdom Metazoa; phylum Arthropoda; class Insecta; order Lepidoptera; family Geometridae; genus Erannis; species Erannis defoliaria. The sequence goes on from FR990090.1 coordinate 6,636,332, forward strand.
CCATTGACAAGAGCTTGAAACGAAAGATTTTATGCGGAGAATTCCACAAGGGTATAGAAATTAATGGTCCAAGCGTAGTTACTTGGGCAGATCGGCGTTATAATGTGTGTTTTTATGTTGGAATGTATATTTTGTTCGACCATAACTTGTGAAGCGTTGTTCCGATTTTTATGAAATTATATTCTCGTAAGCAAGTAGTGGGTGCAAATACAGTTATCAAGTTCAAGACAAAATTGTCAAAGTACGTGGAACATATGAGGGTCTCGAGGTCTCAATTCGTTACGAACTTCTCGTATTTTTTTGCAACAACAAGCGTTTGGTGTTAGCCATAAAATAGGCAAAATTAAAAAATATATATATGAAAGAAAAAACATTCATAGTAACTGTATCCTATTAGTAATCACCAGCATTATCACATGTCTTCCAATATTGGAAGAGTTTCCCTTGAATCTGGTATAATTAGTTACATCATGAGCCCGGAGACGTCCACTGCTGAACAAAAACCTCCCCTTTAGACCGCCACACTGTACGACAACCTGCCATTTGCATCCACCAGTGCCCGCGACTTGTACAATGTCGTCGGTCACCACTCAAGAACCTTTCTTCCCAATCGGTTGTCAGTTCTTCGAGCGATGTGGCCTGCCCACAGCCACTTCAACTTGCAAACCTTGCGAGCTATGTCGGTGACTGGTGACTTTGGTTCTTTGGCGAATATTATGGTTCCGGATTTTATCGCGCAAAGTAACTCCGAGCAAAGCTCTCGCAGTCTCGCATAGTTACAAGTTAAGCTAAGAAAAGTGCGTTACGAGATATGTAGTATGTAAGAAGTAGGACCTGATAAGAGGCGCAGACTTTGATGCCGATAGCCTGATCGAACGTGGACCAGCTGCACGTGTTCCGCTCGATCCTGTTCTGGTTGAGGCCCTGCTGTTGGTGCTCCTCCTCCCCGTGGAGGACTATCAGCTCAGACCTGCAACACAAGCGCGGGTCAAGTGTGAGTCGGCCTCGTCGACACACAATATTGTATTGTTATCCAGGGACCGCGCAAGTACTTCATGACTGGGGGAGGCAAACAGAGAAACCTTCTATGCCAGGTTTTTTTTTTAATTTGTTATAGGCTTGCGTTTGACTGCCATCTCGTCTGATGATAAACGAAGATGCAGTCTACGATGGAGCACGCTTGCCTAGAAGAAATCGATTCACTCGCTACTTGAAGAAACCCCAGATTATAATTATCGGGAAACACCCACTCGGGCAGCGCATTCCACTGTTTAGCAGTTCGAATGAAGAAAGTAAAATCACCTCCCCCCCCCCTCAAATGAAACGGGCGGCTGTTTGATTTAAGGGGGGGGGGGGGGGGGGGGGGCGTTTGGCCCCTCTGCCCCCCACTTCCGCGGCCACTGTTGTTATCCTACTTCCTACTAATCGAATGGATTTGGATGAAATTCAGTACAGCGGTAGCTTATACCTTGGAATAATACGTAGTGTACTTATTATTCTAGGAATCGCGGGTAAAACCGCGAGGCAAATTCAATATTATGAATACGTAAGTTTGACGGTATGGACACGCCAAAACGTCTTAACGGATTTGGATGAAACTGCGAAATGAGACGGCTTATTTCTTTGAATAACACAAAATTAACTTTTTATCATCATCATTGTTTTTCATCACCTTGCGGGTGAAACCGCGGGGCGCTGATAGTATTTTTTGTATAAATAAACTTACTTAGCGGCAAAGATCTCTTGCTTATCATCGGGCAGTTCCAAGTCGAGCCGCACGAGCCGGGCCCCCCTGACCGCCAGTTTGGCCTCCACCCCAGTGGCGGTGTAAAGCCGCCAGTTCACTCGAATACCGCTAGAGCTCATACCGTCGGCAATAACGCTCATTGTCGCTGCTATGTTTACTGCAACACTGAAAAAATATAGATAGATAAATAATAAATCAATAAATATCAGTGAACATTTTCACACAGCGCCATCTAGCCCCAAACTAAGCAAAGCGTGTAATATGGTAACCAGATAGCTGATAGAATACTTATATATTAAAGATAGTAAGTAAGTAAGTTCGTATAGGCTGAGTTGCCAGCCCTAGTGTCAGAGTTAATGTGCCGCCCGAAGGCCTCTGACATGGCTGACGGTTGTTGTTATAGAAACTAGAACAAACAACCGGGACCAACAATTTAACGTGTCATCCGACCCACGGTAGCGCTCAGAAATAAATGCCACTCACGGTCACCCATCCGAAGACTGACCGGACCGTCCGTTGCTTAACATCGGTGATCGTTTAGAATCACCTAGACAAGCTACGCCACGAGCGCTACTTATTAAAGATAGGTAAACTCTTTGTTACTCACACCAAAGAAACATAACACAAGGGATGTGTAGTATATTGTAATTATGTTATGAGGGTAGTCAGCCTACCCTCACCTTATAGCTATTAATAAATGTCAGTGTTCAACCAACTAGCGTGTGTTTCACTTCATGGTGGCAGCGGTGGGATTTGTTTTCGCTATAAAAACAATCGAACCGATAAGATATTGTTCAAAACAGGTTAATAGTATTGTGTGTGTCGTCAATATCTATTAAGTATGGAACATGCGCGTCCTCCAGCCGAGTTATCACTCGAGGGCGGCCCCGCATTGCGCTCCGAGGCGTGGCGCAAATGGCGGAAGCTTTTTGAGGTGTTTTTAAAGGCGTCTGGAGTGAGCAAAGAGCCTAAAGAGGTGCAGGCTAGTCTGTTGGTGAACCTCATCGGATCCGCGGGATACGAGGTTTTCACGACTTTCACGTTTGACTCGGGCGACAGTGAAGATGACGTCAATTGTGTTTTGAATAAATTCGACTCGTATTTTGGTGCGAAACCGAATATCACAGTGCGACGGTATAAGTTCTTCACACGCAGCCAGGAAGAAGGAGAAAACATTGACCAGTACATGACCGCGCTGCGGGTGTTGGGTCAACAATGCGAGTTTGGCGCATTGAACGAAACCTTACTTCGCGATAGAATCGTTTGTGGCATCAATAACAACACCGTGAGAGATCGATTACTTCGTACGGACGATTTGACGCTATCGAAAGCGATGCAAATATGCCAGGCGGCAGAAATGTCTAGAGAGGAGAGCCAGAACATTTGCGGTACATCGGAGAATGTACAAGTGAACGCAATGCAATCCGGAGGCGGCGTGCGAGGTCCTCGCCGGGCAGGCGGACGACGACGCGGCGGCGGCGCCGCCGGGGGCGGAGCGCCGCGCGGCCTGGCCCGGCCGGCAGATGGCGCCGGCCCGGCGCGTGCGCCCTGCCGTTCGTGTGGGAACAGCCGCTGCGCCGGCGGCGACCGGTGTCCGGCACGTAACGCGATGTGTTTTGTTTGTGATCGAAAAGGGCATTTTTCGCGAGTGTGTGAGCAGAAGAAAGCGACCAGCAAAGTGTTAAATTTGAGCGTAGAATATGCGGCTAGTGAATGCGATGAAGATTCAGAGGAAATGTTTTACGTCGACATTATCAGTGCGGACAAATCATACAGTAAGTTGTTATGTAAGGAATGGACTGAAAAAATTCAGTGTTACGGCAAAATCATTACACTAAAAATTGATACCGGATCTATGCTTAACGTAATTTCTAAGACCGAATATTTAAACTTGGGTTATACAATTAATGACCTTAAGCCATTTACAAAACGAGTACTTTCTTTTACTGGAAACCAGTTGCCTATAATAGGCACTGATAACATATCATTCGTTTATAAAAACAAACAATACCGTTTACCATTCGTTGTCGCGGAATTAAATTGCCAGAATGTACTCGGTTTGGAGGGCAGTCTTTTGTTAGGGTTGATTTCTTGTATTAATACAATAAATATTGATCAGTACGATGATTTGTTTAAAGGTTTAGGTAAATTGCCTGGGGAATATAGTATTTCCGTGGATAAAAGCGTCCAGCCGGTTGTGTGCCCTACCAGAAAAATTTCTTTCGGTATTAAAGATAAACTATTCAAAGAATTATGTAGAATGGAAGCGTTAGGTGTTGTGAGGAAGGTCACGCATCCGACTGACTGGGTAAATGCAATCGTATTAGTCCCGAAGAGGGACGGTAGCATTCGTGTATGTCTAGACCCGCGACCTCTGAACCGCGCGGTGCGGCGCGCACACTACTCGCTGCCGACCGTGCCGGAGCTCGCGGTTCGCCTGCGCGGCGCCGTGCACTTCAGCGTGCTTGACGCGCGCTGCGGCTTCTGGATGGTGAAAATCGATGATGCGAGCGCAGACCTCTGCACTTTCAGCACACCGTTTGGCCGATACCAGTTTTTGCGTTTACCTTACGGAATAAACTGTGCTCCTGAAGTTTTTCATGCGAGGCTCAGGCAATACCTCGAGGACTTGGAAGGAGTGGAATCCTTCATCGATGATGTCGTCGTTTGGGGCCGCGATAAAGTAGAACATGATAAGAGATTGGCCCTCTTATTGCAGCGGGCGCGGGAGATAGGCATTAAATTTAATCGTGAAAAATGTAAGTTCGGTGTGCCGGAAATTACCTACCTAGGTCACAAGTTTAATGCGTCCGGGATGCGAGCAGACGACTCCAAGGTGAGGGCCATCGTGGAGATGCCATATCCAGATGATAGAAAATCACTCGAGAGGTTTTTAGGCATGGTTAATTATTTATCTAAGTTCATTCAAAACTACTCCGAGTGTGTGAACGTGTTGCGTTCGTTGCTAAAGAAGGAGTCGGAGTGGTTGTGGGACCGGCAGCACTCCGCGGCGGTGGACGAGCTGAAACGCAAGCTGGCGAGCGCGCCGGTGCTGGCGCTGTACTGCGAGCGCACGCCGCTCGTGCTCACCGCGGACGCGTCCGGCGTGGCGCTGGGCGCTGCGCTGCTGCAGGCCGGCCGCCCAGTGGAGTTCGCCTCGCTCACGCTCACTGACACGCAGACCAGGTACGCCCAGATCGAGAAGGAGATGCTGGCTATCGTGTTCGCGGTCGAACGGTTCAGACAGTATATTTATGGCAGGTCTGACGTCACCTTGCAGACGGACCACAAGCCCCTGGAAGCGCTGTTCAATAAACCGCTAGTTTCCGTACCGGCGCGGCTACAGCGAATGATGATGAGGATACAAGGTTTCCAACTAAAGGTGGTATACACGCCAGGCAAGTATATGTACATAGCCGACACCTTATCGCGGGCACCGCTAAAGGAATTAATGCATGCTCGTGTAACGGACGAGGTGGACGTGCAAACGTGTTTCATGTTGGAAAACGTGCCGTTCAGCGACCACAAAATGGAGGCGATCAGAAAGGAAACGGAGATCGATGAAAACTGCAGGCTGTTGACCAGATACATAACCGAGGGCTGGCCTAAAAACAGACGGGATGTTCAAACTGAGGTCAACGTGTTTTGGCCTTATCGCGAGGAGTTACATTTCGCAGACGGGATAATTTTTAAAGCTGAATGTGTATTCATACCGCGCACACTCAGGGTTAGTATGATAGCTCGGGTGCACGAGGGCCACCTAGGGATAGAGAGGTGCAAGCGGCGCGCGCGGGAAGTGATGTTCTGGCCGGGGCTGAGCGCGGACGTGGAGCGCGCCGTGCGGGGTTGTGCGGCGTGCGCGCTGCACGCGCCGCGCGTGCGTCGCCAGCCGCTGCTGCAGCACGACGTGCCCGCGCTGCCCTGGGGCAAGCTCGCCTCCGATATATTCGAGTACAGGAAGAGAAGATACGTTATCTTGGTGGACTACTTCTCTAATTACGTCGAGGTGGGAGAACTATCCAATATGAGCGCCAAGCAGGTGATTAATTTCATGCGAGAACAGTTTGCACGACATGGCATTCCGTCGGAACTCGTGACCGATAACGGACCCGCCTATAGCTCGCAAGAATTTAATGCGTTTTTGCGTGAATGGGAAGTACGGCACGTGACGTCATCCCCACATTATGCACAATCCAATGGAAAAAGCGAGAGGACCGTCCAGACAGTAAAAAATCTATTAAAAAAATGCGTGGACTCGGGACAGGATTTTTCAAAGGGATTGTTGAATTTCAGGGCTACGCCACGAAACGGGCTAGATTCCCCAGCTCAAATTTTAATGGGTAGACGTTTGAATACAGCACTGCCTATACACGGAAAACTACTGAGTGAAGGGGTGGATAACGAACGGAATTATCGAGCATTGATGGCTAACAGGGAAAACGTGAAGCGTCATTATGACAAGTCGGCTAGATCGCTCGAGCAGTTATCCCCGGGCGATAAGGCAACTCTAATATGTAACGGCTCAAGAAAACCGGTCGCTATAGTCGCTCGTGCGCCAGAGCCGCGCTCGTATATAGTGGAGGATGAGACCGGTGGTCGGTACAGACGAAATCGAAGCCATTTAGTTTCGCGGTCGACGACGTCAGCAGGGCCAGCTCTAAAGCGTTCTACTACAACTACAGGATTAAGCGGTAAGCCAAGTACGCTTTGGATGTCAGGTGTGCGTAGACGCAGACCAAAAACGGTGACTGACAAACAGCAGAGCATCGAGTCACAGTCACGAGTAGGACTGAACTATGAGAGCGCGGGGTACCTATCTGAAAGTGATTCGGGTGAGGATGGCCTAGCATCGTCACCGGCTGTTCTCGTAACGAGGTCGAGGGAAAGAACTGCACGAATGTTGACCTACTTATAAACAAAAATACATATTCTTAAAAGTAATTGCTTACCTAAGTAAAACTAAAAATAAAATAAAAAACTACTTTTACTTACTTAATTGTGATTGTTCTAATATAAATATATATATATTTTGTAAACAAAATGTTAATTTCGCTTATTTTATATTGTATCATAATAAGTAGGTACATATAATTATATATAAGTACTACTTACATAGACTTAATACTAATTAATATTTTTATTTCTCTTTCTTCAAAAGGGAAAACGTGTAGTATATTGTAATTATGTTATGAGGGTAGTCAGCCTACCCTCACCTTATAGCTATTAATAAATGTCAGTGTTCAACCAACTAGCGTGTGTTTCACTTCAGGATGAAATAACTTAAATACTCTAGTGTAACAAATGGCGGCCTTATCGTTACAGCGATTTCTTCCAGACAACCTTAGGATGGAGATAACAAAAATAAGAAAGATAAAGTATTTATGAAATTTTGATGAGATTTTTTTTATGGTAAGACGTAATGAGATGAGCGTGACGCTCTCCTGATGGTACCTGACAATGACCGTTGAGCAGTTGTGAAACAAAATACAGTCATCAATGCATTGGAACTAATTTTGGAGGCATTCGTTAATGAGTCTTATTAACCCTGTAATCTCGCAACCTACGGTACTATTTAAACCGGACTACAGTACTGTTTCCAAACTACTACTTGGTGGCAGAATCACACGAATATCATAAATGAGAAAGTTATCGGTATGTGTGTGTGTACATTTGTTCTCTCTTCACGCCAAAACGGCTAAACGGGTTCGGATGAAACTTGGAATGGAGATGCTTATTTCCCTGAATAATTTTTTTTTTAGTTATTGGCATCGCACGCTGTGCATTCTGCCAGTGACAAGTTTATGAGTTTTCAAGTTTTTATATTAAAATCAATCAAGTATGTCATGAAATCACAGTGAGTCATACGAAATTAGTCATAGTGAGTCCAAGTCATGCCCTAGTAAAGTTGTGGCGACTTTACTATGAGCTTCTACGGAGTTTTGAAAACAACACGAAAAGACATGTTTCACCACATTATATCACTTGCCCACACTCGTGCATATAATTCAATACTGAATAAAACACCACCATTTTTAATCATTAAATCGCGAATAAACACAAGTTTCAGAAAATTATATTCGACATGATTTTTCCGTGTTCCCGCCAAAAACTTATTCGGAGTTTTTGGACACATAAGATACTTTTTATCATGATCATCACCGAGCTTCATCTCACACAGGTGAAGCCGCGGGGCTCAGCCAGTATTTAATACTGCAGAGGTGCAGTGGATAGAAAACCAACCACCAAGTTTTGTACAGACTCATTTCTTTACTAAGTAGATAGCGTTAAAAGTGCTTTGGCTTGTAGTATTGTAGAGATTCGTCACGTTTGCCGTTTATACACGACAATTTTGTATGAATGTCTAAAACTTTAAGGGGTCATTGTACTCATTATTATGAACGACTTTTCCTATGGGGTCAACCCCGAAATCGCGAAATAAACAGCTGTTCCATACATTTCGTCCAAGGTCAATGAACTTTTCGTATGGAACAGCTGTTTTTTTTTCGCGATTTCAGGGTTGGTCCCATAGGAAAAGTTGTTCATATTAAAAACTGAAAAAAAAAAAACTGAAAAAACACTAAAAAACTAATACTTAAATACTGAAATTGTGGTGCAGATACGTTTAAAACCTTTGTCAATTAAAAATTTACCTTAAAAACATTTTAGAACTCTATGAAAAACTCACCTAGGCCGAAGTTTGCCTTCAAAGTCCAGATTCCCGTTCTGCATGTATTTATCGACCATAGTTCCTGACATCTTTGTGTTTACGTAGCTGGTCCCCATAAGGTTCATATTCATCGGTAGTCCACATCCCGTCGGTATTGAGAACGTAGTGTCGAGGAATAGTGAGGCCTTGTTGTATGAAATTTCCTAAAAAAACAACAAAGGCTCGTCGCGAATCAAAATAACTTGTAAGAATATTACGTAAGAATATTTAGAAAGCCAATATAAGCATGTTGAGAGTATAATTATTGTAACTATATTTTTCTATCATTCGCTTACTACGTAAGAACCTTGCAAATTTGTATGCCAGAGCCTTTGACTATTTTCGAATATCTCCAGTTGCTTGTTAATTAATTTGTAGCATTTTACTCGAAAATAGTAGCAAGACAAAGACGGCATACTAAAAATTGAATTGATGTTATTGTTTTGTTTGTGTATAGTGAAATATTGTCATAGATTGATATATTATACAACGTTATTTTTAGTATAGTGCAAACCTGAAAGAAGTTTGTTCAGAATCACTAGGAGAATCGATTGGTATAGTTTTTACACCACGTTACATTTTGTCCCAATTTTTTTTATAAAACAGTGCAATTTGTACACAAATATTAGCAACGCAAATCAATAGATCGCCGCTGCGGCGGCAACGCTTTGATGCGGCGGCGGCGCATCCCCGCCGCGCGTAAACAAACAGCTTGCGTTACGGTGACCATGATTTTGTGGGAGCAACAGGCCAACTTAGCAATAGCGTAACTTTGCGAGCTTTAAATACTTTAGTTTTTTTTTAATATTATTTTTCTTTGATATATAAACTTTTTGGGGTGTTTCGGCTTTTTTCTATACTAATAATAACGTTGTATATGGATTATTATATTGTTAGCCGAAATGCCGTATTCACGGCGAGTCGATTATAGTTCCTTAGCTTGCTACGCGAGACGGCTGCAAAGTGACATTTCTAGGTTTTGATAGCGTTAAAAAAACCGATAGTCTAACGATGGTGAAAAGAAATCAATTTTATCTTTAATCTAAATACCTATTCTGTTTTGACTGGTCTAAGTTGGCCCCGCACTAGCGCAATCTCCTCGCATGGGACATCACTAAGAGCGTCGCGAAGATGATAGCGGATTAAAGTGAACTAGTGTTAAGAGAATAATATTGTAGAGAAGTATATTACAGTGGATTTTAACAAATTGAATCTCTATTCAAATAACACTACTTTCGACAACGACAATACTTTAACAATAAAATATACCACGTTAGGAATACCTACCTTTCCAGACAGTATCTCCAAAATTCTCATCTGAGGGTTAATTTTCTCCAACGCCTTAAAGATCTCCTCATCGCCCTCAGCGTTCCAATAAGATATTTCGTTCCCAAATATCTTCACGCCCAACTCTGCCAAGGGAAAACGGTGCTTTTAGAGGCTTCGTTCTTGTAGTTAAGATCGTCGATTTTCTCTCGCACGCCATCCGCTTCGTCGGTCGATCGTACGACGCGCAGGTTGTTGACTTTTTCGACGATTTTGTTCTTGTTTAGCGGGGCGTTGGTGCCGAAGAAGTGCTCGAAGTAGCGTTCAAAGCCTTCCGCACGGGCTTTCATCTGAAAATTGTATTATTTTGTAACGGAAATATATAATTTTATCTAATTAATTTCTCATCACCATCGTCATTATCATCAGCCCGGAGACGTCCACAGCTGAAAAAAGGCCTCTTGCGCCCAGTTGCGGGTTGATGGATTCATACATATTGAATTTTTCTTTGGACGTATCCAGGTTTTCTCACCATGTTTTCTTCTAAGCTAGTGGTATATTTTTTTTACATAAACTTCAAAGAGCTCATAGGCAAGGGGCCATTTTGAATCCAACGATTCTATATCGAGCTCACCCCGCCCGTGACTTTCACGATGATGATGATGATGAAATCGACCATCATCATCAGCCCAGAGACGTCCACAGCTGAACAAAGGCCTCTCCCTTAGTCCGCCACACTGTACGACAACCTGCCATTTGCATCCACCGGTTGTCCGCGACTTTAATAATGTCGTCTGACAATGACAGCTACGTCTGGTCAGCGCAAGGTCAGCGCCATCTACAACGAGCTTTTTTTTTTTATTGCCTGTCAGAAAATCAAATACAAAATACAAATACAAATAATTTATTGATAACACCAAAGTTACACGTCAAATTTCATTAAGTAAGTCAAAAATAATAATTACTTAGGTAATAAAATGAAATAATAATTATAAAAATACGTCAATAATCTCTTATTTTAAAATAAGCTTCAATGTCATAAAACAAATTCTCTTGTAACCACGCTCTGAGCTTAGATTTGAAGCACCCGGTGGAAGGAGCATCCCGAATGGAAGCTGGTATAACGGTTGTAGATCGCGGGCCCCCAGAATATACACTGACCTCTCCGACTTGACGAGACGGTGCGACGGGGTGATCAGTTGGTCTTTCTTTTTATTACTTCGTAAATCTAAAGTGCTGTGAACGCCCCTACGTTGGAACGTTTCTAGGTTTACATGGGTGAATAGGGCTATCTGGTAAATAAACTCACACGGCAAGGGCAGTATCTGAAGTTCCCTAAATAGCTCTACGCATGAGACGTCGTTCTGAACCCCGCATATAGCACGTATGGCTCGTTTCTGCATTACAAAGACTCTGTTCCGATCGGCAGCGCGGCCCCACAGCTCCAACCCGTACGTGATGTTACTGTGGACGGTCGCGAAGTAGCAGTTCAATCTTCGTAGCAATAGCAGCTTCGTAGAAGTAGCAATCTTCCATTAGCTGTTGTTGTTAGTACTGGCCATCGCTCAGCGAACTACTTCTTTTTCCTGGATTCCGATCATTTGAAAGCCATAGCTATTAGCTACTGTATAAGATATGTATTTACATACTAATTGAAGATAGTTAGATAGAAGGAGACCACTAAGATGAAAAAAACGCAGATAAATAATAAGTAGCAAGTACGTTTAACTTACTTCGAAGATGTTAATGGACTCGCCGAACATGTCGACCGTCAGGTTGAGCGACAGAGAGCGCGGTATGTACGAGTCAGGAGAGAACACTACGTTCGCTTCGTAATTGCCACCTGGAAAATAAAGGAGAAATTAAATCACATATCAACTGCCAGAAGACGTCCTGGACGAAGGTTGCCATAATCCACAAGCTTGGCAGGCGGCTTGGGGATCGCAGAATGCTCACTACCGTTAACCGAGAGGACGCTACTGCCGTTCCTCGGGTGATTCTGGATTCACTTTTAGGACATACCCAGGGCCTAATTAAAAATACAGTAATTTCTCGAGGCTTTAGAGCGGGCCAAAGAGTGTTGTTGGTGGGTTGCGTCGTCGCAACGCAGTCATTTCGACATACGGAACGGAGTGCCACACGAGTATTGCGTCGTCGCAACGCAACGCTGCCGGCACTGCGGCGTCGCAGCGTTCCAGCCATTCCAGCAGCTTTATGATGGATGCTCCTGATTATCATAGTGACCGTGCGCGAGCTCCGAGGGCGTATGGCGCCAGTATGGGAACGTACCCATTCTAAGTGACCCATTTTTTACAATATTTTACCCCCCTCGGTGACCACCAGTAGTATATGCCTAGAACCTCCTTCCGTTAAGTCACGTAGTAATTCATTTTGCAAACAGAATACATAAGGGTGCATGTCAGTCTTGGAACGCTTCTATAGCATAAACAGAATACTGCGATGCGGTACGTTTCCGCTCCGACATTCCGACGCATCTACTCTGCCCGTTTCATCTCCTAGCTTTCCTTGTCCGATGCGCGCGCGCTGAGTCGTCGTACGACGTCGCATACCATCTATATTTGTATGAAATACGACGGAGCGTCAACGTCGTCGCTACGCAGCGCAACGGAGCAGTCTCACTCCGCTCTTAGTCAACAGATCTAAAGTTACTAAAAATATAGCAGTCGTTTTAATTTTAGTCGAATAAACTAGTAGTTTTCAGCGAACTGAGACCTCGCGATCCCCACATCTTCCAAACCCCTTGACCAATTTTGCTCATATTCAAACTTGATAATTGTATTTGCACGAACTACTTGCTTACAATATTTCATAAAGATCGGATCAACGGTTCGCAAGTTATCGTCGAACAAATAATGCATACAAACATATATACAATAGCCAATCTGCCCCAGTAGACTATCGCTTCGCTTCGGTAAAAAAAAAACAATAAAGAAGGAAGACCAGCGCCGGTTGGTTACAACCGGCATCATGCTGAGCTGGAGCTGGAGCCGTTTTGTGGCAAAGAAACTAGCATCTATGTTGTATGTATGTGTGCTATGTTTTTTTTTGCAAATTAAGTATTGTCTATTTAAAAAAAAACTTACCTGCGTTATATTGATCAAAGAACACGCCCTGTTCGTAATTTCGGGAAAACATCCGAAAATCGGGACTGTCTTCCAACTGCGGCATCGTGTTCCCCGAGAGAAGGCCTTGGATTTCCACCCGGGACGGGAGTGACGACTCGCCTAGGTTCTTTAGATGGCTCCATACAAACGTCGCCGCTGAAATTGAACCTTATTGAGTTAAGACATATAACATACTACAGGTCGCCCGCAACTTCGTCCGCGTGCGGTTTTAGCCCTCCCCCCCAACTCTATCGACCCCCCCCCCCCCCCCAATGAATGAACTACTCAAATATCAATTTTCATCACTATAACTTCAAAAACAAAGAACTTTCCATACAACATTCCACCCCTTTCGCCTTAAAACGTCCCTGTCGCCTTAAAACGTCCAACAAACCAAAAAAAAGGACTTTCATAAAAACTTCCGCCACTCCCGAATTTGGGGGTCGAATTTCGAAAAATCCTTTCGTAGTCCTTACTTATTACACCCCTCCGCATCGAGACAAATACACCCTCCAAATTTCAAGTCTGTACGACCAGCGGTTTGGGCTGTGCGTTGTCTGTCTGTCAGTCAGTCAGTCAGTCACTCAGGACAGAGCCTTTTATTATATTAGATAAAAATAGTACTAATTACTATAGGTTGGCAAAACGTCTCGAATCGGAAACGGATTGACCTAGTTCATAAACTTTCTAAAAAACTGCTATAAATTAAATTAAATTATGTATATGAGTCTTTGATACTTGATGAATAAATGATTATAATTATTATTATAAAGGAAGTATGGGAAATTTGTACCACTAGGCCACTTGCGTATGGGAAAAGTCTTAAGCCTTTAAATGTTTACCTTGATTAACAGTCTCGTGCCTTAGCGAGTGGAATATCTCCCTGATAGTCTTCAAGTCTGGACACCTCATCACTTGGAGATACGACGCTATTCGGACTTCTATGTCCACTAAGTCTGCGCGATAAGTCTCTAGGAAATATTCGCTGGAAATAAAATTTAAATTGTTTTTATCTGCTTTTTTTCTGCAAATGTACAATACAATAAAATACGAGACTAGCGAGATGTTCGCCTGGAATACAAGGTGTTCCATACTGGTCTTTGTTAGACTAGGGTGTATTTAGGGTGTCTAAAAATCTGATATACATTACCGTGTCTCAACGCAAGGCGTTCTCCTAAACGCATCGATGGCCGCCAGTCTAATCGGAACAGGGACCAAACTGTCGCCTATAAGGTTCAAAAGTACGTCCGAAAACTGCTCTTTGAAACCACCGATGTTACCGAGCGCTTTGATCGCTATCATTACCTGAAAAGTAAGATAAGTGAATTTCTAGAAGAAAAAATAAAAACCTAATGCAAAATTTGACTTTGCTGCCCGAAAATTTGACTTTGGACTGACTGAAAATTTGACTCAAGACTGCTTGAAATTTTGACATTGGACAGCCTAAATTTTTGTTGTTTTGAACTTTTTGACTGCCTGAATAATTGGCTCTGTTAGAATTAAGTTAGTTAAGTCAGTCGCTGGCCACCACTCTTGTGAATATACCAATAAACCATCGTAATAAATCTATTCACTATTTCATTTATTATATCCCATACTAGGCAGTCAGATTAGATAAACATACAAGAACGTACAGTCTCTCGACTGTTTGAAACTTGACTTCGGCCTGCCTAAAATTTGACTACTTGAAAATTTTGTTGGTAGTGGCTCTGCCTTATGAGCTGTAGGTACGGGTGCGGGTTCGAGTCCTGAATATAGATTGTCGACGAATATATACGTTCGTTCTGTGTCTGGGAGTTTTAAATAATTATATAATGTTTATTATGTATTTACAAATGTATATAAGTATTCTGTCTATTATCTGGTTCCCATAGTACAAGATTTACTTAGTTTGAGAGAAATTTACATCTGTATTACAAATAAAATTATTCAAAACTGTCAAGCTGTTTGTGTACTTATGTATTTATAATTATGTAAGTACACAATTACAAAAATACAACAATAACAAACAACAACACACACACACAACAACAAACAAATAACAACATACAACACAAACAAACAACAACAAAACAATTACAATTTACATAAGTTAATATTTTTGCAAAACACCACCTACTTTTAGAACAGTTGGCCCAAAACATAAACAAATTAATGTAAATGTAACTTACATTTTGTCTATCCTCTCTGGTTTTGATTAATCCTTTCTGCGCTATACTCGTAACTGTTGCTTCGAATATTTCTAGAATATTCTTCGGAGTTTCTTCTTCACAGCATTCTCTTACTACAAACATGAAGTGTTATTTTGACATAGCGTCAGCGTAGCGGCACAAGACATGCTATTTTCAGCTTACATACAATACATTTGAGTTCATTTCGTTAAACAAGACTGACAATAAACAATTTATACGAGACAATACAATAACACTTTATTGACACCATAGAAAGGACAATTCAAACATAATACACTAAAGATAGGCACAAGACATGCTATTTTCAACTTACATACAATAACAATTGAGTTCATTTCGTTAAACAAGACTGACAATAAACAATTTGTACATATACAATACAATAACACTTTATTGACACCATAGAAAGGACATTTCAAACATATACACTACAAATAGGCACAAAAGGCAGTCTTATCGCTAAAAGCGATCTCTTCCAGACAACCCTCGGATGACAAGGAAAAGTTAAAATGTGAAATAGGGACGGTGGTAGTGCAATAAATAAATTGTGATGAATGAATGAAAAAACACACTACATATTTTTAGTTTAACAAGACAAAATTCATTCTTGTTCCAATATAGATAAGTAATATTTTCAAATGTGTCACTTACGAGTTTTCCCGCTGTGTTTGCAATATGAATGTACCATCGATGAGACAGTAAAACTGATCACTTTGTCGTTCTTCTGGATACGAAGCAGTTCAAGCATGCTGTCTAACTTCGCTATCTTTGGCCTGGCAATGAAACGTTATAAGTTAACACTAGAATAGGGTAGATGACTGATGTATAAATCGTTGAAACTAAAGGTTATTTGACTCTATTGAAAATATGCTACAAATTGACATAATCCTAATAAATTGCAGCGTAAAAAAGCATATCTATCTATTTTTAGACTAAAATAAGTATATTTTCTGCAAAAAAAAACGAAAATTAAAATGTATTTATTTTGAAGTTTGGTCACGTGATGCAAAAAACTCTGATTGGAGGCAAGTTTTGTGACGTCACACCGAAGCAAACAACAAGTTTTTAAGTGCATTTTCATCACGATTAGAGTGAAATTGAGTGAAATAAAGCTATTTTCAAGAGAGTTACTACAGATATTTCTTACATAAACCCCTTCTTTTACTAGATCTATGCCTTGATCGCTTTCTTTCGCTAGTTGTATAATTTGGTGTGACGTCAGATATGTCACGTGATCCAAATCGCGTTATGGCGCGTTTTTTTCTCATTCAAACTTTCACATCGATTTTTACCGAAAATACGTCTGATCTCAAGGAAATATATTAATGTGGCGTGCATTAAATATAGTAAGAAATGATTTAAAAAAAAATCCCAATAGTAGTCAAATCTTAGGGTATTTGACTACTATTGGGAAATTATTTAGTTTAAGTAAGTATAATATGTTTATTGAAAAAAATATTAAATCGGTTATTAATGTTCTGATATATACGCGTTTAAAGTTTTTGGTAGAGAAAACTCTGTTCCTTTCCCACAAAACAAAAAATGACGTCACGCCTCTGTGCGCCATACTTGTCAGAATAGAATTTATATGGCGTACAGAGAAGTGACGTCATAATCTTCTCTCTATCTAGCATGATATTAAAATGCTTATTTTTGATCAGATTTTCATTGTTTTCATTAATCAGCTATATTTATGGGTCACATTATAAAAGGACAATTAAAAAAAACCTGTCATCTAGCCTATTAGGTTAGCATAATAAAATAAAATAAATGTTAGTTTTAAGAACTACTTGTATTTACGTCAACCTTATTTAGTTTTCAAATAAACGTTATTATTGTTATTATTATAATCAACCTTTTTAATAGGCCACTGTTGAACAAAGGCCTCCCCCTTAGACCGCCACACTGTACGGCAACCTAAAAAGAGCTCATTGTTTCGGGCCCGGGATTTGAACAAGCGACCTCACGATTTAAGTCAAATATACAATGTGGTCGATTCTGAGTCTTAGTTGACAGTTCTAAACTAATTAAAATATTGCTGTCACTTTTTTACTAGGCATGTTAGCTAAGGACAGCAATACTTTAGTTCTGTCAACTTAAACCTTCAGAATTGACCACATTGTGTAACAAAAAGGTTCAACAATACGAAAGGGCATGTATGTACTTATCATTATAAACAACTTTTAGTATGTCGCCAACCCTGAAATCGCGAATATAAAATCAGCTATTCCATACAAAAAGTTTATAAGAAAGACGTACCTAATTAAAAAAATTGTGATTACAAACAAACAAAAAATCGTTTGTTTGTATGCTACTCCGCCAATTATGAATCTTTTTTTGTTTGGTAGGTGATGCTTCAGAGGTGGTCCCATATACATTTTAACGAAATCGGTTACATATTTACGTTTTTAAATCAAAATAACTGGAAAATACGAAGATGTCATCCAGGTAATAGAAATTGAAGTAGGTTGTTTTTTATAAAAACAGGTTGGGAAATTTGACATTTAAGGCAGATACTTCTATAGCTTAATTGGCAAAGCAGTTGGGACGGAAACCCATAGCGACTGCTCGTATGCAGGTTCGAGTCCAGCCGGAGGTCATAATTTATCTTCCTGTTTAAGCTTTAAAATCTTAAGCTTAAAATTATTCTTACCTAGGTATCATAGCGATAGACATTAGCCACTCATGTCTAGTTTCCTTGTCGACCGCATTCCGTATCAGCATGTCCTTTATCAGTTCTACAGATCCCACGCTCGCTATGTAAGGGAGAGCGTCCATAATGTGTTTGCTGAAATAAAACAACCAATCACAAGCTTGTAATGTAGCCAATCAGAGACTTTTGATATATAATTATAGATAGATAGAAACTATTGTGCACACCAAAAAAAAGACAATAGAAAAATATACAAGAACCTTATGAGTTAGTGCCACAATTAGCGGCCTTATCGCTAAAAGCGATCTCTTCCAGGCATTATGGTATTGTTAGTAAATTCGTTTGGGATAAGTGGAAAGCCAGAGTAAATGAGCCGCCTGAAGGCATCTGACATTGCTTGCCCATTGCTGTCATAGAACAATCGGCACCGACAATTTAATGTATCACCCGACCCATGGTAGTGCTCAGTTGGAAATTATGATTCACTGTCTGTCACCTCAGGCCCGGATCTAGGGAGGGCAAGGCATACCGGGGCAAAACTTCTGTAGCTTAATTGGCAAAGCAGTTGGGACGGAAACCCAGAGATTGCTCGTATGCAGGTTCAAGTCCTGCCAGAGGTCATCAAATTTTCTAACTGTGGAAACACTTCATATAAAATATTCAACAATATAGCCAATGCGACATCTCTCGTTAGGCCTTGGCACCTGTAACGGTTCCGGCGTGGGTAAATATTTGTGTAACAAAAATGTACAGATGGCGCCATCAACGCTTTAGTTGATAGCTTAAACGGTTTGAGAATCGTGACGTGTAAACTCTTCATATAAAGTATTCAATGATAGAATATTTAAAAAGATACTTACACGGCTCTATCGCATATGCCAGGCGCTCGGGTGAGTAGCTGAGACAAGGCCGGGTAGTGCAGGGGCCTCGCGGAGCGCACCAGGCGGCCCCACAGGCCCACCGTAGAACTGCTGTCCATGTACTCGTCTACGTTCGACCGGCTGGTCTCCGAGTAGTCTTTTACCCTGGGAAAAGATTATTTATTTATAAGAACATAATAATTTAATAATAATAATAGCTTATCGTTCAAAGGACCTGGTTATGTCCTAAAACTGCAACCGGAACCACCGGAGGGCGGGCAGCAGCGCCTTCTCCGTTAACGGTGGTGAACATTCTGCGATCGTCAAGCCGCCTGCCAAGCGGGATTATGGCAACACCTCCCTTTAAGGAGGAGGGCTTCGTCCAGCAGTGGACGTTTTCTGGCTGATAGGTAGGTGAGGTTCAAAAGACACTTAAATTTAAACCATACCAAAAAACAACAGAAAATAGATAATTTAAATAAAACTTAATAGTTGACATTGACATGAAAATATAACAAGAAATTAAATAAAAATATTTATTTTTTAAATAAACATAAAAATCAAGACAATTTTATAAAGCCGACAAATTGTTTAAAAAATAAAACTTAGTGAAACTCGGGATGACGCAAGAAGGAAGGAGTAACGGTACTCCATACATCCAAATCAGTTCAGGCATTTATTATTTAGACGTTAAGGCGGAATTAAAAAACTCTCACATAATATGTATAAATATACATTATAGAATGTGTAACAACATGCTTTGACAATACTGAACGGTATATGTATGTCATCATTGTGAACAATTTTTACTATGGAGCCAAACCTGAAAAATCGCGAAATAAAACCGGTATTCCATACATTTTGTACAAGGTCAACGAACTTTTTGTATGAAACAGCTGATTAACTGAGAGGACGCTGCTGCCCGTCCTGGATGGTGGTGGGAGATGCTTCTGGATGCAGTTTTAGGAATATTGTTTGGCCTATGGCTTGTTGTTGTAGACATGTAGTTAGATCTTCGAAACAAAAATGGACCAAAGAGTTCATATCTTGGTAGCCCAGAGATGGGAAGAGATCAAGGGGACGACCACAGAGAAGGTGGGAAGACGACCTACCAAAAGGGTGGCGCAGAATAGGCAGAGATAAAGAGGAGGCCTATGTCCAGGGAGGACAACCTGATGGCGAAACTGGTGCTGGTGTTACAGATTAATTCAAAATTCATTCAAATTCAAATAATGTATTTTCAGACTTAGACCATAATAAGATTCACATTAAAACATTATATAAAATACATGATGTCAGTGAGTCAAAATAATAATAATCATTAGCAGAGCATGTCCGGAATAAATTTCGTCAAATAATACTTATCCCTAAATCAAAATAGTTTATAAATTATACATTAAAAAAAAAACATTTTGAGGCTCACTTTACTACCTACCAAAGTCTTCTTCTTAATAAAACAATTAATAATGTATAATATAAATTAGTACCTAAATACTGTAGTAGTTAGTAATAATGTCAGTGATTAAAGGAAATTTTTATTTATTTATTTAAGACTTGTTGTTTACAAAGAAAACGTAAGAACTCACATGCAGAGCAGTTTGAGCACTTCCCTCGCCGACTTGAGTCCGCCAGTATCGTCTCCCAAATAGCGCGTGTGGTAGTGGAGCAGGTTGGAGCGTTTTGTTATCGCCGTCCACGCTGAAATTGAAGGCGATGCGGTTAACAGTTGTATAAAGTGCATCAGGATACTTTGCACCTTCTTAACGTCAGGCGAGATGGCAATCAAACAAAATAAGTTTTTGATGCATTTCTATAGCTTGGCGAAAACGCCTTGAAACGTATTTTTTTACTTTCCTGGTAACATCACGCCACTGTGAATTATTACGTCAGTCCTCCTCTAACGGGGCCTCTGGCTAGAAAGTAGGTGGGTGGGGGTCGGTGGGATCTGCCTCTGTCATACTTTGGTCGTACTATGGGGTTGCTAGTTTTTAGAACTATTTGCGATACTGGCTTGCCTATTGATTTCAACTCTTTTTTGATATGTTATTTATGAGTCTTGTCATTCTACTGCGTGATTGTTCGCGATAGATGATGAACATTATATATTCGAGGCTACGATCAATTTGGGTTTATTTTCAACATTTTCGGTCTATTGTAGTGAAAATGATAAGATTTACTAAACATTCCAAAAAAATTACCATAACGTTTTGTGTGCGGTAAAAATAGTAGGGAGTTAGGTCAGAGTGTTGCGAGACGAAATAGGACAGAAAAAAATTGGACAAAGGAATGCGAAGCGAAATAAGGCGGGACAAATTCTGGTAAAAGAGATGGGGCGCTCTATAGGGCAGTATAAAATATAGTCAAAGCGCTGCGATGTGTGATATGGCAGTACAAAATCTAGCCAAAGCGCTGCGATGTGAGATAGGGTAATACAAAATCTACTCAAAGCGCTGCGATGTGAGATATGGCAGTACAAAATCTACTCAAAGCGCTGCGATGTGAGATAGGGTAATACAAAATCTACTCAAAGCGCTGCGATGTGAGATAGGGCAGTACAAAATCTAGCCAAAGCGCTGCGATGTGAGATATGGCAGTACAAAATCTACTCAAAGCGCTGCGATGTGAGATAGGGTAGTACACAATCTACTCAAACCGCTGCGATGTGAGATATGGCAGTACAAAATCTACTCAAAGCGCTGCGATGTGAGATAGGGTAATACAAAATCTACTCAAAGCGCTGCGATGTGAGATATGGCAGTACAAAATCTACTCAAAGCGCTGCGATGTGAGATAGGGTAATACAAAATCTACTCAAAGCGCTGCGATGTGAGATAGGGCAGTACAAAATCTAGCCAAAGCGCTGCGATGTGAGATATGGCAGTACAAAATCTACTCAAAGCGCTGCGATGTGAGATAGGGTAGTACACAATCTAGCCAAAGCGCTGCGATGTGAGATATGGCAGTACAAAATCTAGCCAAAGCGCTGCGATGTGAGATATGGCAGTACAAAATCTACTCAAAGCGCTGCGATGTGAGATAGAGTAATACAAATCTACTCAAAGCGCTGCGATGTGAGATAGGGCAGTACAAAATCTAGCCAAAGCGCTGCGATGTGAGATATGGCAGTACAAAATCTACTCAAAGCGCTGCGATGTGAGATAGGGTAGTACACAATCTACTCAAAGCGCTGCGATGTGAGATAGGGCAGTACAAAATCTACTCAAAGCGCTGCGATGTGAGATAGGGTAGTACAAAATATACTCAAAGCGCTGCGATGTGAGATAGGGTAGTACAAAATCTACTCAAAGCGCTGCGATGCGAGATAGGGCAGTACAAAATCTAGCCAAAGCGCTGCGATGTGAGATATGGCAGTACAAAATCTACTCAAAGCGCTGTGATGTGAGATAGGGTAGTACACAACTACTCAAAGCGCTGCGATGTGAGATAGGGCAGTACAAAATCTAGCCAAAGCGCTGCGATGTGAGATATGGCAGTACAAAATCTACTCAAAGCGCTGCGATGTGAGATAGGGTAATACAAAATCTACTCAAAGCGCTGCGATGTGAGATAGGGCAGTACAAAATCTAGCCAAAGCGCTGCGATGTGAGATATGGCAGTACAAAATCTACTCAAAGCGCTGCGATGTGAGATAGGGTAGTACACAATCTACTCAAAGCGCTGCGATGTGAG
This sequence comes from Erannis defoliaria, assembly GCA_905404285.2. Lineage (NCBI taxonomy): Eukaryota > Metazoa > Arthropoda > Insecta > Lepidoptera > Geometridae > Erannis > Erannis defoliaria. Next base: position 6,658,571 of record FR990090.1, read on the forward strand.
ATATGGCAGTACAAAATCTAGCCAAAGCGCTGCGATGTGAGATATGGCAGTACAAAATCTACTCAAAGCGCTGCGATGTGAGATAGGGTAGTACACAATCTACTCAAAGCGCTGCGATGTGAGATAGGGCAGTACAAAATCTAGCCAAAGCGCTGAGATGTGAGATATGGCAGTACAAAATCTACTCAAAGCGCTGCGATGTGAGATAGAGTAATACAAATCTACTCAAAGCGCTGCGATGTGAGATAGGGCAGTACAAAATCTAGCCAAAGCGCTGCGATGTGAGATATGGCAGTACAAAATCTACTCAAAGCGCTGCGATGTGAGATAGGGTAGTACACAATCTACTCAAAGCGCTGCGATGTGAGATAGGGCAGTACAAAATCTACTCAAAGCGCTGCGATGTGAGATAGGGTAGTACAAAATATACTCAAAGCGCTGCGATGTGAGATAGGGTAGTACAAAATCTACTCAAAGCGCTGCGATGCGAGATAGGGCAGTACAAAATTTAGCCAAAGCACTGCGATGTGAGATAGGGCAGTACACAATTTAGTCAAAGCACTGCGATGCGAGACAGGGCAGTACAAAATTTAGTCAAAGCACTGCGATATGAGATAGGGCAGTACAAAATCTAGTCAAAGCGCTGCGAGGTGAGATAGGGTAGTAGAAAATCTACTCAAAGCGCTGCCATGCGAAATAGGGCAGTACAAAATTTTGTAAAAGCACTGCGATGTGAGATAGGGCAGTACAAAATTTAGTCAAAGCACTGCGATGTGAGATAGGGCAGTACAAAATCTACTCAAAGCGCTGCGATGCGAGATAGGGCAGTACAAAATTTAGTCAAAGCACTGCGATGTGAGATAGGGCAGTACAAAATCAAGTCAAAGCACTGCGATGTGAGATAGGGCAGTACAAAATCTACTCAAAGCGCTGCGATGAGAGATAGGGCAGTACAAAATCTATTCAAAGGATGCAAGTTAGGTAATTGAACGGCCTTGTAACACACAGTTGACAGCTGTTTGGGTCGGCAGATGTACCAGTCTTGACTTATCTACTCAAAGGATCTTTCTATTTTATTTATGACGAATGTAGGTTCGGAATCCTTTGCTGACTACTTTTACATCATGTACTCAATACCCGATGACCTTTCACACTTAGAATAGAAATGATATAAGATTTAAAAAGCCTCACCTTTAGGCTCAGACTCAATAACTTCACTATCAGTCTTGTTAAGCTCATTAACGAGCACCAAGTCCTGGACCACTGTGGTGACGGCGCCCGAGGAGTTCTTCCCGGAGAACGGGAGGAACAGATGGCGCTCGCGGCAGTTCACCGCCTTGTAGACGTGGTGGTCGACGGTTATTCGGCATTTGCTCTCCGATTTAAGTACTGGCCACGTTTGGAATTTCTGAAAACATTGTTTAGTCAATGGCAGCGCTAGGCGGTAAAACCTGCTACTCTATTAACAGGACTTTTTTTCAGGATAGAAACTGTGAGATTTTTTGTGTGGAATCCGTTTTGTGTTTGTGTAAATAAAGATTTGACATCTAATGTCCCAGGGTGACAAGCGCAGTGCGGTGCAGGATTTTGTATCGCAAGTTTAGCATTCTGGCACTGTTAATGATGGGCAGGCGTGATGCTCACCACCAGGCGAACGACTCGCCCGGCTCGCCACACCATTGAATAAAAAAAAACTACTTGAAAATTCTATCCAAGTAACTAAAGTCCGGCCGCTGAGAGACGCAAACGCATTCTCTCAAACGCAACTCAAGCTGCCAAACGCATTCTCTCAGTGGCCGGACTTCAAGTACTCAGTACTCACACTTTGAAAGTCATATCTGACAGTTTGCAGTATAGACATGTATTTATATCTGTTTGTGCACTGCGTGAGGTCTCGGGTCTTCACTAGGACGAGGCTGGTGTTCTCCTGACCGCGCACTATGTAGTCCACGTTGCATGTCCCGTGGATATCTTGCTGGAAGGAGATATAACAGCGCGGTTAGTACACAGAAACAGTTTGATGCTAGGAGTTTAAGCACCCGTTTGTTGTTTGGTGAAGCGCATTCTGAATATACTCATTTTATGGCGTGACGATAACCTCAGTACCACCGGAGGGTGGTAACACTCTTGCGATCCCCAAGCCGCCTGGGGATTATGGCAACCCCTCCCTAGTAAGGGGGAGGCTTTCGCCCAGTAGCAGACGTCTTATGGCTGGCGCTGAATACCCTCAGTAGAAAACAAGCATAATATGACGTATGATACTACAAAGGCGCTTAACTGAGTATTCTGCGGTACAAATTTTGCGGTTCCTGCGATATTGGAGAGTGCGAGAGAGGTGGCATGTAACGTAACAGAACTCTCTATAAAGCAGCCTGTCCAAATAACATGTGTTGATGACAGCGATATTGACACCCGACCGAAGACACGCTTCATTCGCACATAATCTATGACGTAACGTATGCGCTGCCCGAGTGGTGTTTCCCGATAATTATAATCTGGGTGTCTTCAAGTCGCGAGTGAATCGGTTTCTTCTAGGCAAGCGTGCTCCATCGCAACTACAGCGCAGCAGGTTATTGGCAACATCTATCAGTGCTCTACTCTCAACACGTCAAAGCCAAGCAATTGTCAGGATATATCAGGATATACCGATTATATTTGTGAGTTTTTTTAAAGTAATTTATCTCATACGCTGGAGAGGGGGCGCCACTATCAAGTTACTGCCCCAGTTCGAAAAACTCTTAGATCCGGGGCTGTCCATCGTAGACTGCATCTTCGTTTAACATCAGAAGAGATAAAATAATAACGAAAACTCACCCCTCCCACGCCACTCCATTACCGCAGAAACCTACTTAGTTAAGCGCCTATGCCTGTAATAAAATTATTGTACTGCAAAGTACAGTGACTATGGGAACTTTAGTTAGTTACCTCAACCCCTTTGAAGTTGATGTCGAATCTCTTCATGCTGTTCTGGAAGAGGGCCAGTATGGCCCTCTTATAGTTGAGCACCCAGTCCTCTTCCTCCGCGTGAGGGCATATTTCCTGTATGACTCCATCGTGGAACGCGAATCTGAGGACGAAATGTTCCACATGTTTGGATTCTGATGTACAATAAACTTTCTTGATACGCCCACCCACTAAGGGTTATTGGGCTGTATTCCAAAAAGCTGGCCTAGTTCGGGTTGGGAGACTCACATAAGCCATCAAATTTCCAGGAGAATAAATTCAACGTGAAAGAAAATGCCCTTCATCCACATTCGTAACTAAACTAGCTGTTTCATAACTATGTTTTTAAAGCTTAAACAGGAAGAAAAATTATGACCTCCGGCAGGACTCGAACCTGCATACGAGCAGTCTCTATGGGTTTCCGTCCCAACTGCTTTGCCAATTAAGCTAACTAGTATAACTAGTATACACTAGTACTAGTACTAGTATAGCTATAACTAGTTATTAAACAAGATTTATTTTTCCATTTTCATAATTTTCATAACCAGCTACGATTTTTTTTTCTGTTTACATAACCAGTTAATAAAATTGCTTTTCCCCCTGAGACCTGAGTATGTCGTTAAACTGCATCCAGAACCACCAGAGGATGGGCAGCAGCATCCTCTTAGTTAACGGTGGTGAGCATTCTGCAATCCCCAAGCCGCCTGCCAAGCATGGGGATTATGGGAACTCCTGACAGTCTTCGTCCAGCTGTGGACGTCTTCCAGCTGTCGATGTGTTTTTCCATTTTCATAATTTTTCTTAGATAACTGTGTATGACTTTACTGACCCCTTGACAGTCTGTGAATTACGATTGAATTTCTTCTCATACAAATTTGGTAGCTCTCGTGGCGTAGCTGGACTTGTGTAAGTAGTCTATAATGTACAACATGATATTTGCCGACACGATAATGTACGGCATAATAATGCACAGCATGATAATTGGTGTACATGTACATCGAATATCATGCTGTACAATCCGTGTCGTACAATACTGGCCGTCCATTATCGGCTCGTGTCTATAAAGTACGGCCCTATATTGTACAGCCAATAACCCGAGTACATTTCTCAAATTGACATTTAAAAAAATTACCTGAACCTAACTGCTATACAAATAAGGAATTCATGTACTTGTACATCAAATATCAGTCTGTACAAAATCAGGGTGTGCGTTATTGAGCCAAGCCGATAATGTACGGCATGATATTGCACAACATGATATTCGATGTACATGTACATTGTACACCAATTATCATGCTGTACATTATTATGCCGTACAATATCATGCCGTACATTATCTGTGTCGTACATTATTGCCTCCCTAAGTAGTTACCTAAGATCGTTAACGGTGACTGCATGGACAAACTTTTCAGCTCGTTCCACCGGGTAGTTCTCATCTTGATCTGTTAGAGTCACATGGTCGAGGTTGAGAAGACCTTCGCAGGGTGTTATGAATTGTATTGATACCTGAAACAAAACAACTTGACTTTTTTTTCAAACGGCCTGTCTATGTATGATTGTGCGTATATGTAACATACTAGAGGTCGCCCGCGACTTCGTCCGCGTACGGAAGAAATTCGGCTCGCTCTACCAACTCTACCAACTCCCCAAACCCCCTCGACTATTTTTCCATGCCACAACATATCAATTAATTAACATGATTTTTGACATGGCCAGGCTGACAGTGCCTGCCCGGGCTGGCCCGTGACAGTAACATAATACTTCCTACTTATCCTAGTACAGGTTGTGACACTAGAGTGAAAATTTGGGATGCGGCTCCTCGAGTATAGGCCATCTTGATGATTAAAAGTTTGTTGATACCCTTTAAATTATTATAGATTAAATATGATGTAAAGTCATCAGTGCTAAGGTGTCATAGGAACTGCTAATCACGTTGCACTAATCGTTGTTCACGTTGCAGTGTTCTGTATTTTGCATCGATATTAGAAACGGCTGATATTGTAGTAAAGAAATGTAAAACCAGTGCGGTCTACATACCTGTGACTTGACATCAAGAGTGGACCGATTGTTGCTAGACCCAGCGAAGTAAGTCTCAACGTTGATTTTGTATTCATATTGGTATTTCACGTCCGACAGGTACTTGAACTTTTCTGACGCTGAATATGATAAAAGCACAATAATGTATTTTTTTTAATTATGGTAAATTGCTTTTGACTTAAAACAAATTAAAAAATAATTATGTGTAACTTACGTGCACAAGACGGCGGTCCGCAAATGTAAGGATCTTTGAGAGAATCTGTAACATATAAAAGATGAAGTGTAAAGAGTTTGAGAGTTCAATTATTAAATTTCCTATTTTCATTCATTTATTTATGATAGTTATTTTATAAATTTTTGACTTCGTTCCGGTGTTTTTATTTTCTTTGTTTACAAACAAAACCAGCATAATTTTTTCTCGACTTTGACACTGATTTTATGTGACATTGACAGCTTTTTTTTTTGTTTGTTAATTATTGGCATCGCACGTGGTGCATTCTGCCATTATCAAGTTTATGAATTTTCAAGTTTTTATATTAAAATCAAGTCAAATATGTCATGAAATCAACACGAAATTAGTCATAGTCGAGTCCAAGTCATGCCCTAGTAAAGTTGTGGCGACTTTACTATGAGCTTATACGGAGTTTTGAAAACAACACGAATAGACATGTTTCACCACATTATATCACTTGCCCACAATCGTGCATGTAATTCAACACTCAATAAATAAAACATTTTCAATCATTAAATCGCGAAAAAACACAAGTTTCAGAAAAGTTATAGTTCAAGTTATATAAAATAAAATCGCCGTCGTTTATATATTATTACCTTGTATTGTTTTTGTTTGTTTCTAGTTATATTTGTTTGTTTAAGCGTACCCTGCCGTTGCGTGGGGGACGTCACCAACGGTTCCAACGGAAGACCAGCGCTGGCTGTTCGCAGCCAGCATTATGCTGAGTTGGAACCGGTTTGTGGCGAAAAACTATTTTATACTGTTTAAATTTGTTATGAGTTTCTACTGTCTTGTCTTGTGTACAAAATGTGTTTTTTTCTACAAATAAAATATTGTCTATTGTCTATTGTCTATTTAAAATAATAGAATGAAACGACATGATTTTTCCGTGTTCCCGCCAAAACTCACAGCTGTTTTTATCTTTCTCCTATGAACAATTTGGCGTCGCACGTTATGCGTATTTGCTACTGTAAAATATTTTATCTGATTCGTTTGTTGTTCTGCTCAAGATTCTAGACTGCAATCCAGTTTCACACTACTTTATATATTATAGATTGAGTCAAGGAGTTTATGAAGTTAGAGTATTCTTAAAAAAACTTTCAATATTATCAGAAGATAAAAATAGGCATTCCTTCCTATATAGATAAGCCCTGGCGTGATTGCGCCAACCGCAAAGGTCAAGACAAGATACAATGCTCATAACATGCGGTGTCGAGTTTCAGGCTGGTCTACGGACGTACCTAAGTTTAAAGTGATTCATGTATTTTGCAGAAGATTCAAAAAAATATTACCAGCAACAATTTATGTTTTTTCCTGGTAAGCACCTTAGGTACATACAAATCGTTGAATGACTACTATACAAAATTGTCTTTATGTATAAAAAGTACTTTTTGTGTATTATAAACTCGTGGACGTGCAAAACACTTCGAGCATATTATTATATACCATTGAAGATGCCAATGGTGACTACATAAGTAATAATAATAAAAAACAAATAACAAAAATAAAAACAAAGACTACAAACTAGGTACCTATATATAATTTTCAGAAGCGATCAGCATTTGGTTGTCAATTCGATGAATAGGTATGTGAGGGTGGAAAGATGGATCACATCGATTTGGAAATATAACCAATTCACTCTTGTCTTAAAAATAGCAAAATAATAAATTGCCTTACATTTAAATGAAAGTATATTCGCCAACCCTATGGTGCCAGCGCCAGCGTGTTGCAAGGGTCATTATACCGACTTCAAAATAGGTTCTCAATTTGACTTTATGTTGCTTCTTTTTTTTTTCGTATGTTTGTTTGCAAATATATATATATATACTCCGCCAAATGTGAATTGTTTTATTGTATTTTTTTTGTATGGTAGATCATACTAAAGAGGTGGTCCCACATAAATTTTATCTAAATCGGTTCAGTAATTTGGTTTTTAAATCAAAATAACTGAAAAAGATTGCATCCAGGTAAACGAAACCGAAATCTGTTTTTAAAAAAAATACACATGGTTGAACGATATTTGGTGACGATTATTCTCAGAGACTTGCGTTCGGAGAATTGTCTTCGTCGCCTGTGAGTATCGTAATGTGCAAAGAGCCATAAAGATCTTTCTGTATAAAAAGTAACTTTAAAAAAAAACGACATCAAATGAATATGGGACCACCTCGAGAGTATAGGACCCCTTCAAATAAAAAAAAAAAAAATGTCAAAATCGGTCCACAAATTGACGGAGAAATCGGTGAATATAAGTACTTACATTAAAAAAAACATACCGTCGAACATAGAACCTCCTCCTTTTTTGAAGTCGTTTAAAAACGAATGCTCTTCCACTTGCCTTTACTCTGCATTAGGTACTCGTTGCTCGTTCATTAAATTGTTTATAGGAGGGTCATGCAATTTCAGACTGAAAGATCTCCACAATCATTTATTGATAAAGCTACTATAATTTTGTTAGATGCAGAACCATGTATTGTACCGTCCGTGACCCAGACGGACCGTCCGCCCGTCCGTCTTTGATAATTATACGAAGTATATATGTATATAGCACTAATTCACCCGCATCTTTGTAGTGTTGTATTCTGTAGTGGTAAGACTCTACTGCAGAGTCTGCCTGGGGAAGTACCACCCCTTTGCCAGTTATTGAACCGCCAAGTAGTAGTGTGCAAGCATTACTGTGTTCCGGCAATGTTACCAGTGAAATTACTGGTTATGAAGAGATTTAACATCTAATATCTCAGGGTGACGAGCGCAGTGCAGGGCGGCGCAGGATTGTGTTCGCAAGTTTACAATTCTAGCACTGCTACTGTTAGTGGCAGGCGTGATGCTTACCACCGGGCGAACGTCTTGCTCGTCTCGTCAATTGAAAGTATATATAAAAAAAAACCTTGTTCGTGTTGTTTGTTGATCGTTGAAATAGAAAAACAAACTACCAGCTACTCATAATTACTCTATGATCGTTGGTAATTAAGATTTTACTAAGATAATTGACCCAGTTTTGATATACATTTGTTTTGTGTGCGAAGCAAGATACCACGAGCGTGTCCTTTCACTCCTTGAGAAAGGTCGCCGGATGCGATCAATACTACAGCCAATCCAACTGTTTATTACTCACACATCACATCACATCAACAGCCGGAAGACGTCCACTGTTGGACGAAGGCCTCTCCCTTAAAGGGAGGTGTTACTATAATCCCCACGCTTGGCAGGCAGCTTGGGGATCGCAGAATGGTTACCACCGTTAACTGAGAGGACGCTGCTGCCCGTCTTCCGGTGGTTCTGGATGTAGTTTTAGGACATACCCAGGTCCTTACACATACTCACATTTAATTAAGTTGGATATATTCTCCATCTGACTCAATTAAATGTGAGTAATCCCGTCTGAAGACAAGGGTATACGCCCAGTGTGTGTTGCCAGTGATGACATATGGAACTCAAACGTGGTCTTTAACTGCTGGGCTTTTGGAGAAACTTAGAGTCACGCAACGGGCAATGGAGAGAGCTATGCTCGGAGTTACTTTGCGCGATAGAATCGGGAACGAGGATATTCGCCAAAGAACCAAAGTTACCGACATAGCTCGCAAAGTTTGCAAGTTGAAGTGGCAATGGGCAGGCCACATCGGTCGAAGAACTGACAACCGATGGGGAAGAAAGGTTCTTGAGTGGCGACCGCGAACCGGAAGACGCAGCGTAGGAAGGCCTCCCACTATAGGTGGACCGACGACATTGTAAAAGTCGCGGGCAACCGGTGGATGCAAATGGCAGGTTGTCGTACAGTGTGGCAGTCTAAGGGGGAGGCCTTCGTTCAGCTGTGGACGTCTCCGGGCTGATGATGATGATGAAACCCGTATCACATAAGCCAGAAAAAGTCAACAACTGAACTAAAGGCCTCCCCTTTGGGGATCGCAGTATGCACGTTAGTCGAGAGGACGCTGCTGCCCGTCCTTTGGTGGTTCTGGTTTTAAGACACCCTAAATACCCAGGTCTATAATCCCGTATGGAAAGAACAAAATGTGGGTAATTTGTTAATCATTTAAATGGGAATCGTATTTTATTTAGGTCCTACAAAGATGTACCTAACTTTGTGTAGAGGTATCTCAATGGTAGGTTCATAACCAAGCTTGTGTTACACAATACGCTATTGTCAGCTAAACTCACATCTATAAAGCCCAGGTAGGTCCGCAAGTAGATAACGAATATGATGAGGTTGTCATTAATAAATAATAAAAAAGCCAGGGTAATCAGACCTGACAGCGCATTCTAGAAATTTATAATTTTTATCACACGACTGTCCAAAAAAAGGAGTGTAATGTTTAAGGTTTCTATATCTATCTATGTATGAATGTCTGTGAGATTCTTTGTTCTACCCTGAACAGACTTGGATGGGCTATGGGGTGTCGTTAGAACCCTTACATCATAACATCTCAAAATCATCAGGTAGGTATATTAGACACTTAGATTACACATACCTAATGATATTTTGTCCTAGTTCTAGTTGACACAAGGAGCCGTGGGGTATTTTTACCACTAGGCAACCTATGCAAGAGATGTCCTAAGCTTAAAAATAAGGTAGGTAATTCTTACATTAAAATTGGTTCAGTAAGAATTATGTAAATTAAGTTCATACTCACTGGCTGACCCGTAAACCACACCGCAAAAGCACAAACACAGAAGAAGCACACACCAATTCATTGTCACCCAATTACACCATCAATCAACACATTTTCGAGCTAATTTGCGCGCTGCCACCACTCAAATGAAACTAACTGAACGCTTTATCTAAGGGTCGCCCGGGTCAGAGTAAGCAATGTTATCGCATGGTTATCTGTTCAATGGAACTCTGTACTCAATTGATGATTAAATGTTTGTCAAATGTTGTGATACGCTAACCACGAGGGACTGCCGAACGGGAAGTAGAGGAAATCAACGGGTTCTCGCTGACGTATGCCATATCTCGTATCAACTGCACGAATCGCTTGCATGAGGGTAGGGGACGGACGGCGGCATTTCATTTCATTTCATTATTTTGTTTGAATGCATTTCTCTTTACATTGAATTTTTTAAACTTCTTATCGAATTCTTATTGATTTATTTTATAACACTTATAACAGAAAGTAATAGAGGCGTGTTTAAATGTTATGCATACTATATAAAGGAATAAGAAAAATAAATGATGATGATGATGGGTTATGAATTGGTCATTATAAGTGTTTGTAAATCAAATAATTATATAGTAAGCTTAATGGTATTACCTACCTGTACTATGGAGGGCAGATTCACTTTATAAACACGTCTAAGCGTAGGATATAGTATAGTACCTATAACTAAAACGATGTCTTATTCAGTGCAACCTATAATTCGTGTTTTTTCATACAATCAGGTGACGAGACGAGCAAGACGTTCGCCTGGTGGTAAGCGTCACGCCTGCCCATAACAGTCGCAGTGCCAGAATTGTGAACTTGCGAGTACAATCCTGCGCCGCACTGTACTGCGCTCGTCACCCTGAGATATTAGATGTTAAATCTCTTTTCATAGCCAGTAACTTCTCTGGTAACATTGCCCTTCAAACCGGAACACAGTAATGCTTGTACACTACTGCTTGGCGATTGAATAACTGGCAAAGGTGTAGTACTTCCCCAGGCGGACTCTGCAGTAGAATCCTACCACTACAAGTAAAACTTTATTTGTAAAAGACAGTGTCCCGATTTTCCATTGCAGTGTTTGGCTCGGTGACGTCATGCGGCTTCCGGCGTCAGCGCGTGGGATGTAGCACTACTGCGGAATATCGACCGTGGTCTATACAATTAGAGTAACTTATTATGACATGATTGTAGTTATGCCTACATAAATACTTATTTGATTATATATTATAGGTATATTATTATATAGGTATTACTAATTTAATCATTTCATACTTAATATATATTTTTTATATCAATTTATTTACACACAAAAAACAGCATTGGGTGCTTCACACCTAACGTATTTTTTTCCTATAAGTTCATAGCGCCTTAAGTACCTACCATGCATAAGTTTGTCACACCATTTAATAAAACAAAATCGTATTCTTACCTAACCGAACCTAATAAAAAACAACAATTAAAAAGATCAATTATATTTTCAGTTTCAAGTAATCATCAGCAATATAAGATTTAAGTTTAAAAACAACTGCCAAGTGTCTAAAAAAAACAGAATTTGTTTAAAACTTGCCAATACAATAGCTTGAAATTAATTGTGATTTTTTGTGGGCCTTCGTTCAGCAGTGGTAGTCTCCGGGCTGATGATGATGAATTATGATTTGTGGTTCAACGATACATAGTGGTAATGGAGTTTAGAAGCGTTTTCTCTATCGAGTTTTCTGTGACATTACTAAGCTTTTAGTGAATTTAATCAACTTCAACTGTGGAACCAAATCGAATTTAGCGAATAAATGTGCTGTATCTACTTAAAAAAAAACATCGCCGAAAAAATTTAAGGATCAGATGTTTTTTTTGACGCGAATTCATTATTGGCCCCCATAGTAAAAGTTGTTCGCAATTTAGAGTACAATGAACCCCTTCCGGCTTAGTACGCCCCAAGCTTATAGCCCTGTTTAAAACACCGAGATGTTATAACGAGGTTTAATAAAAAACATTAGATTATGACGTACCTACCTATCTAAGTACCTAGATATATAACACAGTAAGAAACCTACATAATTTTATGAACGTCATTAGTGTGGTAATTAGGTACACTTATTATCAATACTGGCTGTAACAATAAATAGGATCTAAGTGGATACCTATTTATTGACATAACATTCATTAATAACAAAAGCTAAACCAAGACAACATAGCCCCCGTACATAAACAAAATAATACTATCTCATAACTGCAACAGCGTTTGCAAATTGGCATCAAAATGATGACGAGAATATTCTTTCTACAATTTTACTATCAACAACATTTACCAACTTAATCTTATTGATTTAAAGTTTATTTCAGTTTACATTGTCTGTTTGGTACAGTTGCATGAGGATACTTAATTGGACCGATCCGTCGGGACGGGACTCCGGAACCAGATGTCGGGGATTTGTCATTAAATGTGTTTGTCAGTCAGGGTTACCTACTTAGAAAAGTGCAGTACTGTATGTATGTTATCAATGATTAACTTACATCTATATAAATCAATGAATCAATCATTCACTTTACCATCATATAAGTACATATTGATGTACTACATTAACCGTATACACGTTTGTAATGATACTATAGAACTAATTCAAAATGCGAGAACGATACAGAAATGATACATAATGTACGTGATACACGTAAAGTGACTACGTACGTGACTAAGTACGTGAAATACGTAATGATTCAGATATGCTGTAAGTCGGCCATTATACTGCATTGATGTACTTATTTGACAACCTTAAACTTAAACAACAATCAACTTATATAAATAAAACAATGATAATCAATCATACACTTTACCATTGTATAAGTACATCAATATAACTTAAACAACAATCAACTTATATAAATAAAACAATGATAATCAATCATACACTTTACCATCGTATAAGTACATCAATATAACTTAAACAACAATCAACTTATATAAATAAAACAATGATAATCAATCATACACTTTACCATCATATAATTACATCAATATAACTTAAACAACAATCAACTTATATAAATAAAACAATGATAATCAATCATACACTTTACCATCATATAATTACATCAATATAACTTAAACAACAATTAACTTATATAAATAAAACAATGATAATCAATCATACACTTTACCATCATATAATTACATCAATATAACTTAAACAACAATCAACTTATATAAATAAAACAATGATAATCAATCATACACTTTACCATCATATAATTACATCAATATAACTTAAACAACAATCAACTTATATAAATAAATTAAAAAAAAACATACTCTTTACCATTTGCTTAAGAGAGCTAGATGCTCCAAGACTTAATCTATGCCATCGTCTATATCAATATAACTTAAACAACACAGATCAATCAATCAATGATAATTATTTCACATCAATATAACTTAAACAACACTTAACTTATCTAAATCCATGATAATCAATGATACACTTTACCATCATCATCATCATAATCAGCATATTATGTCATAGTCCACTGCTGGACAAGTTTTGGTATTGTCAAAACTGATTTTCTTGAAGTTTTCAGAAGTGACGATACTGGCGTGAAGGACATGGACATAAGCGTCTCCCAATGCTAGCCAGCCCAATCTTCGGTTTTCCACTTCGAACCACTGCCAGATATCCTACATGTATCGTCACTCCTTCTAGTGTCAGGGCGTCCTATGCTACGTTTGTCGATCCGTGGCCTCCACTCTAGAACACGAATACCCCAGCGGTTACCGGCACTGTGATAGATATGCCCACAGAAATGCACGTAAGCAGGCTAATACCTACTATTCGCGATTTCAGTGTTGGCCCCATAGTAAAAGTTGTTTGTTTTGATGTACAGAATATGCCCTTAAAAGAATGCTAACTGATTAGAACTAACCCTGTATATTGTGTAAGTCTGTTTTTACTCGACTGCCCAAAAAAGGAGTGTAATGTTTCAGGGTTCATAGGTATGTATGTATTTGTATAAAAATTTGCTCGGGATGATTTAAAGTGGTGAATTTTGGGAGCGGGCCGAATTTCTTCCGTACGCGGACGACCTCTAGTATCAAAAAAAATATATCAATGTGTTAGGTTAGGCAAACGCATCGTACCCATAGACATAGAAATCATTGATCGTACCTATAAATTTTTAGATATTCTCTCTATCTACAAAGATGCGATAATATGTTACATCTAAAACACCATAATATGCCTTAATGGCTATTAATGCCCTTAACCTGTTGCATCATTGATTGAACTTTGGCTTTGAATAGCGAAGTTCACTTATCTCTATGTTTGTTTCCGTTAACCTAATACACAATAACCCTGTGGCCACATTAGCGGGATACGATGAGTGATCGCAATGTCGCGAGTGTCGCGACATGACGTATGACAGCCCGAGATGAACATTTGTGCGATAATGAGTGGCTGCATCATAAGAACATGTGGCGTAACTAAAATTAAATGTACGGTACATACCTAATATTTATATGTAGTTTAGTTAGCCGAGTCAGCGCAAATATTTGCGATAATAACGTTATGGGTACGTATCATCATCAGCCCGGAGACGTTTGATATATTTTAAGAATCGATAAAGAAAAAAAAGGCCCCTTAGACCGCCACACTGTACGACAGCCTGCCACTTGCATCCACCGGTTGCCCGCAACTTTTAAAATGTCGTCGGTCCACCTAGTGGGAGGCCTTCCTACGCTACGTCTTCCGGTTCGCGGTCGCCACGTACGTATAGGTACGTATGCAAGTATGTAAACTAAAGTAAAATGTAAAAATTAAAAAAGAATCTGTTTCTATTTACGCCCGATATTATACTGTCGCTCTGGGGCGCTGTCCAAGTTTCCATACATGCTTACTACCAAATTTTCGCAAAACATTTATTAACACACAGTGCCACCTAACCCCAAACTACCTGCACCCGCGGTTTTAACCTCGATTCTTGAGATAAAAAGTAGCCTATTGTTTATTGTATATTCAATTCTCTATACCAAGTTTCATCCAAATCCGTTCAGCCATTTTACCGTGAAAGAGTAACAAACATACACTCAAACACACCCATAACAGACAAACTTTCGCAAGTAGGAAGGATTATAGTGGGAATTTATTGCTTTTGAACCTGAAACCTGAAACAGCCTGTTGGAACTCGCACCAACCTTATTAATTTCTACAAAATTATAAATGCATTTTGCTGCATTTTACGATAGAAGCGAATTATTTTACATCTCTTTGTCCAGTTTTTCGTAAAGCTTCGCAATACAATGTACAAAAGCATTTGATAGAGGGTTTAGCTCAATTCCATATTGAAACGTTTTATCTAGGATTCGACCAACTAAGGCAACTATGTTTGTAAATTAAGAATCTACAGATAAATAAAAATGTCGCGGCAGTTAAAAAAGCAAATATGGCTTAAAATGTTGCATCAGGCCACACAATGAGGACGTTTCTTAGGATTCAATGAGAAGTTTTTTTTTTAATGTTCATTCGATTTAGAATCGATAATGTGACTAACAAACACGAATCACGTGACTACCAATTAGGCTACTGTTGGTACACTTTGGGCAGGGGGGTGTCACTCCGCAGTTTAGGTATGTTCGGCCGGCGATCTGTCCAGGAGGACAATGCAAGGCAGAAGTCAGTGGCCGCCCGCACGCTAGCCACGTCGCACGTAACTAAGCATACGTGATAGAAAGAGAGCGGTATATTTAGGTGAATATAGCGAGCGGTATCCAGCGCTGTGCGAGTTGAATTGCTACTTTACTCGTATTGCCTAGTAGATGGAGTCCTTATTTATTTCAATTCCTTTGCGGAGTGAACTTTCTGTACGTAGTACTATTATTTATTCTGTGCTTTGGGTACCTCTAAGCATGTTTATCTAGACAACGCAACTATTTTTTTAGCAGACATCTATAAATGACAAAAGTTTTCAGACAATTTTAAAAGAAAAATGTTTTTATATCAAAATTACTGGAATAATAACTGGAAAATATGAAGATGGTGATGACTCCTGGCCTGGATGACCTGGATGACTCCAGGTAGTCGAAATTGAAGTCGGTTGTTTTATTTAAAAGCGTAATAATTTTATTTGGTTTTTTGACTTGAATAGAACGCCTGATAAAATAGTACGGGCAAAGTCCAAACGTAAACTACACTGCATTTTGTATGAAGGAGTAGTTTCCTTCCAAAACTTCCATAATATTATATAATTATTTTTTACAAAGTCGACAATAATACTATTTATTATAGATAGATTAACTCTTTATTGTTCACGTCAAAAGAAATTTAGATATTGATTTTCGAAATTCCTTTTAATTCGAAAGGATATTTCAGATTGATATCATGGAAATTTCA
Source organism: Erannis defoliaria (assembly GCA_905404285.2). Classification (NCBI taxonomy): domain Eukaryota; kingdom Metazoa; phylum Arthropoda; class Insecta; order Lepidoptera; family Geometridae; genus Erannis; species Erannis defoliaria. The sequence continues at coordinate 6,674,797 of FR990090.1, forward strand.
TCGAAATTGGTTCAGTAGTTTCGTTTTTGAATCATAATAACTGTAAAATAGGTGCCATCCTAGTAAGTCGAATTTTTATTTGAAATAATATTCTTAATTATTGTTCTCTATTGGGTATATATATAGCGTTTACGTCTATATTGTTTGGCAATAAAGTTCTTTTTATCTTTATCTTTTATCATTAAATAATAACAGTCATGATGAACACAACAGAAAGAAGAACTTAGAGCTAGTGTAACAATTGGCGGCCTCATTGCTAAAGGCGTTCTCTTCCAGGCAACCTTTGGATGGAAAGGATATAGTTATAGCTTGGATATAGTTTCCTAAGTTGGCTCACATTAAAAATATTTGATCATGTTGTGAGATCTGTTGGTCTCATGTGTACTGTACTGACGCCAGTTTCAGGGGGCGCCAAAATCATAATAATAATGGTTGAAAATAAAAAAAACTTGCTCCACCAAGCGCCTAGAAAAAAAATGCTGAGACCAAGAGACAAAGATTGTAATGTCTTGATTAGCCCAACCATTACAATAAAAAAAATGGTGATTTTTTAAAGTCTTTTATCTCAAACGCTGGAGAGAGGGGGCGCCACTATCAAGTTTCATATTCATATTTATTGGTAAAATATAATTTTACAAGTCAAATAATATTGTTCGTTATAATTTGCTTACAATGTGTGTAAAATGACAACCGATGGGGAAGAAAGGTTCTTGAGTGGCGACCGCGAACCGGAAGACGCAGCGTAGGAAGGCCTCCCACTAGGTGGACCGACGACATTGTAAAAGACGCGGGCAACCGGTGGATGCAAATGGCAGGTTGTCGTACAGTGTGGCAGTCTAAGGGGGAGGCCTTCGTTCAGCAGTGGACGTCTCCGGGCTGATGATGATGTTTTATTTATTTATTTATTACAGCAGCAAAAATAGTATCATAACAGTCTTAGACCAATCCGATACTTTTGATAACTTACTTTAATTTTATAAAACTTATAAGTAATACAAATTTAATTATGTTAATATTCACAAAGCTTGTGAGCCATCTTTGTGAATTCTGCCAGAGTACATGAAAAAATATCCAAATCCTTAGAGATTAAATTTAACAAGGCTAACGCGCGTGACGTGGGGGCAAACTCTAACAAATTCGTCCTACATGTGGGCACGCTAAAAGTAGGGAACCCTCGTCTGCTGGTGACTGCCTCGATGTCGATGGTCATGATGATGTCTGTAAAATTGTATATAGTATTTAATGATCTTATATTCTGCCCCGGTTCGAAAAAAACGTAGATCCGGGGCTGGACTTAAGTATCTAGATAGATTTAAGTATGTACCTAGTTGCTTGTATCTACGCAAAGAATTTGTGTAGGAAGCTTCGTGAAGTAGGTGAGTACCTAGATCTACTATGTAAATATACTCCGTTATCTTACGAATTATTATGCAAATATATTAAACAGTCAATTTAATCAAGAATGCACATTTTATAGTATTTATAGACATAACTAGGTATGCTTACCTTAGTAAATATCTATTAAATCTACTGCTAAACAATCTTTACTTACTCAATACCAGCATTTTCTCCACAGAAATACCTACAGGAATAATTAATTTCTAACATTTTTCCCAACCCTAAAGAAATCGTTTTTGGTATTACAAAAGGCTATCTGTTAATCCAAAATTATCTATGGCAAAAATCATAGTATACAGTTTTTTTTAACTATATATAGGCTTGCGTTTGACTGCCATCTCGTCTGATGTTAAACGAAGATGCAGTCTACGATGGAGTTTACCTAGAAGAAATCGATTCACTCGCGTCTTGAGGACTATTAGTATTTCTAAGTATTTATAAGTATTTATAAGTCTTGAAGATTATAATTATCGGGAAACGCCCACTCGGGCAGCGCATTCCACTGTTCAGCAGTTTGAATAAAGAAAGTGGAATCAAACCGTTTCGTACGAGTTTTTGGTATATCAACATTGAGCTAATAACTATAGAGTCACACACACACACACACATCAACAGCCGGAAGACGTCCACTGCTGGACGAAGGCCCCTCCCTTAAAGGGAGGTGTTGCCATAATCACCACCCTTGGCAGGTGGCTTGGGGATTGCAGAGTGTTACCACCGTTAACCAAGAGGACGCCGCTGCCCGTCCTCCGATAGAGATAGAGATCACTCTGCTAGATAGAGTCACAATCACAGTATTCTATCAGCTATCTGGTTTCCATAATACAAGCTTTGCTTAGTATGGCGTTAGATGGCGCTGTGTGTCATAAATGTTTTTTAATATATAATATTTATTTATTATTTATTTTTACAAACGTGCAAAAATAATGTCCGCGCCAAAACTCGGCGCACGCCATACAGTGCGCCGACTTTTTGAACGACTTGAACTACGATAAGACACAAGCGCAAGCGACATAACCTCTCGTTGTACAACACTATACAAGCGACATAACGTCTAAATTCGAACAATTGTGAACTATATAATGCACGTATAGGCACTCGGTCGTTTTTTGACTGTTTTCAATTAGAGATTGTGACTCTTTAGATATTAGCTCAATGTATATCAACCATGAAACGGTGTCGCTTTTTCGTTTTGAAGTTGCGTAGGAATAAAGAGAGAATTAATCAGAGTTATTCTTATTCATATAGCATTCCACAATGCATCTTTCTTAGGTGTATTGTGGTTTAAAGTTAAAAAATATGGATAGTATTTTTTTTATGGAATTGAGTTACGAGACTAGCGAGACGGTCGCGTGGAGGTAAGCGTCACGCTGACTCATGTTAGCATTGCCAGAATTGTGAACTTGCGAACAAAATCCTGCACCGCACTGCACTGCACTCGTCACTCTGATAAATTCGATGTGAAATCTCTTTAGGCCCAGCAATTTCTCTGGTAGCATGCCCTTCAAACCGAAACACAGTAATGCTTGCACACAACTGATTGGCGGTTGAATAACTGGCAAAGGTGTGGTACTTCCCCAAGCGGACTCTGCAGTAGAGTCCTACCACTACAGATATCAATATAGGTGCTGGCTTTTAGACTGCAACATTTTTAGTAAGTTTGTCAGTTAATTAAGTAAAATAAAGCTTTCATTCAAAATTGGTCGATTAATTCAAAATTCTTCGCCTGGTGGTAAGCGTCACGCCTGTCAATCTTTTACCAGTCTTATTCCATTTGTTCTTAAGCTTCCTTGCTATCCTGCGACGTGTTTTCCCGACAAAGGCCTGATGGAATCTGTCAAAGGACTAGCCTTTGTCAAATAATTTGTTTAGATCTTCCACTGTTGCTTCACCGAACTTCTTTGTATTCTTGGCTGCGTTGACTATATATATACCCAGGTGCCATGTTAGCCTAGTGTATACAGAAGCACCCTATTTGCACCCTTTACCCTTTAGATCTTGCGTCTAAATATGCGCTTATCAACACTTTCCTGCAGAAAAAGGGCGGATCCAGGGGGGGGGGGGTCATGACCTCCCCCACCCCCCTCTGCCCCCCTCCCACTCCTTTGGGCTGGGTGTAGTTCGGCTACTGATAGTTTTTCTAGCTGTAATAGAATTGGAGCCTGACTGCAAACTAGACTTCGACTCGTCTATATGACCTGACCTAAAAGTTGGATCCGCCCTTGCTGATTGCAGGGACCGCGGAAGTACTCTTCTTCGGTCACCCCCTTCCTTTCTATGCCCGGCTTCCTCCGGATAATTTACTGCAGTTTTAAGACAAAACAGACGAACGACAATCAAATTATCAGTCAAATCTCTCCGACAAGTTTTTTTTTCTAGTACTTACAACCACTTTTTAATTTAAAAAATACAAAGGTCTGTGAAGGATAGCACAGATAAACCTTTACCAGGTAGTACAATTGGAGCATTGGTAGTACCATTCGATTTTAGGGGTGCATTTCCCTCTGTCCCCCCCCCCCCCCCCCACACTACCGCAGCCGCTGCTGCTGTGCCACTTTTTACCTGGAATAAATTAGTCCTTGGCCATGATTGCGTATTGAGCAATAAGCGACCGCGGTCAAAGATGAATTTACTTCTACATTCATTTCTCACATTGTCAAATATTCATATGCAAGAGACGACTAATTAGGACTCGAGCGCAGAAGACTATTTCATTACCGATGTCTTAACGATACGTGCACTGCAAGCACACGACCTAAGCAATGGCCGTACCTTCGAGCTAACTGCCCAGTATACGTAGACACTCGGTGACAATATTGTCAATGTAACCGCGAAACAAAAATGAGTAGGAGTGAGAGGTGCGGTAGGTCAGGTTACTCTGGTCGAAGACGTTCGCCTCTTTCCTGCACTGAGCGGCAAAAAGTCGAACGTGTGGGCCCGCGAACGAACCCGTTTCTCCATACAAGGTGCTCGGAGACAAGTCGCTTCCCAACGCACCGACTCACATAATATTGTTAGCCGCCGATAGCTTTTTATGTCGAATGCATTATTCGATACTCATTTAAAATTCTAACATACGCTTATAAAGAAAGCTTGCCATTTTCATCCGGCCCCCTGCTGTCGTCGGTCGTATCATTTTACTTACTTAGTACTTTATCTCGAATCTCTAGAGCGGTTAAATAAACTTAATATATTACGCAAATTCGGCTTTGGCCAACAGTTGTTCTGCCGGCCCACGCGCCTAAAATTGCGGGGGCGAACGTTGAGGCTTCTACGCGTGCTCTGTTCTAAAACACTCGCGCGCATCGAGCGGCTCACACGCAGCGTTTGCCAGTGCCAGTAAAAAATAGAATTAAAAACAAAACAGTGACAGTTCTGACAGATTTGAATCTGACGTTCCAAAATAGTGCATCCAAGGACGCGGCCGAATCGATATCGATATTTGAATGGAGTGCAAGTAGGAAGTGACGTCATGCATAGTGTTGTGAATGTGTCAGTGCGGTGGGCGCTATGTTGACAATGCGATACCATTAGAGCGGAAAGGTGAGTGTAACTAGCTAATGAGAGCCTCATTAACAGTTAATAAACATTTGTAAACAACTATTTGTTACTTGGATATGCGTGGGACACGTCGAATTTAATGTTTTGGTTGATAGAGGTACATGTAGGTTGGAATGCTGGAAATGTGTTTATCATTGCAGCTTTAGACAAATGCAGTGGTTTTGCTATCGAAAACCCATAAAACGGTAAGCAGTGTATTCACGAAGTCTATTCAATCTTTCCTGCAATAAAGTTGGGTATCAATTTCAAAGCTATTACCTAACAGTTTTATGATAGAGAAAGACGGTTCAAGAATGATGATAATATACGTACCTACTGTTAGGTAGGTATATCTTCTGTAAGTAATAAAGTGCATGGAGATGTTATCGTTAAAATACAAACTATTAACCGTTTATTTTATAGACGTTTGCTAACATAGCTGACTTACCATCTCAATGTAAATTCAGAATGCTAATGAAGTTTCTAAGTTGTAATTAAGTTAATCTTCCGCATAATTGAACTTAGACTTTAAAGAAGATTATTACGAAATGATTTGGGTTAGTATACCGTTACTAATTAAATTATGATTTGTTACTCAGTATGTATAGTAGTTTTATTTGTCAGAATCTTATGAATTATATAATAATGTGTGAAATTATATATAATAATTTTAATATAAATAAAGATAATTAAAAGCTCACTTTAACCTTAAAAAAACAACGTTTGTAAGGAAAAAACTTTAATGGGAGTTTTCAGTGGGTCAGCAGATTTTATTTCAGGAGTGATCTCATGATAAAAATTAAGAGAGTATAAGTTTAAAACGACAATGAAAGTACACCTAACCAATCGTTTTTACGATGTATAATGGGATACCCTTTATGAATACTACGCAATGGCTCAGCAAAGATGATATGCGATAAGGAGTGAATGCAGAGATGACGAATGATGGAGTGAAATGGAAAAAGGAAGCATTATTGTGCTGACCCTACCTAGTGAGATAGAGTCAGAAGAAGATGACGATTGCTTTCTTCCAGGTCCTGTAATCAAAGTTAGAAATCTTTGCAAAAACGCTAAGATCTAAAAAATTGGCTTAAGAAAAAAATACTTCGATTTCGACTACCTGCGGATGACGTCTTCATATTTTCTAGTTATATTGATTTATTCCAGTAATTTTGATTTAATAACCAAACTACTGAAACGATTTCGATAATATGGGGCCACCTCTGTAATATCACCTAAAAAAAGAATCATTTAAATTGATTTATAATTGGTGGAGTAATCGCGTAGCATACATAAAAAAATAATATAAAAAAATACATACAATCGAAATGAGAAAAAATGCTGGCGTTGTTTGGCCCAACGCTTATGCGTTGCCTTTCAGCCATTCAGCGTGGCAATGCCGCCAGCATGATGGGTTTTCATCGGTCTGGATCTGGATGCAAGTCTCAAGATTTGTGTAGTAGGCTAAGTAGTATACGTAGTATGTTGTAGTTAATAAAGGCTAATGCCATTAAAAAAAACTAAATGAGGATCTCCTTTTTTGAAGCCGGTTGTAAAAAAATATATATTTGCTAGTCATAAAGTCAAGCACACGTTAGCTAGAGCTACTCAAATCACCTCGCGTGGGAGAAAATAATAGCCCGCATGACTTGACATTTCGAAACCGTCCAGTTTTGAATAAAAACACATGCTAAAATCAATTTAACATCTATCACTACCATCACAGAGTCTCAAATTTACTGGCACCTGGTTCGATGACAGAAAATTATGTTCATTCAGTTGGAAAATGCAAATGAGACCTTAAGTTAACCCAGCATACATTGAACAGAAGATACTGGGTTTAGCGATTTTATGCAGAGCTCAAACGGAAGTGGTTGTTAAATTGTTAATAAGTTTGTAATAAAGTAAGAGCTTGGTTAGAATAGAGGTGTGACTTAACGTTTCATAATCATGTGGGCTGGTAGTGATGTGATCGATAAAATTTGATTTAGGGATGGTTAAACAGCACAAATACTGGATCCTTCTTCTGTGTATAATGGATGCACAGAATTACGGCCTTCTTTCTGATCTATTTACTTACGCAATAGCAAACTTTTAAAAGCAAGCTCAACATTATAGTTATTTTCAGCAGAACATTCGCGTAATATAACACACAAACAATGCAGCGGACTTTTTGACAGCCATAATACAATTTGGCTAGACGCTAATACAAAATAAAAACAAATAAGTACGTCTTGCTCGTCTCGTCAATTGAACGTATATTAAAAAAAAAATACAAATATTTGGCATAAATAACTAGGTACAAAATTTGAATTCAATCCAGTGGCTCTAATCTAGTATTTACTGTATTCCAGAGCCATTGGCATCTCCTATATCAGGTCACATAGTAAAATGTATGCCACTATACAATTTATATAAAAATATAAATGACAAATAAAATGTTTTAGATTTATATAGAACAAAAAGACAAAAAATATATAATTAATATGGTAAAGTAATTTCTTATATCTATTATACATATTTTTACATGCTTACTTAAATAATTACCGTTAGATACACACTTCTATACTTTATAAAACAGCTCCGTTCTTTAAAATGACTAGCCGTTATGTAATACGGCTTATTCTACAATTCGGCTGCGACACATATTAAAACGTGCAATGATAGCATTTCACACTCTTTACCCACTAAGATACCAGTGTTGTCACTCCATGAAAAATTTACAAAGACATGATTGCAAATTTCCCAGACGAAAACAGTTTTCAAATTCATTCAATTCATGTCGTCAGCAAACGTGCTATTAGTGTATGCAACTACAAACATCTGTATAAATGAATTAATTACAATTATGGTAATTCGGTTACGGTATTTACAAAGAAGGTAATGCCAGTTCGTTCCAAGGTTTGTCGTATGACATATCAGGGCGATAAAAGTCACGTTGTGCATATAGCTTATGACATTGTGATTAATTATTTGGTCAATACTTCAATGATAAGTTTGAAGAAAATTATAAATGCACAAAATAATTATAAAATAATTGTGAATCGGTTTCTTCTAGGCAAGCGTGCTCCATCGTAAACTGCATCTTCGTTTAACTTCAGACGAGATGGCAGTCAAACGCAAGCCTATACCTAAACAGTAAAAAAAAAGTTAAACATAAGTGAGTACTTAAGGCAATAATCTTTATTTTCTTATTCTTGTGTTTTTTCGCAAATTAATGATAAAAAATGGTGGTGTTTTATTCATTGAGTGTTGAATTACATGTACGAGTGTGGGCAAGTGATATAATGTGGTGGAACATGTCTTTTCGTGTTGTTTTCAAAACTCCGTAGAAGCTCATAGTAAAGTCGCCACAACTTTACTAGGGCATGACTTGGACTCGAATATGACTAACTTCGTGTGACTGACTGATTTCATGACATATTTGACTTGGTTTTAATAAAAAAAATGACATAAACTTGACACTGGCAGAATGCACAAAGAGCGACGCTAAAAACTAAGAAAAATAAAAAAAATAAAAGGCAATCCAAAAGTTCAAACCATGTTGCCGGCATTGCCACGTTGAATGTCAACACTATCTTTACGTTTTTTTTTGTAATCATAAAATTGTGCACAGCAAAATTTTATATTAAATTAAAGTAAGTAGTATTGCTAAGAAACTAGGTAGCTGGTCTTCTATTACTCTGTGTAGCTTGTGAACCAGCAACGTTGACCACAGATGAATCATAAACATAATTAGAACATAAATTAAATTAATTACACTAACAAAAGCACAAAACGTTACAAAGCAGCAAGGTGCTATAAAAATTACAAGAAGAGTTAAAAAGTTAAATTAAGTTAAAAGTTAGGAAGGTTTACATCTATTCTTGTAATTTAAATTCCATAGTAAGCTATCTGAAGGATCACGGGATGCTTGTCACCTTTTATAGATATTTGCGATAATTTATGAATGAAAAGAAAGACAAATAAAATAAATAAATAAAGCAAACAAACAAATAATAGCATACAAACTAACCATATTACAAAGCTTGTAATATGGTAACTAGATAGCTGATAGAATACTTATATACATTTTTTTTTTCGTAAATACATACTTATAATACATACTACACCCAGACACAGAACAAACATTTATGTTCGTCACATAAATGTTCGCCCTTGGTGGGGATCGAACCCACGCCCTACAGCTCTGAAGGCAGACACGCTACCGCTGAGCTATATGGCAGTCATGAATAAGTCATGAATATTGAAAAGGAAGTAAACTATGAAGTGCAAGTTGTACACGGTTACAGTATAACGGTGTCACTCTCCCGCAATATAAATGTATTTTACCTAATTTTATTATGAAAACTGATGTGGTTTTGACCAGCGACAATGATAAAATTATCACCGTCGCTGGTTTTGACCCATTTTGTTTTATTTATACGGGAATACTAAACGCGTGCGGCTGCGTCCTGCTTTGCCTGTTTGCGTGCAAAGCAGAACGCAGCCTCACGCGCGTCGGGCTCTGTTTTCACTCTTTGAAAAAGGTCACCGGATTGAAACTATAGTCGGAGTATCCGATTTAATTAAGCGTGAGTATTCCCGTATAAATAAAACAAAACATACCTAATTATTATGAGAAAAGGCCTAGTATGTATCATCATCATCAGCAACCTGAATATGTCCACTGCTGGACGAAGGCCTCCCCCTTTATAGGGAGAGATGAGAATATAACTATTAATATTGTAATTATTTATAATGAGAAATTCAAGAGCTATATAAAGTCGGACATATACATATATATATAGATATATAACTATTACTTAGGATTTTACTATTTATCCCATAAAAAGGCAAGATAGCGCACTGAATATCATAGCGCTTGTCATACTTTATTCGATCGAACACTATCTTCTAAAACAGCGTGACTTGTTTATCTATCCAAACAATGGGACGTACAAGTCATAACTTACTTGTGCTAACTTGAAGCTTACACTTGCAAAGTTAGCGTTCAGCTGAACGGTCTCCGTAAACAATATCAAAGTCTAAGTTGTTGAGCTCTAGAGTTTGTTATAATTTAAGTTCACTTATATCTAAGGCCGAGTACTCATTAAAGCAGTAACTTTTACCGTGGCATCCGTAGAATGCATAAAGCGAGTTGTTTTATAAATTGGTATATAATTAGGTAGGTACGTGATTTTCAAGCTCGCCGCATTCACGCCTCAGATTTATGTAGGTAGATACTAGTAGGGTAGATGACTGATGTTTATATCGTTGAAAACAATAGCTTTGATGAAGAATTTAAGTAAATATAGTATGTTTATTGAAAAAATAATTTAAATCGCTTAGTAATTGAGCGCTTAAAGTTTTTGTTAGAGACAACTCTGTCCCTTTCCCACAAAACAAAAAATTACGTCACGCCTTACTTGTCAGAATAGAATTTATATGGCGTACAGAGAAGTGACGTCACGATTTGCTGTTTCGCCTCTCTGTCGAGCATGATATTAAAATGCTTATAAGTTGCTTATTTTTGATCAGATTTTCATTTTCTTTTCATTAATCAGCTATATTTATGGGCCACATTTTAGTAGGACAATAAAAAAACCAGTCATCTAGCCTATTATAACTAAGCGTGGGGTGTAGGCATAGAGGTAGGAACACCTACCTCATCATCATTAGTCATTTGTAGTTTTTGGGTCATTTAACTAATTTCTGCGAACGTGTTTTATTATTGGCCCAACCCTGAAATCGCGAATAAAATCAACTGTTCCATACATTTTGTAGAACCTGACCTCTTAGTTTGAGGTCACTGTACTCCCTTTAGATTTAACCCCAAGCTTATTATAACCTTGTACGTAGGTACGACATGAGCTGAAGTTAGTCGGTTAAATCCAGCGACGTGATAATGCAATGGACGGGCCCAGCGCTTGCAAATCGATCAAAATTAACAATACAACACAATCAAGCATACAGCTAAAAGTACGCATTGTCTGTTTTGGGGCTTATTTCGCGCTGTCCTTAGCGGTTTGAAACCAGAGAGTGTACACACTGTACAGCATGCGTAATGGTTACAGTAACGGCTCTCATATTATGAACACCCGGCTTTACTTGCTTTATGGACCTATAAACATAAGTTAGGCTACTTCAGATCGTAAACTTCTATTGAGTCGGCATTGATAATTAATACCATTGGATTTATGGAGCAATGCGGATAATAGAGTCGGCCGATTTATGCGACACTTGCGTTGTATTGACATGTTTTTTTTCTTGTACCTATTTTTGTTTATCATAAAACAGTTGTCCATATAAGTATGAACAAGTGTTATTAGGTAGAAATCAGTATTTTTAATGCCATAAGTGGCAAACAAGCGGACGATTTGCCTGATGATTTATTGGATATAACTAACTTGGAGGATCTCGCTCTCTCTCATGTAATAGTATATAGGTATCTTTTCTATTTCCATCAACAGAAATATAAAAACTGACGTGGTTTTGACACATTTTTATCATCACGCGCGCGACGCGCTGCGGCCCGCAGTGCTAAACAAGACGCAGCTGCACGCGCGTCGCGCGTCTGTTTTCACTCTTTGAAAAAGGTCACCGGATGTGATCGAAACTATAGTCGGAGTATCCGAATAAATTAAACGCGAGTATTCCAGTAAAAAAAAATGTCATCCTACCATCACCATTATCCACAGCTTTCCTTATCCTGCTGCTAAGTATAGGTCTCTCTTTTACTATACCAACTGCCTATATAGGTGTACGATAATTGGACCTGGATCTGGGTCAATCGAACATAATTGGTTGGACTTGGTATGTTTTTTTTAAACTTTCAAGTGACTAGTCAAGCGAGACTTTTGCCTGGTGGTAAGCGTCACGCCTGCCACTAACAGTAGCAGTGCCAGAATTGTAATCTTGCGAACACAATCCTGCGCCGCACTGCACTGCGTTCGTCACCCTGAGATATTAGATGTTAAATCACTTAATACCCAGTAATTTCTCTGGTTACATTGCCCTTCAAACTGGAACACAGTAGTACTTGCACAATACTGCTTGGCAGTTGAATAACTGGCAAAGGTGTGGTACTTCCCCAGGCGGACTCTGCAGTAGAGTCCTACCACTACAGTGTAGACAATCGTTTATTTATGTCCTAAAACTGCATCCAGAACCACCGGAAGACGGGCAGCAGCGTCCTCTCGGCTGACGGTGCTGAGTATTCTGTATTATGATAACCCCTCCCTATTTGGGCCGAGGACGTCATAAGCAGTAGACGACTCCTGGCTGATGATATACGATAAATCGATGTACGACTAATTAAAACAGAGGTTAATACAACGTAGGAAATACGTACGCACGTATATGTACGAACTATACACCATGATTTTAAATTACTCCCCCACAGTACCAGTTTTCCAAATGATCAATACACAGCCTAAATTAATGATTATAGACCACATACTGTTAATGACATGTTTACAATTAAGCCGCTAAATACGAGTTGAAACCTAGCTAAATGTGAAATATTTCCTGGGATATTAAACCATACTTGATTCAGATAATTATTAGCAAGAGCTAGTATAAGATAGAGTGCTGTCAGGCAAACGTAAGGCACTTACTAAATGCAGAGCATTGTTAAAGAAAAATGATTGGTAAAGTAGACCAAAATAGGGGAGTGGTATCTTCGAAGCGCAAGAAAGCATGCACCATCACCATCAAGCCTAGCCTAGCGTTTTCGATCAAATGGGATGCGTCAAATCTGTCATGCATTTTTTTTCTTAGTTCTTAACATCGCACGTTGTGCATTCTGCCAGTGTCAAGTTTATGATTTTTTCAAGTATTTATATTAAAATCAAGTCAAATATGTCATGATATCACAGTCAGTCACACGAAATTAGTCATAGTCGAGTCCAGTAAAGCTGTGGCGACTTTACTATGAGCTTCTACGGAGTTTTGAAAACAGCACAAAAAGACATGTTTCACCACATTATATCACTTGCCCACACTCGTGCATGTAATTCAACACTCAATGAATAAAACACCACCATTTTTTATCATTAATTCGCGAAAAAACACTAGTTTAAGAAAATAATAGAATGCAACGACATGATTTTTCAGTGTTCCCGCCAAAATTCGTCATGCATTTATGTCATGTTAGTTCTTAAATAATTGTAATAATTTGCCTGATACAGCTATACCCCTATCATTCTATAAGGATGACCTAAAAAATGTGGCACTGGAAACTTTTCGATACACTCAGACTCGTTCGAAAATACGTTGACGGCTTCTTCTATCAATCTATCTACACGTAATTTGTTATAATTATTTATGATATTTATAAATAATTATACAAAATAGAGGTCCCTAAACCCATACAATCACAATCACAAGTCTTCAATTCCGACAAAAGCCAGAGACCATTTTTTTACTTAGCCTCTCTAGATATTCAGAACTTTCTAAAAGTCTCTGAAAAAGATAAAAGCTGGCGACCCTTCCGCGCATAATAGAGTTTCATTAGAGGATAACGGCTATACCTAATAATTAACGACACGATTATCCGCAAAAGCTTTTAAGCGCGCGCTCCATTTAGTAACTTCGCATATGCACGTCATATTTTCTATAACATAGTATATATCCCACTACATTTTTATAAACTTTGTTACTTTAATCATTTTGTCTTGCTCTTCCTTTGAATTAGATATTCATTATTTTAGCAAATAAACTGTCTGAACGAATGAATTGAATGAACGTCCGAAAGAACGTAAATCGTTTCAATGTTCTAAAACATATTTAGAACATTGAAGCGATTCCGTGACGATATTTATCTGATAGGTACTTCATTTTTTGGACTGGAAATGTTTAACGTCACACTGATTTGACGAGACATTGGATTGTGAATCGCTGTAGCTCTTGGAGGATCTAGCTGAGGCTGGGTACTTCATCAAAGCTGTTAGCTTCGTCGTTATTGATTCGTCTTAAACATTTACAGTCTTATGCATAGAACACTAAAAAGTATTATTTTAGTTAAAAAGTGCTGTTTTCTTTTATCAAACTCATACATACGAGGGGCGTTCAATATTAAGTGAGAATGAGTATGTTGCCGGTAACTTTTATTAATTGTTATTTTATTTTTCGATATAGTTGCCTTTTAGCGTAATACACTTGGTTTTTTTTTCTACTCTTAAAATTCCTATCTTTTAAAAAACTCATCACCCTGAGCACCTAAAAACTCCTGTACTGCAGCGACTACTCCTTCATCATTTTCGAACCTCTGTCCTTTCAGAGACTCGTTCAACCTCGGAAATAGATAGAAATCACTAGGGGCAAGGTCGGGTGAATATGGAGGATGCTCAAGTATTTCGAAGCCAGCATCACGAATTGTAGCCATAGCAACGGCGGACTTGTGAGCCGGGGCATTATCTTGATGGAACAAAACAATTTTGCTAGTTTGCCTCGCCGTTTGTCGCGTATTTCGTTACGCATTTTTTTTTATTTGTTCTGCATACAAAGAGCCCTTATAGTAGCTCCATGGTCGAAAAATCTATAATGACTACCCCTTTACTATCCCAGAAAAGAGAGCCCATGATCTATCCGGCGGACGAACGAACGACAAAACGACTCGCCTTTAATTTCTTAGGAATTGGAGATGATGGTCTTTTCCAAGTCATAGATTGTAATTTTGTTTCAGGTTCGTAATGGTGAAGCCATGTTTCATCCATTGTTATGAATCGAGACAAAAAACGATCAGGATCTTGTTGTAACATTTCCAATGAAGCTCGAGAAATATTCACCCTGGTTTGTTTTTGTGCACTGGTAAGCATTCTGGGGACCCAGCGCGCGGATACTTTTTTCATCCCCAAGCGTTCGTGTAAAATGCTTTGCACACTACCAGTCGAAATCTTTGATTCATCGGCTATAAAACGTACCGTGAAACGACGATCTGCTAAAACAATGTTCTCGACATTTTTTTATCAATTCTTCGGTCACTACCGTTATGAGGCGGTCCGGGCGAGGGTCATCTTTGGTGGATGTTCTTCCACGTTTAACTTCAGCACACCAACGAGCAACTGTAGAATAAGGTGGTGCATTTGCTCCTAAAGTATCCTGCAAGTCTTGATTAGTTCTTTCCGTAGTGAAATTTTTCATACACAGATACTTAATAACCGCACGCAATTCAATTTTTTCCATTTTCGACAACACGCTACGACAGACTGCAAACAAAAGACTTACATTTTTTAAAACAAAAGATATTCAAATTATTTCCTTTTTTTTATTTTATTTTTTTATTTTATTCTCAGTTACATTACAATGAAGGTTTCGGTAACTAGCACCTACTAAACCTCGCAGAGAGAATTCTTATCAATATTCCAGCTTTACCAGCCAGTATTTACTTTTTTCGGTTCCAAAGAATTTCTACCTCATTCTCACTTTATAATGAACGCCCTACGTACTACACCCAGACACACATAATTTCTACATCTATGTTCGTCACATAAATGTTTGCCCTGAGTGGGTATGGAACCCAAGCCCTACAGCTCTGAAGGCAGACATGCTACCAACTGAGCTATATAAGGCAGCCTAAAGCTCCTTTCATAATCATACCATAGCTCCTTTTCAAATCATAGCTCCTTTTTCAACTTTTTGTCCTTCTGCTTATCCCAAGATTTTTATTATTCCGGCTGTCCGTCTGTTAAAATTCTCTGTCTGTTTTCATATTTTTCTGTGCCCTTGTCTACGCCCGTGTCTACGGTTAAGTGTAAACTTTATAGCTTCGATATGTTACGTATCTTCTTAGATATGTTACGTATCTACGTAGATATGTTACGTATCTACTTTGTCTTTTATTTCATATTTTTCTCCATGTTATTAGCGGTTTATTTTATGAGACTGTAGTTAAGTGTTGTTTGTTGTTTTCCTCTAGACCCGCGAAAACACTTACTTTTATTATTTCCTTTGTGGATTTGATGTCGCAATGCTGTGATAAATTGACGTAACCGGAAAGGTCAATAAAATAGTTTCATCGACAAATTTATTTCACTTTTCGCATTCTTGGTTGAGTGACGTTTTCTTACGATTTATTTTCTTCTTAGTTTTTGTCATCGCACTTTGTGCATTCTGCCAGTATCAAGGTTAAATAATAAGTCTTCACTATACCTTCTTATATTATTCTAAATGTAAGTATGGGTAGACACTTAGGATGCGTCCGGCATGCACAGAATCAGTAATCGATGTGGTGCCGATAGAATCAATTAACTATCGATTAAATATTTAACACGAGCTTAGTTAAGGTGTTGAGGCGTTGATATTGTATCCATAAAGATAAGGTTTAATAATGATCTACAATATTTAGTAGGTGTCAAGTTTTTGAGCCTGTTTTATAAAATTACTCCATTAGACTCGCAATTTTTATTTTAGCGGTCTTGAACATTAATTATAATGTATGCATGTATAATTGTATATGGCATAGATTTTTTAATGGTTTGTGGATTGTAGGTGAAGTACTTAGGTACCCACTGAGATTAGAAGATAATACATTATAACTTGTCTTAGTAATGGCACTTGCCTAGTAAAAAAAAACCTAAGCTAGGGAGAGTTCCTTGTTCTCAATAAGTTTTCGTAAATCATTTTTTTCGACTCTTGTTTCTTTATACATTTCTTGCTTAAATTCGTCAATATCAGGCCAATCGCTTAGTTATGAAAACTAAACCAACATACTCAAAACAAACGACTAAAAGACATAGAGATAGATGAAAAGGTATGTATGTATGTATAGAATATTGTATAGATTCTAAGTAATGCAACTAATACTAATAGGGAATAGGTAAATATATGTATAATAGGATAATATATAATAAATGGTTTTTTTATTGACTCACAACAAAACAACACATCAAATATAAAATTAAAATATGTGCACAAATAACGAAGCTATACATTTTTTAGTTTCATGTAAGAGAGACAGGGCAATATACCTACTAGTAAATGACGTTAAAGTCCACGATTCCAAACAAATTCTATACTAGCACGTGTATTGCTAGATAGGAATAGATGACTCTCTCCCAAATACTTTGACCGTTTATATTTCAGGACCAGCCGACCAGCCGATTTCAATTATTTTTTCGATGCATGCTTACATCGAAATTCAGTTTAACTCTCCACGTATCATATTATTTTTAATAATCAAAACACATGCATGTTCTCTACAGTATTAGCTGCATAACTAAATACTATTTCAAACTTTGCCACCCAAAATTCTTCTGTAGGCCTTTAAATAAACTTCAATAGTGTGTTAACTATAAACAGGCATTATCACGGTTCCACCGCAATGCATCCAATCACCACGGCCCCCTAGAGGCGCAAAAATAAAGCCTATATCCAGCCGGCCCATATTTAACTGGGCCATATTCCGGCCCATATTATAGAGGGCCATATTATAGCTATCCATTGTTCTAGGATAGAGTCGGTCAAACAAAGGTGTTCACGTATGGGGTAACGTTATGTTGACCATTATTTTTTATTGCTACGGACATTTTGTAAAACAAATGAGAGAAGTAATTCAAATTACGGCGGGAAAACTCATTTGAATTTCAATAAAATGTTAGTGAGATGTCACGGAATTATGATAATTAAATGAATATTGTCCTTATGTATTATTATCTCCTATCTTTACTGTGGAAGGCAAACATATTATCTATTCAGGAAACTATTCAACTAAGCTGGCAATTTTGTAGTTCTCAAACGGTTGTTTTTTATTTGAATACGCAAAAAGGAGATTGATGAATTTTGGCGGGAACACGGAAAAATCATGTCGTTGCATTCTATTATTTTCTTAAACATGTGTTTTTCGCGTATCAATGATTAAAAATGGTGGTGTTTTATTCAGTGTTGAATTATATGCACGAGTGTGGGCAAGTAATATAATGTGGTGAAACATGTATTTTCGTGTTGTTGTCAAAACTCCGTAGAAGCTCATAGTAAAGTAGCCACAACTTTACTAGGGCATGACTTGGACTCGATTATGACTAATTTCGTGTGACTGACTGTGATTTCATGACATATTTGACTTGCTACATAAACTTGAACATTCATATATACATGACTCTGGCAGAATGCACAACTTGCGATGCCAATAACAAAGAAACAAAAAGAGATTGATGGATATTATTACAAGCTCGATTGAAGTTTATGTTAAGAAATATAACGTTTCTGTAAGCAAACACCAATTACAAAAAATATAACGTAAAATAGCATCAATTTATTATTACTAGTGTTTTATGATCCCATCTTTGAAAAACGTCTGTGACCATCGGGGTCTTGCCGGGATGTATTTGTGGCCAGGCCTCGTACTATGAAGTCTTAAAAACATGATTTTTTGGTTAAGCCGGCAACGCTGCGCGACTGTCACGCCGCTATACGGTTCGCGGTCGCGATAGATAGATAGATAGATAGTTTAGTTAGGTATACTCTACTGCACAGTAAAAAAATAATGATGACAGATTGGTTAAAGGCATGTAACATTTTGGCCTAGTTCATAATCGGAAATTTATGTACAAATTTCCGTACCACTAGACTAGTAGACTAAAAGCTTAGGACATTTCCCGTACGCAGGTGGCGTACGGGAAATGTCCTAAGCTTTTACGGTGTGCCGTGGTCACTGGTCAGGTTGATGGATATAGTTTGCGATGTGGTTATACCATTTTTCATTAAATTGTCCCGAAAAACAAATTAACCCTGGATGCTCGACGTACCTATATCACAGAATAAATAATAGTACTCTGCCTATATGTCATTTGACCGCGAACGCGCAGTGTTCATTGTTGTAACTCACAGAGTAATAGAAGTTAATCCTCCATGTTGTAACTCCACGGAAGTGACAAAATTAGTGTTATAGCGTAATTGCGAAACCAGCAATCCGCTAAGCTATCTACGTGTAATATGGCTTAAGGCGGGCTTGTAGCAATTATGAACATTTTTAAAAGCGAATATTGAACCAATTTTTTTTAAATTTTAAATTGATCATATATTTTAGCCTTTTGTCTTTTAAAAAACGCGATTTTGACGGCCTTACTTAAAAAAACTTTTCAACCGTTAGTCACTGCTTAAGATGCTCTGCCATCTTCTCTCTGACGTGAAGTTGCACGTGCTAGAAAAGGACAGCGAAGTTTAAGCAGTGACTAAGAGAATCGAGATTATTTTAGGTAAGGCCATGAATGTTTGGCTTGATAAAAAAAAACAAAGTGACACTAAATCGGCATTTAGATTAGCTAGAGCTAAGAAAATACATTATAAAACCACGTAAAATTTACACTTATAGATAGAATATAGTAGGTATTATTTTGATTTTTAAGATTAAGGAAGACGCAGCGTAGGAAGGCCTCCACTAGGTAGACCGACGACATTGTAAAAGTCGCGGGCAACCGGTGGTTGCAAATGGCAGGTTTCGTACAGTGTAGCGGTCTAAGGGGGAGGCCTTCGTTCAGCAGTGGACGCCTCCGGGCTGATGATGATGATGACGATGAAAACTACATCACTGAATTATTCTCAACTTTGTGTAACTTTCTTTGATTTTTAGTTGCTTTCAACGTTTTTGATTACTTAACATTGACTACATGCTGCTTTTATCTTGACCATGTTGTGTACACATGCTTAGGAATATAGTCTAGCCTGCACCTATTCTCATTTATACTATGAAATGTATTGATTATATTCTGTTTTTAACCGTCTTCAAAAAAAGGAGGAGGTTCTATGTTCGACGGTATGTATCTTCTTTTTTTTTTTATTTTTTTTTAATGTATGTTCACCGATTTCTCTGTCAATTGTGGACCGATTTTGAAAATATATTTTTTTCGAAAGTGTTTACTCCCGAGGTGGTCCCATATTAATTTGATGTCGGTTGAATTTTTTTTGAACTAGTTACTTGTAGTTTGTTTTGTGTTCCTGACATTTAAATGAATTTTGACATGTTTATTTTTAATTTAAATTTCTTACTTTTATGTGTGCCAAATTAATTAAATAAATATTCACCTTTTTTTTGACACTCGTGTAATTACTATTAATAAGTAATTACATGACTGTCAAAAAAATATTATTATAAAAAATTACTATAAATTAATTAAAAAACATCTAGGTACTTTTCAACCAATGTGGCAACACCATAGTAGCTTTAAACTAATACGTCCATGGGCACCACACAAACCTTTCCATTCACTACTTCCATTCAGCGTTGTCAAACATCATTCATTTGTATGGGCCATAAACACCTACACGATATTACAATCACTGGATCAAAGATTTCGGAATGTTATCATAATGCCCGACTTACCTCACACGAAGAACATTCACGAAAATGGTAATCCAGTTCGAAATGCTCTAAATATGGTGATTTCTAAATAGTATTTGAATAACAAAATCATACAACGGCTTTTCATTACTTCTATCGAATCGTAAACTTTCGGAAAATAAATAAGACTCAAGACGTTTCGTACCTAGAAAAAAAAAAAACCAACAAGTTAGGGCACTTCCCCATGACTCGATCACAGATAATCTATATACATACAATGAGGTTCCACACGCAAATTTCGTAGATGGCGTCAACGGCGGTCTGGATGTGGCAAAATCAAGTTTTCTTGTTTATCGTTACTTATATTTATCTGCTCTTGATGAGGGCGTTGTGGATAATCTAGTCCAAGGAAAAATACTGGGTACTGTGCCTTGTTTAAAAAAAAGCTTAAGGCCAGGTATTCCACGTTTCAAGCACATTTTTTAATAAGATCAATCATTAGTCAAAAGCTGTATCAGGTAGAGTCACATTTAGCGGAGCAAAAATATGGCGGTTACGCAGATTCGTGCGTGTCAAACTTCGATTTTTGAAGATTTTCTCAGATTACTTGAAAAGTATAGAAATTATTAACTTTTGAACCACAGCATGCTCTCCAAAATACTATTAACTTATAATACATATTTAAAAAAAATATAAAACTGAATATGGTTTAAAAATAGACACTGTTTCGATATTTTTTTCTATCGAGGAAAGTATATTCAATCGTGTTTTCATCCACAGAAGTCACTAAGACGGATGTTCTTCTGTAACATTTTGTATTTTTGGGCTTTAAATATAGTAATTTAACTAAATAAATTTGATTTTGCGAGGGGCAAATTTGGTAAATACAAGCCTTAAAATCGAAACATTGTCTAATAAAACTGAAACAACGCGAACGACGCCGCGTCGATTGTCGATGCAGATTGCATTGGACACGAATCGACCGACTTTTCATGAACCTATGCGGCGCTATTCCAGAACCTTCGATACTAATTTCTGAATCGGGACAGAAACCATATCACATCCTCTAAAATTGCTCTATTATACGGGGCAAGTTCAAGGCCGTGGGGGGGGGGGGGGGGTCCAACCCCCCCCGAAATGCCTTGGCCAACCCACCGTTTTATACATACCTACTTACGTATAGATCGTCGTCGTCTTAAAGTTGTTACTTATTGTCTCTGGTCCAGAGCTCGACCCCCCCCCGAAACGAGCTCGAGCCCCCCCTCGAAATGAATTCCTGGC
The DNA here is from genome assembly GCA_905404285.2 of Erannis defoliaria. Taxonomy (NCBI): domain Eukaryota; kingdom Metazoa; phylum Arthropoda; class Insecta; order Lepidoptera; family Geometridae; genus Erannis; species Erannis defoliaria. The sequence continues at coordinate 6,696,275 of FR990090.1, forward strand.
TACGGCCTTGGGCAAGCTATCATTTTATTATAGTTACTAGAATATTGACGCGAAATTTTAATATCAATGTAAGAATAATAAGAATAAGAATATGTTTATTGCCAAAAACACGAGGAACAACACTAAAATAAAACACAACATTCGTTGTTTGGCAATAGGGGTACGCTCAGCGCCATAGAGCAGAGTAATATACTGGGAATAGAGGGCCCTCTCATCAGTTTTTAATGCCACCCAAAATCTAAACGTTAGCAATAGCAGATGTTGGTGAACTTCTAAAAGATGGTGCTAGGATCGCCAGATATCACAGAATAAATAATAGTACATCTGCTATTGCTATACCTACCTATACTATACCTACATACCTACCTACCTATACTAAGCTTATATAGATATAGGCGCTATAGGTAGATACATATTAGATGGGCAAACTAAAACCACATAATTACACCTTTGGTCACTTCAATATATTTTATTCAGCTCGAAAATTACAACACTACTGATAACATTAAAATATGATTATTAGTTCATGAGCACATAATATACACACTTCACTAAAGTCAAAGTTCAACTCGACGAAACTGTAGACGAATAACTGTTCATTTCACGGGGAGGCGAACAAGCAATTACTAATGAAAAAATAATTATTATTACTGTACTCGACGTAATTGTAAAGAATTATTAGAATTTAGACTGGAAAATAAACCCAACCGAAAAATGTTGTAATTTAATTGAAGGATTTGACTTTGACGGCTGTTCAAATGTGACTTTTTTTTTATTTTCCTCTTGGAGGATTATGGCTTCGCACTTTGTGCATTTGCCAGTGTCAATCAGGTATTTATAATTATTATGTACATAATTTTTTTGATGAATTTCAAGTCGAATGAGTTTTAGATATAGTCAAGGTCACACATAGTAAGTCACAGTCAAGTCCATTCATGCCCTAGTTCAGTGGCAACTTGAATGTAGGATTCTTCGGAGTTTTGGAAACAACACAAAAAGACATGTTTCACTTCAATAAATCACTTGTCGATTATTCCAGGAAAATCTGTTACTTTTCAGGGGTAAAAAGGTAACCTACTTATTTGTTCATTCATGGCCTAAGTAACCTAAGTAATCATCTCCATTCCATATTTCATCAAAGCATGTCTATCCATTTCAGCGTGAAAAGAGAACAAATAGGTAAATGCACACATATAAACTTTAACTTTTACGGCCTTACTTAAAAACGCCGCTCAAAACTTACTCACTGCTTAAACTTCTCTGTCTTGTTCTTGCATGTTACACTTCACGTCAGAGAGAAGATGGCAGAGCATCTTAAGCAGTGATTAACGGATGAGAAGTTTTTTTAAGTAAGACTGTAATTCATACTTATTATTTATTAGACTGGTGTGATTAGCAGTGTGAAATACCTATCTATCTTAGAGCTATTCTGGCTGTTTTTTGGGCTGTGCAGAAAATATGGGAATGATGCATACACTCACTCGCATACTCCATATCCACTCGGGTCTCCGCAGTTTCATATAATTTCACCCGAACGAACAACGTTTCGCATAAAAGTCGCTTTGCATCTTCTTGGTTTACATATAGTTTTGTTTCAAATAGCATGTGTTTGTTATAACAACGGTTGCGCTAATGTTCAAATGGTTTAATGTTCATTGATTTGATATATAGTATTGGTTTGGTGTGCTTTTTGACTAATCCTATCCGATAATATACGCGACTTGAGTCCGTTAGGTTCAGATTCGGTTAGATTCAGATCCGATCCGGATCTGTATTTGGTAATCTTATAAATATTTTGATACGTACCTACCCAATAGTTAAATTTATATGATATAAATTTAAATAAATATTGGGTCAAGCATAATTTTTGAAATGATGATATTCGGCCAGGCAATATTATTCAAAGTAAAATAATATTTGAAATTAATTTTATGTAAAATGAATGATTATTCCAAATAATATCATAGTAATTATGTATCAGGTCGCATGAATAGTTGTGTGAACTAATTTGGTGTGAACTAAAAGTGTATAAGTAGAGTGATTCTATGGGAAAGGTTGTTGTTGGAAACAAGGGAGAACATACCCACTCGTATTCTTACGGAAGTCTTAATAATAATAATTATGAACTTATTACTATTAATTATAGTTAATTACTTTTCTTTACTCTCTATGTTGCATGTTTTGTTTTGTAATAATAATTAATCATTTGAATCTCATGCTATCTTAATAAATGTAAATTAAATTTAACTAACAGAATAGGACTTTTATACGAATTTAAATATGTATCTGCGTAAATGCGTGCTGCTTCTCAGCGCTGTAAATCTATAAATGCAAGTACTTGTACACGCTAAACCGTTGGGTGCCCAAGATACAGGCCTTGCCTAGTTTGGGACCCACTGCAAATTAATTAGTCAGTTACCTATATTTATCTACTCTCTAACACAAAATGTATTATTTAATCTTATAGAAATAAATATTTTTAATCTTTTTAATCTTTAATCTAAATTATTACTTGGTTGCTCTTCATCACTTTCTTGATATTCAACGATTTCTGAAATTTTTCGCATATTATTATGTTCTTCTTTAAAATGTTTGCTAAAAGGAAGATCTGCATAAAAAAATACCAACATTAAGAAAATTCTGATATACTGTGCTATTGCACATATAAGCAAAATAGTTATTTTAATAGAAGTATAACAGCTATCTAAGTGTAAGATGGATGCAGTCTTATACCGATGTAAAAGTGTATAAGGTGTCACATACAGTTTTAAGTAATAAAACATTTCCAACGTACAAACATGTAAGTGCCTAGATACACAAATTATTGATGAATGAAATCCCGACGTATAAATATACATCTGCGAAGTTACTTACTTTTTTACGCTGGTACCTCAAAAACTACAATCACATAGCACAACAGTTAATAAAGAAAGCTATTTACCTTTTCTTTGGTCTTGATATTTGTACATGGCACCTTTTTTTTTACTCGGAAATCGCTTGCTTGATATTTTTGACGAAAATAATGACTATGCGCGGTCTGCAACTTCAGCGCGCGAACCGCTCAACGTCCGCCGAATAAATGCGTATCACAGTTACCCCGGCCCGCGCCGCAAAATATCCCGCATATTTGTAGGTAAGTGGCAGATTCATAATTATTCAGCGGGGAATGATACAGAAAAAAATAGTTACTCACTTATACATCTAGCTTACTTTTTTAGCAACTTTTTTTTCAAAATTCAATATTATAGACTATCGCATAAGTACCTACAGTTCAAAAAATAATCAGGTGTATAAGTGTGTATCTATCAGATACACCGGTATACTATATTATGTATACTAAACAGAGTTACACGGCCGATAAAACTAGAATTCGGCGCACCTCTAGAAATAATCATGTCACTCCATTTGATTATTTTCCAAAACTTGTTTTTTCGAGTGTTGATGCAATAAAACGGTGGCGTTTTATTCATTAAGTAGTAATTTACGCGAAAGAGCGTGAGAAAATGATATTACAATGTAGTAAAAAGTCGAAAGTGTCTTTTCGTGTTGTTTCCATATCTCTGAAGAAGCTTGTACTAAAGTTGACTTTCCTAAGACATGACTGGACTTACTAAGTGTGACTTTGACTGTGACTAACTTGTCTTGAAATACATCAAAACCTTGATTAATATTTAGATAATTGATACTAGCAAATGCACAAAGTGCAACGCCATAATCCTCTTAGGAGGAAAAAAGAATTTACACTGACAGCGCTAAGTAGCGTCAGTAGCGACATCTATGAGCGGCTTGACGCAGCGCTTGAGGCAGTGCATTGCTTAGATTGTGGTGAAATTAAGTTAGATGGCGAGCAAAAAAAAACGGTAGGGACGCGCAAGGTAACTTTCCAGCCGATGCTCAGCGCTGTGCTGCGTGGTCCCGGACGGTCACGCAGAGCGATATAGTGGCAACTTTAAAAAAAAAAAAAAAAAAACATTATCGGCCAGTGATGTTTACCAGGGAGGTTTGTATTGAAATCATCTTTAGAATTTTATTAATAGAAATATTGGCACGTATAAAATCTCTTTGGCTAAAAACTTACGGAACAGCCCACCACGTATAACGTTATTAACACTAGCCCTATAGATTGCTGACGCAATTGTAGCAAAGACAGTACATAAAAGCCGTGCTAACCAAACAAATTAATTACCTATTCCTAACAGCTTGGTGTTACCACACTGGATCGGAAACAACCTACGCCACAATTAGTATGTGTAAATTATCCTACTAAGCAGCTAATCCGACCAACTTATCTGTAAAGTAGAATGGGGAGCCACTAACGTATTTTGTGACCATGATGTACACCCATTCGTTGGTTTATTTATTTCGCCAACTGTTGGTAGTGTGGAGGTATTTAGGCTGTGAATAACCACAGCATTCTCGCTGTGTTTTCCAACTTGATTTTTGACTTCTCTTTTGATCTTCTTTGTATATTCAAGTGCCTTTATTAACTACAACAAATACATTATAATCTATCTACTTAAACGGAGCTAAATCCTCCAAGGCTTAAACTTATGCCTGACTCGGGTCTATTCTGCAAAAAAATTTTTGATTACTCATACTCGGAAAGTAGGTCTGAAGTTGCCTGAGGAGCAGGTTTAAAGTAATACATTTCAGCCCTAGGGAGAATCACTTTCAATTGACAGTGACAGTTGACAAATAATGACAGACAATCAAATTATTTAAAAAAACTAGTGTTCTATTTTTACATAAATTTGTATTGAACCATGTTCCAACTATTTTTTTTCTCCTCGGAGGATTATGGTCCCGCACTTCTCGTGCATTTCACAGTGTCAGTTTATTTTTAGTTTGTTTGTATTCGTAATGAAAAGCACAGTGTTTACCTCGGGGTTAAATACTTATTCAGTCCCTCGAACTATTAGTGCCCTCGCTACGCTCGGGCGCCAAACCCCGTCTCGGGACTAAATAAGTTACTTTCACCTCTAGAATAACAATGTACTATACTTCTAAAACAAAAAAATATGTGTAAGTACATAGAATGGGGCCAGCATTTTGGGAACTAGGTATTCCCACCGGTAGTGGACCGGATTAGTTTAATATGTTGTATTTTTTTTGCAATAAATTATGTTTATGTTTGTTTTTCTGGCACTGCTACTGTTAGTGCCAGGCGAACGTGTTGCTCGTCTCGTCACTTGACAGTATAAAAAAAAACGATTGTAGGTAAATAGTTTTAGTTGTTTTTTGTATATTCCAAACTGTGTTATGTTTTTGTAAATAGAATAATTTTTTGGAAGTAAATTCTGCGAATTTTTATTTGATTTTACGTGTTAGTACAAAAACTTGTAGCTTTAAATGAATTTTGGGAAATTCAACGTAGCGCCGAAGGGTAGTCGTATTATCTTTGCGTGTAGTTGTGGGCTAAATAGAAAGTGTTTTTTTAATTCTGAGTTGTTAGAATTATAGCTCTATGTTTTAGAAAAAAACACACAAAGTATCTACTACCTAGTTAGATACTTTGTGTTTTTTCCAGAAGTTACCACACCCTACCAGTTCCATACAAATTTTATCGAAATCGGTTCAGTAGTTTGGTATTTAAGTCAAAATTAGTAGAAAATATGAAGATGTCATCCAGGTATATGAAGTTGAAGTCGGTTGTATTTTTTTTATAAGCGTTTTTTTTTAAAATTAACATGTCTGATGTGTACTGGTAGGACTCTACTGCAGAGTCCGCCTGGGGAAGTACCACACCTTTGTCAGTTATTCAAACGCCAAGCACATTGTGCAAGCATTACTGTGTTTCGGCTTGAAGAGAAATTACTGGGCATGAAGAGATTTGACAACTGATATCTCAGTCGCTAGAGTGCGGCGCTGGATTTTGTTCACAATTCTGGTGCTGCATCTGTTATAGGCAGGCGTGATGCTTAACACCTGGTGAACGTCGTATCGTAGCGAACATTCAATTGCTTGTTCTTGTTTTTTAATTTATGTAAATATTATGCTTGCGTTTGGCCCTTGAAGGAGTTAGCCCGTTTGAGCGCTATCTCGCCTGGAAAGTGTGCGATGAAAAAACCGTATCTCTTGTGACTTGAAGATGTCCAGGTGGTATCTATCGTGAAATATCCCCCCGGGAACCATACTTTGCACAATAATGCTTAGCACTTTGAATGGCTCTTTTTACGATAAAAAATACTCATGTAATTTATAATTGAATTTAGCCATGCCAATTCCCGGGCCCTGTTTTATAAAGCTACAAGTCTTGTATTTGTAGTGAAAAACTGGCAACAACCTACAAACTACGGCGTTTTCTAAGACAAGACAACTAGTGTATAAACACTTGTATATAAGTTAATTAGACAAACCATCTACCTGAAACTGGTATATTTGTAGTTACTAGTAAAACAGGGCCTAGGAGTGGATTAAGTATTTAGTTTGATAGATATAATTATAAAGCTATGTATAAAATAATAAACCTATTCCATTTTAACCGACTTTATTTGGTACAAAGTTTCCTACATAATCTATGTAAGCCATGTTATCTATGTACCTATCGAATGATCTATCTTGGTGTCCAAACTTTCCCATAGCTTCGAGAGAATGGTTCGCTGGGCTCCGTTGTTGTGAAATGATGGATCATGACAAAATTAATACAGGTTTTGTTAGGTTGGATCTTGTTACTGCGATTTATGGTTCATTTTTCTCCGTCAGAAGTAATTGAATGCAGCTATGATTAGCCGGTACTTGTCACTAAAGATATTAAAGGTGTATTAAATTAAATAACGATGAATTAAAGATGAATTCATTAGTCTGACCAAACCGAGGTAAGTACCCAAATCAAAGAGTTTTTATTATGAAAATTCTGGCCAAGTAAAAAACTTAGCTTGCGCATCAGGGTTCCGAATTACACTGTCCACATCGTCTCAAGAAGAGTTAGTAGTCATCTCGACCACGAAAAACACGACCACGGTCGAGTCGCCACCTTGAATTTTTTTGTTTGTTTCGCTTCGGAATATTTAAAAAGTAAGTCAGGTCGTGGGGTTTTGGCGGGAACACGGAAAAATCGTGTCGTTGCATTCTATTATTTTCTTAACCTTGTGTTTTTTCGCGAATTAATGATTAAAAATAGTGGTGTTTTATTCATCGAGTGTTGTATTACAAGAGTGTGGGCAAGTGATATAATGTGGTGAAACATGTCTTTTCGTGTTGTTTTCAAAACTCCGTAGAAGCTCATAGTAAAGTCGCCACAACTTTACTAGGGCATGACTTGGACTCGACTATGACTAATTTCGTGTGACTTACTGTGATTTCATGACATATTTCACTTGATTTGAAGAAAAAAAATTGCAAATTCATAAACTTGAATTCATAAACTTGAACACTGGCAGAATGCACAACGTGCGATGCCAATAACTAAGAAAAAACAAAAAAGTCAGGTCGTATAGCTCTATTGTCCGAGCCCAATGCTTTTGCAGTCCGTCGCGCAATTGACCAGCTGTCACCAAGTTTGATGCTTCTATGTCGTAAGTATTACTATTTTGATTTTCACGATAGAACAAAAAAAGAAACGTTGAAAAAGAGGTTGTTAATATTGTCCCCCACATTTTAGGTTCAAGAGAAAAAAAATGTAGACGTGTTTTTCATGCAAAATCACATATTTCATCCGGGTCCCATAACACTTCGGTTTTATTTGTTTTCGGTTTACATGCAAAATGTGCCGTGCGTGTTTATCTCGTTCCCTGCAAAGTAGCAGAAAATCAAGTAGGCAGATGATCGTCATTGGCATCTCCAATGGGTAAATGCTTCAAGATCTCCAATGGATATGATCGAAGTTTGGAATAAACCGGCCAATTCAGTAATTGTTCAGCAGTGGACGTCTACAGGCTGATGATGAATCAGTGTAGAACTAGAATGTATTAGGTAATTATATCCAGAAACTGACCAGTTGCCAATTCACACATTAATCAGTCAATTAAATCCAGAACCAGTACAAAGCGTTAATTTACATATCGGGTGGGTACATAATTATGATTATAAGGCCGCCTACTCACGTCCGACACAATAGCGCCGCGGGCGCAGGCCCACGCGTCGTGAATGGGCCCACAATCGCATCAATGGAGCTACAGTGTCGACTCAGAATAAATGACAAGACAGAAGTACACATCCAGAAAAATGAATTCAGTACCCTTCTTATAAACTTCCGTAACTTAAACACAAACAGATTTCTTTTTCATTTCATTTTTACATTTTCCTGTTAGATTGTTGTTGTTGACTTTGTTGTTGATTGTGTGTTGTTGTTGTGATTGTGACTTGATTGTGAAATAAATAAATACAAATAAATTTTGGAATAGAAATAGAATAGAATAGAAAATACTTTATTTGTATATATTTTATTTGTTTTATGATTGTAGATTAGTCGGCCGCGAATCTTTTTAATGACTACTAGGAATAGCAAGTCCTTCCTCCGAGACTACTAGAGAGCTTATTTGATTTATTTAACGTGTCTCGTAGGTACATTTATACTTCATGATGACGAGGGTTTAATGATGGACCTAGGAAGTGGATAGTGGATATCTTCATTGGCTACCAGGAAACCCCTCAAATTATATTTTATATTTTTGAAATGAATTGAGCGAGCGAGACGTTCACCTGGTGGTAAACACTAGCGGGCTTACTTAAAAAAACTTTTCAACCGTTAGTCACTGCTTAAGATGCTCTGCCATCTTCTCTCTGACGTGAAGTTGCACGTGCTAGAAAAGGACAGAGAAGTTTAAGCAGTGACTAAGAGAATCGAGATTATTTTAGGTAAGGCTGTAAGCATCACGCCTGCCTATAACAGTAGCAGTGCCAGAATGGTGACCTAGCGAAATAAACCTGCGCCAGACTGCCTGCGCTCTTCACTCTTAGATATTAGATGTCAAATCACTTCATACCTAGTAATTCCTCTGGTAGCGTTGTCCTTCAAACCGTAACACAGTAATGTTTGCATCATACTGCTTGGTGGCTGAATAACTAGCAAAGGTGTGGTACTTCCCCTGCCCTTCCCTTTTTTGTAGTGGTAGGACGTACCTCAACTTTGCCAGCTATTCAACCGCAAAGCAGTAGTGTGTAAGCATTACTCTATGATCCGGTTTGAAGGGCAGTGTTACCAGAGAAATTACTGGGTATGAAGAGATTTAACATCTAATGTCTCAGGGTGACGGGCGCAGTGCAGTGCGGCGCAGGATTGTGTTTGCAAGTTCACCATTCTGGCACTGCCAGTTAGTGGCAGGCGTGACACTTACCACCAGGCGAACGTCTTGCTCGTCTCGTCACAGGTATTAAAAAAAACTTATCTGAGTTTTATTTGTCAGAATAGACCAATTAAACAGTACTGCATGGGTCACATCGCAACATTGTACCCGTGATGCTGTTAGCTCTTTATAAGGTTATGGATCTGTATTTCTTATCTTTGGTAGAATTATCCTATTGTGTTTGAAAGTGTTGTTCTATTTTAGTTTCATTTTATCTAAGCTTCTCAAGGAGCTTATCTGTTATTTGCATCAAATTGATTGATCCATTGATAACGTAGAGTGAATGCGTGATAGTTTAAGGTTTATACTTGTATAGGTACTAGATGCGCCCGCAGTTTCACTCGCAGTTTTTTTCACTTTGATGATGAAAAAAAATTATGGTGATGGTGATTAAAAGTAGTACAATGTGCTATTCCGGGAAATAAGCTATCTCCATTCTGAGTTTCACCCGAATCCGTTGAGCCGTTTTGGCGTGAAGTGGTAAGCAACATACACAAACACACTCATACCGAAAAACTTTTGCATTTATAATATAGGTACCTATATAGGGTGTTATAGGTAAGTGTATTTTGCTACACTTGTAAGCTTGTATTATATCAATAGACGTAAAAAAGTAAAAATTATGTCAATAGGGCCGGACCCGGAGTCCGTTGAGCTGAGAAAAAAAAGATACTTACCATTTAAAGCGATTGGAGGTGAAACTTCGTGGGATCCTGCTAGTTTAGTCCTGGCAAAAACTTCCTAGATTATTATGTAGTTATACATAGCTTTTGCCCCAGAAAATTTAAAATGCTATGTAAAACCCTTCGAGTACTTAGACAATAAGGGCCTTACTTTTCAACCGTTAGTCACTGCTTAAGATGCTCTGCAATCTTCTCTCTCACGTGAAGTGTAACATGCAAGAACAAGACAGAGAAGTTTCAGCAGTGACTAAGAAATCGAGATTATTTTTGGTAAGGCTGTATATGATCGTACCTATACTCGTAGTACCCAGTGTTGCCAACAGCGTAGGGCCTGAAGTCGCCCTTTTTCACAGCACAAGTAGCTTAAAGTAGCCGACTTTCAGCATTTACCAAGATTAACCTAAAGTAGCTTGCCTAAACGCCAAAACATTGCTATAAATTTAAAAAAAATGTTTTTCTTGTCAGGTTATTTATTTGTAAACTTACATAAAAATACGAATAAATGGCTTGTCCCTAAAGTAGCCTAAAAGGCGACCAGTCGCTTTTCAGATTTTTGTATCGCTGATCGTCGTCATGAGTAGCCTAAATGGCGATAAATGGCCTACGTGGACCATACTGATAGTACATGTAACCAAAGATAATATAATACCTACTATACTAGGTATACCTAACCGAAGCACGCGTCTAGTACGTAGCGATGATAACAATCTATTGGATTCTATCTACTCTATAGGCTTTAGTGCGTAGGCTAATGTACTTGTGGAAGCTGTCAGAGGCGTCTAGACTGTAAATGGACGGATAGACGTATTTAGAAAATATGTTGAAATGCGTCATGAATGAATGAATCGAATTGATTGTATGGACGTAGTTATTTGGAGTTGGAAGAGATTAAATTTAGCTACTAAAATTATTACCATAGGTCATTATATCATTGAGCCAGAAGACGTCCACTCTGGACGAAGGTTCATTTAAGGCGGGCTTGTAGCAATTTTGAACTTTTTTTAAATGTGGGAAAGATCCAAAATGAACAACAAAAAATATTTTTTTACCTTTTACCTTTTTGTTTTTTAGACAACGTAATTTTGAATGTATGTATGTAAGGGACACGCGCCACAGCCAAAAAACGCTGGCACCTGAAGAAGTGGCTTCTGAGAAGCGCTACTTCTACCGTATGCATTAAGTTTTGGGGCTGTGGCGAGTGTTCTATGAGCGGCTTAGCTAAAATCATAATAATTACCATAAAAAAAGCAACCAGACCAAATAATCCAACTTATTCAGCCCATAAAGTTATAAAATTAAATTTATAATAAGTTTTAAATTTAACAAATGCTTGCCACACTTAAAGCGACGCCAAGGCGTGTGACAAGTCAGCACAATAATTATACTTCATTAAACTAAGTAAAAAAACTATAAATTCAAATATTAGTAGACATTTTGCTGCGCAATCGAGCCCCTAACTACTTAACTAATATTGCAATTTAAATTCGTACATAAAAAATTATGAAAAAAATATGTAAATTTAAATTTTATCCCAGTAAATCCAACTCTACGACACAGATGCTAAATATTTCTAAGATAACATTACTTTTATGATTTTATCTAAACTAAAAGCATTAGGTTTTGTCATAAAAATATCGTAGTAATACAGATTTTAATGAAGGCAAGTAACTTTTTCAAAAATAAACAACCTACTTCAAATTAATATGCGACCACCTCGGGAGTACCTTTCAAATAAAAAGTGCTAGATGACTGGTTTTTTTTAATTGTCCTATTAAAATGTGGCCCATAAATATAGCTGATTAATGAAAAGAAAATGAAAATCTGATCAAAAATAAGCAACTTATTAGCATTTTAATATAATGCTAGACAGAGAGGCGAAACAGCAAATCGTGACGTCACTTCTCTGTACACCATATATACTTAAATTCTATTCTGACAAGTAAGGCGTGACGTAATTTTTTGTTTTGTGGGAAATGGACAGAGTTGTCTCTAACACAAACTTTAAACGCTCATATATCAGAACATTATAAACCGATTTAAATTATTTTTTCAATAAACATACTTTATTTACTTAAATTCTTCATCAAAGCTATTGGTTTCAACGATATAAAGATCAGTCATCTACCCTATTGACGGAGAAATCGGTGAACATACATTAAAAAAAAACATTCATACCGACGAACATAGAAACTCCTCTTTTTTGAAGTCGGTTAAAAATAAAAAACCGGCCGGTGTTTGTTTTATGTGAATATTATGCGAACAAAACCAACTGTGTCTGGTATCGGACTAAATACAGCGGCCCGCAGCGTGGATTTGAATTTTTTATAGTCAATTTAAAATAAATTATTGGTTACGTGTGATATTAATAATGACGTGATTTTAGGGCAAGTATAGAATATACGCGTGACAAAGATATAACGAAGGACAATAACAAAATATTTTTAGCCTTTTTGCTGATGTTTATTTTTTTTAACGTAGTTTTGTTTGCTGTCTTCATCATCATCAACATTATCAGCCAGAACGCGTCCACTGCTGGCTTGCTGTCTTTGCCTATAATAAATTAATTACGTGAATTATATATATATTATTACTATGAAATTAATATTTAATTTACTATTGTTTAGAATTCAAATTATTATAGCTAGGTACCCGCCGGAAAGGAACACCAGTATGAACAAGCAATTTAAATAATTTGTTGTTTTTGTAAACTACTTTACAATAAATGTAAAATTTTATATTGTTAAAAAAAATACAATAATTTAATACCCCCGGTTTAAAAAAAAAAAAAAAAAATCTAACTGTGCCCGGTGAAAATGTGACCATAACGCTGGCTGCATTGCCGCGTTGAATGGCAATGGCTAATTAATATACATTTGTCACAATTATTATTTACTAGCTGCGCCTCGCAGTTTTGCCTGCGATTCCTGAAATAAAAATAAGCCTAAGTTTTATTCCAAGGTGTAAGCTACCTCTATACCGAATTTCAAACAAACCCGTTCATCCGTTTCAGCGTGAAATAGAAACAAACACACACATCGACATACTGTCGCATTTATAATATTAATAGCTAGCTGCACCCAGTACCGTCTTTACTATAAGGGATCACTAGGCCCGTGGCCAGGGCCCCCATCTTCAGGGGGCCCCGAAGACCAACAATTTCTTTCACATTTATTCTCAAAACGTGTGGGGCACAGAACAGTGAGCACCCGGGTGAAAATAAAAATGACTATTATCTTAAAATTGAAGACTTGATTTTGACTTATTTGGCTTAGTTAGGATCGATTTAAGACAATAAAGCCAGTAGAAAAATGTTTGTAAAGTTCGCTTACTTTACTTTCCAAAAAAAAAAAAACACTGAACCTTCTCCATTTTTGAAGTTGGTTACAAAGGGCCCCAAATTCTTGTGTGCCCAAGGGCCCCAGCATAGTTTAAGACGGCCTTGGTTTAACTGACCAGTGGGATCGATGCAATAAGACTAACTATGTATCTGACGACGTTTTGAAATTCTGAATTGGAATACATTGACATTTTTATTTTTTATATTATTTCTTACTTTTATGTAATTTTTTTTCATTATTGTTACTTATTATTATTGTAAACTGATTTTGTATTCCTTTTATTTTTTTATGTATAATTATGATTGTGAGATTCTAATGTACAATTTAATTTAATTTTAATTTGGCTGCATCCCGCGGATTAATCACGATTATTGAGATAAAAGTAGCTTATGTGTTATTTTAAGATATTATAAGCTACCTCTGTAACAAAAATCATCCAAATCCGTTCAGCCGTTTCAGCGTGAAGGAGACATAGGTACATACACAGACACCCCGACAAACTTTCCATGGTTATAAATATTGCCTGTATTAAATAATTAGAGAAAAAAATAATATAATTAGGTTTATAATTATATATTATTTAACCTGCCCTTTTTTGGTTTCGGGCTGTCGGGGGTAAATCTTCTAAAGATACTTGGTTGTATTGGTGTACAACCAGGTTAAGTAAGATTGCACATACTAAAACCCCGGTTCACTTTTCGGTTGCCTGCCTCGGTGCCTGACAGAGGGCACTGGGCTCTCCAAAGGAACACACTGGTACCCTTTGCTTTCAACAACTGTCACACCGGGAGTGTAAAAGTCCCGGGACAAGTTTAGAGCATTTCCCCTTCTTCTCTCTACAACGGCGCGGGCCACTCCGCGCCGTTGCCTTCCCAGGGGGTCTAGACAAGAACCACTTTCTGTTAGCGTTAACGCCTGCGGAAAGATAAAATTGTATGAAAATGACATTAGCTTGAGAAATGTCACGTGACTGCTAATGTCATTTTCATACTATTTTATCTTTCCGCAGGCGTTAACACTTACAGAAAGTGGTTCTTGTCTAGACCCCCTGGGCCCATTTCAGTGGGAGATCAAATCCCCAAATCTAACCTACCAAGGTCCCGGTTTAATCGACTTTTACGATAAACAGGGGTTACCGAAGTAGTATTCTAAAACCTCGGCTCCAGGGTTCATATTTTGAAACCTGCACATAACCGATGCTATCAGTAAAATAATTATGATCAGTAGTAAATAATCAAAAAACTCAAATCTAACTAAAAATAAGATACGCGTCTCATTAAGTTCGAGTCTCTTGTCCCTACTAAGCCACCTAAGTCAAGACATTAGGCGCTGTCACTGCGCTTCGCCCCCGCTTCGTGTGGGTGTGCACCTACCTTTACTTTCCAATTTTAGAACACAGTCACTACTCGGCCGTTATGTAGATACTTTTTGGGTGACTGTATAAATTATGCCCTATGATTTTACCTGTCTTTCAGGGACCGCACATTTTTTTAAATAAATAAAGCTCTTTTGAATATTTTTGTATGAAGTGATTCCACACTTATGGTATTTCTATGTTTTTAAAGCTTAAACAGGAAGAAAGCCGGAGGTCATAATTTTTCTTCCTGTTTAAGCTTTAAAAACATAGAAATAAAGCTCTGTCTGAAATTTTGACCTTTTTTATCTGTTGACCTTATCACAATTTAAAAAAACAGGTAAATGCAATGCGTCTCTATATGGTGTCTCTCAACCGCACATTTGTTATTTTGAGATACATACTAAAATAAATATAAAATAAATTCAGTGGATCTTAAGAAATTGGCGTTATGAAGTTGGTATTTATCCCTATTTTTTAATTTAATACTTCTTTAGTCCAGCAGTGGATATTTAATGGGTAATTAGGTTATGTGTATAAACAATAATATACTTACGAAAGAAATAGTAATTTATACCTACACACCATTTAACCTGTTAAAGAAATTACTAAATGTACAAAAGAAACAGCTTTTTAGTAAAATAACACGAGTTTCACAACTTAACAAAAAGATTTCGCAACTATAAAGGTTTCCGTAAAGACCTTCTGAGAAGACATAAATTATGCGTTTATAAGATACCTCCAGAAGTTTTATGCCTAGTGGTTTTATGAATTAAAGACTACAGATAGCCTAGGAGTAGACATAAAAAATTTCTCTTTCCACATATTTGGAACGAGTTTTTTTCGTTTATTGTGTTAATAAAACTTTTTTGTGAAAAAAAAAAACAATTGAGTGACGAGACGAGCAAGACAGTCGCCTGATAGTAAACGTCTGTTACGGTACGTTTAAAAATATCCTATATAAATTAATACTATTATGTACTTACACCTCATTGGCAGGATTTGGACCGACACGACTAGTGTAAACGCCCCCAGTTAGAAGCTCTAGCGGTCGCCCCTGAAGGAAGCGAGCCACAATCGGCCTTCGTTACGCTACAGAGGTCGCCGGCTCGCTTCGCTCGCCACCTTTGCTCCACACGTCCTCGTATGGCTTGCTCCCCTCAGGACCTCTCTTGAGCTCCTGCGCTTTTTATATACTTTCTAGGGAAAGGATCACAAGCCTTGGAGTGCTCTGATTCGGATCTGCCACCCATTTCGAACTTCACCAACTCAAGTTGGGTATGTGAAATTGGATTAGATAAAACAAAAATCACACCAAACGAATATTAAATCAAATGAACATTAAACCATTTGGACATTAGCGCAACCGTTGTAACATCAAAAAAAATTTGAAACAAAAACTTTAAATTTAAAATATGCAAAGCGATTATTATAAGAAAAGTTGTTCGTTCAAGTGAAATTATATGAAACGGCGGGGACCCGTTTGAACTCAAACCCTACAGCTTCGAAAGCAAACATGCTGCCAACTGAGCTATAAGGCAGAATATCGCCCTCCGAAGATAGGCTTGTCTGCAGCAGACCTACACGAATTTTGAATAAACATACAAATTCGCAAACGTTACCACTTTATAACATTATAATGTAGAAGTGTATAATAGTAGATTATTGTTACAATACAAAATTATTATTAAAAGTTTGATACCGATATCGTACTAATGTTATAAATGCGAAAGTTTGTCGGTGTGTGTGTTTGTAACTCCTTCACGCTGAAATGGCTAAACGGATTTGGGTAAAATTCTGTATAGAGGTAGCTTGAAATAAAACATAGGATACTTTGTATCCCAACAATCGCGATTAAAACCGCGGGGCGCACCTAGTGTTTGATATTTTTCTAAAACTCAACAGAGCTCTACAAAGTAAACAAAATTACTTTCCATGTAATTTTTACACTGTTGAACCTAATCGGAACATTAGGTAGCACTAAGAAAAAGTATTAAACTACACAAAAAAAAAAATATCTATAACCATATAGGCATACCTAAATAGTAGGGAC
The DNA here is from genome assembly GCA_905404285.2 of Erannis defoliaria. Taxonomy (NCBI): domain Eukaryota; kingdom Metazoa; phylum Arthropoda; class Insecta; order Lepidoptera; family Geometridae; genus Erannis; species Erannis defoliaria. Next base: position 6,712,987 of record FR990090.1, read on the forward strand.
GTGTTGGACGCCATTATGAAAAGTCGCCCATTCGTCGGTGTCAAAGAAACGCCACAGTCTGTGACGCACGACCGACGTGATTACTTGAGAGCAAAATGCCAAACTGTGTGGCGAAGGGCTGTATGAATTACATTTCAAAGTGCAGTAAACAAAAGGTGGGGTTTCTTATGACCATAAGTCAACATTTTAAAGTTAAACTAAACATGCTTATGCCCATAACTTTTATTTTTAGGTAAGTCGATTCTAGTTTCGTACAGTTTACGCTTCTTCTACCACGCCTTACTGGCGCTGCAAGTAGTGACCGCGAAATTCGAGAGATGAGAGATGGCGTTGTCCTTTTGCCAAAGAGAAATTAGACTTACGCTTTCTTAACTCAGGCGTATCTAGACATAGAAATCATTGTCTATAATATTATGGGATATTCTCAGGTAGTTTCTTCCGTGAGATACTCTGACTATAATCGGCTTAACTATATCCGACTACCTATATCTGACTCAATTTGTGACTAATTTCGCACAAATAAAATAAAAACGAGACTAAACGACATCACTTGCCATACCTACAGAAATTCTTTTCAAAATCTACCTTTTTAAACTTAGTGGAGGGCTCTCCGACTATAAAGATTTAAATATCTAAGCCAAATATGAGAGTGTGTGTGGGTGTGATTTACAGTCAGTAATTTGTACGGATGTAGGAATTTTCTTTGAAAGAATTTCAATGTTGAAAAATTAGCGCCTCTTATTTGGGCAAATATTCTTTTGAAGAAACAAGGTTTGCCTTCTTGGGGAGTTTGAATAACTGTTCATTGTGCTAAATAAAGAAATTACAATATAGATACAAGTCATTACGTAAATTGAACTAGATTATTCTCGTTGAAGGGTTAGGTGGATTTTACTTTCAAGAAAGATTATTATAAGCTTGGAGTTTACTAAGCCGATAGACTATAGGGCTTAAGAGTGCGACTAATGCCAGAAAAATATCAAATTTCACCCGCGCGTCTTGCATTAGTTTAGAGTCGAAAATCGCATGATACAATTGATGATGATCTCGGCTTTGAGCAATTTAGGTGGGATTTTATTTAATTATTCAAAATGTAAGCATGAAATAAATAAAATAAACGGCTACTGTGCTAAAACATTAGTTTGGCTATATTATTCGTAAAAAAGAATGTGGTGTTGTCGCTGATAATTTAGAGCATTTGAACTAAAACAGTTTTTATTTGTTGGTAATAAAATTTTTTTTTTTAAATAAACCAGATTATTTTCAACAATTCTATTCGGTTACTCGGCTTCTTTAGGTTTTCCCCTACCTATAGTATTTTATTAATCTAATAATTTACGATCTTTATCATTAAACTATGTGTTTAAAAATACACCTTTTACTTACGTTTGGCATTAGTCGCCCCCTTAAGGCCCGCTTGTAGCGAGGTACGTCTAGGTGGGTAAACAATAGGCACTAAACGGTAGGCGCGAGCGAGAACGAGGACAAAGGCGCGAGCGCACGAACAGCTAAATTTTGTAGGTTTTACTTTGTTTTACAACAAAGAAATACTGTAATCTTAAAATTAAAAACACTAAATAATAGGGTAGATGACTGATGTTTATATCGTTGAAACTAATAGCTTTGATGAAGAATTTAAGGCAATATAGTATGCTCATTGAAAAAATAATTTAAATCGTATAATAATGTTCTGATATATAAGCGCTTAAAGTATTTGTTAGAGACAACTCTGTCCCTTTCCCACAAAACAAAAAATTACGTCACGTCTTACTTGTCATAATAGAATATATGGTGTCCTGAGAAGTGACGTCACGATTTGCTGTTTCTTCTCTGTCTAGCATGATATTAAAATGCTTATAAGTTGCTTATTTTTGATCAGATTTTCAGTTTCTTTTCAACAATCAGCTATATTTATGGGCCACATTTTAATAGGATAATAAAAAAAAAACATCTAGCCTATTCTATGTTCTATCTATTAGTATACATTTTACGTGGTTTCATAATGTATTTTCTTAGTTATAGCTAATCGAAATGTCGATTTAGTGTATGTCTACTTTGTTTTTTTTTTCTATCGACCCAAACAATCAATATCACGTTTTCTACTTGCTACTTTTTAAAAAACAAAATGCTTAATATATTTTTTTGGTTCAATAACGGGCATTTTGGATTTTTCCTACATTAAAAAAAAAGTTCAAAATCGCTACAAGCCCGCAAAAACCACCAGTTTCATAGAAAAAGCTTATATTGACTCTTGACAAAATGGATATTTTTTTACTGCTATTTTTTTTCCGGATTGGTCCTGTATTATAAATTGTTCGCAATGATGAGTACGGTGACTCCCTTTCGGCCAAGTACACCCCAAGCCTATAAACTAGAATAGTTATAGCTAATTGCTTTTCAACGTTTTTCAAGATTATGCTTTTTCCGTTGCATGCCAGGTTATCATGGTTTACACAATGTTGAAACATAGTTGAATGTTTTTGAGATTCATCCAGAATTGATCAAATATCAAATAAGAGTAATTAAGACAGATCAAATAGTATGCAAAAACTTCTAAAAAAAAAATACATACAAAGTAACTGCTTAATCTTTTTAACCTGTGTACGCCACAAAAATTAATATTATTTATTTGTTTATTAACTAAAACGGCAATAGCCAATAACATTAGTTAATTAAATAATATAAATCACAAATCCAATAATGTCACCTTTAAAGATAAATGAATTTAAATAATCTTGTAGCCATTAAATGTCAAAATTGAGAAATAATAATAATAAAGTAAGTTCGTATAGGCTGAGTGGCCATCCCTAGTGTCAGAGTTAATGTGCTGCCCGAAGGCCTCTGACATGGCTGACGGTTGTTGTTATAGAAACTAGAACAAACAACCGGGACCAACAGTTTAACGTGTCAGCCGATCCACGGTAGCGCTCAGAAATAAATGCCGCCCACGGTCACCCATCCGAAGACTGACCGGACCGTCCGTTGCTTAACATCGGTGATCGTTTAGAACCACCTAGACAAGCTACACGATGAGCGCTACATACGTAATAATACTTACCAACTATAAACTACAAATAAAAATAAAAATAAACATTCCCATAAAAATATTAAATGAATGGACCATGGATTTACGAATCGACAGCTAACTCCTCCAAGATCTAGACCGATGAAAGTCTGGAGACAATCCAAATCAAGACATCCACCGCACCGTACCGTAGGCAACTTACCCAGCGTGCCGGTTTCAATGTTAAGTCATGCTTATGCGTTGGGCTAAATAAAAGCCATCAAGTGGTTGGGTTGCCATCGTAAGTACACTCACCAGCGCCTAAGGATAATCATTTTGATCACGTGTGGCGTCGACCAAGCCAATATATATTTTGAGAGGAAGATGAGCCGCCAGTCCCCACGGACCCAAAGTCTCCCACCAAACGGCTGAAATATGTAACCACTGCTGAGATTAGTAGGCAATGATTGCTATCTATGTTAGTAGGTATATTTGTGCTGCTCCACCGAATATTTATTAATTTACTTTATTTATTAATTTAAATTTAATTAACACGGCAACGCCAATTACATTAATTAAATCAGACTTTTAAACAAATTACAATTTACTTATTAGAACTATAAATAGCATTAAAAATAGATTAAGAAGGCACAACAATTATAATAACTAAAATGTGATATTAAAAATTAAACAAAATCACATCAAAATTTGATATCAAATGTCAAAAACATACAAAATATGATAAGTCATTCATTCACACAACACTCTCACAGTACCTCAAGCATGCCGACAATATATCCGTCCATCCAACCACAAACAGGTCACAGATAGGGTTTGAATTCAGGAGCGATTCGAATATGCCACCGCCGCACCATCCTTACTCCGCATCTCAGAAAGATGTGTAAAAACGTATTTTGTCGTGTGCCGCTCCGCTATTTCGGATAAACCTTCGACAGTTACAGTGCAACACTGATTTCAATGAAGGTCGAGATACTCAAGTTGTTGTCCTATTATTAACTACCCAAATACTTCCTCTACTAGAATTTTATTGTGTTGTATTCTCGAGGACAATTATATTTTGTAATATATACCTATAATATATATACATACTATTTTAATTATGTTATTACAGCAATTGTGTTTAGACGAAGCTTCTATACAGCTGACGCACTATATTACTATGTACTAGATTTAATTCGTATTAATTACTACCTTCATACTGTTGTCATTTTCTGAAGGAGTTAAAATATTATAATACCCACAAAATAGCTTGTTAATAAATGGTTATTCCTTTTTATGTTTTGGTGACGAGTCCATTATAGAAACATTCATGATATTATATTATTAGTAAAATATTTATGAATGTAAGTTTATGATAATAAATATTATTCTATTCTATTCTATTTTCTCGTTAGTGTTAAAGAGAGACAACTAAAGTAAAAATATAATAATAAAAAAATAAATTCAAAAAAGCATAGCCAGTGTGACTTCTCTCGTCAGGTCTTGGAACCTGTAACGGTTTCGGCTTGGGTAAATTTTTGTTACACAAAAATTTACTGATGGCGCCACCAACGTTTTAGTTGGTAGCTTGTAACAGGTTGGGAAAATTTGGCATCTAAGGCAGACTTCTGTAGCTTAATTGGCAAAGCAGTTGGGACGGAAACCCATAGAGACTGCTCGTATGCAGGTTCGAATCCTGCCGGAGGTCATAATTTTTCTTCCTGTTTTTAAGCTTTAAAAACATAGAAATACCATAAGTGTGGAATCACTACATACAAAAATATTCAATAACGTAAAATGCTCCAGCTCTTTCACAAACTTCACAATAGTATAAGCCGTGTCGCTCTGTTACGAGTTTGATGGACGGAAAAACGAAACATTCCACATTCCTCCTTGTAAGGTAAAGAATTTGTATGCTGCAGATAAAACAAAGTGATGAACTTGATCGATTATCGAAGGTCATGTTTAATGGATAAACATACACTGTAAGGAAATATTTCAAAGGCTTCTGGTTATCGTCCATATACGTATTATGAACTAGTTATACCCGAACTAAAAGCTTAGCTCATTTTGAAATATTTGTATTTTTGTGGTATAAGGAAGTCAAGAAATGATACGAAAAAGATGTCAAGTTCCCTGTTTGTTCCAGTTTGAGTTATATTTTTTGTAAATACACGGGCATAAAAATACAATCCGGATTTTGACATTTGTATGAAGTAATGCTTTCTCTTTCTTATGTTTTATTTACAACATATATGACCCAATTAACTTCATATCACAAAAAAATACTTTTCCTAAACCTCCCCTGTATTCAGGCGAACAAAACAGAACAAAAAAAGTATATCGGTGCCATTATTGAGTTTTTGCGAGACTAACACGCACTACATTACTTTATTATTTATATTCTTTATCATTTCTAAAGTATATAAGTATACAGGGTTAGTTCTAATCAGCAGACCTAAACAGCTATTCCATACATTTTGCCTAAGGTCGATAAACTTTTTGTATGGATATACAGGAACAGCTGATGTTTTATTCGCGATTTAAATGTTGGCCCCATAGTACAAGTTGTTTGTTTTGATGTACAGAATATGCCCATAAAGGATGCTAATTGATTAGAACTAACCCTGTATATTTAATAATTATTTTTAATACATTTCTTACATACGATTATTTTCTATAATTATCAACATGAAACCTTCGGTCATAATAATAATGTACGGTATTGATTTCAAAGATTTTCAGTTGCTCTATGGTCTTCCCGCGACCCGAAACTGTAGAGAGAAACTGACACTTCTATTCACACACTTCCCCACACTGAAGAGAGAAATAAAAGTAGGGCCTTCGCTTTTCTGTGCTTCGACATAATATAATATTTAAAATACCCAAAATAAAATTGAAAATATATAACCGAATGATATTCAGTTTTTCAGAATGCCCGTGTATGTCACGTTTCTAAGCGCAATAGGCTAGATGACTGTTTTTTTTTATTGTCCTATTCAAATGTGGCCCATAAATATAGCTGATTAATGTAAGAAAATGAAAAACTGATCAAAAATAACCAACTTATAAGCATTTTAATATCATGCTAGACAGAGAGGCGAAACAGCAAATCGTGACGTCACTTCTCTGTACGCCATATAAATTCTATTCTGACAAGTAAGGCGTGACGTCATTTTTTATTTTGTGGGAAAGGGACAGAGTTGTCTCCAACAAAAACTTTAAACGCTCATATATCAGAACATTATTAACCGATTTAAATTATTTTTTCAATAAACATACTATATTTACTTAAATTCTTCATCAAAGCTATTGGTTTCAACGATATTAATATCAGTCATCTACCCTATTCTGGTGTAATTGTAATGACGAAGAGCAAACAATAAATCGACTACTGTAGGTACATAGTAGTTAAGTGAATAGTTATCTAAAACAAAAGTGTTTGCCAGCAGCAATCAGCGACCGAGATTGTTTAGATTGTACTCGCGCGGACGCATCAATCGCGGTCAACACAATGGCGCGTTTGATGTAAGCCTTCAATATTTGGACGGGCGTATTTATCTTGTGTCGATTGTATCGTAGACAAAGGAAAGCTTCCTTAGTGGAGATCGTGTGGGAGGTTTCAGCACGGTTTTTCAAACATATACAATGTGTAACAAAAACGTTCAACAATACTGAAGTAATGTTGACAGTATGAACAACTATTACTATGGGGCCAACTTTGAAATCACGAAAATAAAACAGCTGTTACACACAAAAAGTTAAATTGAGTTTCGACAAAATGTATGGAACAGCAGATTATTTTTCTCGATGTCGGGGTTGGCCCCATAGTAAACGTTTTTCATATGAGTACTTACAAACCCTTCAGTATTACCACATATTTTTGTTACACATTATATACATTAATTGATGATGTCTCGCTTCCTACAGAGTTCGCTAGTCTTCAGAACTACTCACTAAGGTATTTAATACCAACAAACGAAACTTCCCTCGTTAGTGATGGCATCCAACTCGTGGTGGAATCGATTGCAAAAACTCGAAAACTCGAGTTCCAATCGCGTCAACGACCTATCGACGAATCGATACGTGGGAATCTGCCTGTACGTGGAGTTAGTAACTTGGTGGACGTCAATACAATTAGTATATAGTCAGTCAGTACAGTATAGTTAGTTTTGTAGTGATTATAAAGATTGTGCAGTGACAACACTAACTTTCTTACCAAGATGATGGTAATTTTATCACCATAGCCAGCGACGGTGTTTTTTTGTTAGTTATCGACATTTCATGTTGTGCATTCTGCCAGTGTCAAGTTCATGAATTTGCAAGTTTTTATATTAAAATCAAGTCAAATATGTCATGAAATCACACTTAGTCACACGAAATTAGTCATAGTCAAGTCCAAGTCATGCCTTAGTAAAGTTGTGGCTACTTTACTATGAGCTTCTACGGAGTTTTGAGAACAACACGAAAATACATGTTTCACCACATTATATCACTTGCCCACACTCAATGAATAAAACACCACCATTTTTAATGATTAATACGCGAAAAAACACAAGTTTAAGAAAATAATAGAATGCAACGACATGATTTTTCCGTGTTCCCGCCAAAACTCTCAGCGACGGTGTTATTTATCATTGTCGCTTACCATAGCAGTGTTTAGTATCATCAAGGGCGGATCCAGCTTTTAAGTCAGGTCATAGTCATATATTCGAGTCGAGGTCTAGTTAGCGGTCAGGCTCCAATTCCATTTCAACTAGAAAAGCTATCAGCATTCGACCTAAACCCATCCCATGACCCCCATGACCCCCTGGATCCGCCCTTGAGTATCATAGCAGTGTAACGAAATCCATCGTAATTTAACAAATTGACTGTAAAAATTAATAAGGTTGATTCGGTAAAGGACTCTTGTAAACTCACTGTACTTTACCACTATCTTACTTGTTTTGATGTACAGAACATGCCCTTAAACGATGCTAACTGATTAGAACTAACCCTGTGTACAGAGAGAGAATACATAGTATATAAAGTAGGTTTCTAAAGTTTATTTTGTTTTTCACACGCATTGACCTAATATCTAAAGAGTCGCAATCTCTAAGTGAAAACAGTCCAAAAACGTCCGAGTGTCGTCGTACATACCTATATGTGCATTGTAGTTGACAATAGGCTAGATGACTCATGTTTATATAGTTGAAACCAATAGCTTTGATGAAGAATTTAAGTAAATATAGTATGTTTAATGAAAAAAAAAAATTGAATCGGTTATTAATATTCTAATATATAAGCGTTTAAAGTTTTTGTTAAAGACAACTCTGTCCCTTTCCCACAAAACAAAAAATGACGTCACGCCTTACTTGTCGGAATAGAATTTATATGGCGTACAGAGAAGTGACGTCACGATTTGCTGTTTCGCCTCTCTGTCTCGCATGATATTAAAATGCTTATAAGTTGCTTATTTTTGATCAGATTTTCATTTTCTTTTCATTAATCAGCTACATTTATGGGCCACATTTTAATAGGTCAATAAAAAAAATCAGTCATCTAGCCTATTGTTCGAATTTAGAAGTTATGTCGCTTCAGTGTATGCTTGAGCGTTTGTGTCTTAGTCGGCGAGTTTTGGCGCGGATCTTTTTTTTTGCACGTTTCTGACTCTATAGATATTAGCTCAATGTTCACACGTGATATTTTTTGAGCGCAAGTTTGTCGTAACATTTACAACAGCTTTCTATGGGAAGTGAATGAAATTATCATTTTAATAGCGGCTCATCGGAATATTTAGACGTTCGCGTAGGTTTTGGTACAACTTACTTTACAGCTTTATGCAGTCTTATATTATCTCTAACGTGTTTGAATGCTTTTGTAGCTCTATTTGGTTGTTCATTGAGAAAGCTGTTAAGATAATTTTAATGAAATTGGGAAATTTTGAGAGCGTGAGCAAGCGAGTTTCGTCAGATAAGATAAGGTTTGGAAATTGGCCTATTAAAAGTGAATAAAAATGCCGTAATTTTCACATTTGTATCGAAGGTAAAGTCATCCGGGTTTAGGGTTACCATCTATGTAAAAGAGGATGCCTGTCCAGGAAGTACAAAATGCCTATTTTTTTTTTTTAACCTGACAATTGTAAAATTATACTGTAAGAACTGTAATCGTTCTTGCGTGATACCGCGGAAAAAAAATGCCTGTCTCTGCTTAGCGCCGGCCGCATGCCTGTCTAAACCAAAACATGCCTGTCAAATGCGGCAAATGCCTGTCAGATGGTAACCCTATCCGGGTTGCTCTTATTATATCCAATTTTAAGTATTATTAAATTTTATTAAGTACTTAGCCACGAGACGAGCTCTTCGTATTGTACGTATCTGCTAAACGTTTCGCACTTCCGTACCAATTTTTTAAAAACGGCAAAACATTGTACTTAATCAATTACATTTTTGAAAGGACTTCCTCGAATGCTTTATGTGCATAAAAACTAAAGCACGTAAGTTGATTCACAAAATATCAGAGTAATAAATTTTTCATCACACTTGCTCGTAAAGTGGATCTTATTGCATCGGTTTTGGGCTCATAATCCAAGCTATTACGCACGCGTGGTTTTTACTTTACATTACGGCACTAGTGCTATAATAGGTATAACCCGGAAAGTCAAGTTTGTACGTGACTGCAATTAGACGTACCTATTATGTATACGAAGCACTCTTAATATAACCGGGTAATACTTACAGTTTTTTGTAATACCAACAGAGAGTTAGTATTATGCCGCTAAAGTAAATGTCAACCTGCGCGCGCATTGCTGGTTTGGGCGCCATTTTCCGCAAATGTTTGTTGACGTTTTCGCTGTGTGATGGATTATTATCATAAAAAGTTTGTTTTTTCCTCGCAAGTGTGATGAAACCAGTCGTATGAAACTCTTGTGCTATGTTTCAATACACTCTCGGCTTCCTTATCGCGCTCGCCTACGGCTCGCGCGCATAATACCGCCTCTAGTGAATGACCAACATAGCACACTTGTATCATAATTTACTATTACTGGCGTGCATAAAAAATGCGGATCAAACATTTAAATGGACATTCTTCCCCTTTGAAATTTTCTAAAAATAGTTAGCTACATTGTCCACTATTCGGTGAGTGAGTCATGTGGTAGATCCCAAGCAAAAAGCAATAACGCATGCCATTGTAACTTTTTACGACTGCGACATAACCTGTCTATGTCTGTCACACATCCAACAGTCCATACAGTCCACGTTTTATAACTCAGCTAAAAAAGATGGATCGGAAATGCGCTGAAAACCAATATTCATATGAAAATGAGCTTCTTCACATCAGACGACAAGATCTAAATATCAAGACTGATCGCTAATATTTTAAAGTGGGCCATTTTAAACTACTTTAACTTAACTTAAACTAATCAATCTTTAAATTTCGACTCTCTGCCGCAACCCGTTTGCCGCAACCCGCAACGTTTCCCGAAATTACAATATGGGTCTTCTAACCCAGAGTTTTTTTTTCTTATTTTTTTTTCTTAGTTATTGGCATCGCACGTTGTGCATTCTGCCAGTGTCACGTTAATGAATTTTCAAGTTTTTTTACTAAAACCAAGTCAAATATCTCATGAAATCTCAGTCAGTCACACGAAGTTAGTCATAGTCGAGTCCAAGTCATGCCCTAGTAAAGTTGTGGCGACTTTACTATGCGCTTCTACGGAGATTTGGAAACAACACGAAAATACATGCTCCACCACATTATATCACTTGCCCACACTCGTGCATGTAATTCAACACTCAATGAATAAAACACCACCATTTTTAATCATTAATTCGCGAAAAAACACAAGTTTAAGAAAATAATAAAATGGAACGACATGATTTTTCCGTGTTCCCGCCAAAACTCTAACCCAGAGTTTCTTTCTACAAGTGTGCTCCATACCAGCGACAATGATAAAATGAATGGACGGGAAATATACGTACGGATTTTGAAGACTATACGTTGAGCGCCGGCTCTCCTCTCGCGTCAGTCATACTCAGTCTTTGCGACATGCGAGCCGTACGATACCACAATACAAACTTCTACTACATAAAAACTTACTTACTACAGAAATACTTCTAATACATGTAGTGTGTTCTCTTTTTGTCATGCAGTAATTAGAGTCGCTTTAATTTTGAACGATTTGCAAGCGCTGGGCCTGTCCATTCCATTATCACTGTCGCTGCTTTATACTAACCACATCATTGTTAAAATATCAGGCAGTATTTTAATTAAACTCTAGTTTAATCCGTAATAAAATCAAAACATTAACGACCAAGTACATAATTTTAATACCTAAATCATAATCGATTTTTCTACCTAGAAATTTAAGTAATTTTTGTTCCATTACGTTACATTAAAGATTTCCTAAATGATTCTGTCTAAAGTAAGTACTCACATGTTTGAATATCTCAGTATTAAATTGTTGTTCTCGTTTGTTCTATATAATATTCCCTATAACAAAAACCGTCAAGCCAGGTCTCAGGCATTGGGCGTTTCGGCGACGCAATAACTCTCACACTATGGATGGCCACTCAGCCTATAAGAGATACGATATCAGAACTTACCTATCTATCTCTACATTGTTCATGCATGCTTCTACTAACGATGTGTATACGCCTCTTGAGGCATAACATAAAGTTCAAGTACTATATATAATATAATGTCACCAACGCACGAGTATTACGAGTATAAGTAAGTATCTTTATATTGGACCTGGGTATGTCCTAAAAATGCACCCAGAACCATCGGAGGACGGGCAGCAGCTTCCTCTCGGTTAACGGTGGAGAGAGCCATCCCCAAGCCACCTGCCAAGCGTGAGGATTACGGCAATCCTCTCCCAATGAAGGGTCCAGCAGTGGACGTCTTCTTGCTGATAAGTAATGTGATGTGATCTTTATATTATATTTCAGTAAAAACTATATTAAATTCCACGCATTTCCACGCTTTATAAGTGCTAATATTTGAGAAAAGCGAGAAGTCGTATCGGGTTTTGCAAAATGGCCAATGGCCACGAAAATACGATTGGTACGTGTTTTGACCCCCGACGTATTGTAAAACTGAAAAACAAAACGGTTTCCAATGCTTTTCAAAGCGGTATCGAATATTTTGTCATAGGCAGCCTTATTGCTATTGCTGTTTGAGTTTCGTGGACAAAATGTAGGTTGTATTGTATTATATTTGAAATAGACATTATTTTAATTATACCTAGTAACTTAAAGTAGATTTTTGCAAGTTTTTAAAATTTTATATCAGTAGGTACAGTATCTAATAGGTAATTAGCAAACTTGCAGTCTTACTTAAAAAAACTTTTCAACTGTTAGTCACTGCTTAAGATGCTCTGCCATCTTCTCTCTGACGTGAAGTGTAACATGCAAGAGCAAGACAGAGAAGTTTAAGCAGTGACTAAGAGAATCGAGATTATTTTAGGTAAGGCTGTAAGTTTATACCTCAATAATAGAGCATTATAAATTTGCTATCCTAAACACTAAAATTTACACAGTGTTGCTAACAGATACATAGAGTAACTTTGTTAATAGATATTACTATAATTTTTTTTTTATGCATAAGCCTTTATTAACTACAACAAACTACAAAGACTACTTAGCCTACAACACAACAAAAAACAAAAGGATTGTATCCAGCCAGACCGATGAAAGTCTAGAGACAATCCAAATGCTCAAACCCACTACCAGTCGGCAGCGTACCCAGCATGCTGGCGGCATTGCCACGCTGGATGGCAATGCTTATGCGTTGGGCCAAATAAACGCTAGCATTTTGATCACGCGTATTTGATTACGTTTTGATTACTATCTATTAGTAGGTAGGTACGGAAGTAAGAATTAGTAATTTTTGCGTGAAAACGATTTTCAAAAGACTTCCACGGAATTATAATGTATTTTGTGTCTTTCCCCACAGAAGATATAATTGCTTTCCCTTTCCTTCTAATTATTAATCGGTGGTAAAAGACAAAAGACGGATTGACTATTCTGTAACTACTCCACGTTTATTAGTAAGGCCCTAAGGCAAATAAACTAAATTGATTCGATGATAAATAAGGTAAGATAAACTTTGTGTATTATTATTAGGTACTTGGTTCTAATTAATTTGAATCACTATAAAACCTAGCTGGTGGTTTAGGTGATGATAGATTAGCAATGAGTTTACGTACATAAAACGTAAATGGCTTTCCTAAGCCGAATTTCCTGAGATTGAAACTTGAAACCTTGGAATAATATAACGCCTGTTTGTTTTGTTAGAGCAACAAACTTACACTGCTTCGCATAAATATACTTTTAGGCGCTTTCCTCGTCAGGCCAGATACACACTTTGCAGGTATTAAAATAATGAGGTATGTCGTATTAGCCTGTAATATTATAGTAACATGATTCAGATAGATAATGTATAATATGTAGTGGTAGGACTCTACTGCAGAGTCCGCCTGGGGAAGTACTACACCTTTGCCAGTTATTCAAACGCCAAGCAGTAATGTGCAAGCATTACTGTGTTCCGGTTTGAAGGCAATGTTACCAGAGAAATTACTGGGTATGAAGAGATTTAACATCTAATATCTCAGGGTGACGAGCGCAGTGCAGTGTGGCGCAGGATTGTGTTCGCAATTCTGGCACTGCTACGGCAGGCGTGACGCTTACCATCAGGTGAAAGTCTTGCTCGTCTCGTCACTTGACTGGATAAAAAATAAATAAAAAGATAGTACCTAAGGTTCATACAAATTTATTAATCGCAGCTCTATGTCTCCTAACTACCTATATTCAGAGGTTTTATAATCATATGGCAGACCTCCCTAGGGCCTCGGTAGTACCTAGTAGCACCACCGCTGTATCGTGTATTTTGCAGCCAAAGTAGAGTACAAATATTTCTGATTAAAAAAAATGTGTTATAGAATTGCATTCGACTGCCGTCTCGCCTTATGTTAAGCGAAGATGCAATTTACGATGGAGCACGCTTGCCTAGAAGAAACCGATTCACTCGCGAGTTGAAGACAGCCAGTGTGTGTTTTGTGTTCCAGTTTGGAGGGTAATGTGGCTAGAGGATTTACAAGGCTGATAAGACTATCTATAGGTACATATTAGACTCACCATCGATTATGTTTTTAAAGCTTAAACAGGAAGAAAAAATATTCTTCCTGTTTAAGCTTTAAAAACATAGAAATACCATAAGTGTGGAATCACTTCAAACAAAAAAAAGAAGAAAAAAAATGCACCTCATTCGATTGTTTGAAAATTTGCGCTAAAGGTAGTGATGCCCTGGATTTCGAGTTCGTGGCGGCGCAGCGTCAGCGCGAAGGCGCGCCTCTTGCTAGCTTTTCTATAATATAATCGAAATAGTCAGCGCACACTGCCAGAGTTGCGTCGCAGTCGAGGCGGCGTCAGGGCGAGGTCGAGGCGCTGGTGCGGCGTAGGCGCCTTCACATTGAATCTTCTACCACGCCTCCGCGTGGACTCTGGTAGTGTGCTATGCGCCTAACTCTCATAACTTGCAATTTAAACTAATAAGCATATCGTTTATTTTGATATCAACTCTGTTATCTTTTGTTGCAGGTAATTTTGATGGAGTAGTGCAGCTTCCCCAAGCCGCCTGCCAAGCGTGGGGATTATGGCAACGCCCCCCTATCAAGGGGGAGGCCTTCGTCCAGCAGTGGACGTCCTCTGGCTGATGATGATGACGAGAGCAGCTTCTATTTATAGTATAAAGAAAATTAAGACAAAAGGTATCAGTAATTTAATAATAAAATTATGTAAATAGATAAAATAGGTATTAATAAATAGTAAACTATAACTGCTAAAACGAATGAGCCTTAATTATAAAATTCATTTGTACAAAATATGTGTAGGTACGTGATGATTTTATAAATAAAAATGTTAACACTGTCTTAGAATTCGCATTGTTCTTAAATACTATATCTACCTTCAATAATGAATTTGAATTTTTAGGAATAAAAACAAACAAACAAAGTTATGGTAAGTATTTGTAGTGTGTGAACTCTACAGATTATTTAGATCTAAACCGCATAATTACAGACGACCAAAAGAAAACCAACTAACTAACATGCAAATCGTATGTGATCCATAAATAAAACATAAATCCCAAGTACAAAAATAATTACGTCTTCCAAATCATACAAAAAGGTACTAAAAAATAGTAATCCGAAACTGTTAAAACGAATGAGCCTTAATTATAAAGTTCATTTGTAAAAAAATTGTGCGATGATATAAAAAATAAAAATGTTAACACTACTGTTTAAGAGTATAGATGTTGTTCATAAATAAATTTTTTATTTAGGAATATCAAATTAACAAAGTTATGGTAATATAGATAGTGGGTGAATTCAACAGATAATTTAGATCTAAGCTGCATAAATACAGACTAAAACTATCATGCAAATCGTATGAGAAACATAAAAATAAAAGCCACGTATAAAAATAATTACGTCTACCTAGTCATTAAACTCTAATCTAAACACTTAAAAATATAAAAAAACATTTTTTTTTTAGTAAAAATACAAAAGTATAAATCTACTAAAATGAACACAATAATGAGGTGGTACATTGAATGAGCTTACAACAGCCTTCAACTTGTGGTAGACCAGTTGGGAGAAGATATTATGATTTATAATCGTCAGGTTTTTGACCACTGCTCACAGTAGTTAAAAGACGATGTCGACAAATGCAGTAAGCACACATAACCAGACACACACATGTAACCAGCTTTAGAAATTGGCACTCAAGCGAGGCAGTTGCAGGAACACCGTTCTAGGTGCGTGATGGCAGATTTTCAACTTGGTGGTGGCAGTTAGCTAGCCAAAAAATAAAAAGTACCATCACACATTAAAAAAAAACCACTGCTGAGCGAATGCCTCCCCCTATTAGGAATAAAAAGTACCCAACCACCATGTTATGGATCCTCAGGATGATTTCTTCCACCAACAGCTCAAATGCATTTTTGGGATTAGAATTTATGTTTTGCGGTGTGCGATCCAAACGTGCTAACTACTAAGCTTTCATTCAACTAGCACTATAAAATTGGTTGCGTGGATTTTGGGGTCAATTACAGGCCCGTACCATGATACATACATTGCCCATACGAATGTTCTTGCTTTTCTGTCAAGAAAAACATGGAGAAGAAACTCGCAGTTTTTTTTTAAAACCCTTAATCCACTAACCCACACTAGACCAGTGTTGCGGCATACCTATGATCCGATCAGCCCTATAAATAAGTATAATAAACCTATCAGCTTGCAGTGGTAAAAGGCAGAAACCCGAAGAGGGATAAGTGGCGTACCTTGGAAGGGACCTACGTCCAGCAGTCTGACTATAAAGGTATTCGTCCAGCAGTGGACTACGATAAGCTAATTATGATAATGATACTGTCATCTACTACAAACAATCCTTAAAGGGTAATTGGCATCGACTAGACATGGCTTAGCTGAATGTTGTAAAGGCTGATGCAGCATAATAGGCTAAATGAACACATCGAGGTGGTTTACTAAGACTTAAAATCAGAATTAACAGCTATCAGAGGTTGTTTTCACGTACAAAAGGTGTTTAGCATCGGGACAGGTCGGGCATAGCCTTCTCTTTGCAGTACGAGTAAGAAGATGGCCAAGCCTTGAAGCCCACTCGGTCGTAGATCCGCTTGGCGCATCGTACGTCGTCTGCCAGGTCTTCGTTGATCAGATCTGTGGAGAAGATAGAACCAGTTTAGTATTTATTATCGTTGATATTTTTTCATGCACCTCTGTGTATATCATTAAAATAATATCAAATCGTTATACGCTGCTGGACAGACCTCTCCCAAGGCACTTAGCCCGATCTTCGGCTTTTCGCATTTAGCTAGGATGTGTGAGTATTCGGGACTTTAAGCCCTAACGTTACAAATTCTTCAGTCTTGTACCAAACCGTAATTAACCAAGATAATAATTTGGATAGAGCAAAGAATTTGATAAATCGAGTATTTTTTATTTAACCATACATACCTTTACCTTAGATTTGACCAATGTCTAATTTGACATTATCAAGTATTTGACAAGTGTCTGCTAAATAATCCCAATAACAACAATTGCAAATACGCTTTGGCGCATAGCACAAGATTAGAGTCGAGGCGGAGTCGAGGTGGCGCATGGCGGCGTGGTGGAAGAGTCAAAGGCACCCGTGCCGCACCGCCTCGACTGCGCCTCGACTCTGCGAGTGTAAGCTGACCAATACAATTTTATAGAAGAGCTGGATGAGGCGCGCCTCCCCCCGACGTAGCCTCGACTCTTCATTCTGTGTGCGATGCGCCTTACATTATGGTTACTAACTCCTCCAAGGGAAAGTACTTGGAGAAATCGGTTACTGATTAATAAACCCGTAGGAATACGCTTGGCTGAGACAGACGTCTGGTTAGAAATTAGAACTTTTAATTCAGAATCTATGAAAACCTTAAGACGAAACACGTGAACACTCCAACCTAATCTTGACACCCTCAGTACGTGAAACTCTGAACAAATAGGTCGTCATCAGAAAACCTCAGCATGCCTAATGCTACCTCAATTTACATTCAGTATCGCGCTAACAATAACGTACTTGTAGTTTCTTTAAATTGGATCTGAATAAGTAAGCAGTCACTCCTTGTTTAGGAGACTTGTGTGGAAACATCTCGATGGAAGCTAGCTTTTCGCTACGGTCCTGCTTTACGACAGTGACCCTAAGCTGTGTTGACTTTCTTATTTCTACTAAAGTTTAGGTTTCATTGTAAAAATATTTCAAGACGAAGACCTCTCCCTTAATAGGGAGGGGTTGCCATAATCCCCACGCTTGGCAGGCGGCTTGGGGATCGCAGAGTGTTACCACCGTTAACTGAGAGGACGCTGCTGCCCGTCGTCCTGTGGTACTGGATGCAGTTTTAAACTTAAAAAAAAACATACCCAGGTCCCGGTGTATCTCTATGCTACGGGGGGGTTAGAATAAAAAAAAAAAACATACAGACCGTCGAACATAGAACCTCCTCCGTTTTTGGAGTCTGTTAAAATTAACTATAAAAATATATTGTTATTTTTATACGGGAATACTCACGTTTAATAAAATCGGATACTCCGACTATAGTATCGATCACATCCGGTGACCTTTTTCAAAGAGTGAAAACAGAGCCCGACGTGCGTGCGGTTGCAAAGTTTGCACCAAGTTTTGTTTGCACAAGTTTGGTTCTTAGTGAGCCGCGTGACGTCAACGAGGCAAGCGTGAATCGGCATTGTCTAATACAAATTAGCTTGTACTGAACATGACATTGGTGTCGATTCGGTAATGTTAGAGAAAACTTATTTTAGCTCACTTTAATATTTTAGTTTAGACGAAAGGCGGCACAAAAGCAATTCGGTATTTAATTTACATTGAACTAATTTAGAACTGCTCTAATAGTGCTCTAATTTTATTCGCCTTGTTTTAGGACGTGACGTGACAGTGTGGTCGATTCTGGCGGTTTTAGTTGACAGATCTAAACTAACTAAAGTATTGCTGTCCTTAGCTGACATGCCTAGTAAAAAAGTGACAGCAATACTTTAGTTAGTTTAGAACTGTCAACTAAAACCGCCGGAATCGACCACAATGACGTTTTAAATTTTAGACACTAACGGCCTTACCTAAAATAATCTCGATTCTCTTAGTCACTGCTTAAACTTCTCTGTCCTTTTCTAGCACGTGCAACATCACGTCAGAGAGAAGATGGCAGAGCATCTTAAGCAGTGACTAACGGTTGAAAAGTTTTTTTAAGTAAGGCCGTAACTTCTCTAAAATGTCGGCCGAATCGCTTTAACGTGATTGTAAGCTTGGACGTATCGTCTCTAAATTTTAGTTAGAGGTGTCAAGTCTGAATAGCAAAGTGGCGTTTGGCAGTTCTATATTAAAATTAGAGAAATTATAGGTAAGACGGTGTGACGCCGAATCGACACCGCATTTTTTTTAATACATTTAAGTGACGAGACGATCAAGACGTTCACCTGGTGGTAAGCGTCACTTCTGCCACTAACAGTAGCAGTGCTAGAATTGTGAACTTGCGAACACAATCCTGCGCCGCACTGCACTGCGCTCGTACCCTGAGATATTAGATGTTAAATCTCTTCATATCCAGTAATTTCTCTGGTTAGTCTGGTTTCTCTCTCTCTAGTTTTAGTTATAGATATACCTATCTTTGTTTAGACGTTCACCGTTTTATATAGGAGTGAATCAGCTCTAATAAAATGTGCACTTTTTGCTGCGAAACCTAACCGAATCTTTTCACACCACATTTCAAACATGCCCACATAATATGCAAGTACACGGTATGAGAATGCATGGCGAACTTGAGTTAATGGACTCCGGGAAAGAATTCGAATAAGGTAGGAGACTGATGTTTATATGGTTGAAACCAATAGCTTTGATGAAGAATTTAAGTAAATATAGTATGTTTATTGAAAAAATAATTTCAATCGGTTAATAATGTTCTGATATATGAGCGTTTAAAGTTTTTGTTAGAGACAGCTCTGTCCCTTTCCCACAAAACAAAAAATGACGTCACGCCTTACTCGTCAGAATATAATTTATATGGCGTACTGAGAAGTGACGTCACGATTTGCTGTTTCGCCTCTCTGTCTAGCATGATATTAAAATGCTTGTAAGTTGCTTATTTTTGATCAGATTTTCCTTTTTTTTTCATTAATCTGCTATGTTTAAGGGCCACATTTTAATAGGACAATAAAAAAAACCAGTAATCTAGCCTATTGCTACATATTAGAGACCGATTTTTTAGTTCTAACATCGATTTTGCTGGATCAGCTTCAATACGAATACCTTCTTAATTAGTCATCCTTGGACATGCTTTATTCACTATCACTTAATCTGTGACTTTCATGTTTATAAGAATTTGGTTAAGACCACGAGTATACCCAAATTACCTTCATTCTGGTTAATGTACAAATTGGACAGCACTGAATTTTTTTAATATTAATCTAGATCGTATTTTCTATTTGGCTATATTTTCTAAAACACGTTTGCGTTCAATTATGTCGATAGAAAAAAAACGTAAAACAACCTCTAATAATAATAGGCTTCTTAAAAAACCAACCTACTTCACCTTCTAATACCTGGATGACATCTTCATATTTTCCAGTAATTTTGATTTAAAAAATACTCAACTGAATTCGATAAAATTTATATGGGACCACCTCTGAAGTATTACATACCAAACAAAAAAAAACATCATCAAAATCATTTCATGATTGGCGTAACAGTGATCGCGTAACATAAAAACAAAAAAATTACATACAGTCGAATTGAGAACCCCCTTATTTGAAGTCGGTTGAAAATTAAATTCTATGTGTATTTTTCTTTATATTTTTGTATGATGATACATGATTAAAATAAGTAAGGTTACGAGTAATACTTTAATCTATCTTCCTATAGAATTAGTTTTTTTCTTACGTAATACATTTATAGCCATTATTAATTTTCCAAAAAAAAAAAACTGTACGAAACGTAGCGCAATCGCGCCGGTTTCTCTTTTTTATCTATGTCATTAGACAGAGACCACAGACGAGCGGAGGATTAGCTATTGTCAGCCTCTTAACTATGGTAATCATATATGAGGATGGAGTCAACTGTAATCGTCGTCTTCAGCCATAAAACGTCCACTGCTGGACGAAGGCCCTTTATAGAAGGGTGTTGCCATAATCCCCACGCTTGGCAGGCGGCTTGGGGATCGCAGAATGGTCACCACCGTTAACCAAGAGGGCGCTGCTGCCCGTCCTCTAGTGGGTCTGGTAGCAGTTTAAGGACATACCCAAGTCCAAGTCTAGGAGGCAACTGTAATGATCATCGTTTTTTTAAAAATTAAATCATGTGACGAGACTAGCAAGACGTTTGACTGGTGGTAAGCATCACACCTAGTAGCAGGGCCAGAATCTTGAACTTGCGAATACAATCCTGCGCCGCACTGTACTGCGCTCGTCACCCTGAGATATTAGATGTTAGATCTCTTCATACCCCTGTCAGTTAAATAGGAAAATTGTAATAATGTTAGTATTACCTTCACATTTCATGTTGCAGTGACCTCCTTTTCGGCCCTTCTTGCACCAATCTTTATTGTGGATCTGTAAACAAAATAGCGACATGAGAAATATTAGCACAGAAAATATACCTAACAGTGCTACGATATTAGGATGAAAATGCATTGACTAGTCTAGTCTCAGAGTTGGTAACACACATTAACACTCAATAACAATGAATATTTTGTTAATGACTCACAGTCATTAACAAAATATTATTCAACAGAGCCGTACGGCTGTGATTGTCGCTTGATTGTTAGATTGAAGAAAAATAATGCAGGTCCATTCTTTAGCGTAACCATAGACATGGGACGGGTTGGAAGCCATTTGAAATGTCGCCCATTCGTCGGTGTCAAAGAAATGCATTAACACCGATGCCGGCACAGTCTGCGACGCACGTCCGACGTCATTACTTGAGAGCAAAATGCCAAAATGTGTGGTGAAGGGCTGTACGAATTACATTTCAAAGTGCAGTAAACAAAAGGTGGCGTTTCTTATGACCAGTAAGTCAACATTTAAAGTTAAACTAAACTTGCTTTTACACAAAAACTTTTATTTTAAAGTAATAGGTAAGTCGTTTCTAGTTTCGTACAGTTTGCGCTTCTTCTACCACGCCTTAATGGCGCTGCACGTAGTGACCGCGAAATCCAACAGATGGCGTTGTCCTTTTGATAGAGAGAAATTAGACTTACGATTTCTTAACTGCGTATCTAGACCTAGAAATTATTGGCCTTAACTGAATATTTTCTATGAAACAGTTGTTTTTTTTCCGCAAATTAAGGGTTGTCCGCTCGTAGTAAAATATTTTTTTACAATGATGAGTACAATCAATTCCCCTTTCAGCTTAGTAATACCGTTACGTGTGTCATTATCAATATCATCATAATTGGCCTATGATGGTCAATTCCTGGATATACGCATAACCGAAGCAGTGGCGTAACTAGGGCGGTGCCAGTAGTGCCCAGGGACGGGGCGCAGATCCTGGAGGGGCGCAGGCCCTGGAGGGGCGCAGGCCCTGGAGGGGCGCAGGCCCTGGAGGGGCGCAGGCCCTGGAGGGGCGCAGAAATTACCAGACCGGGACCAAGTTTAAGGGTCACGCATAGGCGCAGTTACACACCACTATTTTTTATGAATGTCTAAAACTTTAAGGGGTCATTGTACTCATCATTATTAGCATTTTTTCCTATGGGGTCGAACCTGAAATGCGAAAAAAAAACATCTGTTCCATACATTTTGTCCAAGGTCAAATAACTTTTTGTATGGAACAGCTGTATTTTTTTCGCGATGTCGGGGTTGGTCCCATAGGAAAAGTTGTTCATAATGACGAGTACAATGACCCCTTATAGTTTTAGACATTAATAAAAAATAGTGGTGTGTAATATAAATATATAAGATCGCACCGAGCTTATGAAAGGCTAGTTACGTGCACCTAAGGCACGCCACTCAAGCTCGACCTTCAGTTTTCCGCTTTTATGCACTGCCCACTGTCCTAGTACGTCTACGTCAATCGTTACTCCATCTATAACTCGAATTCATATATCGAGTGTTGCTACTTATTGGCAAAATTTTAATAGTGCTGGGGTAAAAATCCCCTCACCTCCCTTTAAGGGAGAGGCCTTCGTCCAGCAGTGGACGTCTTCCGGTTGTTGATGTGATGTGATGTGGGGGTAAAAATATTAAGTTTGTTACCAGCTAAGAAAGCAACAAGCTAAGAAAGTTAATCTTATCAATCATGAAAATAATGTTTCATTTTGCTATAGCATTTTACAGAATAACTTTTTAACACAATATGTTTCCTCTTTTCTACCTGCACTTCCACTGGCAGCACTTAAAATTTTTACCGGCACTTAATTAATTGCATTGAAACATCTTTGAAACCAATTCAGAAAAACCAAATTATAACACAATAAGCGTGAACCATTTGATTGTGCTCGGCCGTCAATATTTATAATCTATAAATAACTAGCCGAATTATCACTGACATAAATTGGACAAATAAATCTAAACAGATGCAGTGGCGCAACTCGATTTATCGATACCGGCGCTACTCGATATCCGTGTCGAGTTACAGCCGGGTTAACAGGACAGTGGCGTGAAGTCGGGTGTCCAATAAATGTCCTGTTCGATGTCTCGATTTCAATATTCGATTTGAATCGGTGACGACGTTTTATGGATCGAGCTTGGGCGAGTGCTCTCGTTACAGTATTGTATTATGTAACTGTTGTCTGTTTTATTTATATTTTTCTAGAATGTTCTAGCTGTATAGATATTTGACGATGATATAATATATTAGGGTTAAGTACCATCTATTTATGGGAGGATGTTTGTCTAGTCAGTACAAAATGCACGCCTGCTTGTGTATTGAAAAATCTGTACGTCTTAATACGCAACAGATATAGCTTTAAACATTGACATGTATTCAAAATGAAAATAATTTACGACCACTAAATTATTTTTTTGAATAAACGAACTTACACACTGAATGATATTTTTCCGAAGACATATTTTTTTTTAGTTCGCAGCGAACTCAGACCTCACGCCCCATATCTTCCAAGTACCGTGAATTTGGCTCATATTCGAACTTGATAATTATATTTTTGTTTTATTTATACGGCAATACTCACGTTTAATTAAATTGGATACTCCGACTATAGTTTCGATCACATCCCACAACCTTTTTGAAAGAGTGAAAACAGAGCCCGACGCGCGTGCAGATGCGTCCTGCTTAGCACACAAAAATAAAAGATAAAAAAATGTGTCATCACCACGTCAGTTTACTCCATAATTATATTTAGCCAAACTATCATATTAAAACATTTAACATCCTATTAAAATGTGGCCCATAAATATAGCTGATTAATGAAAAAAATATGAAAAACTGATCAAAAATAAGCAACTTATAAGCATTTTAATATCATGCTAGACAGAGAGGTGAAACAGCAAATCACGACGTCACTTGTCAGGACGCCATATAAATTCTATTCTGACAAGTAAGGCGTGACGTCATTTTTTGTTTTGTGGGAAAGGGACAGAGTTGTCTCTAACAAAAACTTTAAACGCTCATATATCAGAACATTATTAACCGATTTAAATAATGTTTTCAATAAACATACTATATTTACTTAAATTCTTCATCAAAGCTATTGGTTTCAACGATATAAACATCAGTCATCTACCCTTTTTTTTTTTTTTTGCCCAGGGAAATCCTTTATGGATACCACCGGCCCCGGGGGGAGCACGGTGGTTATGTGGGACTCTCCGCCAGAATGACGGCCTACCCACTAAAAACCCTGGGGTGTTTCTGCCTGGCGCCCAAGTGCCGGGGCTACGGGTACACTTTCGCACTCATCCGCAGCCCCGGCGGCGCTGGTCCTTTGGGACCCTTCCCCGTGTAGGGGTGGAGTATCCACCACTCTTTCCTTGAGAGGCGCACGAAAACACCGCGCGCGCCACCTCGGGGCTACTCTTGTCGGGCAACGGACTCCCTCGAGTCCGCCGCCCAAGGCCCCTGTTATGGGGGTCGGAGGAGGGCGTGGAAGATCCTCCTCCGACGCCCGGCTCTCCGGCGGCGCATTGGAAGATCTGAGGTGACCTCCTGCTCGCGCTCGGCCGTTTCCTTCTGGAACATGATCTGTTCACAGAAGGAAACCACCGCGTCCCATGACCTCTCGCTCCCTAGCATCGACTGTATCAACGCTGGAAGCGAGAGGTCACTCCCAACCACTGCGACGAGTTCACAGCGCTCACTTGCCCATGCAGAGCACTCCTCCAACGTGTGCTGCGCCGTGTCCTCGTCACAGCTGCAGTGGTGGCACTCGGTAGTCGGTTCTCTTCCGGCTATGCGGCACAAGTACTTTCCGAAACAACCATGCCCGGAAAGCACCTGCACAAGCCGGAAGGTAAGCGACCCGTGCGCCCTGTCCAGCCAGTCTTCAAGAACAGGCTGGACAGCCTCGACAGTCCAGCTTCCAGCCCTAGGATGGGCCAGTTGCTCCTTCCACTCTTCCAGCATGGACCGACGAGCGTGGAACTTCCACACTTCGATCAGTCATCTACCCTATTACAAGTTTAACTGACCTAAGTAACTTTGATTATATACCCAGCCAGCTAGTTCCTCCGAGCTAAGTAACAATCATTTGTCATTGTTGCATAAATTATCTGTAAAATGAATACCTTAAACTTTCGTATTCCTGTAATTATTTGTGTGATGCCACCTACGCGTGTAACAAAGGCTGACTGCAGGCATGCATCCAGTTCAGTGGATCAGATACGGACTTCCGCCCTAATAGCTCATCTGCACTCGATTGTGAGGTATTTATGTAATTCTGTATAGATAGGTACATCGGTAGGTACGATTATATACTTACGTAGTTCTACGTAGACGTATTGAGCTCTTAAGGTTTATCGATATTATCGATATCTTTAGTGATTAGCATCACTTGCAACTAATTAAAGATCATCGATATAATGCAACGGACAATTCGGTGTGTTTGCGTATGGTGGAAAGAAAGAAAGAAATTAGTGATAATAAGGGTTAGATGACACATTAAATAATACGTTGCATAATTTAGACTGATAGTCTACTGCCGGCACTGACCTATACAATACAAGTACGCTAGACTAAATATTGTCTAGGAAATTACTTTTTTTTGTGACGATTTGAAGCGCCCTTTCGAGCGTCTCCGGTATTTAAATTGACATAATATAATTACGTAATATTAGTTCCATGGATGCTCACACTGCTATCCGCGCCAAAACGGCGAAAATTAAATGTTAAATTTCAATTCTTTAATTTGCTATCGACAATATGAAGTCCAGAGCGTACTTGTATTATAAAGGTCAGTGGCTACCGGACAATGGACCTTGAACCCTTCCCACGAAGGGCGATAGGGCCAATCCACAACGCTGGCCCAGTTGCGGGTTTGTTGATTCACATACCCCAGTGAATTTCGTCTCTGGACTTATGCAGGTTTCCTGACTCTGATTAACTTCACTGAAAAGCCAGTGGTATGAACATTAGTATAAACTCTCGTAACTGCAAAGATCTCATTGGTACAGGCCCGGGATTTGAACCCATAACCTCACATTTCCAAGTCTAGTTTAGTCTTCACATTAAGCTACCACGGCTTTTGTAGTTTATATATTTTTTAAATATATTCGTGTTTACCCTGCCTTCCTTACCCTGCCTTAAAATTATGGCACCAGGTATAGTCATTTAGTTATAATAAGATTAAGTACTTTAATTGCCAAAAGAACTTCGTTTTTACTTAGTTAAACACTAAAGCAAGTAAAGACAAATAGCCATTGAAAAACAATTTTATACCCTGCCGAACCACTAAAATCATACGTTTTAGACTTTAGAAACTAAAAAGTAGGTACATAATTGTACGCATCGGCAAAGTATTCCTCTAAAATTTTGAATGTAAGTGTGTGTGTTGATTTTGAAATTCCCGAAGCGATCGACGACGAGTGTCTTCAAGTCGTGAGTGAATCGCGGTATCTTCTAGGCAAGCGGCTCTATCGTAGACCACAAAGCGAAATAAATCTATGTTAGAATTTTAGCTCTACCCATTCTAGATAGATTTGATGCATACTTTTTTGCTCATTTCATTGATTTTATAAAAACGTATGGTTTCCATCCAAGGTTTCCATAGTTTAGCAGGTGAATCCACGGGGTCCAGTCAGTTCCCTATAAGTACGTCCAGTCTGTGCAGAAAGATTCGTAGAACCAATTCCATTTCGTGTAGCGATTCCCCGCTGACGCAGCGATAGGATTGGCTGGATTTGCAGATAGTAATATCATAGATAGAATTAATACAGTAGTGTAACTTGCTTGTTTGTTTTAATTATCCTGTAATAGGACTGACCGCTTCTTAATTGAGAAACCTTTGGTAGCTCATTAGAAGACTTGCCGCCTGCCGTTTGTGTAAAATACTGCTGTGAACTTAGGCGCGAGACGGTGCGCAGTAGCAAAAGTTAGGCGTGCGGTGTGCGTACAATCGCAAAGTCTCGCTTGCAGCGCACTTCACAGCCGCCATTAAGTTTGAATCAGTCTATAATAAACTTTGATTATATACCCAGCCGAGAGCTATACCCTCCAAGATAACAAATGACAAAGCGATCAACAATTCTTAAAACGGAATCCTAGTGGTATTTTTTCTTCGTCCAACAATGGACATTTTCTAGCTGTTGATGATTCTTCAGTCTGCCAGTGAACATGGTGCATGCAACTGTTCCGTGATATTGGGAGCTCGTTAGTTCTGTCCGAGATCTATTACTGACCGAAGCGGAGAGAAGGTAGGTCTCCGAGTCTAAGGGGCAGCGTTTGTATACACCACTATTTTTTATGACTGTCTAAACTTTTAGGGGTCATTGTAGTCATCATTATGAACAACTATTCATGTGGGGTCAACCCTGAAAACGGGAAAAATAAATCAACCGTCCAATCATTTTGTCCAAGGCCAATGAACTTTTTGTATGGAACAGCTGTTGTTTTTTCGCGGTTTTAGGGTTGGTCCTATCGGAAAAGTTGTTCATAATGATGAGTACAATGACCCCATAAAGTCTTACACATTAATAAAAAATAGTCTTTAAAAAATAGTTCTTTGACTTGTGGATCCAATCTTTATGAAATTTTGTAAACAAGTAGATCGTACAAAGTCAAATTAGTCGCGAGATCTCAGTTCGCTGCGAACTACTAATATAGATAGCTAAGCTTGTCTCACTAAAATATACCACTCTTACACCCTTACTGTATTTTCTAAGCTGTGATCATATTCTACTTTATTACATGGACGTGGCTGGATATCTGTCGGTTTATGAATTAGTTGCGGTAATGCGATTACTGCCCGTTCGGCTACGTCGGGTTACGGCAGGAGCGCTTGATTAGGCTATAGATTTGCCACCTTTATTGGTAAAACTTTTTATAACAAACTTTTTACTCCATTCAAATTTTTTCCTGCGAGAAAAGGTAGGTAATAGAGTTTGTTTAAAACAGAAATGTCCTGTGTTTAGGCCTTCTATTACTCTGTCAATAAGGCTCTTCCTGTGCTTGAAGTTTGGTAGTAACGCCATGAGATAGTTCCTCCGAGCGCCATAGCAAAAAAAGTTGAAGGAGTTTTGGCGGGAACGCGCAAAAACATTTCGCTGCATTGTGTTAATTTCCAAAATTTGTTTTTTCGGGTGTTATTGTATAAAAACAGTAGTGTTTCATTCATTAACTGCCGACTTACACGCATGAGTGTGGGCATTTAAATAGTTGTGTAACATTTCTCTTCGTGTTGTTTTCAAAACTCCGAAGAATTGTAGTAAAGTTGCCACGACTTTTTTAGGGCATGATTGGACTTGACCGTGACTTAACTTTGACTGTGAGTAAGATTCGTTTCACTGGATGAAGAAAAAGAGGCCATGAAAGATTTGTACCTATCCATGGCCATGAATACTTAAAACAAAAGAAAAAAATACATTTGCCAGAAATAGTTTGACTTATTATTTAGAGGGAAATCCTTCCTTCGAGTGTTATTTGGAAACAGATAAAAAAACGAGACAATCATAATAACGCCTTGGAGGATTTAGCTCCTCTCTCTCATAATACCTATAGCTATGCATGCAGCATGCTAGCTAGCTATGCATTGAGCCGGGGTTAACAGTACGCTATTATTATAGCAATATGATGAGAGAGAGAGAGAAGTTCGAGTCGTTTTTGTTTCACAGGAAAATGGTAATCTACAACTGAGTTCCGCCGATATATTCTAAGAAAAATATGAATATTAAACAAACATTTATCTGACTCTGTCTGGAATATCAGAGATGGTATAATATTTGTACTCCTCAATTGAAGCGTGTTGCATATCTCAATTCTGCTTTTGCGAGGGTGAACATGTGAAAATAGTAACTGTATTTATTAGAGTATCTTTCTTGAAGCTTCAATCTTTCCGTAGCAATTTTTTAAGCAGGATCAATGGGCAAGACTCGCACTCCACTAATAGTATTCAATTATTAAAAAATATCGCGCAAAACTTCACTGACTTGGGTATTTTATTTTATTTTTTGGTTTTTATTAATAGGCTTGAATTTGACTGCCAACTCGTCTGATGTTAAACGAAGATGCAGTCTATGATGGAGCACGCTTGCCTAGAATAATTCACTCTCGACTTGAAGACACCCAGATTATCATTATCGGGAAACACCCACTCAGGCAGCGCATTCCACTGTTTAACAGTTCGAGTAAAGACAGTGGGATCAAACCGTTTCGTACGTGTTTTTTGTATATCAGCCATGAACTTTGTCGCCTTTTCGAGGTCCTGGCTATCCGATAGAAAAAAGTTGAAGGTTAGGTTAGGTTGAAGCAGCGGAAAGGGTAGTGGATGAAAGTTACATATCCGGCGCTACATGCCCTTACATACTGGGACGCGTTGGAACTCTCTAGTTCCAAGGTCGCATCATTAAATAAATAATAAAATAAATATCGGTGGACATTTTTCACACAGCGCCAAACTAAGCAAAGCTTACACTAACTGCAAGCTTTACTAAGCAATTCCTTGACTTCTCGACAAGATCCATCAAGGTTGTTTTCTTTGGCTATAACCGCTGTTACTTTTTTAATTCTCCTCTATTTTTGTCATCAGTTGTTTGTCGTTGGAGTATCACATGGTCACCTCGGCTAGTACCGTCATGGTTGTTCTCTTTGAACATCTCCTTTATGTTGCTTTTATAATCTTGCTTTCGTTTTGCAATCTGGGAGAGAAGCTTCCATTGTTGCTCCTCCAAATGTCATGTCGTATTAATGGCCTTGATCTCCTTTACTGGTTGTTCTCTTTGGTCATATTCTGTATTTTGCTTTTGCAATCCTCCTTCTTTTTTTTCTTCTGTTTTTGTAATCTGGGAGCGAAGCGTCCATTGTTTCCTCTCAAAATGCCGCTTCATATTCCTTTATCGCCTCGACTAATTCCATCATATTGTTCTCTTTGGCCATCTCTTTTATTTTTTGCTTATATAATCGTCCTAAAAAAAAATAGTGGAGCGCAACGCTACTATGATTCTAAAGAAATTGAACAATCTAATTTATCAGCAGATGTTCACATCTGCTTTATCGTTATACTTACATTTTATATCTAGCTTGATGTAAAACCAAGCGTTCTTTTTTAAATATATTCATATTTACAATCTTGATCAAAGACAACATCCATCGATATTGAACTCCATCCACTCACATTGAAACACACATAGATACGTAGGTAAAATGCGGGTTCGTTTGTGTGCAAACATTCGGTTACCTATTGAACCGTCATCAGAATCGAGATTAGCAATCTCAGGGGAAAGTATTAGTTCAAGAAGATATTTACCGAGCGACGACTGATTTCAATCGGGCCTTCGATTTGCAAGGCCAGAAATAGGGTTGAGATGATGTCGATAGAATTTTTCGATGTTTCAAGTTTTAGCAAGGAGTAAAATTGCTTGGGGTCAATAATTGCTTTTTAGCATAATCATGCTGTTAAAAATTATGAAAGCAACACTATAATATTGTATTAAAATTTGCGTATAATAATAAATATACTAGATAACAGGTACTAAATAAATAAAAAGTAGTTTAATGTGCAAACAATATGCATTTTATAATAAAAGTGGTTTATAAACATGATTAGGTAATTTATTAACGAAAATATATTATTATTATATGTTGCAAAAACTATGTTTTTTTCTCTATTTCATATAATCTATAGTTGTTTAAACCTTGAAACTTTGTTGTAAGATGTACCTACGCGCCTGGAATACAAAATTACTGAACAACGGAATCCCGATAAGCCCAGAACAAATAATTGTACAAGTACCTATCGTGTTAAGTGAGAGCGTACAAATAAATAAACGATAATAATATTACCATTTCATCATTGTTTTCAGTGAAATATGAAAACGTTTGTCAGTGTTAATGTAGCCGCGAAAACTGAACAGATTTAATAGGTCATGCAAATTGTGTTAAATTTGTTTTACTGACTGTTGTTCTCACAGGAGTCGATGTAAATCGAAAATAAATTATATGAAATAGAACAGTTTTCATGTCAAAATCGATTTACTTTCGATCTAGCATCCATAGTAGTTCATATTATCCTGTAATGTGATGTTTATTTGAGTAATATAAGTAACCTTGAACTTTTTGTGTTTTATTTGCTAGTTGCTGCGTCCCGCGTTTTTTCCTTTCCTCCAAAATCTCAACCGGAGCTTCGGTTGTATATCTTGACTACACAGATATTTGAAATACGGCATTAACTATCATTTCTTAATCTATAGGTGTCAATAAATAGACTCTTCGTTCAAATGATTACTTAAGTTCTCGAATTTAAAAACTTTATGTAATGTGTGCATTGGCAATACATAAATAAATAAATAAATTTTAGATATTAGAATGAAGTTACAAGTACCACGAAATTGCACCGTTACCTACCACTATCACAATTTAATGTGGTTAATATTAGTAACAATATTAAACAGTGTGAATTGTGTGCGTGTATATGTGTATGATATTTGTATTTACATTATATATTATTTTAAATTATAATTCAGCACATTCGACATGGACAAGCCTAATCACTTGAACTTTTCATACAAAATACTATCGATATCAAAATTGTACAAACAAGACGTTGGACATCCCTAGCATCACATCGCCCCAAGACGTACGTAGATTTGAATTGATTTGCCGCGCGTACGTAACGAGCGCGACAATGCAAATTGCACCCCCACGTAGGTACTATGCCACCCTGCAGGCTAGACTAGTCACTTTACAAAGGAAACTTATATATTCATTTATTTTTCAATTTTCTAATATTCACCTGAGCGCCTAGTCTAAAGCTGCGCTGCGTCGGAATCGGAGCGGACGAAGCTTTGTATTGATTTATATGGGACTGCGTGCACTGATCGGCAAATCCGTGTCAGATACCGGTATTTCTGCCAAAGATGCCATCCGCAGCGAACGCGTTTTTATTTTAAATTTTTTTTTTAAAGCATGTGACGAGATCAGCAAGACGTTCGCCTGGTAGTAAGCGTCACGCCTGCCACTAACAGTAGCAGTGTCAGAATTGCCAATGATGTCGCGAACGCGACATTCGGATGACGGTAATACCGATGCAAAATTCGAATGCAGTGGACGCCCCCAGTCGGCATTTTATAAATGACGACGCTCCGTACGCTCGACAAGGGCCGATTCCGACGCAGTGAACGCGCAGCATAAACGCATAACGCGTGATCAAAATTCTGATACATTCTGATCACAGTACTGTCATTAGGATTACGTATTTCGCTTGTCCCAACGTATAAGCAAAGAATGTGCGTTGTAAAAAATGTGCGTGACATATGTGCGTTGGGTATCCTGGAACTCAAGAGAAGCTTGTTCCATCTACCATCTCGAAGTGTAAAAGGTTGAAGTTGTTTTCTGCGACCTCAGACCTCTAATATGCACACATACAGTTCACACGTATAGGTACAAACATCTATTCACACTCGTGTGATCAGTTTTCTGCTTCTGTATCTACTGTAAGAGCCTTACTTAAGAACGTTGCTAAAGTATAATTTCTGCGCAATACAAAAATTAAGTGGGCAGAACTAACTAAGAAGAAGTAAGAAGAAGTAAGTATAGAAGACAGATTGGTGGGTTTTTATTACTAGTAGGACTTGACTAGGATGTGTTTGTCTTCGACAATATTGAAATAAAATAATTAATAATAATAATAAATAATTATTAATATTATTATTTTTAATATATATTTATTATTATTATTAATAATTGATTTTTGTTGATTTATTTATTCTTTATTCTTAATTTTAATATATCTTTTTCTTTTATTATTGTGCACGAAAGGTATTTTACGGAGCATTTCGTTCGTAAGGACGTCACTTTCACAAATTACTTACTGTGCACGTATTTTGTGTGCAAATTACTACCATTTTATCGTCAAACAGTAATTTGAATCACAGAATGCATTATGCCGTGCGTCACACGGGAGAGAGCAAGTTTCATTTCAATTTATTAGTTACTGCCGTAGAAATTCAGTAAATAGAATGATATTATTTGTATTTTTTTTTGTTGTTTTACTACGTTAGTTAAACGAAAGTAGACAAGTAGTTGATTGTGGTTAAATTTTAAAACTTAAGTGTATTTTCGCGTTGTTACCAGAACTTTATTATAAACCCACAGAAAGGGTTTGCAGTCTTAGTATAAACCATACAAGTCAAGTGAGATCGTGGCCATAAGCAAGCTAAGCTTAGTGTGTTTTTTTCATTCTAGTCTCCACATATTAATAAATTTAGAATTTGGAATTGATAGTGATTTGCTTTCCTTAGCTTTAACTGAGACAGCAGTTCGTATGACTGTGACTGTGTTCTATAGAACAAAGTTCTTTATGATTGCCCTGTTTAATAATATTTACGATAAAAATTGTTTATCATTAAACATTATTAGCATCATTATCATCATCATCATTGGTTTTCATCTACAAGAGATGCTTTATGCAGAGTTAAAAGTACATCTGCGCTTGTGGCATTAAATCACATACTGGATAATGCACAAAGTGTGACACCATAATCCTCTTTAGGAGAAAAAAATCTTTCCCTTTGCCGTCCATTATGGCAAAGATGGCAAAGTACAGAACAGAGTTTTGGCGGGAACACGGAAAAATCATGTTGCATTCTATTATTTTCTGTTTTCTGCACTGTATACTGTTAGATGTTAAATCTCGTCATACCCAGTAATTTCTCTGGTAACATTGCCTTTCAAACCAGAACACAGTAATGCTTGCACACTACTGCTTGGCGGTTGAATAACTAGCAAAGGTGTGGTACTTCCCCAGGCGGACTCTGCAGTAGAGTCCTACCACTACAACCTATCAGTATTAGTGTGTCTATTTTACCTATATCAACGGGGTATAAAAGATATGAAAAAGTTCACCAGCTGATGAAATCATGTGCCATAGGCATTATACTGTATAGGTCCACTCTTTGCGCATAGCTCATTGGTTGGTGGTCTGCCTATCGCCTCGTGCTGGCAGGCATTACACTAGAATAATTTTGAAATACGCCTCTATATTTACATTTCAATGGGAACACCCGAATGTCCCATTTGAGTGATTAGTGCGCGCAATCACGCATGCCTGTAGATAATTGTATGTAGATTCCTGGGCAGTTTGGTACGCTAATGGGGAATGCGCTTACAACTTTTGTGTAAATTAGAGGTAATTTTGAATTGCCAGCGTTGGACTGGGGGAAATCAGATCTCACTAATTGACTCTATCTGGTTGTTAACTAAAAAACAACTTACTTTTATTAAATCGGATACCTCGACTATAGTTTCGATCACATCTGGTGACTTTCTGTCAAAAAGTATCAAACCACGTCAGATTTTATAATAAAAAACGATATTTACTAAATTAACTATTACCGCAGATTATGTAATACTATACAGGGTTAGTTCTAATCAGTTAGAATCCTTTTAAGGGCCTATTCTGTACATCAAAACAAACAACTTTTACAAAGGGGCCAACATTGAAATCACATTTTAAAATAAGCTGTTTTGTATGGAATTTGTTTGTTATGATGTATGCCCTTAAAAGGATGCTAACTGATTAGAATTAAAACTGTATACTCTACTATCTGCGCTAATGAAAAACGATGATGATAATGATAAAAAGTAGCCTATATCTTCTTTCGGGAAATAAGGCTCATATCCATTTTTATACATCATTATCATCAGCCCGGAGACGCCCACTTCTGAACGAAGGCCTCCCTCTTAGACCGCTACACCTTTCGACAACCTGCCATTTGCATCCACCGGTTGCCCGCGACTTTTACAATGTCGTCGGTCCTCCTAGTGGGAGGCCTACCTGCGCTGCGTCTTCCGGTTCGCGATCGCCACTCAATTCTTCTCCAACGGTTATCAGTTCTTCTAGCGTTCTCATTGGCACTTCAACTTGCAAGCCCTGCGAGCTATGTCGGTGACTTTGGTTCTTTGGTATTTTTAAACAAGTGTAAGTAGGTACCTAAGTATTTTTAAAAAACTTAAACTTGTTATGAATTTGATTATCTGTTATGTCAATGGTTTTGTTTCATAAATAATTACAAATTGATACTCGTCCCATATAATGCAGGTTCCGCACGATGTTTTCCTTCGCAAAAATGCCAGCGGATTGGCATATTTACAGGTCTAATCTCCAGAAGCTCATTGGGAAAAGATTGCTGTGGCGCCACTTACCGTTTGATTCTGATAGTATCAATAATTACGAATATGGGCAAAATCGGTTGACGGAAATAAAAGAGGTTGTCAAGAATAAAAGAGGTTGTCGATAATAAAAGAGGTTGTCGAGATGACTCAGTTCCTGAGTGTATTTCACAGAACTCTTTGCCTCTTCGGGCGCGTACGAAACCGAAGGCTCGTAACCAGTTACGGCAGAAGAAAAATTCTTCGTTTTACGCAACTGGTTACTAGGAAATACGTTTTTTTCTTTACGCGAAACTGACTTTTCATTTCGTAACTAGTTTCTTACCTATAGTAATTTTCTATGATTGTATACATTCCATGTTTCGTATTGATTGTAATAATTAATAATTCTAGTTAATTAATGGCGAAAGCGAGTTACATTGGCGTCGGATTATAATGTTTGCACAGGTTGTGTGGCAATACATGAAAACCTTTGACAAATTAGCTGATGATAATACATTGATTCATTATAATAATCACGTTGTTGTTTACGGTGTTGCAAACGTTCATTTTTATAATGGTTTAATGTGATACGGTAATCGAATATCGGATACTGAAATCGATATTTTCGGATCCGATATTATGATACTTTTTGTTAAGTCTTACTTGTTTTTATTCATATTGTGCTTAGCTTATTATAATTTTCAACGGACTTCAAAAAAGGAGGTTCTCAATTCGACTGTATGTTTTTTTTGTAAGTATGTTACGCGACTACTCCGCCAATTATAAACTGGTTTTGATGATTATTTTTTTGTAGGCTTCAGAGGTGGTCTCATATACATTTTATCGATATCGGTTCAGTAGTTTGGTTTCTAAATCAAAATTACTAGAAAGTATGAAAATGTCATCCAAGTATTTGAAGTTGAAGTCGTTTTTTTTTAAAAGCTTATTATTATCCAACGACCCGCAACTGGTCCAATAGTCCTTCGAGGGCAGGCCATGTCCGAATTGTCCGGCAGTAGACTAATAAAAGGTTAATTAAGAGCTTATAAACTTTTTATTGTATCGGACTTGGGTCCTAAAACTACATCCAGGACCACCGGAGGACAGGCAGCAGCGTCCTCTCCGTTAACGGTGGTGAGCATTCTGCGATCCTCAAGCCACCTGCTAAGCGAGGAGATTATGGCAACCCCTCCCTATTAAGGGGGAGGCCTTCGTCTAGAAATTTACGTCTGCTGCAATGATTTCTGTGTCTATGGTCTGCTGGCTAATGATGAGATTTATTACAACAATTTTCGCCGTGCAAGTGTGAAAATATAAATTCATTCATAAAGTTCGCTGTGCACTTAATTTTTTTGTATATTTTCTTGCTTGCTTTAATACTTTAAAGCTACGTCTTATAA
Source organism: Erannis defoliaria (assembly GCA_905404285.2). Lineage (NCBI taxonomy): Eukaryota > Metazoa > Arthropoda > Insecta > Lepidoptera > Geometridae > Erannis > Erannis defoliaria. The sequence continues at coordinate 6,749,673 of FR990090.1, forward strand.
AACAACAATGTCGTCTCGTCGTAGACAAGTACGTACATTAGAATGTAAATGATTTTAGGAACAATTTCCCAACTTAAGCTTCGAAGCGTAATTAGAATGACACATAAATTAATTTGCTATGCGAATATCACAGTTAATCATAATGTAATTAAGAGCATCACGGCCCATGATATCTGATTAGCCAATTATACGAAAACTATATTAATTTGTACGAATGTTCATAATAATATCAATCACTCTTAATTATTTTGTTACGGATATTAGGTTTGGGAAATACGAGGTTACGTGTATTAACAGTATTAATATGCGGTTAAAATGAGGTTATTGTATTCATGATTTTGATATTTTTTTGAATATAATATACAAGCTGTTGTGTTGCATTCTCGCCAAATTTACAGAAGTAGACTATACTCATTATTATGAACAACTTTTACTATGGGGCCAACCCAGAAAACTCGTACGATTTTTTGCTGTTCTATACATTTTGTCCAAGATCAATGAACTTTTTGTATGGACTGTTCCATACAAAAAGTTTATTGGTTTTTTTAAGATTTCCGGTTTAGCCCTTAGTAAAAATTGTTCATAACGATAAGTATATATAACCTCTGTTTGGCGGGAATGCAAAACAACATCTTGTATAGAGTTAACGCTAAATTCGCGAAAAAACAGCTTTTCCAAAAACATTCAACTTCAACAAAATGTATGAAACAGCAGATTTATGTTTTTGTATTTACGGCTAGCTCCGTAGTTAGGTATAGTTGTTCACAATGACCTCTTTGGAGTTTTGGCGGAAAAACTAAAAAATCGCAAAAAAAGATTTTTCCCTGGTATTCCTAGTATTTTTCCTGGTGGTAAGTATCACGCCTGCCCACAACAGTAGCAGTGCTAGAATTGTGAACTTGCGAATAGAACCCTGCGCCGCACTACAATGCGTTCGTCACCGTGACATATTAGACGAACCCAGTAAATTCCACTGTTTGGCATTCCGGTGACGCTGTAGAGGCCATCTGAGGCCAACAGCATCAGTCATTCATAAAAAAACTGTTTGGCAGTTTGCGCTATAAAAATAAAACTTCAATTGACCGAGCGACGCGAAGGCCTCTGAGTCTACGGGGGCAGATCGGCTATTGTATGTATGTTTGCATGTATATATTACTTCGACAATAACTTGCGAACCGTTAATCCGATCTTTATGAAATTTTGTAAGCAAGTAGTTCGTACAAACTCAATTCAATAAAGATTTATTATCAGCTAAAAAGGTCACGGGGTTTGGAAGATGTACGGGTTCCGAGGTCTCAGTTCGCTGCGAACTAGTAGTTTAAGAGACTTTTTCACTCACCTGAAAAAGTCCGTAGCTGGTGTAGGAGTTGTTGTGGTTAGTGACTTTATCAGTTGTTCTGCCGCTGGCGTGTTCTATCAGGCATACCCCTGTGGAAAAAAATATCCATTTTTTCATATTTTTTTGTACACCATTGGTTGGTAAATGACTCTATTTCCGGTATATATAAAGTTAATCTATCCAACTCTACTTCCACGGGTTGAGGTAACGTCACAGAATAAATAATAGTACTCGGAACAGAAAGTTCACTCCGCAAAGGAATTTAAATAAATAAGGACTCTATCTACTAGGCAATAAAGTAGCAATTCAACTCGCACAGCGCTGGATACCGCTCGCTATATTCACCTAGATATACCGCTCTCTTTCTATCACGTATTCTTAGTTACGTGCGGCGAGGCTAGCGTGCGGTCGGCGACTGACTTCTGCCTTGCATTGTGCACCCGGACAGAGCGCCGGCCGAATATACCTAAACTGCGTGACTGTGTTCTAGTGACACCCCCCTGGTAGCGTTTAACATGTATTGTATTATGTTTAATTCGCTTGAATCTCTGTTATCTTCCTCTCCCTCTTTCAACGGATCAAAACTAGAAGTATTCGGCTTAAGAACATTGTAGACTCTTCGATTTAGTTGAGTTATCAAGATATCTTCTTAATCCAATCAACAGTATATTTTATTAAAAACTTTTTTGGGGGCATCTTTCATTAGAATAAGAAAATGTACAAAAAAGAGAGACGTTTCTATTCTTGAGAACTCTAAACTTAAACTGGTAAATCCATCTTGAATTATTTATCTTATCTAAAAAACTCTGCCGTCCAAAATTAAATCTTCTTATATTTGACCCTGAGAAGGATCAGTCTACAGATTGCTAAAGATTAGCGAAGATCACTCCGTTCGACATTGCAATCAGTTTTCCCGGTTAAACACGGATTCTAAGTATTTATTTAAGGAAATCCACCACAGACAGCAACAAGGATCGCGAAAAACTGAACAATAGGACGGACCACTTGTTTATTTAAATTAAATTCAGGGACCTTCAAGTTGTTTATTCAAATAATAACATTAAATGCGGCGGAGTGAACTAAACGGATAATGTGGTTTTGTCCTACGCTGTAACAATAGTTTCAGCGATAAAATGTATTTTCAACCGACTTCAAAAAAGGTGGTTCTCAATTCGAATGTAGTTTGTATGTCTGTTACGCGATTACTCCGCCAATTATGAACTGATTTTGATGATTCTTTTTTTGTTTGGTAGGTAATACTTCAGAGGTAGTCCCATATAATTTTTATCGAAATCGATTCAGTAGTTTGGTTTTTAAAGTCATCCAGGTATTCGAAGTTGAAGTCGGTTGTATTTTTTTAATAAGCGTATTATTTAACTCCCGACCCAAACAGAGGGATGTTAAGTTTACCGTGTTTAACTGTCTATGGCATCGTTGCTCCCAAATGGATAAATCGATTTTAATTTAGTTTTTTTGCTTGTTTGAAATATGCCTTTTGATCGAGATTATTCTTAGCTACAAATCAAGAGTGGTTTGTAGCAAGAAATGAGACGATCAAGACATTCGCCTGGTAGTAAGAGATAACGCCTGGCCATAGGGATTGCGGCGCTACCCGGAGTCACATTTTAAATCGTTGGCATATACGAGTACCTATATAACTAGGTACCTATATGGTAATTATGAAGAACTAGTAAAAGATTATTGTTTCTGATGGATTAGTAACCACATGATGTTAAACACAGCTTCGAATGGCCAGTACAACGATGGATGTGATACACAAAAGTTCTGTAGAAACACTTACAGCCTTATCTAAAATAATCTCGATTCTCTTAGTCACTGCTTAAACTTCTCTGTTCTTTTCTAGCACGTGCAACTTCACGTCAGAGAGAAGATGGCAGAGCATCTTAAGCAGTGACTAACGGTTGAAAAGTTTCCGTTAATAACTAGGCGTTAAACAGGGCGAAGGAGAGAGAAGACTTATGACTTCTTAGGTTTGTGTGTTGAATGAGCTATCAAAGACGAATATTTTTGTTTTACACGTGCTCTGGCTTTATTTTTCGATAAGAAAAAAAGCAAAGTAAAAAATAATATCATTACGCCAGTCCACGTGACTACGTGACGTTAGACACTAATTTCTCTACATAGCAAGATATTATCTTCAAATAGTCACGTAGAACACGGAATTGTCCCAAAAACCATCCTCGCGAATTTGCTCCCCCAAGATCCGCTATTTGCATAAAAAGGGGGCATCATTCAAATGACGAAACACTGCCAGATCCCCTTTCATTTAAGTTTGAAATTGCTTAGAGCCGGTTTAATTGACACTGCACGAAAACGTACTTTAATTCGAACTAATTCAAATTAATACGCGATGGTTATGCCCGTAGCTGGAGATTAGAGTTGTAGAGGTACTATTTTAGCCGGAGTTACATTATTATAACACACACATTATTATTTTTTAGTTTTTTACAATATAAATTTAAAAACATAAATATTAAAAAAAAAACGTAAGCCTAGACTGCCGCCGGCAGCGGGGCAGGGCTCAAGCTGCCGGTGGTTAGGGCTGCAGAGTGAGGAACCTCCTGACAATGCGTGCCGTGTCAAGGATTACTGTCTATTCTATCTGACCCTACCACCTAGCGAGAGCCTCTTTGGATATTGGTCGAGGCACTTCGCTATAAGACCGTTTGCCGTAACGACTATCGGGACATTTATTATTAATAATAATAATAATTTATTACATTATTTATTTTGGGACCTGGGTATGTCCTAAAACTCCATCCAGAACCACCGGAGGACGGGCAGCAGCGACCTCTTAGTTAACGGTGGTAACACTCTGCGATCCCCAAGCCGCCTGCCAAGCGTGGGGATTATGGCAACCCCTCCCTATTAAGGGGGAGGCCTTCGTCCAACAGTGGAAGTCTTCTGGCTGATGAGTATTACATATTTTTTTTATTTTTTTTGCTGTTCTTTAGTAGAACAGTGCCATTTCTTGAGGCGATGGTTTTGTTTTATATTTTGCTATCGTGATCGATTCGGTTATTGGCTCCACGCAGGAAGGGAATTGGAAAAACTCGTATCTACTCGATAATCTGTACATTACAAACTGGCACGAGAGTGCTTTAGTTGACAGTTCTAATGAAAATATTGCTGTCACTTTTTTACTAGGCATGTTAGCTAAGGACAGCAATACTTTAGTTCATTTAGTTCTGTCAACTAAAACCTTCAAAATCGACCTTAAGTTAAAATACTGCGGAACCTAAAAAAGAACAGAATTTAGCACTCATCATCATCAGCCCGGAGACGTTCACTGCCTCCCCCTTAGACCGCCCGGCTTGTGCTTGCCCGGATGTAACTATGCCGGAGAGACCGATTAACCATTTACCACATCCCTACGCCATCAATTAAAGGGTATGGTCCAGTAGGACCTAAGTGGGCAAGTAAAGGCTATGAAGTGGACATCCGTCATCAAAAGGACTAAAAGGGTTTGGCTAATTCGTTAAAGAGTACATTATCTCTAGAGAGATAAGTAAAAACATTAATCTAAATATTTTCATTAGACATAGCCTTACAGAAAGTATCACAATAATTATATTCGGTAATTTAAGTTATTTTGCGCATGTCTGTTATTATTTTTTACGGGTCCATTTTGGATAAGATTGGCAAAGGATTTGTTATGATTGCCGTACAAGATCTAGGCTATAGAACGTCTATGCTTTGCTAGGCTATCACAGGCTGGAAAAAAACAATAAAAAAAAAAAAAAAAATTTGAACAGGAAAACAATTTCAGACAATTTCTGAATTTCAACCTTGAACAGACGAGCGACACGTTCGCCTGGTGGTAAGCATTACGCCAGTCCATAACTGTAGCAGTAACAGATTTGTGAACGTGCAAATAAAATCCTGCGCCGCATTGCTGCTGCACTGCGCTCGTCACCCTGAGATATGAGATGGAAATATCTTCACGCCCAATAATTTCTCTGGTAACATTTCTCTTCAAACCAAAACACAACTGCTTATCTCGTATGTTCGTTGTCTCAAATCCACACTAAATTTATCATTAAATATCATTGAGCTAATAACTAAAGAGTCACAATCTCCAAGTGATAACAGTCAAAAAACGTCCGAGTGCCGTTGTACATACCTATACGTGCATTATATAATTCACAATTGTTCGAATTTAGACGTTATGTCGCTTGTATAATGTTCAAGAGCGCTTGTGTCTTATCGTAGTTCAAGTCGTTCAAAAAGTCGACGCACTGCATAGCGTGCGCCACACATCTACATACATCTAACGGTCCGGTCAGTCTTCGGATGGGTGACCGTGAGTGGCATTTATTTCTGAGCGCTACCGTGGATCGGATGACACGTTAAATTGTTGGTCCCGGTTGTTTGTTCTAGTATCTATAACAACAACCGTCAGCCATGTCAGAGGCCATAGGGCGGCACATTAACTCTGACACTAGGGCTGGCCACTCAGCCTATACGAACTTACTTACTTTTATCTACATATACAAAATAGTTTTCATTCAACGAAATCAGCCAGTCAAAGCAAAAGCAAACCTCGCATGCATTTCAAACATTTAAGCTCAAAGCTAGTGTTTTGGTATGTATGGAGCGTATGAATTAGCTTTAGCTGAAATAATAACTGATATTTGCTGCATACACTTAAACCGACCAATCACTGCGTGTGATCACACTGATACTGCTTGTGGGTATACAGGACATAGCATCCTTCCATTCAATGTAGCCCAAACTTCCTCTCAGGATTTAGAAACTGATTTTTTAAACAAATGGTTATCGAAAGGAAACATCTTCTATACACTCGGATCTTACTTAAAATCACTGCTTAAAACTCAATTAAATGCGTCGCCGTCGTCGTCCTAATGGGTTTTTTTCCGACAGCTGTCAGTACTTAGTTCTACAGCCAATGGATAGATGGCGCTGACGATACATGATTCTCATTTTTCGAATTTGTTTAATGGAAAAGCTAACACACTACTAATTACTAATCCGCACTTAATAATTTGTACAGTGAAAGAACAACAGCATAGGAAATACCATGGGAAAGTACTATGACAGACAAACAATAACCACAATAAAGAGCATGACAATACAGCAGGGGTATTCACAACTCAATCGCAGCGTAGGCCTCCCACTAGGTGGACCGACGACATTATAATAGTCGCGGGCAACCGGTGAATGCAAATGGCAGGTTGTCGAACAGTGTGGCGGGCTAGAGGCGAGGCCTTCGTTCAGCAGTGGACGTCTCTGGGCTAATGATGACGATGATCATGAAAAGTTTTTCATCTTGGATACCATGAACTATTCTTTGTCCTAGTATACCTATTCTATGGAAGCAATATGTATGATGATGTATGAAGCTGCTCCCAAAGCAATAATTTATTTATTTATGATTCGCTAATAAATCCAGACGCGGTTTACATTGCAGTCTCTATAATATAGCTTATGAGAGAGTAAGTACGTACCATTGCACGTCACTACCCTCAGGAGGTTTCTATTAGTTAGTTACCACTACTATGTTGTCGTAATATCGACTACTTTTGCTGATTTTGCAGACTATTCAAAAAGTTTTCTGCCCGCTCCCAAAATTCACCACTTTAAATCATCCCGAACAATTTTTTTGCTCTTTTGACTCTACCGACTCTACCGACTCTACCAGCTCTACCGGCTCTACCAACTCCCATTAACCCCCCAAACCCCCTCAACCCTGTAAAGTACAAAAACAAAGGACTTTCATACAAACGTTTCCCCCCCTTTCCCCCCTTTAGGGGTTGAATTTTGAAAAATCCTTTATTTGTACACCCCTACGCATCGAGACGAATACATCCTCCAAATGCGTTGTCTGTCAGTCAGTCAATCAGTCAGTCAGTCAGGACAGAGCCTTTTATATATAAAATATATTGATTTATAAGTACTTAAATTAACAAATTTTTGTACACATCAGAAGAGAAAAAAATCGTATGACAGTAAACTTAGAAATTGGCGCAATTAAAAAAGGTGCCCGTGGAACACCTAGGTGAACCACGTAGGTGGACCACGTAGGTGAACCACGGGGAAGAAACGCAATAACTGGATAGTCAAAAACTAAGTAAGAACGGGATAGATTTAGAAACGAGTATAAAAAGTGTACATTTAGAAAACTAGTGTAACAAATATAAACATAGAAACTGGTGTCACAACTTGATAGATTGAAAAACTAGTTACTAGTGGTATGACAACTGAACAGACTTAGGAACTATACTCGTATTCATAATCAAACGGACTAAACTGACAGATTGAAATGTAATTTTTCAAAATAATGCTGCCTGCTAAAAACCCGTAGTGAAGGATATTGTTAAGTTCATATCGTGCAAAGAATTATTAAGTGCCGTTAAACATTTAAAGTGCTGCCAGTGTAAGTGCAGGTAGAAAAGGGAAAACATATTGCGTTAAAAAGTTGTTCTGTAAATTGCTACACGGAAATGTAACATTATTTTCATGATTTATACCCTTGGAAAGATTAAAATCGAACTTTATCAGGAACTACACCTTTTACAAAGACTAATATAAATATATCTAAGTAGTTCATTGGTGTGAAATCATTAAGTTTGTTAACATAACTTCATAAGTGAATAAAAAGATTAAGTTACTTAACATATGTTAATAAACTTAATATTTTTATCCCAGCACTATTTCAATGATGCCAAAAAGTAGCAATACTCGAAATGTCAGTTTAGTCCGTTTAATTAAGAATCCGAGTATAGGGTAACAACTGAATAGATTAAGAATATAAATTAATAAGTGGATAGATTTAAAACCTAGATCAATAACTGCGGATATATTTAGAACCTACAGAGTGTAACAATTGTATTGTATTGTGTTGTATCTAACCTAAATGGAAAAAAACGACTATATTTCCGCGGTACATGATTTCATCCAGGGAGGTGGTTTAGGGTAGATGACTGATGTTTAAATCGTTGAATCCAATAGCTTTGATGATGAATTTAAGTTAAAATTGTATGTTTATTGAAAAAATAATTTAAATCGGTTAATAATGTTCTGATACATACGCGTTTAAAGTTTTTGGTAGAGACAACTCTGCCCCTTTCCCACAAAACAAAAAATGACGACACGCCTTACTTGTCAGAATAAAATTTATATGGCGTACAGAGCGCATGGTATTAAAATGCTTATAAGTTGCTTATTTTTGATCAGATTTTCATTTTCTTTTCATTAATCAGCTATATTTATGGGCCACATTTTAATAGGACAATTTAAAAAAATACCAGTCATCTAGTCTAGCCTATTATAACCGTCATATGCATAAAACCCTGAAACGTATTTCCAACCTATTTTAGTTAAAAACGATTTGAGTTTAAAAACAGAAGACAAAACACTTTTTAACAAAAATTGGTTTGAAATACTTTTTAGTGTTTTATGCATATGACTGTAAGTTGTTATGCAGCCGTCAAATAGATCTTCACAAAAACTAACTCAGAGAAATGTTTTCTTAATGTTTTTAATTCTTTTTTTTTTATACGTCCAAGTGACGAGACAAGCTTGACGTTCGCCTGGTGGTAAGCGTCACGCCTGCCACTAACAGTAGCTGTTGCAGAATTGTGAACTTGCGAACACAATCCTGCGCCGCACTGCACTGCGCTCGTCACCCTGTGTCACCCTATATCTCTTCATACCCAGTAATTTATCTGGTAACATTGCCCTTCAAACCGGAACACAGAAATGCTTGCACACTACTGCTTGAATAACTAGCAAAGGTGTGGTACTTCCCCAGGCGTACTCTGCAGTAGAGTCCTACCACTACAAAAAAAAGAGAAAGAGAAAGAGGTCAATCCTCCAAGCTTCCAGCTAGACAAAAACGTCGTAATACTCCTGCGGTCTATGACGTTATCCCAAGAGATGGAAGGGGAAGTCAAACATACATTTTTATGTAGCCGTCAAATAGATCTTCACAGGAACGAGCTCTTCGAAGTTGCTCAATGGGAATTTTACTACGTTGGGATGGATTAGGGTTAGGTTCTTATTGTTTATTGTTTAGTAATTTAATATCTGGGACCTGGGTATGTCCTAAAACTGCATCCAGAACCACCGGAGGATGGGCAGCAGCGTTAAAGGTGGTGAGCCTTCTGCGATCCCCAAGCCGCCTGCCAAGCGTGGGGATTAAAACAACTCCCCCTATTAAGGGAGAGGCTTTCGTCCAGCTAGTTCACTACTAGTTCTCTCTAGATCAATTTAATTTCTTAACCAGGTTGGACCCAAGGTTATCATAGTAGGGGCTAAAGTCTAACTCCACAAATTCCACAATGTACGTATTCGTTAAGCTACTGTTATGCCTCGCTCAGACGTTCGCAAGGCACCTACGGGATTACTTGGAGTGTTCCACATCTCAATACATTATATTAACTCTAGATCTGCTTTAATTTATGAAGCTTGTTAGTAGCAACTAGTACGTCATCTCTGGCTTTGATTTTCCCATAATGTATTAACAGGTACGATAATTATTCTAGAAATCAGCTTAAATCTAAAAATTATTGAGTGCCAGTTGTTATTCTTGGAATAAACATACACTGTGGGAAAAATAGCAAAAGTATGCTTTATGTGTGTAAGAGTTGACCTCAATGAAAATCGTGTTAAGTTTGTAATTTTTTACTTATTCGAGAACTTTCGAGAAAAGTGATTTGTGATTGTGAAATTTCGAAACAACATACATATTTCAAAATAAAAATAATGCATGGCTCTAAAATTAAAAGTTCAGCGTTTAATCTAGAAAACAATCTATATAAGCATAAATGTAGGTAGATATCCGCTAAACATCAATAAACCTACCATTTTTCAGCCAGCAACATCGACCGAGCATCCATATTTATTACCAAAACTTATGCACCTGGTATCGCTAAAAGGATTCTGATAAACGGGCCGAGAGCACGCGTGCTCAATTTCTATGGCATAGGTATAGATAGAAAAAAAATATTGGGTATATTCCGTTCGGATCCCAAGGCCTGATTCCACGCTATTTATTTTTAAGGTAAATTTCCGGTCTGATCCCTACCTAATTGTCGATTCTGGTCAGATCCCAGTCATCGTTTTAGGGCCTTGATTAAATATAAGTTACTCTATTACGTTAACAATTCTGACACTCCTACTATTATGGGCAAGTTTGACGCTTACCACCAAGAGACCATCTCGCTTATCTCGTCACACAATTACAACAACAACAAAAAATGAAATCAACACCATGAAGGAGATTAATAGAGGTTTTCGCTAGGATAAATTCAATCTAGCAGATTCATACCTCCTAGAACTTCTGCCGTTCTGGTACTTTGAAAATGTGTACAACAACATAGAAAATTATTATGTGAAAAGTTTTATTTTACACACTGTACCCAAAAGTGTTAAACATATAGTTTGGGATCAGACCGGGATAAATGGCATTTACATCAGAGCGCAACCAAACCATAGGTAGGATGACACGTTGAATTGGTGGTCCCGGTAGTTTGTTATACATTCTAGCTGCGAATTGCAGTTTAACCCACGATAAGTAAGTAAGTAAGTATTAAGTGTTATTAAGTGGTAAGTATTATAACAGCTATCTGGTCTCCATAATATAAGCTTTGCTTAGTATGGGGCTAGATGGCGCTGTGTGTAAGATTTATATTATTAGTAGGATTTTCTATAACAATAACCATCCGATGTCAGAGGCCTTCGAGTGGCACATTAATTCTGACACTGAGGCTGGCCACTCAGCCTATACGATCTGACTCACTTGCTTTTATTGTTTATACTTACAGTTAGGTATCAGACTTCGTGGGAAGTTGTATCTGAGCAGTTCCCTGGACAACTGACACCGAGAGAATGTCTTCGCATGTCCATGGGAGCTCTGGACCAGGCATAGAGCTACCAAGAGCAGCAGAACTTCTGATATCCTGGACATTCTGTGAACAAGGAACCATCATTTCAAAAAGTTAAAACAATCTTTTTGTTTAACAACAATTATACATTAAAATGTGACTCGGAACCGGGTAGTTGGCGTATTTGGAACGAAGATAATTTTACTTTACAAATAAAGTGGTCGATATTGTGGTCGATTCTGACGGTTTTAGGTGACAGTTCTAAACTAATTAAAATATTGCTGTCACTTTTTTACTAGGCATGTTAGCTAAGGACAGCAATACTTTAGTTAGTTTAGTTCTGTCAACTTAAACGTTCAGAATTGACTTTATTGAAGGTTTTAGTTCACAGAACTTAATTAACTAAAGTATCGCCGTCCTTAGATAACACGCCGAGTAAAAAAGTTACAGCAAAATTGCCTTCTTTCAAATTTGCCTGCCTTCAAAATTGACCCAACTGTCGCCATTTTAACCATCCAATCAATACTCAATATGTTTATTGCAGTTATAAAGTTACAAAGGTTATATGCAGGTCTTAGATAACACATATTTATAGTAGATACTTTATAACTACCCTGTAAGGGTATGGCAACGTCATGCGGAGCGGGCCGATTTATTATTAAGAAATAAATTAATAATATTTTAGACTGTTTTTGTCGTTATTTTTTTTATCAATAGTATAATAGCTTTTTTTAATGAATAAGTCTTTTAGTGTTTTGGCAAATTCAAAATTATTTTCCATTTCTTGAATCTCAATACTCAATACGCAATCATTTATTGCAACATATGTGGCTACATGCAGGTCTTAAGTAACATGTGTATATTACAGTAATACATATGACCCTTGTCAGGGTATGGCAACATTTGGTGCAGAACGCTCTATTTTACTAGTTGGTATTAGAATTTTGTCGTTGAAAAACTAGTCAAGCTAATAGCATTTCGTTTCTAACATATTTTTTATTTGTTTATTGAGTTTTGTTTGTTCTCTGTTGGTATTAAGTAAAATATACATTTTTATGGCCATTGGGTCATCATTGTCTATCATATATTAGGTATCATGGTCTACTTACTGGTGACAACACCTAAGGCTAGACATTCAGCCCTATCTATGGCTTTTCGCTTCCTGCCACTGCCATTGTCTTATATATCGTCACTTATCCTGCTGAATAGTTGTTCCGCTATACGTTGTATGTGGCGGCCTTTGGTAACCCAGAGATACTTTGCGCCTTTCGCTTAACTATGACTGCGTTGGCCAGGTAATAGCAAGGCAGATGAGAACTCAGTGCCTTATATACAATGTGTATCAAAAAGATTGAACAATACTGAAGGGTACGTATGTACTGGTTATGTATTTACCAGTACATACGTACTCATCATTATGAACAACTTTTACTATGGGGCCAACCTTGAAATCGCGAAAATAAACAGCAGTTACATACAAAAAAGTTCATTTACCCTGGACAAAATGTATGGAACAGGTGTTTTTTTCTCGATTTCTGAATTGGCCCGATAGTAAAAGTGGTTCATAATGATAAGTACTTACATCCCTTCAGTATTGTTGAACCTTTTTGTTACACATTGTATTGTGTATTGGACTGGTCATGGGGGTTTTTGCCCATTGTCACCAAGCAAGGCATGCGGGGTGGTGACCGCAGGGGCGTAGTTTCTTACTCTGGTGATACCCGTCACCAGTCAAAAATTTTGCTATGCCGTTAGTTGTTTTTCATCACACTTGCTCGTAAAGTGGATCTTATTACATCGGTTTTAGGCTCATAATCCAAGCTATTACGCACGCGTGATTTTTACTTTACATTACGGCACTTGTGCTATAATAGGTATAACCCGGTAAAGTCAAGTATGTACGCGACTGCAATTAGCTGATGTATACGAAGCACTCTTAATATATCCGGGTAATACTTACAGTTTTTTTGTAATACCGCAACAAAGAGTTCTTATGCCACTGAAGTAAATGTCAACCTGCGTGCGCATTGCTGGTTTGGGCGTCATTTTCCGCAAATGTTTGTTGACGTTTTCGCTGTGTGGTTGATATTTATCAAAAAAAGTTTGTTTTTTCCTCGCAAGTGTGATGAAAACAGTCGTATGGAACTCTTGTCCTATGTTAGTCATTATGCTCTCGGCTTCCTTATCGCGCTCGCGCGCATAATACCGCCTGTAGTGTAATGACCAACATAGCACACTTGTATCATAATGTACTATTAAACCATCATGGTTATATCATCACCAGATAGATTATAAATTGTCTCACTACTAAGTCTTCCTTCCTATAATCCTGAACTATCTTCATCTTTGGTGGCCCAGTGTTTGCCGTGAAAGATCAGAGCGTCTCACCGTCTTCGTGTCGCTCGACCCGGAGGTCGTTTAGATTTTGGGACCAGATACAGTACTATTCAGTATTTTATTAGTATAGACAACGTGGTTAATGTTATTGTATTAGCAACTTGCTAATTGCTATTGCTACTTTGTTATATATGTTTACCTGAAAATGAAGTTAGGGACCTTAACGCCATCACTAAAAGCACTTGAATTGTTATTAAGCTCCATTCAAAACTAAACAAACTTCTCGACTGCGTTTCCCACTGTACACTCGATTATAAATGCAAATTAAACGTGAAACGGTTACCACAATACAGTTACCAACTCAGACAGGAGTTTAGTTACAGACGAGTTCTAAATATGGTTATAGTTTGAATGGTGTAATTCCGGTCTTCTGTTCATACAAGTCAATCTAACCATCGAAAGAAAACAGCATTTTTATAAGCTACGTAAATATAGAAAGTGTCAATAAATTATATTTGACTATGAGACCTCTAGTAATGACATATGGAACTGAAACGTGGTCTTTACTGCTGGCCTCGGGCAATGGAGAGAGCTATGCTCGGAGTTACTTTGCGCGATAGAATCCGGAACGAGGATATTCGCCAAAGAACCAAAGTTACCGACATAGCTCGCAAGGTTTGCAAGTTGAAGTGGCAACGGGCAGGTCACATCGCTCGAAAAACTGACAACCGATGGGGAAGAAAGGTTCTTGAGTGGCGACCGCGAACCGGAAGACGCAGCGTAGGAAGGCCTCCCACCAGGTGGACCGACAACATTGTAAAAGTCGCGGGCAACCGGTGGATGCAAATGGCAGGTTGTCGTACAGTGTGGCGGTCTAAGGGGGAGCCCTTCGTTCAGCAGTGGACGTCTCCGGGCTGATGATGATGAGACCTCTATAAGATAGCTTAAATAAAAGCTGTTTTGCATTCTTGCCATGTTTACAGAGGTAGATATTATACTTATCGTTACGAAAAACTTTTACCATGACACTATAATTTGCGATTTCAGGTTTGATCAGATAATAAAAATTGTCCACAGCGATAGGAAAGTATATCAATCTCTTTAAATAAATGGCAAGGATGCAAAACAACAGCTTGTGTAGAGATTTATTTGAAGAGAAAACTATCCAATGAGTTCAATTAAATTGTGGAAATTAAACGTGAAATAAAGCCCTTTACGAGTACGTTGAAAAGTAACTTTGAGGTATTTGAGTCATTGTTATCTTTTAGTGCACTCAAGAGCTTTTCATTCTGAGAAAGCCCTCAAAAGCGTCTGTTAACAACTCGATTATAGTCTGCCTGCTAAGTCTCTAACAATTACTAGCTCTGTTATTCCAAAGTCATTATTCCCGTTGAGAAAATAAAGCCTGGCCGGGCGCCCTGTTTGGTCGTCAGACGAAATCGTTTTATTTTCAGCAAAAACTTGAAACTCAATTATAGCAGCCGACGAGGCGGTGAAGGTGCGTTCCGTTGCGCCGCTCACTTTGTGCACTCGCCATTATGCGGGGGCGTGCAGACGAGCGGCAAATAACCGCAATTGGTGACCACCACTTCGCAAAGTAAGTTTCAACAGGAACCCAAGATCGCCCAAAGTTTCCAACTCGGATGGGCAGTGTTCGGGAAATTGCGTAATATTTTCTCGTGCACAATCCCGCAGAGGCTGTAGAAAAGGGTCTACAACCAGTTTCTGTTGCCAGTGGTGAAATATAGAATTGAAACGTGGTCATTATCTGTTAGCCTTTTGGATAAACTCAGAGTCACAAAACCGGCAATGAAGAGAGTTATGCTCGGCCTTTCTTTGCGCGATAAAACCAGAACGAGGACATTCAGCAAAGAATAAAAGTCACCGACAGCTCGCAGTGTTTTCAAGTTGAAATGGCAATCGCTTGAAGAAATAACCGATGGGGAGGAAACGTTCTTGAGTTCTACACCCCATACGAATAAAAAATGTGGAATCGAAACGCTTTGTGCGTCGGTGGGAATGTCCACCATATCTGGATGTGGATGGCACTTTGATCGCGTTTGTTTGGCCATCCGATAACAGAAAAGGGCAGATAGAATCAAGTTGTGCAGTTTCAGAGCACACTCATCTATTGGTATCATTAAAAAAAATACGGGACTTGACTAATGTCGCACCAAGCCCGCCCGTCTGCTGAACCCCCAGAAGGACTTTACATCCGGGAGACGAACGGAACCGAGTTATGGGTCGGAACGCCGCCGCTAGCGTTTGTTTTCGGATATTTCGGAACTTTTGTCGGACACGGAGTGCTCGGGATTTAGTAGTTGCATGTATTAATTGCGAACTAGTTGCGGTAGTGTTTCCTAGTTAAGGGTTAGCACTATTTTTTATTTTAAATTATTCTATAATCATTAATTTAATCACTTAAAATAAGGCCTTTGTACTACCGAAAGTAATATGTAACCTGTCAGTTTGTAAGATACTTCTGAAAAACAATTGTATGTAATGTATTGTACTGTATTACTAATAGTCGACTACTTAAGTTTGACAGGCAAACGGCCTTACTTAAAAACGCCGCTACAAAACTTAGTCACTGCTTAAATTTCTCTGTCTTGTTCTTGCATGTTACACTTCACATCAGAGAGAAGATGGCAGAGCATCTTAAGCATAGTGATTAACGGTTGAGAAGTTTTTTCAAGTATGACTGTAAGTGTTTGATCGTAATTATGATTATGTGTTTCTAGCGTAGCTTGGCGCTTGCTGCTATGAAAAAAAAACGAGAAATAAATCAAAACAAACATCGTATAAAATCGTTTCGACGATAGCTCAGTGGTTAATGCGTTCGGATCACACGGCGCAGCGCGTGGGTACACATCTTAATGTTGCCGGTGAAGGGAAACATCTTGAGGAAACCATATAATGGTAGTAAGTCACGAATCGGCCGGCTGACTACCACGAAGTAAAGTTAAACTCCTAACTAGCTGATATTAGATTTTATAACAAAGCCATATTTGTAATGTGATTAGGTTTTTCGCTCAACCCAACCCGCAACTGATAAGTGATACGTGATATGGCCCAATTACCCATCGATTTAAGGAACAGTAACGGAAGAAGAAAATAGTGGCACATTTTACCTACTCGAACAAATAGCAACTGTAAGCAAAGAGGATAAGGCTAAAAATGATATTTAATGAGTGGTTGTCACGACTCGAACGACAGCTTATCCCATTATTTAAGAAACAGAGGATATCACCGACATAATAATAACTGAAATGTGATAATAGTGGAACATTTTATGTACTCGTACAAATAGCAACTCTAAGTTAAGAGGATAAGGATAAAACAGATATATAAGTGACTATAGTTGTCACGATTCGAACAACAGCTTAACGCAGTCGCAGAGTTGAATACAAACTGGTACCCATGATGCACCGGAGAGTTTAAGGTGCAAAACCCTTTGTTTCTGTGATCGAAGCAATCACCCTTCAGGACTATGAAAAGGTTGACTAAGCTAGGTCTGTATACAGGGCCCGTAGCCAGGAGGGGCATTGAGGGGTAATGCCCTACCTTAAAATCCCAATGCCCAACCTTAAAATACCAATGCCCTACCTTAAAATAAGCAAAGTACTGTGAAGCGCCCTACCTGTAACAACAGCTGCCCTACCTTAAATTCAGGTCTAGCTACGACCCTGTCTGTATACCGTCGCTTTGGTGGTGAAGAGAGTCAACTCACACATTAGAAGTTTCGAGACATAGAGCAATTAAGAGCGGTTATAAAAAAAACAATAACTTCCAAACCGTAAGTTACATTTTTGATTGGTGTCTCATTAGCAAAATATGAGGCTTATTTATAAGTTAAAATAAAAAAGAAAGTAAGCTGGTGTTAGTGTTAATCATTGTTTTGCACTTCGCTCTATTCACCACTAAAGCGACAATGCCCCACACAAAAACCCACATTAAAGGTAATTTAGCCTCCGAATCATTGAATCCATAATCGAAAGTCTCACTTTGTACAAAATACGAAAACTATTCATAACGTAGTGCTTTTAGCGTAAAGTAAACTAGGCTGGCAGATGGCAAAGGGTAGGTTATTACAGAATTCAAAAGCTCTCAGCGGAATTAAATCACTCTTCTGCGTTCCTGATATTACTACTAACGAGGGCTCAACGTTAGTACGTCGTGATGTTTTGGCAATACTTACACCAGAACAAAACGAATTAGCTGTCTTTAAACACCAGAGTGAGAATCAAAACCGCGCAATCGAGGTTTCTGTTAGATAAAGTTTGAGAATAGAAAACTCTTTGTTTCTGTTAAATAAAGTCAGAGATTGGAAAACACTTTCTGTTTCTGTTAAATAAAGTTAGAGATTAGAAAACTCTTTGTTTCTGTTAAATAAAGTTAGAGATTAGAAAACTCTTTGTTTCTGTTAAATAAGGTTAGATATTGTAAAACTCTTTCTATTTCTGTTAAATAAAGTTAGAGATTAGAAAACTCTTTGTTTCTGTTAGATAAAGTTAGAGATTAGAAAACTCTTTGTTTCTGTTAGATAAAGTTAGAGATTAGACAACTCTTTGTTTCTGTTAAATAAAGTTAGAGATTAGAACATTTTACAGAAACAGAAAGCTGTTTCTTTTAAATAAAGTTAGAGATTAGAAAACTCTTTGTTTCTGTTAGATAAAGTTAGAGATTAAAAAACTCTGTTTCTGTTAAATAAAGTTAGAGATTAGAAAACTATTTGTTTCTGTTAAATAAAATTAGAGATTAGAATACTCTTTCTGTTTCTGTTAGATAAAGTTTAGAAGATTAGAAAACTCCTTGATTACCGAAAATGTGTTCTCATTAATATCTGCCATAATTATACTCATATGGCCGAAGAAGAAACTCAATGGCGTTAGTGAATCCACCAACCCACAACTAGGTCAGCGTGGTCGTGGTGGATATGAACCAATCGTCTTTAGACGGTACTTAGGCATATGTCCAGCAGTGGACTATTGAAAGGCTGATTATGTTAAGCTTGTGTGTTATAATTATGTGTTAATTATACAGGATGTTAGTTTGAACACCGTTATCCTTCTAGGATTTCATTGTACTCATCATTATGAACAACTTTTACTACGGGCCAACCCTGAAATCACGAAAAAAAAATAGGTGTTCCATACAGAAAGGTTCATTGATCTTGGACAAAATGTATGGAACAGCTGTTTTTTTTTTCGTGATTTCAGGGTTGGCCCCATTCAAAAGAGTGAAAACAGAGCCCGACGCGCGTGCAGCTGCGTCCTGCTTAGCACTGAACTACTGATTACGAACTGATTATTGAACTTAAAATACTAAAGTAATTATAATTTCTAGTCAAATTGTGTAGCATAAGCAGCCTTTGAATTGCCCTCTGCTGGACTTAGGCCTACCCTAGAAGGGCGAATGAGCCATATTCACCACGCTGGCCCAGTTACCGGTTGGTGAATTTACATATGCCATTGAATATCTTCTCCGAACGTAAGTCGAATTCCTCACGGTGTTTTCCTTCACAGTTAAGCCAGTGGTATGAGTATATATATATACATACACTCCAAATAGCTCATTAATACGGGCCTAGGCTTGAACCCGCGACCTCACGATCATAAGTCAAGCGGTCTCCCAATTAGGCTACCACGGCTTATATTCTTAAATTGTGTAACTTTTATTTTTAATAGTTAAGGCACTTTTTAAAGTTCAATAAACCAAAGCGGAAGAAGCATACCTACCAGTAAGGCACGAACTTTAAAATGTTTTGTTCAAAAAATTATCAATTGATTGACCGTCCGCGGTCTGCACTTGTGAACATGCATGATTAGATTTTCCAGAGAAAAAATTGTTTCATCAAGAAATAATAATATCAGTTATACCAGCCTGGCATCGGTGGACCATTTTTATTTGGGAAAAAACATTGTGCGGTATGGACATAATGCGAAAGAGTCATTTTGTGAAAGGGTCATTTTGCGAAAGGGACATTATGCGATAAGGACATTTTGCGTGCAGTAGACATTTTAGGAAAGGGAAATTCTGCTACGGAGCCTATTATTTCGTGCCGGAATCACGTATAGCTAACAATTAAACATAAATAAATATAGAAATGTACAAGAGTTTCTAGTTTAATAATACTAAAGGATAAAACTTTTGACAGGTACCCGTGTTTGTACAATAAAGCGTAGTTCGCGTCATAAAACTAACTTTACAGTACAGTTTCAAACGAAAACATACATTGATGTTTATAACTTTTCCACGAAATAAATAGCTGGTTAGTTAAACAGCTGTTTTACTGTTCCGGCAATTAACGTTCTAAAAATGCGGTTTAATTAATAGATATGTTAAATTATGCCAATAGCTCAGCTTAAACGTACTTAATTAGAAATGTAATATAGACATTAATTGCAATCTTATGCCTATATTCCTATTATTATGTACTATAATGACAAAAATATTTTTTTATGATAAAAAATTTTTTGCATAGAACGTTTTAATATTTTGGCCGCTACATCAAACATCTTCATGCCATCTACTCCAAATCATTAAAATACCGACAAAAAGGACAAATATTCATAAACACCGATGTTTTTTTTCTTTTGTGGATTCTTCAGAATAATAATTTTGCCTTCAATAGATAAGAACAAGGTTGCGCGGAACGATAAATAAAAAAATTATGTTCTACACTGTAAGTAGACCATAAATTATTTTACTAGCGGATGTCCTGTCATTTAAAAACTTACGAGTTTCACAAGTATTAGCGCGATTGGCATGTAGGACCTAGGGACAATCGCAAGTATAGACGACGACGCAAGTATATACGATGTGTCAGTCATTGGCTCTGACGACTAACCCATTGTTAAGGTTTTGAGAAAACCCGCCCCTAACAGTCACATTTTCAGTAAAAGATCAGAATAAAACTGGCTTATCGCGAAGTTTACGAGTTACGGCTGACAAAACTGCAGTTTGTACGTGTGGCTCCAATTTTTGTTATATACGTTTCTAGTCCAAATGGTGTTTGAATTTTTATGCATCTAAGTTATTTAGAACAGTTGTAACTTACATGTACAAACCTATATTGGTTTCCATGTAATTGCATCTAACTACAGTAGGATTTTAATAATATGATAATTTTATAACCTTTATTGTCTTAACCTATTAAAATAAATCATTTGCATCATCCGCCTGCTATTCGTTTTTGCTAGACGTTCCTTTGAAGGACGATTGACTTTGAAGGCTATATCCACCACGCTGGTCCAGTTGCAGGTCGGTGAATTTACATACGCTTTCTCAAAATATTCGAATAAAAGCTCTCTCTCTCACCTAATCAAATACCAAACCCGACCTAGTTAAATACTTTTAGCGCTTCGCCGGCCGCTACTGGGGCATGCTCGCTTCGCTCACTCAGCTCGCGCGTTGTGTTATCGCAGTTCCAACCTAACCTAACCTAACCTAGTGATTGGCGCCACGGTATCTCATTGCGGTTAGTTTTTTAACGAAATCTCGTTTTAACCCAACCTAACCTAGTGAAACTGCAGTTTAACCAGCTAAAAGTGAAATCATGTATCTCATAATTATGAATAATAAGTCGAAATTAGCCTCTCCTTGAAAATAAATTTAAGATTTGCCGGCTAATCTTAGTTTATTATCACGCCCTTCTTCAGGCGTCATCCAGGCAGTCAAAATTGAAGTCGGTTGAATACTAATTTTAAATGTTAAACTTAATTATTGTTCCCTTGTTTGTCTAGCATTTACGTATATATATATATTTTTGGCAATAAAGTTCTTTTTATCTTATCTTTTTTTTAATCTTTAGCCGTAACATGTTAATTTTAAATATATTTAAATTAAGTATTTACAAGATGATGTATATTATTATTTAATACTCTGTACATCGTAGACCGCACCTTTGTTTAACATCGGGCGAGCTAGTGGTCAAACACAAGCCAGTAAAAAAAACTTACTTAAAAGACGTTTTTAGTACCAATGAAATACTATTAATGAACAAGCTGCGTTGAATTCGTGATACAAAAAAATCATGAACCTGGTAAAATAGGCCAGTTCAGTCAATCAGTTAAAGTTACCGCAATGGTTTGTACTTAATTTATAATTTAAAAATTAAAATACCTGATAAAATTTGAAGGGCCTCGTATGCAGCCACCCACGTTCGAAGTCTTATGTGCACTGATAGCTCAAGTGGCCAATTATCCATTTGGCGAATGCACCAGCGGAAATAGGGACAGGATCCTTAACTGGAGGGCTGGACTTATGTAGGTCAACTCTGAATAGACCGACAAGATTGCGACAGCTTTACAAGTGGTTGGAATTGTAGAGGCAGTAGGTAGGTATAGACTAGGGATAAACATCGCTTCAGCTGAGTGTATAGACTGATTGTTATCGGTTAAACGACGCGACGTGTAGATATTACTCTAGGTAATTTAAAGCAATAATAAAACAAGTAGGTTACTTTTAAATAAAATAAAACAACTGACTTCAAATTAAGTTATATGGGACCACCTCGAGAGTAATACCTTAAAAAAAAAGATTTTTTAAACTTGCTCCACAGAAATCGGTGAACAACAAAAAAAACATACATATAGTCGAACAGTTACAGACTTCAACTAAGAAGGTTCTTATTTCGACTATATGTTATTTTTTGTATGTATGCTACGCCATTACTCTGCCAATTATGATGATTCTTTTTTGTTTACGTCGTCGTCAGCCATAAAACGTCCACTGCTGGACGAAGGCCTCCCCCTTTATAGAAGGGTGTTGCCATAATCCCCACGCTTGGCAGGCGGCTTGGGGATCGCAGAATGGTCTCCACCGTTAACCAAGACGATGCTGCTGTCCGTCCTCCGGTGGGTCTGGTTGCAGTTTAAGGACATACCCAGGTCCAGGCTTTTTTTGTTTGGTCAGTGATATTTCAGAGGTGGTCCCATATACATTTTATCGAAAGTCGAACTCTCTTACCAAATCTACGTTTTGTTTACCAAGAGATCCCACGCATCCCTTCGACTATAGGCAAATAAATGGCAAAAATGAACAAAAATCCGTATAGCATCAGAATCCCGCAAAGGAGTATAAAATTATTGTCAGATTATTTTAAATGTGAGAATGTGCAGTGTAGGTAATCAGATGTTCCTATCTTGTAGAGTATAAGAGCTTTATGAAATCATAAGTAGTTTGGTTTTTAAATCAAAATAACTGGAAAATATGAAGATGTCATCCAGGTCAACGTCAGCCATAAAACGTCCACTGCTGGACGAATGCCTCCCCCTTTATAGAGGGGTGTTGCCATAATCCCCACGCTTGGCAGGCGGCTTGGGGATCGCAGAATGGTCACCACCGTTAACCAAAAGGACGCTGCTGCTTGTCCTCCGGTGGGTCTGGTTGCAGTTTAAGGACATACCCAGGTCCAGGCTTTTTTTGTTTGGTTAGTGATATTTCAGAGGTGGTCCCATATACATTTTATCGAAAGTCGAACTCTCTTACCAAATCTACGTTTTGTTTACCAAGAGATCCCACGCATCCCTTCCCGACTATAGGCAAATCCGTGGCAAAAATGATCAAAAATCCGTATAGCATCAGAATCCCGCAAAGGAGTATAAAATTATTGTCAGATTATTTTAAATATGAGAATGTGCAGTGTAGGTAGTCAGATTTTCCTACCTTGTAGAGTATAATATCTTTATGAAATCATAAGTAGTTTGGTTTTTAAATCAAAATAACTGGAAAATATGAAGATGTCATCCAAGTAGTCAAAATTAAAATCGGTAGTTGTTTTTTTTTCAACCGTGTTGTTAACTTCTTAGTTTTAATTTATGCAACCTGAAACCAAACAAGATTCAAGACGGTAACTAGTTTTGCCTCACAAATATTGCAAGACTGGCAGTTGGTAGTTTTCAATGGTGACCCAACTACCCGAAGCTAGTTCGTCGCTTTGACCAACTTTGTTTATACTACAGGTGATTTTGGCAAGAAACTGCCAGCAAACGTAGCTTTGAGACATACTACAACAGAATTTAATATTCTAAAATAAACTTTGGCTTGATTTACTTGGTTGTTTGCACACGAGGTGAAGTTTCAGTAAGACCTTTTAATGTCGGTGGCAAATAAGCGGACTGGTTACCTGATAGCAATTTTATCGGCTGTGGCCACATGGTCTACCGCGAAGTTTTTTTTTGAAACCGATAACCCCTTACATTATTATAGGTAATTATTATTTTGCGAGGACTTACTTTTCATCGTGGAAAAAGAGATGAATGATTCATGAGATGAAAACTGTTTCGACACAAGTAAGAAAGTAACACAATGATCAAGAAGAAATTTGAAACTAAAAGCAAAAATTTTAATTTAACTTATTTTTTTTATACAATCAAGTGACGAGACGAGCAAGGCGTTCACCTGGTGGTAAGCGTCACACCTGCCACTAACAGTAGCAGTGCCAGAATTGTGAACACACTGCGCCGCACTGCACTGCGCTCGTCACCCTGAGATATTAGATGTTAAATCTCTTCATACCAAGTAATTTCTCTGGTAGCATTGCCTTTCAAACCGGAACACAGTAACGCTTGCACTCTACTGCTTGGCGGTTGAATAACTGGCAATGGTGTGGTACTTCCCCAGTCGGACGCTGCAGTAGAGTCCTACCACCACTAGTTCGATCAATCGGACTATGTGAATATCTTTTTCCTACAGATTCCATTTCAAGATCGCACCATCCGGAATATTAAACCTCAGGACCACAAGTTCGAGTTCACGGTACAAATACAAATAGTTTATTGATAACACCAAAGTTACAAGTCAAATTTCATTAAGTATGTCACAAAAAAAAAATCACTTATTAAAATGAAATAATAATTATAAAAATACGTTAATAATCTCTTATATTAAAATAAGCTTCAATGTCATAAAACAACTTATCTTGCAACCACGCTCTGAGCTTGGTTTTAAAGCACCCGATGGAAGGAGCATCCCGAATGGAAGCTGGTATACGGTAGTAGAACTAATACGACCACAAACACTAACAGCTTTATAAATGAGCCCGGTGCAATAGGCTCGTTACGCGTAGGTATAACAGCTGATAGTCAAACAATAGGTGCTAATTAAGTTTCATGGATTAATCATTTTATATCTCAATCTTTGTTTTTTAAAAGACTTACAGAGGCGTTATGTTACCTATAAAAGTCAATATTTTGTTATTGTTGTATGCAAATTTCTAGACTGTGTCTAGTTTGTATTTTTTTTTGTATTCATCATTGACTAATAAAGATCTTTGTAAAATCAATAAACAAAATACGACCACTTAATCTGGTTCGATTAATTGAAACATAAGGATTTGAGTTCACTTGGTTGATTTATAGTACAACTTCCTCGCATAAGATGGATTACCGTCACCTATGGATGTAGGTACGGTAATCCACCTTTGAATGCCTTATAGCTCAGTCGGTAGCATGTCTGCTTTCAGAGATGCAGCTGTAGGGCGTGGGTTCGATCCCCACCCAGGAGAAAAAAATATGTGACCAACATAGATGTTTGTTCTGTGTCTGGGTGTAGTATGTAGGTATATACAAAAGAAAAAAAAAGTATTCTATCAGCTATCTGGTTTCCAATGTACAAGCTTTGCTTAGTTTGGGGCTAGATGGCGCTGTGTGTCTGTGTCAGGGTGTAGTATGTTTTTACAAAAAATATATTAAAAAAGTAAGTATTCTATCAGCTATCTGGTTTCCATTGTACAAGCTTTGCTTAGTTTGGGGCTAGATGGCGCTGTGTGTCTGTGTCAGGGTGTAGTATGAATTTACAAAAAATATATTTAAAAAAAAGTATTCTATCAGCTATCTGGTTTCCATTGTACAAGATTTGTTTAGTTTGGGGCTAGATGGCGCTGTGTGTCTGTGTCTGGGTGTAGTATTTATTTACAAAAAAATAAAAAATAAGTATTCTATCAGCTATATAGTTTCCATCGTATAAGCTTTGCTTAGTTTGGGGCTAGATGGCGCTGTGTGTCTGTGTCTGGGTGTAGATTGCATTTACAAAAAATATATAAAAAATAAGTATTCTATCAGCTATATAGTTTCCATCGTACAAGCTTTGCTTAGTTTGGGGCTAGATGGCGCTGTGTGTCTGTGTCTGGGTGTAGTATTTATTAACAAAAAAATAAAAAAATAAGTATTCTATCAGCTATATAGTTTCCATCGTACAAGCTTTGCTTAGTTTGGGGCTAGATGGCGCTGTGTGTCTGTGTCTGGGTGTAGTATTTATTTACAAAAAAATAAAAAAATAAGTATTCTATCAGCTATATAGTTTCCATCGTATAAGCTTTGCTTAGTTTGGGGCTAGATGGCGCTGTGTGAAATGACCACCGATATTTATTATTTATTTAACAATACCCTAGTATTGTTTTGTTGCCTTCACAAATATGACTTAACACGCTTTTTGGAAAACCTAATATTAATTGTAGATTATGGTGCAACCTTCGAGTAAAGTTGGCACAAAATTATTATTCAGATAGAAATGATTCAGAGGCAGATTATTGCCACTGGCATCTCCAATAACACTTATACACTTGAATGAAGTACCATTGAAATCACTAATCTGATATGTGTCGCCCGAAGGCCTCTGACATGGGTTAACGGTTGTTGTTACAGAGATATCGAACAAATGACCTGATTAACGTGTGATCCGAACCACGGTAGCGCTCAGAATTAAATGCCACTCACGGTCACTTTTCCGCAGGCTGACCGGGCGGGCTGTGGCTTTACATCGGCGATCTTTCAGTACCACCGAGTCAAGCCACACGAACGTTACACTACAAACTAGACGGTAAAAATGAAGGTTTGATAAGCCGTGTGTTTAATAGAAAATAACAAAAACCTTCCACTTCAATGTATAACAAAAGCACCTATATTCAAATCTCTTAAGCGTGTTACGCCCAAAATCACAATAAAACCCCTTCCTCATAAAACTGTATTTGCGCACGAATTTGTATACAATTCTCATCCCTTGCCAAAAGCACTAACACTCTGTAATATATCGTGGACATAAACCACATAACACTGAACTTCGACAGCAACCTCGTTTTAGAAATTTACAGGTCTGTAAATATTGGTTGGTGAGCGCCCATGCCTTTAAGGGGACGTACGTTACAAATATTTTATTAGGCTCTATAGTACCCTTTTGTAGGCTTACTTATCCTTTTTGTGCTTACGAGGGCTTATCAACAAAGAGGTGACGATTCTGACGCTTGGACCTTAACTTTATCATTCAGTTTTCGTGGTATTATCTAATGTTTAGGTATGTAGAGTTAAATTTGTGACTTTATACTGGTTTACCAACTCAATTCCAAAAGGTGTTTATTTAATAAAAAAAAGTTTTTCTTTCTAAAGTTTAATACCGCTCGTAGTACGGATATGGCCGTCAGTTGTTACGTCGCGTCGTTACGTTCGTTAGTAAGTGTTACATTTTGCTGTTTGTGTTTTCTGGCGGGAACAACATAAATATTGTTGTAACTTTTAACGTTTAACGTTTTTATATTATTTTGTTCATAAAACAAGAACGGGTCAAATTATAAATTAGAAAAGTACTTAAAATTAAATTAAAACTAAAAACTAAACAAATACTAACTAGGGAAAACAAACCCTACATATTTTTGTATTATTTATACGGAAATCGGATAAATCGGATACTCCGACTATAGTTTCGATCACATCCGGTGACCTTTTTCAAAGAGTGAAAACAGATCCCGACGCGCAGCCCGGCGTGCAGCTGCGTCCTGCTTAGCACTGAAAAAAATAATGTGTCAATACCACGTCAGTTTTCATAATAAAACCCTACATAATAAAAAATAAAAACCTAAAATTTTGATGATGGAAAGGTGGCCAGAATGCTGGCGGCATTGCCATGTTGGATGGCAATGCTAAGTTTTTGACCAAAATATACGCCAGCATTCCGGTCACCTGACACCTTGACTAAACGTTTCGCCAGCAGGGCTAACATGCGCACCGCGAGAAAAATATCTGGATTCTTAAAAACAGGACAAGGCTACGAATCTGTATAAGTTTGTCTCGTTTTCGCACGACATAAAGACACGACAAAATTTTCTCGCGGTGCGCATGCCCTGCAGGTCCCTATATAAGACATGTTGAATCTTATATGATATTGGTATAATAAAGCACCTTTTAAATTTGAAGAAAACTAAAGATTTGTGTGACATGTTTAGTAAAATCTATGCCTTCTCTCTCCTCCTTAATTGGTCTAATATCCAATAGACTTAGTTTAATGATATTTGAAATTAAGAAACAGACAATGTATTAGGTTTCCAGATGGATGGATTCTTGTTGCAATTGAACGCCAGCGTGCGAGCGTGGCCATAGCGATTCAACATTTAACACACTGTCGCACTGGACACTGCAGCGACAACTGTTTGACTTATTATTATGTTTTTATACCTACTCATTTGTTATATTGTCACGTCACGTCATCAGCCATAAAACGTCCACTGCTGGACGAAGGCCTCCCCCTTAATAGAGGGGTGTTGCCATAATCCCCACGCTTGGCAGGCGGCTTGGGATCGCAGAATGGTCACCACCGTTAACCAAAAAGACGCTGCTGCCCGTCCTTCGGTGGGTCTGGTTGCAGTTTAAGGACATACCCATATTTATATTGTATTTCTGTGTAATTGTTTTTTGTTGTTGTAGTGTCTTGTGTGATAAAAATAAATAATTTCTTTTTTCTTTTTCTTTATTTTTCTTTCACACGAGTAAAACTTAGACCAGTGGCTTTTTGCTGCAGAAATTCACTGCGAGGAAATCTGTTTTACATAAATATCTGAAGAAGGAATTCAATGGCGTATGTAAATCTGTGGATCCAGGCAATGGTCAAACCGTGGTAGCGCCCAGTCACCCTACGAGGATAGGCCTATGACATGCATTCAAGACAACTCGAGGCCTTCAGACACACATAATTAAGTATAATCCGTCTATATGAACTTACTCAATAATCATATACAGGACCGGATTTAGAGAAGAGGCCTTAGGGCAAAAAAAGAGTCATCATCATCATCAGCCAGAGGATATCCAGTGTTGGACGAACGCCTCCTTAATAGGGTTTGCCATAACTCCACGCTTGGCTTTGGCAGTTAAATAATATTGTTATTGCAAGTGGTTCAATAATTGATTGCAGGGCAAATCAAATCTTATCAGCAAACATAATTATTAGGATTAATTAAAACTTTTTTTAGTAAGTACAATTTATTATGAAAACTGACGTGGTTTTGACACATTTTTTTTGTTTTTTTTTGTTTTTTTGTGATCGAAACTATAGTCGGAGTATCCGATTTAATTAAACGTGAGTATTCCCGTATGAATAAAACAAAAGTACAATTTATGTTGACGCCCCGGGCAGTTGCCCCGTTTTCCCTTCCTTAAATCCAGCGATGATCATATATTGCCACATACAATAAATTATGGTGAAATGTAGGCAATAAAAAATAAAGTATTTTTATAGCACCCATGTCATCACCTGTAATCCAGTTACGGCGAATGGTTCCCACATCGGCAGGTCAACGCGCGTCCGTCACCTACTCTTCCATCAATTGTCGGGCAATTCTCACTTGTTCCCGACAAACGGATTGTGGGACAAGCTTTAACAGAATAGCGGATATAATACAGCACCAGCGAGGTTTCTTTGCTTTCAGCGACATCTATGTAACAACGCCGTCAACTTTTAGCGATAGCTAATCAGCGATGAAATATGCATCGCGCAATCAGATTTTATGGCGGATTAAAAGTAAGTTCGTATAGGCTGAGTGGCCAGCCCTAGAGAGTCTCAGAGAGAGTATCAGAGTTTATGTGCCGCCCGGAGGCCTCTGACATGGCTGACGGCGGATTAGAACAGTATAATGTAGCGTGGTATGCCTTGAGATGGAATAGAATAGAATAGAATAGTTAATTGACCTTATAACAAAATTGTTACACTGGGCATATACAATGTTTTCTTTTAAACACGAACTAAAATTAATAAGTAACATTACATTTAAAATAATAATTATCATTAAAATAAACAAATTGAATTCGAAATAATTTTTTAAACAAAATAAATGAAACTGAGATTAGCAAACAGATTAGAAAGTTGAAACTAAAATTAGTAATAATGCTCGGAGGAACTAGCTCTCTCTCTCTCTATAATCAAAGTAATAATGTAATAAATAATTATAATATCATATATGTAGGGCAATTTAAAAAATCTCATATAATAAAATTTATTTATTTGAATAAGAATGAAGATTCAATTGTATGAGTAAAAAGCGTTGGATTCGAATAACTATTTAATATTTATTTTAATAAAAGAAAGATAACTATTTATTCGAATAACTATTTAATCTTTCTTTTAATAAAAGAAAGATATTTATGACATTATTACTTTGATTATATAGAGAGAGTTTGATTATTTGAGTTTAAACTCATTAGCTTGTAGATGCAATAAATTAACGATATACGTAGGACAGCTCGCAGTCGTTGGAAGCGAAAAGCATGTAGCACGCCTTAGGAGACGTTTTATGTCCATCAGTGGATTATAATAGGATTGCGTTGATGTTGGAGTTCTAAAGACGCTATCGGATAGTTGTGGCCGGGTATAACACCTACTCCAGAACTTGGAACTTGTTAACTGGAGAAACTTGACTGTGTACAGGTGTACAGCGGCCACGGATGTGGGAGGCAGGGGGGCTGAATGCCCCCCCCCCCTTAAATCAAACGGAGGAAGCTGCGATAAAGAAGGTTTCTCTGTTTGCCCATGCACGAGTACTTCCGGGGGCTGCGACCCTTCCAATATTACCTGATTATACCTGATAAATAAAGTTTGGTAGGTTGGTTTGGTTTCTGTTTCCCCCCCCCCCCCCCGTCATCGAGTACTCTCGCAGTCCCTGGACTGTGTGCACCACTAGATATTGAAATACTATTTTGTAATTTCATGTGATGACTAGTCGTGTAAGCCCTTAATTTTCGTCTGTGTTATAATTATATCGTGTTTGGTTCAATGTTGTCGACTCGCTAGATCAGATGCTTGCCTCTTTGCGATGGGCTTAAAATAAAAAAAGGCGACCCCGCTACAATTTTCTCCCTTGTTCCCCTTTATACCGTCGTCCGGCCGTCACTCACCGGAATTGGTCTATTACGTCGCATCCACGCGCGGTGCAGCGATTCTTACACAAGTGTGCGATTATAGCAAAAGTGCCTTTCGTATGGCTGTTACTGTACCACTTAAGAGAAGTTTATGCTACGCCGTAGAGGATCGCTACGTCTGCTACGACGTAGGTGTCTACGATGATGCTAGGGTGGGTGAGGTTATGTGGTAGAGGAAAGGGAGAGTGTTTGGGTGACTTTGTAACAAAAAAATATGATTTTTCCCAATCGTACAGGACAAGTATGTTATACGAGTACCTATAGTAATGACTGTCATAATCTGTTTTCGTACCAAAACCTTACTACACAATTATTATTAGGAGCAGGATAGTGTTTAATTACGTATGAGCGGTTCGAAGAAAGGATAGACCAAATATCACATGATCGCCAATGACGTCATCGTGAAAATGAATAAGGTTTTTTTTCTTCTAAAT
Organism: Erannis defoliaria; assembly: GCA_905404285.2. NCBI lineage: Eukaryota > Metazoa > Arthropoda > Insecta > Lepidoptera > Geometridae > Erannis > Erannis defoliaria. The sequence continues at coordinate 6,780,832 of FR990090.1, forward strand.
TATAATATTGTGTATTGTCTACAGAATGTGGCTAGTGGGCGCGCTGGCAGTTGTCTGCTGTGTGTTCCAAGCGAGTGCGCAATGGCGCTGTCCCGTGCTGAGCGCGCGACCCGCGGCCGAGTGCGCGTGCGACCTGCCGCACACGTTGCGCTGCGCCGGCGACCACACTGCGTTACAGGTACGTGAGCTGCACAGACAAATGGCGCTGTCATTAAATTAAGGTTAATTTAATTAACACTGGTAGGCTTTTAATCCCAACCGCATTTCGTCTAGCGTCAGCTTGTGCTTGGGTGCAAGGTGATACTTTGGCACCGTCACATCTTCCTGAGACACAGAGTAGGGTTGGTGCGGCGGCAAATTCGGCGGAGCAGCACAAGCGGCGCAAATAGTAGTAGTAGTAGTAGGAGTAGTAGTAGTAAATTTAGTATGTCACCTGTCCTAACCGTAATCTTTGAAATGTTCATTTAATTTAAATTTATTTTATTGATAATAATAATTTGTTTATTTTAATAAAGAAGCCACTTACATAAATGTATTTTATTAAATACCTTATACATACTATAAAATTTGGCTTGAGGCAACAATTACAATAGTTCACAGAAACCTACACTAAGCATAGCATAGCACCTTCAGAGAACAATTTATTGCAGTCATTAAAATTTACGGAAATACATATTATACTCATATAATTGTATGTATGAGCAAACAACGATAACGATGTAACAAAAGTAAGTTAACAAATTAATGATGTATACAATAAGATATGTTACTAAAACTAAAAAAAAAAGTGATGTGAATAGTACTATATTTAAAACTAAGGTAAGCCAATTTGATACCATGTTAGTTGTATGCGGAGATTTTGTGGTGAGTGCGTGTGCGTGTGTGTGTGTGTGTGTGTGCGCGCGCGCGTGTGCGTGCGTGTGTGTGTGTGTGTGTGTGTGGGTGTGCGTGTGTGTGTGTGTGTGTGTGTGCGTGTGTGTGTGTGTGTGAGTGAGAGATGCATGCATGTTTGCTATGAATGTGCGCAAGTGTTTGTGCGTATGTGAGATGTGAGAGATTGTACGTGTTATGAAAGCTTGCCAGTCAGATTAGTCGGCTATTGGAGATGACTTGCGTAAGTGTGATGTGGCCAAGGATGGCGGTTGGCTAACAACGTTCAAATGAAAATTTTATTTTATACATAATCACTTAATTATTGATTATTTTGTAATTTGAAGCAATTGTCAGTCTCCATATAGTTTAATTAAACGATCCATTCAAACAGCGATGATTTTGCCTCTGAGTTATCCAATACAACAAAATTATCAATGAATTTATTAACTTTATTACAGATATAAGGCCCTAGAAATATTCTGTGCCTTTGAGCCGATCGTGCTCTGCACTTTAATTCTTTTAATACTCTGTCCTTTCGTCTTTTACGAGTGTCTAGGCAGTGGTTACGCAAAATTGCACTTTTATGTTGTGATAACGTTAGATTGTAAATATATAGCCGACGAACAGTTAGGACTTGAGAATCTTTATACAGTTGGCTTGTAGGATAAAGAAAGGGTTTTGTCATAGCTACTTTTAGAACAGCACGCTGTGCTCTCTCAAGAACCAGCATGTGAGTCAGAGATGCACCATTGAGTTATTATAACTGCTTATGTTTAATTGTGTAATTACAATACTACTTAATGTTTGATTGACTTATAGATGTAGGTACCTACTGCTTCTATGGTGTTCATGTTGTGTACACATCTATTAAGGAATGCAATCTAGAACAAATTATTTGTTACCTATGCAATGCAAATGTAAATACTGTATTCTGTTTTGTGTATCAAATAAATAAATAAATAAATATGCTAACCTCGGCAAAGGTTACATATTTGAGCCGTCTGGTGTTGAGACATTGGGTCCGTGGGGACCGGGAGCTCATCATCTTTTCAAAAACATATCCGAGCGCCTGGTCGACGCGACGCGTGATCAAAATGCTGGCGTTTATTTGGCCCAACGCATAAGCATTGCCATCCAGCGTGGCAATGCCGCCAGCATGCTGGGTACGCTGCCGACTGGTAGTGGGTTTGAGCATTTGGTTTGTCTCTAGGCTTTCATCGGTCTGGATACAATCCTTTTTTTTTTGTTGTGTAGTAGGCTAAGTAGTCTTTGTTGTTTGTTGTAGTTAATAAAGGCCCATTTAATTACAATCTAGCTTAACTCGGCTAATAAGTGATTTACTCCTAACACAAACTACTAGTCGAATACTAAAACAATTTTTTTATGTACTTTTTGTAAGTATTTGATGCAAGTTCAATATTTAATGTGAGTTGCAATATAATATTGCTCGTCAGTAGCTATTTTAATTCAACTTAGAATCATCAAATTTACACGTGCCTCATGCAAACCCATTAAAACCCAATCGACTTCCCACACAATACCTTACAAGCCATGAATACTAAGCCAGCGTCCAAATATCGGATAGACCAAAGACTATTGAGGTGTTATACTTGTACCTATCTAGTGTACTCGTGTCTACAGCCGACGTTGATTCCGAAACAATACGGCTTCGATGACCTTTACTTTCAGTTTTCGATAGTAAAAACAGCGAAATTCACTCTATTGTCGTCATAGACATACATAGTAGGGACAGGTTGGACGCCATTTTGAAATGTCGACCATTCGTCGGTGTCAAAGATACTCATTGACACCGTTGCTGGCACAGTCTGCGACGCACGTCCGACGTTATTACTTGAGAGCAAAATGCCAAACTGTGTGGTGAAGGGTAGTACGAATTACCTTTCAAAGTGCAATAAACAAAGGGTGGTTTCTTATGACCAGTAAGTCAACATTTAAAGTTAAATTAAACTTGCTTTTACACAAAAACTTTTATTTTTATGTAATAGGTAAGTCGTTTCTAGTTTCGTACAGTTTGCGCTTCTTCTACCACGCCTTACTGGCGCTGCACGTAGTGACCGCGAAATCCGAGAGATGGCGTTATCCTTTTGTCAAAGAGAAATTAGAGTTACGATTTCTTAATACAGGCGTAATACAGTGTCATATAAATGATTGATTGTCGTCCTGAAATAATAAAACTGTATAAAATTAAAAGAACAAAAAATCTTTTTCTATCACGTTATCACCTTTAAAAAGCCGAAAAAAACACGTACCTGTTGTTTTAGATCTTGTAAAATGTCGAGAACGACCCGATCTTTTTTTTTGCTATAAAGTGACAAGAAAAGCAAGACACAAGAGGCGTTTTCTATCACTTCTACGTGTTATTTACTGTCTTACTATAAATAACGTGCAACACTCGATTATTTAGATACAAAGTGACGAGAAATTCGAAGAAAAAAACGAGAAAAGTACGTGAAAACAATGAGTTTTAATAACTTTTAATTGTCAATTTTTATTCGAAGAAGCACTAAGTAAATATCGATTATTTTTGCTGTAATAAATATATCAGGAAAAACAAGAAAAAAACCATACGTGTCTGTTACGGTATTGAGCAGCTCCTTTGAGCTCCTCCTTAGAATTTGTAACACGGGGCTCTGTTACGAATTCTGATCGTTTAAAAGAAATTAATTTTGTTCGAGGTTGGTCAGCAATGTACAATTTTGAATTTTGGCGGGAACACGGAAAAATCATGTCGCTGTATTCTATTATTTTCTAAACTTTGGTTTTTTCGCGAATTAATGATAATAAATGGTGGTGTTTTATTCATTTAGTGTTGAATTACATGCACGAGTGTGGGCAAGTGATATAATGTGGCGAAACATGCTTTTCGTGTTGTTTTCAAAACTCCGTAAAGGCCCATAGTAAAGTCGCCACTAATTTACTAGGGCATGACTGTGACGCGACTGTGACTAATTTCGTGTGACTAACTGTGATTTTTTGACATATATATTTGACTTTATACTTTAAAAACTTAAAAAAATGCATAAAACTTCACACTGGCTGAATGCACAAAGTGTGAAACCAAAAACTAAGAAATAAATAGGAAAAAAAAGGTAAAATTTGACAGTTTGCAGTACTGATACACTGAGACATTATAAAAACCGAGTTGAGATCGAGTTAAATCAGTATAACTGCTCTAAATGAGCCACAACTAGATGCGGTGGCGTTGAGTAAACAAAAGCGTCCGATTGACACCTGCAGGCTGTTTGAGTAGGGTCCCATCAGACCCCTCTCCTTCTTCGACGGACGTCTCTACTTAATACGTATTTACTGAACGTGAACTACACAAAAATAAAAACGACGATGGTCTTCTGTTTTTAGTTGTGCGTTAATCAAACTATTTCTAATACCAAATGAGCGAGTGCATAGAAATATGGACGCATTTGCTCAAGGAAAAGCGACGCGATTTCGATCCAGAATTACGATAAATGTATCAGATGAATAATAGTCGACCTTATTTTCTGACAATTTAGATTTTAATTAAGTTCGAGCGGAACGCAATCAGTCGACACTCGTATTAGCATATTTAGATCATTTTCCAATGCTAGGATTCATTCAGCGCTCACTATCAATCGACAAACAAACTGAGAAAACAAAAAACAAATACTTACTAATTACAAATTCAAACTGGAACCAATTAACCTATCAAATCTAAAAAACAAAATTACCGAAATGCAGTTTAGGTAAGTATAGCAAGAAAACTACATGAATACTGGACTAAGATACCTATTTGTAAATTCAATTATTTCTTAATAATTTTACTCTGTGTCCAAGCATTGTAAGAATGTGGAACTCGACCCGAATCTCTATTCTCCGAAAAAGATTAAGAAAAGGTGTTATTTAAAGGTGAGCATTTGGATTGTCTCTAGACTTTCATCGGTCTGGATACAATCCTTTTGTTTTTTGTTGTGTAGTAGGCTAAGTAGTCATTGTAGTTTGTTGTAGTTAATAAAGGCTTATGCCTGTTAAAAAAAGAAAAGGTGTTAGTCGTGTCTTATCTTAGACCACATTGGTGCTTCAAATGTTATTACTTATTAATAAAATAATAATAAATTTTTATTTCAGACCAATTACATCCATATACACAAATTACACATAAAACAAAAAATACAAATTGGAAAAGATTTAAATTAGATAAGATTAAGATTAAAGAGATTTAAGATTTTATTTAGATATTTTTTTTATTACATTATTATTATATTTATTACATTATCATTTTAATTATGTTTGTTCAATTCAATTATTTACGTTTACTTCCACATTTTATACTAAGCACTTCGAGAATGTAGAACTCTACCGGATTATGTTTTATTTATATGGAAATTATTATCAGCCAGAAGACGTCCACTACTGGACGAAGGCGTCTCCCTTTTTAGGGAGGGGTTGCCATAATCCCCACGCTTGGCAGGCGGCTTGGGGATCGCAGAGTGTTACCACCTTTAACTGAGAGGACGCTGCTGCCCGTCCTCCGGTGGTTCTGGATGCAGTTTTAGGACATACCCATACCCAGGTCATGCGGGAATTTTATTTTTATTTAATTTAATTTGATTATACGGGAATACTCACGTTTAATTAACTAGTATACTACCAACTATGGTTTCGATCACATCCGGTGATCTTTTTCATAGAGTGAAAACAGAACCTGACGCACGTGCGGCTGCGTCCTGCTTTGCACTGAAGTCAGTGTAGTATACGATTTAATTAACGTGAGTACAGGCAGGTGAACTAATGTAGGTAGACCACGCAGGGAGCGGAGTTTTCCACGTCAGTTTTCATAATAAAACTCTACCGAAGACTGTGTTTGCTGAGCTGAATACCTAAGTGCCCTTAACTCCAAAGATAGATGGGTTTTTTGTGTATGAGCTATATTATCTTAGACCAGTTTGCCTGGCTTGCTCCTTTCCAGACAGCATCGTTTAATTGTACAAATACAAACTTTTTTTGTACTATCTAGTAACGAGACGAGTAAGACGTTTGCTTGGTGGTAAGCGTCACGCCTGCCTCACAGAACTGCACTGCGCTCGACACCCTGAGTTATAAAATGTTATATCTTTTCAAACTCAGTAATTTCTCTGGTAACACTGCCCTTCAAACCGGAACACAGTAATGCTTGCAAACTACTGCTTGGCGGTTGAATAACTGGTAAAGGTTTGGTATTTCCCCAGACGGACTCTGCAGTAGAGTCCTACCACTACATACTAACCTCAACCTTATACCTTACCTCTAATGCTAATAAAAAATAAAGTAAAAAAACGAATTAAATTAGCATACAATGAGTAGAGCCACAAAGTGCAATATGTACAACATTTAAAATAACATCAAACCCAAACCCAAAATAATTAAGAAATTATTTCTACCCTTAACTGAAATTAAATAATTTCACCACGATCAAAGGTGGTAATTAATAAACGAATCCCGTATTTCACTAGCGTTCTAATTAAAATGTTCCTGGGGTCTTCGAATAATAATTCTAAGGAACGTGGAAAGAGAAGTAATATTAGTCTAATAAAGAGTAGTGGAATTGGAGCAGAATCTCTTCTCTTATAAAAAGGAAACAGCTTGGCCTCCAACCTAAGTTGTTTTTTAAATATTGGCTTCTCAAGGTGGAGTGTTTTCTAGACCTGCTTGCTTCATTTTCGACTACATCATTGTTTACCAACAGGTGAGTTCGTGGTCAAGCGAGGAATTACGATAAAAATAAGAAAAATAAATATGTTTTTAAAAACATAGAACTACATAAAATTTTCTCACAAAATGCACCTGGCGCACCCAGAAAAAAAAGTGTTACATACATCATTTTTGTGGATTAACATGGATTTAGTAGCAGTAGTATTTTGACATACTAGCTGACTCGACAGATATTGTCCTGACATAAAGAAAAATCACGCATAAATCTGTCTTTTGAATCAAATTCAAATTCAAAATATGTATCGTGAGTTAGATCTGTTAGAAGTTCATAATAAAATCCTATAGAAAAAAGATGATCGAATTTGAACATTTATGGGTATTTTTGCATTATTTTTTTCATAAAAACCGAATTCCGACTATTCTGAAGATTTAAAATCTATAAATACAGAAATAGCTATAACGGTCCAGCCGTTCTCAAGTGTTATTCAATGAACAGCATTTAATTTATTTATATAGGTAGATAGAGAGAAGAGCTTAGCTCCACGCGTTGTACATTCCTCACTACATCTATCAAACTGTGCCAAAAGTGTTCAGTTTGAACAATGTAGCCTGGGAGGAAAACCTTGTTGTTAAAATACCATTGTCGGAATAAAATTGTAACGTATCAGAATTCGGGTTCTGTACTCGTTATTTTAATTTATATCCTTCGCATTCGCTTTACAAAGGAAATTCTTTTTTGTTGTTTTAACAGACGAATAATGAGTTACATTACAACGAAGTTCTTTGTGTTAATTTACAGTACTGCATCAAATAGGGGCGATAAGCCTGGCGTTTATTTTACAATTGCAACACGAGTATACTTTGAACCTTGGAGCATATACCATTGGAGATGGCAATCTTCCTACTTAATTTTCTGTCACTTTTTGCGAGGGACGAAGTTAACACGTATGGTAACATTTTCAATTAAATAATCACACCTATAAAATCTTGTTCTTACGAACGCACATTACAACAAACTCACAACACTCACGAAGGGTATAATTATGTTACCGCATATGTGATGACCGTACCTACCTGTTGATACAGGGGTAAGGCTTGACTTGTCACCTCCAATGGTTATAGGCTCGAAGGTTTGCGCTCGTCAGAGATACATTTTGTTTTTTGTGTCCGTGTGAGCTATTTGGTCTGCCCAGCTCCACTGCAGAACATTTCCACCGAGTAATTACCTCAATTCCAACGTATCGAGCCTTTGTTCTTTAGCTAGATTATGGTATTAAATCTTGGTGTTTGATGCTATGGTTTTCTCTGTTACCCTAGTTTCGTGCATAGCTTCATTATGTACTATAACACAATACATTATATTTGATATAAAAAACCTAATAGGGTGGTAGGTTAGGTAGACCGCTCGACTTGAAATCGTGAGGTCACGGGTTCGAACCTGGACTGTACAAATGAGTTTATGTACGGATATTCATACCACGGCTTTAGGTGACAGGAAACATTGTGAGGAAACCTGCATGTGTCTGGAGAAGAAATTCAATCAACATCAGCATCAGCCAGGAGACGTCCACTGCTGAACGAAGGCCTCCCCTAAATCAATTGCGAAATGATGGAGGAAATTCAATGGCATGTGTAAATGACCCAACCGCTCTGTGAATCTATTTATTATTAATCTTATTTGTTGGCAATAAAGTTCTCTTTATCTTTATCTAATACTTTCTGTTCCAGAAAATTGGGCGTCACCTCCGCGACCAGAAAGCCAGAAACAAGAACACTGCCGTGTCCCTCCTTGATTGCTCCCTGCGAGGAGTGACCGTCCTCTCTTCATCCTCCGTATCAGAGCTCGCGGGGGCCGGGTTGCACGGGCTGGTTATCTCCTCGGGGGACATCAGGCGAGTGCAGCAGGGGGCTTTCGCTGACGTCGCTGCTTCTCTACTTGCTCTAGGTAAGACTTCTGTTTTATCGTTGTATGTGTTCTTGCTGTAACTCTAGACACCTGAGACAGTACCTTGTTCCTGCTCTATGTTGTTGATTTCTGTTTGGGGACCCCCAAAACTGAAGTCTCACCAATAGTGTACAACGAACAGGAAGAAAACGACACTGTCCTTATTTCTAGATTTGAAGCATAAGGCTAGACGGAATTTGGTGGTTCGGTTTTCCTATTGTTAAACTGTTATTTAGACCTGGACCTGTTGGATGTCCTAAAATTGCATCCAAAACCACCGGAGGGCGGGCAGCAGCGTCCTCTCAGTTATCGGTCGTGAGCAATCTATGATCCCCAAGCCGCCTGCTAAGCGTGGGGATTATGGCAACCTCTCCCTATTAAGGGGGAGGCCTTCGTCCAGCAGTAGACGTCTTAGGTTGATGATGTGTGTGTGAAACTGTTATTATTTAAATAAACTCGAATTTCAGCAGCTTAGCTTCTGATTTGTACTGACTCAGGGGTGTGTAATAGTAGATTACTCACCTAGGGAGCAAAAGTAAAGATAGTCTCAGATTACAATCATGAAATCTGAGGCTTCTTTACTGGCTCCCGTGGTGTGTATACGATTATACGTGCCGGTGGGGGGAGGAAGTGGGTCCTTTCGCTCCGCGTAGCGGGGTTAAAGTAGCCATTTTAGCGCCCGCAGGCACCTAAAGTAGATTATGCACCAAGGGGATAAAGCCGTGTCTTGTGTCACGGGCGGCATATAAGACACTGAGCGTAACGAGTGAGTGAGACTCTGAGTGTAGAGATGGAGGAGATATGTTATGAGTCCTGAGTAAAGCGAGGGGTTCAAGCCGCCCTAGACAGGTTCTATACCAGAGGTGAATACTCTACTTTTCATACCTTCTGCGCGACAATAAAAACCCAGTCGCGCCTGATTTATTTTCCTTGTGTTGTGTTTGATGATAGCTAAACATAAAGGCAACGCAAATATAAAGGTCCTCTTCCGAGAATAAAATTGTAATAAGCTTTCAGCGAAAGTGGTGGGTAAGTACGGAAATTGCGTAATCTTTTTATGTTTACCTTACCTACCTGTTTTAGTCAAATAATTCCGACTAAGTATCTTGTTATCAGAATTAGCTCTACTACATGATTTCCCTTGGGTTGATTAGCTTAATCTAACAAAAATAAGAAGTAATTATTTTGTATACGAGAACTAGGGTTGCCACCTTCTTTTAAACAAATAGAGTATATTGAATATTTATTTATTTATTTAACAAACTCATCTCTAATTAAAACTAAACTAATATTAAAAAAATAATTAATCGATATAAGAGACCGTTTAAAGTATATATAGGTAGCAAACCTATAGATAGTTTAAACGGTCTCTAATTTCGGGTAATGTGCTCAAAAAGCTGGCCACGTTGCCCCGCTGGATTGCGAGGCTTATATTCTGGCCCAAATAAAGGCCATATAATTAATATAATAATTAATAGTATATTTAATTTTCTAGGCTAAAAAATAAGTACAACGTCTGAAAATAAAGTACTATTTATTTAACAGACTATTTCTCTTCCATACATATTTTTTGTTGCTTCTAGCAATATCCAACAAATATTTGTTACTCTTAAATACATTAACGGCATCTTTACAATCAATCCCTAAATTTAAAAAGCAGTCCGATCCGTTCCGTTACACGTAAAAATAGAAGTCCATTTAAAAATATCTTCTCAGGTAAAAATAAAGTATTTTCACGTACTTTACTGCCCTCATAAAGTATAAAGTACGTTTGGCCAAAATGGAGTACAATACTTTATTATAAAGTACGGGTGGCAACCCTTACGAGAACTAGTGTACTTTGCTAAACTAATTAAAGCGGCAAATATTTATACTGACTTCTAATAAAAATAGTAAAATCAACTACTACTGGGAACTAATCATACAATGGAATGCGTATAACCATTTAATTACATTTAATAACATTAATAACGTTTATTTGAACAGTTTACAAGGATGGAGTTGAGTTTTGGCGGGAACACGGAAAAATCATGTCGTTGCATTCTATTATTTTCTTAAACTTGTGTATTTTCGCGAATTAATGATTAAAAATGGTGGTGTTTTATTCATTGAGTGTTGAATTACATGCACGAGTGTGGGCAAGTGATATAATGTGGTGAAACATGTCTTTTTGTGTTGTTTTCAAAACTCCGTATAAGCTCATAGTAAAGTCGCCACAACTTTACTAGGGCATGACTTGGACTCGACTATGACTAATTTCGTGTGACTGACTGTGATATCATTACATATTTGACTTGATTTACATATAAATACTTGAAAAAATCATAAACTTGACACTGGCAGAATGCACAACGTGCGATGCCAAAAAAAAAAAAAAAAAAAAAAAAAAAGGATGGAGTAAGTACAAGCTCAGAATAAATAATAGTACTACGTACAGAACATTTACTCCGCAAAGGAATTGAAATAAATAAGGACTCTATCTACTAGGCAATAAAGTAGCAATTCAACTCGCACAGCGGTGGATACCGCTCACTATATTCACTTAGATATACCGCTCTCTTTCTATCTCGTATGCTTACGTGCGACGAGGCTAGCGTGCGGGCGGCGACTGACTTCTGCCTTGCATTGTCCACCCGGACGGAGCGCCGGCCGAACATACCTAAACTGCGGAGTGACACCACAAAGAGAGTGAAAGAGAGTGAGTGAGTGGCGGAGTGGTACAAGTAAATCGTATGAAACTAACCAAGTATAGGTACATTTTTATTTTTTTGAGTGTTGACTTTTGACTTTTGACTTATACACACTAGGTGAGTCCTGCGCTGTGAGATTCAGTGCCTTCCTTGTACTTATGATTAATGGTTCTTAAAATATAAAAGAAAAAAAAACAGCATTATTAGATACTTAATTAATTTGATCACAATTTAATTGTACAAGTACATTTATAATCATTATAATGTGTTCTCATATGGCGACTTTTACCTCCAAATTTTTTGTTTGTAAAAGGATCTCCTGCGCATACATTATACTACTTTTACCGTGAGAGGGAAACGTAAAAAAAGATGGCGGCCGGTGGATATGTCACAAAAGCTCTATCCCCTTTTCATCAGAGAATTTTCGGGTGTAGATTTTGAAATCGCTGATAAAACAACAAACAACAGAAATAATTAAATAATTAAAATACACTCATACATGGCAGGCAGAGTCATTTGGTATACATACCAAGTTATGAGTAAATTGATTAATAGGTACAGAAAATATTTTTATTCGGACAGCGGAGACGTTTTTTTCTTGAACTTGAAGTTTTTTCTTCTTTCTTTTCTTGGCTTTGGGTATCTTCAACTCCAGAGTAAATAACCGCCACATATTCTGCCGCCAAGCAGTAGTGTGCAAGCATTACTGTGTTCCGGTTTAAAGGGCAATGTTACCAGAAAAATTACTGGGTATGAAAAGATTTGACAGCTAATATCTCAGGGTCCGAGCGCAGTGCAGTGCGGCGCAGGATTTTGTTCGAAGTTCACAATTCTGGCACTGCTACTACTGTTAGTGGCAGGCGTGACGCTTACCACCAGGCGAACGTCTTGCTTGTCTCGTCACTTGAAAGTATACAAAAAAAATAGGATTGTTTTATGCTATCTACAGCTTCAAAATCTTTTGATGTATAAAATTCGATGTTTGTATGTATGTTCAAAAATGGCTGAAGCGATTTTGATGAAATTTTGAGGCAATTTTCAGATTAGCCTAGCAGATGATCCTGTGAAATTTGGTTGCCCTCCGAAGCCGGGGCGAGTCGCTAGTAATAAATAAATCTATACTGACTATATTTCCCAACAATAACAGTAGAAATATGTATTATCGTCGTCAGCTATAAGACGTCCAGTGCTGGACGAAGGCCTCCCAGTAGAGGGTTGTAGCCATAATCCCCACGCTTGACAGGCGGCTTGGGGATCGCAGAACGCTCACCACCGTTAACCAAGAGGACGCTGCTGCCCGTCCTCCGGTGGGTCTGGTTGCAGCTTTAAGACATACCCAGGTCATCCCCCAGGTTTAAAATATGTATACGTAATACTAAAATGTTTACGTAAACAACATAAAAATAATAAAACCATGTATATGGAAACCCAAACCCTGTTAGAACAATTTGGTAAAACAGTATCATCTCTACAAGCCCATTTACCCCAAATCTAAACACATAACTCGATTCATCGTTTAATTCGATATTCATAAAACGATATCGCAGCCCCTAACCTTTTTCAATAGCAAATAAGCACATACGAACATTTGCAGGTTTACCGAACAATCAACTGCCATCTGTACCAACCGAGGCGTTATCCCGCCTCTGGAACTTGGATAGATTGGACCTGTCGAACAACAAGATACACACTTTGGACCCAAACTCTTTTAAAGTAAGGTTTGTTTTCGTATACCACGAGTCTAATTTTGAAATAGGTTTTTAGATTGGACTGTGAATTGAACTTTCAGTGGTTGCGTTTAGGATTCTTTTTAAAAGTATACTCGTAGTTTTAAATTTAGTAACGTTGTAGCAGCTTTGAAATAGGAATAGATAAAAATATTAAATCTTTGATCAATGTTGATCAAAGATTTAATATTATGTTTTATGTGTTGTGATCATAGTTTATCTCTTTTTGACTTGTTAAAAATGTGCCTAATGTGGAACAGGGGATTTTCGGTGTTTCCCCAGAACACACTCACAAAACTCTCTGGAAAATGACAAAAACTGCTCCATACAAAAATGTAAATTGCACGCAGCAAAATAATTATATCAGAGCAGCAACTGGTATTCAAGATTATAGAGTTGGTCACAAAGTTGTTGACAATTACGATGAATACCTACAACTTCTATCGGATGTGTTACCACAGTAAATATAATAGTACTCCGTGCAGAAAATTCACTCCCTTAAAAACGCGACTAAACAGAGGTGAACCCAGCATAACTATTACCTACACTACAATCATAATTATTAAGTGCAAGCTACTTTGAACTTTATTTGTGTGACTATAAGGTGTAGTAATACTGAAGCGTATGTATGCACTCATCATTATTATCAGCTGTTCCATAGAAAAAAACATTGACCTTGGTCAAAATGTATGAAACAGCAGATTTTTTCCACGATTTAGGTTTGGCCTCGTATATATATATATGATGAGACCTTTTTGTTACACGCTGTTTAACAGTATTTATAATTATTCCACTGTAGAGCTGCGCGCGCAGCCGGTGGGAGCCGCGTGACGTCAACGAGGCAAGCGCTGTAGTGGAGAATCGAAACACTGTCATTTACAAATAAAGTATAAATTAGCTTATACTTATGCCATTGTTGAAGTATTTATTTTTACGTTTAGACGCGTTTTCTACGAGAGTGAATTATTTCCAGGTATTAAGTTCTAAATATATACTATATATCTAGGTATATCCTTATAAAAGATGAAATTAACCGAATAAAAATATTTTCAGGGTATTCAAAACATTACTTTTCTGGACATCAGCGATAACCAACTGACGAGCATATCTCCCGATTCCTTCAAACCGCTAGTGAAGCTGAGCGTATTGAGGTTACGGGGGAATTTGCTGAAAGTACCCGCGCTGGCATCTTTGAAGGTAAGCTACGTCCGCTATAGTATATAACTATAACTTAGAGCTTCGCACGGTGTACATTTCTACTTTATTTTTAACCAACTTCAAAAAAACAGGGGGTTCTCAATTCGGTTGTGCTTTTATTATATATTTGTTACGTCAGAACTCCGTAATTTATAAACTGAATAGAAAAAAATATTAATATCAAAAATTAAAAATATTAATTAAATATTATATATATATATATATATATATATATATCTAGATACAGTCAGTTTTCTGCATAGCTTTGTGAATGATCGGCGATAGTTCTTAGATAGATGTTATCGTGTTTTAGATTTTTTGATGATTTTCGGCTTTTCACTATGAGATATAATATAATATAGAATACAACAGTTAAACCTTGTTAAACCTTTTGTTATACATTGTATATTAAAACTCGAGATATATTAGGAGCATCCCATAGAAGATAATATCTTATATTTCAAAATGTAGCTCATAAAAGTTATTTAAAGTTATTTTAATAAGCTAAAAATAATGTAATTTTTTTACACAAAAGAATGGATGATCATTAAATATCATTCCCATATAATGATATTTAACTATTTTGTGTCGTGGGGTTTTTCTAATTCTTTAATTTAATTCTTTTTACTTGTAGTATAGTATTGAAAACTGTATTCAGAATTTCAGATCGTTGCGTAGTGTAGAAGAATTAGTTCGATAATTGTAAAGATTAGTAGCGATATTATACAATTTATATAGTGAATTACGCGGTTTTATAGTTCAAAGCAGCTTGCAAAAATATGTACTTAATTAACCGACTTCAAAAAAGGAGGAGGTTTTATGTTCAACGGTAAGTATGTAAGTTTAAAAAAAGAAGTATTTTCACCGATTTCTCAGTCAATTGCAGACCGATTTTAAAAATATATTTTTTATTTGAACCGGTATACTTCCGAAGTGGTCCCATATTAATATGAAATTGGTTGGATTTGTTTGAAAAAGTTACTTGTTAACCTAAAGCTACAACTTCCAACAAAAACCCAGGAAAAGTAGAATAAAACAATTTTGTTATTTGTTTTACAAATTAAAGCGAAATTTTCCTAACTATTTTCATTACATTAAACCAAAGCTTAGAATCCGTATTATATCTGTATAACAGTAATTATTTTCCAGTAATGTAAATATTGTTCCTAGAAATTTAGTACCACCGTGGGCGCCAAATTAAACTCTATTCGATTACAATTTATTTTCTAGTTCTTAGAATAACATTTAGTCTTATGAATTAGGTACAGATTCGTAAGAAAACTGTTTACTTTTTAACCGACTTCAAAAAATTCGATGTTCTCAATTCGACTGTATGTTTTTGTATCTATGTAACGCGATTACTCCGCCAATTATGAACTGATTTTGATGATTATTTTTTTGTTTGGTAGGTAATACTTAAGAAGTGGTCCCATATACATTTTATCGAAATCAGTTCAGCAGTTTCGGTTTTAAATCAAAATTACTAGAAAAATTTAAGATGCCATCCAGCAGGGCTAGCATGCGCACCGCGAGAAATTTTTCTCGATTCTTAAAAACAGGACAAGGCTACGACTCTGTATAAGTCTATCTCGTTTTCTCACGACATAAAGACACGACAATTTTACAACACGACAAAATTAAAAAAAAAATTACATACAGTCGAATTGAGAACCTTCTTTTTTTGAAGTCGGTTGAAAACCCATTCTCACGACGTTCTCAAATCAATGTCTATAATGGGAAAACGTAATTTCATTAGACGGAAGATGGGAATGAATCGCAGATATTAATTATACAGAAATAGGGACAGAGTCTTACAGAGCTCATTCGAGTATAATCCTTGATTCTCGGACGAAGAAAGAAAAGTAAACCCCTGTAATCATCATTGAAATCTATACAAAATAAGTATATTTTTGCTCATCGCTACGGGCGAGAGATGCGGTCTTATTTTTTGGCAAATATTAGAATTACTAAATACACTACAATTGGCAAAACTGTCGGGGCGGAAACTCAGAAATTGCCCATACTGGATATGCAGGCTCAATAGGGTATATGCATTTTTTTTATTGACTCTCAAAAGAGCTGACTCGCAACAAAACAACACATCGAAAATAAAATTTAAATATGTTCACAAATAACGGAAGTTTTAAACATTTTAGTTTCATGTTAGACAGGGACGGCACTATACTATCTAATGACGCCAAAGTTCACGATTCCAAACAAATTTTATCTCTAGCTTTGCTAGAAAGTGACAAATGACTCCCTCCCAAATACTTTGAACGCTTATATTTCAGGACTTTACCAGCCGGATTCAATTATTTTTCGATGTAAGCGTCAGATTCAGCTAAAATCTTCTCATATCTTATGTTTTCTAATAATCAAAACACATGCATATTCCCTATTACTGCCAGACAATGTCCAGACGTCTTATTTTTCATACTGTCTAAATAAATAAAATAAATAAATAAATATTGCAGGACATTTTTTTCACAC
The DNA here is from genome assembly GCA_905404285.2 of Erannis defoliaria. Taxonomy (NCBI): domain Eukaryota; kingdom Metazoa; phylum Arthropoda; class Insecta; order Lepidoptera; family Geometridae; genus Erannis; species Erannis defoliaria. The sequence continues at coordinate 6,797,439 of FR990090.1, forward strand.
AGCGCCATCTAGCCCCAAACTAAGCAAAGCGTATAATAGGAAACTAGATAGCTGATAGATACACCCAGACACAGAACAAGCATTTATGTTCTTCACATAAATGTTTGCCCTTGGTGGGGATCGAACCCACGCCCTACAGCTCTGAAGGCAGACACGCTACCGCTGAGCTATATGGCAGTCTAAGTACGCATTAATAATAAAATAGGTGACACTTACTCTCACAAGCCTGCATTTTTGTGTCTCATTGCGAAGCATCTTTCTTCCTTCATCTTGGTCTGAGCCTTGATTGTTATATACCTACCAAACATTTCCGACAGCCATTCGTTAATTGAGGGTTATAATGAAAATTCATAGAATTACATCCGGTGCTATGAAACACACTGAATGGCTTATTAAGCTAGCATATTTTCTGTTTGTTTATTTAATTTAATCTGAGATGAATTCACCATTATTGAACGACAAGTTAAAAACGCAGCTTAAAGTTTGGGTATATGACGCTATTTGGTACTGCGTACTTTTTTTTGGGTCTTACGCCGAATTAAATAGGTACCGTTTTCACCTCACTAGCTCGGAAAGATTCTGTTTATAATTAGAAATCTGAGTGCGAAGGTGCATTTTATTTAGTAATGTGCTTTCCGCTATCGTGGAAAGATTTTGTAATTCGAACCTTTCAATAATTTTCTATAAAATTATTGAAAGAAGAAGTCCACTGAAAATGCATTAATACTTATTTCGTGGCAGTACGCCAACCACATTTTTAGAATAATCGCACTGGCCAGTACGACAACTGCTTTTCTTGCACCTAGCATTTTCCTCGCTGTAGTGAGGTGAAAAGTTGTGTGTTTCGCTCGGCAGCCATATCTGCGTCTCGTGCCTTTGAAACCCTCGCTACGCTCAGGATTCTATATTTGAATCCTTCTGTCCAAGAATCCTTCGCTTGCTCAGGTTTCAATACAAGTACTCGCGCCAAAAAACAACTTTGTAGCCTTGCATAACAAATAACTATTGTTAAATCGAAGTAAATATATTTATTAGTATTCGCATCAAAAATTAACAAAAAAAAACCGTGCGATCCGATTTTAAAGCAACTGATTAAGTGTGAATTGTTCATACTATTTTCTCAGGAGGCGTGCATGCTTCGAGATTTGGATTTGTCGGGCAATGCTTTGGAAGGGCCTGTGGGGCCTACAACTGTACCGGCGCTGCAGCACTTGAACATTCTTCAGCTCTCTGACAACACTTTTGCAAGTATAAGGAGAGGAGCTCTGGCTGGTAAGAATTTTATTTTATGAGAAAAAGTTTAGCGACGAGATGTTAAACTTACCGTCATGGTAAAAGACAAAGCCCATTTCTCATCCAATTTTTTTTTATTCCCCATTTTATGCAATAGTTTGACGAGACGAGCGGGACGTTGGCCTGGTGGTTAGCATCACGCCTGCAGAACTTGCGATCAAAATCCTGCGCCGGGGCACTGTGCTTGTCACCATGAGATATTAGATATCACATCTAATCTCTATCTCTATCATAATACCCGGTTATCACGAGCGACAAGAAATACAATTGATATTACAAACAAGACAACAATTTATTTTTATTTTTCCACCAGTTATTATAATCTATCTTCGAGCTGTATGTACACGTAGAAACTTCCACGAACCACAAATTGAATCCATCACCAATATTTGCAGGTCTGACGAACTTAACCCATTTAAACTTGCACAACAACCAAATAGACGTGCTGGAGGACTACGCGTTTAAACATCTCTCCAACTTGACGCATTTGGACTTATCCCACAATGAAATAGTCGCCGTATCGGGTAAGTGGCTGTCTTCACGGACGATGGTATTCACGAAAACTATATTATAATGAATCTTGGGCCTTTTATCCTAAAACTGTCTGTGATAATTGTGTATTTACTATGTATTACTCACTCACTCATCAGACAGATGTTGTCCAATGCTGGAAGAAGGCCTCCCCCTTAATAGGGAGGGGTTGCTATAGTCCACACTCATGGCAGGCGGCTTGGGGATCGCAGAATGCTCTCCACTGTTAGCCGAGAGGACGCTGCTGCCCGTCCTCCGGTGGTTCTGGATGCAGTTATAGAACATACCCAGGTCCATGTATGTATTACAAAAGTGACAAAGTCATTTACCTATTTAAAGAAAAATAAATTGCCGTGTGTTAATCTCGCAAAATGCTAAAACAGGCTGGACCGATTTGAATGGACCTGGATATGTCCTAAAACTGCATCCAGCAGAACCACCGGAGGACCGGCAGTAGCACGGCGGTGAGCATTTTGCGATCCCCAAGCCGCCTGATCCCTCCAATTAATGGGAGGCCTTCGTCCAGCAGTGGACGTATTCTGGCTGATGATGTGGTTTTAATGTTTGTTTTGTTCACGTTAATACTGGGGTATAGGAAAAAAATAAGGTGGCATGAAGTTTATCGGGTCATCTAGTTTACTAAATAAATGCCATTTTATTTTACGAATAATACCAATATATGAGCAAGTCTTTTCTTACAATAAATAGTTTACCTATCAAGCCCCCTATTTTTCACGTTTTATAAAGGCCGGACATAAGTTTAGTTAGACTTGAATTAACTACTAATATGCAGATCTTAATAATTTTATAATAAGTTTCCCGAGTTGGTATTCTCGGTAGATACAATTTATGAGTCCTCAAGTCACAAGTAAATCAGTTTCTATTAAGAAAGAGTGTTCCATGGGACCTGAGTATGTCCTTAAACTGCATCCATAACCACCGGAGGACGGGCAGCAGCGTCCTCTTGGTTGACGGTGGTAACACTATGCGATTCCCAAGCCGCCTGCCAAGCGTGGGGATTATGGTAACCTCCCTATTGAGGAGGAGGCCTTCGTCCAGTAGTGGGCGTTTTATGGCTGGCGATAGTAAGCGTGTTCCATAGTAGTCTAAATAGGCCAGTAGTTAGCGATCAAACGCAAGCCTACAAACAAAAAATCCAAATGTGGAAGCATTAAAATAATATTTGTTTCACTTTTTATAGTGTCACGATTAAAAAGCTAAATATCTAAATGAACATTAGAAAAAATAATGGTTTCTAACAAAAATGTAAGATTTTTTTAAATGTTGCCTTGCTATGATTAGATGTGTTCTTTCAGGATAATGTCTATTCTGTGACATTTTAATTTCCGGTAAAAAATTGGAACGGTTTATGGAACGGAAATAAAAAGATATCTTTTTTATATTTGTGTACGATATTTAGAAATCTCATTCAGATGAACGGAGTAAATACGAGTAAGCTTATTGTTTGGAAAAGGCAGATTACTGGCCGTATTACCTGGGATATGCTAATAAAATTCTTCTTGTTGAGACTTGTATAATATTATAATGGAATTTGGTGTCTTTAATATTGTTATATATTTAATAATCTTGCAAAAATTTGAATGCGTAAATATTCTAGAACAAAACAAACAAAAAAAAAATTGATAGGTATCATCTAAGTAAGACTATATAATTCGCTTATCAACAGTTTGGAAGTCAAATGAGAACATTTTTTTTTTATATCGCAACAGACTTTGCGATCCTGGTAGAATTATGCGGTTGGACCACGGGCAACAAAGGCAAAAAACATTGAAAAAATGCAAACCAGGGTGTAGTTATCTTGGCTATACGATACTTATCATTTTCCTGCCCTTATCCCACTAGGTGGGGTCGGCATCGGCACAGCATTTTTCCTTTCTCCGCTTCACTCTTTCAATTGGCATCTCTGCATTCACTCTCATTACACGCATATCATCTTTTACACAGCTCATCCATTCTTTTTTAGGGCGCCCCCTTCCGGTTTTACCGCTTACCATCATTTCCAAGGCTTTGGCAATACGATACTATAAACATAAAGTAAAGCAAAAACATACAATCTTACTATCGAATCCACTTACACCATTACTTACTCATTGAGATAAATTATAATATCATTGTACTTACTACCCAAAAAACAGTTTAGTGTCAAAGTATTGCATCAGTTTTTCGTAACCCTATAAGACTAAGAGACAAACACATACAAATTAGCTCCGTATTAGAAGGACTATCAGGGTAAATGACGACGTTTGAAGAACGTCGGTGCTAAAACGTCTACGTGGTGACATCCAAACTTCTCCCAATAATTATCTATATCGATAATATAATCTTTCACGGCACTTTTCGATAACTTTATCGATATTTTTACAGGAGCGTCCCTAGCCCAGCTGACAAGTCTAGTCCATTTGGATCTCTCGCACAACTTTCTCCGCTCTCTATCAGCCGAACCGTTGAAATCTCTTCACCTGCTGACGTCACTGTTCCTTCACGACAACGATATATCAATGATCGACGATGGCGCCTTATCGATACATAAGGATCTGCAGAGGTTTACTATTGAAGGTAAGGCTTTTTTAGGTTCTTATTTTATTTTATTAGCGCGTGTAGAGCCGAAACTGAGTGTCTAGTGCCACCTAGTGTCAAACATATCAAACATGTTGGACACTAGGTGGCGCTGCTCTTATTTCATACAAATTGTAGTTTACGTTAACGTGAACGAATACGTAAACGCTCTTGGAAAAACTGGCACTAGACACTCTGGTGACTATAGTGGGGTCGTTAAAATAAGTCAAATGTCAAAAGTCAAAAAGACAAAAGCTTTATTGCCAGGCTGGGTTAAAATTTATAAGTAGTTACAGTAGTGGTAGTCAATTATCAACAGTACCCTATTGGGCATGCAATACATGTTATACAATTTAATATAGATTAAATTGTTGAATTATGATAAAATTACTACTACATACTTTTGTCAAATACTTAAGATTGCACGCGCACGCAGCGCGTGGTACAGGTACATGGGGGTAGATGTCAAAGGGGACCGAGGGTGGAGCGGGAGGCAGGCGATACGATGTTAAAAGGGGATCGAGGAACTAGTGGGTGGCAGCACTGGACAGCATGGCAGACCCGATTTTGATGAAATTTGGCACTTCACTTCAACACAGAGAGCAAACTATTACTTACTGGATGCAGAGAGCAGACGGGGGAGCGTAGTGTTGTATATTAGAAGACTACTACGTCCACTAGACAATAAAATGCTGATGATGATGAAGATGCTTCAACACTTTTTTTATATATTCAAGTGACGAGACGAGCAAGACGTTCGCCTGGTGGTAAGCGTCATGCCTGCCACTAACAGTAGCAGTGCCAGAATTGTGAACTTGCGAACACAATCCTACGCCGCACTGCACTGCGCTCATCACCCTGAGATATTAGATGTTATATCTCTTCATACCCAATAACTTCTCTGGTAACATTGCCCTCCAAACCGGAACACAGTAATGCTTGCACACTACTGCTTGGTGGTTGAATAACTGGCAAAGATGTGGTACTTCCCCAGGCAGACTCTGCAGTAGAGTCGTACCACTACAAAAACTATCACGAAAGAGGATAATTTTGTAGGCTTCTATCATTTTAAATGCCGAAAATTGTGGCTCAAAACATTGGGAACAATTCTAGCGTAATCCGGTGCAATATTTGTTAGTATACTCTTAATATATATTTTTCAAAATATACTCGTATTATCTTGAATCTGTTCCGTGATGATAAGGATAGTCTGACCGACTTGCCAAGGATCTACAAAGGGTGAGTGAAGGTAATGATTGGTGCGTGACACGCAGTTCTGTGATACACAGCGTCGTAGAGAGCAAATAACTATAACATTGTGGAAGAAACATTGAATCATTGAATAATTATCTATAACAAACTACAAAGACTACTCAGCCTACTACACAACAAAAAACAAAAGGATTGTATCCAGACCGATGAAAGTCTAGAGACAATCCAAATGCTCAAACCCACTACCAGTCGGCAGCGTACCCAGCATGCTGGCGGCATTGCCACGCTGGATGGCAATGCTTATGCGTTGAGCCAAATAAAATTAATAATTTGAATAATTAATTATCATTGTACGAAAAATGATGTACTTACGGTTGTACGGTTTTTGTCAAAGGTTTCAAACTCAAAGGGCCGTTGAGGAATTCCACTATCCATTTCTCAGCTCCATTATCAGACCCTCGTCACCCAGCGTAATGCATGGGGCTCGTCAAAGAAATCAAATGAGACCGAACTCGAGGGGTCTATTAATTCCAATATGCACCTCCTGGTTCTACTATCAAATCAGCTTTATGGCAGTGACGGTGATAATGGAATGGACGGGCTCAGCGCTTGCAAATCGATCAAAATTAACAAGACAACACAATCGAGCACACCTAGCTAAAAGTGTGCATATTAAATTTGCCCAAAAATAGAGATAGTGAATCTAATTACTGCATGACAAAAAGAGAACACATTGACATGTATTAGAAGTTTATATTAACGTATCGTACGGCTCGCATGTCGCAAAGGCAGAGTATACTGAAGTGAGTGGAGAGCCGGCGCTCAACATGTAGTCTTCAAAATCCGTGCGTTTATTTCCCGTCCATTCATCTTATCATTATCGCTGCTTTATGGTTCGAAATTATTGTATAAATAGTCATCTGAACAACATTAATATGCAAAATTTCACATCGATAAGACAATAATTTTATTATAAGCATAGGTTAAAATTAAATATCAAAATTTAATAACTATAGTTAGTTTGTATAAATTATACTAAGTAGTAGTTCTGCGATCCCCAAGCCGCTTGCCAATCGTGGAGATTATGGCAACCCATCCCTATTAAGGTTCCGCAGCAAACTTTTCCCCTCGTTTGGGAAACATCCTATCCCTATCAAAAGTCGCCCGCTGATTTTAATGATCTCAACTCAAGCTTAGACTGTTTTTTAAACTAAAAAATAAATACCGTATCTACTAGTAAGTAGTCTAGTATTTTGAGCTTATATTATCCCAATGAAGATGGTAAGCAAAGGCGAAGCACTCTACCTAAGTAGCCTCTGCGAGTTTGTTTTAGTGTGCGTTTATACGAACTCGAATTTGTTTTATTAGTGTGAAACTTAACATGAAAGTGTGACATGCGTGTTTACCTTGCAAAAAATTGCAGAAAATTACAGAGGCAGGATATAGCCATAGCCTTTAATATAAGCTCGACCGTCTAGTACGGGGATGTGGTTACATGGCTTTACGACGATGAGTACGTACACCCAAATTGGCTTCATTCGGGTTAATGTTTTGCCAAATGTACAAATTCGACAGCACTGTTTTTTTAAATGTTAATCTAGATTATAATGTCTTATTTGGCTATTGTTTCGAAAACATGTTTGCGAATAATTTTCACGTTAGATTTTTTTTGTAAAATAACCTCTAAAATTAATTTCTATGTGAATTTTTCTTTGTATTTTTGTATGAAGACACATGAATAAAATGAGTAAAGGTTACGAATACTACTTTAATATATTTTTATTGAACTCGTTTTTTTTCTTACGTAACAACTTTATGGCAATTAATTATTTTCCAAAAAAAAAACTGTACGAAACGTGGCGCAAGGACGCTGACGACGACTCGATTCTTGTTTTTTTTTATCTATGTAGTTAGACAGAGACCGCGGAGGATCAGCTATTATCAGCCTCTTAATGACTTTGAAGTTTTTTCGAAATTATTTGACTGAGGAAATGTTCTCTGATTGTTCATCCCGTAAGTCACACTGAAATATTTGTCGATACCCAACATTGTCTGGTGTGACGGCGACTTTGTTCCCTTCTATACGTTATTGCGATGACTCCACTATTTTGTCCATTGTGAACGCTTCTTTATGATGTTTTTTGTACGAAATAATCTTGGCTTCTAACACTTTTGTTGGTGTTGTGATATATGGATGTGGTGTTGTTGGGAGGTTGATGAGATTTGGTGTTATATGAAAGTCATAAATGTAAATCTTAATATACAGGGTTAGTTCTAATCAGTTAGCATCCTTTTAAGGCCATAATCTGTACATCAAAACAAACAACTTTTACTATAGAGCCAACATTGAAACCACGAAAAAAAAACCAGCTGTTCCATACATTTTGCCCAAGGTCGATGAACTTTTTGTATGGAACAGCTGATATTTTTTTCGCAATTTCTATGTTGTCCCCATAGTAAAAGTTATTTGTTTTGATGTACAGAATAATAATAATAATAATCGTTTATTTCAAGCAACAGGAATTACTTAAAAAACCACAGGCCCACATTATAAATACCTTACAGACTAATATAGATATAAAAATAATCTTAATTAACACTATTTAGTCTGAGATTTTCCTGGCATAGTCGCTTCCCAGTAGTGCCCTAGTAGATAATATGCCCATAAAAGGATGCCAACTGATTAGAACTAACCCTGTAAATTTACTAAGACCTTGGCGCCTTGGCAGGACAGACTAACGCATCGAGACGAATACACCCTCCAAATTTTAAGTCTGTACGACCAGCGGTTTGGGCTGTGCGTTGTCTGTCAGTCAGTCAGTCAGTCAGTCATCAGTCAGGACCGAACCTTTTATATGTAAAGATACATGCGCCGACTTGTGATCTTTCCTTAGACTTGGACCTTAGGGACCTTCACTAAAGATCCATTCACACATATCAGTGAAGTCACAGTTCCGACACAGTACCGGCATAGTGCGAAATATATTATTTCATACATTCTATAGGAACGCATTTGAAGTAAAACGCTCAAAATGACATTTTACAACAGATTAATATTGATCTAATTATGATGCAATGTGGTTTGGTTACCTACGCGTCTATTTAAATTATCTTTTGGGAGATTCTCAGTTTAAAAACATGTATATTGGTAGAATTGTCATCAAGCGCATTTGCACTTAATACCGGCTAGCGCGGCCCGTCACATTTCCGTTCTATTCACTTCTCTCTTCAGTGGTGCCGGTACTGTGTCGGAACTGTGACTTCACTGATATATGTGTGAACCGGCCTTTAGATTCGGTCAATTATCTACTATGATATCGTTGCAGTTACCATGGACAGATGATAGATCTTACCATAACAAGAGACCGTCGTGTTCTATGCAATCGAGTGAATGATATTGATCGCTCGTCACTTGTTTCCTTAAAAGACATAAGCAGTATAACCAATGCCCAATATTACCATATTTCATCCATACCATAATGGTTAAATTCTGTTTACATTCCCGGCTAGGTGTGCTTTACATTTTTGACTACAGGCGGCCCTAGCCTATAGAAGTTGGTTTAAATTTGCGACAGTCGACATACTATAAAGAAACGAATATTTTTAAGCATTCTACTCAATGCAATCCCTTTTTTTAAATACTACTCAAGATTCTAAAAGCGTAGCTCTGATCGTTTTCCTTATTAAATTGCACTAATGGAATATCCACGAACGTCACGATCGTTTTTTAAATCGTTTCTCAAAGCTATTATAGATAAAGATAGCATAAAACTGCTAGTGTAACAATAACCACATTACAAAATCACTTTTCTGCGCGATTTCTTGTCTATATTATGCAAAAAATAGTAAAGATACAATATAAAAGCTTTTATTTTCTTTATTAAATTGAGAGGTAAATTCTACAATTCTTAGATGTTAACATTTACGATTAAATCTAATAAAATAAATTATTACTTAAAGAATATTCTAAAGTACAATTGTAATAAAACTTTAAGCGAAATTTCGGAATCAAAATAGATAATTATAATCTTTCAGTCAACATTTTAATATACTTTTACATTTTAATTTGCGGGTCGAGCGTGTTTATGAGGGCATAAGACTAAGGTGAAAGGCTCTTCTACAAGGAGAGAGTTCGTTTGAGTGATGATGATGATTTATAACAATGTGGGCTATTATGAGTATTATGATTTATCATAATAATCACAATATAATATCAAAATCAAATTTAATAAATAGTTAAACATCTTTATAGGTAGATCACAAGTATCACAAGGTTTTTTAAGAATTTTGTTTTTTCACAATTCGAGCATATTACAAAACTTACTAATATTTAAAACACCTTAAAGCGTCAAAGAACAATATAACAACACAATAAAACAGCGTAACAACAAAGTTGTTAGTGTAAATCTTTATTCTCAGAATGTACGCGGCCTGAAAGGTAAACTCAAAGAGCTTCGTAATAACCTTGCATTGACAGAACACCACATCGTCGCCATGACTGAGACTTTTTTAAACTGCTCTGTGGAAGATTCGGAAGTCGTATGCGGAGACTGGACTATCTTGCGTCGAGATCGAAACACTCCGTGTGGGGGCGTTGCACTAGCTGCAAGGTCTCCTATAGTACTACGACGGCATCAGCACTTAGAGACCGAGGAAGGGGAAGATCTTTGGGCCTCTTTTTCCTGGTGTGGCCGGACAGTCTACCTTTGTGTGGTCTATATTAGGTCAAATGCCTCTGATAGTGAATATCTTCCGTGGTTCTGTAAAGTCGAAAACATAATAGATTCATTAAAGGCGCCTGTTTTGATTGTTGGCGACCTAAATTTAAATAGTGCTTCCCAAAGCATTAATAACTACTACTGTTATTTTATGTCGTACTGTCGGCTTAGTGAAAAGAATTATGTGGAAAACGCATATGGGGGTATATTAGATGTTGTATTGGTACGAGAGAGCGATGATGTGCGGGGAGTATCTGTCACAGCTACGGACAAAATTGTGAAAATTGACCCCTATCATCCACCTTTAGACATTAACTTGGAAATCTACACAGCATATCGTTCAGATGTTCTTGAACCTTCTAATATTAACTCGGCAAAAGATTGGAACTTCAATAAATGCAATTACGAACAACTATATGCATTGCTTAGAGAGTGTTCTTGGAGTTCTGTTTTAGAGGCATCCGATGTCTGCACCGCAACTGACCATTTGTATGAGATTGTCTATGGCTGCTTTGACGAGTCCATGCCCAAAAAACGTCGGTTAAATACAAAGGTTACGCGCTATCCCGTTTGGTTTTCCAAAGATATTATTCGTGATACAAAACTCAAAAATAAATTACATGCATCTTGGAAACGTACGAAGTGCGTTGAAACATACCGTAAGTTTTCGAGTATGAGGGCTGAGCTTAAATTCCGTGCTTCTGCTGCTTATGATTCATATATTGAGAGTATCGAAGCGAATATAAAGCTAAATCCAACACAGTTTTGGCGCCATGTTTCAAGTTTACGCACAAAAGGTGGCTTTGAACCAACTGTCTCGTATAAGGGCGAATCGTTCACTGGAGTAAGGGCAGCCGAAGCGTTCGCCGGCTTTTTTTCTAGTGTGTTTCTACCGGACATACCGTTACTGACCACTGATCTTGCATACAAAACCGACCGCAGTAGCAACAGTAACTATGTGAACATTACGGAAATTACTCCTGGTGACGTGATGTACGGTATAAATAGGTTGAAAACTAGTAGCTCTGTAGGACCCGATTGCTTTCCTCCTGCGGTACTTAAGCATGTGAAGAAGCAGTTTTGCATTCCCCTCTGCCACATCTTCAATACCGCATTAAAAACCGGAATATACCCGCCACAATGGAAGCTATCCAGGGTCAGTCCAATACCGAAAAGCTCAAATAAATTGAACATCGAAGAGTACCGCCCTATTGCAGTGCTGTCATCGCCAGCAAAGGTATTTGAGAGTATACTCCACAAGCTCATTTACGCACAGGTGGATAAATATCTTTGCGATGCGCAGCACGGCTTTAGGCGAAAAAGATCCGTTGATACCAATCTGTTGACTATCGTGGAGTTTATCTCCACTAGATTAGACCGTGGGTCTCAGGTTGACGTCCTTTACTTTGATTTCCGGAAGGCGTTTGATAGGGTCAATAACGACATTCTGCTGGCCAAACTGGCTGCCATTGGATTCGCTCCGGGACTTCTCCAGCTCCTTGCGGACTATTTGCGTGATCGGCGGCAGTTTGTGAAGATTGGATTATTCGAGTCACGACCCTATCACACGCGTTCCGGCGTAAGTCAGGGCTCAATTTTGGGCCCTCTTTTGTTTTTGGTAATGGTGAATGACTTACCTTTCCTCTTGGAGCATGCCCAATGCTTGCTGTACGCTGACGACCTGAAGCTCTTTATAGAGGTGAAGTCAAGTACAGACTGTGTTGATCTGCAGCGTGACGTTGATGCAGTTGTACAGTGGAGCCGCCTGAACGGTATGGAGTTCAATCTCTCCAAGTGTCACGCTATGACTTTTGGCCGAATGAAGCACCCAATTAATTATGATTACAAAATAAACGAGGTTAGCATAAGTCGCTCGAGTACCATGAAAGACTTGGGTGTCACATTCGATCAAAAGTTAACGTTTCACGATCACATAAATGCGCTTGTGAAAGAATCTTTTAGGCGGTTGGGTTTTGTACTCAGGAATTGCAAAGATTTCCATAATCTGCACGTCATCCGCTTGATATTTGGAGCTTTAGTTCGCAGTAAATTGGAGAGCTCAATGTGTGTATGGAATCCGCACGAAGCTAAGTATATACTTCAGCTCGAAAAGGTACAGAAGGCGTTTCTCAGGTACTTGTATAAGCGAGCTCACGGGTATTATCCTTTCATGTACCCGACGAAATTCTTACTGGGCTGTCTAAGCTATAATTCATTGGAGGTCAGACGGGAAAAGCAGCAACTTACTGTTACGTGTAAAATTTTACGTGGGCACATCGATGCGCCTGATCTGCTCGATAAGCTGTGTCGATTTTATATACCGGACGATTATTATCGCTGTAGACGCCACAAACTGTTCGCCGTGCCGCGTTGCCGCACAGTGGCGCGTTCTTTTTCACCCATCCCGCGTATGCTCGCCGCGTTTAACGCTCTCTTGACTACCAATCCTCAATGTGATTTGTTTGGGGATGGATGGTCAGATATAATGTCAGTTTGCTTAAATTATTGCGAAAGGGACGGATGATGCTATGAAGAATTTATTTACATAGTTTTTAATTTTTTATTTTGTTCTGTATAATTACTTCTACATTCTAAATGTTTCATTTTAATAACATATTTGTATATTTATAATAATTAATAATGTAATTTTAATTTAATGAAATCTTAATATTTTCAATTGTATTGTAGCTTTAATTAATTAATGTAAGTGGTGTATTTGCCGTTTTAATTAATAATAATAATAAATAAATAAATAAATAAATAAATAATAAACTTTTTTCATCAACCAACTTCATAAATCATTAACTTTTCTAACCAATGCAGGTTATATTTTGTAGGTAGCATAATTTTAGGAGAGATACATTTTCTAAAAGCATTCTTTTATTATCCTTCTCAGATAACCCGCTGAACTGTGACTGCCTCATGGCCAGCTTCGCCAGGTGGCTGCGCGAGGCTGTGAAACTACCCCAAACCGACCAATCAGCAGCGGTCTGCGCAACGCCACCCCATCTCGAAGGCGCACTTATATCCCGACTTTCCAAAAACAAACTCTGCGATGACACCGAACATTTGGAAACGATCGATATAAATAATAAAGCTAACACTATTACTAGTGATGTAATTGATATACTTCCCGAAGATGAAGATGAGAGTACTTATGAAGAAAAGCAAGGACTGGACGATGCACTGTATGATGAAGAGTTAGATTTGCCAGCTGAAGATGATTTGCCTATTTCTAAGTCAAAGGTAAGCAAAAATGATGGATAACTACATAATAAATAAATAACAGAAGCACGATATGAGACAAAAGATACGCTCTCCTGATGGTAAGATGGTAAGACGCTCATTGCCATTGCCACACGTTTCTGTTGTGGCGCTCATTTATTTAATTTGAGACCACACTTCACTTAAATTCAACAGCTGGGAGACGTCCACTGATGGACGAAGGCTTCTCTCTTAATAGGGAATAGAATAGAAAGAAAAGAACCCTTGGCAGGCTTGAAGATCGCAGAATACTCACCACCGTTAACTAAGAGGACGGTGCTGCCCGTCCTCCGGAGGTTCTGGCTGCAGTTTTAGGACATATCCAGGTCCAGGTACTTTGAGACATTTGGTGTAAAATAACTGATTATAAGATCCTGCTTTTGCCCTCGTTCCATTTACAGATGCAGTTTCTATCATTATTTGCAGTTACAAATAATAGAGATAATTAGTATGCGCGAGAAATAATGCAATAAGTAACACACGTCAAAACTATTTTACGAAGCTAATTTTACAAGACCAATCAGTATTAAATTAGAAAACCATAATTTTGTGCTATCTTAACATACTAAAGCCGAATAAAAGATAAAATTACAGTAAATGTAACCTGCCTTCAATTCTCCCTCGACAACCTTAAAAGCTTTAGTTTTGCCCCGTCACTGCTTTTAAGTAAACGAGAATCATATTGTACGTAACAGAAACTAATCACTTGGTTACTAGGCAGGAATCTTTTGTGTTTCATGCATATTCTATAGAATTAACCATTTCACCCAGGTCCGTCTCAACGATGCCTGTTATGACGAAGAAGAGGTCTACCTATCCTGGTCAGTGGATCCTCCTTCCAGTCATCGGTACAGGTGTTCAGGAGTCACTGCGTCTAGAGCTCAAGGTCTTCCGAAGCATTCCGCGTGTCATAGAGCAGCTCCAGGGAATGTTATACTGAGAGGATTTAAGATAGATCCTTTGGATCAATATACGTATGTAAACATACCTGTTGTATTCCTACTTAAAGTTACCTATATAAGCTTTCGAACCTAATCGCGCATGTACAATTTATTAAAGCCTGCAAACATGGATTCAAAGTCGTGATGTTTATTGCGAGTTTCGTTTGATACTGTAAATCATCTCATAAAAAGATCCGGCTATTGAATTATGCTTGAAATAAGATTACAAAGTATTATCAATGATAATTATAATACTATACTAGTATCAAAGATAATATTATAATACTACCGGGTGTTAGTTTGAACACGTTATCCTTCTAGGATATCATTATGAACAACTTTTACTATCGGGCCAACCCTAAAATCACGAAAAAAAAACAGCTGTTCCATACATTTTGTCCAAGATCAATGAACCTTTTTGTATGGACCAGCTGTTTTTTTTCGTGTTTTCAGGGTTGGTCCCATAGTAAAAGTTGTTCATAATGATGAGTACAATGATATCCTAGAAGGATAACGGTGTTCAAACTAACAACCTGTATACTGCTTCTAGTATTATTAAGTATTATTCGCTTAGATTCTTATTTCAGTACATATTGTGCATTTTAGATACTTGGATACTAACGTTTTGACTCCACGTTTCTAATTCGTACAGCCAAGTAGTGGAACAAGCTGCCGGCTTCCTTGTTTCCTGAGAGATATAATCTAGACCTCTTCAAGGTCAGAGTGAATAGGTATCTTCTAAGTCTGCGTGCTTCATCCTCGACCACATCGTCGCTTACCAACAGGCGAGTTGGTGGTCAAACGCACACTTATAAGTGTTAAAAAAAAAAAAAAAAAAAAAAATTTGCTCAATACGTATACTTCATAATATAGATCATACTTGCTTGGTGTTTTTGTAATTCGTAAAACACCCAACATTATTTTTTCTTGACAAGTTCTACAATTTTAGTGTTTTCAAGTAATCAGTACTGAATTCAACCTAAATAGTTTCAAAAGTACTTTTAGAACTTAATAAACGTCAAACTTAGTAACGAACAGCCAAAGTGACAAAATAATGGGAATTAATTTCAAAGAAATAAGTAATCTATTCGAAGCGGCTGAAGAGGAAATGAAATAATTTTGATTCCTTTAGGGAATTGTGGAGCAAGAAATTATGCTCAGAAAATGTTTAATTTATAATTTTCAGATTGCTATTAAAATATTGTAAATTATGTCTATACTGAGCGAGTTTGCAAATCTTTGAAAGTTAAAGGAGCAAATAAGTGGTATTAAATCATTTTAGACCGAGTGGATTTTTGTGGACCAATTTTATTATAAAATATAAAGTGTTGTGTACCATAGTTTATAAACTAGTTGTCATAAACAGTTCAGTGAAATCATATTTGAAGATTACATTTGCTTAAAGGTTGTTTATTTTTTCAGTAAAAGGTCTTAATCTAGCAATCGTTTTTTTTTTACTTTACTAGATTAGACTTCTACTAGATTACTTTTATTTAACTCTTTATATTAAGCCAAAATAATTAAACAATACATTGCAATGCGGTGAATCTAGCCTTTGGCGTTGTTCAGTTTTTTTTTTG
The DNA here is from genome assembly GCA_905404285.2 of Erannis defoliaria. NCBI lineage: Eukaryota > Metazoa > Arthropoda > Insecta > Lepidoptera > Geometridae > Erannis > Erannis defoliaria. The sequence goes on from FR990090.1 coordinate 6,813,555, forward strand.
TTGTTTAAAACAGTTGGATGATGTAGATGCTTTAATTTATTTATCATCATCATTAGTAAGAAGACGTCTACTGTTGGATCACGGCCTCAATAGCCATATGTTTCTTAATAGCTTTATGGTCTCCAAAATCCTTACGCTTATCAAGCGGCTTCGGGATCGCAGAATGCTTACCACCGTTAACTGAGATGAAACTGCTGCCCGTCCTTTGGTGGTTCTGCATGCAGTTTTAGGATATACAGGTCGCCAGGTACCCAGGTTAATTTCTTTATAAGTAAATGTTACTTCTTTTTCAGATTCTGCATTGCCTTAGAAGAGATGGATAACAACGATAATCCTATTGCCCTAGTTCTTGGATGCAGCAACCCTCAAATAATACGAAAGAGAGCTACAATTACTGCTGTGCCTGTGGTAATCACGAGAGCTCCTGATGTGGCAAGGATTGATAACTTGAGGTAAGAAAATTTAAAATACTTTAGACGTTTCTAGCAACAAAAATTCTGCTCGATCTGTCAAAAATATCTACGCTGCGCCTCCCACAAGGTGGACCAACGATATTTTAAAACTCACGGGCAGCCTGTAGATGCAAATGTCAGCTTGTAGTACAGTGTGGCGGTCTAAAGGGGAGGTCTTTGTTCACCAGTCTCCTGGCTGATGATGATCATGAGGCAAAAAATACAAAAGGTAACCTTCGAAAAGAATATGTCCAACTGAAGAGAGGACTTTAGTTTTTTTGTGCCCACTTCTTCCGACTTAGAAATCCTGGTTACTATTGAATTTGTATGAGAATGTATATTATTATTATCATTAAATTTGATTGAAATAAATTTAATAAAAACTCTTTTTCAGGGTCTCCGAAGTTAGATCAAACGTGACTACAGATGGGCTTCTCACCGTCCTCATCTCTGTCAGGGGTCTTCCTCAGCGGCCCCAATTCGGCTTGCCAAGGTCCCAACGTCTCTCCAATGATATCCGGTATTCAGCTGTACCTAACTGTTATGTCGTCCTAGCTGTTCTTTCAAGAGGATCCCTAATGGCACAAAAGGACACACCTTGTCAATCAACCTTAGAAATAACTATGGAGGGTTTCATTCTCGGACCTTATGAAGTCTGCGCGACTTTATCGAAATTTAAAACTGAAGACATGCGTCCCATTTGCGTCGTGCCACAACTTTTGGAATCGGGCTCCTTAGCGATGAGAGCAGGGTTCAAGAATTTAAATACAGCTCTGATTGGTGTGGCTCTGGGTTTGATGGTCATTATTATTGGGCTGGTGTGGTTTGTTAGAAAGATGCTGAAGAAACCAGCAGAGTTTGAACCGCATAGATGCTTCAGGCAAGATACTGTTCAAGAGGAACCGCCAAGAGCAAACTATGTGATGTTGACAGCTACTTCGAAAGTGTAGTTTTGAGTCATTGAATTTTACTAGTCGTTTGAATACTGCTGAGAGGGCAGAATAATTTAAGAATTGTTTTACGATTTTTGTTTATTGTTGTTAATTTTTTTAAATTGGGTGCTATTATAGTTCGGAAGGCTTCTCGGTAAAAAAAATTGTACTTACAACAGCTGATTGCTTTAGACAATGATATTTTCATCTAGTTCTTTTCTATCTTTTCTATCCAGAAAATAACTTGACTCACAACAAAGTGATTTTTCATCCAATTACACGCATTTGTCGCTGTGAAAGAAAATCTGCATAGCTTGTTATTATTAAAGGAGTTCGCACATTACAAAGACTACACCAAAACAATACTGTTTCAACTTTAACTTCCGGCTCAGCATCAACGAATGATCCACGAGGCGAATCACCAGTGGACAACTAAATTGGTGGTTGTAAATCAGTTCAGCGTTTACTATAAGACCTGCCAGTTCTACTTTGATTTTCATCCAGAGGAGTCGGATTATTTTAGACCGAAAACGTCAATCGTTTAAGCGCGATGTCGTCGCGGGGCGGATTCGTGGTCAACGCACTTTCAAAGAATACCAAACGGGTCGGAGATGACCATAATATAAGTGTACGTCACGTAGACCTTGCCTAGACCATGCTACCATGCTTAAAGACTTCTTTTTCTATTAAATGTTGAAAATTACACAGTAAGGAACACGATTAACTGTATTTTGAGTCGAGTCAGAGTTGAGCGGCGGCGCGGCGGCGGGGCGTCGAGTCTATTATTTCTTCTATGGTCGAGTCTGTATAATGTGCGAACTCCTTAATTCACATTTTACAATAATTGTTTCTACAAATGTACACAAGTGAGATAAATAAGTGGTTGCAGGAAATATTTTGCTGATTTATGATTAATTTATTTTAAAACTGTGTAACAGTGAGATAATTAGTTCTGCGAAACAATGTTTACAAACTTCTTGTCATGATAAGATAAATTTATTATTATTTTAGAGTGTATCAAATTAATTATTTTTAAGTAATCTTAAAGTATTATGTACATTTAAAACGTAATTGTACTAATAGTTATGTAATTAACTTAATATAACAAATAATAAATTGAAATAAATGTGCATTAGTGTCGATTCTAATGACTAACTAAACGAATCTGAAAAAAGTAAAATAATCTGAGTAATTATTTATTTTATTGTGAGACATAACATTGATTCGAAGCTATTTATACCTACCCTTGTTATGTGAAAATCTTAAAATCTTTAGTTAACAGTAACTTCTGACAATTCTGTCGCAAAACTAAACTAAAATTATCTGACAGAACTAAAACTATCTGCGTCTCATTTCATTTAAATATGTGAAGAAGAGATAGCAACCAGTTTAAGTCCTGTCAAATTTAGCGTATGTAATTTAGTTAGCGGTACAACAGGATTGGCCCTTTGTCCGATATCCCGATATTTTTATTAGTCTAAAAACGACTGATTTAGTAGTTTGGTTTAATTGTGCTTTTACTAAAACAAAAGTGTGTCTTCCGTGAAGATACAATTTTGGAATTAATTAATAACTAATTATATTAACACGAGGCTGCGCTTATTGTTTTAATAATTTAAAGAAAATTTAAAGTAAAAATAAATGGTTTTGCTATAAATAATAAGTTAGCTCTTGTTGCTTGTAAGTGGGCACCTATCAATGAATTTTGTTCGATACGCACTTTTTGAATTTAGGTACTTACAGTCTTACTTAAAAAAAACTTCTCAACCGAGAGTCACTGATAAGATTCTCTGCCATCTTCTCTCTGACGTGAAGTGTAACATGCAAGAACAAGACAGAGAAGTTTAAGCAGTGACTAAGTTGAATCGAGATTATTTTAGGTAAGGCTGTTAATATGCATGTATGAACTTATCTATGTATTTACTTATTTAACTTATTATGTGGAACCATCTATAAGAAAAGTGTCTAAAGGCCGATTTACACCATCATATAAGTTGATGATCTGTCTTAACGACAGATCATTAAGCGAGTTAAATACATTTTGTGTGTAAATAAATTGTTTCTGATTAGTATTTACGTCGTAGTATTATTATTTTATTCTTTATCCTATACAAGTATTTATATACACTTACTAATACTTCCAGAGACACAAAAGTAACAAAATAACAAAAATAGCGGTTCAAAATAAATTATTTTTCTGTTGAACCGCTGATTTTGATATAACTAAAGTGTTTTAAACATAACAATTTCCAGTTATATTATTAATATTAACAAAACAATAACGGTTTCACGTAGAAAAGTAAAAAAAGGCTTAAAAATAATAAACACACACTTAAGAGGGAATCCGGTCTGCGATTTCTGATCCGATCCTTCCTAGACTAGAGCAATCTGTTTTTAAAATAAAATATACGCCTACTTGTAAGTGTAAGGAAATGTCTACCGTAGATCTAGCTTTTATTTAAAAAAAGATTACTCTAAAGGCATTATCCAAGAAGAAAATGAGGTAATACATTTGTATGGAGAATCGCTGACTAGATTCCCTCTTAAGACGCGTGATATTTTAGACAACCTTCGTCCCTTCGCCCTTCCGTACAATCATGGCTTGCCTATACATTGTCCCAACAGTTATTACTTTAGTTTCGTAAGTTTCTTCTATAACACGTGTGGTACGGTAATCAAGCTTTATAATTTTGCTTTGTAATTAAAGTTAACACATTAAGGTCTGTTTACATTAGGGAGGTATTTACGCGAGCGGTTGCCGTTTGTTCAATAGTACTTTAATATGTATTCAGTATCTTTATTGCACCAAGCATCTTAGTCTAGTACAGAACTAACGATACATGGCCCTGTAAGGGTGTGGCAAAATAAGTCTTAACTGACTAGGTAGGTACATGTTAGATAAACAATATTTGTGTTTGAAACGTGTTTTCGTCTAAGTAATCTTTAACACTGTAATAACAGTTAGTTATTAAGATTTTTTTAATTTTTTTTAGAAAACTGATTCCGTAGGCTCGTTTCTAATCTCTTTCGGTAGTTTGTTATATATGTAAATTAACAAAGGTCATACTAAGATAATATTATATTAAGCATTCATATATTAATGTAATCATGTAAATTTTCTCACTCTCTCTATTTATATAGAAAGAGTGAAAGAAATATAGAGTTATTAAAGGTGTGTAGAGGTCAAAAGTTGTTGAAATTTCGTTATAGCCGCAAACTGCGTTGTATTAAATTTTATTTATAAATTTAGCAACTGTGTATTTTGATATTTTAATCAATAGTTAAAATAAACTTCGAATAAACAGTTTTGTTCTATACTTTTAGAAGTATACGAAAAGCATAGGACAAAATGTCGCCCCGTTTTTTACCTCCTAATGTGAATAAACCTTTATGCGACAGGCGTTGTATAAATGTTCGAGGGACTTCGGTTCTGCTTTAATTAGTTTATATTGTTGTAAATAATTAATTTATGACGAGACTTTTTGTATTTTTTCAATAAAATGAATTAACATTTTTTGTTTAGATATTTTATTTTATGTCTTTGTTTAATCCTAATGTTGAATAATTGAGGTCGAAATTATACTGCTGGCCAAAATAGTAATATATCATCATCATCACCATCATCATCAGCCCGGAGACGTCCACTGCTGAACGAAAGCCTCTCACTTAGACCGCCACACTGAACGACAACGACATTGTAAAAGTCGCGGGTAGCCGGTGGATGCAAATGGCAGGTTGTCGTACAGTGTGGTTGTCTAAGGGGGAGGCTTTCGTTCAGCGGGCGTCTCCGAGCTGAGCTGATGATGATGATGCATGCCTTGAATATGCCCTGTAATGTATCTACACTCCCCATCAAATATCTCAAAGGAATGGGCAATCAGCCACTCAGTGATGCAGTTTTGCTACGAAGTTTTAGGTATTATTGTACCTAATGGTCTAAGGTAGAATAGCAAAGAAAGAACGCAACAGACCAAAATAACATAACAAGATAAGACATTTCGTATTCGACGATGAAACCAGTCCATTGACATCGTGATTCACTCAAACAGAAGTATTGAGGAGGGAATGACGCAGTCTGACGCCACACACGTAATAAAATGTCAAGGATGCCAGTTCTGGAGAGTGTGGGAGGCTGGTGTTATGCTCTATAAGATGCTTCTATGTTTAACCTTATTAAATAATACATTCTAAATTTGAATGGTTCTAAATCTGAATAGAAAAACTGTGAATGAACCTATAGTAATGATCAGAATTATATAACCTAAAACTGCATCTAGGACCACCGGAGGATGGGCAGCAGCGTCCTCTCGGTTAACGGTGGTGAGCATTCTGCGATCCCCAAGCCACCTGCCAAGCGTGGGGATTATGGCAGCCCCTTCCTATTAATGGGGAGGCCTTTCTACTAGCAGTGGACGTCATCTGGCTGATGAATGAATAATTAATGATCAGATGTGTCTTTAACAGATTTTCATGATCCGTAATTAGTATTCTACACGTCGTATGGATCTCCAGTATCTATGTATACCTACCTACTTAACTGTGATAAAGTTGAAAAGTTAATTTAAATCTCCCTAATTAAAGTAGTTGTAAGCTCATACACTACACTAGTTCTGTATTTGCATTCTGGTGTCGTTCTCTAGTGTGAATTTGCCCTATTTTTGTGAGCTTCTTGTTTACCCTTTTGTACGCGACTTCCAGCTAAGATTGAGTGTGTTTTGCATATGACTGTACTTGGTACAATGGTAAGTTATTTTTTCACTTTTTTATTTTTGAAATTTTAGTTAGTACGGCTTTTGTGAAGATTTTGTTACTTTTAGTTTTAAGCTGTTTTTGTAGTGGTAGGCAGGGACTGTAATATCGATATTTATATGGTATCGATATCGTAATATCGATATAAATACTGATAATTGGGTATCTGCTTATCGGTATTGATACAGATACTTTATTTCAATACATTAATGATACAGACACTTTCAATACATTGATATACATTTATTTTAATTAATTTCAAATCAATATCAATATGTCTATAAACATGGTTTTGTCTTTTGTGCCCTACTTTTCATATTTTTTTAAATAGTTTATTATTTAGACGGACAAACAAAACGTCGAAGCTTGAGGGGCAAGCCGCTTTTGAATAAAGATAATCCGCGCGCAGCGGGTGCAGTTGCTACTCCGCACCGCAGAGCCGAGAAATCTGGCTATGTCGCCGCCACGCCATATCGGTATAGAGTATCGATAAAATTATCGTTACCTTAATACAGATATTTGAAAAAAGTGCTATACGTATCGATATGTTTTTGAAGTATTGGTACAGTTATCGATATTTTCTTTAAAGTATCGATATTTTTCAATTATCGATATCGGTCCCTGGTAAAGTCATTCCTTTACCTTACTGCAGAGTCCGCCTAGGGAAGTATCACACCATTGCCAGTTATTCTAACGCCAAGCAGTAGTGTGCAAGCATTACTGTGTTCTGGTTTGAAGGGCAATGTTACATCTGCTAGCTCTCAGGGTGACGAGCGCAGTGCAGTGCAGCGCAGGATTGTGTTCGCAACTTCACAATTCTGCCACTGCTACTTTTAGTGGCAGGCGTGACGCTTACCCCCAGGCGAACGTCTTGCACGTCTCGACACATGATAGCATTTAAAAAAAGTAACTTTTCTACAGAATCATCCGATCTTTAGGCTTCCAGAGATGAAATAACAATAATTCTGATGCATTATTTTATTTCATTAAAGTGGCTGACTTTTGGTACTTGGTGGAAGGAAGCGAAGTAGAGCACACAACAGTCAGAAGACGTCCACTGCCCTTATACCGCAGTCGGCATAAGGCAGGCAGGTCGGGCATTTAACCCTGAAAAAACTCTAGGCCAAATAGTTACTTCACCAGCCTTTAGTGAGGCTAACCCAGGGCTTGAATTTGGTCGCGGTTTTGAATTTACACTCCCATCGGGTTAAAATTTTTGACAACCCTACTGGGCTATTAATGGGAGGGAAAACAAAAGCAGTAAGAAAGCACAGTACCTACAGTAGGGAAAGTAGAGCATAGACAAAAAATAATAAAAGAATACAATAGGTATTTTTATTATATCTCTATATTGTCATATATAATTAATTAATTAGTACGTTTGGACCGGGTGCCGCGCGCGGGAGTGACCCCTAGGGCTAATTTTATTATTTGACAAGAATGTATGATTCGCTTTTTTTTTGATTCATTTCTAATTTTGAGATTTAATTAAAATGATATTTAAAGTGCTTCTTAAACTAGACTCGATTAGTAAAAGTTATCGTGATTTAACAGCCATCTGAACAATTCAAGTAGTACACGAAATATTTTAGATTAATTACTTAATTATTTATATATACATTTATATGTTTTATATATTCGTTTATTATTATAGACATTATAGATAGGCTTTTAAGTACTTATTAGTATATTTTTATTGTTACAATAATTATAGTATTTATGTTTATGATATCACACACTTTTCTTTTCTTGCACACCCCATCTTCTATGCATTTTTTATATCCTCGCCATACAAAGGTTGCCTGGAAGTGATTGCTTCTAGCAATAAGGCCGCCACTTGTTCCAATATTTAAGTTTATTAAATTGTGTCTGTGTAATTCTTGGTGTGAACAATAAAGAGTCAATCAATCAATCAAGAGGTAATATAAAATGTAATTAAAATACAGCCAATTTTTAGGCCTACAGTTGACAGATTTAAGCTTAGGTACCTACCATAAGAAACAAAATAAAAAACAACCGACTTAAATTTCGTTTACCTGCATGACATCATTTTTCCAGTTATTTTAATTTAATAACCAAACTACTGAACCAATTTCGTTAAAATTACGATAAATATATTATGGGACCACCTCCAAAGTAAGTATGACCTACCAAACAAAAAAATAATCATCAAAACCAATTCATAATTGGCAGACTAATCGCATAACAAACACTAAAAAAAAGGACAATAATTGGACTGCCAATTGAAAACCTCCTTTTTGAAGTCGGTTTAAAATATAGCTGGCTTTTACGTTGCAGTCTACGACTGCAATATTTTAAGTAAGTTTGTCAGTTAATTAAGTAAAATAAAGCTTTCATTCAAAATTGACACCATTTTTTTTTAAATTAATTGTTTGTGTTTAACTAAAACACATCATGGAACAATCCAACAGTTAAAGTAAATACTCACAGAAAAGAAAACAAAGAAACAGAACGTGCAAATCTCAATGGAAACAGCGATAACAATATAAACCTGGAATTCCTCAAATTCGATAACGAAATGTCAAAAGGTGCGCGAGCGCATTTAAATACATTTTAAATCAAAACATTAGCACGACATTTATTCTAAGTAGTTAGTAGGCGTTATCAGTCGTAATGTGAACATCATGGCGTACGGACGTGCCATTTGTCTAGTTTTGATAATTTGTGTAGCGGTAAACGCTAAAGTGTATACTCGATGTCAGTTAACACGAGAGCTGCTAAAAAACAATTTTCCAAGGACGTTCCTAAGTAATTGTAAGTTGCAAATGATGTTTGTTTTCATTGTGAATGGCCCATTGTTTGGAGGTTAGGTTCTACGCGCACTTGATACCTTAGTTCGCGATTTGTAGCTCTTGTTTTGTTGATCGATTTATCCTAGTATAGTATTATAAAATCTTTGATATATGTATAGATAGTTTCATTGTAGTTTTTTCTTAGCTATACAAATCTAATAATTAAGGACGAAGATTTAAATGACACGATCTATTTGGATATCGAGTTTGCGGCTAATGCGGGATGTTATCAGTGGTCTATAAATTTTGATTGCCTAATAGCGTTAAGTTTAATGTAACATTCTGCTTGTCAATATATTGTGTCTCTGTATTTATATCTATTGTAAACGGAAAAAGCAAAGTACTACAAGGTCATATAATTATTATTTACGCAGACAAGCGATTGCATAAGGCGTTATTATTTCCCAGACATCTTTAGTGTCTTTCCGCTACTCTTTTTTATTTAAGTACCTAATTATTACATTTAATTATTCTATCGAAGAAAATGCATTGTTGATGATATCAAAAAGGGATCAATTTTATTTAGTTCAAAATATCGGGACTACAATGCCCTGTCTAAAAGTGTAAGGTGTGCGTTGAGCCTTAACATGATTCATGACTCTATGTGGGTTTTCCCGAAGGCTCTATTTTGATGGGCAGATAGCTATATAGCGATTCATGATGATATTGCTGTTGTTATAGTGATTCTTGACAAAGAAAAATATTTAGATTGAAAAAACTAATGTAGGCTCTAAACTATATCTAGTACCTAATGTACGTAAGTTGTTATAAATAAAGATGTGTTATGTTATGTTTATTCTATGTTCTTATCTGTAAAAGACAAGAAGTTTCATTCAGTTGTCTAGGATGTTCTTATCGGAAGTAAACACCAATAAATTATTGAATATTTTTATGTTTCCACACTTTGGGTGCTTATAGACAGTAAGAAAAATTATGACCTCTGGTAGGGTTTGAACCTGCATACGAGCAATCTCAGGGTTTCCGTCCCAGCTGCTTTGCCAATTAAGCTACAGAAGGCTCTGCCTTACCCGTCATAATTCTCAAACTGTTGCTATCAACTAAAGCGTTGATGGCACCTTCCACCAGATCGTCTGGCGCCAGAGATTGCTCGTATGCAGGTTCAAGTCCTGCCAGAGGTCATAATTTTTCTTACTATCTATGCGTTAAAAATGAATTTGAATTGAATCCATCTCAATCATGTCATATCATCTCTCTTGAATTTATCTCAAATTAAATTATTCTTGATTTTCGTCTTGATCTTCTTCTCCCTCGTAGTCGCTGATGCTGATCCTAACCTTAGGCCTTGTATTCATGTTATAATCTTGATCTATTAATGAAGTTAAACTATTGTTCGAAAAAACTTAGAATAATATCGGTCAAATACGGTATCTCATTTTTAAGTGAGGTAATAATTAAAGTATTATTAAGTTCGCCGTAATATAATTAAATTACAGCGAACACTATTTAGAATTGCGACATGGAATATTCAAAGCCCCAAAAACACATAAAACACAATTATAGAGTGTCTCTTGACAATGCATCGAGCTTGTGCTTGTGTCAAGAAACCAAATGGCAGTGGCCATTTGGTTTGACCCTTGGCCAGCTCTAACTCACGTGTCTAGCGAGAACCTAGCGAGTTTTTTTATGTTAGAATAATTATGGTATTAATGTTTATGATTTCACACACTTTTCTTTTCTTGCACACCCCGTATTCTAAGCATTCTTTATATCCTCTCCATCCAAAGGTTGCCTGGAAGAGATTGCTTTTAGCAATAAGGCCGCCACTTGTTCCAATATTTAAGTTTATTAAATTATTTCTGTGGAATTGTTGGTGTGAACAATAAAGAGTTGATCAATCAATCAGTACACCTCTTATATTATTAATTAATTCATTTGTATTTATAATCGATGTACCCATACAAGCACAGCGGGTTAGGTGAGCGGGTCCGCTATGCATTACTCCCGCTTTAGCTGGTTAAGAGAAAAACACTAAAATACCTTTAATTTCGACTAATAGGTACACGTATTTATTAAATTGTTATGCTTCATTGTTGAATGCAGCCGTCAGACATTTGCATTAACAATAATTCTCTTGCTGCGTTGGCGTAAAATTTCCGGCAAAATTTGTGACTCCTAATAAGGAAATCTTTAAATCTGGAGCGAATTATGGTTTCATATTTTTATCAACAAGGCAAGGGGTTTATGACCGAGCGAAGTGAAAAAATCCGAAGTAAATACGTCAGGGTTGCCAACTTGATATCGCGAACTGGAGCTACATTTAAGTAGCAATGCAAGGTAGCACGAAGACGACATATTATATATTTGTCGAATAGTTTATGTATCATCCATGCTTAATGCCCATTGGGTGTAGTGTCATACTCGTAGTATGACACTACACCCATTTTTATTAATTTCGTCGGATGCTAAGGGGCTAAGGGGCTAAAGAAAATATAACCTCCAAAAATCACTTTGAAGATTTTAGAGGGTTATATATTTTTAACAAGTTGTTGCCGAAAAAAGGAAATTACAGATACATGCCTGTCTACACTAGACCTAGATTTTATTTAAAAAAACAATTATTGTTCTAGACTAGTTGTATTATCCAGGAAGATAATGGAAATTCTAAAATTCTCTTCTTCTAAGAATCGCAGTCCGGATTTCCTCTTAATATATTTTTTTTATTGGTGTTATCAATAAGCTATTGAATTGTAAATATTGTACGCTGATAATAATTATAGTTTAACTACATAATATACATATACAGGGTTAGTTCTAATCAGTTAGCATCCTTTTAAGGGGATATTCTGTACACCAAAATAAACAACTTTTACTATGGGGCCAAAATTGAAAGCCAGAAAAAAATATCAGCAGTTCCATACATTTTTCCCAAGGTCGATGAACTTTTTGTATGGAACAGCAGATATATTTTTTCGATTTCAGTGTTGACCCCATAGTAAAAGTTGTTTGTTTTGGTGTACAGAATATGCCCTTAAAATGATGCTAACTGATTAGAACTAACCCTGAATAGTTAGTCATTTCACAAAAAAAAATACACACATTGTTTTAAAATATATACCTATTTAGGTCTGCTCTGGTTTACTATTGCTGTGACTCCAAAGATATAAATAGTATATGATATAATATGTATGTATTTTACTAAAATTATGAGCATCTGAGTTCTGGGAATTCCTAATTGCATCACTTATCTTTAGTGGTCAGAAGTCAGCTCGAAAAGCCATGTGGTTGGTTTGTAGTTGGTTACTTCTAATAAAATTAAGAAAATTAAGTCTAACTAACCACTGCCGGGACCGGTGCTGGTGGTCTAGGTATCCACAGGACCTAGGTAAACTGTGTATGTCCTAAAATTGCATCCAGAACCATCGGGGACGGTCAGTTCTATCGGTTAACGGTGGTGAGCATTCGGCGATCCCCAAGCCAAATTATAAATATTTTTAGTATTTATTAATACATAAAAATTTAAAGTCGATTGTATTTTAACCGACTTCAAAAAAGGAGAAGGTTGTCATTTCGATTGTATGTTGTTTTTTAGTATGTTATGCGATTACTCCGCCAATTATGAATCGCTTTACATGATATTTTTTTTGTTTGGTAGGTCATACTTCCGAGGTAATTTTTTTTAAATTGATTTAGCACTTTTTGAAATATCTGGCAGCCAATAAATGATTATATATTGTAATAAATAGGTATATAATATCAATAATTTTGTCGATTGTCCTGTAATGATCTTTGCTTTGAAGTCGTCAAAATATTATTTTCTACTTTTTAAGTTTGTACATAATATAGGTTCCTATACCTAGTATAACAGTCGGTTTTTTTTTCCAAGTATTTATGAATAGCAATGACCCTGAATGTATATAACGATGATTGACTTCAACAAACGAAGAGAACTGATAAAGAAGTTTCTTCTTCGCAGATAATTTTATTTACAAATGAATTATGCGACAAAATTATGTGCACACGCTATCTTGTCAATATTTTTTATGTAATCAGGAAAGAGATAAATTAAAACAAACCAAGCATATTTAGCTTGATAAAGAGTTTTTTAAGCGGAAAGTTTATTTTTAGTGGCAGCACTGTAGTTAAAAGAAATACTGCCCTAACATGAAAAAAAAACAGTCGAAATTGTGTTAAATTAGCAACTGGCAACTGTAACAGCAGAGTAACTTCCGCTTCGTTATGGCGATTTTCTTTTGTTTATTTTTAATTTTCCACAACACATGTAAATTAATTGCTCGTCATTGTTCTATTATTTTAAAAAGTTTTCAAAAAAAACACTAAAACGCATTAGACATCCAACAGTAATCATTTTTAGGTATGTTAATTCATATACCATATTTTATAGCTACGCTAGCGCTGTTCTGGAGGTTGTTGGAACTATTATTGAACTATAATTTACGGCTTATAACTGGGCACCTTTTCAACTTACTTGTCTCCTATAAATAAGACAGTATACCACACAGACAGTTCTATTTTACCCTCCATACTCTCCTTTCCATTTTTTTATTCGTCAAATTTTATTTATATCTAAAAATCTTCCTCTGACGTACTACAGAGTTGCCAGTATTTAGAAATACTTATATTACGACGTACAACGACGTACAACGTACGACGTTTTTGACGTGTAACTTTGGTGTTATCAATAAACGATTTGTATTTGTATTTGTATTTGTATTAATTTATGCCAAACCGTAGAAGCGACTAAACGCCAAAAAACATCGTTCGTAAGCTTGTCAAGCTAACGTTAAATAAGGAAGGCTAATTAAATTAAACGTGAAGATAGAGGAGTTTAATACTTAATCAAAGTGTGGAGACTTCAATAGATACATACAATCTTATTCTGAATGAAATGGCGAAGAAAGAGATATAATATGGAGACAGAGCGGGCGCAGCCGGCGGAATGCGCTTCAGTGAATAATCGAGACACTGACTTATAAAAATAAAGTACAAATTAGCTTGCACTGAATATGAAATTGTTGTAGTCATAAGGATATCTACGTTTAGACGCGTTTTTTTTGTTATAAATATGGTAGGTTGAACTAACACGACTTTTTGAATCTTATAACCTTCTTCAAAAACACCATAACTGTTTTCAGGGGTCTGCATGATAGAGCAAGAAAGCGACAGAAATACATCGGCGTATGTAACCAAAACGCCGAGACGAAAATACTATGGATTATTTCAAGTAAGTGATAGCATTTTGCTGACAGATAGCAAGAAAAGCTTGGCAAAAATGAGTAGGTATAAATAAATAGTGCCACTATCGCAAGCATTTCTAAATACTCGCAACCCTGTAGTAGTAGAAGACGTAGACGGAGAAATCAAGGACACACGTACTATGTAAACAAACATGAGAGAGGAGATAGCGATATTTTCGACATATACCTTGTTCTTTTCTGTTCTGAAAACCCAAAACACAACACTGCACCATTGTGACGATGTCCAAAACTCTTCACCACGCGAGGATAACAATAAAATTTTATTATACCTAATAAACGATATAATTATTTACGAAAAAGCACCAAAAAACTCTCAGTCACGGTAATGTTTGACACCACGTTTTCAATGTAAAGCTTGGAGTCAACCTGTTACAAAGACAAAGAGAAAAAAAAACAAATAGCTGTTTCGCTGCGGAGTAAAAGAGATGGAAATGTGAATATGTCTTTTGTTTTCTCTGTCTACGAGTAGAATATGATTTAATGACACACTATCTATACCACAATATTACTAGGAGAGATTTTTGGCGGGAACACGAAAAACCATGTCGCTGCATCCTATTATTTTCTTTTACTTGTGTTTATGTCGAATTAATGATTTAAAATGGTGGTGTTTTATTAATTGAATGTTGAATTTCATGCACGAGTGATAATACCAAGTGATATAATGTGTACATGTATTTTCGTGTTGTTTTAAAACTTCGTAAAAGCTCATAGTAAAGTTGCCACAACTTTATCAGGGCGTGACTTGGACTCGACTATGACTAATTTCGTGTGATTAACTGTGATGTCCTGAAATATTTGACTTGATGATTGGTACTATATAAACTTGAACTTGACACTGGCAGAATGCACACAGTGCGATGCCAATAATTAAGAAAAATAATATTGCTAGGGAAGAAAAAAGTTTCCTTTTCAAGACTTTTTTGCCAAGGTAAAAAAGTTTAAGCTTAAGCTTTGGCTTTTTTGCTTTTTTACTTGCTTAGGTAAAAATTGCATAAATATCCTTGATAAAATAAGCTTATGATAAAGAGAGAGCCAATGCGCCTGATGAGAGATTTTGTTTTAAATTACTGTAGATAGGTACTGATGTAGGTTTGTTATTGTTATAGATTGGAAGCGAATATTGCAAGGAAGGCAAAAAGGGAGGCAAATGCGACATCACTTGCGAATGTAAGTTTCTCCACAATTTCAAAACTTTTAACACTACATAATATTAATGTTAATAATTACTTTAAAACGTCGTATTATCTTTAGTTGTGGGTTCTATTGTCAGACTTTTAGTAACGCAGCAAAATAATAGTGGGGGTCTGTTGTAGAATCCGCCTGGCAAAGTACCACTTTGCCAGTTATTCAACTGCCAAGTAGTAGTGTGCAAGCATCACTGTATTTCGGTTTCAAGGGCAATGTTACTAGAGAGTTTTTACTGAACAAGATGAGATTTGACACACATAATTTCTCAGGGCAGGCGCAGGTTTTTTTTCAATTCACAATTGTGACACTTGTACTGTTATGGGCAGGCGTGATGCTCACCACTAGGCAAACGTATCGCTCGTCTGCTCACTCTATAGCTTAAAAATATGCTTTTATGGTAACAATTAAGGGGGAAGACTCATTGTCAACCCCTTTTTTTCACACCAGTGTGGAACAGAAGCATTTTTATCTTCATAGTTTCACCATTAGCCAAAGGGTATACTCTCAAGTTGGTCGCATATGATTTTTAAACGTTTTTTTTAAAGTAGCTTTTATTCCTTATTATTTTTATTTGTAGCGTTGTTGGATGAAGACATAAAAGATGATGGGAACTGTGCTCTAATGGTGTTCGAGCTAGAAGGTTTCAAGTACTGGCAGAAATGGGAGGCGCGCTGCAAGGGCGGGCTTTTACCCGATATTGAAAAGTATGTTTCAAAGTTGTTATTTTCAGTAGTTTAAAAAAATAATTAACACGATTGCCATGGCAGAAAACATACAAAAATGTCAAAAGATAAGTTTTTCCCCCGTTATAATGGAACTGGGTATGTCCTAAAACTGCATTCAGAACTACTGGAGGACGGGCAGCAGCTTCCTCTCGGTTAACGCTGGTTCTGCGATCCCCAAGCTGCCTTCAAAGTGTGAGCATTACGGCAACCCTTCCCTGTTAAGGGGGAGACCTTCGTACAGTGGACGTCTTCTGGCTGTTGATGGTGGAGTCAGTAGAGTTTTGCGCGCTAAAACAATTTGCTGGGATTATGTAAAGTGGTGAATTTTGTGTGCGGGCCAAATTTCTTCCGTACGCGGACGAAGTCGCGGGCGACCTCTAGTATGAACTAAAAACTAGGTAGCTGGCTGGCTTTATCCACTTTCCCTTCCAAAGGCTTGGTTGGCATGGCAAGGCGTGAGGAGTGACAGTGTAGGCTTGGCTGGCTGGCTTTGGTGCATTAACGGCTTGCGTCACCTCCGCTCCGGATATTCCGCTAAATTAAAAAAAAATATACAATACTATTATTATTTCTGTGCTAAAACTGTTTCATTTGTTATTTCCAGATGCCCCGACTGGCAACATCCACCGGTCCGCTCCTCTCTATCCCCACCCCGGGACAAACGAATGATCATCCGAGGGAAGAGAAGTCTGAGAAACATGAAGCGTTCCAAGAAATCCTGGGAATAATAACATAGTACTCGCGCAAACGATTTTGTAATAAGAGGTTATGTTTATCAGGAACACAAAATTTTATACGGAAATGTAAAAATAGTATTGAAATAGCTCTGCGTTAAGTTACGGTGATCATAAAGCATAAAATTGTAAAGTTAGTTGGGAAAAATCCACTACTTCTACCGTAGAACTGTTAGAATTGGTTGGAATAAACCATAAAGAGAGAGTTGGTAAGCGATAGAAAATTTAAAAGAAAGAAAAATGTAGTTAAATTTCCAATTTATTTATAAAAATGTTATTATTGACATGAATTTAAAACTAATATAATAAGTACCTATTGCCATAAAATAAAACTCATTGTCATAATGTATAAATTAGATTTCGATCCCCAAGCCGCCTGCCTGCGTGGGAATTATGGCAACCCCCTCCCTATTAAGGGTGGCTTTCGTCCAGCAGTGGACGTTTTCTGGCTCTTGCATGCATAAATTAGAAATTGTTTATAATAAAAAAACTGTGCACACTTGTTCTAAAGATATTGAATGCCCGATATGGGTGAACTGATATCACTATTTTGCATGTACAGTGTACACCTAGCATAACACTTTATTGTATTAGTTATTCAATAAATCATTCTGAATCTGAATCAGAAACCAGAAACCTTTAAACAGCACAACAAATTGTCTGATTTTTACAATCTATTCATACTAGTAGTTTGCAGCGAATGAAGACCTCGCAACCTCCATATCTTCCAAGCCCAAATTGGCTTACATTTGAACTTGATAATTTTATTTGAACAAACTGGTTTGCTTACAAAAAATCTTAAAGATAGGATCAGCGGTTCGCAAGTCGATTAAATATACATAGACCCCATAGACTCAGAAACCTTCGCTTGGCTAGGGCAACTATGTACAGGAAAGAGAACGGTCGCGAACAATAACTTAAATAACATTGATTGATAAAAAAAACAATCCTGATATTTCTTCCTTGTGACAAATGTCAAACTCAGCTGGTATGTAAACATCAGTAATGGTGATACTGTAAATGTAAAGCATAGTGTAAACAGAAAGGCAATCCGTTGTCCTACGTTACCCGTTGTCCTAGGTAGCGACGGAAAGCGACTAGTCCGGATGCGATACGGCTTGTGAATCAGTATGGAATCGCATATACTAGTCTACGTGACAACGTAGACCAGTTGACTGTTGTTTGTTTCACGGACAACAAGTCATCATGAGCCAAAAGACGTCCACTGTTGGAAGAAGGTCTCCCACTTATTAGGGAGGGGTTGCTATAATCCCCACATTTAACAGGCGGCTTGGGGATCGCAATATGCTCACCACCGTTAATCGAGATGACGCTGCTGCCCGTCTTCCGCTGATTCTGGATGCAGTTTTAGGACATACCCAGGTCCGAAGCTACGCGACTTGTGAATCAGGTCGGGATCGCATAAACTCGTCTATGCGAAAGCGCAAACCATGGATAGAGACAGCGACTGCTTCATATTTTTGCGTCGCAGCGCATCGCGTTGCCGCTCACGTACAACGAGTAATTTAGCACAGCAGCGGCTTCAAAATCGGCGATAGTTCCTTTTCGCTTTTTTTCTTTTTCGCTGAAACGGCAAGTGGCAAAAATAACTGTCAGATTTATTAGTACTTGTTTATTCGGATATCGAACATGAAATAAGGCTGGCTGGCTGGCTGGCTGGCTTTATACACTTTTTTTGTTGAATATACCTGGGTACCTATGTCCTAAAACTGCATCCAGAACCACCGAAGGGTGGGCACCAGCATCCTTCGGTGGTTCTGGATGCAGTTTTAGGATATACCCAGGATCAAATCATCATCAGCATCATCAGCCCGGAGACGTCCACTACTGAACGAAGGTCTCCCCTTAGTCCACCACACTGTATGACAATCAGCCATTTGCATCCACCGGTTGCCCGCGACTTTTACAATGTCGTCGGTCCACCTAGTGGGAGGCCTTCCTACGCTGCGTCTTACGGTTCGCGGTCGCCACTCAAAACCTTTCTTCCCCATCGGATGTCAGTCAATCGGTTGGTTGGTTGTCAGGATCAAATCGCTGCTGTTAAATTAACAAATGTTAGGGCTGATTATAGAATAGCTATTGTAAATTAAAACACAAACAGGGTTCACTTACGTGCTCATTGGTAGGGGCCTGGGATGTGAACCCGCGACCTCACGGCTTCAACTCAAGTGGTCTGAAGATGGTGTATCTACCCCTCCCATATCACTGTTATCCACTCCTGTCTCACTGCACGTTCATTCCCGCTTCCACCTGACTGACTAGATTCAAGATAATCATCCAAACACGTTCTGACAATCCATTTACAACCCTATCCGTACCCTAGAGGCGTATCATCACTTAAAATCAACATAAAGTAGCGCCGAGTTGGGAGATTTACTCAATTATTAATATTTGGGTAAAAGCCCCGAAAACTTTTGGCGTAAGCCTTTTCAGACTTTGTTCGAATGGCACGTGAGTATGCATGTACTTAGCCTGAAATATGTGTTTGGGACAAAGTTGGTCTTTCGGGTCCACTCTCAGATAATTGATGAGTGATTTGTTCCTTGTTTTTAACCGTCTTCAAAAAAGGAGGAGGAAATTCTTTGTTCGACTGTACGTTTTTTTATAAGTATGTTTATTGTTCATCGATTTCACCGTCAATTGCGAGCCTATTTTGAAAAATATATTTTTTCTTTGAAAGCCTCGAGTGAAAGTGAATTCCCATATTTGCCATATTTCGCTAAAAGGCGGGAACTGTGGTGGATATGGTTATGGTACATATAAGGGAAAGGGTTTTATTTTTAGTAGTAGTATGACTCTATTACAGAAAGCCTGGGAAAGTACCACATCTTTGCCAGTTGTTCAACCGCCAAGCAGTAGTTTGCAAGCATTACTGTGTTTCGATTTGAAGGGGAATGTTACCAGAGAAATTACAGAGCAGGAAGGGATTTGACATTTAATATCTTAGGGCGACGAACGCAGTGCAATGCGGCGCAGGATTTTGTTCGCAAGTTTACAATTCTGGCACTGCTACTTTTATGGGCAGGCGTGACGCTTACCACCAGGCGAACATCTCGGTCGTATCGTCACACCATCGCAAAAAAATACTAAAAGATTTTAAATAGATTTTTATTTTAACGTCATAGTAACAATTCGTTAGCTAATTCAAACGTTTGGCTTTAAAAAAGCGATTAGCCCTTAATCCCAGTAGCGTTATATTAAGACAATTTTTATAAAAGGCAGAATTTAAAAACACGCTGTAAAATAATGACGATCTCTTCGGTGTTCAGAGTCTAGAAGTTTAATAAAGGAATACCCCGACTGTAGAATAAATCTCGAGACATTCTATCGGTGTTTGATTTGAAACGTTCTTTGTGCTCCGGATACGTTTAACAGGGTTTTCCTCGAGAATGTGAAACTGAGTGGTTAAACATGATTGAGGAGACGTCAATAATTACGAGCGCTTTATTGGAACTAAAGGCAGAGAGAATATTGCTACGCTTATCATTTTAACCGAAAAGGCTAAAATGATAAGTAATAATTATAATAATGCACTGGGTTTGGACCTGGGTATGACCTAAAACAGCATCCAGAACTACCAGAGGACAGGCATCAGCGAGCTCTCGGTAAACGGAGGCGAGAAATTTGCGAGCCCCATGCCGCCTACCAAGTTTGGGGATTATCCAACTGTTGAATACTGTATCTCTAGTGTATTTTCGCTGTACTATCAGCACCTATATGTGTGTCAGCAGCTTTATGTGTGTATCTGTATGTAGTACAGTGGAAATACACAAGAGGTACAGTATTCAACAGTTGGAATAAGATGAACTTCCGCAAAGTAACGCCTGATTCAATCACATATTTGGGGATTATATTAGAAAAACCTTCGTGCTGCAGAAGACGACTTCTAGCTGATGATGTGGCTATGTTTACTAAGCCGAAAGAAGGTAATTGTACTTATCATTGTAAACAACTTTTACTATGGAGCCAACCATGGACAGGCGAAAGAATCTGTCGTTACATAATAATATAGAAAAATTACATTCACCCTCGATAAAGTGTATGGGACAGCTGTTTTTATCGGGAACTCAAGGTTAGCCCTGTGGTAAAAGTTGATCATAATGCTGTTTCTTTTCGGTTTAGTATTACTTATTTACTTACTCTAATGGTCTATACTAAAAACAATGAATTTTTGTGTAGTTTAGTCGTGCTAAAGTCTTTGCAAACCATTATGTCGTAGACAAAAAATACTTTATCTTCATGTAAAGTAGGAAGGATTACGAAACGTTATTCCATAAAAATACCGTCTCTCATTCAAATACCGTCCATTTTATAAGAAAGAATCGTTATTAAAAAGTAAAAAAACCTATCGACATTCATTTTTCTTTGAAGTGCGGCTACCTTAGGAGGCTATCTCTCTTCCCCGGAGGAATAAAGTACCTACCAGTATTTTAAATTGTACAGGAAAAATTGCGAGAGAATCTTCTAAAATGCAAATCCATTGTTGCTTCAAAGGTAATTGAGATAATAAATTGAGTTTCAAGATTTTATTGTCGGATTGTTGCAATTTGTTTGGGAATGCTTTTAAAAATTTAAGTGTGAGTTTTATGCTTGACAGGCGTTGTGTTTGACTGAAGCTCAATCGATGGTAACTGACGGTGTGGTCGCCGCTTTTAGTCCCATTTAAAAAAATAAGTTTTTCTTTTTTTTAAACAGAATATTTATTATTATTTTACTTATGAATGATGACTTTTTGTTTCTGTAGGCTTCTTGGTGTAACAGACAAAAAAGTATTTAGATTTTAAATTACTTTAGATAAAATTACCCTAGAGCATAATATGCTATTTTAGCACCGCTCTGGTGCACTATAATGATGGACTTTTTAAGCAAGAGTGAAAATAGTAGAGTATGCCTAAGGGAATAAAGCAATGTCTTACTTCCTCCGTCGGCATATTGAACCCTGAGCGTAACGATGGGAGTCTAGAGTTATATACAAGTCTTGAGTAAAGCGAGGGCTCAAGCTGCCCAAGATGAAGACTGGCTTTATTCCAGAGGAGCATACTCTACTTTTCACACCTTCTGCGAGATAATACAAAGTCAGGGCTCCATAAATTAAAATTCACTGACGATCACAGGACGAAACACCGTCTTTTGTTTCACATTCTTTGAAACTTGAAACACAGGTTTTTTGTTTTGAGTTCTGCTTATGGTGGCCAGTTCGAATAAACCTCTTTACATCGCCGTATGGGCTTTTTTGCATAGAGTTTTCCACGAGTTTCCACACGAATTTAACGTTCCAAATTCAAATCACTTTATTCCTTTAGTTTCATACAACTTTATATCGATTTAGGTCCTTTACCTTGAGGTTGCATGATATGTAATTGGACATTGACGATCAGGTGGTGTGGAAATACTTTTAAGTGCCTGCTGCTGGGCTAAAGTGGCAACTTTTTTTACTCCCTAGGTGAATAATCTACTATATTTGTTATCTACGCAGACGGGAGAAGTGACAACTACGCTAGCTGAATTAGGGATGCATCAATCCGATCCGATGTTCGAAAAGATCGGATCGTGGGCATAACATCGAACGGAAAGCCCGTGTGTCCCTAATACATCACAAAGAGGCTGCCAAATTGCGTAGCATTCACGAATCGAATCAATTTTGACTCCACACTCGTTAATTAAACACTCGTAGGTACAGGGGGAATTTGGAATGGAGCTACTAATCTGTTACTTCGTAAGGGATACAGATGATTTCTTAAGGCCAGGGTTTCGTTGTCACTGTCTTGCTCGCTTATTTCGTGTTTTTTAGATAAGCTCTGCTAAGAATAGTAGAGATTTAATCCATTTCCTTATAGGCTAGAGGTTGAAGGGAAATCTGACACAGAGACCTTTGGTTTTAATCCGGCCTAAAATGGAATATTTATTTGCGTTTTTTTTTTACTGTCGTCGAGTTAGGCGGATATATACTACGTAATGTTAGGTGTACCTCAGCTGCAACATGTGTGATTATTTCAACAAACACAAAAAGTGTTAATACATCAAGTATTATCCTCATCACCTTACAAAGTTTGTTTATTTTAATATAAACCAACTCGCCTGATGGTTAGCGACGATGCTCACACACACATCAGCCGAAAAACGTCCACTGCTGGCGAAAGCCTCCCCCTTCATAGGGGGGGGGGGGGGGGGGGGGGAAACGACGATGCGGTCGACGCGAATATTCAAGAATGCTAAAATGAGACTTGAGATACCTACCGTTTTGAAAAGTCTTGATTAAACGTATTTAAAAAAAAAAAGTATCAACTAAGGCTTCAAGCATTTCATTCACCACGAGCTAAACATGAAAAAATCTTTCATTTTCTAAACTATCTGCCTAAGGTTAAAAATGTAACTTTCACCTATATCCATATTAGGATAGAGCTGATAATGGAATATATTCGCAGAATCTTTTGTTCTAAGATTGGAAATGCGCCTTGAGAATTGTAAATCCAAATTACTGTGACCTCCCTTGCCCCTTACGTCACACATAAAAAGTATACGTTCAAAAGATTTTAGCATCACCACCGGGGTCCTGTCTGAGTGGTCGGCGATAAGTTTCCGTTGGTGCTTAAGCAAATACTAGTACTTAACTTTTATAGAACTGTTACATACATTTAGTTTAATAAAGTTATGTTTGCTCGGTGTGCTGTTATTCGGGTAGTGGTTCCAAACAGTTTGACTTTAAAGGAAAAGTACTGAGCACAAGTTTGTGGATTTTACCTTCGCATAGTATTTTGGCTCTTATATTAGATAGCTTTAAGGAATCACTTGCTTAAGTCGTTGGTCGATGTGTGTGTAGTATAATTTTAGTGAGTGGATTCCTTGACAAACAGAATTGTGTGAGTTCGTGACCTCTTTTGTTTTGAGATAGCTAGAGTTTTAGCGTTCTTCTTGATTTTGGATGTACCTATTTGCTTGCATCATTTTGAGTGCTAGGGACAATTAAGTTTCTTTGGCTCACCTATACTTCTGAGTGAACTGTCACTCAGAAGTGAGAGTTCACTCAGTAGACACATTTGTCTCGCTATTTCATTTGAAACTGCCTTATCTGTGGGGATAGGTATACACAGTTTTTGAACCCTTACTTATTTATATACGGATGTATAAAAATGTATGCCTTTGACTTTTTGGATAAGTAAGTAAGTTCGTATAGGCTGAGTGGCCAGCCCTATCAGAGTTAATGTGCAGCCCGAAGGCCTCTGACATGGCTGACGGTTGTTGTTATAGAAACTACAATAAACAAGTACAACGTGGGGTCGTTTAAGAAAAACGTGAATAGGTATCTCCTAGGCAAGCGTGTTCCAGCGTCGATCACATCGTCACTGCCTAGTAAGTTGTAAAAAAAAAAAAAACAAACGGGACCAACAATTTAACGTGTCATCCGACCCACGGTAGCGCTCAGAAATAAATGCCACTCACGATCACCCATCCGAAGACTGACTGGACCGTCCGTTGTTTAACATCGGTGATCGTTTAGAATTACCTAGACAAGCTACGCCACGAGCGCTATACTTTTTGGTAAAGAAAAAGGATTTGTTCATTACTGGCCGTGCTTTATTAGCCCGTGCCGATTTTGTACGGCCTGTATTGTACAACCAGTATTGTACATAATATGTACAGCCGGATATTCCGAAGCCATTTACTCGGAATATTTGGCTGGACCTACACTATTGGTTGTACAATCATCATCTATAGCCCGGAGACGTCCAATGCTGGACGAAGGTTAAATAGGGAGGGGTTGCCATAATCCCCACGCTTGGCAGGCGGCTTGGAGATCGTACAATACAAGCTGTGAAATATTGTTGAAAATATTATAAGAAAATTAGTCCATCCCACTTGTCCCATCGTGTTGTCCCAAGATGGGACAACTGCCACTATTTTGACCCAGTAGTTCCATCGGACTAGTGACACCAATTTTTTGGTTCCAGAAGTTTATGGTATAAAATATGGGCCGGTGCCGGCCGCTTACCATTTGTAGTGTAGAACTCTACTGCAGAGTCCGCCTGGGGAGGTACCACACCTTTGCCAGTTATTCAACTGCCAAGCAGCAGTGTGCAAGCATTACTGTATTCTGGTTTGAAGGGCAATGTTACCAGATAAATTACTGGGTATGAAGAGATTTAACGTCTGATATCTCAGGGTGACGAGCGCAGTGAAGTGCGGCCGCAGGATTATATTCGCAAGTTCACAATTCTAGCACTGCTAGTGCTAGTGGCAGGCGTGACGCTTACCACCAGGCGAAAGTCTTGCTCGTCTTGTCAATTGACCGAATAAAAAAATAAAGAAAAAAACACCAGGTGAACGTTTCGATCGTCTCGTTACTGCAATGCAACAAAAAAAAAAACAAGGAGCGAAGGAGAGATAACTTCAAAGGAGTCTATTTTCGTATCAAACAAAAATAGCAACACCCAAAGCATCAAAACTTTTAACAAGTTAAGTAGGTATTAAAAGAGATCGCCTGTGACATGATGACGAGGAATTTTCCTAAGTATTCACACCAATCAAAAGTTTGGGAACTCGTTTTTGGGAAAATTTATCTAAAAGACAGAGGTCCCCAAAGTTTAGCATAACTTGTCTCTCTGAAACTCTGTCAAAGTAAATTAGACTCGTTACGTTGTCGCTCGCCCTCTTTGTCTTTCATTATTGTTTTACTTTGAATACGATTCTGTAATAGGTATTATTGTTAGGTGTTACCGATGTGACAGTTTGAATTATTTTGTTAGTCTGTGGATTTCTTCAAGCTTATTAAAGAATAATTTTAACAATAGAATTACCCTTTTCCTAACATTGTTTATATTGTATTGAATATTTTTAACCGAATTCAAAACAGGAGGAGGTTCTATGTTCGACAGTATATTTTTTTTTAAATGTATGTTCACCGATTTCTCCGTCAATTGAGGACCGATTTAGAAAATTCGTTTTTGTTTGATAGGTGATACGTCAAAGATAGTCCCATATGAATTTTATCGAAATCGGTCGAGTTGAAAATTACTGGAATAATAGAAAATAAGAAGATCCAGCTAGTTGAAATTGAAGTTAGTTGTTTTTTTTAAAAGCTTATTATTTATGAAGTGTTTCCACACTTTGGGTATTTCTGTATTTTTTAGGGTCAACCCACACGTACCACAACCACACCACATCGCAGCGGCAAAATGTGGTGATGCTGTGGCTTCGTGTGAATAGTGTCGCTGCAGCTATTTGCAGTTGCGTTGTGGTACCGACAAAATGTCGATGTGGTTGCGTTGTCGCTAGCAGTTGCGATGTGGTTGCATCTTGTGCAGACACAGTTCGACTCTGGCTTTCATAGAGCACGCACTGTCGTTGCGTCGACGCAACGTTGTATCTGCGATGTGCAAAACATAACAATCGCAAAAACAAAAGAAATTCAGACAATTAAACACAACATATGGTGGTGCATGTGTGGTTGTGGTTGTGGTGTGGTTGTGGTACGTGTGGGTTGACCCTTATGCATACAAAGTAAGAAAAATTATGACCTCTGGCAGGACTTGAACCTGCACACGAAACCCAGAGATTGCTCGTATGCAGGTTCAAGTCCTGTCAGAGGTCATAACTTTTCTTACTGTATAAGCATTAAAAACATTGTTTACTTATATCATTTGTATCCCCTGACGTAAACGTCATAAATTACAATACATTACAAGTTAAACACGTATACCTGTGTATATGTAAGTGGTCTCGAACCTACCGATTTTTCGGTATTTCTACCTAATTTGGGCTTTTCCTACCGATATACCGAAATGGACTTATTTGCTACCGATTTTTTTAAATACGTTAATAAATGTAAGTGATTTTTTGATTTTCTAATATTTTATTCAAAGTTACACTCATAGATAAAGCTGATATTATTTTCAAGGATGGCCCCATAGTAAAAGTTGTTCATAATGATAAGACGTATTGTTGAACCTCTTTGTTACACATTGTATAAATAGTCGTCTGACGGCTTGAAAATAAAATGTAACAGCAAACGTTTCAAAACATACCTTCGTATAAGTGGTCTATGAAATCCGCTTTCTTCCCCTATATAATCCGATTCGTTAAGTACCCGCATGCGGTCCGTTGAGTACTCCAGGCCCAAACCAACAGACCCGTCCTTATCTTCCTAGCATACGTACAAATAGAAATCATTTAAGGTAGCCCTTCAGTGCAATTGTTCGACAGTTTGTTGGTGGGTGTCACAGAGGAGAGAAATAAAGTAAGAAAACTCCGAGTTAATTCTGGAAAACTGAGTATTTTAAGTTTAATATTATATTAATGATTGATAAGAATATTATGGACCTGGGTATGTCCTAAAACTGCATCCAGAACCGCCGGAGGACGGGCAGCAGCGTCCTCTTAGTTACCGGTGGTAACACACTGCGATCCCGAAGCCGCCTGCCAAGCGTGGGGTTTTGGCAACCCCTCCCTATTAGGGGGAGGCCTTCGTCCAGCAGTGGACGTCTTCCGGCTGTTGATGTTTGTGAAGTAAGGGATATTATATAATACGGAGGATATACAATGTGTTACAAAAAGGTTCGACAATACTGATAGGTAAGTAAGTGCTGTTTTTTTTTGTGATTTCAAGGTTAGCCCCATAATAAAACTTGTTCATAATGATGAGTACATACATACCCTTCAGTATTTTTGACCTTTTTATGACATCCTGTAAATGGAGGATATACGAAGGATATAGGGATGATATATATAGAGGATATAATGTATGGCGGATTTAAATATTACTTAAAGTACACACAGACAAACTTATCGTGCAATAACAATGTCTTTCCTTTATTTTGTATATAAATTTGTTGTATTCTGGGAAAATCTTATGATTTATTAAAGCCAAATGAGCCGCAAATCGTGAATCATTTTGTTCTTTAAGGCAAATTTTTAGGCGACTTATAAAAGTATTTTATTAGGGTTTTGCTAAGGCAGAAATGATCCTGTCCAGTAAGCGAAAAATGGGGAGTAAGTATGTCAGTTTAATTTATAATCTGGTATAATTCTCAGTGTGTCAGTTGCCAAAACAACTACTCGTCCATACGCTTGTGTCCAGATTGAGACACATCTATTATTACAGAATAATAAATAGTTTCTTCGTCTTTGTCTACTCGCAAATTTTATATAAATAGTTGCAAATTAGCTTGTATAGTTGCCACGTAAGTAAATAGCATAAAAAATTACAAACTCATGTTGTAAGTTTTTTTACTGTATTTTGACAGTTTACTATGGCAGCACTGATGCTCTGTGCCAATATTTGTCCAATCTAGCAAATAGCGACGAACAAATTAAAACGATTTTCTTCTATAGACATGGGCGGGATTGTAATTTATTGTTTTCCTCTGGCATCCGGCTTAAAGGTGCGTCCGCACTAGTTCACGCTCTACAAAACGACACAACGTGACAGATATTTTAGACTAGAGGTCCCCCGCAACTTCGTCCGCGTACTGAAGATATTCGGCCCACTCCCAGAGTTCACCACTTTAAATCATCCCGAGTTTTTTTGCCCCCCTTACAAAATTCAAGCCCCCCTTACAAAATTTAAGCCCCCCTTTCCCTCCCTATTATCATCCCTGTTTTTTTTTAAATATTGTGCCACGTTTATATAATAAGATGGATGAACAATATAAAGTAAGAATACATAGTAACAAAGAGAGTAATTATACGGACTTGGCTAGAAACATTTGACTATGACGGTATTGAACATTATGATGTATGACTTAGATATATCATAAAACAAGAATCACACCCACACACACAAACACACACACACACGGCCCGCTCCCAAAATTCACCACTTTAAATCATCCCGAGCAATTTTTTTAGCCCCCCCCCAACTCTACCATCTCTACCGACTCTACCGACTCTACCAACTCTACCAACTCTACCAACTCTACCAACTCTATCGACTCGACCAATTCAGTAATTTCTCATCATACCCAGTAATTTCTCTGGTAACATTGCCCTTCAAACCGGAACACAGTAATGCTTGCACACTACTGCTTGGCGATTGAATAACTGACAAAGATGTGGTACTTTCCCACTCGGACTCTGCAGTGGAGTCCTATACCATTCCAAAAAATAATTATTAATAAAGAATGTCTATGTCTATGTCTATAATAAGCATACACACACCCCCACATACGCAGAAAATGTTAGTCGCGTGAGTTGTGGCGTACCTAGTTTACTCCAGTGTGGTCGCATCTTTAGCGGAGGAGGCGTCCGCTCTAGTGAAGATAATTGTTCTGTATTGTGTTCAGACGTCGGCGTCGTTCTTTGACAGTTTTAATGGCGACACGTTTCGTTAATACGCTGTTTTAGAGTTACCTTGTTTGCAAAAAGGAATAAAAATATACGGGGTTAAACGTTGCGGTATTATTAACCCGAGAAAAGGAGGCCACTGAACAACTTTTACTATAGGGCCAACCCTGAACCAGCGAAAAGATATCTTCTTGTTTTAAAGAATTTTGCAAATTTAGGACAGGTCCCTTTGTAGAAATTGTTCAAAATAATGACCATCTTTTTTGGCTTTGGTGGAATTGCGTTGTAAAAATGTGACAGCAATAACAGCTTTATTTACCCGTCGATGCAATTAGGTGCCAAAATTATTCATTATGTATTCACCGGGCCTGGGAAAATCATAAAATTGCACCCAGAACTACCGGAGGACGGGCAGCAGCGTCCTCTCGGTTAACGGTGGTAAGCATTTTGCGATCCCCAAGCCTCCTGTTAAGCGTGGGAATTATGGCAACTCTCATAATGGAGCAAACTGTCGAGCCTTCATCCAGCAGTGGTCTTAGCGGCCTAGCAGGCGTCTTATGGCTGATAATGAAGCTCTCTATTTATTATAAGTAACTGGTCCAGAGTTAGCTCATGCTACACTTTGTAAAAAGTTAAAAAAAAAAAACCTAAAAATACTTGAATTGGGAACAAAAAGATCCTCAAAAATAAGTACGCATTTGCCAATTGTAAATCATTTCTCTGCATGTTGAATATTAATGTTTCAGGAACGAGAGCGAAGGGAGTTATTATGAGGTTTGCGATAACAGCACCCAATATATTACTCCGGTGGTGACTGATGTCGAAATGAATCTTTCAGGTGGATACGAATTGTGGAAGAAAACTGGTGGCCTACCACAATCTTTAGGAAGATAAATTACTAGAGATTTAACATCTAATATCTCAGGGCAAACCATAAGTGAGAGAAGTGCGCGCCGTTGACGATTATGCCTCTTCCTTTCCAGTCCAGGCACAGAATAAATAATAGTACTACGTACAGAAAGTTAACTCCGCAAAGGAATTGAAATAAATAAGGACTCTATCTACTATGCAATAAAGTAGCAATTCAACTCGCACAGTGCTGGATACCGCTCGCTATATTCACCTAGATATACCGCTCTCTTTCTATCACGTATGCTTAGTTACGTGCGACGAGGCTAGCGTGCGGGCGGCCACTGACTTCTGCCTTGCATTGTCTACCCTGACGGAGCACCTGCCGAACATACCTAAACTGCGGAGTGACACCCCCCTGGTCCAGGGTATTTAACATATCTAGGGTGTTAGTGGATCGAGACCTGAATCGAGACCTGGGCAATATTGCAGTCCCGATCAGCGATGTCATATCGACTATAGGGTAATCTCAGGATTACGAGCGCAGTGCAGTTCAGCGCAGGATTGTGATTGCAAGTTCACAATTCTGGCACTGTTACTGTAAGTGGCAGGCGTGACGCTTACCACCAGGCAAACGTCTTGCTAGTCTCGTCACTTGAAAGCATAATAAAAACAAAAACACTTTAGTACAATGTTCTTTTTTCCTACTTGGTTTATCTCACAACTTACTTGGTTATCGACATTGTGAAAGTCGCGGGCAACCGGTGGATGCAATTGGCAGGTTGTCGTACAGTGTGGCGGACTAATGGGAAGGCTTTTGTTTAGCAGTGGACGTCTCCAGGATAATAATAACGATGGTTTATCTTACGCTCTATCTATGGTAAAGAAAAAGAGAGAGAGAGAGAGAGTAAGTCTCGGAGAAAGGATTTCCCTCTTGGACTGGAGGAGTAGGAATGGATTGAAGTTTTCAAATGTAGTGGTACTATTTTGTCAAATACATGCGCTACTAAGATAAAAAGAGACAGCTAGCTGGCTAAGCTATCTTGCTAATCGACTTGGGATTCAAACCCAAATGTAACCATTTTTTAGCTCTACGACGTAGTTACGTGCTTCTAAAAATATCGATATCTTTATAATTACTTTTGCTATGTCAAGTAATCCTTACAAGTATTACTTTGATATTGATATTCCTTACTTGAAACCATAAATTCAAAAGTAACTCAAATCACATGACATGTTCATCTTCATGTGATATTTGCAAGCCAGTCAACGTGTAACAGAGTGTACAAAAGGGCTGTACTGTGTATACTGTATAGAGGAAATAAAACAAAATAATGATGTACACTTTTTGTTTTATTTATACGGGAATACTCACGTTTAAATCAATCGGATACTCCGACTATAGTTTCGATCACACTCAGTGACCTTTTTCAAAGAATGAAAACAGAGCCCGACGCGCGTGCAGCTGCGTCTTGCTTAGCACTGCACAAGACACGCACAATTGTGATGTACACATTATAATCATTATTTACAGTTGCATAAAGAAGTACCCATACTATCGTAACGCCAGATTAGCTTTTCCATTTTCCTCTCCTTGCCTTCTAGGTAAGATTGATTCATGAAATGTTTTGAACACAGACGAGAATGTCGCAATGGCTTTCATTTATTTTTATGCAGTGTCTTTATCCATATCTTTTTAATTTTTTCTTCCTTCGGAAATCTATAAACAACGGGTAATATGGTAAATAATTTAATATTGAGATAAGTTAGTCATGCTTTAATGAGAGATTTTAAAATAAATCGCCTTCTTCTATTAGTGTGAAGTGCAGTATGTTGTCTAAATTTGTCATAAATAAATAATAATATCGACAACTATAATAATAATAATAACCATAATAATATACCATACCATAATAATATAATAATAACCATCTTCTTTGGTCACCGACTTACCATTCGCATTTCATGACACTTGCTCGTAACTCTTATTATGTCTTTTTTAGTGTTTATTCAATACTCAGTGCTATTATATGAAAATTATTGCATTATTAATTAAGGTGATCGACGCAGATCTAATATTTTAAATTACATTTGAAAGTGTATTGGGACAGCTTGTTGGCCTTGTGTGTTTTTGGTCATATGCGTCGAACCTGCGGTGATTTCAGAAAGTAAGCTATTTAAAGTCTTATGTTTCGTTCGTGGAATAACCTATCTCTGTAATTATTTTACGAAAAAATATATGTATGCTTATATCTTCATATTTTCATAAATAAAAGACATCACCCTATTCTTGGCTGAGGCCTTTTAATTTTGGAAACTAAATGGCAATGCCCAGAGATGTTACAGCCTGCTCTACACAAAAAAAAACTGTCGATGATTAAAAATAAAATAATTAAAGTGTTTCAATCATAAAAATATTGCAATTCTTCTTAAAACAGCACAAAGATTTGAATAAACACTAAAATTACTTACCTTACATATTAGTTTACATACCGAATTCCGTTAAGGGTATTGGAAATTATCGATAAAAATAACACCACTGCACAACATGTGCACAACACTATTGGTCACATTTGTTCATATTTCCGTGATAAAAAGTCACTAAATTGTTACCAATACGCTACCACGGCCAGTATAGCTGAAGTAAGTAAGTAAGTCCGTATAGGCTGAGTGGCCAGCCCTAGTGTCAGAGTTAATGTTAATTAGTTTAGTTAGTATAGCTAAAGAAATATAGCATAGTGCAATATTTATCAGAAATTCGCAAAAATAAGAATAAAAAGTTCGTCAAAACACAAACCTTTGAAATGAAAGTTCACATCTTCGTCGGCTTTTCTTCGAACTATTGCTTTTAAAACCGTAAGCAACGCATAGAATGTTTTATCCACTTATATATCTTGCTGATTATCATATACTTATTGAAAACAATTAATTTATGTTTTTTTTATGGATTTGATATTTTTTTTACAACAACGAATGTCACCAACAGCCTGGCGAGAGTGCCATAGTGACATGAATAGACAAGACATATATGAATCGGTCACTAGGAATAATGGTGTTTTATATGTTTCTTGGCCATGGATACTAGGCCTTCACCCGAATAAATATTTCTTCATCGATCCTTCTTATTCCGACTAAATGAGTTTTAGCCTCAGTCCAAGTCACACACAGTAAGTCACGGTCAAGTCCAATCATGTCCTAATAATGTCGTGGCAAGTGTACTACAAGCTTCTTCGGAGTTATGGAAACAACACGAAAGACATATTACACCATATTATACTAATTTCCCATACTCATGCACGTCAACTGGCACTTAATTAATAAAACGCCACTAATTTAATGCAGTAAAACCCGAAAAAACACAAGTTTTGGAAAATAATAGGTACAATGCGGCTACATAATTTTTTGCGTTCCCGCCAACAACTCCCGGAATAGAAGTGCTTAGGTTAGTTATCTATTTACGCAGTCGCCAACCAAAGAGTTTTAAGCACGTTTTACTGTCAATATTTAATTTAGTTGTCAAAATTTTGTTGTTATTGTTAAGCATAATTTTCCTGTTTTAACCAAAATTCCTAAATTTATCACGTAAAAACATGGTATTATGTGAATTAGTTCAATGAGTGTAACCTAATAATAATGAAAAATAATGAAAACGTGTCAAATATGTGGTATTAAATCCGGCCAGTCAAATGACCAAAAGCGAATCTTCCTGGCAAAATTTCCTTTGGATGAAGATAGGTAAGCATCAAAACCTAATTTTGTAAGGCTGTTATAGAATAAGAATTACTTTATTTACAGTTTTAGCTTAAAGAATAAGGAATATTAAGAAAATAAGCCATAAATAGTCTAACAATAGTGTTTGTCCATTTTTTTATCGACTGTCGATGTTTATTATTTACGTTAAAAAAAATACAAAATAGCGCCAGTACGCGCTTGGTGTTCGCGCTCATAGCGCAATAATAATAAAATTAAAAAACAGGCTAGGAAGCAATAATCTAATTTAAGAGGGACTAGAGGAGGCGGAAGCAGCCATATAATATAATAATAACGTCACTTTCCAGGTTATCCGGGGAGCCATGAAAAGACAATACTTATGGCAGCTTGCAGTGCAGAAAGTGGTATTGCGACTCTGCATGAGACTGAGATGGAGCGAACAGCAAGATCGAAACACATGATACCCTCGAATGACTCAATTTTAATCACCGCCAAGAGCGCGAAGATAATGCTTGACCACAAGATCCTTGAGATACAACGTCATCGAAGATGTCACCATCAGTGGATTCTTTCAGCAAATCGAAGACAATCAAAAAAAAACCGGCCATCTACACTACTTACTTACTAATATTATAAAGAGAGAAGTGAAAAAGATTAGATATTTTTGTAAGATTAGATTTATGTTTGTATGTAATGGATAAACTCACTAAATATAAATAAAACAAAACTGCCAAAAATGAAATAAAATACATTCATATTTATTTATTTGCAACTAAGTGTACAGAGATCTTAAATTAATATACCCTACATTATCCTACGCCCCCCCCCACAACCCCCCCTACATTTTTGTAGTAAATTTATCGATAAAAAAATATGTACATCCCTATTTGAGGTGATTATATTGTCAGGCTGACAATGTCAGCACTGCCATTACGTCAAAAGTTATTTTTTCAATATCCTTTTATATTTTTTTCATACTTTTAATTGTTTTTTTATTGGTATTTAAGAAAAAACATTTTGAGTGACTGTTTTTTTCGTTTAACTCTATGGAACACCCGTCTCTTATTACGTTACTTTTACTTACTCTATGGTCACCAAGTTTGGTGACTTATCTGACTACGCGAGCGTAAAAATGACATCAAGTGCTTTTGTTTCTTGTCAAAAGCACCGAGATTACATGTATCTGTCTTTTTTTAACTCATTATCCAGAACTTTAGAAAGAAAATACACGCTAGTGCGTTATAGTTCAAATAAATGTTACTCTTCCCGACTTGATAACATTTAGCTGGTAAAAGTTATCGTTTCAAGACTTTTTAAGCATGGCACTTTATGCATTCTGCCAGTGTTAAGTATTTCTACAGTAGTGGCGGCTTTACAAGAAGCTTTACGGCTTTCTAAAAACATTTTTCTTTTTATGTTTTTATTATTATTTTGTAAGTTGTTTACATGTTTAAATGCCTTTTATACGATTGTCGAGGATTTATTGTCTACACAAACCTAAAGTAGGTTTTTAGACAATAGAAAAAATATTGTTTGATAGATTTTAAGATTCGATAAATAAAATAAAAAATAAAAAAACGAAAAGACCACGTTTTACCACGTTACTTACGTAACGTATTTCGACAACAAAAAAACCGCCAATTTAAAATATCGAACAAAAGTGTATTAACCGCGAAAAATCACATGTTTTGGAAAAATATACAATGTAGCGACATGATTTTTCCACGTTCCCGCCAAACTAATGTACAATAACTATTATAATGAACCGGTAATGTAATTAATTAATTTTTCCAAAGATATTATCGATTCCCAGAAGCGTGTAAAAAAGAATCATCGTGAATTAATTTCTTCTATTTTTTTTCTATCGCCTTATGTTGCCCCAATATCTAAAGCACAATAAAATATATATAAAGAGAGTTACATCAAGTTGTTATTCCCATGTAATAATCCTATCTATGGTCACATTCAGAACCAGAGAGCAAGGGTTATTTTTATTCTTTCATATATTATTTGCCTGTGAAAGCCACAGACATAAGATAAAATAGACGCTGCAGTTAGCAACCAGGTGTAAAGGGCAGCACTCTCACAATCATAGAATATTAGAGTATTAGTTAACCGTAGATTCGAAATTGTAACTCATATAAATTTATTTTAAAACGTGGCGCCTAAAATTTGATAATGATAAAAATATAATTCTAAATGAAGCCATATTTGACCGTTTTAATGTTATCAATAATTGCCCTGCAAATAGCATTCAATTTAGGACGGCTTAAGAAATAATATCGTACAGTCATGTTACTTTTAAATAATATTTAGTTTTTGTTATGTAATGGCCATTATAAACTACACAACATAATAAATAAATCTAATAATACTTAACTTTTTAATGATTTCTCAACATTGTGATCGATTTAAACGGCCTCACCATAAAACGCCGCTCAAACCTTAGTCACTGTTTAATGCTCTGACAACTTCTCGCTGACTTGAAATGTCACGTGCGAGAACAAGACAGAGAAGTTTAAGCAGTGACTAAGTTTAAACGGCGTTTTATAGTAAGGCCGTAAATGTTTTAGTGAATACAACTAAACTAACTAAAATATTGCTGTCTTTAGCTAACAGGCCTGGTAAGAAAGTGACAGCGATATTTTAATTAGATCTGTCAACTAAAGCCTTCAAAATTTACCACATTATCTCTTTATAACTCTTTACCGGTCCGCTGATTTTTCGCATAAAAAATATATAATCTACAATCGTTTATTTGTGGCAATAAATAAAAACAAAATAAAAATATAATAAATAATAAAAATAAGTAAAGAAACAAAAGGCAAAAAGCGTTGTCTATATTCTGCTAAGATTAGGAGTAGACACTAGTTGACGTCGTGCTGGTTCCATTGTTCGCCGAGTGGATCTCTTCCACTCGGCGAATAAATACACTTTATTGGTTCAATATGCATAAAGATGGCATTCCGAGAGCAAAACGGAAGAAATTTTTGCATGTACATCCTACTTAGATATAGATAATACCATGCAAATCGGAATAGAAAAATACTAGCTGCATCCCACGGGTTTGCTTACTATAAAAAGCGTAAATTTATCGATAGAATAAGTATCTCACATGTTCATCATCAGCCTGTCGTAGTCGACTGCTGAACATATCTCCCAAAGAACGACAATCACCCCAATTTTTGGTTGTTCGCACTCGTCATTGAAAACTCTACCTCTGTTTGATTCCCATCCTTCTAATGAATTATTTTTAACATCATCATCATCAGCCTGGAGACGTCCACTGCTGAACGAAGGCCTCCCCCTTAAACTGCCACACTGTAGTGTACGACAACCTGCCATTTGCATCCACCGGTTGGCCGCGACTTTTACAATGTCGTTGGTCCACCTATTGGGAGGCCTTCTTACGCTACGTCTTCCGGTTCGCCGGTCGCCACTCAAGAACCTTTATTCCCCGTCAGTTGTCAGTTATTCGAGCGATGTGGCCTGTCCATTGCCACTTCAACTTGCAAACCCTGCGAGCTATGTGGGTGACTTAGGTTTTTTGGCGAATATCTTCGTTCCGGATTTTATCGCGCAAAGTAACTCCGAGCATAGAATCTCTCTCTCGAAATTATTTCTCTATTATTTCTATAGAAAACACAAAATATGTTATTATGCGCTTCTACATAATATAGGTACAGGTTCACTGTGTTTGTGTTTTTAGCAAAGAAAGAGTAAGCCTCTTTAATAGCTAAAAACTTTATTTTGATTTGTCGCTCTAATTTTACTTCTAGTAGGGCTTTCGCTTCTCTGTGATACGACCTCTTCATCTACAGGTACGAACACATTATGGAGGGCCGCTCGGGGCGGACCGGGCCGGGGCGCATAGCAACGAAACATTATCGCTTAGCGCATTAGTGACAAGGGCCTCCATTATATATTTTAGCAACACAGGCAATTTAGCGGCCAAAAATTCAATCACCCTGCATGGCCATCCAATTCGATTTTTACTAACACACGCTTGTATAAAAGCCGTTTCTCAACTGCGACACTTGAAGAAACGCCCATCCTTTGCTCTATTTTAGATATTAATTCCTATCTCGAATTTATCTTATTCGATCTTTTTGGGAGGACGCCAAAACTGGTGTGAGATGTATCAGAGAAGCTCCCCCGTTGCATACATAATATATACAAAATACTTGTTCGCTGTGGTATGAGAGAAGAAAATATACAATTTATTATAAGTATGTATGTTTCTGATTGGATTGATATTGAGTATTTTGTCTGTATTGCCAGTAGGTGGGCACTAAATTTATATGGTCGTAAGCCTTGGAAGAGTCTGCTCTCTAGAAGCTTGTGAGTCTTGATAGACTCTGCTTAAAGACAATGAACATGAGTAGGTATAGACAATGAACTGGTAGTCCTACCGATACTGTGCGTGACCTTGTGAACAAATTGCTCGGTTAATAAGGAAGGTTAAAAGGAGGTTATCAATTCGGCTGTGGCTGCGTTGTCCGACCGCGTGGTTCGATCAATTTACTTCAACTTAGGGAACGCTACAAGTTTCTTCAAAATCGGTTTGGTATAGTTTAGTTTTCAAGATAATTATGGACTTATTATGTAAGTGTGACGGCCTGGCTTATTAATAGTATATTATGATACGAGTGTGCTATGATGGTCATTACACTAGAGGCGGTATTATGCGCGCGAGCCGCAGGCGAGCGCGATAAGGAAGCCGAGAGCGTATTGACTAATAGCACAAGAGTTCCATACGACTGTTTTCGTCACACTTGCGAGGAAAAAACAATTTTTTTTTGATAATAATCAACCACACAGCGAAAACATCAGCAAACATTTGCGGAAAATGGCGCCCAAACCAGCAATGCGCGCGCAGGTTGACATTTACTTCAGCGGCATAAGAACTCTTTGTTGGTATTACAAAAAAACTGTAAGTATTACCCGGCTATATTAAGAGTCCTTCGTATACATACGTCTAATTGCAGTCACGTACAAACTTGACTTTACCGGGTTATACCTATTATAGTACAAGTGCCGTAATGTAAAGTAAAAAGCACGAGTGTGTAATAGCTTGGATTATGAGCCTAAAACCGATGCAATAAGATCCACTTTACGAGCAAGTGTGACGAAAATTATTATTGTGTTTGAAAAGGCATATTCTCCAGATGATCCCATAATATATAATGTATGAAGTCAGTTTTTTTTTATGATTATGGTCTGGTTTAAAATCTCTCTACTTACCGAGAGAATGTATTAAGCCACCAAAAAATAATATTTCAAATTCTATTTTTGACGTACCTACACCCAGAAACAAAAACTACAATGATAAAATGAATGGACGGGAAATAGGCGCACGGATTTTGAAGACTATATGTTGAGCGCCAGCTCTCCTCTTGCGTCAGTCATACTCTATCTTTGCGACATGAGAGCCGTACGATACGACAATACAAACGTCTAATACATGTACATGTGTTCTCTTTTTGTCATGCAGTAATTAGATTCGCTATCTCTATTTTCTGGCAAATATAAAATGCATACTTTTACCTAGGTATGCTTGATTGTGTTGACTTGTTAATTTTGAACGATTTGCAAGCGCTGGGTCCGTCCATTCCATTATCACTGTCGCTGCCTACACCATGATAATATTTCACAACATTTTGAGACCAAAACAGAAGAATATCTATCAATACAATATCACCAAAAAATATTACTATTGAAATCAACACGTCATCCCGACTATTCAGCCGTGTCTTCCAGTAAGTACTCGTCACTCAATAACACCAAAATCAACACTGCGAATAAGGAAAACACTCGGATCTACTAATAAAGTCTTCTTGCTATTTATAATTGACGACACGATCTACGATTATAGATAAAAAAGAAAAATTATAATATATGAGGGTTAGTTCTAATCAGTTAGCATCCTTTAAGGGCATATTCTGTACATCAAATCAAACAACTTTTACTATGGGACCAACATTGAAATCGCAAAAAAATATAACAGCTGTTCCATACATTTTGCCCAAGGTCGATGAACTTTTTGTATGGAACAGTTGCAAATTTTTTCGCGATTTCAATGTTGGCCCCATAAAAAGATGTTTGTTTTGATGTACAGAATATGAAGAGGATGCTAACTGATTAGAACCAACCCTGTATACATGCACTTTACTCTCTAATTAAGCAACCAGCCTGACTCCTCCAAGACTTTATCAGCCTTACCTAAAATAATCTCGATTCCTTAGTCACTGCTTAAACTTCTCTGTCTTGTTGTTGCATGTTACACTTCACGTCAGAGAGAAGATGGCAGAGAATCTTAAGCAGTGACTAATGGTTGAATTTTTTTTTAAGTAAGTCTGTTAATTATTGTCTAAAAAAAAGGCGTACAAACCAGAAATCCGCTGTAGTCATTTATTACTGAAAAGACATGGTAGACTTGGACTGGACTTGTTTTTCATTGGACAACATTGTGACTGCGCACGAGATACGATATAAATTATGAGTTGTAACGCACTTGCTATCATCATCAGCCAGAAGTCGTCCACTGTTGCTGCTGAACAAAGGCTTCCTCCTTAGGCCACCATACTGTATGACAACTTGCCATTTGCATCCACCAGTTGCCCGCGAGTTTCAGAATTTCATCGGTCTACCTAGTGGGAGGCCTACCAACGACGCGTCTTCCGGTTAGTGGTCGCCACTCAGGAACCTTCCCTCCCCATCGGTTATCAGTTCTTTGAGAAATATGACTTGCCCATTGCTACTTCAACCTACAAAACCTGAGAGATATGTTGGTGACTTTTGTTCAAAATATCCTTGGTGAATTACTTGGTGGAAAATATCCTTATTCCGGATTATAACGCGCAAAGATAGCCTGAAAATGTATTGTAGCTCTGCTCTATCCATTGTTCGATGTATGACTTCGAGATTAATCAAATGGCCGCAGCAGGTTAAAGATCCTCCGGTGGTTCTGGTTGCAGTTTTAGGACATACCCAAGACCAGGTTTTAAGATTGCTAAGCAGCTAGGTATTTAAAGACATTTTACGGAATGGTGGCAGTAATAAGTCGACAACATATTGTGAACAAATTTGCCAGGATTCAAACGTGTGTCAAATTCCGAATGAATTGAATTCCGAGCCAATTTGACACTTTGTCCGTGTTACGTGCTCATTACATGGTCACGACGTCTTCGTAGGGAATAATAACCTTCCAGCTGACGCTGCGACGTTTGTCGTGTCGCCATTTGTAAACGCAGCAACGAGAAGAGACGATAAATCAAACCAGCACATAGTGAATAATATCGTAACTGTGAAAGTGAAAAATAACTGTAACACAAAGGCGAGAGATTTATGGTGTTTGTACATGAGTGACGGATGGCCTCTTCGGTAGCTTCGATTTATTAGGGGAGTTAATTGAGGAAGTCAAACCTTGCTTGGTATAAGGACAGTACGGTACGTTATAAAACTAAGACAAAAAAAAAACACAGCGTCATCTAGCTCCGTAGCAAAACTTAACAATGCGACCAGATCATCGAAAAAATACATAAGTTTTTAGTAAATATTTACAATCTTATAATACATACATTTTAAAACACATAGACACAGGATAAACATCTATCTTTGTCTTTTGTTTATCCTGGATGTAATCGAATCCACATCTTTTAGCCGACTAAACTAAGACTATAGTCAACGCGTTACCAACTGAGTCGTGCGGCCATAAATCATTTCACTATGTCTATCTCGCTCGCACTTGTGGGTCTTGCTTGTGGTCGCACTTGTGGGTCTTGCTTGTGGTCGCACTTGTGGGTCGTGGTCTATAGACGTACTGTAGCTATAAAGCAGTCAAAATCGAGAACACTTCTAAACTATATAGTTTAGATAAGATAGAGTTATAGTCTTCCGTACTGTTATTATGAAGCTTATGAAGCCATCCTGGAATGAATGGAGTCTTGCGATAAGACGTAGATGATTGAAAGGGAATTCAAACGCGTTGTCGCAAAAGAGAATCGACTAGCTTTGTAGCTTTAGTTATAATGTTTCATAAAACGTGTGGTTTTCTGATCGTGGAATCGTTAATTAATATAGTATTATTTTATCTTAGTCTGCGTATACTATTAGTAACAATGGAACTAACAGAACAACTGTGTAGAGTACGTACCTACATTGCAAATTTTACTCAGTATGGAAGAATTTATACCGGGTGTTAGTTTGAACACCGTTTTCCTTTTAGGATATCATTGTACTCATCATTATGAACAACTTTTACTATGGGGCCAATCCCGAAAACACGAAAAAAGAGCATCTGTTCCATACATTTTGTCCAAGATCGATGAACCTTTTTGTATGGAAAAGCTGTTTTTATTCGTGATTTCAGTATTGGCCCCATAGTAAAAGTTGTTCATAATGATGAGTACAATGATATCCTAGAAGGATAACGGTGTTCAAACTAACATCCTGTATCGCAAATAAGGGTCCTACGTCAAGTTAATTTATGAAGGGATCACTATTGGTTCGCATAAAATTTAATGCCATATTTATATTATATATGTTGCTTCGGATCGTTGCAGGGTATGGTATTTTGAATAAAAAAATAACTAAAAACGCTTATATCGCGTTCGAGAAATTGCGTAATATCTTCTTGTCCAAAATCCCGCAGTGCCTGAAGACTTCAACCAGTGCTAACCGACGTCTTCAACCAGTGTGTGTTGCCAGTGATAACATAAATGGAACTGATACGTGCTCTTTATCTGCTGGTCTTTTGGAGAAACTCAGAGTTACACAACGGACAACGGAGAGAACGATGCTCGGAGTAACTTTGCGCGATAAAATCCGGAATGAGGATATTCGCCAAAGCAACAAAGTCACTGACATAGCACTCGTAAGTTGAAGTGGCAACGGGCAGGCCACATCGCTCGAAGAACTGAAAACCGATGGGGAAGAAAGGTTCTTTAGTGGCGACGACGTACCGGAAGACGCAGCTTAGGAAGGCCTCCCATTAAGTTGACCGATGACGTTGTGAAAGTCGCGGGCATCCGGTGGATGCAAATGGCAGGTTTTCGTACAGTGTGGCGGTCTAAGGGTCCTTCGTCCAGCAGTGGACGTCTCCGGACTGATGATGATAAAGGACGCTTATATAAGTTATACACGTGCTTACTACATCCAAGAAAACCTGGTAAATTGCAAATGAATTACGAATTATTAATTATTATTAGTATACCTACGCTTATACGAAAAAAATATTGTCTTTTAATTATTGCTCAGTGCTTCGGGCTTTTGTAATAATTATAATTAACGGATCCGTGTGCTTTATCTCGTTAGTTTTATTCATAGATAGACAACATTTTTGTATTTTGAGGTAAGTTTAGAGTACAATTTTCGGCTAGGGGCTCATTTAAAATTTCAGTTTCAAGAGCCTTAGTTAAAAAATTGTTTAAGGTGATAAACGTCATTTGATTTCATTTAACAAACGTCATTTGACTTCTGGCCAATAGTGGCCAATATAATATGAAGTTCACAACATTCATCATCATCATCAACAGCCGGAAGACGTCCACTGCTGGACGAAGGCCTCTCCCTTAAAGGGAGCTGTTGCAATAATTCCCAAGCTTGGCAGGCGGCTTGGGGATCGCAGAATGGTTACCACCGTTAACTGAGAGGACGCTGCTGCTCGTCTTCCGGCGGTTCTGGATGTAGTTATAGGACATACCCAGGTCCAACATTAACTAACTCCAAATAACTATAAGTGGGGTTACATAGAAATGCAAGGCTGTAAGTGATTTACTTTAAAACGCTAAGTTAAGGACAACATTTTTTTTTTGTAAAAAAACGTACATATCATGAAAACAAAATAAAATCAGATCAAATCAAATTTGTATGTGTCAAAATTGGCTATCGGTCAATCAGTCAGGACGGAGCCTTTTATATATATAGATTAGTGTTTATATCAGCAGCCAGCAGCATCATTTCAGAAGTTCTGATTCCAGCCGTTGTCAAAATTGACAAATACACTTACCACTTACAAGTTCAATCATAATTATTATAAAATGTACCTGTCTAATTCGGTTGCATGGAGGCGGAAGAAACGGCCGCGCACTTGCTGCTTGAATGCAGCAGCGTGGCAGACCAACGTACGACGATCCTCGGGTCACCGAGGTCACTCTGGGAGGCCTGCGCTAGCGTCAGCGAGCTGCTGGCCTTCCTCGGGGACACCGGGTAGCTAAACTAGCTGCACCGGGACTACGCAACATGGGCCCATCAGGGGCTTCTAGTGCGGAAAAGGCCCGCTCACCAAGTACCAAATACCAAGTAGGTACCTGTCTAATTCTAACTCACATCTGGACTCCTTCGTCGTAATTGCCCAAGCGTGCGAAGTTTTTGCAACAACAGGCAAAGCCTTTCGCCTTTCGGCAAGACCTTTTCGGATGTATGGATGTTCAGCGACAATGATAAGATGAATGGACGGGAAATAAGCGCACGGATTTTGAAGACTACATGTTGAGCGCCGGCTCTCCACTTGCTTCAGTCATACTCTGCCTTTCCGACATGCGAGCCGTACGATACGACAATACAAACATGTAGTGTTCTTATTTTGTCATGTAGTAATTAGATTCGCTATCTCTATTTTCCGACAAATGTAGTATGCATACTTGATTGTGTTGTCTTGTTAATTTTGATCGATTTGCAACCGCTGGGCCCGTCCATTCCATTATCACCGTCGCTGTTGATGTTCGAACTCGCGTACAGGTTGTATTTTTAACTTATCTTGACGAAATTTGGTATATAATAATATAGCTTCAATATAGGTTTAAGTCAATTTCAAAAATTTTTGATTGTGATTTTTGATTAGAGAGTTACGCTTTTTTAGCTATCCAATTGTCTCCACGTGATATGGACGTTTGTGATCGCTAGGTCTAATGTTAGCTGAACTACTACTT
Organism: Erannis defoliaria; assembly: GCA_905404285.2. Lineage (NCBI taxonomy): Eukaryota > Metazoa > Arthropoda > Insecta > Lepidoptera > Geometridae > Erannis > Erannis defoliaria. The sequence continues at coordinate 6,858,179 of FR990090.1, forward strand.
CAAAGATTTCATGATGTTATAAAAGACCCTAAAAAAACATCCCAAATTAATTCATAACTTTTTAATCAGTTCTTAATTTAGTCACGTCAATTCTAATTTGAGGCAAACAAACATAGCTATTACTGTAAATTGTCATATCATTACAGCCTTGTCAAACATACACTTCTCATAAAAATGCCTCTCAAGGCAAAAACGTCTTCCCCATTAATATCGAAATCAAAGGGGTGTCACTCACAATAACTACATACAGAATGGTAAAATTTGACGCGTGTCAACCCTGTCATTTTGTCTTTTTAATATTGTCTTCTTTGGTATGATTGTTGGTACAGTCGTGGAGAAAATTCAAAGAATATTATTGTTTTCAAGGAGACGTAAACATAGAAACAGTATACAAAATTTGAATTAAGTTACAAGGCAAATTTATATAGTATAACTAACTGTTCCCAGCCACGCGTTGCGGCATCACACATAATTGAAAATCAAACGAACTAACCAAGTGAAGTTCGATGTCAATTATGTGAGCAGCTTCATTCGACGCGATTTACACATACAGTATGTAAACAGTAAATCGCAAAGAATGAAGCTGTAAAACATAATAGCACTCAGGGATGTTGTCGCTTTCTCCGTGCTAGGTTTATGGAAATCGTTTGCTTAGTTCCGGAGATTGCCCCGTACAAACAAACAGTCACAAACTTTACCTCTTTATAATATTAGTTTAGATGTACCTCTAACGGCCTTACCTAAAAAAACTTTTCAACCGTTAGTCACTGCTTAAGATGCACTGCCATCTTCTCTCTGATGTGAAGTTGCACGTGCTAGAAAAGGACAGAGAAGTTTAAGCAGTGACTAAGAGAAACGAGATTATTTTAGGTAAGGCCGTGAATGTACAAGGACAGCTGAAAGACAGAGTTGTAACCAGGATTTTGTTCTGAAAGTAGTAATCACAAGTTATGAAATGTTATTGTGAATACAAATATAATATTTACATTATACTAAAACCATTTTAAAATAAACATTGTTTAGCTTGAATTAGGGATGATTATACATAATCCAAGTATTCCTACAAATTAATTTAAGGCTGCTATTACTAAATTACTTTATAAACTACTTATAATATTTCGTTTAATTGTGCTCAGGTCCAAAATGTGTCTTTACCAATAACATATCAATTTCTTTGAACTACAATATTTGTATCCTACTGTACCTAATTAAATCTCTATAGAAAAACTGCGGTGACACCATTACCACCCCATTTGTAACAAAATGGACGAAACATACAACACGTTTCATAGAGTCGTTTCCGTTGTTGGAATCTCCATATTTGCTAAAGATAATTGGCGATCTAAGCAATGGCTGCTCCTTCAGATTTTCAACTTTATCATTGGAATAATGTGTTTCATCTTTACCACTGGCTTTGTCACCACCAACTCTTCTGATCTCTTTCTTTTTATTCAAGGAGCTTGTATATGGACTACCGGAGCTATTATGACTATCTCTCTTGGTATCTGCCTGTTTTTCAGAAACGATCTCAGAGATTTTCTAAAAGAAATGGCTTTTAATGATAATATTCTTGAAATGCCGCTGATAAAATATGTTCTGCAAATAGATCGTGGGGAAAAACTGTTGGAGTTAAAAGAGATGGTGGAAGGAACGCAGAAGAATCTGTTGAAATATACACGGTTGTTGCTAAAGGTGTATGTGGCGAGTGTGTTTCTGTGCGCCACTCTTTATCTCTGTACTCCGATCTTTGTAATGATTCAGAAGCAGGACGAGACCTTGAGACTTTTAGGTAATTCTTTTAAATTTTGTTATATCCGTTTTGTTTTTAGCTTTTTTGCTCTTTATTTTAAATATAATAATTAAATAAATTACACGTTAGTAATTATTTGCTAACTAGACTCATCGGTGGACGGGCAGCAGCGTCCTGAGCATCTCCAAGCTGCCAAGCGTGGGGATTATGGCAACACCCCTCTATTGGGAGGCCTTCGTCCAGCAGGGACGTCTTATGGCTGACGACGAACGAATTATTTGTTAAATATTCCATTAATAATAGCGTATCTAGAAGGTTATATTAATATTAGTATACATGAGGTGAATAATGTTTTTTTTCAGCTTTTGACATGTGGTTCCCATGGTCTTTGAACAATTTCGGTGTTTACGTCACATCCTTCATATTCCACGCGTATTGTGGGTATTTATGCTGTATTGGTAAGCTTCCATAAAATATTGTATAACTTACAATAAGACTTGCGTTTGACCGCCATTTAGTCAATTCTTGATTGAAGGTATTTTATAATAGACTACATCAAAGATACATTTTAAATTGTTTAAAAAATATTTTGAAGAGCTATTGAAAATCAGTGCCTGCAGTGTCTGAAGACAAAGGTTTTCAACTAGTGTGTGTTGCCAGTAATGACATATGGAACTAAAACGTGGTCTTTAACTGCTGGCCTTTTGGAGAGGCTAAGAGTAGCACAACGGGCAATGGAGAGAGCTATGCTCGGAATTACTTTGCGTGATAAAATCCGGAACGAGGATATTCGCCAAAGAACCAAAGTCACCGACATAGCTCGCAGGGTTTGCAAGTTGAAGTGGCAATGGGCAGGCCACAACGCTCGAAGAACTGATAACCGATGGGGAAGAAAGGTTCTTGAGTGGCGACCGCGAACCGGAAGACGCAGCGTAGGAAGGCCTCCCACTAGGTGGACCGACGACATTGTAAAAGTCGCGGGCAACCGGTGGATGCAAATGGCAGGTTGTCGTACAGTGGTGGTCTAAGGGGGAGGCCTTCGTTCAGCAGTGGACGTCTCCGGGCTGATGATGATGATGATTGAAAATCTGCGTCTGCTTTAATTATGTCTTTGGGTTTAGTTAATAGACGTTTGTTTTTTGTGTCTGTGCTTCAGTAAAATGATTTATATATTTATTTCATGACTTCCTCTCAAGGTTCTCTTTGACAGATATCTCCTATTAGAAATCAACTATAATTAGGCTTGTTTCAATGAATAAAAAATAAAATAATATATTAATTAATATTAATATTATATTAATTAATATTATATTAATTAATATTATATTAATTAATATTAATATTATATTAATTAATATGTATATTGTATTAATTATATTAATATTAATATTATATTAATTATTTATTACTTATATTTTAATTGCTCATGTTCAATTATTACACCCTGATTTTACAGCCACAAGTCAGAGTCCCTATTAATGTTATTTCAAATGTTTCAGCATATCCAGGTCTACAGTCAATCATTATACTCCTCGTGGGTCAGATAATCCGTCAGCTAAGAATTCTGACCTTTATTCTATTGCATCTTAATGAATTGGTGCTCGAAATAACTCGGAACGAGGGTGTTACGTGGCAACCTTGCTGTGCCGCTATCTTGGGGCAGTGTATTGATCACTACGCTAAAATTAAAAGGTATTCAACCGAATATATTTATTTTAAATGAATGATAATGAGGAGTACTGATTCTAACAGTATTGTAAGAAATACACTTTTATCAATGATTTCTATGTCTAGATAATCGTAAGATTAATTCTCTTCGACAAAAAGTCAACGCCATCTCTTGGATTTCGCGGTCACTACGTGCAGCGCCAGTAAGACGTGGTAGAAGAAGCGCAAACTGTACGAAACTAGAAACGCCTTACCTATTACCTAAAAATTAAAGTTTTTGTGTAAAAGCAAGTTTAGTTTAACTTTATATGTTGACTTGTCGGTCTTAAGAAATGCCACTTTGAAATGTAATTCGTACAACCCTTCACCACACAGTTTGGCATTTTGCACTCAAGTAATCAAGTTGGACCTGGGTACGTCCTAAAACTGCATCCAGAACCACCGGAGGATGGGCAGCAGCGTCCTCTTGGATAATGGTGGTTACCACCACTCTGCGATCTCCAAGCCGCTTGCGAAGCGTGGGGATTATGGCAACCCCTCCCTATTAAGGGGGATGCCGTCCAGTAGTAGACGTCGTATGGCTGTCAATGATGATGCTGAATCACGTCGGACGTGCGTCGCAGACTGTGCCGGCATCGGTGTCAATGCGTTTCTTTGACACCGACGAATGGGCGACATTTCAAAATGGCGTCCAACCTTTCCCTACTATGTATGTCTATGACTTTTATACAACATTTCATAAGAACAAGAGAAATGGAACATAATACGCAGTAGTGATTCAGTGGTGTACCAATAATATTCCGTCATATATTCATTCAGTCGCACGCCAACATTGTTGCTGAGCAGTCGTCGTAGTTGAGAGCATTAGGACATACGTAGAAGAGGTTGAGGTTGAGGTTGAGACGATGCAACAGTACTGGATTTTATAAATGGCATAATCTTTTCAAGTTGTAGCATAACGTTATCCTTGCTATTCAAATATCGTTTATTTACTCTTTGTAAGGTATAGTTATTAATGCTAGCTTTTGTTCCAGATTTGCTAATAAGCTGAATATAATATGTAGACCGTTTTATTTAACTTTAATTTTGGTAGCAATCATGCTCGTCTGTATGTGTTCTGTGAAAATTGCTATATCGGTGAGTATATTTTTTTGCAACTAGGAGGTTTTGCTGCCTTTGTAGAATGAAAATAGTGTTATTAATAATTAATGTTGGTATTGGTCTAAAAACTAGGTATGAACGCAGCTGCCCACCTGCTGTCTGCTAGCTTTGAGACAAATATAAGTTGCTTTTCAGCCGACTACAAAAATTGTGGTTTTGAATTTGACTGTATATTTTTATTGTATGTATGTTACGCGATTACTCCGCCAATTATGAATTGATTTTGATGATTATTTTATTGGTTGGTAGGTGATACTTCAGAGGTGGACTCATATAATTTTTATCGAAATCGGTTTAGTATTTTGGTTTTTAAATCAAAACTACTGGAATAAATCAAAATAACTGGAAAATATGAAAATGTACTATCATTACAGCCGATGATCGGGCTAGGTGAATTGGGACAAGCCCAATGGAAATAATACGTCCAGCAACTGATTATATAATTATGCTGATTATGATGACGTTGTTGATAGTTTAGTTAGACTAGCTAACTAAACTATCAACAACACATAGCTAAATGTATTATAAGTATATACGGGGTTACAGGTTAAGTCGACCTAGATCCTTTAGGGGGTTATAGTATACATCATTACTGACGAGTAATAATACAAAAAAAAATACCAACATTAATAAAAATAAAAAAAACATTTAAAATCCGCAGTAATTAATTAGTAGTAATGTATTCCTTGGTCTAGAATGCAAAATAAAACGACACGGTTTGGATAGGGGGTCCCATAGTCAAATCAGTCAATAATGATGTATACTAAAACCCCTAAAGGATCTAGGTCCCTGATCTAGGTGTAACCCTGTATACAAAAAAAAATTGTATATAAGTATTCTATCAGCTATCTGGTTTCCATAATACAAGCTTTGCTAAATTTGGGGCTAGATGGCGCTGTGTGAAAAAAATATAGTATTGTCTAGCTTTTATAGTATAGCGGCTGAAATCTACTGGTGCTAATTAACAGTTTCTCTGATTTTCAGAATAAGCTATCTCCTGACACTATGAAATATTACGTCCATGAATTCTGCTTCATATTGGTTGTGTTTATGTTTTGTTTGCTCGGACAGCAAGTTGATAATGAGGTAATTATTTGGCGGGTTCCCAACGAGTCGCACCAAAACACACCGTGAATCGTTGGGATTTTGCTTCCCATCGAGTAACACTGTTATACATGTGTGGCTCGTTGGGACATCCTTTCGTCTTCTAATCAAGCTCAGTTCACATTTTTATCAAATTACTAAAGCTCTTTATTTTTATTTATTTTTTATTCGGGAAACTAACAGCGACATGCGCCATTTAAGAGTTTCCGCATATTGATGCTAATTTGACACTTGTCTGCTATTACTTAAATGCAATTAAATAATATGTATACTACATACAGTATAAGTCAAGGAGGCACACCAAACCAGTTTTTGGTAATATTGAGTTTTATCAAGTTCGCGGATGAATTAAATAAGTCTAATGTATTTCTCATTGCTTTTCTATTTAAGTATTTTACGGCTTTTTCGACTTGATTTAGAATCAAAGGGCTCAAAAAAAATATACCCTGAGAAATGTGATTGTTCGCGCCTTCTTTGGGGATAAATAATTTGATTGTCAATCGTTTGAAGCTCGCGCCTTCTATACAGCCATTCACTCGTTCACATGACATGCATTTAACCATTAGATTCACTCGACACACTTCATTTAACAATAAGGCACACTAAGAATCTTTGTTTATTATCAAAAATATACTATATAAAAATATAAACCCCTACCTATACATAGGTATGTATATATTATTTTGTTAATCACTGTTCGGTAAAAAGGTAATAAGTAATTGTGTAGTAAGCACCGAACAATTTATACCGAACAGTGCTCATTTATTGATCACTGGTATCATTTATTGATCACTGTTATCATTTATTGACCATTGTTAGCATTTATTGATCACTGTTATCATTTAATTATCACTGTGTAGCAAAATGGTACTAATTTAATAAAATAATAATTGTAGTAAATACAGACTTAAGTAGATTAGATCCTGGACCTGGGTATGTCTTAAAAATGCATCCAGAACCTCTGGAGGACGGGCAGCAGCGTCCTCTCGGTTATCGGTGGTGGGTTCTGCGATCCCCAAGCCGCTTGCCAAGCATGGAGATTATAGGAAACCCTGCCTAATAAGGATGTTGTCTAGCATTGGAAGGCTGATTGATGAAAGTAGAGTAGATTACAAAAAATATATTTTTTCTGTTTAGAAATAACCTGTAGGTATACGGTACTGTTTTTGGTATTGATAATTATTATTTTTCAGTGCGGACAGTTACAGAACGCCGTCACAGAAAAGTGGTACATATTTGATCGGAAACACAAAAAAAATATTCTCATCTTCAGTATGGCATTGGGTCAAAGAATGCCCATTTACATATTTGGCACAATCAGCTTGTCTCTACCGACTTTCACTTGGGTAAGGATGTATTGTATGGTTAAGACAGGAATTGACATCTAGATTCCTTAAAATTAGTAGCATAATTTACGATTTTATCTTTACAACATCTATTAACTTTGGTTTGTAAATAACGAGGGTAAATATTCAAAACACAAATATAAAAGTTAAATTTACCGTAACATAATGTTGTCGAATAAATTAACAAATTATTTAATAATTTTTGTTTGTTTGTGTAAATAGCTTTGCTTAGTATGGGGCTAGATGGCGCTGTGTGAAATGTTTCTTGATTGATTTCTTTTTAATTGTAGTATTGCATTTATTGTTTTTTTTTGTTTCAGTTCATCAAAACCGGGATGTCGTTTTTTACACTAGTGATGTCGGTTTTAGAAGAAGTACAATAGATATACTTACTTACTTACTTACATGCTTCTGACTTATTATAGATCTTTAAATAGATCAATGTAAATTTTATACTGTGATGCAGTTTGCCAGTACTTGGTTAAAATACATACGCTTAGCGGACGGATAAAATAAACGTTTTTTTAATCTAAAAATAAAGAAAAATTTAAACTCTAATAAAACAGATTACATTAACACGATTCACAGCAAGAAAAAGATTTTTCTGAATGCTGGTGTTGCAAAATTTCGGTAAAAACGTAGGTATATTAATGTATATTTAGTAATGTTTATAAGCATTTATTCATTAATCTTACAAACTCAATTGCAACTAAGTAATTTAAATGTTGTTTCAAACCATCCGGTTGTTTATTACAGTTCTATAACTATTTACAACAAATACAAATTTATTCGTGACACAAAACAGATACCTACACACACAAAATTTACCTAATACAAATGAAAGAAATAATACAAATAATATAAAGTGAGTACCTACCTTTAATTTTGTCACGAAACCGATCCCAACATCCCATAATGCAGGTTGCTAACAACCAGCGCTGGTTTTCTATTGGGACCGGCAGGTGATTTAAGGAATATTTGTAAAGGATCCTTAATCCTTAGGGTAATGATACGCTGCTGAACTTTACAATATATATATTTTTACTTCTTATATGTACACTTTATAATTTTAATTAATGTATAGGTGTACATTTCACAACTGGATTTCACTTTGGGATCCTTTTAGCTACTTTGCAGTACTTGTTTTAACACTAAGGGACTCGTATTGGATTTTGATTGCAGTTAAAGAAAATTCACAACGTCTTGGTTCGACACCTCCAAAGAATGTATTTTTAGGTTATAAATGAATGAACAGTGAAACGATCGAATGAACACAAAACAGATACAAAAAATTAACATTATTCACACATTCGCTTGGACATACCGCCCACCAAGGACGAATAGTCCTTGAACTACTAAAATTAATAACACAAGATTTCACAACCAAGAAAATTACTTTTTATAATAGCTTCTATACAATAGATAAGTTTTAACAACTTTTGTGGACTGTAAACACATAGTTAGATTTTTGAACTAAACTAACATTTATTTTTTATTTTTCCTCTTGTTTGACTAACGCCATCGTAATCTCTTATACTAAGAATATAACAAACATACTAAACTTTTGAAATCTAATCATTACAATTTATAGGTAAGGAACAAAGCTTGGAAATTGGACGCTGAATTAGAGAACCTTTGTATCGCAACGTCACAACCCGCGTAATTTTGTCCTTGCCGGGATGCAAATCTACCACTAAACCGTAAAGCCATTTGGTAGGAGGTAAGTTATCTTCTCTTACTAGCACAACATCACCTATCCTCACCTCGGGAGATTGGTTTTTCCATTTGTATCTCTGGAAGAAATATGTCAAATATTCTTGAGACCAACGTCTCCAAAATTGCTGCACCATTCTTTGTGTTACTTGCCAGCGACGTAAGCTACCTGGTTGCAATTGCTCATAATTATGATCAGGTGCAATTAACAAAGGTTCACCTATTAAAAAGTGACCGGGCGTCAGAGGTACAAGATCGTCTGGATCTGTACTGATCTGAGATAGCGGCCGTGAATTGAGGCAGGCCTCGATTTGGGCTAAGACGGTGCAGAGCTCTTCGTAAGTGAGGGTGGAATCACCGATCACTCGCTTTAGGTGATGCTTAGTGCTTTTTATCCCTGCCTCCCACAGTCCGCCGAAATTCGGACTCTGGGGAGGGATAAATCGCCATTCCGTTCCATTATTGGCCAGTGCAGTAGCTACTTCACTTGGAAATGAAGAAGTCTCACTGGTCAATAAGGTTTTTAGTTCTCTGGCAGCTCCAACGAAATTTGTCCCGTTGTCGCTCCAGAGTTGAACACAGCGCCCTCGTCGAGCCACGAAGCGTTTAAACGCTGATAAGAAGCCTTCCGACGTAAGGCTAGAGACTGCTTCCAGGTGTATCCCACGGGTAGCCATACACACAAAAAGGCATATATAGCCCTTATAAGACTTATTTCCCCGCCCTTTAGATACTCTTACGTTGACAGGTCCGGCATAATCGACGCCCGAATATAAAAATGGCTTATTCGGGGTTGCACGACAGGTTGGCAACTGACCCATCAACTGAGTTCGAGTTTTGGCAGCGTTTCGAATGCAAGGTACGCATTGGTGGATATGAAATCGTACTAAATTCTTCAATTTAGTCACCCAATACCTTGTCCGAATATAATTACACGTTACCTGCTGTCCACCGTGCAACGTTTTTTCGTGCGCATCAGCTACCAGAAGTTTAGCAAGATGTGAGTCTCCGGCCAGAATGATGGGATGTTTGCTGCAATACGGTAAGTCAGAATTTTCGATTCTTCCTCCCACTCGTAACATTCCCTGTTCATCCATGAATGGGTTCAATGTAGATATTTTACTTTTCTTACTAACCTCTTTCTGTTTCAGGATGCTGGCGATGTCTTCGTGCAACGAGTGCTGCTGGTGCTGTTTAATACAACAGGTAAGTGCTTCTCTTATTTCAGGTGCAGTAAGATAAGGTAAGGGTCTTTCCGTTGCAGTAACAGGATGCCTTAACCGAAGAACCCTTCTGCAATACGCTACAACTCTGATGAGCTTTCTAAGCGAGGAAAACTTCGACCACAACGCCGCTTCGGGATTACTATCAATCGTTGAGGTATGTACCTTTAGCTCTTTAGCTTCTAGGTCTGTTTTTATGCGTATTGACTGCGGTTTTGCGTAATCGATGTCTTCTTTTCGCAGCCATTCAGGACCATGCTTCCACAGAGCATGGTCAATAAGCTCCCAAGCTGGGATCCCGCGGGAAGCACAGTCTGCTGGATTCTCTCCAGATCGTACGTAACCAAATTGCGATGCGTCCAGTAAGCTTAGGATCTCGGAGGCCCGATTTGCAACAAACGTCTTCCACCTGCTTGGATGGTCACTTAGCCAAGCCAAGACGACGGTCGAGTCTGTCCATGCATGTAGGTGAGACTTAGGGACATTTAGAACCTCAGCTACTTCTCGCAGCAGCTTTGTGACTAGCAGTGCTCCACATAACTCCAATCGCGGGATCGACACCTGCTTGATTGGGGCCACTTTAGTTTTTGATGTTACTAGGTGAGTATTTATGGTACCATCCGCGGAGATGCAACGAATATAGACCGCTGCAGCATAAGCTGCATTAGAAGCATCTCCGAACCCATGTAACGACACTTGCTCGTCACCTTCAGATCTTTGCACCCATCGAGGTATGTGAAAGTTGAGTAGTTTGGCTAACTCCTCTCGATACAGTACCCATTCTTTCAAAAGATCCTCTGGCAAACGATCGTCCCAGTCAAGACCCGTGATCCATAATTTTTGGATAAAGATTTTGGCGCGGATAATACACGGCGATATCCATCCTAGAGGATCGTACAGACGACAGATTTCCGAAATTATTTCACGTTTAGTTGTAGGAATTAAAGCGTTCGATAAAATGACGCTATAGTCAAATTCGTCTGTCCGCCGATTCCAAGCCAGGCCCACAACTTTAGTCACATCGTCTTCCTTTAATTCTCGGTTCAATCCCGTGTTGTCGGTTCCAGTTTCCATTAAGCCAGTTTTGTTACTGGCCCACTTCTGCAACTCAAAACCGCCTTTCTCTAGCAAAGCGTTCATTTCTTCGTAGAGTTTAAGTGCTTCGGTTTCAGATTCACACCCCGTGAGAAGGTCATCCATGTAAAAGTCCCTAGGAACTCTACTAGCAGCTAGCGGAAAATTATGACCTTCATCCAGCGCGACTTGTTGCAGGGCCTTGACAGCTAAGTACGGCGCGCAAGACGTACCGAACGTAACCGTCAACAAGCGGTAATCTTTTATATCATCGTTGGCGCCTTCTCTCCAAACGATCCTCTGATAATCCACATGCTTCTCAGAAACTCTTACCATTCTATACATTTTTACAATGTCTGCTATGAGGCATATGGGATGTAGTCGCCAACGCATAATAGTATGTCGTAACTCCGGTTGTAAGGTTGGACCAACCATTAAAACGGAATTCAAAGAAACTCCATTTGCCGTTTTATCTGAAGCATTGAAAACCACTCTGGTTTTAGTTGTACTTTTGTCCATTCTAACGACGGCATGATGCGGAAGCCAAACCTTTTCGTCATTTTGCCGCGAATCTTGGTTCACCTTTTCCATGTGACCTAGAGTAAGATATTCCTGCAGAACCTGGGAATAATCCCTTTTCAGTTCAGGGTTCTTTACAAGTCTGTTCTCTAGACCGAGCAGCCGTTTAACCGCTACCGCCTTTGTATCTCCAAAATTCTGTTCCTTATCTGGACGAAAAGGAAGCTCCACCACATAACGACCAGTTTCATCTCTTCGGGTCGTCGCCTTAAAATGGTCTTCGCAAGCTTGCTCTTCTGGAGTCAACCTCTTTTCAGTTACTGAACCGGGTTCAGACTCTAGCTCCCAAAACCTTTTAAGGAGCTCATTTTCATCTACCCTGATGTGTAAATTCAAGATAGCATTATGGCAATTTTGCTTATTGCCTCCGCGGCCGTCCACCTGGCCCGACAATACCCATCCAAGATATGTATCTTGAGCAATTGTACAACCCGCAGGACTTCGTAACAAGCCCTGTTTCAAGATAGCGCAATATACCTCAGAACCTAGTAAAACATCTATTTTATTAGGCGTATTATATTGTGGATCAGCCAATTGGACACGACCGAGTTCCGCCCACTTAGGCAGAACGAATTTTCTTTCAGGTAAAAGTGACGTCACAGTGTTGAGAACATGCGCTTTTACTTGAAGAGTGAAGTTAGGATCATAGAGAGACTGAATATTGACCATCACTATAGCCTTCGAAATTATATCGCTCTTAGTGCCTCCTAACCCTGATATAGAGCTTTTAGCTGCTATCTTCCTCAGCCTTAATAGCTGTACCGCTGCCTCCGAGATAAAAGACGCCTCTGAGCCTTGGTCTAGCAAGGCTCTCAGTAACAACTTAGACCCATCTTTGGACTCAGCTTTAATCAAAGCTGTAGCCAGTAACGTCTGGCTTTGCCCTGTCGCAAAGTGGTTTTTAATATTTGTGGTGTCTTTCGTCTCTGAGGTGGATGATTCGGGATGTTTCTCTACTTCATGTGCTGAAGCTGTAGCTGTAGCTTCAGGTTTCGGTTTACCATGAAGCAGGGTATGGTGTCTTCCGCTGCAAATTCGACATTTCGTTGTGACACGACACGATTTACCAAAGTGATTGCTTCCTAGGCAATTATAGCAAAGCTGAAGAGACTTAACTATTTCCTGACGATTAGGTACGTCTTCTTTGGCAAATTTACTACAAGAGTACAGTTTGTGACTATCGTTGCAATGAGGACAAGTGATATTGTAATTGCCTGTAGTGTGCAAGACTTTGGTAGTGTTATTTGTTTTAGGTTTACCTTTAAGAGGCTCAACATACTCAAGCGCACGGAAACGAGCTTCTAAGAAATCTTTGAACAAAGTTAAAGACGGTAATTCGTCACCTGATTGAGTTACGTGCAACTCCCACTGCTTTCTTGTTTCAGGGTCCAACTTTTGGCTTACGACATAAATTATCATTATATCCCAAGAATCTACCTCAATGCCTAAATTCTTAAGTTCATGCATGCAATCTGACGTGGTGTCCAAAAGTTCTTTTAGTGCCTGAGCAGACTCCCCATTCATAGTACGTAGTCCGAACAAACGTTTCAGTATACAATTAGACATGAAACGCTTGTTGTCGTATCTGTTCATTAATAATTGCCAACATTTATTGTAATTAGAGCTAGTAATGGGAATATGCTTTATCAACTGCTCAGCTTCGCCTTTTAATTGAGTTTTGAGATAATGTAACTTTTGGACATCGTCAAGCGAAGTGTTGCTATGAATTAACGAAGTAAATAAGTCTTTGAACGATAAAAATTCCGAATATTTCCCACTGAAGGTAGGTATTGTGATTTTTGGTAGTTTTCCCACTGAATTCGTCGAATGTCCGCTCATCTCCTTGCTGCTTGCTGATGTCTGCGTCATTGATGCTAGCTTTGCCTTTAACTCCCCTTTGTACGACAGATAGCCTTCAAAACACGCGTCAAACGTTCCATTTCTTACATAATTGCTTGTATCTAAATCCTTTACACTATAAGAGGCAATCAGGTTTTCATGTTTTTTGAGAAACTGAGAAATTAACAGCTCAAGGCCCTCTAATCTTGCAGCAATATATGCCGTATTCAATCTATCCTTCGGGGTCTTGCGGAAGTTAGCTCTGCTTTTATCAATCTGGTTACTTAAGTCTTCTAGCACTCTTATTTCACTCTCCATCTTTAATGACAATCAGTTCTCGAACGTTTTTCACTATTTTGAATTTTGTCAAAATAAAACGACAAAACAAAAACCCTGATAGTTTTATAATAGCAATTTCCAACTCGCTTGCACCTTTCGTAGTTGTCAAAATCACTAGGCCAAATGTCACATGCCCTTATGAAGTCTTTCGACGTGTGGCGCCATCTATGATTTTGTCACCAGCAACTTCTTTCCCTCTCCAATTCGGTCGTTTAAAAAGTTGCCACCCTTGAAGATCCCAATTGTATTTTCTTGTTTTTTATTCGACTCGATGGAACTTGTACATTTCACAACTGGATTTCACTTTGGGATCCTTTTAGCTACTTTGCAGTACTTGTTTTAACACTAAGGGACTCGTATTGGATTTTGATTGCAGTTAAAGAAAATTCACAACGTCTTGGTTCGACACCTCCAAAGAATGTATTTTTAGGTTATAAATGAATGAACAGTGAAACGATCGAATGAACACAAAACAGATACAAAAAATTAACATTATTCACACATTCGCTTGGACAATAGGTAATTTCTGTGAGCTACTTTCTTAACAGATGATTTTGTTAAAAGTCAGTTGGCGCCGGCCTAGCACCATGCACCTCACACCTACTCCCTCCAAGCATCCTTTGATGGTGGGTAACTTGTCCCTGATTGGGCGATTGTGCTACGACAGGGCCCTCTAGGCTAATCTAGGCTAAACTTCATTTTAATCAGGTGCATAACATTGATTATGCATTGATTAACAACTAAACCTACAATATTATATTGCACCAATATTATTAAAATCGAAGGAGGCGACAACATATTTACCTTGATTATGTTGTATATTTAATTTTATAGGATGTGATTATGTTGTGAGTTCCGAGCTCCCAATATTTTGCATGTAACACAATAAATGGTACATGCAACACAATAAATGATGCATGCAACTGCGCCAAAATATCGGGAGCTCATCTCACCATATCACGGTAAATATCCCGTAACTAGTCATAAAAATATAATTTAACGTCTTATTTGACACCACCATAGAGATTGTCTTGATTTTTTTCTCTTCTTCTTTCTCGTCTTGATTCTTGATCTCGTGATGGTCAACGTAGGCCTCTTCCAGAGCTCTTCACACTTTTCAGTTATGTCTTCTTCCTATAAGTAACACTTACCTATTTATTTCCGAATATTATCTTCCCATTTACCACATTGCTTCTTTTGTTTGACTTGGTCTGCCGCCGTACCGTGAACTGCTTATAGCGGGACCGAATACGCTCAGCTGCCGACGCTGCGCGACTGTGAATTTTATCGCCTCGCAATAAGGTTCGCGGTCGCGCATTCGGAACCTATTCGGTCCCGCTATAAGCAGATCACGGTACGGCCCTTGATTATGCTATAATAATGTCGGCTATAATAATGTAGGCTATAATAATGTAGGCTTTGATAATGTAGGCTATAATAATGTAGGCTGCAATAATGTAGGCTATAATAATGTAGGCTATAATAATGTAGGCTGCAATAATGTAGGGTATAATAATGTAGGGTATAATAATGTAGGCTATAATAATGTAGGCTGCAATAATGTAGGCTATAATAATGTAGGCTATAATAGTGGAAGTTTATGATTTTATATCAAATTGAAAAAATATTCTTTGATATTTAATTATTTTTCAGTGCTCTATAAAAATGCTTGTTTACTAACATTGTATTTTTCTTGATGTCGCATTTTCTCCTCTGACAAGGTGATCTATGTTTTCCTCTTCCATCCCGGAACTGAGACGAATGAAATATAAAAGGAAAATATTTAATGCGGACACTAACAAGCTGACAGAATTAGTTTACTCTAGTGGCGAAACATTTTGCCAAGATAAGCATTTCTTGTACGAACCAAAGAAATTCATTTCGGCAAATTCGGGATTATTTTCTTAGTTGATGCCTCCATTTGTGTTAATGGAGGCGACTCGTAAATATTCTCTCTCCTCGAATAAATCCACATCGGTAATGTTTATTTATTAGGCTATACGGATATCGTTGCGGTCGTCAAAATATTTGTATGAATACGCTTTTTTTCGAGAAGATTTATGTGTTTGTTCGGTTACAATGTTTTCGGTTTAAACGGGATGTGACTGCGACATCTGCGAATTGCGTTAATTCTGGGTTATTTGCACGGGACTAAAACGTCAAATACGCGCGTGTATGCTTCTAACTTTTGTAGAGTTCCATTTGCTAGCATTTAATTATATGACCTTATTAGCTGTACCTGCGGCTTCGCTCGCATGGACCAAATAGTTTTATGCCCATGACATTTGTAGGTAATCTATAGAATTTCACGATGATAAGCAACTTACAATCATGGCTGCCGAGCTCATCCATATCCGCAGGCTCACAGTGACACAACATCTTCGAACTAAGCAGAATGCTTGTGTTTCGGAGACAGTGTCACCAAATTCGGCTGATTTTTTGTAACGATATCTTCGTGCATAATAATAATGTTGTATCTCGCACCTAAGATGGCGCACTGGGGCCTCTGTAAAGATATATACTTTCATTATGAGGGAATGCAGTCTTATGTTGTATTTTCTAGATATTCAGTATTCTAGGTCGGGTAAATGGGGTATTCGTTTTCTTTGGGTCCTCGTATTAACCGTGAGATTGCATCTAATTTGGTAATAACGGGCAACGTGTTTGACTTTTTAGGCAGGAAATTATTTTATCACTTCTTCTACTTTGTGATGCAATAGATAATACGATCATGATCATCATCATAGCCCGTAGACATCCACTGGTGAACGAAGCCTTCCCCCTTAGACCGCCACTCCGTACGACAACCTGTCATTTGCATCCACCGGTTGCCCGCGACTACCATTATCATCATCAGCCCGTAGACGTCCACTGGTGAACGAAGGCCTCCCCCTTAGACTGCCACTCTGTACGAAAACCTGCCATTTGCATCCACCGATTGCCCGCGACCACCATTATCATCATCATCAGCCCGGAGACGTCTACTGCTGAACGAAGGCCTCTCCCTTAGACCGCCAAACTGTACGACACCCTGCCATTTGCATCGATTGTCCGCGACTTTTACAATGTCGTCGGTCCACCTAGAAGGACCTACTGTGCTGTACGGTATTAAGTAGCTTATGACAACACAGAACTTTTTTAGAAAATCGCATGTCAATACATTTATCTTCCTTACTCCAAACTCTTAAGATAAAAATTATCCAGTATAAGCTGATTCTCAGACCTTAGGCGCTCGGTATGTTCAGGAGTTCAAGTTATAGTGTTTTTTTTTTTATAAATTGCATCATAACTTCTATATTCCTGGGCCGATTTTGATAAAACATGCCCTATGTGAAGCGCCGGACTTCATAAATCATATTACAAGAAACTCCATTTAAATTCGTGCCTTAGTTTCTGAGTTTATCCCGGACAGACACACAGGCAGACAGAAATTAAAAAACTGTATTTTTGGGTTCTGTTGCTCTCATACACTTCTAAAAAATTGTTTTTTTAATATATCTTCAATATACAGTAATCGCTTCGTTACAGTTTAATTATAATATGTGTAGAAGATTACCACCACACCTTTAAATACGTCGCCCTGCGTCAGCAAAAGAATGACATGTACGTATAAACCTATTAAAAAAACCGGATCCATATACAACGTGTTACAAAAGGGTGTAGTAATACTGTAGGGTATGTATGTAAGGTAAGAGCCCCTAATTCCGACAGTGTCCCAGTACTCGACAGATTTTAAAAAATGGCCTGCTATTTATTTCTACCGCGAACTAAATAAAAACTTTTTATGCCAACACATTTTTGGTAATATGCTAGATAATTAGAATAGAAAGATAAAGCCATTACATACAATAGCGCTGGAGAAAAGATCTTTCAATGTTAGCGATTCCGAAATTTGTGCTTTTTGTGAGGTTTAGTTACTGAATTGTAGTACTGCGCACCACAGTTGTTTCTAAGTTTCGGATGTTCAGTGGGCTGCTTTGGTAAATGTAATTATTTTGTGTAACACTTAAGTTAGTTACCTAACGATCAAAACCTATATAATTGTTTTCTTTTTATTACTAGCATCTTTTTTTGCATGTGACATCTACTGGTACATCATATCCCTAATTGACCCAATACTCGTCAATATTAAAATTAAACTTGTCGGGTACTGGGACATGTTTGACTAATTGCAGGTAATGTCGACATAGAGTATATTTTAAACCCTATTGCGTCGTGATACGGTTTACGGTTGTGACAGAGGCGGTAGCTTTCTTTCACGTGCCTTGATTTTCACGTGAATAAAAAATAATGAGGGTACCATATGTATTTTAAAGTCTGGAAGATATCGGTGGTTGGCGATAAGGACATCGATCGCTCATTGCACTAGTCGCTATATTTTTGTGTAAGATACCTCCTTGTGTTTATTCATGCAATTTTTGTTTTCAATTTAATAATAGGCTAGCATTTGACCGCCATCACACATGCAGATGTCAAGCGACGATGTTGTTTGAAAAAGAGCACGCTTGCCTAGAACTTTGCGGTTCACTGACGATTTGAAGGTTATCATCATCATCGTCAGCCCGGAGATGTCCACTGCTGAACGATAGTACAGTGTGGCCACTCTGTACTACAACCTGCCATTTGCATCCAGCGGTTGCCCGTAAATTTCACAATATCGTCGGTCCACCTAGTGGGAGACCTTCCTTAAATGCGTCTTCCGGTACGTGGTCGCTATTCAAGAACCTTTCTTTCCCATCGGTTATTAGTTTTTCGAGCGATGTGTCCATTGCCACTTGCAAACCCTGCGAACTATGTTGCTGACTTTGGTTCTTTGGCGAGTATCCTCGTTCCGAATTTTATTGCGCAAAGTTACTCGGAGCATAGCTCTCTTCATTGCCCGTTGTGTGACTCTGTGTTTTTCCAAAAGGCCAGCAGTTAAAGATCACGTTTCAGTTCCATATGTAATCACTGGCAACACATACACCCTTGTCTTCAGGCATAGCGGGATTTTGGACGAGAAGATATTACGCAATCTCCCGAACCCTGCCCATCCCAGTTGGATTCTTCGGACGACCTCGGATTAAAGTTGGACCTACCTAACAACAACTTCGAGAGAATTGTTCCCAACGACTAATGGTACGGGCACAACATGGACATTGGACATGACTTTTACTTATCCGTGTTCATTTTAAGACCCACCTGTTGAGAAAATTTACTGAGATAGCTGATCTTAGTATTAAGGTCTTTCAGCGACTCTGCTGTAATGACTATATAATCGGCAAAGCGAAGGTGAGTGATGTATTCGCAATTAATGTTGATGCCGAATCCGTTCCAGTCCAAGAGCTTGAAAACGTCTTCCAATGCGTTTGTGCACAGTTTCGAAGAAATAACGTCTCCACGCCTTTCTGCGATTGGACTAGTTTCGTGCTCTCAATGATCTCGATTGATGATTTGAATTTACTCCAATTATATTTTTATATAGAATAAATAGTTTTCTGTCTATATCATTTATATCCTTAGAGGAGATCATGGCTGAAAGAAATAGCAAAAACTATTGAGACAGTATCAAGAGGAACTTCAGCTTCCTCAGCTGCAAAAGGATATGATGTGCCACGGCTCAATAGCCTGAACAAAGGGCTCACTCACTGTTTAGACAGAAAAAGAGGCAAACAGTGGGTTTCCTGTCATCAAAGATCAGTGACAGGACAGTGTCAGCATTTACAAAAACAAAATAGGAAAAAAAACAAACCGACAACCCTGGAGGGCAATTCCGTTAATCAAAGCTGGACCACTTCCCATACGTTTCCGCTACTCGTCCTCTCTGTCGGCGGCCGGCTAACGGCCGTGGTCCGGCCAAGCATACCTTGAGTTTTATAAACGTGCGATGTTAGAAAGCTGGACCTTTTCCGTTGCGCTACCAACGTTTCACCCATACTCTCCCCATCGAAACCATAGACAAACTGCTCAGCTTCCCAACATGACGTCACTCAGAAGCTCCATTTTCGTTTGTTGTATTTAATAGTGCCTGGCCATGGATACTAGTCCTTCAGCCGAATACATTTTTCTTCATCGATGTTGCCAATCATGTTTGGTTGTTAATCGTATCATAAAAATCGTGAAATAACTATTACTGAAGTCGGTGCCACCTATCTTTATACATTACAGCGTAATAAGATAGTCTATTACAGTTATGAATAATTTTATTGTACATCATCATCATCATCAGCAGATTTCAATATTGGCACCATAGTAAAAGTTGTTTGTTTTGATGTACAGAATATATGCCCTTCAAATGATGCTAACTGATTAGAACTAATCCTGTATATCGGTGAGTAAAAGAAAAAAATTACATCATCTAGAGGGGTTGCTATAATCTCCACGCTTGGCAGGTGGCTTGGGGATTGCAGAATGCTCACCACCAAGTGGGCTCTGCTGCCCGTCCTCCGTTGGTTCTGGTTGCAGTTTGGGGACATTCATGCATTTGAGGAGGTCGCCGGTAAGTACAAACTTACATAAACATTTTAATATAGGTACTTTTTAATGTAGTAGTTCTATTTCCTATGTAATAGGGTGTAAATAATTGCTAGGTCCTCGTCGTCCTCTTGGTTAACGGTGGTGAGCATTCTGCGATCCCCAAACCACCTGCCAAGCGTGGGGATTATGGCAAACCCCCATATTAAAGGGGAGGCTTTCGTCCAGCAGTGGACAGCTTTTGGCTGTTGATGATGAATTGCTAGGTAACCTGAAATAAAAAAACAAGTATATATACAAGTATAATAGAAAGGCTGGCAGCACAGGATCGACTCGATTTCTAATGACGTTGTCAAATGCTTGACACTGAATGACACCTGGCATGTGCAGAATATAGCGCAAGCGTAGAACCACATTGATGCACCGGACAATCTTCAGAAGTCTATGTCTACTTAACCCTATACTAGACATTGGCAAAATTGCGGCAACACCGCAGAAGCCACGAAGAAAATTGAAGTAGAACTTCCAACCTCCTTGGTGAAGAATGTGCTTCGCGTGGCAGCATAATAGAATGTCAATAATCTGTTTTTGGCGGGAACATGGAAATCATGTCGTTGCAATCTATTTTTTTATTAAACTTGTGTTTTATCGCGAATTAATGATTAAAAATGGTGGTGTTTTATTCATTGAGTGTTGAATTACATGCACAAGTGTGGGCAAGTGATATAATGTGGTGAAACATGTCTTTTCGTGTTGTTTTCAAAACTCCGTAGAAGCTCATAGTAAACTCGCCAGAAAAAAATAACTTGAAAATTCATAAACTTGACCCTGGCAGAATGCACAATATGCGATGCCAATAACTAAGACGAAAAAAAAATTACAATCATCATGTCAATAGATACCATGAAGACTTTTGGCGGGAGAGTGCAAAAATTATATCACCCGTCACACACCGTCGCTGCAAGAAGGAGTCTTAAATGAGCCCCAGTGCTCAGGCACACACACAATAGGGAAACCTATAGTTAAACTTAAATGCTATTTTGATTTGGTCTTGCCAACCGTCGTACAGTCACATACAAATGGTTGGCAAGAGTTCCATTGTCAATAGCTTCCCAAAAGATGGGGCATTCAAGGCGCTCTACGTTCGATCTTAGCAACCTTATTGGGCTGCGCTACTTTGTGCCTCCATCATAACTCTG
Organism: Erannis defoliaria; assembly: GCA_905404285.2. Taxonomy (NCBI): domain Eukaryota; kingdom Metazoa; phylum Arthropoda; class Insecta; order Lepidoptera; family Geometridae; genus Erannis; species Erannis defoliaria. The sequence continues at coordinate 6,879,627 of FR990090.1, forward strand.
GTCGATCAACCAAGAAGAGGGTGTTTGGGAGGGTCCTGGCCTCGTGGGTATAATATGTGCTTCATAGTGATTTATCACAGGAAGCCAAGAGTAGCTATACATAAGACCATAATATATTTTTTTCACCGTCTTCTCCCTTTACGTCACCCTACATTTTTTATTTATGATGCCTTAATTTTTTCTTAATTTTTGGCATCACACTTTTTGCATTCTGCCATTCTTGAGTAATTGAATCAAAGACATAATAAATATTGGAGTTCTGGGATTTGGGAACCTTAGATTATGTCTTGGAACATTGATTTCCTGCTTGGAAAGAAGGAGCTATGTAAATGTTCCACGTTCACAGAGCACATTTTTCAACTTTTTCCTTTGTTTTTTGGCTTTGTAGTTTGTGCACAGGATACCTTGCTTATGGGAATCAAAAAATATTGAGAAACGATCGGATTGACAATATTTCTTGATAACTCATAGATCTAAAATAAGAATATAGAAACAATCTGATTCATGGTAATTTAACAACGATGGGAACGGATACACACTTTTTTTCATTATTCCTATCCTAGGTCGGAATTTTACTTCACGACTTTTTCCACGATGTAATCCTCTCCTCCTCAGGAGGAAAGAAGGTCTTAACCAAGACCGATGCTGTACTCCATGCATGAAGACAATTATTCGGATATCCGGTTTGTTATTTGCATAGACAAATATCAACTAGTTATTTGGGTTCTCTAGTTGAAAAGTAAGAAAAATTAGAGTTGGAAAGAGGCATACATAAGTAGCTGTCGGCTCATAATATGAATTATATATTTATTTGGTATTACAATAAAATATGACACTCAAGGATTGTGTAGGTTTCTATCTATCATAGGAACAAGGCTTATTTATACATACAATATCTCCAAAAATCAATTTTCATCACAATACCTTAGAAAAAAAGACATTCCCTTAGAAAGTTTCATCCCCCGTTTCACCCCTGCCAAAAAAATATTGAAAACAGAATTTCCTATTTTAAATTAACTATTCAAATAAAAAAAACACGACTAAAAGTTCAAAAACAAAGCACAAAAGGTTTTAGCGATTTTAACCCCTTTAGGGCCCGAATTACAAAAAATATTTTCTTAGTACACCTCTACTCATTAAGACAAATATACCCTCTAAATTTCAAATCTGTATGATCAGCGGTTAAGGCTGAACGTTGTCTGTCAGTCAGACAGTAAGTCTGCTAGTCAGTCAGTAACTGAGTCACTCAGTCGTACAGCCAGGACAGTGATTTTTATAGTATTAGCTTGTGCGTGTGCGTGTTTGTTACCTCAAACACGCTAAAACAGCTGAATGGATTTGGATGAAACTCGGAATAGATTCTTTCCGAGCATAGCATACAGGCTACTTTTAAAAATAAAAATGACGACGTGTAATTTTTTTTACTAGTACTACTTCATCAATGCAATTTTTTATAAAGAACCCTTAATTATTATTTGCGCATCACGCTGTCTTTTATTTTTGGAACAATTTCAAAAACGCGTCTCTCTGATAATTGACTTGTACCTACTGTCAGAACCTCAGAGACATGTAAAAATATCAAAGCGTAAAATAAAATCGCTAATTTTTCAGATGAGAAAGAGGAAAATATATTTTTAAAGAGGACACAAAGGTTGAGCAAATGGAAATAAATAAAATGGTTAAGGAAAGGTATATAATCAAAGTGGGTAAGGTTGATTTCACATTTTTTTATATTAGCATTGAAAATGGAGGTTCAGAAGTTTTAGACAATTCCCATTGATTTATTATAATATATCAATTTTTTTTCAAAATAATACTGTAATTATGTATACCCATTTAAAATAGGTAACAAAAATTATATTAAATAAAATACTTTAAAATAAAAATTACTTAGGTATTAAAAGAAACAAGAAAATACTTAGTTCAAATAGATACTAAATTACAGTATGTTTGTTCTAGCAAGTTGGCTCACTGTGATTTATTTTATTTATATTCTAGGTTAATGATAACAGTCAATTGACTGTTATCATTTAGAAAGACTGGACGAGTCTCGTGGTGCTCGTGTCTGCTGAACGTAGAAAGTCTCCAACGTCAGGGCTCTCCAGTGCGTCTCGTTAAGAACTATGAATTTCTGCAAACTGCCAAACGAAATAAAGTAAAATTGATGGCAAAAACGAGGTACTGAAAGGTGGAAAACCCTTGATTGCACAACATAAAGTAAATACTAGCATTGAACGGCTATTCTGCTTCGACCATGATATAAAGATGGTCACTTCTGTAGATGTCCGCTCCAAAAGACATTCCAGGACGAGAAACCATCTATAGTTAGTTATTTATTGTAGGCCCCGGATATTCTATATCGCAGGCTTTCTATGGTTTAAATCTTTATTATTTTACTATTGTGAGTATTCTAAGCCAATTCTGAGGAATCGAGTTGGGAAATCTTAGCTTATTAATAATAATTATGTTTCTCCTTGTCTGATGCTTGTCTGCGGAAAAAGAATTATATTTTAAGGTACAGAATGCCGCTATTTCGCTCGCGCATTGCAACATTTTTGAATTTTTATAATCTATACATATAATAAAACTGTAACGATGCGATTACTGTACATTGAAGATATATTTAAAAATCATTTTTTTTTAGGAGTGTATGAGAGCAACAGAAACCAAAAATACAGTTTTTAAAAATTTTGTCTGTCTGTCTGTCCGGGATAAACTCAGAAACTACGGCACGAATTTGAATGCAATTTCTTGAAATATGATCTATGAAGTCCGGCGCTTCACATAGGCTATGTTTTATCAAAATCGGCCTAGGAATATAGAAGTTATGACGCAATTTATGAAAAAATATACTTTTCCAATATAACTTGAACCCCCGAACATACCGAGCCCTTAAGGTCCGAGGATCAGCTTATACTGGTTAATGTTTATCTTGAGAGTTTGCGAGTCAGAAAGATGAATGGATTGACATGCGATTTTCTAAAAAATGTTCTGTGTTGTCATAAGCTACTTAACACGACACAGCACAGTAGGTAGGCCTCCTCCTAGGTGGACCGACGACATTGTAAAAGTCGTGACCAACCGGTGGATGCAAAGGGCAGGTTTTCATACAGAGTGGCGGTCTAAGGGGGAGGCCTTCGTTCACCAGTGGATGTCTACGGGCTGATGATGATGATGATGATGATGGTAGTCGCAGGCAACCGGTGGATGCAAATGGCAGGTGTTGTAATACAGAGTGGCGGTCTAAGGAGGAGGCCTTCATTCACCAGTGGATGTCTACGGGCTGCTGCTGATGATAATGATGACGGTAGTCGCGGGCAACCGGTGGATGCAAATGGCAGGTTGTAATACAGAGTGGCGGTCTAAGGGGGAGGCCTTCGTTCACCAGTGGATGTCTACGGGCTATGATGATGATCGCATTACCTATTGCATCACAAGGCAGAAGAAGTTATGAAATAAATGCCTGCCTAATAAGTCAAAAAGTCTTTGCCCGTTATTACCAAATTAGATACAATCTCACGGTTAATATAGGGACCCAAAGAAGGCAGAGTCAGGACGCGCAAGAGTTTTCCGAATTGTTGTCAAATATTTCATTGGAGAAAGTATTTGTTTTCAAAATCTTATATTGGTTTGGTGTCCATTGCTGGACTTATCCTAGGTCTATACTCGAAAGGCGAATAAGCCACTACGCAGGCCCAGTTGCGGGTTAGTGGATTCACATAATATACATTAACATTAACGCCAAAGGATCATTTAGTATGGGCCCGGGTTTTGAACTCGTGACCTCACGACTTGAAGTTCAGCGGTCCCAAATTAGGCTAGTTGGTTTATTAGGCTCTGCGGTCACATTGATGAAATGCAAATAGTGATACCTCTTGGTTGCGTGCGCGGGCCATTTGTCGCCACGGAACCAACACGAATATCCCATCTACCCGACCTAGAATACTGATTATCCAGAAAATACAACATAAGACTGCATTCCCTCATAATGAAAGTATCTATCTTTAGAGAGGCGTAAGTGTAAGATGGTGCGAGATACAACATTGTTATTATGCACGTAGATATCGTTACAAAATGATCAGCCGAATTTAAACCCTCTTAAACTGTTACTTTGTTATTTAAAGTAAAATAAGGTCATGCGCATAAAACTATTTGGTCCACGCGAGTGAAGCCGCGGGTACAGCTAGTCAAAAATCTCAATTGGTGATATTGCTGAGAATTGTATTACAAAGGTGCAGCAAAATAATCATTTTGATCTAAACTAGTTTTTGCAGCACCTAACTAAAAATATGATTATTGGTTATGCCCAGTTTAATAAATGAAAACATGACTGAATGGAAATTGTAACTTTCGAACCATTGTAAAATGTTATTCCCTTTGTAATTTCACTGACTGCGATTTGTCATAACTATATGCAGCGACAATGATAAGATGAATGGACGGGAAATAAGCGCACGGATTTTGAAGAGTATATGTTGAGCGCCGGCTCTTCACTCGCTTCAGTCATACTCTGCCTTTGCGACATGCGAGCCGTACAATACGACAATACAAACTTCTAATACAGTCATGTACAATATGTACATTAGATTCGCTATCTCTATTTTCCGGCAAATTTAAGATGCATACTTTACCTAGGTATGCTTGATTGTGTTGTCTTGTTAAATTTGATCGATTTGCAAGCGCTGGGCTCGTCCATTCCATTATCACCGTCGCTGACTATATGCAGCCTTTAAAAGTGTTGAAATGCGCGAGCGCGAGCGCTAGCGGCGCGCAGTATTCTGAGCCCTTCTGTTTAGTCTCTCAACTAGAATTATTCTTGAATATTTCATATGAAGTATTACCTACTTTGGGGTATTTCTATGTTTTTAATGCGTGGATAGTAAGAAAAGGCTGGCAGGACTTGAACCTGCATACGAGCAATCTCTCTCTGGGTTTCCGCCCCAACTGCTTTGCCAATAGGGTAGATGACTGATATTTAAATCGTTGAAACCAATAGCTTTGATTCAAAATTTAAGTAAATATAATATGTTTATTGAAAACATAATTTAAATCGGTTATTTATGTTCTGATATATAAGCATTTAAAGTTTTGGTAGAGACAACTCTGTCTCTTTCCCACAAAACAAAAAATGACGTCACGCCTTACTTGCCAGAATAGAATTTATATGGCGTACAGAGAAGTGACGTCACGATTTGCTGTTTCTCCTCTCTGTCTAGCATGATATTAAAATGCTTATAAGTTGCTTATTTTTAATCAGATTTTAATTTTCTTTTCATTAATCAGCTATATTTATGGGCCACATTTTAATAGAATAAAATAGAACTATTTTTCTTTTCGGCCCTCTTTCGTTGACTCTTCCCTCACTGTTCCTGGCAAAGTTACGAAATAGAGCAGTAGCCAATTTAAAATAAATACATGTTTGGATTTGTCAACGAAAACCTTTACAAATGACGTGAGTATGTTTGGAGTTGTCAACGAAAGCCTTCACATTAAATGACGTAAATGTCTGTTGATCATGATACAGGTTGATCCGATAGACGCTTGTCAAAATCACAATGACTGACAATAATAATTAATACTGAAATAATTTTTTTTAGCTGTGTATTATATTCTCATTACTAGCAAAAGTACCTAATACCTATGCTAATGTTTGGAAAATTTGGCTAGTGCATGTGTGAGAAAAGTTTTTCGAATGTTCCTTAGCTATGCTAAAAGTAGAAAATAAATATCGTTAGGTGCACATTTCTTAGTGTAATGTTGTTTTTTCGGTTTTCCGTAATAATTAATTTATTAAGCTATTAATAAGTCGCATAGATACTGTGTGCTAGTATTTATTTTTCTTTCTATCTCCTATTAATATTTGCCTCTGGGTTTTAATTTTCCCTTTCACACGTGGAAAATAAAAAATTAATACTTTAGTCTCAAATACTTATTAAAAATGGAAAATAATTATATATTTTGTTTTTCTTAAAAATAACAAACAGAATTCAATAAAATAAAAACAACCGTGCCATTTATACGAATATTTATTGTTATTATGAAATTACACCGTAAAACATGATTATACCCTAAAGATGACTATTTTCTGAAAAGTATGAAAAAATCAACAGTGCTTTGTTTTTTTAAATAAATTATTACCATTTACTTTAATTTTTTTTTTTAGGAGATATTAGGAAGAATTGAATGATGGTAAAGAATCAAACAAATAGATCAACAAAAAAACCGCAATAACAACAGCACACTAAGAGCTAAATGTTAATGATAATTAATTATTTGTAATAAAATATCTGCAGAACAACAACAAAGATACGACGACTTGTCATGAAACACGGTTTAATTTTTTTATTAGATTCATAAACTTTAGTTAGCTGGAATTATTGGTAGATTACACACCTAGGGAGCAAAAGTAAAGAATGTCTCAGATCTCATGTCTCCAGATGCGAAGCCCATGTTGACAAGCATGTGATCTGAGGCTTATTTACTTGCCCCGTGGTGTGTATAAGATTTTCGTGCCGCTGCGGAAGTGGTACCTTCGCTCCACGCCGCGGGACGATGTAAAATATAAATATTAAATTATTTTTACCATAGCCACAAGTTCCTAGTCATATGGCAAATTTTTATGGTTTCTTACCAAAGAACTTGCCATGGTGGTCTTCTTTTTTACAGTGACAACAGAACCCTCCGAGATGATTTCCTGCGTGCACCTGACAGACTATCCATTTATAAAGGGACATCCTGTACAAATAGAAATATCACACGTACTTTGAGTGACGTAGAACTCTTTCTATGTCTAGGTGAGACGTTGTTCGACCGTTGTTCATCCGTTGCTCAGCCGTTACTGAGACGTTTATCAGCCGATGGTCGACCTCGAAGGAATTTTCAGACTGCGCTATAAAATATGTAACCTAACGATTACATCGCAAGACGGATGCCGCATTCATATAATAATGTATTCATGAACACGTTTCCCTATACCTATGTTTTAATAATTATATGCCTGATAAAGTACAAAGTATTTTAATTTCTTTAACTTTTTGCTGTTTTACCGTCGTAGCCATATAACGTTACGGATTATTTAACGTAAGTATATGTGGGTTAGTAATAAAAAGTAAAAATCTGAAGGTATACGAGTATAAAGCAAAGAAAAGTATTTAATTGGGGTTTCACATTTGTAAGTAGTTCTCAATAATAGCAACCCTGTAGTAAGTTTGAGGAAGATGATTGGATGAAATTCTCCGCCTGACATGTTTTCCACAGTAATGCCAGGAGAGAAAAAAGATTTCAAGACTTTTTTGTCAAGCTTATATTACAAATCATTCGTTTTAGTCATTTATGTTATAGCGTAGTCTGAAGACTCCCCTGATGACGTAACTATACTTCTAGTCAAGTGACTTTGACGTTATTATTCAATAATAAAAATGTCATAAAAGTCGGAATATTTTTGTAAATTGGGCAAACACAAATTGACATTGCGCACCGAGGGTTCTACACAATGTAAATATATATTTGTATTTTGTTTTAATACACAATGTGGTTGATTTTGAAGGTTTATAAGTTAACAGAACTAAACTAACTAAAGTATTGCTGTCCTTAGCTAACATGTCTGATAAAAAAGGGACAGCGATAATTAACCGATAATTATCGGTTATTTTATGACGATAATTCACGATTTGACGTTAACACAAAATAATTGCCTAACGTCACTTTGTATTGTACATTATGAAACTTTTTTTTTTGTTATATCTTTTTTTTATTTAGGGACATGGAGTCATTTTTGACTATGTCAGTCCCATAGTATACACACAAAAATAATTTAAACAATACAGACTCTGTCTTTGAAAAGTCTATAGGCAGACCGACAGAGCATCCTAGCAGCGCTAGATGTTGGCACCGCTAAAATGCTCTGGATCAACCCCACATCTAGGTTATTTTTATGAAACTTAGATTTTTGAGCATACTTGCATTATTAGGTTTTAACGGCCTTACTCAAAAACGTCGCTCTAACTTAGTCAAATTAAATAATTGAATGATTTTAAGACATTATAATGTCTCTGTAGGTCAAACGGACAAACAGACGTCTACCCACGACACGCAAGCTTAGTAATAGTTCCATTGAACAATTTCGCATAGAGAACCCTAAAATAAAAAAAATATTATTAATTAATATTTGTCAAATTCGTTTATTTTATCACACAAAAAACAACACGCAGAAAATACAAGTAATCATAAAAATTAAACAGAGTCACAGATTCCTACCCAAAACTTACTTTGAGAAAGATCAAAGCTTCTGGCGTTATCGTTTATAAGGCAAAGAAGAGAAGCAAATTTGAGAGGATATACAATAAGACAGTTAGCTGCACCCACAGACTTGGCTGCACCGGTCCGCACTCAATATTCCACGTGAATAGGTTGTTCTCGCTTAGTTAGTAGATAGATAAGACTGATAGGTGATCGCCGTGCCTTGGCCGAGCCTAACATTGTGCATAATATGACAATACAAATTATTATTTAAAGCAAGGTTGTACCAGAAAACGGCGGCGCCGAACGTCCCGTTAGCGGGGTGACGTGAGCAGGCTAATACGATAGCAGAGCAGACCACTGAACAGTATATTGTAGCAGAAATCCCCTGGTACACCCAGTAATCTTAAGGTGGACTACAGGAATAAAAAAAGCCCCTGGAACAGCCAGGTGAACTATGTGGGTGGACTACGGACTACGGGCAGGAAGCGAACGTTTTAAGTACTGAAGCAGAGTGACCACTGAGGGCGCCAGCAAGGTTGGCTGGCGTGTACGCCAACTCATGGCCCCGTGTGCCGCTTTCTGTAATCATTATTTTCCAGTGAAATAATTTAAGAAAAATTGTGTTGGGAAATAGTATTTTATAAAAGAAAAAACCAATGTTTAATTTAAATCTGGTAGTAGGCACACACTGATTTTAGAAGGTAAGAAAATAATAAATAATTAACATCAAACTCCGAAATCTTTTTGGAAAATAACTGTAAAGTAGATAGTTGAGCGAAGCGAGATCTCTGAGTTTAAGGGGACAATTCGTGCAAATACAATATTGTTATTGAACATGAATATGAGCTTATTTTATCAAGGGACTTGGAGGGTTTGATCTAGGGGTCGCGAGGTTCACTTCGCTGCGAACTACTAGTTCTAGGAATTTGTTCATAATACTAACTGTCATTTAATCTATGTACATGAGGCGGACCGTAGCTGTTGAACGTTTCACTTTGTGTTTTTGTTTTTCCCTTAGAGGATTATGGCGTATGGCGTTGTACATAGTGTATTTGCCACTGTCGAGTGTTTTTGTATTTTTCTAGCTAGGTATCATCAAAATATTGATTGCATTAATTATGATTAATTTAAATATTGTACTTAGTCAAAGTCACGCAATTCAAGCATTATACTTGGAAGCAAGCCAGAAGCAAGATACGGTTAAATTCAATTCATCATGGTAAAAATGGTAGATTTTAAAAGCAGCCTTTTTTTAAATCTGTCACGAAAAGATTCGCTTCACCAATTTACATTGCATGCCTAGACTTCAGTAAAAAAACAATTTAAGTATAATGATAGGTATGTATTTTAATAATCAGAATACCCACAAAAATTTTTGACTTGATTTTTCTTGTTGGCGCCAAATCTTCTCCACGATTTCTAAATAACGGCATATGATCGGCATACAAAGCTTTTATAATGAAGTATTTGTCAAAGTTGATTGATAAGTTTTGATAAGTCAAAATTTGACAGCAGTTAGTTGAAATAAATGGCTGAATATTTTTTGTAATGGCGGTATAAGGGTAGAAACGAATAACTAAATAATATACAATGTGCACTGAGAAGTGTGAAGTTTAGAAACGAACCTTCGACTGTCACATAACATTTTTGACTTGGGTGGGAATCGAACCCATAACCTACAGGTCTAAAGGCAGACATACTAACAACAGAGTTATAAGGGTTTAATTTTATATTCATTTGTTTTACCGATAGAAAATTTCACCTATCCATATTGTCGGTGACAATATAATTTTATATGTAAGGACACCCCTGTATTCATAATTACCCTGCCTTTCCCAACCGTTTTCAAGGTGAAGCGCTTGTCAAATGATCATTGGTGAATCTAGGTAGAAGGTTATGGGGGAAGGCAGCAGCCTCGTTGTCTTCCCGTTTCTTGAAAATTACAAAAGTTACCTAGTTTTACTCTCAAAAAGGACCAAATTGAGCACCATGAAAGAATGTCATGGACCAGTTTTAAGCCGAAGATTTCCCATGTTGCAAATAGACTACTGTTACTGCAGTCGATCATCAATTTAATATTTTATCAGATAGCCATTGCAGCATAAAAAATTTAATATTATTCAAATATATGAAACATGCCTTAGCATACGAGTAAGTACATCTACAACAAGTTAGTGCTAGGCTAGACCCAACGGGGGCACGGCGCCCCAGAGTTAACTACTGGCTACGTACCGGGGCGTCGCAGTGACGTCATGTTAGTGAACTTGAGCAGTTTGTCTATGGTTTCGATGGGTAGAGTATGGGTGAAACGTTGGTAGCGCTACGGAAAAGGTCCAGCCTTCTAACATCACACGTTTATAAAACTTAAGGTATGCTTGGCCGGACCACGGCCGTTAGCCGGCGCCGACAGAGAGGACGAATAGCGGAAACGTATGGGAAGTGGTCCAGCTTTGATTAACTGAATCGGCGTCCTGATTACCAATGGTTGGAACTATTTGTTAAACGGCACGCAAAACTTGGGCAGTGGGTTTCCCAAAACTTGTCACAGACAAGTGCCCTAGTCAGAGAATAAGATATCCGCACGTGGTTCAGAGAGATCTAGGAGTACTATACACCGCATGATCCCTCTGTAGATTCACGAAATTTTTTCAACTGTGATGAAAATGCATTTTTCTTATCTCCAACCGCAAACAGGGGTGCTAGTGGTTAAAAAACGTATTATGTCTCAAATGTTGCGGAACACAAGAGTGTGTCACCGTTCTCTTAATAACATAAAAGTCATCGGCTAAGCTAGTCAGCATTTCTTGCAAGTCTTGCAGCGATTCTGCCATGACCAGGACCACGATATCACCGGCGAACCGTAGGTGAGAGAAGTGCGCGCCGTTGACAATTATGCCTTTTCCTTTCCAGTCCAGGGTATTTAACATATCTAGGGTGTTAGTGGGTCGAGACCCGAATCAAGATCTGGGCAGTATTACAGTCCCTTCAGCGATGTCATATCGACTACAGGTATATCGAAATGTTGAAGTGTATAAAACTGCTATCATGTATAAAAAAGCTACCATGTCAATCCGATTGCAGGACAAGACCACAAAACCAATCCAATTGCAGAAAGGGGAGAGATGAGGAGACGTTATTTCACCGAAAATGTTCACGAACGCGTTGTTGGACATTTTCAAGCTGTTGGACTGAAACGAATTTGGCACTAACATTAGTAGACATCACTCACCTTCGATTTGTCGATGATAAGGGTCATCATGGCAGAGTCGCTGGAGGACCTCAATACAATGCTTAGCGACCTCAGTAACGTTTCCCAATAGGAGGGTCTCAAAATGAACATGGACAAGACGAAAATCATGTCCAATGTCCACGTTGTTCCCGTGCGGATGGTTTATCTATCTATCTACCTCGGACAGATGGTTCAGATAGGTAGGTCCAACTGCGACTAAGACGTCGCCCGAATCTAACTCGGACGGGCGCAGCGTTCGGGAAATTGCGTAATATCTTCTCGTCCAAAATCCCACAGTGTCTGAAGACAAGAATCTTCAACCAGTGTATTGCCAGTCATGACTTAAGGGACTGAAAATTGGTATTTGACTGTTGGCCTTTTGCAGAAACTCAGAGTCACACAACGTGCAATGGAAAGAGAGTTACTTTGCGCGATAAAATCTGGGACGAGGGACCAAACGACGAGGGTTTGGATATTCGCCAAAGAACCAAAGTCACCGACATAGCTCTCAGAGTTTGCAAGTCGGAGTGGCAATGTGCAGGCCAATTGCTCAAATAACTGATAACCGATGGGGAAGAAAGCTTCTTTCAAGATGACCACGACCCGGAAGACGCAGCGTAGGCAGGCCTCCCACTAGGTGGACCGACGATATTGTGAAATTCGTGGGCAACCGATGGAACCAAATGGCACGTCGTCGTATAGTGTAGCGGTCTAAGTGGGAGGCCTTCGTTCAGTAGTGGACGTCTCCGGCTTTCTTAATACATCTCTACGCATGCAAGCAAATACACCCTTAAAATTTTAATTCTGTTTGACCAGTACCTTACGCTGTGCGTTGTCAGTCAGTCAGTCAGTAAGTAAGCCAGGACATTGATTCTGATAGTACTGGATTTTGCAATTATAGTTTTACTTTTGTCACTGACATTTAGCTTTTACTTTGGTTATTTTCGTTCTATTTATTCTCTGTATTTTCAGTTTATTGGGTCACATTGCAAAAAAAAACAATATGAAAATGTAATTAATGTAAACCTTAAAGCTGAAGTACTAAAGTTCAAATCGGTGTTAATAATTGTCGAGTACTGGGACAAATCTGTCGAGTACTGGTACAAATCTGTCGAGTACTGGTACAAATCGCCTCTTGTACGTTTTTTCAATTATTTTAATACTTTATTGTTTTTCTATCACTCTAAAAATAAATTAAATGAAAAGAATGATAAATCAGCAACCACGTCACGAAATTTCATTTTCCTAAGTTAACAAACAGAGGCGTAACGAAGCTGTAAAGACAGCTAGGTTCAGAAACTGTCGACTACTGGGTCTCTTACCTTAGTTATCATAATAAACAACTTTTACTATGGGGCCAACCTTGAAATCACGAAAAAAATACTGCTGTTCCATACATTTTGTCCAAAGTAAATGAAGTTTTTGTATGGAACAGCTTTTTTTCGCGATTTCAAAGTAGGTAGGTAGTAATAGTTGTTCATAATGATGCGAACACAAAAACCCAATATTAGGTACCTACTACACCTTTTTGTAACACGTTGTATAATTATGAATCCGGTTTTTATAGGTTTATTCGGGCTCTGGCCTATTTATCTCACCTCTCTCACCGTACTGGAATTTAGGGTGCACTGTTGCAAAATAGCACGCTTGTGTTACCTCGTCCGGTACTACCTTCGTTTCGTCACCAAAGCAAAGCAAACGCTTCCGAGACTGCCACTGATTTTCTTCATAACGACGATAACTCTAACAACTGTCTCCCAGGAAAGTTGTTGATTCCTGCTCTTTAATTTTTACGCTACTTTTGACACGGCGACGTATCCTGACGTACATTACACAAAAATGCTAATACGTTTAAGTAAATTCGGAGACTTTCGCTTCGTTTTCTCAATGTAACGCTTTGAAAAGAAAAATTAAAAAGACTAATAATCAGTACCTTATAATTACAACAGTAAGTACCTAAGTACATAATAATTATTATTCAAACTTTACTTTTTATTCAATAAGTAGAAACAGATATTTAAGTACTACCAACAGAGGTCTGCCAAAACATCATTACCTGATGCGCTGAAGCTTAAAACAGAATTGGCTGGCGCGGCATTCTCTCAAGGGTTACGGTTGGCTGCGTTACTTACTCAAGGGATGCCTTGAATTTGGTTTTTCCCTCATTTACTTACAACGGCACGTCTTATTTTTAAAATAAATAATATTTTTCGTATTTCGTAAATTGGGCTTACTCAAGTTGAATGATGAGTCTACAATTGCATGGTGCATTTGTACTTTTTGGGTTATAGCGAACAGAAAACCTAGATTATTGATGAAATTAACGAAATTTTTAGAAATAAATATTTATATTCTATACACAATAGAATTCACAATTTATAATCAGGTATTTTTAAGTCGGTGCCAGCTAAACCACTGCGCGCCGCCGCACCGCCGCACCGCCACGCCGCCGAGCCGCCGCGCTGCCGCCGCCGCCGCCGTGCCTTCGAAAGTTTGTCGCTATCTATCTATCTTCTATCTATTCTATCTAAATATATAAAAGGTTCTGTCCTGACTGACTGACTGACTGACAGACAACGCACAGCCCAAACCGCTGTTCGTACAGACTTGAAATTTGGAGCGTGTATTCATCTCGATGCGGAGGGGTGTACTAAGAAAGGTTATTCTTTTTAAATTCGACCCCCAAGGGGGGTAAAAGGGGGGTAAAAGGGGGGGGGGAGTTTGTATGAAAGGCCTTTGTTTTTGGACTTGTCACGAAAATGTGGATTTGGATAGTTAATTTAAAATAAAAAATACTGTTTTAAAAATTTTTTTGACAGAGACGATTTAAGGAGGGGGGATGGAATGTTGTATGGAAAGTTCTTTGTTTTTAAAGTTATACGTCCTAATATAATACGCGAAAATTTAGTTTGATTAAAAGTCACTATTTTTGAGATATTAAGCATTCAAGCTCAAGATATTAAAGTATCAGCCGTTTCAATTAGTTTGTATTACATTTTAGCACTCAATTAGTTTGTATTTTTAGTTTGTGTGTTCGCATGTTCACAATTCTAGCACTGCTACTGTTAGTGGCAGGCGTGACGCTTACCACCAGGCGAACGTCTTGCACGTCTCGTCACTTGATTGTAAAAAAAAAACGTTGCTTTAGGTGACTCAAATATATGTGATTGTTCAGGCGTTACTTTGCGGAAGTCCTTTGTTACCAAAATTGTTTTTTCTGATAATTTCTAAGCGCCAAGCGCCAAGCGCTTGAGGAGTCAACACGTCCTGAGGATGCCTCGTGCAGCGGTGAAACACGTGTCGGCAACCGAGTACTTCTAAAGGATTAAGGCGGAAAAACACTAGATATTAACAGAAAAAACAATTTTGGTGACTCAAATAACTAAAAGCTATTTTAAAATTAAGGGTTTGTAGTAATTTTGGTGACGAACTTAAATGAAACGGCGCGAATTTCGTGCAACTATGGTTGCATGGGCACTAATTGTGTCAGGGAAAGTCCAACCACGGTGGCATCACAGGATGGGACGGACACTAACGGCTAGCAAGGAAAGCCTCCATATTTAAAGATCTATAAAAAATATCTGGATATTTCCTTATCAGGCATAGTTAATATATCAAATGTATGAGATTATGCATATCGCACGCGTAACGATATTACTAGGGAGAATGGGGTATGGGGCAATGCGTCCTTTTACGATGTGAAATGAATATGACATGTATAGAGCTGCTGATATTCTGAAATTTTATAAAATATATATTATTTTTGCTTTCGCCTGGGCCCTGTTTTAAAAAGCTACAAGTACAAGCTTACAAATTGTACTAGCTTCTTGTACCTATAACTACAAGTTACCAGTTACAGGTTTGTCTTTAACTTATTATACAAGTGCTTGTACTTGTAGTTTGTACATTGTTGTCTTGTAGCTTTAGAAAACGCCGTACTCAATATTTTTTGTGGTGTTGCCAGTTTTTCACTACAAGTACAAGACTTGTAGCTTTATAAAACAGGGCCCTGGTGGTAAGCGTCACGCCTGCCCATAATAGTAGCAGTGCCAGAATGGGGAGACACACTGCTTATTTATCCCACTAGGTGGCGCATTATCGCTGGTGTTGATTTGCTGCTGGTTTTTTTAGTGGTAGGACTCTACAGCAGAGTCCGCATGGGGAAGTACCACACCTTTGCCAGTTATTTAACCGCCAAGCAGTAGTGTGTAAGCATTACTGTGTTCCAGTTTGAAGGGCAATGTTACCAGATAAATTACTGGGTATGAAGAGATTTAACATCTAATATCTCAGGGTGACGAGCGCAGTGCAGTGCGGCGCAGGTTTGTGTTCGTAAGATCACAATTCTGGCACTGGTGAAACCCTGAGGCAGTCCTAGTTAGCTGTTAGTACTGCTACTGTTAGTGGCAGGCGTGACGCTTATCATCAGGTGAAAGTCTTGCTCGTCTCGTCACTTGACTGTATAAAAAAAAAACCTACAAAATAATATTTATGACAGTTAAAAAATAATTGTAGGCTCTGTCGGTAGACTAAGTTAAGTTCTTTTTCACCCATGTTATTGTGCTTCCATAATTTTTCGATCAAAACTTGTGATCTAAATTAGAACTTGACGAAAATCAGGAAATCTCCTAGAAAATCAGGAGATCAGATAATGCTGTCATTTGCAGCATTTATTCCGATCAAAGTTTATAAAAAAAATTACAGATGGCGCCATCAACGCTTTTGTTAATAATTTAACAGTTTGAGAATAGGGTAGATGACTGATGTTTATATCGTTGAAACCAATAATAGCTTTGATGAAGAATTTAATTAAATATAGTTTGTTTATTGAAAAAATAATTTAAATCGTTTATTAATGTTCTGTTTAAAGTTTTCGTTAGAGACAACTCTGTCCCTTTCCCACAAAACAAAAAATGACGTCACGCCTTACTTGTCAGAATAGAATTTATATGGCGTACTGAAAAGTTACATCACGATTTGCTGTTTCGCCTCTCTGTCTAGCATGATATTAAAATGCTTATAAGTTTCTTATTTTTCATCAGATTTTTATTTTATTAATCACCTATATTTATGGGCCACATTTTAAAAGGACAATAAAAAAAAACCAGTCATCTAGCAGATTATGACAAGTAAGGCAGAGACGTCTGTAGCTTAATTGACAAAGCTGTTGGGACGGAAACCCAGAGATTGCTCGTATGCAGGCTTTGTAGTGGTATAGGACTCTACTGCAGAGTCCGCCTGGGGAGTACCACACCTTTGCCAGTTATTCAACCGCCAAGCAGTAGTGTGCAAGCATTACTGTGTTTCGGTTTAAAAGGCAATTTTACCAGCGAAATTACTGGGTAAGAAGAGATTTAACATCTAATATCTCAGGGTGACGAGCGCAGTACGGTGCGGCGCAGGATTGTGTTCGCAAGTTCACAATTCTAGCACTGCTACTGTTAGTGGCAGGCGTGACGCTTACCACCGGGCGAACGTCTTGCACGTCTCGTCCCTTGATTTTATTTAAAAAAAACCCGCTAGAAGTCGTAATTTTTCTTCTTTATTTAGCTTTTAAAAACATAGAAATTGTGCAAACCTAAAGTGTGCAAACACTTAATATAAAAATATTCAAAGTTTACAAACTCATAATAAACATCAATGACAAGCACCAGCGGTGGTGGCGCCATCTAAGATTAGCTTTGCTTGTGCCACCCCATCGTGCACTTGGGAACAAACTCCTGCGCCGGTTTGCACTGTTTGCATCACCTCATCATATTAGTGTCACTATTGTCATTTCATGCCATGTCAAGTAATTCCTCTGGTAACATTGGCCTTTAAACCGAAACACAGAAATGCTTGCACAGTGCACACTACTGTTTGGCAGTCAAATTACTGAAAAATAGAAAAAAAAAAACAATGGCGTATGTGTATTTGCCAACTCGAAATGGGCCAGCGTGGGGAGTATCACCCAATCACACTTCGAGGGAAGGCCTTTAAATAAATAATAAATATTGGGGGGATTTATTACACACAGCGCCATCTAGCCCCATACTAAGCAAAGCTCGTATTATGGAAACCAGATAGCTGATAGAATACTTATATACATTTTTTTTTCGTATATACATACTACACCCAGCTGTAGGATGTCAAAGACTGATGATAGTGGCAGTTTTCACGCAAAAACAACTGAACAAATTTAGATGAAACTCGGAAAGGATACTAGACTGAGATAATTATTTCCCAGATTAACAAAATAGGCTACTTTTTATCATCATCATCAACGGGAAGCAGCTTTGAATTTTGATTTAATTGCAAGATATGAAAACTGTAAAAATGACTGTAATAATAATTGCAACTTGAAACGCGTTCCAGAGAAAAAGGGTCTTGACAGACAGACAGAACAGACGGGCAACGAAGTATCCCTATAAGGGTTCTTTTTTCTTTTTGAGGTACGGAATCTTAAAAAAATTAAAAGTCGTATCAACAGCTCTATAAACTCACATCATCTAAATTCCCCCCAAGAATGCATTGGTCTGTTAAACTTTTTCCTTCTTTTCGGTACACAACAAAAAAGAGATATTTCTAAAGAAGGCGACAATTTATTTCTTCTTTTATTCCGGGAGAGCTATAACACTCTGTAATGGCTTACTCCGTGACAGGGACAAGACCGTTTTATTTATTGAGTAATGATTTAAAAGGTATCTTGATACGGAACCGTTTTGCTCTATGGAAAAAATGTGGGAATTAGGACGGGGATTCGTAAAAATGGTTTTACAATTTATTAAACTAGAATTCGGAATATTGTAAATTGAAATTAAGTAGCTAGGCCGATAAAACTTGTGAGAGTGTCTGAAATGTTATGTTTTTAACAGTGTAAGTGTTAAAAACATGTCAACAAAAACAAAAAAATATATTACTTGTCTATTGTCTACATAATACAACGTGTGATAATAACGCAAACAAAACGCGGACATCAGAATATCGATCTGTTATCACAGAGTGACAAACAAGCACGCACGATTTTAATTATTCGTATACAGTAGGTACACAACATGTTAACCAGTGGACCTGGATATGTCCTAAAACTGCATCCGGAATCATTGGAGGACGGGCAGCAGCGTCCTCTCGTTTAACGGTGGAGAGCATTCTGCGATCCCCAAGCCGCCTGCCGACGTTGGCTGCATTGCCACGTTGAATGGCAATGGCTAACCTTTGCATCAGGTACGAGCCGGAGCGGGAGTCACCTGTCTTCTCTCTTAGACGAGGTCCTATTTTCCCTATTAAACCCTTAGCCTCCATGCCCCAACAGACCATGATTTCAACAGCGATGGGCACAAATAAATTAAATATAATACATTTTTAAATTAAATTATTTATTATTATAAGTATTATATCTTTTCCTTACCCTGCCCAAGGCCCCTACTTCTCAGAGGCAGTAGGACGAGCCGCTCTGTGAGTTAGAATGTAAAAATTTAATAGATTCATCATCTTCTTGACTCACTTGCTCGCACCCTTAATATGCTGCGCGCGGCAGCACCGGAAGCCGACTGCTCCTTGAGACTGCGGCCTTTCAGTGCAGAGGAAGTATTTCGGCTGATAACTTGCCAAATTCCACCAAAAGCTTCAAAAAATGTATACGGCATAAATATGAAGCTCCTAAGGACTGCATCTTATTCTTTGTCCCCAATACTAGCGGAACTTTTTAACCGTTGCATTAATGAGGGTACGTATCCCACCTCACTAAAAGTAAACAAAGTTGCTCCTATTTTCAAAGGAAAAGGAAAAAGAGAAGATATAGATGGGTACCGACCAGTATCCATAATCCCTGCGATAGCGAAAATCTTCGAGAGCGGGCTGAGTAGTTGACTTGTGGGCTTTCTTACCTCAAAGGATGCACTCTCTGATAGGCAGTACGCTTACAGGGCAGGACGCTCTACTACATCTCTGACACGAGAACTCGTGCGGAGAATTATAGCAGCTCGTCATCGAAGACCTAAGTTGCAGGTCGCTGTCTTATGTTGCGACCTTTCGAAGGCCTTCGACGTCGCTGATCACACAGTACTTTCAGCAAAATTGCGACACTATAGGATAAGAGGCGCCGCGCACTCCTTACTCAGGAATTTGCTGCAGGGCAGGACGCAGATTGTTGTAGGTGATGCGGGCAGGGAAAGGTCTGATCCATTGGATTCAACCATGGGCGTGGCTCAGGGGTCGTCCGTATCTAACCTGTTGTTCTCCTTACTTCTAAATGACCTGCCTGACGCGGTGACGTCAGCTCAAATCGTCATGTATGCTGATGATGTTGCAGCAATCGTTACCGCGACATCCATGGATAGCTTGGAAGAACAACTGAACGAGACTGCATCACAGCTTGCTGACTGGTTCAGCTCAAATGGGTTAGCCTTAAATCTCAAAAAGACTCACTATATTCACATCAACCTGTCAGGTCATAAATCTAGACCTCTAAGAGTACTAGTTAGAGATACGGTCTTAAACCATGTCAGTACAACAACCTTTCTTGGGTTCGAGCTGGATTCTGGCTTGACATGGGAGAATCACGTCGACAGGTTACGCGGGAAGATTGGTAGTGCATGCTTCGCGTTGCGGCGTGTAGCGCGGGTTGTGTCGGTGGACGTCGCCCGGACCTGCTATTTTGCCACAGTGCATTCCCTCATCCAGTACGGTGCGGAACTGTGGGGGAGATGCGCGTAATGGGAGAAAGTTTTCCGACTTCAAAAACGTGCTGTACGAGCAATTCTGGGAGTTGACGATGAGACCTCTGCAAAGCCATACTTCAAGAGCTTGGGGATTCTTACGTTGCCATCTGTAATAATACTACAGGTGGCAACATACGTAAGAATAAACCTAGATTGTTATGAGCAGCGTGGTAGGTTTCATCATTGCCCCATAAGGATTGCAAAAAATCTGACCTGCATTAAGCGAACGTTGGCAAAGTCGGATAAACTGACTCATGTCATGGGCCCCAACGTGTACATCCACCTACCTGAACACATCACTGCAGCTCCCAGCCTGCACAGCTTCAAAGGTCGCTTCCAGCGTTGGCTTATTGAGCAAGCATTCTATCGCTATGATGATTTTTATAATTATAAAAAATAATGTATAATGTGTAATTTTGTATTTTTATTTTATTTTACTTTGTTTAATTTTGTAATATTGTTTTTATTATGAAATTAATAATTATTTTTAATCTTATTCAGCCTGTATTCAGCTATAAGTTAGACATGTAAATTGGCTTTACAAAATAAATGACTATGACTATGACTATGTAGTAGAGATGTGTGCGCAGCTTGACTCGCTGCGCCGCGCCGAAGCTGATGCATAGATCTGAGTAGTTCATCTTGTAAGTGACAGCGTCCCCCTGGTCACACCGGTGCAGTTTCTCCCTCAGCAGATTGCCGTCGAAGTTCACGTACGAGTGGTGGATGCTGCGGAAATACTCCGAGTCGCGGATCTCGATGTCGTACTTCTTAGGGGAGTTCCAGTGGATTATCTTTACGTTATTAACTTCTTCTCCGTAACAGTTCTTCGCTAGCGTGAACATAGACATTTGAACGTTGTATTGACAGCTTATATTGTACACCAAACTTGGATAACTCTTGATCACTGCGTTGATTACATCCTGATCAGCCAGCATTGTATGTTTCAGCGTAACAACATTCTCTACAACTGCCTTGTGCCAGAGAGAGGACCAGTTTCTTGACCTTATTTTGTTGAGATCTAGAAGCATGACTCCGGTGTTGTATCCACGGCCGAGCGCCGGCCACCGCTTGCCCTCATCATTGAGGTACCAGTCGCTTTCATTCTCTACAAGGCCTATGACCTGTTCCTTGGTCATATTCCTGAACAGCGCCCAAAGTTCAACCACATCACACATAAATGTCAGGTCCGAGTCCAACACAATCACCTGACTGAGTGTATCTGGCAGTAGGGTCGGGAAGAGTAACTTTACAAGAGCGTAGATCCCGGAGTAGTGATTATTCGGTATCCACTGTATGGGCGCAAGACGACCTTGGGCGTTATAGCATGCGTACTTCACATCAGGTAAATCCCATGTATCAAACAGTTTAGTAATAGTTTGCTGCGAGGATCCATCCACAACTATGTGGAAGTGTATCGGGTTCTGCCGATGATGGAGTAATGATTTCAGCATCGGAGTGAACTGCTGCGTGCATTTGCTCATGCACACCAGAGCTACATGAATAGTCTCACATAAAGTGCCCACTGCGTCGGGAATTACAGGAACATGATAGGTAGTCCCGGAGTCGTCCAACATTAGTCTCATAGCCGACCGAGACAATCTAGCCTGAGCCTGGGTTTTGTAAACTCTGTTTTGCATCTCCAGCATATTGATCCTGGATATTAACCACCAGTAGTACACCATGAACAGGGCTACCCATATCCCGAGAAACACGCCTAACCAGGGTCGAAGAAATAAACACGACAGAACTTTTCGTGATCTCGGATACATTTTCAGTTTTCTTCGTGCATTTTTTTTCGCTTGATCTCTATCTTCGTAGAAGTCACTTATTAGCGAAAACGTTTTAAGTGCTATTAAAATTAACTATTTTTTTTCATACAAACAAACAAAAAAAATATAATTTCTTCAAAATATCAACACAACTTTCTCTTTTGCTTGACACTGACTCACGTCAGTATAGTATAACGAAGAGTTTTTCTATGCCGTAACTGGTTACGAGCCTTTGGCTTCGTACCTACGCGGCCAAAGGGCTTTTAAAACTGTGTTAACACGCTTTTTGGATAGCCCAATGTTGTATCTTTACGGGTGATGTTCGACGCACACCTAGTAAAAAAACCTCGGCGAAGAAATTTCAGAATAAAAATATCTTCAAAGAAGGCTGTTTTTCTAGTTTATACAGCGAACAGGTAAGGCCATCAAGGCTATCTCATTGAATATGCAAATCGCTGGTAAAATTGAAAATGCCGACCTACCATTAGTTAAAGTGGGCGCATTTAGGACCCACGGGAATTGATGACATTTTTTGAAAGCTATTATTTCGGCGTTTAGATAATTATGGTGATTGGAAGGGCATTAGAAGATTGGTGTTTTTGATGGGGGAATTTATTTTTAGTTTGATGGAATAGATTCGGTCAATTTCATGGGCAAATTTTTGGGGGAACAAATAGAAAATACATGTTTGACATAACATTATCTACTAAAGCCAATGATATTTTACATATAAAGAGAAAGATACCATGCTCAATAACCTGCTCCATATCAATATACCTCAATACTATGCTCAGCGACCTCAGTAACGTTTCCCAACAGGTGGGTCTTAAAATGAACATGGACAAGACAAAGATCATGTCCAATGTCCATGTTGTACCCGTACCGGTTGTTGTTGGGAACGATACTCTCGAAGTTGTTGACCACTACAACTACCTTGGACAGATTGTTCAGTTAGGTAGGTCCAACTTCGACAAAGAGGTCGCCCGAAGAATCCAACTCGGATTGGGCGTTCGGGAAAATGCGTAATATCTTCTCGTCCAAAATCCCGCAGTGTCTGAAGACAAAGGTCTTCAACCAGTGTGTTGGCAGTGATGACATATGGAACTGAAACGTGATCTTTAACTGTTGGCCTTTTGGAGAGGCTCAGAGTCGCACAACGGGCAATAGAGAGAGCTATGCTCGGAGTTACTTTGCGCGATAAAATCCGGAACGAGGATATTCGCCAAAGAACCAAAGTCACCGCTCATACATACATAGCTCGCAGGGTTTGCAAGTTCAAGTGGCAATGGGCAGGCCACATCGCTCGAAGAACTGATAACCGATGGGGAAGAAAGGTTCTTGAGTGGCGACCGCGAACCGGAAGATGCAGCGTAGGAAGGTGGACCGATGACATTGTAAAAGTCGCGGGCAACCGGTGAATGCAAATGGCAGGTTGTCGTACAGTGTGGCCGTCTATGGGGGAGGGGGAGGATAAAACCAAATACATCAAAATTATCTACTTTACCTATGATACGAGTACAAAACAAAACAAAAAACCTTTTACCCGTCGATTTGGAATACCTACAGACCACTTTAAGGTTTGGAAATAATCCTAATGAACCAGTTCACTAAAACTGGTAGTGTTTAAGTAGTGTTTACTTGAAGTATTTTTATTAGGTAGACCTAATGAAAATTATACTTAACCTCTATTAACTCTGTATACTTTGCAATTACGTCAAAAAATAGACAGAAAAAATGGTTTTCTTATATGTTATTTACCGCAACTTGATATTTGTTCCTTTCTTTAAGTCCTCCTCATTGCTTAACATTAGGTGGGATGAGGTCAAACGCAAGCCTAAATCGAATTAAAAAAATATGTTTTTTTGGTTCATCTTTTACCATTGGGAGATTCGTTCTTTTACTCGTACTTGCAACATTGTTTTTATATTCCTAAAAATTGTTGCAAACACTCAAATTTAGGCCAAACCCATAACATATCTACATAATTTCTTATATAAAAATCAAATGCGGTGCGTTAGTCCCGGAAAAACTCAAAAATAGCTTAACCGATTTGGATATTTGTTTTGCTTCAATATTTCTCAATATAAAATGGCTTAGGGCGAAGTCCACCGGGCCATCTAGTCGTCAGTAAAATTATAATTTAAAGCTGTTTTCTGTTAACAAACGTTTTCATTTGAATAAAAGGCGTATTGCGGAACTAATTAAGCTGCAATAACCGAATATAAGTGTCAACAAGTATGAATTTTTATTACGTGCTTCGTACGTCCGGTGTTCCGGGACTTGCTATGTTACCGAGATGTAAAGAATACTGAAGCAGCTTTCTAGAACATACTGTTCAAGAATTTCTGAATAGGAATATCAGTTTTTTTTGTTTTTATTTATTTATTATTATTTATTTATTTGTCAAACAAAATCCACAGCCCTTAATTATAATATATAAACAGTATCTTATAAAGTAGCTTATGGCCAATAACGGATTTACCTTATATTAATAAGAACTTATTAATATTACAGTCATATAATGTGCCACTAAACAATTTTAAACGTATATTATTAAAATATATATATATATATTTCGAAAATAAATAAAAAATATATAAATTAAGTTGATATGAGAGTAATTTATATTTATAGTATTAGTACAGTTTAGTAGTTGAGTATTTTATAGTGAGTACCTATATTTTATGTTTGTAAAAAAAAGTATTAGAACATGTCACGTACATTATGCTCGCTTTGAGGACACACATGCGGAGCCTGTTAGCTATACAGGGTAAGTTCTAATCAGTTAGCATCCTTTTAAGGGAATATTCAGTACATCAAAACAAACAACTTTTACTATGGGGCCAACCATGAAATCGGCAAAAAAAAAAACATTTGTCCATACATTTTGCCCAAGGTCGATTAACTTTTTGTGTGGAACAGCTGATATCGCGATTTCAATGTTGGCCCCATAGTAAATGTTGTTTGTTGTTTGTTATGATGTACAGAATATAACCTTAAAATGATGCTAACTGATTAGGACTAACCCTGTATATTATACGCTTTAAAAAAACAACCGACTTCAATTTCGACTACCTGGATCATCATTCCAATAATTTTAATTTTTAAACTAAACAACTGAACCGATTTCGATAAAATTTATATGAGACCACCAGTGAAGTATCACCTACCATACAAATTTTTTTTTTTTAAAATCTGTTATAGGCTTGCGTTTGTCTGCCATCTCGTCTGATGATATACGAAGATGCCGTCTACGATGGAGCACGCTTGCCTAGAAGAAACCGATTCACTCGCGACTTGAAGACACCCAGATTATAATTATCGGGAAACACTCACTCGGGCAGCGCATTCCACTGTTTAGCAGTTCTAATAAAGAAAGTGGAATCAAACCGTTTCGTACGAGTTTTGGGTATATCAACCATAAAACGGTGTCTCTTTTTCGAGGTCCTGGCCGCCCGATAGAAGAATGGGCTGGGGGGAATAAGATCATGCAAATCCAAAATCATCAAAATCTATTCTTAAATGGCGAAGTAATCGCGTAACATACATACAAAAAAAACATAGTGTCGAATTGAGAACCTCTTTTCTTGAAGTCGGTTGATAAGTAAGTAGTTTGTCTCGAAACAAACGCCTGAATAGTGACGTAATCAAACGAGCCCCTTCCCCTGCTCGTTACGATACTTCACGGTACGCTCAGAGTGATAATAGCCCAGAAAGGCATTTTTAGGATTTAACCCTATTTAGGCCCTAAAGTTATGATGAAAAATGATGATAAATGAGATTATTCAACAAAACAAATTGTAGAGAATTTAATAATGAACAACTTGAATCCTGATGTTTTTACGAAAAGTTGATTATACATAATTATGTTTATAGCCGGGACTTAATCGCGCACAAATAAATTTATTTTTATTTACCTCGACGTTTCGACCATGTTCCAATGGCCGTGGTCACGAGCTGACTGAAGAATGCGGGTCATCTTGGTGAAAAATGAGGGTGTTGTGGTGTCCTACCCTCATTTGGTCTTGTTAAAACGTAGGTTTGTTTCCACGGCACACTACACTGACGGTATCAGCAGATTTCTCAGAAACCCTACCGCGATATGAAAACTTGCCTATAACGGGATTCCACGACGACGACAATCTAAATCCATCTTCCCGATTGAAATTACGATGTTTTTTTATTTCAACCGCTTCACGAACCATCCTTGGATAATAATGTCGTTCAGTGGAGAGGACTTTCGGATCGTGGAGTTCAATCCAGTGACCGGATCCCGCTTCGAGCAGGTGCTCAGCGATGGCAGACTTCTGTGTCTGGCGATTTTTGACAGCCGCGATATGTTCTTTTATTCTCTCTGCTATGGTTCGCTTAGTTTGTCCGATGTAAGAACTACCGCAGCTGCAATCCACCTTATATACACCAGGAGTCTGAAAAGGAATGACATCCTTCGGCGTCCTCATATGCCTTGCTAGCTTGGATAAGGGAGTAAACACTGTCTTGATGGAGTACTTCTACAGTAAGGTCCCCACCTTATCCGTCACTCCTTTCACATAAGGCATAAAAGCCGGCTGCCTTTCGACGTCAAACCTCCTTCTCTGATATTCGCGTCGAGGCCGCTTTCGCTTAGTCACACTGTAGCCATTTCGTTTTAGTACCTCCTGAACATGAGCTATCTCAGCCTTTAAATGTTCAAGGCCACAGAGAGCGTCCGCTCTGTCCAACAGAGACCTGGCCACCGACTGCAAATGACGTGGGTGGTGGTGTGACGTTGCGTGTAAGTACCTGTCTGTGTGAGTGGGTTTCCTATAAATAGAGTGAGTTATCGAACCATCAGACTTTAACATCACCTTGACGTCTAGGAACGGCAAGGTACGCTCCACTTCCAGCTCATATGTGAACTTAATGTTCGCATGGATCGAGTTAAGATGATCCACGAACTTATCCACTGTCTGTTTGTCCCCTTTCAAGTTGATTATAGCCGAGGTATTGCAGTGCCCCAGCAAGATGAAGTAGTACACAATCGGGTACTAATCAATGCTATGCAGGGTTACGTGGAACGGTAGTACTAAACAGACGAGATAATTATGCTTATCGTTATGAACGTTATGAACATAATTTTTACATGATCGAATCAAGTTAGTTTCATCTCTCTGGGTTGGCAACGCATCGACAACGTGTCTAATGTTGCAGGTTTCCATAGGCGGCGGTGAGCTTACCATCAGGCAAGCCGCATGCTTGTTAGCCACTCTATCATATTTAAAAAAACGTTCCATATATTTTGCCGAGGGTGTGATTCATCCTTGATAAAATGTACGGAACAATTTAATAAATCATTATTATAAAACAGTTGATGTTTTTTACGATTTCATGATTACACTTAGTAAAGTACAATTTGGTCAAAATTACGAGCACGATGACCTTTCATCTTACTTCCGCGTAACCCAGTGTCGCATCAGATTCGGTTGTAAACTATTTATTCATCGTGTGTTTTGCCTGAAAAAGCATAACAAAGCGACTTTACTACCGACTTCACTGTTATGTAGGTATGCCTCATCTAGCGTCCTAACTCTTTAACCAAAGTCATCCAGTGAAAATAATTAGGGTTACCACAAAAATATTTGAGTTCCGTGACGAAACTCAGCGACCAACCCGTTTTGTCTCGCAGCTTACGAACGACGCGCTATTGTTCTGGCACTCTTTCTAAAGTTGTCTCCACATCACGCTAACCGCGGGGATTCGTTCATATTACTGCTAATAGCCGGCCAACGAGATAGATTTGGGTGCCAGGGGTTCAGCGGGGTTCAAGCTGTGTGTTGTCTTTCAGTCAGGACTTTGATTCATAACTATTACCGTCTTATGCATTAAACATTAAAACCACACTTCTTAGTATGACCACAGTTGTGGTTGTGATAATAAATTATACATTTGTTCGTAACTGTACAAACAATAATTTTGGTATGTGGGACGAACAAAGACAAATTTATATTATCATGCGGGGCGAACAAAATACTTTTTAATGTCGTGAACGAAGACTCGGGACGAATATGGAATAAATCATTTTAGTTAAAAAGTGTTTAATTTGTCGACTTCCTTCGATTTACGAATTGAGTTCGAGAAAAGAAGACAAATAATTAAAATAAGTTTTATTTATGCATAAGACGGTTATGTTATTCACCAAATTGGGTTATGAAAACTCTTTTCAATAAATAATATTTTGTATTTATAATCTATCTCATAAACCACTTTAAATTCAAAATACAGCTAACGAAACCCGAATTGAAATTTCAGACGCGTTGTTAAGCTGTTTACTTATTATATTTAGGTATTAAGGTATACCCTTGGATCCTCAACGAGCCCTAACTTATTTGACCTTATGAATACATTCAGTTTAGAGACGAGACGCAAGAAAATGAATTATAGCTCAGCGCTAACAAAATCAAATCAAACTTTTTCATGTAGATATGAAGTCCCTGTCAAAGCCGTTGTGCTAAATCACTGATATTACACAAAATCACTTTTTTTACTTGGTAAATATAACAAATACTAATTATATACAAATCTAAAACCATGTTATTCACCAAACCGTGTTCTAGAGTGGAGGCCACGTATCGGCAAACGTAGGGTAGGACGTCGTGAGACTCGATGGAGTGACGATATACGTAGGACAGCTGGCAGTGGTTGGAAGCGGATAGCTGAAGATCGGGCTGAGCGGCGTGCCTTGGGAGAGGCCTATGTCCAGCAGTGGACTATGACAGGCTGAACAGGCTGATTATGATGATGATGATGAAATCTAAAAACACAAAAAACATTTACATCCAATCGAAAAAAAAAACAATATGGAACACTTACGGCCTTACTTAAACAAACTTCTCAACCATTAGTCACTGCTTAAGATGCTCTGCCATCTCTCTGACGTGAAGTGTAACATGCAAGAACAAGACAGAGAAGTTTAAGCAGTGACTAAGAGAATCGAGATTATTTTAGGTAAGGCTGTTAATTATTATCTACAATAATTAACAATACAATACAACTTTATTGCACACCAGAAATATAGAACAACTTACAACTAATCAGGGTACATTATTTGGCAGTACAAGGGGCGGCCTTATCACCTTAAGCGATTTCTTCCAGGCAACCTTTGGAAGGACTGGACTAAAGGAGGCAAATGCCATTTGGTCGGTGGTGTACATAATATATAAAATATAATAAATGAATATTGCAGATATAAAAAAGTTAAAATACAATAACATTGTTCATCATCATCATCAGCCCGGAGACGACTACTGCTGAACGAAGGCCTCCCCCTTAGACCGCTACACTGTACGACAACCTGCCATTTACAATAACATTGTTATACATAAATAATAGTTACTATAAGTACATAACATATATACCAATATAATATATACATGTATAAATACAGACGCACCAACTAATTTATGAAAAGATAGTGTTTATAGACAAGATTATTAAAAATAAGAAGATATTTAGGGTGTCTACAGAAGAAGGGAGTGCATTCCTCAGCAGGACAACTTGAACAGTGAAGGAAATGATATTGGAAATTGGAGTGGGTGGAAGAAGGGATCTTAAGTTGGAGGGCGCGAGAGGATCGTAGGGAACTGGAGTGCGCTTGGATGAAATAAAAGCGTTCCTTCAAGTACATTGGGATGGAGGGGATGAACAGGGTCTATCTATGGTATTCTGTAGAAGTCAAAATAATAGTAGCGAGCGGTGACCAGCGCTGTCACCACTGCGCTGTATGAACGCGAGAGCGGCCGATACATACAGTGAATCTGTTCACCGTTATTTGTCTGCTACCGAGTAGCAGTTTAGGTATCCTGTGATTCGTAAAGCGATGTACAGGGTTAGTCCTAATCAGTTACAATCCTATGAAGGGCATATTCAGTACATAAAAACTTTTACTATGGGGACAACATTGAAATCACAAAAGAAACAGCTGTTCCGTACATTTTGCCCAAGATCGAAGAACTTTTTGTATGGAACAGCAGATAATGTTTTCGCGATTTCAATGTAGGCCCCATAGTAAAAGTTTTTCTTTTTGTGCAGAATATGGCCTTAAAAGGATGCTAACTGCATGATTAGAACTAACCCTGTATACTATATCAGGTACAATGAAAATCGACCCTAACACGTCAGTCACAGGGACATAGCCAGAGGTGGCATTGAGGAGCAATGCCCTACCTTAAAATACCAATGCCCTACCTTAAAATAAGCAAAGTACTTGAAGCGACCTACCTGTAACTACAGCTGCCCTGCCTTAAATTCATGTCTAGCTACGGCCCTGGTCAGTCATCGTTAGTTTGATTACTATTTGTATTGAGCCTCTATTAAATTATGTTCTCAACGAGACATCAGCCGAAGCGTTAAGAATGAGGCATTAAACAGAAAAATAAACAAAATTGATGCAAACAGAAAACAAACATCGAGAGCTTAAGATTTATTCGACGATGTTGGAAATAAATAAAATCCAATGTAATTTTTCACGAAATATTGCCCCTGGGTTTAGTTTCTTTTTGTACTCACCCAGATTTACTTAAGGCGGCAAATTTATCCAATAAATACAATTTATGATACCAATTTAATGTCTATGGGAATACATAATACCTACGTAGAAATTGTGTAGATTTTAGATTTCAATAAATCTATAGCTACAAGTTTGTTATTACCTCTCTAAATCAGATATACAGAGTATAACCATGTATATCTGATGTTGCTTTTTGAGTTATTCAACCGCCAAGCAGTAGTGTGCAAGCATTACTGTGTTTCAGTTTGAAGGGCAATGTTACCAGAGAAATAAATTAAATAAATAAAATATTAGGGGACATTTCACACACAGCGCCATCTCGCTCTATACTAAGCAAAGATTGTATTATGGAAACCAGATAGGTGATAGAATACATAATAATACATATTTTTTTCGTAAATACATACTAACAATACATACTACACCTAGACACAAAACAAACATCTGTGTTCGTCACATAAAGTCTTGGGTGGGGATCGAACCCACGACCTACAGCTCTGAAGGCAGACATGCTACCAACGTACCAACTGAGCTATAAGGCTGTGGGGCATAAACAGATTTCACATCTAATATCTCAGGGTGACGAGCGCAGTGCAGTGCGGCGCACGATTGTATTCGTAAGTTCTAAATTCTGGCACTGAGATAACAGATTCAATGAGAAAATAAAATCTCATTAGATCCACCGTGGATCTGGATGGACCCTGGATCTACTGAGATTGAACCTACTGTTTATGGGCACACGCGACGCTTACGCTTAATTCCATAAAAAAATAAATGTAAATAAGTAATGTAATGTGAAAATACTATGATTTTTTTATTAGTCAGTCGTAGTAATGAGAATGGGCGGTTGAACTCGCGCAGGATTTGACGACCGCGACATCCGTAGCATTCGTAGCATTTGTAGCGCTCGTAGCGTTTCTCGCGCACTCCGTAGCACTGCGTGTTTGGTATTGTTTATTAGAATGAAAAATGTGTAGCAATATTAATTTATTTGTGTGGGGGACGAGACGAGCGAGATCTTCGCCTGATGGTAAACTTCACGCCTGCCCATTACAGTAGCAGATCTCAGACTTGCGAATACAATCTTGCGCCGCACTGTACTGCGCTCGTCTCTGTGAGATATTAGATGGTAAATCTCTTCGTACCCAGTACTCTAGTAACATTGCCCTTCAAACCAAAACACAGTAATACTTATACACTACCAAAGGTGTGACTTCCCGAGGCGGACTCTGCAGTAGAGTCCTACCACTACAAAAAGTAGGTAATTTAAGTTAAGTAAGTGGTAAAGTGGTGGTAGTCGAGTGGGTAATTCATTTGATTAAAATACCGATTGAAGTAGGAGATCTCTAACACAATTCTAAATAAGTTAACCTGAATATTATATAGCTGTTTATGAAAAAAATCCAATTAAAAAAAATCAAACCAGCACTAAAATACAATGAAATTAATATTAAAATTCTAGATTTCAAATTTCCCTGGGTTAAAGAAAATTGAGAAACTGGACTCTTGAATTAATACTAACCCATCATAATAAAGCCATATGTTTGATCCTAACAAGCCAATAGTGTTTGCTTCAACAATATCAAACTTTTCTTTTCAAAATCGCAGCATAGTTTAGCGAAAATACATTCACCATTTTAGCTGAAACTAAAGCCGAAAAACCGAAGCGAGCAACTGAACAGCGTCTTACGTTGCATCAAGGACCTATTGTGCTATTGTTTCCGTTTTTAATATTCCGTTTTGGGGGAGATTTGGTTCAATTCGCATTTTTATGGCCTGGGAAAATCCATGATAAACTTAGGTTTTTTACTTCTTTGGCAGGCCTTATTTGTTTGGCTAGATTAACATAGAACGAAGTTTGGTAAACAATTCCTACGAACAATACTAATACGGCATCAGATGTTGACAGCCGTGAATGATGCCTTCTTTGGCACTTGGTTGATGTAATTTTTGATGTTTATTTATTTAAATTTGTTGGCGTCATTTCCTACTTTTACATACAGGGTTACACAAAACACATCGTTAAATTTATCTATCGGTCAAAATGGGATGCACATCCACTGTATCGTCTATTTTGTTTGCGTCTTTGTTATCGACCGTAAGCGAACTATAGCACAACCGCAAATTACTTACTGCATTCTATCATCTATCTATGACTGCCTTATAGCTTAATTCACATGTCTGCCTTTTCAGAGCTGTAGGGCGTGGGTTTGATCCCCACCCAGGGCAAACATTTATGTGACGAACATAGATATTTGTTCTGTGTCTGGGTGTAGTATGTATTAAATATGTATGTATTTCCAAAAAAAAAAAAAAATATTCTATCAGCTTTCTGGTTTCCATAGTACAAGCTTTGCTTAGTTTGGGACTAGATGGCGCTGTGTGAAATGTCCAGCGATATTTATTTATTTATTTATCATCTATCCATATTCTTAACTGACAAAACCCGGCCCCAAGCGATAGCGCGTAAAACGGATCATCAGGGGCCGTACCGTAAACTGCTTATAGCGGGGCCGAATACGCTCAGCTGCCGACGCTGCGTGACTGTGAATTTTATCGCCTCGCAATAAGGTTCGCGGTCGCGCAGTGTCGGCAGCTGAACCTATTCGGTCCCGCTATGAGCAGTTCACGGTACGGCCCCTGGGCGCAACCTACACGAGCAATCGCACGCTGACGCGCGATTCGCAACGGACGTAGGTAAATCGCCTCTTCTGAACAAGGCCTAAGCACTTAACGAAGTCCTCCATAACTACCATAACCCTTTTCATAGAATTTGTGTTCTTATCCGGTTATCGTCTCTGAATAAACCGCCAAGTCAGCAGTTGTAAAAAAAGTCAATAATAAAATTATGATTTCAAAAATTGCACGCACAGGTCACGTTGAACGCATTTTTATGAAAACGCTCTTTTAACAAACAAAAAAATTTTATGAAAATCTACACAAGGGCACAGTAAAGGGTAAAGGGATAAAGAGTTTATTATAATCCAACTTTAGGGAGTCGAGTCACCGGAACTGCAGATGAAACCAATTTCAAAAAGGCCGCCGTCATCGAAAAAAAGAAAGTCTACAACACAACAAAATAAAACAAAATGAAATGTATGTATGTTTGTACACTATACAAAAAATATCAGGTATTAGACAAGGGGCGATGAAATAATATGATAAATGTTAGTGGTCAAACGCAAACATATACCTAAGCGTTAAAAAAAAGTTGTACAGATAAAGCCATGACCTAAAAGCTGTCACACACAATGAAGATGGTATAAATCATAATATTTCATGTTATCTTAGAACATATTTCAATATCGCTACTCATACAAAACAAATGACGAACAAGTGCCGAAGATAATAACTGTATATTTCAAAATTGTATAGCGAGCTATATTTTATCTTAACATGAAATATTATAGCACCTTCGTCGTCTGTGACGGCTTTAAATGATTTAGCTCAAGCTGACATCACTGTTTGAAAGGCGTCTACATAATTATTTGCCACTAAGTCTAATAATTAACTGCCTCATCCAGTTTTTATGGTAGAAGTAATGAGAAGAATTATATAAGATTCTTTCGTTATCGTCATTATCATCAGTCTGGAGACGTCGACTGCAGAAATTACAGAGAAATTACTGGGTAGTTACATCAAAACAAACAACTTTTACTTCGAGGCCAACATTGAAATCGCGAAAAAATTATCAGCTGTCCCATACAAAAACGACCTTATCATCGACCTTAGGCAAAATGATGCTCTCAAAAGGATGCTAACCGATTAGGACTAGCCCTGTAAAAAAAAAAACGTTATGGTAAAAGGTAAGTACCACGTGGCAAAGTTCTGAATACCGCTACAACGGTCTAAGGTAACTTGTGTCACTTTAAGTAATAAAAAAGTCCAGGACATGACAACATTGTTGCTCATTACTTTGGGACATTCTATGGTAATACTATACACTATATATATATATAGATACGATACTGCCTGTAATTTTGCTAGTTGCAATATCTGTCGGATCGAAACTAGGGTTTGGGAAGTCTCGACATTCTCAAAGTCCCGGGACACGAGACTACCCATGACCAAAGTCCCGAGGCGTTCCGGGACTTAGAGATTTCTCGAATTTGATTTAGAATCGAGTCCACTTTTGAGAGATGTATCAAATAAAAGCAATTTTAGTAAAAATCGAGTTTCGAATCGAATTCTAACATCTTTAACGTTAAAGAGAGCGATACGATCACCTTTTACAGGCGTATACAACATTCGCCATAAACAGTGTTTATACAGAGAATTCATATAATGAAAACTATAATTTTAGCAGAAATATAATAACTCTAATTTATATTGTATCGAAAAGCAAGACGAAGTGCGCCTCTCCGCCCTGACACCGCCTTGCGTCATCTTTCAGTGTGCGATGCGTCTAAAAAAACCTCTAACTACCGTTCTAAGAGCCATTGGCAACCACTTTGGCACGGTAAAAAGAACCGAAAGAATCGAAAAAACCTACGATCATGTAAAAACTAGGTATCTAAATAGGGTTGCGAGCAAAACAGCAGGCAAAAGCCAGTTGGTAATAAAAAACAAATGAAGTCTTCCCCAATTAAGTTAATTGAGTTTGGGCGACCGCTGTGATTGGTTACGTCGGTTTATGGCACTATGAATTGTAATTGCGAATTAGATGCCGTTTTCAGGAGTGCTAGTCAGCAGTTTCGCTTATAGTAATGATGGAGGTGCCTTATGAGGTTTGCTGAAGAGATTATCTAGGTACATGTAATAGACGAGACTAGGCAAATTTCATTTAAAAATAGTACATAATGATACGAGTGTGCTATGTTGGCCATTACACTAGAGGCGGTATAATGCGCGCGAGCCGCAGGCGAGCGCGATAATGAAGCCGAGAGCGTAATGACTAATAGCACAAGAGTTCCATACGACTGTTTTCGTCACACTTGCGAGGAAAAAACAATTTTTTTTTGTTAATAATCAACCACACAGCGAAAACATCAACAATCATTTGCGGAAAATGGCGCCCAAATCAGTAATGCGCGCGCAGGTTGACATTTACTTCAGCGGCATAAGAACTCTTTGTTGGTATTACAAAAAAACTGTAAGTATTACCCGGCTATATTAAGAGTGCTTCGTATACATACGTCTAATTGCAGTCACGTACAAACTTGACTTTACCGGGTTATACCTATTATAGCACTAGTGCCGTAATGTAAAGTAAAAAGCACGCGTGCGTAATAGCTTGGATTATGACCCTAAAACCGAATTAATAAGATCCACTTTACGAGCAAGTGTGATGAAAAAGACATTTTCTAAATCCCAGAATTTGCCTTATATTAAAATAAATCCTAAGATTTTGAGATAAGTAAGTAATTTAAATATTTATACAAGTCCTCTTGGAGAAACATAAACACAGATCTAAGATTAACAAACTTAGACTAATTGCTTTAGTGTTGACCTTTACATTTAAGTTCAAAGTGGACTTAGCTCCTCTAAAGATTTTTTCATAAGTATTTATTAAAAGAGACAACCTTCAAAACTATTGCATTATTAATAATCAATTATTATTTTCCCTCGTATTTTTAAAGGTTTAGGGGTTTAAATGACAAAATTATTATTATACATGCATGTGGCTTTAGTGGTACAAATTTCCCATACTCCCTTGTAGGGTTGCCATCTACAAATTTTGAAATCCAGGATTACCAGAATTTTTCGGTTTCAAACCAGACCGCACTATAAGAGCAATACCTACTTAATATAATATGCATGTATATCCAAAATAATAGGAGAAATGGAGAGTTTATCTGATACTGACGCTTAGGTCGAAAAAATAATTGATATCGGCTGGTAAAGTTCTGAAATATAAGTGTTCAAAGTATTTGGGAGCGAGTAATCTGTCCCTTTCTAGCAAAACACGTGCATAGTATAGAATTTGTTTGGAATCGTGAACTTTGACGTCATAAACCTAGTATAGTGCCCTTCCTGTCTAACATGAAACTAAAATGCTTAAGTATAGCTTCGTTATTTGTGCACATATTAAAATTATACTTTCGTAGATTTGTTTTGTCGCCAGTCAGCTTATTTGTGAGTATATAAAAAAAACATGCATATTCCCAACTAATAGCAATCACATATTTTATTATTGTACAACAAAAGATGTAGGACATTTCCTACATGCAGATGGCCCCCTTCGGCCGTTAAGGAAACTGAAGTTTGGAAACTGGTTTCCTGAAAGGATTTTTTTAACCTCCTACGTAACTGGTTTCCTGAAAGGTTTTTTTTAACCTCCTACGTAACCTATAGTGATACTGGTAATTTCCTAACCTCCAACTAGGCCTAAATGTCACATGCTTTTAGATAAGAAATTAAATGTTCACTACCTAATTAATGTAATAGGACAAATTATTACGTTATTATTTTTATTATAATTATTGTTGAACTCCACATATATCCTTTAGAATTTGTGGTTGAGTCAACAATAGGCTAGATGACTGGTTTTTTTTATTGTCCTATTAAAATGTGGCCCATAAATATAGCTGATTAATGAAAAGAAAACGAAAATCTGATTAAAAATAAGCAACTTATAAGCATTTTAATATCATGCTAGACAGAGAGGCGAAACAGGAAATCGTGACATCACTTCTCTGTACGCCATATAAATTATATTCTGACAAGTAAGGCGTGACGTCATTTTTTGTTTTGTGGGAAAGGGCAGAGTTGTCTCTAACAAAAACTTTAAACGCTCATATATCAGAACATTATTAACCGATTTAATTTTTTTTATAATAAATATACTATATTTAATTAAATTCTTCATCAAAGTTATTGGTTTCAACGATATAAACATGAGTCATTTACTCTATAAATTATTTTTTTCACAGTCCTTATATAAAAGTTGTAGATAGTTT
Source organism: Erannis defoliaria (assembly GCA_905404285.2). Classification (NCBI taxonomy): domain Eukaryota; kingdom Metazoa; phylum Arthropoda; class Insecta; order Lepidoptera; family Geometridae; genus Erannis; species Erannis defoliaria. Next base: position 6,917,012 of record FR990090.1, read on the forward strand.
TGATTATTGGTGCAACTGTTTTTGGAAGTAACCGATTTCCGGTGAAGAACCCCTAACAAGGCCCCTTTAAAAACCCAGGAAGCTACTTCACTCTACAGGACAGGCCAGGTCATCCCAAAAAACAGGGCATGTCCTGAGAAAACAGGACGGTTGGCAAACCTACCTTGTATCAACTAGGCCAAAATATCCAATGCCTTTACATTTAGTTTACTTTTAACACCTAGCCTGCTCAACACTTTTCCTGTTGCATCAAAGAAGCCATTTCTATAAAGTAGATGCAACGACAGACATCTATATAGCACCCCAGCGCTCATAAGCCGGCCGAGAGGCCTTAGTTGTTTAGAGCGCCTCGAGTGGAAGCATAAAAAGCCAAGAGCTGTCGAGCACCCTCAGCCCGCATATTGCGCTCTTTCAGTTCACTGCAAAAAATGTGAAACTGACGATGACGGTATGGAATTTTGTTCTGTAATAGTAAGGACGGGTTGAAAAAAAAGTCTTGAAAGAGAAACTTTTGTAATCTCCTGGTACCCGTCATTGCAATAATATGTGATTGGGCCAATTGGAGAATTTCCGCCACATAAAAAAAAAAAAACTTATTGTAGATGGCGCTGACCAGATTTGTCTTTCTTAGTCAAGTTTATAAGAGAAAAGTAATTAATGTACAAAATAAATCGCTATTTAAATAATGTCGCTAAAAGTTTTTCTGCTAGGTTACGCATCGTCGATGCGGCGATAGTCAACTGTCAATTTCAACCATTTTGTTGTTGTTTTCTACGATATAGGTAATAGTCTTATTAGACTCGGATTACCGGGGAGATTCTGCATATTATAGTGGTTTGTACAGCAATCCTTTGCCTTGCTAATGAAATATCAGTTCAACATACAATGTAAACAACTATCTAATCTACAAATCTATTTTCAGGCCGTCAACAGCTGCATAGATTCTTAAAACAAGGCCCAGTACCTTGGAGGATCTAGCTCTCAGCTACTACCCATATTTTTCCTTGGACTGGCTAGATTATCGACAACGCCTTCATAAAAAGTAGATACTTATTTATAAGCAACGAATGTTTTCCCAAAATGCTTCCTCACGTAAACTTCTTCCGTGATAACATCATTCATGAAGACGATCGTAGAGCAGTAAACATCCTACGAGTAAATAGTTTTACTTCATATATTCTCCTCCAACTTCGCAACTATTTTAATGGTGACTGTTTTTGACATCCTATCTCGATGAGTCTCAACGTCTCTCTCTTTCTTACTAACTACCGTACGATAGAAAGAGACGAAAATTTATCTAGAAAGGCGTTTGAAACTGCCGGAAATTGGACTGACCCTTTTCACTTTAACACCGATTCTATGAGAAAACTTCTTCGGATTTAGAAAAACGATTTCATTAAGGGGTTCTAATTTTGTAAGATAAGATTTTCGGAGTCGAAAGTCATGTTATAAATAGAAAAGGTTTTGTGTTAATGTAAAAAGCTTAGGGCAATATTGTTGTCTTATTTATTCGGGAATACTCCCGTTTAATTAAATTGGATACTCCGACTGTAGTTTTTTTTTAAATGGGATTTAATGACAAGTCGAGCTAGACGTTCGCCCGAAGGTAAGCGTCACGCCTGCCCTTATAGAATACTTGCTAACAAAACGCTGCACCGCACTGCACTGCGCTCGTCACCCTGAGATATTAGATGTGAAATATTTTATGCCAACTAATTTTTCTGGTAACAACGCCCTTCAAGCCGAAACACAGTGACCTGAACACCGGATTTTCGATCACATCCAGTGACCTTTTTCAAAGAGTGCGAAAATGGAGCCTGATCCGTGCGGACGCGTCCAGTTTCGCACACCCGATGGTTTTGGCAAAAAATGTGTCAAAATCTGTTTTCATAATAAAAGCTTAAGACAAGTTCGCACAGTGAGACGGAGTTAGATTTATGATTTTTTATTTCAACTAGCTACGCTTGGATCTTCAGTCTCAGAGAGGTTAAGATACGTCTCTAGTCAACGTCACCTGTGAATATCTATATCACCAGAAGTATTTTGTAGTGCAATATTTCTTGGATAAGATGAGAATGAGGTTCTCACGCAAACTGTTTCGCAAGTGGCGCCAGCGGCGATCCGGATCCCTGACCAGCTCTTGATGAGGGTGTTGTCGATAATCTAGTCCAAGGAAAAATACTTGGTAGGTACTGTGCATTGTTTACTGATTAAAATTACTGGTTTACTGATTGTCTATGCAGCTGTTGACTGAAAATAGATTTGTTGGTTACATAGTTCTTTACATTTATGTTGGACAGAGATTTATTAAGCAAGGTAAAGGGTTGCTGTACAAACCAGTATATGCTAAATTTACCTTCCCGAGTATAATAAGAGTAAAACCATTAAATTGTAGAAAAAAACAACAAAATGTATGAGATTGACAGTTGTGTATGGACGTATCGACAATGCGCCATCTAGCGGAAAAATATCGCAGCGTGGATCCCCATTATTAAAACATGTGTGTAATAATGGCATACTGATTAAAAGCATCAGCTTTTTTTCAGATTTTATTAGCATAGCATCTCCTCTCTGGCACAAAGGATCGGTTTTGCGGTATGCAAATGGAGTTAGGATAAGCAAGTTAGGGGCTAGTTGGAATACGGAAATGGGATCCCAGCCCAGTTGGTCTAAACGTGTTACGGTAATTTTATATACTGGTAAGTAAGTAAGTTCGTATAAGCTGAGTGCAGCCCTAGTGCCAGAGTTAATGTGCCGCCCGAAGGCCTCTGACATGGCTGACGGTTGTTGTTATAGAAACTAGAACAAACAACCGGGACCAACAATTTAACGTGTCATCCGACACACGGTAGCGCTCAGAAATAAATTCCACTTACGGTCACCCATCCGAAGACTGACCGGACCGTCCGTTGCTTAACATCGGTGATCGTTTAGAATCACCTAGACAAGCTACGCCACGAGCGCTACATATACTGGTAACATAGGATTTTTGTTACGACAAATAGTTTTGGTTTATTACATTTTTGGCATTATGTTTAATTATTTATTAATGGAATGCGAGTATTTTTGCGATCCCAAGCCGCCTGAAATGCGTGATGGCAACGAACAGAACAAAAGTAGTTAGTAAAAGTAGTAGTTTGTTATGCTGTAATGAGGCTGATCATAAGAGGAAAGTGGCTAATTACCAATAACTTTGTATAACAGAAAAAAACCAAATAAGTTCCAAATAAATAATGATCTGTAATTGTTTCCCCCTTAATAGAGGGGGTGGGTTGTCATAATTCCCACGCTTTGCAACGACTAGAGGATCGCAGAGTGACCGTTAACCGAGACGACGATGGTGCCCGTCCTCGGGTGTTTCTGAACACAGTTTTAGAACAAATCCTATTATGAAAAGAAAATTATATATGAATAAAAATCAAAAATAAAGTTTTAGAGGAGCCAGCAACTAGTTGTACCTCGAATACCTCGCACAGCACAGTAACTCAGTATTAAAGTTATAACTCAAGTCTACCTTGAGACGATAACTCAAATACTTAGCTTCCGAAGCTATTGAGAGGGATAAATCTCGCGACTTATCTGCCTCTCACATGAGTGTGTGCATCAGGGACGAATGATATACCTATAGACATGGAATGTTTATCACTTCACACTAATACTAGAAATGTGAATGTGTGTGAGTTTGCGTGTGTGAGAAAAGTTGAAGATGGGGTGGAGGGGATTGAGAGAATGGCAGTAGTGGATTAAAGCAGGGTGGTGATGTGTGTGTGAGTATGTATGTTTGTTACTTGTATACGCTGTAACAGCTCAACTGAGCGAAATTCAGATGGATATCCTGGAGTTAATTATTTTGAATTTACGTAATTTATGAACCGATGGATTCAAATGGTAGGTTGTCGTACCGGGTGGCGGGGGAGGCCTTCGTTCAGCAGTGGACGCCTCCAGGCTGATGATGATGAACTTCTTTTCTGGACCTATGAAGGATTCATGATGTATTCCTTCTCTGAGAAGCAGTGATATAAAAATTCGTATGTGAACTCTAAAGAGATCATTGTACGGGCCTAGGATTTGCACCCCCGACCTTACAATTTCAAATCGTGCGCACTCTCAATTAGTACACGGCTTCTTAAATACATCAAAGGCCTACTAACTAGTTTAGTTTGTAGTGGTAGGACTCTACTGCAGAGTCCGCCTGGGGAAGTACCATAACATTGCCAGTTAATCAATAGCCAAGCAGTAGTGTACAAGCATTAAGTACTGTGTTCAGGTTTGAAGGGCAATGTTGCCAGAGAAATTACTGGGTATGAAGAGATTTAACATCTGTGTCGCAAGTTCACAAACCTGGCACTGCTTCTGTTCTGTCTGCACCACCAGGCGAAAGTCTTGCTCGTCTCGTCACTTGATTGTATGAATATATAAAATAATAATATAATAATAATAATATTATTATTATTTAATATATATATATATCTTAATTCTATAACTTTAGCTTTATTTATTTATTTATTTAAATGTTACATCAACAAAGCAACCACCAATACACATTCATCAACTTAGATAAGCACACAATTCACATGATAAGTGCCGCTTCAATTATAGGTACAAACCTCATGCTAGATATTTGTATATATTTTTGTAGATATTTGTATAGATAGTTGTGTCTAGAATTGTATGAAACACCTTTATGTACACAGTTTTGAGCAATAAACGTTATCTTATCTTATCTTATCTAGATAGACAACAGCAAACTTAATAGATAAAATAAAATAAAATATTAACCTTAAATTGATTACCAGTTATTCCACAATATAATTATGATGCAATTAAAAATTAGAATAGAAATATTTAGTTAGTTTTTTTTTAATAGGCATAAGCCTTTATTAACTACAACAAACTACAATGACTACTTAGCCTACTACACAACAAAAAACAAAAGGATTGTATCCAGACCGATGAAAGTCTAGAGACAATCCAAATGCTCAAACCCACTACCAGTCGGCAGCGTACTGGCGGCTGGCGGCTTTGCCACGCTGGATGGCAATTAGAATGGCAATTAGTTAGTTAGATACTTATAACAAAATAATCAGACACATTCATTCTTTTGTTATGAGTTTATATTGTCTTGTCTTGTGTACAAAATGTGTTTTTTCTACAAATAAAATATTGTCTATTGTCTATTAAATTTTATTTTAATTGTGCAATAAGAATGAACAAAACATGACTGGTGGATGAAACATGATTTGGTTCGGCAAAGTACCAAAGTTACCGACATAGCTCGCAAGGTTGCAAGTTGAAGTGGCGCAGGGCAGGCCACATCGCTCGAAGAACTGACAACCTATGGGGAAGAAAGGTTCTTAAGTGGCAACCGCGAACCGGAAAACGCAGCGTAGGAAGGCCTCCCACTAGGTGGACCGACGACATTGTAAAAGTCGCGGGCAACCGGTGGATGCAAATGGCAGGTTGTCGTACAGTGTGGCGGTCTAAGGGGGAGGCCTTCGTTCAGCAGTGGGCGTCTCCGGGCTGATGATGAATAAGAATGTAAGGATGTCATGTTTCAGTAAGAATCAGTCCAAGGCCTGATTTAAAATCATGAAATTGAAAATGAAATCATGAATTTAGACAAAGCATCCGACTTAATTAAACATGAGTAATCTTGTAGGTATAAATAAACTAATAATGATGAAGAAAACTCACATCAATATCTGATGTGATATAAAAGCTCCAATAATCCATGTACCAATATTTGAATTTCCCCAATTCGTAAGCTCCTAAACTTTGGCGATTGTTCCAAAAATTAATCTAAAAGTAACAAAACAATCAATCATATTTTATCCATTTAACTCTTACCTTGTTAATTGAATTCACAATCATAAGGCAAAACTAGTTTAGAAGTTCGAACTTTCTTCACGGTTGAACTACTGGACTAAGTTCAACTTAGTTCGACTGAGTTCCTTTGTTACAGTTTCTTTTACGCTCAATACTTTTGTATATTGTTGGGTAAGGATACGTTTCTTCGCCTAATTAATGTTTGGAATGTTCAAAGTTTTTGTTTCAATAATTATTTTTCATGACACTTGCTCGTAAAGTGGATCTTATTGCATCGGTTTTAGGCTCATAATACAAGATATTACACACGCGTGTTTTTTCTTTACGCACCAGTGCTGGACCCCTAGTACGTGCCGAGGACTAATTGGTCTTTCCCCGCGCGTGAAAGTGATAAAGCTAGAATTTGGATACGTCTGTCTCGTTTTCGTGGGAAAAAAAGAGTGGATTGACGTTTATCACGGCTCGCGTGCTAGGCGGGCTGTAATAGGTATAACCCGGTTAAATTAAGTTTGTGCATCACTGCAAGTTATTATGTACCTACCTATGTTTAGCGAGCATTCTTAATATAAAACAATGTTTTAAACTATCACGGTTGGTATATTAGGTAGTAGATATTTTTGGATCATTGTAAACTGTAAAGTATGAGAAAATTCGTGCCAGGTAGGTAAACTTTATTGCTAAGTCGTCACAAGTCTCAGTTTTGCAGAAAGTAGCGTCAACAAACAATGAGCAAAGCATAGCGGGACCCGTGCCCGTGCTTAGCAGAACGAACCCATTCCACATAACACCGTATCGCCATCAGCCAGAAAACGCCCACTGCTGGACGAAAGCCTCCCCCTTAATCGAGGGGTGCTACCATAACCATCCCCACGCTTGGCAGGTGGCTTGGGGATCGCAGAATGCTCACCACCGTTAACCGCACCGGTGTCACTCCGCAGTTTAGGTATGTTCGGTAGCCACGTCGCACGTAACTAAGCATACGTGATAGAAAGAGAGCGGTATATCAAGGTGAATATAGCGAGCGGTATCCAGCGCTGTGCGAGTTGAATTGCTTCTTTATTGCCTAGTGGATAGAGTCCTTATTTATTTCAAGTCCTTTGCGGAGTGAACTTTCTGTATTAAGTACTATTATTTAATCTGTGACTATATATTATAATATTATTATTAACTGAGAGAACGCTGCAGCCCGTCCTCCGGTGGTTCTGGTTGCAGTTTAAGGACATACCCAGGTCCCGTACATAACACCGTATATATTGATAATAATAATATCTTCTTTGGCTGGAATTCACCCAAATACAGATTAATAATAATCCAAGTACATATTGTCTCTAGACTTTCATCGATCTCGATACAATCCTTTAGTTTTTGGTGTCTACTAAAGGTACACAAAAAACTTTTAATTTAAGTAGTCTTTGTAGTTTGCTGTGTCAAGTCACAAAAACTCATCATGTTAATTAGTAAATCGTACTTTAGAAAGTAGGACAATAATTCTGCCCTTTCTTCACTCTCTCTCTAAGACGTTTATCCATGATGTTACAAGATTATAACAAAGGTACAAAGTACAGGTGCGGCATAGCCGCCTCTAATTAAAAGTTTAGCCGACAACATCTTGTACATGCCAAATGGCATGAACTGTTTATTTGAAGGGAGAAGGTGAGTAGAATATGAATTACCCTTCTCACGGATATACACGGATACATTTGAAATATAGGTCAGAGTGCAAAAATCACAATGTGAAATGCGTTTACAAGTACGTGGCTGAATCAACGATGATTAAAAGCCGTCACACACACGAAGAACGCTATACTTAATATTTCATCTATCTATACATATAAAAGGCTCTGTTCTGACTGATTAGTGACTGACTGACTGACCGACTGACAGACAACGCACATACCAAACCGCTGGTCGTACAGACTTGAAATTTGGAGGGTGTATTTGCCTCGATGCGGAGGGGCGTAAAGAAAGGATTTAACGAAATTCGACCCCCAAGGGTGAGTTTGTATGAAAGGCCTTTGTTTTTTGGATTTGGATAGTTTATTTGTTATAAAAAATACTGTTTTCAATTATTTTTTAACAGTGACGATTTAAGGGGAAAGGGGGGTGGAATGTTATACGGAAAGTTCTTTGTTTTTAAAGTTATAGTGATGAAAATTGATATTTGGGTAGTTAATTCAAAGGGAGAGTTCGGTAGAGTTTGCTCGGAATGATTTAAAGTGTAGAATTTTGGGGGCGGTCCGAATTTCTTCCGCACGCGGACGAAGTCGCGGGGGACCTCTAGTGTTAGTATAAAATATCGCTTGCCATATAATTTTGAAATGTTTATTATTTTATTATCTTCTCTGTCAATACAATGTGTGAGTAGCTGTATTGAAATATGTTCTAAGCTAACATTAAATATAGCATCTTCATCGTGTGTTACGGCGTTTAAAATTCACCTATTTCATCATCAGTCCACTTTAATCCATTGCTGCCCACTCCACCCAATCCACTCTTTTTCCCCGCGAATACGAGACAGACGTATCCATATTCTAACTTTAACACTTTCCCGCTCGGGGAAAGACTAATTAGTCCTCGGCGCGTGCTAGGGGGCCTGGTTAAAGGCCTTTCCCCTTAGAGCATATTATACTAATTGAGAAGCAGTTGGAGATAATTTGGGAACATCATTACGAGGGCTACACTAAAAGTATCGGGAATGGAATATTTCCACTGTTTCTGTCATATTAAAATCTTTTTAATTGAAAACTCCTTGGTTTTAAAAATCGAATACCATTTATTTATTTAAAAAAATATTCTCGGTCTTGTCACAAGGTTTTGTCAAACTTGTTTAGTCGTTGAGAAAATGGAATTGACTCGAGAAAATTCAAGAGCGATGATTTATTATGACTTTCGAAGTGGTTTAACACAAAAACAGTGTGTTGACCGGATGATTTCTGCATTTGGTGATAAAGCCCCATCCAAAACCACAATTTATCGCTGGTTTGCTGAATTTCAACGTGGACGTGTCAAGCTCAGTGATGATCCCCGTCAAGGTCGTCCAAAAACTGCAGTCACCCAAGAAAACGTTGATGCTGTGCGCAAGCTGATTGAGGAAGATCGACATGTGACATACCGCGAAATTCAGGCAACTTTAGACATTGGCATGAGTCAAATACAAATAATCTTGCATGAAAAATTAGGTGTAAAAAAGTTGTTTTCCCGATGGATACCGCATTCGCTCTGTGAAGAGCAAAAAGCGGCTCGCGTTACTTGGTGCGTCAGAACCCTCGAAAGATTCCACGCAGGATCCTCAAATGCTGTATACAACATCGTATCAGGTGACGAATCCTGGATATACGCGTACGAACCCGAAACAAAAAACCAGTCACGAGTTTGGGTGTTCGAAAATGAGTTAAAGCCAACAAAAATTGTTCGTTCACGGAGTGTTGCAAAAAAAATGGTGGCCACGTTTGTCTCCAAAACCGGCCATGTTACGACTATTCCTCTTGAGGGACAAAGAACGGTTAATGCAGAATGGTATGCTAGCATTTGTTTGCCACAGGTCGTTTCTGAACTCCGTAAAGAGAACTGCAACCGCCGCATCATCCTCCATCACGACAATGCGAGTTCTCACACCGCGCACAGAACAAAAGAGTTTTTAGAGCAAGAAAACATAGAATTATTGGACCATCCGCCGTACAGCCCCGACCTAAGCCCTAATGATTTCTATACTTTCCCTAAAATAAAGAATAAATTGCGTGGACAGAGATTTTCATCACCTGAAAAAGCTGTGGACGCCTACAAAACGGCCATTTTGGAGACCCCAACTTCCGAATGGAATGGTTGCTTCAATGATTGGTTCCATCGTATGGAAAAATGTGTCAAATTTCGCGGAGAATACTTCGAAAAGCAATAAATATATTTTTAAATAGTAATGTTGTGTCACTTCCTTGATTCCCGAAATTTTCAGTGCCGCCCTCGTATCTGACACTTTTTGTGAGGAGCGAGGTAAACAACGACGAGGCCTACTTTAAAGTTAACTTTCACACTTATAAATAAAACCTGTTCATGAACGTTTTAACAACATATATATTTTTTTTTTTTTTGGTTCTACTTACCGTAATGTCCTTTTTTTACTGACTGACTTTTTGGCAGAGGGAGTAGACTATACCTACGACTTATACCACCTCCATTGACATATGCTCAAAGCCTTTATCAATGCCCTCGGGCAGATCTTCAGATTTACGCTTACAGTCACTGTACATTGCCTTACGTATATCGTCACTTCACTGAGTCTCAAAATTCGCATCAGGTATATGAATCGTCAGAATTTTCCTGGGTTAAAAGAAATTATCAAAAAACTAGGAAATTATAAGTTTTGTTTTATTTTGGAAACAAATTTTAATTTTGGAGCTGAAACTATTTCAAGCTGTTGTATGCAAATAAATGATCTTTATCTTTATCTCAACAACAACATAATAATAAATAATTCTAAATTAAATTTGAATTTGAATTTGGTTTTTTAATAAATAATAAATAATAATAATAATAAATGTTGTCCTAGTATTCTTCTTGATGATGATGATGATGATTCTTCTCTAACTTAGATCTCGGGCTTCTCAACTTTCATCCTTAATATTACTGTACCTCACTTCACTAGCCACAAGACGTTCGCTGCTGAACGAAGGCCTCCTCTAGCCCCCTAGGGGCTAGAAGAGGCCTTCGTTCGAAAAAAGGGGGGGGGGGGTGAAAAAGGGGCGAAAATGGCAATGGAGATTATATCAACCTCCCCAGGCTGCCATAATCCCCATTGAGGCATTGAGGATGAATGTTCACCACGGATAACCGAGAGGACGCTAGTGCTCGTTCTCCATTGGTTCTGGGTTCAGTTTAGGGCATACCCAGCTCCATTACTATACCTAGGTAATATTTGAAATTAAAGTTGCTGTATATTTTTACCTCATCACGTTGTACCGCTGCGTGTTCCAGCGAACCGGAAGAAAAAGGAAGACCTCCCACTAGGTGGACCGACGACATTGTACAAGTGGCGGGCAACCGGTGGATGCAAATGGCAGGTTGTACAGTGTGGCGGTCTAAGGGGGAGGCCTTCGTTCAGCAGTGGACGTCTCCGGGCTGATGATGATGATGTTGTACCGATCATACCTAGTGTAAGAACATTTTGGCTAGGTCAACATGTCTATACTCTACATCAGATGCAATTTTAGAAGTAATAGAAAGGTTTTGTTAAATCACTGTTGAATCCGCAAAAAGTATCTAGGACCTATTTTCCTGTAGCAAGTTCACAAAAAGTAATTCTCACACAACTCTATTACTATTTCATCAGTTTGAATGTGGTTTACCACAGAGTACAAAAGAATTACAAATAAATTAAATGACAAACCAGCCAAAAACCGCGAAACAACACTAACATTTCCATTCAACACCACCAGTGTCCTTTAAAATATTTCACACAGCTGCTGAATTTCGAGGCGGGCCTTTATTTTCCTGAAAATTATTACGCACTTCAGTGACGGGGCGCTTTCTCGAGCGCCTCTGTTGATTTTTCAACGGCTGAAAATTATTACGTGCAACTTAATGGAACGTCGGCCTTTTCATGAGTTTTTATATTGAGTGAAAAAGCTGGGTAAGATTTAATTAAAAAACTGACCTTAACCAGAGCCTGAGCATTCGTACTGGCTGGAAAAAAAAGTGTGAAAATTAATATCCTTTTTTTATAAAGACTTAAAGCCGTCACACACGATGAAGATGCTATAATATTTCATGTTAGCTTAGAACACATTTCAATTTCGCTACTCATACAAAACAAATGACGAACAAGTGACGAAGATAATTTTTGTTTCAAAAATGTATGGAGAGCTATATTTAATCTTAACATGAAATATTATAGCATCTTCGTCGTCTGTGACGGACTTTAGAACATTTGACAGGCTAGTGGTAAAAAAAATAAAAAATATTGGGGGACATTTATTACACACAGCGCCCTAGCCCCATACTAAGCAAAGCTTGTGTTATGGAAACCAGATAGCTGATAGAATACTTATACACAAATTTTTTTTCGTAAATTCATACTTATAATACATACTACACCCAGACACAGAACAAACATCGAAGTACGTGACAAACATTTTTGTCACGTTTTTTGTTCGTTTTGTGGGTGGGGATCGAACCCACGCCCTAAGACATGCTACCAACTGAGCTATCAGGCTATCCAAATGTCCAAGTGGTACAAATGTCTCATTCGTCGTAGCTTCTTTTTTGCTTCTTTGTATAGGCTAAAATGTGTCATGTATTAGGTTTTATTTTTCTTAAATTGTTTTTGTTTCGATACAGCTCTCACACTAAACAAATATAAAATCCAATTTATCAATTGGATCAAAGTTTTTTTAAATTGTTTTTTAATATTTTAACACCGACAACACTCACAGTCGAGTCTCTTATAAATCAGCGGCTCTAAACATTTAAGTGGACTTCTATAGTAGGTACTCAATATCTGTGTAGTCCATTGCTAGACGCAAGCCTACCCTCGAAGGTCTATTGAGCTTTTTGGGCGATAGGTTTTCCACTACGCCGGCCAAGTTGGGTTGATTCACATTACGCCATTGAATTTCTACTCCGGACGTTTGAAAGTTTCCTCACCATGTTTTCTTCACCGAAAAGCTATTGGTATACAAATTTGTACATAAACTAAAAAGAGCCTATGGTACGGCCCCGTGATTTGAACCCAAAACCTCGCAATTTCGCATTTACGAAAACGCTGTAAGGAAACCTGCATTATTATGTCTGGATAAGAAACTCAATAAAGTACTTGGTTAATGCTGTTGGATGGTCTAGATTGTTTTAAAAAAAAAGGGCGTATTATGGAAAATATAGAAAGCGAATACTACAAAATATCGATCCTTACTAAGCCAAATAAGTCAAAATCAAGTTAAATGATATGGAAACTTTATACTTCTAAAAGAAAAAAGGCAGTTTGACTTGATTTTGTCTTAATTTGGTTAAGTAAAATCGACATAACTTTGTCTTAAATCTTAAGACGAATGTAAGTTTTATTTTCGACCGGGTGCACTGTTACTGTGCCTGACAAAATTGATTTGAGAATTAATGTGAGAGAAATTGACAATCCTTCCGGGCTCCCCGAGGATGGGGACCCTGGGCATGGGCCCCGTGTGCCCTTATGTTGAAGACCACTGAAGAGAGAAGTGAATAGAAAGGAAATGTGACGGGCCAAGCTAGCCGTCATTAAGTGCAAATGCGCTTAATGACATTTCTACCAATATACATGTTTTTAAACTGAGAATGCTTAAACAGATAATTTAAATAGACACGTAGGAATCCAGACCACATTGCATTCTGTTGCTAAATGGCATTTCGAGCTTTTTACTTCAAATGCGCGACCAATTAATGGCATTTTTTCGTCATAGTTTCTATATAAATAAGTGTGAAACTGGCGACAGCGGTTTTTCATACAATTGCTTCACAACATTGTTTTGACAGCCGTTCTGCCTAAGAAGTAGGGCTTTCGCTTCTCTGTGGTAAAGACGGTACTGCCTATGATGTAGTCTGAACAGGCTTTACAGCTAAGCTACAATTTTCAATCTCACGGAAGCTCTCATGCTGCCTATAAGCACACAACTTTCTCTTCCGGCGTAGTTACACTTCAGAAGGTTATTTTTCAGCATTTTGCGGGGCGCGATCAAAACTGAACTTCTACAAGAGTTTTACTAGAAATAGTGCAGGTGTGAAACACATTATTTTTCTACATAGTGCGTAGTGAGTTAGTGCTTATTTCTTTCTAGCCGTCTCTCGTTACTATACTGGTTTCTTAGCTAACAACCTCTTAGGATCAAATTTTAAATTGATTAAGCTTTGGTTTCTTCCAATAGCGGTGGCGTAATTTAGTACCTATATAGTATTCAATGACGTCACTGAAAATAAGATGGCTTCCAAGAGAGCGTTGTCCGACTCCGTAACGTCAGTAGCAGGACCACTATGATGGCCTGATGGCATGATGGCATGAGGGCATGATAGCCGTACTTTACGATATTGAACAGTCTTCAAACGTTTTTTTCAGTAGCGGTGTACATAGCGGCTGTTTACGATCCGCTAAATTCCGCTAAATGACGCTACCGCCATTGGAAGAAACCGTAGCTTTAATAAAAAAAACTGTAACTTTTAAAATATGTAAAAGATAAACGGCTGTTCTAATGGAAATTTACGTTTCATTGCGACGATGGAGCCATTTGTTATTAATTTTAATATTTAATTAGTCAAGTAGTAGAGAAAAGTTGTTTGTAATGCTCATGTTTTACAGAAGTAAAAGTTACTTTGCTTACCATTTTATAGTTCTGTATACAATGCCGTCTTAAACAATGCTGGGCTCTTGGGCACACAAGAATTTGGGGCCCTTTTGACAATAATAGACAATAGACAATCGTTTCATTGGAAAGTAAAGATAGCGAACACTAACATTTTTCTACTGTTTTTATTGTCTTAAATCTTTCCTCCTCCTATCAGCCAGAAAACGTCCACTGCTGGACGTTGCTGCCATAAGCCCCACGCTTGGCAGGCGGCTTGGGGATCGCAGAATGTTCACCATCGTTAACGGAGAGGACGCTACTGCCCGTTCTCCGGTGGTACTGGTTGCAGTTTTAGGACATACCCAGGTCCTCCTAAATCTATCCTAACTAAGTCAAATTCTAGTCAAATGTTATGGAAATGTTATACTTCTAAAAGAAAAAAAGGCAAATGTTGTCTTCATTTAGTTAAATAAAATCGACATATTTTTTCAGGTTTTTAGTTTTAGTTTAATTATTCTAGTATAGTAGGTATTTTAGTCTAATGTTATTCTACATTCTGTTTTGTATGTTCATTAAATAACTAACTGACTTAAATATGACATAAGTAAGTTTTATTTTCAACCCAGGTGCTTCACTGTTACTGTGCCCGACAAAAAAAAATTGATTAAGAGAGAGAGAAATTGTTGGTCTTCGGGGCCCCCTGAGAATGGGCGCCTTGGCCACGGGCCCCGTATGCTTTTATGGTAAAGACGGTACTGCCTGTATAAAATGGCAAAATGACATCTGATTGTATGGACATAAGTATAAACAGCAATCTTGTGCACAAATCACTTGCTTTTACGCGCTATCAGAGAAAGAACAAAAGAACAACTTGGGAGAAAGAATGAGTTGGAAAATGGATTCGCCGGGTTCCCTATTTGTTTCCATTTTTTGCGTTAGGCGAGTGATTTGCGCTTAAAATCACGCGCAGTTTCGGTACTAGTTATTCTCTAAACTTATGACCAAACAGCCAAAATATTTCCGCTTACAATATAAACAATACAAAGTTTTCGGAAGTAAGTGGGGCTACTCAATAAATCAAGCGGTAAGCGAAGCAGATCAACTGGTAACCCTGTCTCGAACCAGCGGCTGGATGCGGCTTAAAAGTTATCTCTCTGGCTTGCGAACAGAATACATCGTAGGGTTGTCACCGAGCCAAACATTTAGAGAGGCAACAACGCTGCCGTAATTTTTATAGGAGCTCGGCCGAGGCCGTGGACTAATTGGAAGACCGTTCGACTTTAAATCGTTGGGTCGGTACTAATCGGCAAAAGCGGGTGGTAAAATCGAATAGTACATATACGTTCGGGAAAACTAGCCGAATCTGCCGAATCGAATGAATAGTGCTGAATCAAATACATGAGCCAATGCACATAGCACCTACTAAAAACTTTAAATGCAATTTTAATTGAATCATTCAAAATGACCACTAGAATTAACAGCCAAGTATTGTGAATATACTTTATATGAATATACAGCATGTTAATTTGAACAAATTATATAATAGTACTCATCACTATGAACAACTTTTACTATGGGACCGTCTCTGACATCGCGAAAAAATATCAATTACATTATACATTACTTATCATTACATATGTCGTACGTATTATGTAAGCCGCCTCAAAAGCCGTAAAAGCTTCTTGAAACACACGACTGCTTTAGAGGGTCACCCAAGAGACGCTCGAATTGCTTTGTGGCAGGAAGCGCACGGCCCGCCTCCCAACTATATTGCCCAAACTGAGGAACTCCCCCCAGGCCATACTGAACCATGGCCCACCTGGAAAGCCCTGAACCGATTGCGGTCCCAGGTGGGCCGAAGTCGGGATAACTTGGCAAAGTGGGGCTATATCAAAGATACCGACACCCAATGCCTCTGTGGTGTGTTCCCGCAGACAATGTCACATCTTCTGGAGTGTGCGGCGTGCCCTGCAAACGACCTACATAAAGCGACGGATAGTGCCATAGAGGTGGCCGAGTTTTGGTCGAAACACTTGATATAGCTACGAAAACGAAACATCGACTCGAAAAGAAGAATAAGATTACGTATGTATCATTGTATCATTAATTTTGTTTATAATGATGAGCATTGTATTAAATCATAGAATATGTCCGTCATTCAATTGAGGACCCTGTATACTTAACAGCTTTGACAACCCTACACAACTTTGTTAAGACTTTTCGTCGAATTTGGCATTCTTCCTCGGCTCAGGCGTCTCTATTTGAAATGGTATCGCCTCTGGCGTCTATTATCGACTGAAAAAAATGAAGGTAAGGTAAATATAAATCGCTATAAACGAGTTTATTTAAAACTAGCTATACAATGTGACACGTTTTATAGTGGCTCAAAAAATTGCAATATGATGCTCGTACTGGATTGCTTCATAGCTCAATGTCGGTACTACAACTTTTTTAGTTGATAATTAGGTATCTAGGTATCTTTACATTGGATGAGGTTCCCAACGTAAAACTTGGCAGATGGCTCCAGCGGCGGTCCGGATGTGACAAAATCAAGTTTTCTTGTTAATAGTCGCTTATTATTATCAATTTGCACTTGATGAGGGCGTTGTCGATAATCTAGTCCAAGGAAAAATACTAAGTACTGTGCCTTGTTTTGAAATTGAATCTATGCAGCTGTTGACGGCCTGAAAATAGATTTGTAGGTTAGATAGTTTTTTATAATTATATTATTTTGAACAGAGCTTTATTTAGCACGGCAAAGGATTGTTTTATAAACCAGTATATGCAAAATTTCCCAGGTAATCCAAGTCAAGAGTAAAACCATTAAATTGTAGTAAAAACTGCAAATAGTATGATATTGACAGTTGAGTATGGCCGCATCGACGATGCGCCATCTAGCGGAAAAAAACACTGCAGCACAGAAACCACTTCTCCGTATTATATCTTATCTGGCCATTATCATAATATTGTAACTCGCCTACTTCCATACTTGTAGGCCAATTAAGTTTAATTGCATTTGTCTTGGAAAATTTCTGTAAACTTGCTTCTTGAGTAATGATAATAATTTTATCAGTGTGGTTTGAGTCTATTCTTCTAAGTAGGTACTTGTTATCAGCACGCTCAATAAACGATTGGAGTTTGAACCCACAGAATACCAACTGAATTCAAGAATATCGAGTCATATTCGGAAAAAAATATAATTTAATGTTGCCTATTTTTTATACTACATAAAAAATAGGCAACAATAAATTATTATTTTTTTCAAATAGGACCGTATCAAAATCAGTAATTATATGAACATAAAAAAAACTTATTGATTAGGGCCCGGGATTTGAACTCACGACTCCAAGATGTATCGAGCTGTCTTCGAATAGACTACTACGACTAATTATGAGAAAAAAAATATAAACAAAAAATAGCTTAACAAAGAAAAGAACCACTTAACAAAGATCGCAACGTTCGTCGTGTTTATTCTATCCAACTAATAATAACTAATCTATAACTATAAAAGGCTTTGTCCTGACTGACTGACTGACTGACTGACTGACTGACTGACATATAGACAACGTACAGCCCAAACCGCTAAACGTAGAGACTTGAAATTTGGAGGGTATGTTTTCGGAGAGGTGTAAACGCCCACTAAGAAAGGATTTTTCGAAAATCAACCCCGAAGGGGGTTAAATGGGGTGTTAAAGTTTGTATGAAACTTTTTATTCTCTGGTGCGATTGATACAAAACTTGGTATACATATTCTACTATAAAAATAAGAAGATACGGGTGTCACAGTTTTTTCAAAATCAGCTCCCGTTAGTATTTAAAAAAAAACTAAGTTTTAGTGATAGTACGTTTGTTTCTCCTTAACTTTGTAACGGCTGTACATATTAAAATGAAATTTGGTATAGGGATGGGGATAGATGTGGGGATGGGGGTGGGGGTGGGGATGGCAATGATACTGGGAACGGAGACGGGACGGAGATAGGCATGTTAATATTAAGATTACAATTGGTATCGGGATGGGGATGGGATGGGGTGGTGATGGAAATGGGCGGGGATGGGGTGGGGATTTGGTGGGGACAGGTGGGGATGGGATGTGGATGTGGATGAGGCTGGGAATGGGGATGGGCGTGTCCATATTAAGATGAAAGTTGAAATCGGGATGGGGGTGGGGATGGGATGGGGTGAGGATGGGGTTCGGGATGGGGATGAGGGAGGGAACGGGGATTGGGACGGGGATGGGCGTGTTCATATTAAAATGACATTTGGTATCGGGATGGGGATGGGGAAGGGGCCGCTTATAGGGATGAGGCTGGGAATGGGGACGGGAATGGGCGTATTTATTGGTCGGCTGAACAGATGGAGCTGCATTTTTGGATAGGTAGTTATAGCATAAGGTTCGGAAACGGACATAGGCTATTTTTTTGTAGGTCCACGCAGACGACTGTTTCACGGACATAATTATTATAGATACTGTACAGCCTAAGCTGCTAAATTAATTTTTAATCTATAACTATAAAAGGCTTTGTCCTGACTGACTGACTGACTGACTGACTGACATATAGACAACGTACAGCCCAAACCGCTAAACGTAGAGACTTGAAATTTGGAGGGTATGTTTTTGGAGAGGTGTAAACGCCCAATAAGAAAGGATTTTTCGAAAATCAACCCTGAAGGGGGTTAAATGGGGTGTTAAAGTTTGTATGAAACTTTTTATTCTCTGGTTCGATTGGTACAAAACTTGGTATACATATTCTACTATAAAAATAAGAAGATAAGAAGATGTCACAGTTTTTTCAAAATCAGCTCCCGTTAGTATAAAAAAAAAACTAAGTTTTAGTGATAGTACGTTTGTTTCTCCTTAACTTTGTAACGGCTGTACATATTAAAATTAAATTTGGTATAGGGATGGGGATAGATGTGGAGATGGGGGTGGGGGTGGGGATGGCGAGGATACTGGGAACGGAGACGGGACTGAGATAGGCATGTTTATATTAAGATTACAATTGGTATCGGGATGGGGATGGGATGGGGTGGTGATGGAAATGGGCGGGGATGGGGTGGGGATTTGGTGGGGACAGGTGGGGATGGGATGTGGATGTGGATGAGGCTGGGAACGGGGATGGGCGTGTCTATATTAAGATGAAAGTTGAAATCGGGATGGGGGTGGGGATGGGATGGAGTGAGGATTGGGTTCGGGATGGGGATGAGGGAGGGAACGGGGATGGGGACGGGCATGGGCGTGTTCATATTAAAATGATATTTGGTATCGGGATGGGGATGGGGAAGGGGCCGCTTATAGGGATGAGGCTGGGATGGGGACGGGAATGGGCGTATTTATTGGTCGGCTGAACAGATGGAGCTGCATTTTTGGATAGGTAGTTATAGCATAAGGTTCGGAAACGGACATAGGCTATTTTTTTATAGGTCCACGCAGACGACTGTTTGACGGACATAATTATTATAGATACTGTACAGCCTAAGCTGCTAAATTAATTTTTAATATTTAATTTGGTCATCCTCAAGCAAACTTAAAGACTTGCAAGCGGCTTGGAAAAAATGTAATAATATACGTATTTTAGTGATTCAATTGAGTTGGGCCCCGATTTAACCGAATTCCAGTATTCAACATTACTACGCGGGCAAAGCCGCGGGCAAAAGCTAGTAACTTATAAATGTCAAAGTTTTGTATGATTGGATGTTTGTTACCCAATCACGCAAGAATGGCTGAACGGATTTGGATGACGATTGGTAACAAGGCTTTTGGTATAAAAATACCTTATGTTAAGCTACTTATTATCTCAAAAATCGCGGGGTAGTCTATAAAACATAGTTTCTTATTATTACTGATTGCAAAGACGAGGTGATACTATCACCAAAATAAAGAAAATCCCGCCTACTACTCGTATTGTCATTGGCGTTGACATTTGGAGTTAAAGTCCATTCAAAAACAGTCACGTAAAATACAACCTCAACTCATACAGATACGACTCAAATTACAAATTGTACAAAGGTATGACATAGACGCGAACAGAATAACAACTCCAGCGCATATTTTGTTCACATAACTTTGATATAATTATGTGGAATGCACGTGTTTTTGTGTTTATAATTTGTAATATAATTTTGGTAGTGGAAAGTAAAAGGTTTGATACGAGATGTAAATTAGTTCGAGAGTTGCTGAGATCAGGATTGCCGAATGATCATTTACTTGGACAATGTGAGTAGCTATAGTATTTATTATACTTACTCCGCTGGCGCAGCGGCCCGAAGTGGGTCTTGGTCTCCGACATTAGAGAACGCCACCGGTTCCGAACTTGCGCTGCATCTTGCCAATCGGCTACCTGGAGCTCGCGCAGATCTGACTCTACGACGTCCTTCCAGCGGTACCTAGGCCAGCCGACGGCCATTGGGAACCCCAAGATACGCCTTTTCGACCTGACGATCCTCTCCCATTCTCAGCAGGTGGCCCATCAAGCGAAGTCTGTGAGCTTTAATCTCTCCCAGAAGCCAGCACGCAGCCGGCCAGCAGCCGCGTGACATCAACGAGCCAAGCGCTACAGTAAAAAATCGATATACAAATAGAGTATAAAATAGCTTGCACTGAATATGACATGATATGATTGTAGTTATAGATATATTGTACTGACCCATCTTGACCCATTATGCAAGGCATCTCTTCTCTTTCCATATTTCCCTGTGCTGCGGTGGGCTAATTCTTTTTATGAGCATCGATTTCGTCTTTCCACCTCAATCTAGACCGGCCTTGCGGCCGCTTAATCTTCGGGTACGGGGTAGGGTCAGGGGTTAGGGGTTTTCGCCCATAGCTTCTCTAGCATTCGGCAGGGGTGTACAGCCCGGTTTTAGCATTTAGTAATGGTAGGACTCTACTGCAGATTCCACCTGGGGAAGTACCACACCTATGCCAGTTATTCAACCACCAAGCAGTAGTGTGCAAGCATTACTGTGTCCCGGTTTAAAGGGCAATGTTAGCAGATAAATTACTGGGTATGAAGAGATTTAACATCTAATATATCTGGATGACGAGCGCAGTGCAGTGCGGCGCAGGATTGTGTTCGCAATTTCACAATTCTGGCACTGCTACTGTTACTGGCAGGCGTGACGCTCGCCACCAGAACGTCTTGCTCGTCTCGTCACTTGAATGTACTTATAAAAAAAAAAGTTTATAGTAACTACATTGTTACTAACTCACAGGGCAAATACTTTTTTGAAGATCATTAAAATTATGTTTTCATCTACTTAATCCTATTTAAAATTCAAAGACTTCGTATACCTCCAGCGATTCCTTTCATTACGTTAAAAATTAGAGCACAGTAAAGTACCCTCGACGCTTATTTAGTCTAATTAGCAGCCATAACTCGGCTTACAAGTTTCCTTCAGAAAATTCATAAAAAATCCAAACAATGGTTTCTCGTAATTATTCCTTAACCTCAATTTTCACCCACGTGAACTCGAAGAGCCCGCTTATTGGTTAGTTAACCGATGATTAATGTTTTACTTTTGTTTTAAATAACCAACGTTACATGACCATTATCATCATCTCAGAGAGGTTTTCACCTCACCATCACCTGAGTATTTTTTTACAAATAGTACATCGAACTTAGGCATGAATGGAATAGCTGTTTTTTGCAATTTAAATGTTGGCCCGATAGTAACAGTAGTTTGGTTTTGACGTACAGAATATGCCCTTAAAAGGACGCGAACTGACTACATCTAACGCTATATAAATCTCATCATGAGAGTCGTTTCTTAAGAATCACCAGAAACATTAGTAATGAAGAAAACTAAAATTCGTATCATTTTCGTACTTTAACATTTACTGAATGGATTTTTACAGATATTTACTAATAATGACAAACAAGTTTCATAGATAATTTCAACTGTTCTACGTTCATGATTCAATGATAAATCAGTCGGTTAAACTATTGTTAAATCGTTTCCTAGCATTTAATCATTAATTTACATAAATAATGACATGTTTAAGTTCGAATAGTTTAGTTAATGCCTACACGCGATGCTTTATGAAAATATACATTTTGGTTTGGATGGTATTTACTTGTATAATATGTTGATGGTAGTCAAAATAGCTCGACAAAATAATAGTATTTGGATTCTTGTAATTTAAAGCCGACACATGCTTTTATAGATGTTTGTTATGATAATTACTCTACTCCGACTATAGTTTCGATCACTCCTCCGATTTTGTTTCGAGAAGTGACAACAGACCCCGATGCGAGCGGTCAGGAAGAGTTTCACAGTACGCCGGCGCAAGCGCCAAAACCGGTGAGGTAGGTATATCGAGTACAGTGTTAGAAAATGGGTCCGTTGGGTCGGTTGGGTCCGTTTTGAGGCAGAAATAAATGATCCACTAAATATGTTCTGTGTGTTTATTACCGTTGTTTTATTGTTATCAGTGTTTATTTATTCGTTGCCACTAATAAATGAGTGTCTATTGTCTATTTTTTATATTCTATAATATTTGGGAGTGGGTCGAATTTCTTGCTTACGTGGACGAAGTCGCGGGGTGACCTCTCGTAATAATACATGTCTCAAAAGTCGACGTCATGTTTCAAAGCCCGAACCCATACCACAGAATAAATAATAGTACTACGTACAGAAAGTTCACTCCGCAAAGGAATTGAAATAAATAAGGACTCTATCTACTAGGCAATAAAGTAGCAATTCAACTCGCACAGCGCTGGATACCGCTCGCTATATTCACCTAGATATACCGCTCTCTTTCTATCACGTATGCTTAGTTACGCGCGACGAGGCTAGCGTGCGGGCGGCCACTGACTTCAGCCTTGCAATGTCCTCCCGGACGGAGCGCCGCCCGAACATACCTAAACTGCGGAGGGACACCCCCCTGCCCATACCAATGAGCTCTTTGGAGTTTATGTTCGGATTTTTATGGCACTGGATTTTTGATGACTTAAAACAATGTGAGGAAACCTGCATACGTCCGGAGAATAAAATCAATGTGAGCCTATCATCCCGCAACAGAGTAACCGTGGCGAATATGACCCAATCCCTTCGAGGGTAAGCCGATGTCCAGCAATATGCTATTGACAGTGTGATTATGCAGCTGAAAGTAGCAATATACAAGACTAGAGGTCGCCCGCGACTTCGTCCGCGTACGGAAGAAAGTCGGCCCGCTCCCAAAATTAACCACTTTAAATCAGTGTAACATTATATATTATGTATAGATGCAAGTTTCAACTTTCAAATTTAAATACAGTGCATCTTTTCTTTCGCTTTGTAGCCGATAATTAAAACCTAATTTTAATATATAATATATAATAATAATTCTAAGCCAAGGTACATTTACATAAAGTTAAAAAAGATACACTTACAAATTACATTTTACAAATTCAATTAAGAACCTAAAAATCAAAAAACGACTTACAAAGTAATCAAAATTTAAACCCAATTAAAACTAAAATTGACTTTTATGAAAACTCGTTTCAATTGAAATCAAATTATTCAGTAATTTTAAAGTAGCCCCGTTTGGTTCGTGTATGTATTGTTCAGTTATTCAGCAAACCTCCTGCCTACAATAATGTTTCACTGAACAGCGCGTTGGCTAGAATGTACCGTACATACGATAACTTAAAGAATAGGCTAGATGACTGGTTTTTTTTATTGTCCTATTAAAATGTGGTCCATAAATATAGCTGATTAATGAAAAGAAAATAAAAATAAGCAACTTATAAGCATTTTAATATCATGCTAGACAGAGAGGCGAAACAGCAAATCGTGACGTCACTACTCTGTACGCCATATAAATTATATTCTGACAAGTAAGGCGTGACGTCATTTTTTGTTTTCAGGGAAAGGGACAGAGTTGTCTCTACCAAAAACTTTAAACGCTTATATATCAAACCATAAATAACCGATTTAAATTATTTTTTCAATATTTTTTTTTAAATAAAATAAATTTTAAATTTTAATATTTACTTAAATTATTCATAGAAGCTATTGGTTTCAACGATTTAAACATCAGTCATCTACCATATTACAGAGATAATAAATAAAATATTTTTTATTGGTCACAAAGAATAATCATTACAATCAAACAGGACTCTACAAACACAAACCTGACTCTAAAAGCCGTCACAGACGACGAAGATGCTATAATATTTCATGTTAACATACAATATAATAAAATGAAACGTCAACGTAAAATTCTTGACTCTGAAAAATGCACAAAATATGACGCCATAATCCTCCTAGGAGGAAAACATAAGAATTATCCTTTTTCGCTTTTCTGCAAAAACACCAAAAATAATAATTACGTAGTTAGAGATTAGGCGCTATTTTTCTTTGCCGCTATTAATTATTCTTCTGCTATAATAGCCAATCATGAGCCTGTTTGTACTCACTACGTTATAAGAAATATCTCTCCAATCAAAACTACAAAGAAATAACCACAAATCACTACTTCATTTTTTATCCAAGACACGATTGTTTCTCAGAAAATCCCCAGAACAAATAGACAAAGCGTTTCCTCATAAGCGTCGTGGGAACAAATCTCTTGATTGGACCAAAACAAAGTTAGAATATACCACCAGTATGGGCCGGACACAAATAACTTGCCTTATTTTTACCCGAGTACGCAAAAAAGTACGATAAACATTTTAGTACTCTATGTATCTATGTAATTTTGTAGTGTTAGGGCTCAATTGCAGAGTCCACCTGGGGAAGTACCACACTTTTTCCAGTTATTCAAGTGCCAAGTAGTTGTGTGCAAGCATTACTGTGTTTCGGTATGAAGGGCAATGTTACCAGAGAACTGCTGACTGCACACAGTGAGGCGCACATTTTTTTTGCAAATTCACAATTCTGGCACTGCTACTGCTATGAGCAAGCGTGACGCGTGGGGAGTTGGGGGAGTTGGTAGAGTTGGTAGAGTCGGTAGAGCCGGTAGAGTTGGGGGAGTTGCGGGGCTAAAAAAATTGCTCGGGATGATTTCAAGTGGTGAATTTTAGGAGCGGGCCGAATTTCTTCCGTACACGGACGATGTCGCGGGCAAGCTTTAGTGAAACAATATCCGCTTGTGGACTTTTTTTATTAGCTGGGCGGTATTATTATGTCTGCACTGGCGCGGGGACACTTTTGAGGTTTGATTTTCATAGTGTGTATATTTTTTTTTTATTTTTTTTTTATCGGATATTAAAATCTATCAAACAATATTATTTATACTGTCTAAAAACCTACTTCAGGTTTGTCTAGACAATAAGTTCTCGACAATCGTATAAAAGGTATTTAAACATATAAACAACTTACGAAATAATAAAATCATCAAATCATATATAGCAGTGGTTCTTAACCTTTTAGTAATGACCATATGT